>CP126890.1:260300000-261591250 GCA_030440675.1 Furcifer pardalis
TGGCACAGCTATTTTTCCTCCTACAGATTATATTGCCTTCCTTAAAGGAGCAGAATGGTAAAGAAGTAAGGTAGAGTTTTCCTTATGCCGCCAATTCAATACAATGCATAATTTGGTTTCTATTAATATTCTGGAATATGTTCCCAGAATATGTCTACCAATGGAAAAGAAGCTAAGGTCATATCTTAAGTCCTGGAGCTCAAGACTGTCCCAGAATTGTAATTGACTTAAAGATGGTCATTCTAAGTCAGTGTTTCCCTACCTTTGGTTTTTGACTTCAATCCCCAAAAGCCTAAATCAATTCCCCAAAGCACTGATCAGACAATGTACTTATTTAGGCTTCTGGGAATTGAAGTCCCCTTGTGGGCTATGTGCCCCACATTAGGAACCACTGTTCTAAGTCAGTGATGGGCAGCCAAAAATGTTATTACCACACTGTGGTTGGAGCCGATGTCGTAGGAGGAGCCAATGTCATGACATCATGGGTGGATGACAAAATGGAGGGACTGGCCACTTCCCTCATTTTCTTAGAGGTCCTGCTAGACACCTCATGACAGCAGTCTCGTCTCCCCCATGATAAGCTTTCACAGTTGCAAGATAAACTGAGTAACATGTTGTTGAGATGCAAAGTGATGCTGAAAGAGCTGCAGGTTTTGCATGGTCATTTAAACTTTGCATTCAGGGTGGTCACTCCTGGCACGGCTTTTGCCTGCCATCTGGGTGATGCCATGAAGGAGCTGACCCAGCCATTACACTGAGCCAGGGCCACCCGAGCTTTGAGGGAAGACATCCGGCTATGGTTGGAATTTTTGCCCAGTCACAACAGTGCCTCTTTTTGGCATTCCAAAATTAAGGCTAAAGAGCAAATGGCAGTGTTTTCCAACACCTCTGGCATTTTCAGTTTCAGATTATACCACCACGACCATTGGTGCTACTGCATATGGCCGCCTATTGGAGAGAACTGAGCATTATGAAAACCTTACATATTTTGAATTATTCCCGGTGGTTGGGGCAGTGTTCTTATGGGACATCCATTTGCCCTTGTGTCGCCTTAGAGGTGTATCTCAGACTGCGAGGAACCGACACTGGCCCTTTATTCCGACATTCAGACCATAGCCCATTGACACAATACCAGTTTCTGGGCAGTAACCAAGAGAGTCTTGACTCGTTTAGGAGAGCACACACTCTTTTCAGATTGGGGCTGCATCCACCACGGCAGCGGCAGGTTATTCCCGCAAGGATATTCAAAGGGTGGGCTGGTGGAAGTCCGGGGCTTACCAAACATATATTAGACCTATAAAGTATTGAACAAAGGACTGCTGCTTTCTGCCCTTGCTTTCCAGGTCGTGTTCCTCATTGCCCGTGGCAGATTGTGATCATGGGACACAGCTGCATTTTTGGGCCAAATATCATGTGACCCACTCCATATAAGGCAAGGAGCTTGGTCTGCATGGCAGAGCATATGTGGATTGGCACAGGAAGCAGGGCATGCACTGGGGAGAGCTGGTGCTGTTCATGAACTCAGCAAGGGATGGCAATGATTTGTGCTTCATGAAGGGTATTGAACTGAGCACAACTGTGAAAAGGGACCTATCCTTCATGAAATGCTGGTGGCCTGATCTCCGCTTGGTGTGGTCAGAGATCCTGCCCCATTTTACTTGGTGCTGCACTTGAGACCTGTGCAGAATTGACAAGTTGTGCCACAGCATGAACAAAGCCACGACTAAGTTTATTGAGCATCCCAAAATTAAAATTGAATTTCCTGGCCTTTACAGGCAGGATGGAATACATTTATCAGAGGACGGTTTGCAAAAATTCCTCAATGACCTGTGATGGGGTATTGAGGCCAAATTAGCAGCTTGCGGTGGGGGCATCTGTCCGTAAACTAATATCCTTGGTGGTGGTAGTGGGGTAAATGGTAATCAAAACTATGTTAATTGAGCATACGTAATGGGGGTTCCTGACCATAACAGAAGGACAGAGGCACTGGAGGCATCTACTGTCATGTGAAGGAACCCTCAATTACAAGGGAGCAGGCTTGTTAGCCTGAAGGAAATTGTGATTGAAGAGGTATGGAGTGAGACATCATCACTCCATACAAGGTCATAATCAGTAATCCGGAAATGGGTAGATATATCCATAAATTAATACCATTTACCCACTAGGATGCCCAATTGCAGGTCATGTTAATATTGTACTGTTATATTTATTAATAAAGTGGCCCATGTTTTGACCGACAGATGGTTGTCATCTGCTACCTGGGGTGGATTGGGTGGCAAAGGCAGTCTCATTTTGGCAACTGAAGGCAGATCAGAGAGGAAGGTTCTCTATCATTCAGTCCTTCAGTCAGGGGTGTGCTGGGCATCACAGGAGGGAGCTAGATAGGGGCAGTGACCAAGCAACGGGGGAGAAGGCTGCCCCCAGGAACCACTTAGTCACCACCCTTTGTTTGCTCTGCCTGGAGCATGGCACTTTAGAGTAAACCACTGCTCCAAGCTGAAGGAGGGAGCTTGGAGCAATGACTTAATCTAAAGTGCTGCACGTTGGGCGGACCAAGCGAGGGGCAGCAACCAAGGGATGGGGAGAAGGCTGCCCCTGAGAACTGCTTGGTCACCAACCCTCACTTGCTCCACCCAAACATGGCACTTTAGAATAGACAATTGCTCCAAGATGGAGGAGGGAGCTTGTAGCAATAGCTTAATCTAAAGTGCAGCATGCGAGGTAGATAAAATAATAAAAAAAATTATTTGCGCCCCAGGGCGCCAGAGGTGAGGGCACACTGGGATGAATCCAGTGATGGGATGTCCCCGGTTCCAGACGGTTCCCTGGAACCGGTAAGAACAATTTCGGAGGGTTCTCCGAGAGGGTAGTCTATTTTTAAGGCGTCCGGTTCCGGACGCCTGAAAAAAAGAAAAAAAAAATTTTTTAAATTGGAGCCAAAATGGCTCCAATTCAGTGCGCATGCGCAGAAGTCAATCTGACGCATGCGTGCTGCAATTTTAAATTGCGCATGCGTCAGATTCTGTTTCTGCGCATGCGCACTTGTTTTTGCCGGAGCCGGACCATTTTGAAGTGGCTCTGGCAGTGGCGGAGGGCTTAGGAGGAGGAGCCGTGCCTAGCCGGGCGGCCCAGCACTCCCAGCCGCAACTCTCCACGGGCGCCCCAAGCCTCGGCGCTCGGCGGCGGGCCTAGCCGGGCGGCCCAGCGCTCCCGGCCGCAACTCTCCATGGGCAGCTCGGGGCCGCCCGGCTAGGCGCGCCGCGGAGCGCCGAGGCTCGGGGCCGCCCGTGGAGAGTTGCGGCCGGGAGCGCTGGGCCGCCCGGCTAGGTGCGCCGCCGAGCGCCAAGGCTCGGGGCCGCCCATGGAGAGTTGCGGCCGGGAGCTCGGGGCTGCCCGTGGAGAGTTGCAGCCGGGAGCTCGGGGCCGCCCATGGAGAGTTGCGGCCGGGAGCGCTGGGCCGCCCGGCTAGGCGCGCCGCGGGGCGCCAAGGCTCGGGGCCGCCCATGGAGAGTTGCAGCCGGGAGCTCGGGGCCGCCCATGGAGAGTTGCGACCGGGAGCGCTGGGCCGCCCGGCTAGGCGCGCCGCGGGGCGCCAAGGCTCAGGGCCGCCCATGGAGAGTTGCGGCCGGGAGCTCGGGGCTGCCCGTGGAGAGTTGCAGCCGGGAGCTCGGGGCCGCCCATGGAGAGTTGCGGCCGGGAGCGCTGGGCCGCCCGGCTAGGCGCGCCGCGGGGCGCCAAGGCTCGGGGCCGCCCATGGAGAGTTGCAGCCGGGAGCTCGGGGCCGCCCATGGAGAGTTGCGGCCGGGAGCGCTGGGCCGCCCGGCTAGGCGCGCCGCGGGGCGCCAAGGCTCGGGGCCGCCCATGGAGAGTTGCGGCCGGGAGCTCGGGGCTGCCCGTGGAGAGTTGCAGCCGGGAGCTCGGGGCCGCCCATGGAGAGTTGCGGCCGGGAGCGCTGGGCCGCCCGGCTAGGCGCGCCGCCGGGCACCAAGGCTCGGGGCCAGCCCCAACGGTCCCCATTGTAAGAGGGGTTTGTGTTTGGGGTGGGTGGGTGTTTGGGTGTATTTTTATTTAATTATTATTTTATTTATTTATTTTATTAACGGTTTTGTGGGGGGGGGTTGAGGGGTGTGTGTGTGTGTTTTATTTTTATTTTATTTATTTTATTTTTGGCCCCGCCTACAACGTCATGATGTCATGACGTTGGCTCCACCCATGACGTCATGACGTTAGCTCCGCCCCCACTGTGATGACGTCAGGGTGGGGTACTAAATTTTTTATCATCCCATCACTGGATGAATCCCCCTGTCCCGGTGGCCCAGCCCATGCCTGCCATCAGTATCTACTAGGTTTTGTCTCAGAGAGTATGTGAGGTTCAAATGAGAAGTAGCCACTTGAGGTCTTTGACATTTCTGCAAATATATGTGTCATCAATGTTGTTAATCTGTTCCTGTTTGCAATGTGCTTGGTTTCCCAACCATAGCTGTCTGCTTCTCATCCACTCTTAAGTGCTCTAAATTACAGACATACAGAAAAAGGATTCAGAAATAAGATATGCTTAGAGGATTTTCAGTACACTTCACAATGAAATCCCAGTGATTCTGGAAGATGTAAATTATATCTTCACTGATCATCCTGTAATTTATGTAATACATACAGCTATTTCAAAATGTGCCAAAGTCATTTTGATGAATACACTTTTTAATCCTACTAGAAATGTCACATCTCTATTACATTTAAAGCCAATCCTTACTCTCTTCATTTTCCTGTGCTATCCAATAGCATATGTCTTCAGTGTGTGAATCCATCCTCCCCCCCCCCCAATCCAGCTTTGGATAATTACTAGTAGCATAGTTATGTTTACAGAGAAATCAGTAAGGTATCAAAGTACAAAACATGTAGACCTGAAGAAAAACTAGTACCAGTCTAACCCCAAATCGGATAAAAGGGGTCATGGTAGGCTACAGTTTTTATAATGCTGGCTTGACAGATGTATGCCTTACCATCAATAAATTTAGTACACTGAATAACCAGCTGCCATATTTACAACACATTTATGACAATACCAAGTGCTGAAACACTGTTTTAAATTAAAAGGCTAAGGATAGGAAAACTAATCCTTTGATCTTTGGATCAGTATCTAGGCCTCAAAATTTTTTGGATCTCTCCCTGCCCTGCACACAACTTAGAGAAGTGATGGCCCATGTTGACACTTCTAGTGTTCTTGGACTTCAATTATCAGAAGCTCAAGTCAGCACTCCTGCTGAGCAGAGCTTCTGGGAATTGAAGTCCAAGGTTGACCATCACTGCCTTAGAGCAATGCCCCTTTCCAGTCCCCATGGAAATCCCTGAAATCTTGTTTCTCTAATGTTAGACCTCCAATTGTCATCAAGGAGTGCACTAAGAAGTATCCACTGAACAACTCAGAAGAGGATTCTAGACATGGGTGGGCGAATATTTTTTTCAGGATGGGCAACAATGTCATATATATAAGCAGCCAGGAGTTTGAAGGTGAACGAACTGCTAACTCGGGGTAGGCAATACCCACCCTGGCCACCCCCTGGCTACGACGCTGCTCCCAGCCTTCCCTTTTTTTAATTTCAAAAAATAAAGGGACATCATATGGAAAACATGCAACCAACATATTCCTAGATTTCTTTCTCAGGCTGCCAAACTGAAGGCAATGATTTGGAAGTTGGAAGAGAGTTTTCTAGTCTGCACTCTGTGAAATGGTCATGGCAACATTCTTTTTCCTAAGATATTTAAGATGTGTGCTGTCCCTCGATTGTATGTTACATTGATATTTTGTTACATTCACACTTGTTGAAAAACAGCCATGATAATTGGTTTGTGTTTGGATTAGAAGTACAGTACAGTCATACCTCATATAACATTAGTATCGAATAACACGAAAATCGCATAACATTAAGGAATCTGGGGGGAAGAATTGCATCGGATAACATTAAGATCCTATGGGATGCTTCAGATAACAACCGCTAAAGCCTGTGTGGTTACAATGTATCTCTATGGATCCCATAGGATTTTAACATGCATCAGATAACACTAAAAATCGTATAACACCAAGACTTGTGGAACCAGGTTTTAGTGTTATCTGAGGTTTTACTGTAGTTACTTGATGAAATAAGGAGTCAGGTTCTGGGATTTGTGAATGGTAGCGAGCACACAAGAGTATCCTGTAGATCAGTGTTTCCAAACTATGTTCTGCGGAACACTGGTGGACTTCAATTCCCAGAAGCCTAAATCAGTACATTGGCTGATCAGTGCTATGGGGAATTGACTTAGGCTTCTGGGGATTGAAGTCAAAAACGAAAGGTTGGGAAATACTGCTGTAGATCAGGGGTTCCCAACCTACGGTCCATGGACCAGACCCGGCCCACACACCATTTCATGTGACCCACTGCTGCTGCACTCGGAAGTGGAAGCAGACACATTTATGTCAGCCATAAATGTGCCCATGGCTATCATAAATGTGGTTACGTCAGCCGTAAATGTGCCCACAGCTGTCGTAAACACGGAAGCGGGCACATTTACTTCAGCTTCAGGGGGGCATGGTATGGCCGGCTCAGCTGTCTGGGGACGTGGTCAGGCCTGCGTTGTAAAAAGGTTAGGAACCCCTGTTGTAGATCATCATGACTGCTGCTACTGGAGGTGTCAATATTCAGGCTGCCTTTTGCATGTAAAATTTGACTTCTTTTTCCTGTTGGTAATGTGAGCACAATATTGTACAACAATATCAGGCCATTTCCTGGCATTTTGAATTGTGAATACAGAAGCACAGTGTCCCACATTCTTCAGCACAGTGTCCCACATTCTGAAGAACTGAATTTCACATCATTGGGCAAAAAGGTATGGCATTGAGTATGCAACTTAGGGGTATGGGAACTGTAATTCCCAAATGGTATTTGGATAAATCTTGCTTGCTTTTTAGTGTACAACTCCCAGAAGTCCCTTACTTCTGGCTAGAGCTTCTCTAAGCACTGTGTGGGAGAAAAACAGACAGAAAATACTGGAGGGAGGCATGGAAGGCTTAATCTCTGGCTCATCTTCAGTTCAGTGACCAAAAAGCAAAGCACAGCCTGACATCATGGGTGGGTTCTCATTGGCTCTTCTACCTCTCACTGCTCAAGGGATCATATTGCAGTTTTGAGTATATTGATAACAACAGGTGTGGAGCAGAGCATCAAATTAAATCAAGTTAACACTTTACACTAAGAGACTGCAGTTAAGATGCTGAACTTAATGACTGGAAGGTTGGCAGGTCAGCAGTTTGAGACCTGAGTGCTGCATGACAGAGTGAGCTCCCGTCTCTGTCCCAGCTTCTGCCAACCTAGCAGTTTAAAGCAAGAAATTGCAAGTGTATAAATAGGTACTGCTTCAGTGGGAAGGTAACAGCATTCTGTATGCTCTGGTGTCTAGTCATTCCTGCCAGACAGCGTTGGCTCTTTGGCTGTAAAGAGTCAGTTACAACTAGCTTTCGAGCGAGGATTACCTTTATCTAACACATATCAGATAATAAACAAAGCAAAAAAAAAAGATGTTGTGCTACCTTAAATACTACTTCTTGTATTTTAATATTATCTTAATGGTATTCCTGATGGCTTGTAGCCCATCTTTGTGTGGGATGTTGGTGTAGAGCGCTTCTACATCCATTGTGGTTTAGATAGTGTTGTCTGGAAAGTCATGTGTGTATTGAGGTTTTCTAAGAAAGTCTGTGCATAACTGGGTACTTTGGTGGCATATCATTTGAGAATGGTGTCTACATATCCAGATATCCCAACAGTGATGGTATTAATGCTTGAAACAATGGGTCTCCCAGTGTTTCCAGGTTTGTGTATTTTAGGTAGCAGGTAAAAGGTAACTGGTTGATGCTCTTCTGGTCTGTTAGTCAAGATTTGGTCACCTATATTTCCAGGAACAGTTCTTAGAAGGTTTTATAATTATCTTTGATATTTGGCAGTTTACCTAGCACTTTACACTACCTTTGGGTTTTCATGTTTCTTAACTCAGCTGACCTTTGCAAATTAAGGATTTAACAGTTGACATAATTTCTTAGTACAAGCTAATCAAATGTGGTTCCACCTCCTCTCTTAAGGGTCTGGTTCCTTTGTTGTGAAACAGATGACTAGTTTTTCAGAGGACTTTAAAAAAGAAGACCCATGGTATTAAGGTTTCCTTTGACAAGTGCTGACAGTATTTACTACACATATCACTTCTCCTTTTCAAAGAGCTGATATAATATCATAGAAAGGTTCTGTAGTATTTGTGTGGCATGGGGGTCACATACAACTTTGAGCTCTTGGCAAAACAGTTCTGCAAATATGACCTGGAACAGAATCTTGCTGCATGAAGTCAGAGAAAGGGAGGGAGCAGGCCTTCTTTCCTTGACAATTGCTAACTCAGGTCTCATCCTTTCCTTCCCCTATCTTGTTCTCGAGTGGGGGAGTGTGGAAAATGTTTTACACAAGTAAACAAACTGCAGGTGACCATTTAAATAAATAAGCAACTCATTCATAAGTGGCGATTCTTTCAGGCAATTTTTTCATGGATAGAGATCCAATTCAGTCTCCACATTAGCCTCCTCCGCAATATTCCACACAGCAATTTCCACTCCTTCAGTTTCCATGGGAGGAATACTCCCAGAGGGAACTCCATGACCCACAATTCTTTTTCTAGGAAGCTTACCTCATCAATCTGTAACTTTGCTCTTTCCATACCTGCATTTCTGAACACAAGAACAGACTGCAGGAGCTAAGGTTGGGAGGACTGACTGCTGAATAGATCAAGAGTGAATGGTGATGCCTTCATATAACACTTTTTCTGAAAACCCACCGAATTTATGTACTCTCATGGTATGGAGCTGATACTTGTGATAGTGGAAGCACAAGAAAAGCATCTTTAAAAGATCTTACTGGCCTTTTAAAAATACATCTGAAAGCTACTTTATTGCACAGTGTAATGCATATAAGGTACAGTTGTACCTCACATAAAGAGCATAATCTATTCCACAGGATTGCTCTTTAAGTGAGTTTGCTCTTTAAGCAAAATACCATTGGTAGTGACCAATTGTGACTTCTGGCAGGTGGGATTGTAAACCCTGATTTATTTGTTATGTGAATTTTTGGTTGGTTTTATTTGTTAAACGAAGTGAACATTCAGAGAAAATTCTGCTCTTTAAATGAGTTACTCTTTAATCGAGGTGCTCTTTATGTGAGGTTTGATTGTACATACTAACCTTTTCACTAGATAAAGAGTTGCATTGGTCCTTCTCTCCACTCCCCATTGGCACATTGAGCATGAGACTTCTGCTAAGGAATACCTACTTTTGTACATACCTTTGTACATACCTTTGTGGTGTGTGGTGCACCTATGCCCTCTCAAGCTGCTCATGTGCAACTGCTACTTTGCAGTTGTCTATATTCTGTGTGTCAACATCTGGGTCACACAGTACCAGGGATGAAGCCAGAAGGTCTCATTCAGTTTACCCACATAATGTGCTTGAATGACAAAAGCACAACATTAAGACTTCATTAAGTCATTATCTAATGTACATTGGTTACATGAATTAATGGGGGTGGATCCATTTGGAAGGAGTTCATGTGGGATGCATTCCAATAGCGGCCCCCCTGTATCATCTAATATCTCCAAGACAATGTGACATAGTGAACACTTTGGACTGAGACTTGAGAGAATTAGTATCAAGTCTCCATAGGCCATAATATCTCATGGGTGACCTTTCAACAGTGACTCTTTCTTAGCACGGCTCACCTCACAGAATTATTGTGAGAATAAAATGGAGAACGAGACATGTCACATATCTTGCCACCAAACTACTGGAGAGATGATAGGATACAAAGGTTATTAATAAATAATGATTTAAAAAAACCTTTGGCACTTTGATGCTACTTTCCTTTGCAGAGGCAGATTAAACTTTAAGAGGTAGAGCATAAATGCTAGATATTATATTAGCAAAAGACTTGTTGCTTTCCCACTATGAGATCTGAAGTTGTATGTCATTGTTGAGAACCAGTGTTCTCCTTTCATCATATTCTTCCCCTTTCTGTTTATTCGTTTATTTTGAAGGGTTGGGTGTACCTTGGAGCCTCATCATCCACTTCATGTCCCAACAAAACCATCCGAAATGACATGGCCAATGCCCTTATTGAGGCAGCCCAGCAGCCTTTCTTTGCTTTGCTGTTTTGGCATTGAAGCCTAATCAAACAGCCTGAGTTGCAAGCAGGGTTATACATCAGCAATGCACAAGATAATTAATCTTATCTGTCACTGCAGCTGTTTCACATAATTTTCACTTAACAGCAACAAATATCATGTATCATGCTATGTTAAAATGAAGAGCAAAGCAGACTTTGCTTTTCCATGAAGTCAATAAAAATGAGTCTAGTTTTTCATATTCATAATGATAATCAATGCATATTTCATTCAAATTGTGGACCTGTAAGCCTGCATTCTCTCCCCATGAAAGGCTTAACATTATTCACTGAAGTTCTGCATAAAGACATGCATTAAATGGCAAGGATTAAAAGCATGTTGTTTGACTCAATTAAAAAAAAAACCAACCAGTACACAGGTCACTAAAAATAGGGAAATGACTGAAATCAGAGAAGCTTTTCTTCAGCACAAATACATAAACCTCTGGTGTCATGGAACCAGGCCTCACATGGACAAAATGCCATGACATTTTTTATTAGCAGGGCTAATAATATCTTACTGTCTGGTCAGGTTATCCTGCTATGGTAATAACGTAGACCATACTCTGCCAGTGACTCAATGCCGAGTGTCAGGTGGCGGTTAACTAACCTGAAAACCCTAAGGACTAACGGCCTTGGGTGCTGAAGTCCACAGGAAAGGGTGATGATCCCCAAGTGGATTAAATCCCACTTGAATTCATCTTGATGGAGGGCAGCAGCTTCATCAATACTGGCCTGGGGTTGATAAGGACTTTGTGTGCCAAAAGGGCTCAGGACCGGAAAGTGACTAGCAGAACTGGATCAGTGGTGTGGGGGTCATGCTGCAATGTGGAAGGCAGATGAAAGGCCACTGGATTATAGTCTCAGGACAGCCTTCATGGTTGATCACCATGAAATACTTTTATGGGAGAGCCTGGGCTTGTTCTCCTCTGCAGTCCTTCAACCAATAGGGAAAGACCTTTCTGTTGAGATATGTCTTTGGCAATTAACAGTCTTCTAATCACAGGTTTGTTGGGACTGTGGTGGCTTGGCGGTTAAAATGCTGAACTTGATGACTGTAAGATTGGCAGGTCAGTAGTTTAAATTTTTTTAAAAAAAATTAATTAAATTTTCAAATAAAAGAAAAACATAAAACACTACAAAAATAACACTATAATCATTCTTACATTATAACATAACAATAATAACAATACATGAAATATATTTAAAAATACATGAAAAATTAGCCTCTTTTAATATAATATCTAATACTCTATATTTTTTCTAACTTAACCTACACACCACAGTGATATATACAATGCCCGGAGGTTTGTGGGATGTCACAGCCTTCTTCATTGTTTCCAAAAACTCATTTGATCTGATGCTACTCAATGAAGATTCCACAAATAATTGCCAAATTTTCCAAAATCTGTTTTCCTTAACTATGCCTTTTTTTAAATTCAATTCCCAGGTTAACTTGTCGTTTAAAGCAAGTTCCCACATTTCTTTATACCAGTCTTCAATTTTTAAAACCACATAATTTTTTCCAATTTCTTGCAATGCATTCTTTGGCTGATGTTTACATTACAGATATTAACTCTTTTTTCTCTTCAGTTTGAGACCTGAGTGGCGCACAACAGAATGAGGTTCCATCTCTGTCCCAGCTCCTGCCAGCTTAGCAATTTTAAAGCAAGAAAATGCAAGTAGATAAATAGGTACCACTTTGGTGGGAAAGTAAACAGTCATGCCTGCCACATTTTCACAGAAACCTCTGCAGATGCAAACAGCACTGGCTCTTTTGCTATAAACAGAGATGAACACTGAACCCTAGAGTTGGATACAACTGGCTTTCTAGCGACCTTTATGTTTACTTACGCACATGTTCTTAGCTGATCTGTTGTTTTTCTCTTTGTACTTAAAATAAATTTTATTAAATTTAATTAAAAGGCTTTAAAGTGTTTTAATTTTTATTAGATTTTTTTAAAAAACCTAACAAAAATAATTAATTGTACTTTAATATTTGAAACACCTTGTGTTTTAATTATATTGGGGGTTTTAACTACTTTGGAAGCTTTCTTTGGATCCTAGTTCTGGCTGAAAATTGAATAATTAACTAAAGTTAAATCACATGTACTGCAATAGACAACTGCTGATATAAAAGAGAAAGCACCAGTCCTTTGTGGGATATAGAAGGAGCCTCCCCAAAGAGTGGAAAGCATTACAAGTACTTTTGGGCATCCCTTGGGCAATGACGTGGAGCCAGCCAATCCTTCTGATCCAGAAGGATTGCACTGTAAACTTGCTGATGATTTATTAACTGCTAGTGACAGATGGCAATTCCATGAACGCATGCATATGTCCACTCTCAGATAGCATTGCTGAGATTCACCAACAGCATACTGCCCAGGTTAGCAGCCATGCTAGTAAGGTTCTGTGAGCTGCGATTCAAAAAAGTAAGGTGTCCAAGATCAGGAAACCCCACACCGACTAGTCTGATTTCTCCACCCAGTGATGAGTCAACACAACTGCCACAGTATATGCAGTTCTGAGAGACCATAGGGCACCATATTTTACTTTCTTCCTAGATTTCCTTCACATATCTCTAGTAAGCATTGCTGGCATAGGTCTGGTAATTCTGGGCTAAATTCTCCCTTCCTCCCATATTCAATCTGTTCTTTAAAGTTGTTTCTATCAAGTTTGCAAATTTTTGTTATATAAATCATATAAAAATAAACTATATAAATTTCTCAACCATCTCCACTAGCAAAATTCTAATGGAACAGCTATTTTCAGCATGGAGGGAATCATTTTCTACCTCCTTGTCACATAGCCCTTAAAGCTGATCAATTTATCAGAGAAAATTAATTCACTATTATATGAACTGAGATTCCAAGCTTGACTTTTAAGCACTGGAAGCCTTCTGCCTGCATGTGCAAATCAGTCATGATTGCTTTCTTCCACCACTTGGAGGATTTTTCTTTCTTTCCAATGAAAGCTCAAGTCTGAAAAGCACTCAGCAAACATGAATTAAAATAGGTTTGGAAAGTTCTAATCAAAAAGCAAAACAATTAAAGATCAAATTAGAAAGTTCCCATTTTTTAAAAAAAACCTAACACAACAGTATTTTCACCCATGGGCACAGAGAGGTCAACCAGAGGTCAACCAGAGCCTCAGACGAGTCGTGTAACTGATCCAGAGGAATACACCCCAGCTCCCTCTGGAATCCATCTGGATCCATCAGTTGCCGAGGATGGGTCACTTTAACTAGCCCTGCCTCCCTGTGACAGCACATCCCCGGCTGGACACAGTTCTGAAAGAGGAAGACCATCCTCTGGTGTCAGCCAGGTTTCAGTGATGCATGCCAGGTCAGCCCGTTCCTCCACAATAGCATCTAAAATTAAGGGAGCCTTATTACAAACTGACCTGGCATTCATCAGCAGCATCCTAAGGTCTGGAATGCGGGATAGCCGCTAAACATCTAACCCGCATTTCCCAGGACCGGCCTGACCCTGCTATATCTCCCCCTGCCCGTCACAACACCAATCTGGGCAACGGGAACCACCCTGAGCTGCTTGAAGCTATCTTTATAATAATTACCGTATATGCCGGCATACAGGGTGACTTTTTTACCCCCAAAAAAATGCCTCCAAGTGGGGGGTCGTCTTGTCTACCGGGTGCATGTCATTTGGGTTCCCAAATACTTACCGGGGCTTGGGCAGCAGCTCCGGGGAGACCGTTGAATCCTTCCCCGCCACCTTCTTGGAAGATCCCGCCCTAAGCTCCCCTTCGCCCAATCAGGGGAAAGGACAGGTCTTCCTGCGCGGTTCCTGTCCTTTCCCCTATCGCGGTTCTTGTGCAGCGGCGGAGCAACCACCCACACGGCTGGGGCTGCTTCTCGTGCCCGCGGCAACCATCCGCACAACCACATTGAAACTCGCCTGCATTCAAACTCGCCCACGTTCAAACTCACTCACATTCAAACTCACTCGCATTCAAACTCACCCGCATTAAACTCGCGCCCGCGGCAACCTGATTGGCTCCTCCGTCTCTTCGGGAAGATCCCGCCCCAAGCTCCCCTTCACCCAATCAGGGGAAAGGACAGGTCTTCCTGCGCGAAAATATATCGTAATATTTTCTGAGCAAAGCATATCAGAGACTAAACAAAACAACATCAAAAAACTTATGGCACCTTAAAGACTACGGTAACTCTTGTATTTGCTCTTTTGCATGTGTGGAAGGTGTGCGGAAGAGGGGGTGGTCTTATATAGCGAGTATATAACAAACTCTATATTTTGAGTGGAAATGTTGGGGGGTCGTCTTATCTACCCAGTCGCCTTGTGCACCGGCATATACGGTATGTGCTGTCAATTCAATTTTCAACTTGTAAAGACCCTTCTTGTGGTTTTCTAGGTATGCGGTACTCAGAAATGGTTTACCAGTCCTTCCTTCGGGTGGTATTCTGGGAAGAGTGCTGTTTACCTAAGGCAACATAAGCTGGCTTTTCTTTTGGAAAGCATTGTGGGGAATTAAACTCCCAAATTTTGACTCTGCAGAGCATGCTCCCATTCAATAATTCATCCAACCAATATTGTTGCTTCTGTTTCTTTATTTTCCTTTTAACGTGGATGTCTTGCTACATAATATGGAAAAAGCACATAGAAAAATCATATCTCAAACACAGAATTATATCATCAGTATACAGAAGTGTGTTGGCTGACTGGCCGGACATACAACTACAGTAATGGAGTAGACAATATAGCCAGATACTCAATGTTGAGTGTTGGGCAGCAGTAAATAACCTACTGCCTAAAAGGGCCAAAGGTTATGGGCTGATGAGCCCTTTTAGGTGGGGTGATGGTTCCCTCAATGGAGGAAATGCCAAAGGAAACCATCATGTTGGACCCAATGGCAAAATGAACAGAAGAGAAACCGTTCTGATTCCCAACAGTCATGGAGGCAGAAGAGGCCATGCCAGATGGACTGGCTGTGAAGACATGCCTTGTCAATATCCTCAAGGCTGCAGCAGTCCATTGCAGTCCTGGTGTTAAACCCTACATTTATCATTTCATGTGCTGCAGTTGGAGGAGAATTTTGAGAGTACCCTGGACAGCAAGGAGAATGAATAGGCCAATCTTAAAAGAAATCAACCCCGACTGCTCCTTGGAAGGTCAGATATTGAAGATGAAGCTAAAGTAATTTGGACATCAAATGAGAAGAGAGGATTCACTTGAAAAATCTTTGATGATGGGAAAGGCCGAAGGCAAAAGAAGAAGGGGTGGCAGAGAATGAGATGGCTAGATGCTATTGTTGATGCAATGAGCACAAAACTGGGAGGGTTGCGGAAGGGTGCTTAGCATGCAATGGTCCATGGGGTCACAAAGGGTTGGACTTGACTATGGGACTGAAAAACAACAATAACAAAATGCAAAAGACTTAGGCCACCAGCAGCTGGCTTGGAGAAAATTCAATTAGTCATGGGGATAACTCAGCCCCTGAGCCAACTAGACACACCAAAATTGGAGACAGACTTCTGCTGAATCTCCTCCCAACCTTCTCCAATGTTGATGAAGATTGGAGTTAGAGTGTCTGAGTTATGATCCCACAAACCATCACTTTAATTTTCCCCAGACCAGCTGGCGGTGGCCTAAGACTTTTGCACAATACTGTATGTCATCATTCATTTTTGTTGTAGGCCATTCATTAGAGTGAAAGCAGAATTATTATTATTATTATTATCTCTAATGTGGGAACATTGCATCATACCTCACTGCTATAAAAACACCAGCTTGCTGTTGAGCCATAGAAATACTTTCAGCTACAAGACTTCTTAAGGTGTGTTTGCTTTGAGACTGTAGTTAGCCATTTGAAACATTCCAAAGTGTTCTCCAGTCTGTCAAAGACAAGAATTTATGTTGCACAGATTTTTATTTTTTATTTTTGCAAGCATGGTACTGTATTCCAGAATAGTACAAAGGAAATACTATAGCACTGACCCGGCTTGCTTGTTTCCAAGGCTAATATTTTCAACAGATGTCAGGAGAACCTTTCCTTCTTTCTTCCCCCCCCCCTTTTTTTTTTTTTGAAGTGTGATATTGACAAATGTCACATTATTACTGGACAAGAGCTATTTGGCCTTTGAAATAGATACAGAAAAACACAAAGAAAACACCTTCCACATAAAAACCCAGATACACTGTATTTAGCAACAGAATTGTTTGCATTTAGAAATTGGCTGGTGCAAAGGGTTGTTTTTTTTACTTTTATTTAGCTGTTTTATCTACTTCTGGAATAAATAATCCTTAGAAACCACATCATCTGTTTCCATTACTATTTACCCTATCCCCTGCATTAGAGCACATAGGATAATTGCTTCAGTACCACTGTCAGATCCTAACTTGGATAAGGCCCCAAATTTCCTTTGTTGCTTTTAGACTTCAAGCTGTACAACAGTATTTATTTCTTTATTGTGCTAGTGTCCAACAAGAAGAGAAAAGAATTAAAAATAAAAAGACCTGCTTTTTTTTCTCATGCAAAATATCCTTTTTCTGTGGCAATAGAATATTTGTGAGTATTCAGTATGACATTATAGGACACCCTCAGAACAGTTCCATTTGCACATACTTTAGTTAGCATTGCTTATGTTGGAGATGAGGGGATTGTTAAAAGAGTCCTATACTTCCAGACATGGGAGTAAGTTCCAGGGAATTTAATGGCATTTACTTCCAAAGAAATGCATATAGACTTATTCTGTCAAAAGGGCAAGGAAGTCTTTCATAACCTAGCAAATGTAACATGGTTTAGGAAAAGCTGAATCAAAATTAAAAATATTCTACAATCAGCTCTTGGGGGAAATGGCAGCTCTTTTTTGTACAAAATGAAATGTATCACATATCACAGCAGATCATAGAAAGCAAATGGAGAGGTAAGGTACACATTTAGTAAGTGAATTCTGAAGTAATCATTCTCCCACATTTTCCTTTCCTGCCACTCATTTCTTTCAATAAAATATCTTCAGAACATGATATTTCTCAAGGGTTTTACTTTGCTTACTGACATCCGATCTGAAGCTTTTTATGCACATGCATGGGAAAGATAACATGTCTGGAATGTAAAGAGCATGATAACGGCGTGACAGATAAATAAGGAAACCAAACACCATCATTAAAAGGTCAAAAAAGGCCAATGGAAAGCAAAGTGGATTAATTAAAGGCTGCCTACATGGTTTTTTAAAATGTCCTGACATATTGGTGGTCCTTTGTACAAACACATTCCCATTGGATTGCCATGTTAATCTGTAGTCACAAAGCAACAAGATTTTCTGCAAAAATATGAAGATTGACCATTTATGGTTGGAAAACCTGTCTTTTATAAATATATCCTACATTGTCCCATCAATGCACAGAAACAAAGAGGAAGAAAAGAACTTCAAATTATGTACGCATAGTACTAGAAATGAAAGATTGTTTTCATATATGCACATGAGATTAGAATAGAAGGATCTATTTGCTACAACTGCCACAGCTATGCTATAGATTTGTGCAACACATATTCACAAATTAAATAAAATCAGACTTGCTGATTCATTATAGAAGAACAAGTTCAAGCTGGAGGGAGACTCCCTTACGTATCAGTATTTTCAATGAAATATAATAAATTCAGAGAAAGTAGAAGAAAATTTTGTGATGCTAAAATTTCAGAATTTCTGAATTGTATGATTTTATCTTAAATTTGTGTCCACATATTTTTGTCCATGAAGTTGTCTGATTTTGGCTTCCTATGGTTTTAAAGGTGGTATGATATAAAAAAGAGATTGTGGATATTTGCATAAGAATAGCAGGTTCTCTCTAGTTTCTTCTACTCTTTGAAAGACTTACCATTGCTCCTAGGTATAAAGTGGGAAATTATATTTCAGTACAGTGCATAGAGTAAATGTCAAGCAAGCACTTCTAAAACTTACTCCTCTGTAGGTCTCCTCATTCACTTTTCTACCCTGCTGTTGCTGTAGACAGATGTAATGGCATGTTTTGGATCACAAGTTTTCCACCAGGTAGAACAAGTCAATCAACATTCTCATCAAGACCTCATGGTTGGTGTTTCAAGTTCACTTTATTGCACTAGTTAGTATAATTGTTTTTTTAAAAAAACAGTGCTAATGTGGTCTCAATGGAAACAAACACTCCAGTCTTGTTTGTTTGTTTTAAGTGATGAACCTGAGGTGGTTGTATGCAGCTTGGCCACTTCTTTGTTTAATTAGACAGAATGTTACTTCCAGCTGATCAGATTAGATTGAGTGCTGGTCAGATTCATTAGTTTTGAAGATGAATATATTGCATCTTTTTTTAACATTAGAAATTATAACAGTATATGTTGATAAAAGAAATAAACACTTTGACTCTGAACATTAAATATATTTTACCAACAAATACTGACACAATTTCACAAAAAAACCCCAAAAAAACCAAGTCCTAACTATTCAGAATAATTAAGAAAGAAAGTGGTAATGAAACTGTTACATGGTCCGGCAAGCTTTTGGGTCTCATGTTGTTCTAGTTACATACACTCCAATATTTCACAGGTGGAAACAGATATGTGCTTATAATATCCATGTTCTCAAGGACTGTAAAACTGAAAGGTATGTTTCACTGAACACATTTATTTGCCATCCAACAACCTGTCCAGACTGTTGAAAGAGGGCAGTGGAGCCTTTGGGTGAGATCCACACACTTCTGGAACTACACACCACCTTCCTCTGGTGAATGTCAAACAGATCTTTGTAAGAATGAGTTATCTGTGCAGACAGATGCATACATGAAGAGCTTCTATAGTTGAAAGCCTCTATAGTATTTGGTTGGGATGTAGGACTTTTGAGTGTAGGAGGTGTCTACATAAAGAGAGAACTTATTTCTGAGATTTTCCATGAGACACAGGGCAGGGGAGGCAGCATGTGGTTCTAGAGACAGGCAGGGCTATCTCAGGCAGCCTCCTAAATCTCTCCATGTGTTTACTGAACATATGGGTGAGCTCATGTGAACCTCCTCAGCAAAATGTTTGTTCTTCAGTTTATAGATATTTACTTATTTACAGAGCAGGGAAGGGGTAGGGAAGTAAAATGTGGTGGAGGAAGAAAATGGGGTTTTCATACATCTTTGCTCTTCATATTAGAGGAGATGTTTACAGCCAACATTTAGAAACTCACAGAATGTCAGTCTTCTAGTGACATGATTCCCTGAGAGTTGGATGCCTAAGCAAACTGGCAAATAAAGATCCTAAATAAACTCCCAATGACCAACCACTTAATGGGGTAGGCTGTTTGGCAAGCTACAGAGACAAGAAAAGCTCCTGTGAGAACAAGTAGAATCCTTTGACACTTAAGGGAGCTGAGGGTCTTATGTTTGACCCTAAGAGTGCAGCCAAACAAGAGTCCTAAGCATTCTATTGCTTTTGTCACCTTCCGGCATTCTTGCCAGGGCAAATGATTACTTCAGATACCATTACATTATTTTGTGTATACTGCTCCCTCTGTCTTCCAAGGGCTCTTCTGCAGCTACATGTTATTGTTCAGTCACACAGTTGATTCCAACCCTTTGCGACCCCATGGACCACAGCACACCAGTCTCTTCTGTCATCTGCCATCCTCCAGAGTCTACCCAGATCCAAACCCACAGTGTCAATGATGCTGTCTAACCATCTCATCCTCTGCTGTCACCTTCTCCTTTTGCCTTCAGTCTTTCCTAGCATTAGGGCCTTCTTCAGTGAGTCCTCTCTTCTCGTTTGGTGGCCAAAGTACTTGAGCTTCAGCTTTAGTATTTGTCCTTTCAAGAAGCAGTCAGAATTGATTCCCTTTAGGATTGACTAATTTGATCTCCTTGCAATCCAAGGGACTCTCAAAAGACTTCTCCAGCACCACAGTTCAAAGTCTGCCTCAGGCTTATGTTCCAACTCTCACAACCATACATTACTAAGCCATACATTACTAAGCAGCTACATAGCCAGATTAAAATGGGTCTTGAATCTATTTAAGTCTTTTTCTTCCACTAGCTTCTGTCTAATTTTCCAGAAAACAAGCTCTGCTTCCTTCTTGTCAACTCTATTATTAAGTCTATTAAATGATTTCTAGATGATCCAGTCAGAATTTTGTCTGGTGGGAGTCATTTTTCAGCATTCATCAATTTGGCAAGGTATGTTGCCTCTTAGCCTAACCTAGCATAGCCTAGATTCTTCTGGTTTAGAGCTTGAAAGAAAACTTATCTTGAATTTTAGCAATCATCTAGGGCATGGGATCTCAAGCTATAGCCCGAGTCTGTTCCACAACACAATTCCATGTGGCCCACGCCACTGCCTCTGCACCCAGAAGTGAAAGCGGATGCATTTATGTCAGCTGTAAAATGCACCTGCGACTGTTGTAAATACAACTGCAACTATCATAAACACGGAAGTGGCCACATTTACAACAGCTGTAAATGTGCCCACTCCCACTTCCAGGAGGCATGGTCCAGCCCACTCAGCTGTCTGGGGGGGGCGTGGTCAGTCCTGCGGTGTAAAAAGTTTGGGAACCCATGATCTAGGAGTTTGTGACCATGAAATAGGAGGAGGGCCTTCTCCGTGTCCGCCCCAGCCCTTTGGAACCTCCTGCCAATCGAGCTGCGCCTACAGACAGAGCTCCTACCCTTCCAGAAAGGCCTAAAAACCTGGCTGACTAAGCAAGTGTGGGGAAATAGGGTCGTGGGGTCTCATATAGGGTGGCTGATTTAGTGACAGCCACCCTTCAGTTCATTTGGTGTGATTTTTATGCTTTTATGAATTTTTAAAGTTTTAACATCGAGTCTTAGGATATCGATATTTTAGTCTGTAATTGCCGCTCAGAGTCGGGCTTGCCTGATTGGAGCGGGGTAGCAAGTACGAATAAATAAATAAATAAATAAATAAATAAATAAATAAATGGGTTTTGTCCTATATTATCTTATTATGTTTTATATTTGCTAGGACCTCTTGGTTTAATTCCAGAGGAGCAATACCATCTTTTTCAGTGATGATAGTTTCAGGCAACAATAATCCACTTTGCTTCTCTGTTGTTCAAGGCACAGACCTGTGTTTTCAAAGAGTTTGATTTCAGCTGGTTGTTTTTATAATAAAAGGAAAAATATAATGCAGAGTTAGTAGGTGCTTGACTGTCAAGGAAAGATGTTCAGAGACTGCAGACCACTTCATCAAATACACCAAGCATAACTTCAGTAGACTCATCATGGGCAAGATGTGAAATGTTATGTGCTAAAAGACTGTGTTGCTTTTTCTGCTCTAGACTAAAAATTAACACTATTAAACAGTGGAGTTGATGGTATCCAAGTTGAACTTTTCAAAGCACTACAAGATGATGGAATCAAATTATTGCATTCTATATGCCAGCAGATTTGGAAAACAAAACAATGGCCACAGGATTGGAAAAGATCTGTATACGTTCCACTCCCCAAAAAGGGTAATGCCAAAGAATGTTCAAATTATCGAACAATTGCGCTCATCCCTCACGCTAGCAAGGTGATGCTCAAGATAATACAGGATAGACTGCAACAGTACGTAGAGAGAGAATTACCAGAAGTGCAGGCGGGTTTCAGAAGAAGCAGGGGGACTAGAGATCACATCGCCAACATAAGATGGATCATGGAAAAAACAAAGGAATATCAGAAACAAGTCTACTTCTGTTTCATTGATTACACGAAGGCTTTTGATTGTGTCGACCACAACAAAATGTGGCAAATAATTAAGGAGATGGGAATACCAGAACACCTTATATGCCTCATGAGAAATCTGTACATGAATCAAGAAGCAACAGTTAGGACAGAAAATGGAATGACGGAGTGGTTTGGAATAGGAAAAGGAGTAAGACAAGGCTGCATTTTGTCACCATGCTTATTCAATTTATACACAGAGCACATAATGCGCAATGCAGGAATGGAGGAATCACAATTTGGGATCAAAATTTCTGGAAGAAACATCAACAATTTGAGATATGCAGATGATACCACCCTCATGGCAGAAAGTGAGGAGGACCTAAAGAAGCTCCTAATTAGGTTGAAAGAAGAAAGTGAAAAAGCTGGCTTGAGACTCAATATCAAGAAAACCAAGATAATGGCAACAGGCCCTATCAGTCCCTGGAAAATAGATGGGGAAGAAGTAGAAGCAGTGACAGATTTTACTTTCTTAGGATCTAAGCTCACTGCAGATGGTGATTGCAGCCATGAAATAAAAAGGCGACTGATTCTTGGGAGGCAAGCGATGAGAAACCTGGGGAGCATAGTGAAAAGTAGAGACATCACATTGAAAACAAAAATTCGCATAGTCAAGGCAATGGTATTCCCTGTTGCAATGTATGGTTGCGAGAGTTGGACCATTAGGAAAGCTGAACGGAGAAGAATAGACGCCTTTGAGATGTGGTGTTGGAGGAGAGTTTTGAGAGTCCCATGGACAGCGAGGAGAACAAATAGGTCAATCTTAGAAGAAATCATCCCTGACTGTTCCTTAGAAGGTCAAATAATAAAGATGAGGCTAAAGTACTTTGGACATCAAATGAGAAGAGAGGATTCACTTGAGAAAGCTTTGATGCTTGGAAGGGTCGAGGGCAAAAGAAGAAGGGGACGGCCCAAGATGAGATGGCTAGATGGTATCGTGGAGACAATGGGCACAGAGCTGAGCGAGTTGAGGGGGATGGTGGAGGACAGGAGTGCCTGGCGGTCAGTGGTCCATGGGGTCACAGAGGGTCGGAATCGACTGTGCGACTGAACAACAAAAAAAAAACTTTTTTAAAAAATATCCACAATTCTTCAAAATTGTAGCTGCACGTGAACTAATAGCCTTTGAACTGC
Source organism: Furcifer pardalis (assembly GCA_030440675.1). Taxonomy (NCBI): domain Eukaryota; kingdom Metazoa; phylum Chordata; class Lepidosauria; order Squamata; family Chamaeleonidae; genus Furcifer; species Furcifer pardalis. The sequence continues at coordinate 260,323,060 of CP126890.1, forward strand.
AGTCTAGCAAAAAGTGTACCTGCTGACTAGGTCCAAAAAGCAACGTTCCCATGCCCTGCTTCCATTAGCAACCTTTTAATAAGTAATTCCTCCTAATGGACAAAAGAGGCAGTAGTGCCTTCTTGAAGATAATAGGGGGTGATTATGGTGAACAAGGATTACTGTACTATATGCTGTAGTTTCAATGAAGTAATAAAGGAGGAACATGAAAGAAGGAATGTGTGTGGCCTTTGGTGTGACTCAGCATAAAGAACTGTTGTTGATGGAGACCAGCAATGCAGTGAAAGGGATAGCAGAGAAATGTGTTCCAGAAGGACAAGGGTAGAAATAGCAGAAGTTATATACCAGAACCTGAGGCAGAATGAAAAGCATACGCCGGCAAGCATTAGACAAAAGGATCTCTAGCCTTGCAGTTCTGTGGTTTTGTGTATACAAAGAGACTGTTGCTGATTTAGACAGCTGGAAACCCTGAAAATGGAAACCTAGAAGTAACTTGGCAAACTTCCAAAATACCACTGTGGTGATGTCACCAGAGCCCAGAGATGTTGGGAGCAATTTTAAAGCAAAACCTGATGATTGCAAGAACATGAAAGCCCTGAGATGAGGCGAGGTGCTGTGGATTCTAGTTGCCGTGTCTCTGTTCTTACATCTTGTTGACAACCGTGTTCTTTTTAATGTATTTCTCAGCTGCACAGAGCCATGATCTGTGCAAATCTGATCCATTTGTGTGCATGTGCTTCAGATATAGCAAGGGAAAAGAAGCCAAGGAAGGGCCTACTGATAAAAACTGCAAAAACAACACTCTAACAGGCCACACACACCTGGCATCACCCATTCATCACTGTCCTCCACCCACTCACTTATTCTTTCTGCTTCCTTTACTGTAGTCCCTCTTCCTTCATTGAAGTATTTTTATCCTGTTCTTATAGTACCAAAACTCAACCGACTCAACCAATAAAATCATCTTAAAAGACTCTAACACAATTCAAATACTTTAAACAATTAAAAGCCTTTCAAAACACTTTAAAATGGAAATACTGTATTAAAGTAAAAAAAAATCTGTAAACTAAAAGACTGTAAACCAACTATGGGCTCAAAACATGCTAAACATGAACAACCAGGTTTTAATTTTGTTGTTGTTGTTCAATCGCACAGTCGAGTCCAACCCTTTGTGACCCAATGGACCACCGCATGCCAGGCTCCTCGGTCTTCTGCCATCCTCCGCAACCCAGCCAGATCAACTCCCATCACATCAATGATTCCAGCCATCCACCTCACCCTCTGCCGCCCCCTTCTCCTTTTGCCTTCGATCTTTCCCAGCATCAAGGCCTTCTTCAATGAGTCATTTCTTTCTCATTTGGTGGACAAAGTACTTGAGCTTCAGCTTCAGTATTTGTCCTTCCAAGGAACAGTCAGTGTTGATTTCCTTCAGGATGGACTGATTTGATATCCTTGCAGTCCAGGGGACTCTCAGGAGTCTCCTCCAGCACCAGATTTCAAAGGCATCTATTCTTCTGTACTCAGCCTTCCTTATGGTCCAGCTATCACAGCCATACATTACTACTGGGAAGACCATTGCTTTAACTATGTGGACTTCTGTTGACAGGGTGATGTCTCTATTTTTTATTATGCTGCCTAGGTTTCTCATAGCTTCCTCAAAGAAGTAAGTGTCTTTTTATTTCATGGATGCAGTCACCATCTGCATTGGTCTTAGATCCCAAGAAGGTAAAGCCTGTCACTGCTTCCATTTCATCCCCTTCTATTTGCCAGGTAGTGATGGGGCCAGATGCCATGATCTTGGGTTTTTAGATTTTGAGTTTCAGGCCAACTTTTGCACTCTCCTCCTTCATCCTCATCAAGAGGCTCTTTAGGTCTTCTTTACTTTCTGCCATTAGGGTAGTATCATCTGCATATCTCAGGTTGTTGATGTTTCTCCCAACAATCTTAATTCTAGCTTGTGCTTCATCCAGCCCTGCATTATGCATGATGTACTCTGCATATAACTTAAAATAAGTAGGGAGACAATATGTAGCCTTGTAGTATTCCTTTTCCTATTCTAAACTAATCAGTAGTTCTATATCCTGTCCTAACAGTTTTAACTTAAGGTGCCAAACTAAAGAAAATTTTGACTTCAGCTGAGTCGCCAAAGGCAGGATGTTCAATAGTCTGTGTGCTACAACTCTCTCACACATCTCTACCTGGCATAGTGCTTGTATAGGAATGACACCATATTGTTCCCAGGAAATGTTAACTGTCAGGCAGATATATATGAAGAAAGGTGATCCTTTTAATATCCTATACATGCAGATTTGGTTCAAAATTATTTACGTAGCCACATACGTAATATTCTCATGGATACATTTTAATAATTGTGCTGCTTCAGAACCTAACAGTGTGTCTTTACCACACCCTTACTTGACACCATTTTAACTGCCATAGCTCCAACCGACAAAAACCTGGAGTTTGTTGTTGGTATGCTCCTTTGCTGTAGTTCAGGGGAGTGCATTAATTACAAGCATCAAAGACCCTATCTAGAAGCTTGTAGGACTCAGCTATGGCACTTAAAGTTGATTGCTGGGTGGTAGCTTTCACAACACCATGGACTATGGGTCACAAAGGGTCAGACTCAATTGTGCTACTAAACAACAAGAAGAAGCTTTCACAACATCTGTAACAGTGTTATTATTTTTTATTACCTCTTGTTCCTCCCATTTGTGCACTATGCAATGGGGTAAATATAGAAGAAAAGGCAGACATTAAATTATATTGTGATATTGCAGTGTTAGCCATTTTTCTGGACTTGTTTATAAAATGTTTTAACTCAGTGATGAACATAACTAGCCATTGATTTTGTTCACCATAAGAAACAGTGTTCTGAAACTGAGAAGCAGCCACAAATGCCTTAATCTGTACCCTTGACCTGCACACTTGATGCACAGAGAGCTAAAATGAACTCTCTCCTTGTAGACTACAGAAACCTTCCCATAGATCAATGTGTTTAATATGAACAAATTTGACAGGCATTGCTCCATTTTCACAGGGGAAGTAGATGATCTCTGAGAAACATAGGTCTTCTTACCTTTATGTGGAAATGGAGTTATCTGTTGACAATGCCTGTCAGACAGGTTCAGAGCTAAAAATCCTGATCAAAGGAATTAGCAGCATGGGAGAAAGCACCTTGCTGTACATTTAAAACATCCTACATGTCCCTCTAAAAAGAAAGAGACAGAGAAGGAGAGAGGAGTTTGTGTTAATGGAAAATTATTAACATCACTGCAAAGATAATCACCAAGTCAAGAACAAATCTATTCCACCTTATCCTGTTGTATATGATTAACACAACTTCCCACTCAACACCTGTTAAAGTAAAATAAATTATCTGCTAAATAACTTCTGGTGTCTCTTCTTTTTCCATTTAAAAACCCACAATCTATTCTCCTTTGCCCAGTTTTAGATACTGGATGAGTAAACTCTAGAAGTTTGGAGGCCAAGTTTCAGTCCCCCAAACTCATCACATGTGCACTAGCCAGACTGAAACAAAACTACAAGTGCTCAGAAGACCATTTCTTCAGGGTATTGAGCATAAATAAAAGTGAGGATGGCTCCAGACAGAGTCTTGTTTTAATATGCAATTGATATTCTTGGAAGCAAATCACCACATTTCCATGACTGTCTTCCCCTTTCAAGATTATGAAAAGGGGATATAGGTAATCTATAGTGTCATATGTGACCCACAGAGTACTACAGAACTACCTTCAACATTACATGTGCCTAGACAGAACATTATCATTAGAAACAGCTTGTGGATGAGGTTGGTTTAGTTCAGTGATGGGATGATAAAAAATCTTATACCACTCCCTGACGTCACAGACGTCGTGGGTGTGGCCAACGTCATGACATCATGGGCGGAGACACCGTCATGACGTCATGACGTTGTGGGCGGAGCCTAAAAATAAAAATTAATTTAAAAAATTAAAATAAAACACACACGTACACACGCACACACCCATCCACCCACCACAACACAAAACCATAAATAAATAAAAGAAAGATATAAAATAAAAATTAAATAAAAATACACCCACCCACCCAAACACCCACCAACCCACCCCAAACACAAACCCCTCACTTAAAAGTAAAACAATACAAAACAGTACTTACCCTTGGAAGCGACCGAGCTCCTGCAGGAGGAGGCGGCGCAGCTAGCCGGGCAGCCCAGGGCCTTCCGGCCGGAACCCTCAGCGGGCGGCCCTGGGCCTCGGCGCTCGGCAACGGCCACAGGAAGAGGAGGCATGCCTAGCCGGTTGCTGGCGACCGAGGCCGGTTAAAGGAGTACCCAAGCCAATGGGACGGAGGCGAGCAGCGATCACCAGCAAAAGGCTCGCCCTCCACCTGGGAAGTCCTGCACGCGCGCGCTGCCCACCTCCTCCCCCCCAGCCACCCAGCCAGCAGCCAGGGGCTCCCCGCTATGGCGCCACCCCCCCCCCCCACGAGCGCCCAGTCTGACGGCAAGCTGGCTGGGTGGGGGGTGGGCACCCCCCCCTGCCAGCCCGCCGCCAGAAGTTCGAAAAAGGTAAAGATCGCGGCTCGACTGCGGGGGTTAGCTGGGATCCCGAGGGTTTTCCCCATCGTCGCCTAACCCCCGCAGAGCTGCCCACGCGCACGCCCGAGGATTCGAAAGGGTATTCCTACCCTTTTGAATCCTCGGGCGTGCACGCGGACGGCTCTGCGGGGATTAGGCGAGGATGGGGGGAACCCTCGGGATCCCAGCTAACCCCCGCAGTCGAGCCGCGATCTTTACCTTTTTCGAACTTCTGGCGGCGGGCTGGCAGGGGGGGGGTGCCCACTATTCAGCAGGGGAGGGAGCGCCTTCTGCCTGGGGGGGGGCGAGCGGTGGGGGGGGGCAGCGAGCGGGGGGGGGCGGGCGGCGATTTTCTTCTTCGCCCCAGGCGGCTCAACGCTGCGCGACGCCACTGGCGCATGCGCACTGAATTGGAGCCATTTTGGCTCAAATTAAATTTTTTTTTTTTCTGCCGGTGAGGCGTCCGATCCGGACGCCTCAAAACCGATATTACCCTCCCGGAGACCCCTCCGGAAATCCTTATAACGGTTCTGTGGATCCGTTCAGAACCGGTAACATCCCATCACTGGTTTAGTTCCTTCAAGACAGGGACACTTTTATTCTTGAACTTTGTAAGCCGCTCCAGGAATCTTTCTTGGCTAAAAAGTGGGAGTAAATAATGCCCATGGCACCATTTCATGTGCCCCCGCCCACTGCCTCCACTACACCCAGAAGTGCCATGTGGTGGAGGAAAGGCAAAATGTCTGGCCCCTGAAGCTGTCTGAGGGAGCATGACTCTGACCTTCCAGTTATTGAGTTCAGTGTCTTAACCACTTGAGCCACTGCAGTCCTAGATGTCATCATAATTGTGAAATATTTTGTTCTTACCATGTATGGTGCAATAGAGCCCAAATTCTCATTCATCACCACTGGAAGCTTCTTCCTTCACCCTATTTTCACATCCTGGGATGAACATGATGTTTCATTTTATTTCCTGAATGATCATAAAGCTGAAGAACATAAAAAGTAAGAGTGCTATCCTATTATATGTCTTCTCAGAATAATATCCCTGCTGTGTACAGTGATATCGACTTCCTGGAAAATATGCATGGGGCAGCTGCATACATTTACAACTCTAACCTCATCTCCAAACAAGGTTCCTGGACTCAGTAGGACTTATCTCTGTATAAATGAGTTTAGTTTTACATGCAAGATTGACATCATGCACCACTTACCTTGAGAAAATGTCTCATAAAATTGTGGATCTTACTTCTCAACAGTTGTACACACAGAAAGTTGAGCTCTGTGTTGTAGAATGGATTGGCCATCTCATCTGCATATGGATACCTTTTAAGCAGTAAAACTACAGTATTCAAGACCCTGGTTCTATAATATTTAAAAGTTAGATTCATACTTTTTCATCATAGTCTATTAAAATTCCACAAGTTGTAAGTACTAATGTATTAAAGTGAATGCCTATTTATTTACACATCTGCTTATTGCATTTGTGAAGAAGTTTGATAGTTCAATCTTTCCAATATGTTAAAAGTTTAATTTAACTAATTGCCTTGGTTCTTATAAAGATGAGCTCCTAAGCTGCTAACTTTTTGATATGAAAAAAATCCAGATGATTCTTCCACATGTGCTTCACCATACCTAAAACTTTAATTTTTATCTCTTTGAAGAATGTTGTTGGTTAAATCATAATTGATTTTTCTCTTAGAATTTCACAACATGACTTAAATTATAAATACAGTTTTTTGTGTTGCTATTATCCTTCTAATAACAACCCTCTCTCTTCAATCCTTCAAAAAACCAACAAGAGCTTTTGCAAGGTTTTATATTCTGTAGATAAATTTTAAAAAAAACATATTCAATGGCTGTTTAAAAACTTACGATTTAATTTTGTCATGTCATCTTTTTTTACCTATTGAATCAAGCAGGGAGGGTTTTCATTGTTTTACTGTATTTGTTTTTAACATAGCTTCAGTTTTTCATCTTTTTATATGATGGTGTCCTTTCTCACTTCTCCAAGATAGCTACTGTGGTTACTTTAGTTACCTCAGAGGAGAACAGTCTGAGCACTTCAAACTGCTTGGCTTAGGTACAAACCATGCTCAACTTCCATCACCTTTTCACTGTTTTAAAACCCACAATAAAGTGAATGGTAGCAGCAGGAGGTACTACACCAGCTAGTACCTGAATAATATTCAGTATATAATATTACTCCTCTTCCATATCTAAAAGAGTTGTGGCGAACCTGTGGCACGTGTGCCAGAGGGGGCACTCAAATCCCTCTCTGTAGGCATGTCACCCCAGCACAGAGTTCGCCCTGTCCCTTCTGCCTAGCAACCCAATGGGAGCACTTCCTCTCACTCCCTTCAGCACAGAGTTCACCTGCCCCTCTGTGGCACAGACTGCAGCCTATTGTGCTGACCCACCCAGGCAGGCACAGTCGCCGCAAGGTGAAACAACACAGAGAGTCTTGTTCGAGAATAGTCCAGATATCATAGTCCAAAAGGCAAGCTGAGGTCTGTTTACCAGTAGTTCAAGTCAGTAGTCTAATCCAAAGCATATCCAGGGGCATCATAAGGGTTGGCAGAGAAGTCAAGGTCACGGCAGGCAATCTGGAGTCAAGCAGGATGTCAGTCTTTGCACAAGTGTTGTACTGACACTGACAGGCTGAAAGAAGCTTGATTATAAGCTTCCCAGCTAATCAGTACCAGCTGGGAGCCTTCTTTGGCGCTTCACTCTAGCCTGCCTGCACCTCAGGTGCAGTTGTTTCCTGGACCTCTCCCTGACTGAGGGCTGATCACTGTCAGAGCCAGACTCCTGATCTGACAGGTCAGCTGCCGGCGAAAACAGACTTGGGCCAGGCGCAGGCTGATATCCCTGGCTCAGGGCATCCTCAGGCTTGGGTGCAGGCAGAACTGGGCTTGGCATAAGGAGTGCCCCCTGATCCAGGTCTTCTTTGGAGTCGGAGGAGGGCTAGATCACAACACTTGTTGAGTTTGGGTACTTGGTCTCTAAAAGGTTCACCATCACTGTCCTAGAACCGGAATAGAAACTTAATCATTACAGTTATACAACAAAAAGAATAAAGTCATCCTTTGGTAAATTGAAATCATGACACAGTGTTTCTTTGTTATAAGGAAATGAATTAATCGCAAGTAATGTATTTGTAATAATTAATGCCATGCTTTGCCTTTTATTCACTGAAAATATTAGTTACACTGTAAAGCTGATACTTTCAATTGGCAGAGGAGCCAACAAGTTAGCAGAGTGTTCCTTTGTTAAGTCGTGATCTTATTTATTTATTATTCATATTTATCCACCGCCCTCCTCACCAAGGTGACTCAGGGCAGTTTACAAATCACAAAAGTACCACAATAAAACATAAAACATTATTTAAAAACATTCCTAAAAATTGGGTTATGCAAGCCACACTTGCAGCCAGGTCTTCTCAATTCTCATCTTATTCTCTGCAGTTTCTGAGAACCTGTGGAATGCAGATCTCTAGAGCACCACATTGCCAACATACATTGGATCATGGAAAAAACAAAGGAATATCAGAAACAAGTCTACTTCTGTTTCATTGATTACACTAAGGCCTTTGACTGTGTGGACCACAACAAAATGTGGCAAGTTATTAAAGAGATGGGAATACCAGAGCACCTTATTTACTTCATGAGAAATCTGTACATGAATCAAGAAGCAACAGTTAGGATGGAATACAGAATGACAGAGTGGTTTGGAATAGGAAAAGGAGTAAGACAAGGCTGCATTTTGTCACCCTGCCTATTCAACTTATACACAGAACACATAATGTGCAATGCAGGGATGGAGGAATCACAATTTGGGATCAAAATTGCTGGGAGAAACATCAACTATTTGAGATATACAGATGATACCACCCTAATGGCAGAAAGTGAGGAGGACTTAAAGAAACTCCTGATTAGGTTGAAAGAAGAGAGTGCAAAAGCTGGCTTGAGACTCAATATAATGAAAACCAAGATAATGGCAACAGGCCCTATCAGTCCCTGGAAAATAGATGGGGAAGAAGTAGAAACAGTGACAGATTTTACTTTCTTAGAATAAAAGCTCACTGCAGATGGAGATTGCAGCCATGAAATAAAAAGGCGACAGATTCTTGGGAGGCAAGCGATGAGAAACCTGAGGAACATAGTGAAAAGTAGAAACATCACATTGCAAACAAAAATTCGTCTAGTCAAAGCAATGGTATTCCCTGTGGCAATGTATGATTGTGAGAGCTGGACCATTAGGAAAGCTGAGCACAGAAGAATAGATGCTTTTGAGATGTGGTGTTGGAGGAGAGTTTTGAGAGTCCCCTGGACAGCGAGGAGAACAAATAGATCAATCTTAGAAGAAATCAACCCTGACTGCTCCTTAGAAGGTCAAATAGTAAAGATGAAGCTAAAGTATTTTGGACATCAAATGAGAAGAAAGGATTCACTAGAGAAAGCCTTTGGGAGGGCAAAAGAAAAAGGGGGCGACCAAAAATGAGATGGCTAGATGGTATTGTAGACACAATGGGCACAGAACTGAGCGAGTTGAGGAGGATGGTGGAGGACAGAAATGCCTGGCGGACAGTGGTCCATGGGGTCACAAAGGGTCGGAATCGATTGTGCCACTGAACAACAAACAAAGAGCAAAATGTGTATTTAGAAAATTTCAGGCACACATCAGTTTTCTTAATGGAACCAAACAGTTGTGTGCACCATGCATACGTACACCACCCATGTATTAAATGTACCACTCTGACTAGTTTACAAATGTATCCTTCATTTCCTTCAAGAAATATAGGCTCAAACTACACCTAGCATCATTCATACTATGAGCTATTGTGAGAAAAGCTTTAAAAACATACATGGGCCAGATACAGAGGATGAGAGCAAAAGCAGAAAAGAAGCAGCAATCACCAACACATATATCACAATGAGGTCAGGAGTCAACACATTGCTCATGTAGATGAGAACATTACTACTGTATGTGAGTTGGCTCTAAAAGCAACCAAAATTTAGTTAACTATTTGATAATTGCTCTATGGGAAAAGGAAAATGGTCAACCAAAGACAAGCTCTACATTTAAAAACTGCCAACCGAGTAAGACAGCCAATTTGAAAAAGCTCCTTGTGTGAATCCCACAGCAGTCTCTCAGTAGTGTTGGCATCTTCTAACAAGACATAAAAATCCCAAATGGCTAAACCTGGCTACATACAGAAGCTCATTACACAACACTTGTTTGCAAAACTCTGAAAAATACTGTAGCCCAAAATAACTATCTGGGATGCTGTTGCTGGACTTCTTCCAGTTAGAGATATAGATAGCTGCAAGTTATGTTACAAATGATGGCTAGTTCTAACCTGTAACATGTGGCTTCATTAAATCTTGGACAATGTAGACATTCATACTCTCTTGATAATTTTTGAACCTGAAGTTAAGCATTCAGCCATCCAGAAAACTACCTAGCACTTTCACCACCTGGGTTTTTGCTGTCCTATTGATTAAACTTGGACCATGGGAGACTGACTTGTATATGGAGAAGATGGAGGAATTGGGAGGAATGTTTGAGGTTGAATGCATTATGGCCATAATCATTTTATACTGAAACTGCCTGTTTGTGTAACCTTCTGCCCAGGTTGGAGTGGCTGGAGGTGATTTGTACTGTTCCCATATAATAAAATACCAATGTGGGTTCACACCTTTCTAGCATCAGATCTATATACTCTCTAAGTTTCAACACCATGCAGCAGAGTCCCAGTTTCCCTATACTATTGACTCAGTACACTTCACTATATCAGCTTTTGCAACCACGTCATATTTTCTAAAGTATTTTGAAACCATCTCCTTTGCATCTCCATAAAGGTCTAGAAACTGTAGAATGGTCGGGGCCATTCAGTTGGTGCCATTTGACTTGTGTGATATCTTATAGCAGCTGGTGCTGTCAAGAGTTGTATTCCACAACATCTAGAAGACACCATATTGGAGAAGACTGATGTCCAAGTGTACTGCATAAGATCACAAAAATCTCAATTTTATCCCAAAACAGGTAGAACTTACAATTGATTCTGTAAAATGCTGTATGGAAGTAAATTTCACTGATGTGGCAGAGCAGAGTCTACCAGACACTGGACTGGATATAGATTTAATCACACTTACAGTAATCTTTAGGAATCTACAGAATTTAAGTTATAAGTACAGAAAACATTATTAAATAAGATCAGGGATTCTCAACCTGCAACCCATGGACCAGATGCAGCGTATGGCACCATTTCATGTGGCCTGCCACCACCACAACAACATTCTTGTGATTTTTTAAAAAAATAATTATTTTTTTAAACCTTTTAAATCTATACTGGATCGTCCATGGTTTTACTGTTGGGACTACTGTGATTTTGTTCTACATTACTATGTCAGCCACCCTGAGTCGCTCTGCAAGTACAAATGTGAACAATAAATAAACAAACAGGAAGTGCCATGTGGTGGATGAAGGGCAAATGGCCATCCGGCCCCCAAAACTGTCTGAGGGAGCATGACCTGTCCCCTGGCTTAAAAAAGGTTGAAAACTCCTGAATAAGATGAATGAATCCCAATTAATGTGCTGTTTTGTTTAATTCTGAAGGCTTTTTCCACTGAGAAATTTCAACCAACTTAAAATATTTTGGAAATGAGCTGTCTTCTCAAGTGTACATACTGGAATTATCCATTTTGAAGTAATACTCTGATGGCTTGGAGTTGCCAAGGAGAATTAATATCTTTTCTTTGTTTCAAAAATAAGTAAGTATGTTATCTATATGATTTTGTCATAAACAAAAGCAATTTTCCCTACTGGGAATATACATCACAAAAAAGTACTGGTAAATATAATCCCTAATTAACAATTTTTTTTCAGGCTACACTTTACCCAATTCTCAATCATACTATAATTGAAATGTATAAGAAGATTATATGCCTGGAATTTTCCTCAGGAATTCTCATATGTTGTCTTTCTTCAAATTCTATTCTATGCCAACTTTGTTTAATTGCCCAATCTTCATTTCCAATCAAAATAAACCAGCGGTGCCCAAACTTTTGGGGCCATGGTCTGATCATGTGGTTCAGTAGGCCGGACATGTGGTTGCTCCCATTGGAAGTGGAAGTAAAAAATGCCTTGCAATCTGTTTTGCAACAGGATGAGATAGATTTTAAGCTGCCATTTTCTCTGCTTAAACCAGGGGTGCCCAAACTATGGCCTACTGGCCAGATCTGGGCCCTGATGCCAATTCATCCGGCCCACTCCACCCTCATTGCTTCCAGAAGTGGAAGTAAGATGTGCCGGTACAGGCGGGTTTTACTTCCACTACCAGGAGCAATGAGGGCAATGCGAGCTGGATGAATTGGCATTGGGGCCTGGATCTGGCCCACGGGCCATAGTTTGGCCACGCCTGAAATAAACCATATACTCATTTGTTCACCGGAATTCATTCATTATCTCTTTGATAATCTCTTCTCTTAATCTCCTTAGTTGAAATCTTGTTGTTTAGCATAGTAAATTGCAATTAGATTAGGCCCTTTTGAATTAATGGAGTTTGCAGAAGAAGTAACTCACCAACTCCCCACTGATTCAAAGGGCTTACTCTAGCGTAACTTACTACTGTACAGGAGTTCAAGCCTTTTGTCTTAACTAAGAATTAGGCAAGATATTTTTTCCTAGCTTCTATTGGCTAAAATCCTGTTACTTAGTATTAGAGTAGGTCATTACAGTATGATGTGATGGCTAGATGGCATCATTGGCTCAGTGGGCATGACTACTGAGGATGGCAGATGATAGAGGAGTCTGGTGTGCTGTGGTCCATGGGGTCACAAAGGGTCGGACTTGACTGTGCCACTGAACAAAAACAAGGTGCATTCAATCAAAAGGATTTTAGTGAATCAACTCCTTCATGTGTTCTAACTGTAACTTTAGTTACATCACAGTCAGAACAGACCTATTTGAATAAATGCAACATACAGAGGAGTTGATTCATTAAATCCCTGTTGATTTAAGTGGCCTACTCTAATGTAATCTACTATGTTAAACAAAAGAAGTTGGGCCACTATTCATTAAGTGCCAGTTTATGCGAGGGACAGATTTATTTGTTGTTATTTATATCCTGGTCACTATTATATCCTACATTTGTTTTAAAATGGCAGCATACATATCTTTTCCTTCTTCTCTTGCCACTTTATCCTCACAATCAAACCACACCACTGCAGCTGTCTTGAAAAAGTCACACTTTTGAACAGCAGTTGCTGGAAAAGAACACTGTGTGACTTGTCCTCATATAACAGGCTTATGGATTTCTCATTTATATCTTGATCATACATCATCAGGAAGATTTTTAAAATCAGTCTCATCCATCTATTCAAAAGTGAACATATGTATCATTTCTATTATTTAACGTTTAAAATTATGTTCTCAACTATAGAAAAGTCTTTGACAGTTGATGAATCATGATTGTGTTTGTTCTAACACACACACACACACACACACACACACACACACACACACACACACAGCTTCAGTAACAGAGACAAGAAGTACCATTTAAATGAGTTATAATTAAACTAACAATCAAGACTTGTTAAGGAAATTCACATCAATTCTTTTCAGCTTCCTATAAGCAGGGATATTTAGCATATTATTTCAAACAGATAGATGTGTTAAATAAAACTAGAACATAGCACTGAAGTGAGAGAGATTATGTAAGCAGAAAAAATGAGTATTGGCCTGAATATACACACAACCCTTTGGAATCAGCATTAGTCACATTACTTTTGCCACTGCTCTCAAAGCTGCTATCTGAGAAATTCATTTTTATCAATAGATACTGATGTTCATTATAGAATTGAAAATCCATACTGCTTCAAAGAACAGGGATATCCCAATAGTTTATGACTGGATTTCAGTTCCCTGCAAAATAATCTATCATAAAGGGTAAAAATCTCATTTTCATAAGTAAAGTAAGTTTTTTCTATCTCAACTAACTTCAAAAGCATGTGTAGCTATTATGAGATTTGTAAGACCTTAGGGTATTTCTAATACCCAGCCAAGACAATCTCTGCATCAAAAATTATATTTACAATAAGCTATCTACCCTTAATTTGACCAGGGTTTCAAACTGCTGACTTGCCAGCCTTCCAGCTTACAAGGTGAGCATCTTAACCACTAAGCCACTGCAGCCCCTTCAGTGATTGTAGTAATGCAAGAAAAGTCCCAATATTGTATCTTATACTATAATCCATTATAAATCAAACTTCTCCCCAATAATTCTCAAATGACTTTATTTTATTTTATTAATTTATTAACTTTTCCCATCACCAATATGTGATCTTTGTTTCTGGGGTGTTGTTGTTTTTAATGGGGGGGGGGTGTTATCATTTTTGTTCTTGTTATAATTTATTAAATTTTTATTATAAAGGATTTTTAATATGTTGTAAGCCACCCAGAGTGGGAAAATATCCCAGATGAGATGGATATAAATGTAATAAACAAACAAATAAATAACAGGTAGTCAAACCTTGGATAATGTTATGACTTGGGTCCACAAGTCATGATGTTATCCGATTTTTAACGTTGTCCGATGCATGCATTGAACAACGCTTTAAAAAAAAGCTCTGACTTCAGGGACAAACCGTGCGGTTTGTCCCTGAAGTCAAGCTGACCCTAGGCTAGCAATCGCTAACCTAGGGTCAGTTTGACTTTATGGACAAACTGTGTGGTTTGTCCCTGAAGTCATCGCTGCAGTTGGGGGATGGATCACTGCGGTTGGGGGTTGGATTGGGTAGCCCAATCCAACCTCCAACTGTAGCGATCACTAAGCATGCAGGAGGATCGGGGGGAAGGCGCTCGCTCGTGTGTAAAAAGGCATGCAAGTGAGCACCTTTCCCCTGACCCTACTGCACTCTTAGCGATCACTAAGAGTGCAGGAGGGTTGGGGGGAAAGGTGCACGCTCATGCGCCTTTTCGTGCATGAGCGAGTGCCTTTCCCCCGACCCTACTTAGCGATTGCTACGGTTGGGGGTTGGATTGGGCTACCCAATCCACACACCCCAACCACAGCGATGGATCGCTGTGGGGGGGATTGGACCCAAACCACACACACACATGCAGTGATGGATCACTGGGTGGGTTGATTGGGTAGATGTTCTACCCAATCCACCCCCACCCACAGATGATTGCCTCAGATAACACTAAAGAATCATTATCCAGAATCGCTATCCGATGCAAGTTTTTTCCCAAAAAACTTGCATCATTATCCAAGTCTAACATTATCCAATGCAATCGTTAGCCGAGGTATTACTGTACAGGCATTTTATTTAACTTTGAGAGAGAGATTCTGATAGAAAGAGCACTTTGATACTGGAACCAGTTATCTAAAAGCAGTGGTTCTTCCTTGGTAGAGTTCTCCAGGTAGATGGTAGGCAGTCTCCTATTGGGGGTGTTCTAGCTCTTAATGTCCTACATCAAGCAGAGAATTGTACTAAGTGGCCCACAAGGACCTTTCCAAGGAGAAAGTTTGATTGGATGACCTACAAGGTCCTTTCCAACTCTATCATTTTAAACCTAGTAGGGCAGCTACATATCACCTGAAAGGAGCACAAGTATATTAGAAAGAAACACAAATTGGGTACTGATTGAATAAAAAATATTCATGTTCATTTATATGTTCAAATGTAAAATTATAAATAATTTTGTAATTTAAGCAGAATTATAATGCTTCTCATTCAATTAGCAAAGACTGTAACCAAGAGAGTGACTGTGTATTACGTTCTTTAAGTGCTTACTGAAAATGTGTAATTTCAAGGTCCCTGATCTCCTCCTCATTATTTTTTATCTTTAAATCAGATTTGGATTAGTTGTGGATTCCATCAAAATGAGGACTGACAGCCCTTCAAATGGAGGTCTGTCTACCCTAGGAAAAGTGCATGTGGCCACCCTAGTGGATATTCATTAGTATTAATTCAGGACTGCTTACATAGGATATTCAATCCATGATTACTGTATTAAATCCTGGATGACTATGAGAAGATTGAAATGATGTTCTGTAAGCACAATCTAGAAGCCATCTCAGTCTTTACACTCACTTTATCCACAGCCTATAAAAATTGGCTGCAGGGATTGCAAACACTATATTAAAATGGCAATAACTGCATGTAACTAAAAGGCAATTTGCTTCCTTTTCATTTTTCTTCTCATCAGTTTACAATTGACTCCACCTCTTCCTTTTTGAATCCAAGAAATTGTGTGATTTCATAGCTGTTTGGCATCTATGAAGATAAAAGACCTTGTTAACGAATATTTGGTTCCAAGCTTTTAAGAATAATAATTTGTTTCTATCATGACTGGTGTCCGTGTGGTTTTTCAGATATATTTCTGCCAAGGTCACTTCCCTGCCAAGTTATACTTCCAATAACTATACATAAATTTTACTTTTAATAAACAACCACTAAATGGTTGTATAAACAAGACAAACTAACAGCATCTATGGTTCATAATGAATATCTGTTGTAGCATGAATAACAAATAACTCACAGATATTGACGGCAAGTCAAAAACATCACCAGTGGCTGGTACAAATCAGTAGTTTTGTTTGGTGAGAAAACCACATTGTAACTGCTCCAACATTTACACCCTAGAAACATCTTCCATAATTGTACATTCAAGCTTCTTGTTTTATAAACATGACTACTTAGTATAAGAGTAATGACTGAACCAAGTTGTCCCTGTAATAAGACTTGCTCCTATTTTGTTATACTGTACTGACATTTCTTCCTACTAATCTGAACAACATGCATTACACTAAATTAAGGTTGCAAGTATATATACTTATCTGGGAGTAATTATAAATAGCTGTAATCCTGTTCTTAACATAGCAATAAAAAAAATCCAACTAAAATATTGCAAACTGCACTTGGAAAAGATTCTGAAATCCTTCTAGAAACTTTTCTGGTTCCTTCACCAGACAAGAATATCCATTCAACAGGCTTGGCTGAATAGAAGTGTTGATCTTGAGTTAATATTCCAAAGTTACCTTTTCCCACTTTGATGCTGTGTAGTGGTAAAGGTAAAGGTAAAGGTAAAGGTTTCTCTTGCTCGAAAGCCAGTCATATCTGTATTTGTGACTTGATATTTGTATTTATGACACTGAATCATATTTGTAATGCTGATTGGAATATTATCTTGCTATTATACTGTTACATTTTTTATATATTGTATGTTTCTGCCTTTATTGTTGGACTCTATTAATCGACTGTATATTAATTATGTTGTACACCGCCCTGAGTTGGTCACACCAAGTAGGGCGGTATAGAAATCCAAAAAATAAATAAAATAAAAAAATAAATATCTGACTCTAGGATTCAGTGCTCATCTCTGTTTCAAAGCTGAAGAGCCAGCACTGTCTGCTTCTGCAGACATTTCTGTGGTCATGTGGCAGGCATAACTAGACACCGGAGTACACAGAACGCTATTTACCTTCCCACCAAAGTGGTCCCTGTTTATCTACTTGCAATTTCCTGCTTTCGAGCTGCTAGATTGGCAGGAGCTGGGACAAAGACGGGAGCTCATACCGTCCTGCAGTACTTGGGAATCGAACTGCTGACCTCCTGCCTTCCAGTCAGTGTCTTAGACACTTGATACAATAATCCTGCAGCTGATAATGTTAAATATACCATTATCTTGAAATTTACCAGCTTGATACGATCTTTGTTTATGAAACTCCTTTTTGTCTAGACAAGGATTTTGAGAAGACTATAGAGAAAGAGATTCCAGAGTTTGAACAATTGCTGCATGAACATGTTATGGCATGTGTGCCGTATTATGGCAACATCTTATCAACTTTTTTTGCTTTGTTTCCCATGACAAAACACATTCATACACCACATTTTCTGGTGCCCAAACAATAAGCAGTCTTAGACAGCTCAGCAGCTAAAGGCATTAACTAGTCCTAATTTTTGAGTTTGCTTATGAATTTCCTTTTTTCCATGAACACAGTCTTCCTTTCTCAGAAACCATCAGATATGGAAGAAAATCACCACAGTGCAGCAACACTAGCAGCTTTTATGTTCTAAGATGAATCAGCCCATTTATAAAAACCACAGGATAATTGCTAACAATGTATCAGTTCGGTTGTATAAAAACTTTCTTTCATGTCACATCCTACAGAATAAAGTTCCAGAGCATTTGAATCTAAAATCAGTTCAAAAGATCAGTATTAGTCAGATGTTAGTAAGATCTGCAGTTACTTGTCAAGTTTCACAAATCAAACTTTATATATCAAACCTTTGGCCCTTAGAATTGGATTCCATCACATTTCACAACATTCACTTGAAAACAGGAATGCATTTACAGGTATAATATCTTGACATATCTCTTAGCTCAACTTGGATTTGCAATTTGCCAGCCAAAATAATCATGAGAAATTAAGGAATACATGCAGTGAGCAGTGGACTGGTGGGTGAAAGCCTCAGATTTAAAGGACCTAGAGCAGTGATGGTGAACCTTGGCACTCCAGATGTTCTTGAACTTAAATTACCAGAAGCCATGATCAGCAGGAGTGCCAAGGTTCACCATCACTGATCGTGTGTGTATGTGTGTGTGTGTGTGTGTGTGTGTGTGCGCGTGCGTGTGCGTGTGCATGTGTGCATGTTGGGGAAAGAAAAAAATTCTCCCTTGTTCTTCTAAATCCATGTTGTGCCGTGTTGGCAATTATATTACTAATAATCAGATACTGATTGTAAAACCATGTCACTGTAGACACAGCACTTTGGAGAATGTAGAAATGAAATATTGCTTGGACCATGCCTTGGCTAGTGCCTTTCCAGTCCAAATAAGGACACCAGCATCTAAAAGCATGACTGCTAGAGAGGAGGGAAGGTTATATTAAAGCAATTTCCATACAGTAGTAGGAGGAGACAAAGTGCAACCCATCTGGCTACTCATTTTTTAAACACATAGAGTTTATCGCAAGTTACTTGGTGGCCGAGTTGGCTGACATTTCAAAGTCCAACATGTCTGTGTTTGAGTCTGACATTTGGCAGACAAAACAGATTTCTTTTGCTCAACCGGAAAAAAAATTTTTTTTTCATCACCCACCCATTACATCCTAGGAACAGATTGTGATTTGACAATGGTTTGGCAAAATTAATTTCAAGAAGGGTAATAGATCTGCATTTAGAAGTACAATCCAAATGTAGTACTAAATCTGAAACATAATCAGCATTCTTGCCAAAGGGGGGAAAATGTGTGACACTTTGGTGTTCAAAATTAATTGGTACATATGATGTTCTAAAAGGCAGCTCTGAAGCTGATTTCTTGGAAATGTATATTTAATATTCCTGATTTCAAGATAACAGTTTCTGATCATGAGTTCCATTCTTCCATAGGTCATTAAATGCACTCATTCACATATCTATATGAAATGCATCCATACAAATGTATTCAATAACACAGAAAAATTTGGGTCTTTTGTAGAGGCGCAGTATGAAATCTGACAACTTCTACAGTCTTCTAGATAACTGGGAAACAATTAAATCAGGAATATTGACATGTCTTAAACTTAAATATTTTGTCATACCACCAATAACAATCAATCAATTAAGTGGTTGATCTTTTTAATTAATTAAATATGCTGCTTTTCTCCTAAAAAGAATCCAAGGCAGTTTGCAATATTAAAAAAATTAAAAGCTAAAACAATACATTGTCACAATAGTTAAAAAATAATTAAACACATATATTAACATTATTACAATTACTTACAGAAAATAATTGATTATTCTACTTAATAAGAATATTCTTCCCTAATGAATTTTAATACCAAAGGTAGGCTTGTATGGTTTGCCTAAAAAGAAAAAGGGGAGAAAGTGACAGGACAGCATTTCATTACCATAAAACAGGGGTTCCAAACCTTTTCTCTGCCAGGGGCCGCGTCATGCTCTCTCAGTCAGCTTTGAGAACCGGATAGCCATTTTGCCCTGCCTGCATAATGGAGGTGGCCATTTTGTCTTAACAACTTCAAAGAGGTAGCCATTTTGTTTTTCAAATGCCCTTGGGGGGTGAGGGTCACATGAAATGGTGCCAGGGGCCAGATCTGGCCCACGGGACTTAGGTTGGGAACCCCTGCCACAAAGCTATGTTCTGCTACAAGTAGAAAACAAAGAGAAAGAAAGAGAAGCACTCTTGGTTAAAACCTGGAAAAGTTTCTAATTTCAGAAAGAGGAAAGCAAATGCTTAACTTCCTGACTGTTCACAGTCAATGGGAAATTCATACAGGGCAATGAGTGTCAGGTATGGATACTGAACAGTGGTTTAAAAAAATCTTTCACACTTCTTTTGGGAATAGTCAGGTTTTCCGCAGTTAGTGCAATTGCAGCAAAAAGTCTCTGAAATTGCAGCAAAGCACAGATACAGAAAACACAGAAGGACTGATTATTTGATAACCAAGTTGCAAGTAACCAATCCAAAAATCTGATTCTTAAATGTCCATGTAACAAGGCAACAGCTATTGTAGTTTTGCACAATGTGTGATTAGCAACAAAATTGTTCTTGCAGATGAAAATACTACACCATCTTTCATGCAAAGAGAAAAAATTGGCTCCCCCCGCCCCCATTTTTGCTCTACTTAAGTACAGAGTAGCAATTTTCTTTTTACTTTGGTTGCTCACACAAATAGTCAAGGAAGCAGTACTGTAGTTCAACCCTAGAGGAGCCTAAAGTGAATTGGGCTGGCTGAACAAGAATGGTGTCAGAAAAAAATCTCTCCCCTGAAAAGTGAAGGGGGGAGAGGAGACAAAACTCTTTAAGTGTGTTTTCTGATTTTGTTTTCACTCATCCAAACCCAAAAGTCCCATCATTAGCGGGAACACATCATATTGGCAGCATGCTAGAGAAAAGTATGGAGAGTTACTGGTCAGTGCAGCTGAACATCTACATGTATAAGTGCCTGAAATTCTTTCTCTATCAGAACTCAAGAGCATTTACAAGTTCCCACCAATGGCATCGTGGAGATAATGTGTGTCACTATCCTGGGAAAGGATTAAGCAACAGAATCAATGAATTCCATGAAGTTCATCAGAGGGTGGCAGCTCAAATCAGGATCCTTCAGATAATTGATTCTTTGTAATGCTGTTCATTACACACATCTAGGCAATTTTTCAAATACAGTGGAACCCCGACATTCAAACGGTTTGACTTACAAAAAAATTGACATACAGAAAAAATGTGGTGGCATCTAGTGGCCTCTTCTGGTAATGCAATGTGTTTTCGACATACAATTTTTTTGGACATACTGTTGTACAAATAACCTTGTGAGGAAAATATTCATATGTAGAGGTTTTACTGTAAATGTAAAAATACAAACCCAATATTCAAATAAAACAATCACACCAAACAAAAAAAATTAAGCATATCTAATCAGTAGTGAGATCATGCATACCATAGACCAGTGGTCTGCAAATGTGGCTCTCCAGATGTTCTTGGACTTGAATTACCAGGAGCCCAAGTCAGCACTCCTGCTGATTGGGGCTTCTGGGAATTGAAGTCCAAGAACATCTGGAGAGCCACATTTGCAGACCAAGGCCATAGACTAAAGTAGGGGTCAGCAACCTATGACCCATGGGCCAGATCTGGCCTGTGGTACCAAATCATCTGGCCCACTGCCCTCACTCCTGCTGGAAGCAGTGGAAACAGCTGTAAACACATCTATGGCTGTCATAAATGCATTTATTACAGTCGCAGATGCGTTTTATGGCAGCATTTATAGTCTGGCCCTCTCAGTTGTCTCAGTTGACTTTAAAAGGTTGCTGACCCATGGACTGAGGACTCATCCTCTCATAGGTAAATGTGCAAAGAACTGAAATCTCTTTTGCAGGGCTACTTGAAAATACCACATAGCAAGTAATAATAATAATTTTGTGTTAGAAATTATTCTGGGTTGAAAGGATTTTTTTCTGGAGAAACTCTGCTCAGGGGATGCCCGAATGAGGCTCCTTTCTTATCCCCAAGATGTTTTCCCACTGAAGTGGTCCCTATTTATCTACTTGCAATTTATTGCTTTCAATCTGCTAGGTTGGCAAAAAGCTACAGTGATACAGCATTCCTTCCTGTAGCCCAGCGTCTCCTCGGTCTGCCACATTTAACTTACTTTGGTGGACGAGTAGAACTGAGGAGAGCCGCTGGGTGGGGCATTATATAGTCAGAAGGGGAGGCCCCATCGGCTCTCAAAGCTCTGATAGGTTCTGATACGCTAGCACAGGAAGGGAGTTAACTGATTATGTGGATTGTAGTCCAATAAAGGATTTTCTCCAATTCTGACACTGAATTTTAATGCATGTTTTACTTTGGGAGAGGACTGGTTTCAGCAGTCCTTATAACCCATTCCAGCTCTATGATTTTATAATTCTGTGAGTATGTTACTCTATTTGTATTCTAAAAACAGGTTCCATTTTGTCTTCCACAGCTTCTTTGAGTTAAACTGAGAGTTGAATTAGGGTGCAGCCCTGAGAAAAGGAAGACCTGGGAAGGACAAAAGGAGAAGAGGAAGAATAGCCAAAAGAAGGTGAGAATAAATTATAAGAAGGTGCTGCTGCTTATGTTTATATAGTTTATTTATTTTAAATTTCTGGAAAGAAACTATAAATATAAAAAAGTAAATTACATGGAACAAATTCTGTATGTGCTTACCTTCAAATTGTTTTTTGAACTGCTTACTCAGATACATGATCTACTATGTTCAATGGGCCTTAATAGAAATATAAGAGATGCCAACCCGGTATGGCATTTGCTTTCAGACAATAGGTACTTTCAGAACAATAATTATATAAATGACATGAAGGATGAAACATACTGACAGAACTGCAACCTTTATATTTGTCTAATTTGCATACAGACAAATCTTGGCTGATTGAAAATGGCTGACATGAAATGCAAATATGTCACAGGGAATGTATCTGATAGCTTAATAATCTGATGAACCTAATGATCAATATATCATGCCAACTTCCCCTGCTTCTTTTACAATTATTGCACACAAAATAACAGCCAGAAAATGCAATTGCACATAGGCCATGAACAAGGTTATGTGGAGGCAAATCAGAGTATTTGTATAATTTGTTAACTTGATATACAGTTACTTAATGATTAGTCTGTCCTCAAGTCCACCCAAACCTGAAGAACAGAACTTTGCTGCCTCGGTAATTCTCCAGCCCCAGATGTTTTCCACATTTCTACAGAACAGGTTTTTTTTGCCAAAGGAACAATTAATTCTGATTTTAAGAAAGGAGATCCAGTTTTTTTAATCTGAGTGAGACAGATGGCTAGTAAAGACACCATTTTAGAGTATCAGTCTGGACTCTCTCAATAAACTATGTCTGGCTCACACAAAAAGACCATGCTTTCTTAAACATACAAAAAAAATCCTACACAGATGAATTCAGAACACATCCAGGACTGATACTCCCTGATACTCTTGGTGTTTAAAACAATGCAATCTTATAACATCATCCTATGCAGGGCTGTAGCCAGGGTGGCGCCAGGGTGTGCTTGGCCCACCCTGAGTTAGCAGTTTTCTCACCCTGGCAAAGTGTAGTTTCCTATAGGAATGCATTGAAAAGAGACTTTGTTGCCCATCCTGAATATATATTTGCCCACTCACATATAGAATCCTGACTATGGCCCTGATCCTATATATTTTTCCTCAGAAGGAAGTGTCAATGTATTCAGCAGCAATTATAACAGGTAAGTACACTATAATGGTAGCAGAGTGAACATCAGCAGAGTAGAGGAAGGACAAATTAGAACGGCAACTGATAAATAAGTGATGAAAGCGATGGCCATGTTAGTCTGCTTCAGCATGTACCACACAAGCAAAATAATAACAAAAATAAAACCAGACCAACAGATTTATATCAGTGCAAGCATTCCTCGAATACAACATACTTCCTTAGGTGGAGTGAAACATCTAGTCACAGTCTCACATACAAGAATACATCATGGAGGTGGGGACCTTATGAAGAGAGATGCAAGACAAAAAAAGGAAAACTTTAAATGACAATATCATTTTTAACATAAGTAATGAAAATTGACAGTGTTGGCTAAATACCCTATAAATAAGACCCACTCAGTGCAGCAGAACTGATTTTTCATAGGATTGCATTGTTCTGTTTATTTAACAGCAGATTCCAATGGAATGAATGGTATCATCTGTCAAAATTGCTATTGTGTTACCAAGATGACATACTATTGCATTCAAGCCAGGGATGCAGCCAAATATTTGCAGCTCATAATCATGTCTGCTGGGTGATTGTCTATTAAACATCTCTCTCTCTCTCTCACACACACACACACACACACACACACACAGAGAGAGAGAGAGAGAGAGAAGCATTATGTCCTTGGTTCAAGTGTCCATGCATAAAGAGAACAGCTGTCTGTAGTATCTAATTTTAAAAAGAGAGAGAGAAAAACAGCAAATTAAAGATAGAGCAACACAAAGGGAAAAGAAGGAACTAATTTGATCAGGGGCTGATTTGGTGCATCAGGTGAGCAAAAAATGATTTTATTAATCCAGCCTAGGCAATTCACACTAAGGCAAACAATTGTCTGTGTAACTAATGAAGGTAAAGCAAAAGTCATTTATAGTTGTAAATTCAATATCCTTTTAACTCTCAAAGGATATTTTGTTTCTCAAAAACCTTCATCCAAAACAAAAGAACATATTGACTGCCATGTTTGTTAAATTTTTGGAACTGTTTTATTGACTCGTCTACTCACACAGAGCTGAGGAGGATGGTGGAGGACAGAAGTGCCTGGCGGACAGTGGTCCATGGGGTCACAAAGGGTCGGAATTGACTGTGTGACTGAACAACAAAACTCGTAAGCTGATGTCACAATTACTAGTGATTTCCTGAACACAACATTATTGCATGAGACAACTATACCTGTTGTTCCTTACCTTTAACAAAAACATTAACACATTAATTCTAGTAAACAGCTTCTTTCATTACTTCTTCATCTCCAATAATATGACCTGCCGTCTACAAAACAGTGTTCCTAGAAGTGGTTGAACAACAGTGTCAGTTGGTTTTGCTGATGCAATTCATCTCACTTGTGATGTTATTGTACCATTGCTGACAAAAATAATGTACTTGGTTACTGTCCAGTTTTCACATTCATACATACCGATTGGGAGTATAATAGTGTGGGCCGGATAAATTGGTGTTGTGGGTTGGCTCCAGCCCATGGCCCATAGTTTTAGCACCCATGAACCTCTGGGCCGCATCCAGCCAATGACACCAGAAGCAGAAGTAAAACTCACCCAGCTTCTGGGAGTGGAAGGGGCCAGACTACCCAAACTACAGCCTGTGCACTAGATCCGGCCCTGACAACAAATCATCTGGCCCCTTCCACCCTCATCACTCCCAGAAGCGGACGTGAACAGCAGGGGTGCCCAAAGATTTCAGGCCATGGGCCAGTCACGTGGTTCATGGGTGCCAAAACTGTGGGCCAGGGCCACCCCACAACACCAATTTATCTGGCCCACTCCACCATCGTCATTCCCAGAAGTGGAAGTCAGGTGAGTTTTACTTCTGTTTCTGGGAGTAATGAGGGTTGTGTGGGCAAGATGAATTGGAATCATGGGCCAGATCTGGACCAAAACCCTTACTAACAGCAGGGGTGCCTAAAATTTCAGACCATGGGCAAGTCACGTGGTTCACGGGTGCCCAAACTACTCCCTGTGGGCCAGATCTGGCCTCCAGTGCCAATTCATCCAGCCCATGCCATGTTCATCGATCCCAGAAGCAGAAGTTGGGTGAGTTTTACTCCCACTTCTGGGAGCAACGAGGGTGGTGCAGCCTGGATGAATTGGTGTCAGGGCCGGATCTGGCCCTTAGGGAGTAGTTTAGGCACCCATGAACCATGTGACTGGCCAGTGGCCTGAAACGTTTGGGCACCCCTGCTGTTAACAGGGCTTGTGGGCTGGATTTGGCCCATGACACCAATGGGTTCCTGTGCACATGGCTCCAGATGGCCACCTTGCATGTTGGTAAATGCTGGCATCCATTTTGGGTCCTGCTTCTATCCCTCTTAGCCAGGGGTGCCCAAACTGTGGCCTATGGGCCATATCCAGCCAATGACACCAGAAGCGGAAGTAAAACTCACCCAGCTTCTGGGAATGGCAAGAGTGGAACGGGCCAGATGAATTGGTGTCAGGGCCAGATCTGGCACACAGGCTGTAGTTTGCGCACCCATGAACCACGTGACTAGTCCATGCCCAGAAATGTTTGGGCACCCTTGCTGTTAGCTTTTAAAACTGATTTCTGTGCACATGGCTCCATATGGCAGCTCTGCATGATTGTAAATTTCATCCATTTGGGGCTTGTTTTTCCCCCTCTTAGCTTTTAAAATGGAGTCAGTACATATTGAAAGAGTTCCCCTCCCCCCCAAAAAAAAATGTCTTGGTGATCTTGGAAGGTCAGTGCACTACAGTATGCTGGCATCCATTTTGGGTCCTGATTCTATCCCTCTTAGCTAGGGGTGCCCAAACTATGGAAAACAGTAAACAAGCTAAAATTTGTCAACAAAAAGAGGGAGCACTTCTTTTAAAACCGCGAAGTTAAAAAAATGCTGTCTGTGTTTGCTCTGCTAAACTAGTCAAACTGGTTTGGCAAGCTTTTGTAATGTGTGATTGTTATTGAGATGTTGCAACCAGTGGTGGGATGTCAAAAATTTTACTACCCCACCATGACATCATCACAGTGTGGGCGGAGCTAACATCATGGGCGGAGCCAATGTCATGACATCATGATGTTGTGGGCAGGGCGAAAGAAAACAAATTAAAAAATAATATAAAAAATAAGCACACACACACACACACACCTACCCCTCACAACACAAACCTGTAAATAAATTAAATAAATAAAAAATAAATTAAAATACACCCACCCACCTAAACACCCACCCACCCACAACACAAATCAACCAGAGCTTTTAAACCAGAGCTTAAAGCTTATTCTTGCTAATCTTTCTCACACTAGGTCAGATGGAAGGAACTACAGAATGAACACACCACAAGATGGCTTCATTTTGGCACTTTTCAACTTTTCAACAGTTAAAGAAGTTAGGTACTAAGTCTTTGCCTAACCTGTTCTCTAGGATATCTAGGGGAGCAGGCTATAGGGAGCTTCAGGTTAACAGCTTCTCTTCCTCCTCCCCTCTTGGGAGGACAGCAAGGAGGCTGTGCATACGCGCCAAGCACTGTAGACGTGCATGCGCACCATGTGCAGTGGAGGAACCAGTGAAAAGGTAAGCCCCGAAGGTGGTTCCCCCCAAAAGCTGCGACCGGTTCTCCAGGACACTGGGAAAAGTTACTACCGGTTCTGGAGAACTGGTGAGAACCTGTTACATCCCATCACTGGTTGCAACCCTGAGATAAAGAGAGCAGGCAGCCCCCTCCCTTTCTCCCAAGACAAACTGGTGAGTCACAGCCAAGCCTCAGGGAATTGGAGGCAAACATTTGTATCAGTAATAGCTGTGTTATCTGATGCATCGGATGACATTAACATAATGGTTAACATAAAGTTATCCAATGCAAATGTTTGCCTCAAATTCCCCAACTTTATCCGATGCAAACGTTATCCGATGCAAACGTTATCCGAGGTATCACTGTACTAGCATGTAATTTGACTTCAAACAGATTAGGAAAGTTGTTCATTTTAGCTGTTTGTTAATCAGACTCAAGTGGTTAAGACGCTGACTAGGAGGTGGAAGGTCAGCAATTCAAAACCTGAGTACTTCATGACAGAATGAGCACTAATCTCTGTCCCATCTCCTGGCAACCTAGCAGTTTGAAAGCAAGAAACTGCAAGTAGATAAATAGGTACCACTTTGGTGGGAAGGTAAACATCATTCTGTGCACTTCAATGTCTAGGCATGGCTGCCACATGTCCATGGAAACATTTGCAAATGCAGACAGGACTGGCTCTTCAGCTATAAACAGAGATGAGCACTGAACCCTAGAGTCAGATACATCTGGCTTTCAAGCAAGAGTGACCTTTACCATTTATCACACTAATCAGGGCAATTCTCAAAAAATGAGAAAGAAACAGAAAAGGAGACGATGTTTGATTCAATGCATAGAATATGTTAAAGGAATAGATATAAGAAATGCATCTCCAGGGGAAAAATATTATTGGTTTAGTCAATTACCTCAAGACAGAGATATCAACTATAATATAATAAGCCTATCAGCAGTCAGAGCCCCGAGTACTGCAGGAGAGAATGAGCTCCCGTCTTCCAAACTAGCAGTTCAAAAGCAAGAAATTGCAAGTAGATGGATAGGGACCACTTCAGTGGGAAGGTAAACAGCATTCCATCCACTCCATGTGTCTAGTCATGCCAGCCACATGACCATGGAAATGTCTGCAGAAGCAGACAACACTGGCTCTTCGGGTTTGAAACAGAGATGAGCACTGAACCCTAGAGTCAGATATGACTGGCTTTCGAGCAAGGGAAATGTTTGCCTTTACCTAATGTGTATTAAATCACTAACAATCTGATGCTATGGAAATATATTCAAGACCTTAACAATCCTGAGACTCAAGTCAGTAAACCTCTGAAAGTGACTCCATTAGTCCTCAGGGTTGTCAGGTTAGTTATGCCTGACAATCAGCATTGAGTTGCTGGCAGTATGGTCTACTCTATTTCCATAGCAGGATAACCTGGGCAGTTTACAAGCAGTTAAAAACAACAAGATAATACATCAAAATTAAATGAACAATCAAATAAAATGCAACAACAACAAAAACAAGGAGTCCCACCTAACCTATTTCATACAAGTATAATTGCTATGCCTGCAACTACGCAGATACACTTTGAACCCTCCACCCTCCAAACTTGCCCTGGATGTTCTGACATAGGATGAAGAAGACTTTTTCATCTAGGACATGTATTCAACTGTGGTTTTCATCTAATAACAATATTGGAGCTGTGGAACTAATTCTTCTCTTATTACATGGAATTTATTTTTATTGAACACACTGCTACCATACTTTAAAGGGATTCGAAACCCTTGTCAAGATCAATTTTGTTGGCATTCTCATTTTTCCAGCAGTAAGCTCATTTGAATTGAGTTCACATCAAATTGTATGATTTCTCTTATATATAAAACATTGCATGAATTTCCATCACATTTCTAAAAGGAGAAAAACTTTTGGGTATATTTTTCAAATGACACATTTTTTTCTCAATGATTAATGCATTGTTGGAAGTATTTTTCAAATGTATTTTTTTCTTTTGCAAATCAAATCAGAAGCTCAGAAATGCATGAATTTCCAATCATAGATTGTGTTCAGATTTACATTCACCCCAGAAAGGTGTAAATTAGGTAATCTTACTTTACAGAACAAACTCAATGAATTGCTCATGCAGTCCACTGCATTGTTAATTTGATTGTTATAATTTTGAATACTGGATTGTTTTTAGATTAAATAGCACTATTTAAATGAAATATTTTTTTAAAAAATGTGCCATGCATGCATAAAGAATGTGCCTTTCCCTTCTGAGATTTAGTCATCAGACTGTCTAAAATTTCCCAAGTAGATTAAACTCTTTCTTCTTCTCTGTATATAAAATCCCATGAACCAAAATTTGTTTATTAACAGATTTTTAAAATTGTTTTCCCTTCCCAGTGAGATCTTTAAGCATCTGCTTTGTAGTAGTGCAAAGGATGCTGAACAGTGGATAAATATCAAAGGATACTTTTCAACCTCAGCAGATAATGCAGTCCAGACCTTGAAGCTTGCCTGAAGTCAGTTATGGAGTGGATGGAGTGGATGGAGGAAAACAGGCTGACAGAGGTCATGCTGACCTCAGGTTGGGAAGATTTCCCTAAAATTGAGGAAAATCTCACTCTGTTGAAATTGGGAGTGCGTAATCTGGGCATTTTGACCTGAGGTTCTCAATGGAAGAGCAGGTGGCTTCAGTGGTCAAATCTGTGTCTTACCAACTATATTGCATTGCCCATTCATGGACAAAAATGTTAATTTTAATCTATGTACAGCTACTCTCCAAGATCAACTATTATAACATTCTGTATGTGAGGCTGTCTTTGAGCCTAACATGGAAGCTCCAGCAGGTACAAAATGCACTGACTTCAGGTATTGGTCGCTTCAGTCATATTACTCTGGTCTTGACTGCTCTGTATTGGTTGCTCATGGCATTCCAAGTGAGGTTTAAGGCATTGGTAATGATTTACAAAGTCCTTAACACTGTAGAAGCTTTTCTTCCTGAGGCTATCCTGCCTGGAGCACACAAATAATTAAATTACAGGTGCCAATGCAGAAAGATTTGAAAAAAATCTTCTACTAGAAATAGGGCTTTTTTGGTTGTAGTCCCTTGGTTATAGAATTCCTTGCCCCTTGAGATTAGAACAGCCCCTACTCTACTTCTTCCATTAGATGCTAAATACCATTTTTTTATGTATGCGTTGCCCAATTAAATTTTTATACTGAATAATGACTCTAGGGAGCTCTCATCAATTTGAAGTAATTGAATTTCAGATCCGACTCTTATTATACTAGTGCTATAACGTTGGTATTGTTTTTTTCTTAGGGGGTTGATTTGTTGTTATATTGTGTTTTAGATTATTTTATATTACTTATGTGTATTGTGGGTCATTTGTTTCATTGTAAACTGCCTAGAGTAAGGTTTTATGCAAATTACAGTGGGTTATGAAAAAACAAATAAATAAATACCCACTCCCAACAATTTTCCTCTATTCATTGAATTTTTGAAACTTAACACTTATGAGATTGGGTTGATTCTGTTTACATAGAGTTGCAAAGTAACAATGGGTCTTTTTCTCAACTATGTGTGTTTATTTTATTATATGTTTGCTGTGAAGAAGAGAGATGTAATCTTTTGCAGATATAAATTCAGTTTTGAGACCAGACAGATATGACCTAGACAACATTCCTTGGAAATACACAGTGGAGGTGTGGAACAGATTTAATGGCTTGGACCAGATAGACAGAGTGCCAGAAGAATTATGGACAGAGATGTGGGACATCATGCAGGAGGCAGCAAGGAAAGCCATACCAAAAGAAAAGAAGCGTTAGAAAGCGAAGTGGTTGTCCGATGAGGCTCTTAAAATAGCAGAGGACAGAAGGAATGCAAAATGCCAAGGAGAAAGGAAAAAATACAGTCACTTGAATACAGAATTTCAAAGAAAAGTAAGGAGAGATAAGGAAACCTACCTGAATGAACAGTGCAAAGAAATAGAGGAAAACAATATCGGGGTAGGACTAGAGATCTTTTCAAAAAAAAATATTGGGGAACTCAAGGGAACAATTAAAGCAAAAATGACCATGATAAAAGACAAAGATGGCAAGGAGTTAGCAGATGCAGAAGAGATTTAAAAAAGATGGAAAGAGTACACAGAGAAACTCTACAAAAAGGACCTCAACACCCCTGATAATCACAATGATGAGAACATTGAACATGAGCCAGACATTCTAGAGAGTGAAGTCAGAAAGGCACTAAAAAACACTGCAAACAACAAAGCCAGTGGAGTTGATGGTATCCAAGTTGAACTTTTCAAAGCCCTGCAAGATGATGGAATCAAATTATTGCATTCTGTATGCCAGCAGATTTGGAAAACACAACAATGGCCACAGGATTGGAAAAGATCTGTATACGTTCCACTCCCCAAAAAGGGTAATGCCAAAGAATGTTCAAATTATCGAACAATTGCGCTCTTCCCTCATGCTAGCAAGGTGATGCTCAAGATAATACAGGATAGACTGCAACAGTATGTGGAGAGAGAATTACCAGAAGTGCAGGCGGGTTTCAGAAGAGGCAGGGGGACTAGAGACCACATCACCAACATAAGATGGATCATGGAAAAAACAAAGGAATATCAGAAACAAGTCTACTTCTGTTTCATTGATTACACTAAGGCTTTTGACTGTGTCGACCACAACAAAATGTGGCAAGTAATTAAAGAAATGGGAATACCAGAGCACCTTATAGGCCTCATGAGAAATCTGTACATGAATCAAGAGGCAACAGTTAGGACAGAAAATGGAATGACGGAGTGGTTTGGAATAGGAAAAGGAGTAAAACAAGGCTGCATTTTGTCACCCTGCTTATTCAACTTATACACAGAACAAATAATGCGCAATGCAGAGATGGAGGAATCACAGTTTGGGATCAAAATTGCTGGAAGAAACATCAACAATTTACGATATGCAGATGATACAACCCTAATGGCAGAAAGTGAGGAGGACCTAAAGAAGCTCCTGATTAGGTTGAAAGAAGAAAGTGAAAAAGCTGGCTTGAGACTCAATATCAAGAAAACCAAGATCATGGCAACAGGCCCTATCAGTCCCTGGAAAATAGATGGGGAAGAAGTAGAAGCAGTGATAGATTTTACTTTCCTAGGATCAAAGCTCACTGCAGATGGTGATTGCAGCCATGAAATAAAAAGGCGACAGATTCTTGGGAGGCAAGCGATGAGAAACCTGGGGAGCATAGTGAAAAGTAGAGACATCACATTGGAAACAAAAATTCACATAGTCAAAGCAATGGTATTCCCTGTGGCAATGTATGGTTGTGAGAGCTGGACCATTAGGAAAGCTGAGCGCAGAAGAATAGACGCCTTTGAGATGTGGTGTTGGAGGAGAGTTTTGAGAGTCCCCTGGACAGCGAGGAGAACAAATAGGTCAATCTTAGAAGAAATCCACCCTGACTGGTCAAATAATAAAGATGAAGCTAAAATACTTTGGACATCAAATGAGAAGAGAGGATTCACTTGAGAAACCCTTTATGCTTGGAAGGGTCGAGGGCAAAAGAAGAAGGGGATGGCCCAAGATGAGATGGCTAGATGGTATTGTAGAGACAATGGGCACAGAGCTGAGCGAGTTGAGGGGGATGGTGGAGGACAGGAGTGCCTGGCAGACAGTGGTCCATGGGGTCGCAGAGGGTTGGAATCGACTGTGCGACTGAACAACAACAAAAAACCAAGCATATGTGATATTATCTTCTAGATCAGAGATTCTCAACCTGTGACGCATGAGCCAGATCCAGCCCACAGCATCATTTCATATGGCCCCCCACTGCCTCCACCACACCAGGAAGTGCCATGTGGTGGAGGAAGGGCAAAATGGCTGTCTGCTCCCCCCCCCCCCCGCAGAGCTGTCTGAGGGCTGGGCTTAAAAAGTTTGAGAACTGTTCTAGACAGAAAACCTGCCCAATAATCTTACAGAAAGCTTATTGTGAATGAATGAATGTGGGTCATTTTAAAAAAACCAATCAAAAATTGCAATAGTATGCAGACAAAAAGTACATAATTAAAAATTAATCTGTATATCATGATGAATAACAGTTGGACTATAATGTATCTTAAACAGAAAACTATTTTAGATAGA
Source organism: Furcifer pardalis (assembly GCA_030440675.1). Taxonomy (NCBI): domain Eukaryota; kingdom Metazoa; phylum Chordata; class Lepidosauria; order Squamata; family Chamaeleonidae; genus Furcifer; species Furcifer pardalis. The sequence goes on from CP126890.1 coordinate 260,356,084, forward strand.
TATTTCCTCAAAAATATTTTATTTTAAAACATCCAATTTAAATCAAGAATCAAATTTTAAATCTAAAAATCCAATTTAAATTTTTAAACTCTGATTTTTATTTTTTTAAAAAAAAAATGATATGTATCCATCTTGAAAGACAGTATACCTGATCAACACTATTTTCCAATTCTGACTGAACTTCCTCACCCCCCTCTGCTTTCTCAAAATTTAATCAATTAATTATTACATTTATTTATTGCATTTATATAATGCCCATCTGAAAAATGTACCTTAAAATATGATAGAGTTTTGAAAATTCTTGAAAGGGCTATTAAAATTTCCCTAATGTAGGGCCGTATCTAGGGGGCAGGGGGCAAAAACCCTCCTGAGCTAACAGCCAGCCCCCCAACCTACCTCCCGGTGCCAATGTTATATATGTGAGTGTGACATTATTGCCCCTCCTGGAATTTTTTTTTGCCCCTCCCGAGAAAAATTTCACGTGTCCTCCTCCCCCCAATCTAGAATCCTGACTACAGCCCTGCCCTAATGGCTTTCAAAATTTCCATATTTCCATATTACCATGAGTGATGCTCAGTGGTGCAATGTCAAAAATTTTACTACCCCACCATGACATCATCACAGTGTGGGCGGAGCTAACGTCATGATGTCATGATGTGGGTGGAGCCAAAGAAAAAATATAAAATAAAAATAAAGACACACAAACACACACACTCCTCAACCCACCCACAGCACAAACCTGCAAATAAATTAAATAAATTAAAATAAAAATTAAATTAAAATATACCCACCCACCCACCCCAAACATAAATCAACCCCCCCACCCCAAACACAAACCCATCATTTACCTGTTAGTATAAGTGCCTGGGCAGCACCATGTTGCAAGATGGATATAGTCATCGTACCAGTTCTCTAGGATAATATGCCTTAATGTAAATGTAAAACTGCTGTAACTCCTTAAGGGTTCTCCAATTGGAACAGCAATTGGAACAGCACAGGTGTAGCTTATTGATGAGGTAACTCCAAGACTTTGCTTAAAAACCCCAAGCCAGGCCTGCTGGCCACCAGGCCTTTTTAGGAACTGTAGTAGTACATCAATATAGGTAAAGGTATTAAATACACATTAAAATACACACAGACACACCACATCCAAATTGAGTCACTTACCCTGGGAAGCAGGCTATAGGGAGCTTCAGGCTAGCAGCTTCTCTTCCTCCTCCCTGCTTGGGAAGACAGCAAGGAGGCTGTGCATACACGCCAAGCATTGTAGGCGTGCATGCACACTAAGTGCTTGGTGCGCGTGCACAGTAGAGGAACCAGTGAAAAGGTAACCCCTGAAGGTGGTTCCCCTCAAAAGCTGCTACTGGTTCTCCAGAACACTGGTAAAAGTTACTACCGGTTCTGGAGAACTGGTGAGAACCTGTTACATCCCATCACTGGTGATGCTGGAAAGAATATATGATTCTGGAATACAAGCAAGGAGACTAAGAAATATATATATTGTGAATTTTTTGTAATAGTAGCCATGTTAGTCTGTGGTTCAGGCATACCAAAATAAAAGAAACAAAATAAAAGAAACAAAATAAAAATAAAAAACACTGTAGCATTTTAAAGACTAACTGCTTTATTTTTATTGTTAGCTTTCATGGATCAAGTCCACTTCTTCAGACACAGAGTGGTTGTAAGTTTCACTCTTTGTCTGAAGAAGTGGACTTGATCCATGAAAGCTAATAATAAAAATAAAGCAGTTAGTCTTTAAAGTGCTTCAGTGTTTTTTATTTTATTTTTAATTTATTGTGTTTATTTTATTTTGTTTTTTGATATATTGTGAAAATATGTTTAAAAGTTATAATGAGCAAGAATGCATTTTTGAGAGGCAGGAAAATTCTAAATAGGAAAAAAATCACTCAATAAAATCACTCAATAAAATCAAGTCTTCTCATTTTAAAGAAAACCAGCTGAGTCTGTGAGGAGACATAATCACACACATCTATCTCGAGACCGCCACATAAGCAGTGTCTTCCCTTTGTAGCAGAGCACTGCCTCAAAGACCTTTCCATTCATGGAGGGACTCTTTATGTCATGGAGCCATGACTGGATTGATTTCCATATTTTCTATTGCAGCTCAACTCCTATATCTGATACGTTACTTCTCAATAAAAGTTCCTGTCACATTTGTTGAAAATACAAATGTGTATACTGATAAAGCATCAGTTTAGTAAAGGTAAAGGTTGTCCTTGCTCGAAAGCCAGTTGAATCTGATTCTAGGGTTTAGTGCTCATCTATGTTTATAGCCAAAGAGCCAGCATTGTCTGCATCTGCAGACATCTCTGTGGACATGTAGCAGACATTACTAAACACCAGAGTGTGTTGAATGCTGTTTACCTTCCCACTGAAATGGTACCTATCTATCTACTTGAAATTTCTTGCTTTCAAACTGCTGGGATGGCAGGAGCAGGGACAAAGATGGAAACTCACTCTGTCATGCACCACTCGGGTCTTAAATTGCCAACCTTTCAGTCATCAAATTCAGCATCTTAACCACAAAGCCACAACATTCCCTTTAAGGAGGGAGCAGGGAGGAATGTAAGCATATCTTATTTTTGGAAAGTCATTTATGGAAGTTAAGTGTTGGTCAAGATAATTAAGCACACTGCAAAAGCCAGTTAAAAGTAAGTGGGAACAATAGAGCAGACAGAGACTAAGAAGCGGAAGAGTTTGGGAAAGTTGCACCAATTATCATTTAGAAAGAGCCAGCGCTGTCTGTGTTTGCAGACATTTCTGTGGTCATGTGGCAGGCATGACTAGACACTGGAGCACATGGGAAACTGTTTACCTTCCCACCGAAGTGGTCCCTATTTATCTACTTGCAATTTCTTGCTTTCAAACTGCTAGGTTGGCAGGAACTAGGACAAAGACGTGAGCTGTTAGACCCACATATATTTTGAAAAAATACTATAGACCTAAGCGATGACTTTAAATAAAGAATCACTTTTAGGGACACATGATCACAGCCATGCCAGATATGATTCACATTCTCAGTGACAACTGAAAGAACAGTTGTTATTTAGAAGGATATGCTTGCCATGAGCAGTAAACAGAAGCTGTACAGCCACACTGAGGTGGATGAAGCATTTCTTAAGCTTTTCTGCAGCAACCAGTAAAACAACAGACTCCTCTGTGTGAGGTAGATGGGTAGGTGTGTGGGTGTGTAAACCACTGAAAAATGCACAAAGAAGAGGGATAAATACTGAGTTTGCACAAGGAAGAAGGAAAAAGTACTTGTGTAACTGTGACTAATTCTTAAAACCATGAAAAGATTATTATGAAATACATGAAGAATTAGGTGTACATTATCCTTGAGTGGCATCTAATTTGGGGCATAGCAATTTTTAAAAGACATTTAAGATGGATCAATTACTTATCTAAAGATCTCAATCTCCCCTACATCAACTGGAGGATTCTGAATAGGCTGAGGGTTGGAGTCCCTAAGTGCAAGACCAACATGCTCAAGTGGAGATTGCTGTCAGACAATAACACATGGTGTGAATGTGAAGAGACACAGAATCCAGCCCATTTGCTGGTCTGCCAATTGCTGCCAGAGACATGCACTGATGAGGACTTGATGAGGACTTGTGTTTGGGCAAAACAAAGAAAATGGTTTCATTTTGGCAGCCCAGAGTTTGATCAAGTCATGAAAGAAGAATTACTTTTCTTAGATGTCTCAGTTTGTACAGCCTTACAATATTTCTATAGAAATTATTAATAGAACATGGGGAAAGAACTAGAATGGCAATATATATCTATAGGGCTGATAGCTTCTTTGCCACCGACATACACCTGACAGTTCCTATGCCCTCGGACACCAAATATTTTATTTTATTTCAGTTTGTGATGTATTTGTCAGTTATTTGTTTGATTTGCTGTTTGTTGTTATTTGTTATCTGTTTGTTCACTGCCTAGAGTGGGATACCACCCAAATGAGTGGTATCTTATTTTACTTTCCCCCCCCCTCTTGTTTCTGTTGTCATTTTTCTCTCTTTTTTAGTTTTCTTTAGTTTTGATGTCAAAAGTAGAGTAGGAGTGTCTCCATTGTTGCAGTGTTTTGTCAGTGTTTATTGTTGTCAAGGGTACAAATGTGGATGTTGGCTTCTGTTTGGAAAAATTAAACTTTTTTGCAATGTAGATATATAAAATATTCTTTTAATCTATGCTTGTAAATCCAATATTCCTATAATCTCAAATTCCTGTAATCTAAACTATATATTCCATTCCTAGTATTACTGTATAGATCTCTGCATTATATAACTACATATGATTCATTAAAAAAAATAAAAAATCTAACATTTGCAAGCATTTTGCAAGTACCAGGCTAGACTGAAGAGTAATGAAAAAGTTCCAAATTTAGGAATTAAGAACAGACCTATAAAGTTTCAAGAACATGATTTATTGGCCAGTTTTGAAAAGTAGAACTTCCTCTGGGTTGATCCAGTACTTTTAAAAGATGTGTTCGCACAATTTTCACTGTGCTGGAATAATATTATGTGAGGAGACAGTGGGGCTAAATATGGAAACCCCACCCAAGGCTGTCTCTTATTGTTCCTATCCACTCATAGACACATATTGAGGGAGTGGAGGTTTAAGGAGATAAATGAATTATAACTACATGTTCATCTGCTCCTTTAATTTTTCACTGTGTCATCAGTCTGAAAATACTTTACTGCTCATAACGCAGATGCCACAAACATATGTCTTTGATTTACCTGAGAGAACAAAGCAACTCATCTTGAGTCTAAACACATGAATAGTTAATCAAAGCTTCTGACACAGTAAAAGAATATGCAAACATGCAAAAGATCATTTGAAGAATTGGAGCAGACAGATCCAAAAAGAAAAGACTGCATGGCAGAAAAACATTGTTTTTATTAAAGCATTTTAAATTGCACTTTAAAAACCACTGGGATTTACTGAAGGCCAAACTAGATGTGATGTTAGGCACCACACTCAGAAGAACAGCAAGGTTGTTTTTAATTAATAGATGCCCCTGATTCCAACCAGTATTCCTTGCCATGAGCATGATTTTCCAAACCTTTATCCCTGTTTGTATTGTAGGAGGACCTGAAGAAAAAGAAAGGAGGATTCTTGTAACTTTAATATGTGTGTGGAGGTGGGAACTTTAGAAAGTGTACTGTGTGCTTAAAGCCGCATCTGCTAAAACATCCTCTTCTAGGCCACTATGAAAAGTACAAAAACTTGGTACATCCATGTGGTCACCCTCTGCCATTGAGCAGTGAGAAATAAAGATGTAGATGAATAAGAAGGTACCACTTCTTTGAAGGGTTTGGGAGGAGCTACAGCTCAATTGATTTGCAGAAAATGCAAGCTCTTCAACTCCAAAACCCTGGATATGATACTACACAGCAAATGTGTAGTAACCTTGCTGTATCCTTTACACTTTCCTATATGGGCAGGTTCTTCAAAAATGAAAAGGTGGGTGATCCATCACATAAATATTCCTAGTGTGATGCAGACAGAGGTTGGTAAATATAATTGTTATATCATTCTCTGTGTTCATTTGCTAGAGATGAACAAAATCAATACCAAAAACCACTCATTGTGCATTTAGCATAAAATCCATTTGGACCCTATATTGTAATCAGAATTTGGACATAACCAGCTAAAAATAACATAATTCTCTATATCTAATGTCTTGTTTGGGTAGGAAGAGTATAATGGCATTACATTTCAAAATTAGCATTATGAACAATGCAACTTTTTCATTTCATACTAACATCTTGTTACTTTTCCAAGTAACTTTTAAGGTAGATTTTAGAGACATTTTTTATCAAGTTGTATATTATTCTCCTATCACCCCTAAAATTTTTACTTTTCAAGAAAAGTTTTAAGGAAGTGACAAAACAAGCTACCTTTGAAATGCAGTAATAAATTATGACTTTGTAAAGAGTTACTATTTGACCTAGAAGATAAAATAGTAAAGATGAAGCTGAAGTACTTTGGACATCAAATGAGAAGAGAGTGTTCACTTGAGAAAGCTTGGATGCTGGGAAAGGTGGAGGGCAAAAGAAGAAGTGGGCGACAGAAAATGAAATGGATAGATAGTATTGTAGATGCAATAGGCACAGAGCTGGGTGGGCTGGGGAGGATGGTGGAGGACAGAGATGCCTGGCAGCAGGGTTGTGCAGGGCACCATGGAAAGGCGCTGGACAGGGAGTGGTGGGGCATCAATTTGGGGTTGGGTTGGGGGGAATCCCATACATTGCTATTGGCACCCCAGGGCACCCGAGGTGAGGCTGGGGTGGGACAAAGCCCAATTGCCTGATATACCAGCACGCACCTGCCTGGCGGGCAATGGTCCATTGGGCCACAAAGGGTCAGAATCAACTGTGCGACTGAACAACAAACACAAAGGACTAATGATAGCAAACTGGATCAATCATGCATCTTCTTTGAGACAAGGCTTTCCTTCCCATCTATGTGATTTTTAGATTCTCTACTTTGTTTACATATACACTTAAATTACATTAAAAATAGAAAATACTATATAAGCTTGTTTGGGTCAGGAGCAGCCCACTGCTGGGAGTTAGGGACAAAATCCTGAGACCAGGAGCAAGTCCTAAAATGACAAAGATGTGGACAAGACAAGAGTTGGGAAGATAGCTGAACAGCTTTTATACCAACTAAAAGAGGCACAAGGAGAAAGTCCCAGCTAACAAAGTAATCCAAATATGTCAACCCAAAATGGGATTTGGTGGAAGAAGAAGCATTATTGGAAGCACACATGAGACATGGAAAGTTTTCCCAAGGAACATACTGCTGCTGGAGCTTCTGCCAGTTCATGGGGAGATTTTCTCTATTTTTCTCCATATGGGATGATAGGTCCCTGTGTCTGCAACCATGGTCTCTCTCCGGTCACCTTTTGTCACTTCCGGTCACCTTCATGTGAAACCAATGAATAGTGTAAATAGATCTGAATGGGTAGAAAATGCTTAAACAAAATCAACTCTTCTTCTCCTCCAGGTGGCTCACCCTGAGAAGTATATCTGTATATGAAGACATAGATAAACATAGCAATTACCTGAGACCTCAGGCCCAGACTATTCTAAAATTTTGTTCATGCTCAGCTACTGATATGAATATCTTTAATTTTCTATCATAGAGGGGCTTCAACTGTCATAGTGTGACAAAGCCCAGAAGGCATTCTGCTTCTTTCTTTCTTTCTTTCTCTATTTATTTATTTATTTATTTTTACTCTTTAATGGACAACCTATGCAGAGAACAATTCACCATGTGGCAGGGCTCAAAGGCCCTAGGAATACATGATGTGTTGGCTTGAGCCCCCTTTTACCTCTAGATATGCTGAGCGGGTTTGCTGGAAATGATATACATCATGACAAGCTTGTGACAAGCAGTGGTTTTCTTCTCTTCTTAACTGACACTATCAGAGAGTCTGGAACGGCCCTTGAGAAATACAACAAATTCATCTACTTCCCTCACATAAAATAAGAGAATAAGAGAAGCCATCTCTGCTTCTTTTTCCAAACACAATCTGTGCCACTGCTGGAAATGATAAAACAACAGGAAGGCTATTGTGTGTTTGTATACATAATCACAGAGCCATTCATAGACCTTGACTGTGGGTTTGTTATGGTTTCCATCATGCTGTGTACAGCTGGAGAGGAGGAACCTTTGTGCAATTTTGTGTTTGTTTGACACCTAGCCGAGACAAAATTATAAAACAATTTGGCGCTTATTGAGGCAAACAGATTTTAATGTGCACTTGATGCTTCCCGCCAATATGAGTACAGTTCTGAGTTGATGGTAATGGAATTTAAAAACTAACAAAAGCAAGTGAATATGACTGGCTTTGAAAAGGGTGACTACAGGCAAAGGAAACACCAACACGTCAGAAAGATAAGACACTGCTGAAACTATAACTGTTCAATTCATTCACATTTCAAAGCAGCACCATTTTACAGGATAATTGACAGCTCTACAAATCGCTGCTAGGAATCTGGAAATATTTTCTGCTAGCCTCATGTGCTATTATGTACATTGGCACTGCTAATTTATGAAATCTAGCAACCAGGTCTCTGTAACCCAGAAATGGGGAGACTGTAGCCCTTCAGGTGTTATTGGAACCCTGTTGTTGTGGCCAATAGTAAAGAGTGATGAGAGTGATAGTGTAGAGATATCTGGAGCAACAGGTGGCTTAACCTCCTCTAAGCAGTGTCCATTCCAGGCTTGTGGGAAAGGGTGAAGCCACAAGCAGATTTCCTTCTCCAACTGAGTTCACCCCTTCATTGCCCCTGTCACCACTGTTCATATGTTTATCCTCTCCTGTTGGGTCTCATTTGCCCTACTGCCCAGAAGGAGAGGTCAAGTCCCAGACCTGCCTGCAGCAGATATAGGGAGTTGCCACTGAACCCCTGCCTGGTAAAGTCAATAAACAATTTGTCCATAGTGATCTTCCAATCAAGAGATGCAGATGCCTCAGTGTTGTACTTAGTTTTAGTTTATTAAGGCATATCATGTTTAAATTGTTCAGGGCAAAGGAACCACTTCTGGAGTCACAATAATAAAAAGAGAAGCTTTCTAGAATCTCAAACATTTCTAGCTCCAGTTTATACATTCTATCTAGAGAGTTTCAGACATTTGTATCTCCAGTTTGCATATTTGTGTTTTTTCTTGAAGCTAAAATGAGGAAGCTGAGCCTGCTATACTTTGCACATATCATGAGAAGATAAGACTAAGCAAAAAAAAAAAAACACCAACAAGCCTATGTTTTGGAAACAGGAATACAACAGGAAAAGAGAAGACTGAACATGTGATAGATTAATTCAAGAAAGGGAGCTACAGCCTTTAGTTAGCAATAACTGAACATGTTAATAATTCATTGATTCATAGGGCGGACATAGGGTTGATTGGACATGAAATATTTGAACACTGAGTTTATATAACATTATTTTATTGTATCTCATTTAATTCATTCTCATTTATCATTGCTTATGACAATATACCAAAAATGCATTTGTCTGATACAAGATACCAACACCTTCTTTTTGATCTTCCCTGCCAGGAGCAGTTGGTGTGCTGCCCAGAGTGCATGGGAGCAATTTCAAAAGAAGCCAACAGGGTAACATTTATGAAAATGCTAGACACAGCTGTATTTCAGGTTGCCTTCAACCAGAGAATTATGATCAATTTGTAACTTCCATTATGAAATAATTTCATTGATGGACTAGCTACACCCCAGGTCTCACTCCAGAAACACACACCCAATACTCAGATTATGTTTAATACATTGAAGAAAATATTTTAAGTGAGTATACAATAAAAGTTAATAGAAATTTGATCTCAGCTCTTGCAGTAACTAAAAAGAATTGGCTGGATAGACACTATAACAGAGCTTGACATGGAAAGATGAAGCCAGAAAGCTTGGAGACTAATGAAAAGACAGATCCAAACTGAAGAATATTGCAGGCAAATATAACTCTAAACCAAAAAGCACATTGACCAATGAATAATAAAAGGAAAACATCAAAGAGCTATTCAGAGCAAATCCAATGAACTTACATCTGCCTTCATAATTACAGAACTAGAGAAAGCCATAAGGTGATGTAGGAATGGCATAGCAGCAGGATTCAATGATATCTGGATTGAGCACATTAAACATTTTAGGCAAAACAGAAAGGAATGGCTCTTTGAACATTATAATAACTGTTGGACAACCAAACAAATTGCAAAAATATGGTGGAAGATTAAAGTAATCTCTGTACTGAAATTGGGGAAAGAACCATCAGATCTCAAAGGCTACAGGTCAGCTTCACTATTGTTGTTGCTATGGGCCATCAGTTGCCTCCAGTTTATGGCAGCTCTATGTCAATCTCCCTGCAATGCCACTTAGAGAAAGTTTTTGAACAAAACTGAACTTCCTCTAATTCTATAACAGGCTGTCTTTAGACCTGGCAGAACCTTTGCAGTTCAAGTTTTAAACATAACCCAGCATATAGAAGATGGTTTTGAAAACACATACAATAACTGGAGCAAATTTTATTTTAACATTTTAATTTGTTTTGAATTTTGCCTATATTTCATATACAGTGGTACCTCGCTTAAAGAGCATAATGCATTCCACAGGATTGCTTTTTAAGCGAGTTTGCTCTTTATGCAAAACATCATTGTAAGTGACCAATTGTGACTTCTGGCGGGAGGGGGAGTATTGTGAAAGCCTATTTATTTATTAAGTGAGTTTTGGTTGGTTTTATTTGTTAAGCGAAGTGACCATTCAGAGAAAATTCTGTTTTTTAAGTGAGTTACTCTTTAAATGAGGCACTCTTTATGTGAGGTTTTACTGTACATCCTTAATTTTAAATTGAGCAATGCTCTGATACGAATGAAGATAGACTTTCTTTTTCAATATTTTAAAATGAATTTTGTTCTTTTCTATCTGACAACAATGCCATCATATGCTAGTGTCAATCTGATATTTGTACTCTAAGGACCTAGTAATTCCCATCTTTTCTCTATTCTTGTCACAAAATTAATTTTTTTTAAAAAAAATAATTATTTTAATGACACATAGTAAATGTAACCTGCTCTGAATACAAACTAATGTATTGCTACAGGAAAGCAGGGAAAAATGGGAAGATTAGAACTACTAGGAAGAGTTTAACACTCTATCCAATATTGATGTTCAGACTACAGCAAGGAAATAGGCCCTGATTGTTTCATTTTGAACATTTGACCTTGGAATCCACCTCGAGGAAGATGCTGAATGTTTAATTCAATTGAGCCCTGCACTGATGTGCGAGAGAATTATTATTCACCCCATCTACTAAATTAGAATACACATCTTGCTAATTGGCTGTCTTGCTTGCTTTATTTGGAAAGTCAAAGTTATCTTTAGCCTTCTCATTCTGCCTGAGGAAGTCAGTAGAGCATGGAAGCTTGCACTCTCCCTTATCAACAGAAAATGCTGCCACGAGAGACATAATCTTTGCTGTTGCTATGCTTAGCCTAAGACACATGAGAACTATAGCTGTGGCAGATTCTCCACCCTATTTGTCAGGGATCATTCTATCAAATTTCTTCCATGGGAAGAAGAAATTCTCCAGTTATTTTTTCAGCCATGAGGATGATCATCACTTGTCTTTGTAGCACAGTTCTGTTATGTATTCCTAAATGATTATGAAAGAAATCATTTCATTGCAAGTGACAGTAGCAGCAACTGGGTTAGGAAGCAGGCCACTATCTTTCCTCCTTCTGAATGCCCTCTATTTGCTGCCACTTCAAGCAGGGAATTATAATGTACAACCAGAGTATGACTTTTGGGGATGCTAACCAGTCCCAGTATATCTGGTCCATAAACTGTAGTCCTTGTGTGCCTTGAAGTTGTCCATCTCTGTTCTGGAACAAAAGGGTGAGAATAGAGAAGCAACCATTGAGAATATTGTGGAAAAACTGGGAGATGGGAGAGAATCTACAGAATCTAGCCAAGTAAGAGAAAGTACAATCTCATAATGTTTCTTAGAAAAATGTCTTCTGAGAAATGTTGACTCGGGACTTATTTGTCAAGGTTCGACATCTTCTCCAAGACATCACAAAAGCTATACTTTGAGGGGTCCTTGTAGATGAATTTTGTCTTTTCACCAAATGTTTGTAATCCAGTTCTTTCCCAGTTCATCCTGATAGAAGTTATGAGGAGAGACAGTGTTGCAACCACTTCCAAAAATAAACTGGAGCTACTATAATGCTGTAATTTGTTCTTTGGTCTTCCATTTTTCTGAGTCAGGAAGTCAATACTAGTAAGTAAAATCAGATTCAGCATCTAACACTATGCATACTTTTTTGAAAATATTCCTAGTTTAATTAAATGGTTTTCACCTTTGAATTGATACTTACCATATATGCCGGCGTATAAGATGACTGGGCGTATAAGACGCCCCCCAACATTTCCACTCAAAATATAGAGTTTGTTATATACTCGCCGTATAAGACTTTCCCCTCTTCCACACACACCTCTTCCACACACCTTCCACACACCAAATAAAACATAAAAGAACATCAGATTTGATTTCAACATCTCCCTGTAGCCGGCACTAGTGCGCAAGTGCGCATGTGCGAGCTCTGCATAGACAAGGGGCGGGGCAGAGCACCGCTGCTTCCCGCCAAGCAGAACGGGCCGGTCATGCCGAAAAGGCTGGCACCCCTGTCTCGCTGCTGATGCTCGCCGCAGCCATACTGGATACTGCGCGATACTGGATAGTATGTAGAATGAGGTGGGTGGGCATCGGGAGGCCACTATGAGCACCGGGCGAGCATCGGGAGGCCACTATGGGCAGCTATGTCTATCCCAACTGAAGTGCACCTGGCGTATTAGACGACCCCCATAAGAAAGCACCAAATCCCCATTAACTATCGTTTCGTGCCATGCTATCTTTTTTAAAAGAATTACATACAGGTCCTTGAGTAGGTTTTAAAACACACAGGCTTGTAGACAGTTTCGTCCAATTCAAGGAAAGAGAAAGATGTAGGAGATCTGTTGTACTGTGACTCTCTGGGGGGAAAAACATATACTGTACTCCAAATCCAGCCCTTCCTCATCATATCACTTTGGCTCTCCAGTTAGACTACACACGTGAATTGAGAAAGTCCCTAGTAGAAATGAAGAAGCAATGGCTTTAAACTATATGATAGAGGATACTGATTAAATGACATATAACGAATTCATTATTACTAATCCTAGTCCATACCCAAAGGCAACATACATCACAAGCAAAGTATCTCCAACAGATGGTCAATCTAGCCTTCTTTTAACAGTGTCTAAAGCACAAGAGTCTTCTGTTTTCCTAGTCATTTTTGTTCCACAACAAAAGTTCTTCATAGTATAGTATCTCAGGAAATGGGGAGATTTTCTACCTACAGTATTTACAGAAAAGGCTACATAGACAACATGTATGTATGAGATATGTTGTTTTAATTTTAGAATTACACTAATTTATTTAAAAAATTGAAGTGGTTGCTGTGTTAGTCTGTGTAAGCATATCAGAGAGTAAACAAAGCAACAAAAAACAAAAAATGTTGTGACACCTCAAAAATTAACTCCTGTATTTAAATGTGAGCTTGTGTTTCCTGAGTTTGAAGCACTTCATATATGTTACTTAGTTGTGATCCCTACAACTGTCCTATAAGAAAGTAAAATATTATGATCCCTAATATTTCCAATATTAAAGATGGTAGTAGTAAGGCTGAGATGAGTAGTTTGCTTTAAATCAAGCATCACATTTCTGCCAGAAAATCAAATCAAGTATTTATTAGGGTTGAAGAATAGCATAGTCTACCAGAAGATGTATTTCACATACACCACAGGCACTTGGCTGGCTTTTATAGAAATCAAGAGGTTAGACTGGATAGACTTTTGAACTGATCATGCAAAACTTTTTTTATGTTCAAATTGGTTTCCCTCAAAACATTTCAAGCAATTTTAATATACATTTCAGAATTGCAATATGAATCAAAGAACAAAATTCCATTACATAGTAGTATGTGCAATTTTCGGGCCATCTGTCATGCACCTGATTGCACAGGTGAGTGTACAATAGGACTTGTTTCCTGGATATGTTTGAGTACATGTTAGAGAAACAGAATGACCACATACACAGCAATTAAAGCATGTTATGTTTAAGCTGCACTAATTCAACAGGATTCTGATAAAAGGATATATTTCTGATCCTGTAGTGCAGGGCTGGACATCCAATGGGCATTCAAAATTCAAACAGTATGAGCACAAAAACAAGAGGTGAAGCTCATTTTTTAGGATTGTGAGATCATTGAAATGTTATCTGGTTAGTAAAATCCTAACTAAATAGGCTGAAATGAGGATTTCATGCAGGCTAAAAACTGCCATGCAATTTGACTGCAACCCAAATCTGTGGATGTTTTGCTGAGCATCAACTGCCACATGTCCGTATATGAAATCAAGGGAAGGCAGAGCCAAATACAGCAAGGAGGGGAAGAAGATCCAGACACATGACACATATGAAAGAAGATCTTGCCAGTCTGCCTTCCCTGTAAAGCTTTTCTCTTATCATTCTGTAACTGTGAAATTTGTTTGTAACTATGGGTTTTGTACACTCTCTCTTCTCTGGCGCAAACTAAGTAAACTTTCTCTCACAAAGTCAGCTTCCTCTTATTTTAGACACTGTGGGTATAAGCCAAGATTTCACACTGTGCTAAAAGCATTACAACATCTACCAAAAGCGCAAAATGTGTTTTAAAAATGGTCAGGCCATACACGGAATACTTGTGGTTTCTGAACTCTGGCCAAGTCAAGTTGGAGGTTTCTTTCCTTCTCCAATGAAGTGAAAGCACATGCTGGAAAAGATATGTGTCAAAGGACCTGCAGTCTACAGTATTAAAATTAGCAGAGTGCTTTTACTCAACCAAGCACACCAAAATCAGGACACTCCCCTTATATTTTGTTAACTGGTAATCTGCCATTATTTTATTGCAGACTGAAACTCCCTATATTACCTCTTTGAATACTCCAAGGATACTAGCTTAAAGGTTGCTAAGGATGAAGGGAGGATGGAAGGAACAAAACCTTTTGGGACCACCAATGAAGGAAAATAAACCATCTTTAAAAAGATAATGATTTTAAAATGAAGTATAAAGTTGAAAAATGGGAAGAGTCAAGTGCTATCCTATAAAATATCTTTACAGTTGTACCTCGCTTAAAGAGCATAATGCGTTCCACAGGCTTGCTCTTTAAGCGAGTTTGCTCTTTAAGCAAAACACCATTGTAAGTGACCAATTGTGGGGGGATTGCGAACCCCAATTTATTTGTTAAGCGAGTTTTTGGCTTGTTTTATTTGTTAAGCGAAGCAAACATTCAGAGAAAATTTTGCTCTTTAAGCAAGTTACTCTTTAAGTGAGGCGCTCTTTATGCGAGGTTTGACTGTATGCTAAAACAGAAATTTGTCACATTTTTATTGTGACGCTCCAGAAATCATGTGCTACATTTCCATTACACAAGTCAGTTTTTGAAAAGAATTGTTGCAAAATTCCCAGTTGATTTCATGAAAAGCATAAGAAGTGGCATTGTTCCCACTGATTATTGCATATTATGCAACAGTTGTTCAAGTGCCAACAGAAGAATAGCAGAACTGACACAAGCAACACCTATTGTAATAAAGTATACACTAAGTTGTGAATGTACTTATGCACTGGCTAGTGCAATAGCTTGTCCAAGCAGAACCAAAGTACTGGAGTTTATGCTTGACCAAAAATACTAAGAGCAGTAAAAGCTTAGGTTAGCAGAAAAATACTATTGAACAAAACCCATTATCTCGAACTAATTTAATTCTTCTATTCTGAAATCTAGGCCACATATGTATTTTAAAGTGATTTTGATGAATGTTGACATGGGATGCACTTCTGAGCAATGACATTTCCCCAAAATATGGTGAATACCCAACTACTGAGAGACACAACACTGTTAGCAATGAGATGAAGGTACAAATTTATATATCTAGATGGAAGAAAAATATACATACTTGTGAAAATGTTAAAACTCATTCAAATTATCGATATTTAAATGTAAATGATAGCATTCACCAAATTGTGGCCATATATATATTCCTACCCCCTTTTTACCTTTTCAATCCATTTCATGTACTAGGTCTTTACTCTAAACCAAATTACAGCCTAGCAAGGATGAGTTACATGCAGAAGCTCCACCCTGGAACCTCCACTTGGCCGGGGGTTGAAAAGCTGCACTGGCTTAAGCAGCAGAGGATACCTGCCACCCCACCCCCATACCTCCGCCTGGCCGAGGGTTGAATAGCCACACTGGCTCAAGGGGCAGATGACAGCCCACTACTGTGGCTGAGGATGTCTGCCACTCCTTCCCTGGACTTCCACCTGGGAGATGTTAATAGACCACTCTCCTCACCCCGGGTCCCTACCATCAGCTGGGGGGATGAAAAGCAGCTGTGGCCACTGTCACCATCCTCCAGGCCCTGCTTGTTGTGTGGCATGAACTATACAGAGACGGTTACTTTGTTGGCATGGACTTGTAAATTGAACTTATGGACTTTTTTTTAAATTTAATTTTTATAATTTTCACACAATACAAAAAAATTAACACTACAATAACATAAAAGAAAAAAGAAAAGACAAAATCAAGTCTCATACACTAGTCCATTATTTGAACAATCTTGCTATTATAATAATAATTAAACAATAAAAACAGAATATTTTCATCAACTTTGTCTTTAAGATAAAGGGAGTTAAACTTATCATACTAAATTCTAAATTAGTATATATTTCTACTTAACTATTTTCAACCCTTATCTATTTTCAATCTAAACAATCTACCTAAATTACACCCAAGTGCTATGTACAATGTCCTGGAATACAACAGTTCAATTTTTCCAAAAACCAGCTTGATCCGGTACAGATTTAATCCCTTGATTTTTCACTATTACATACTCAACAAATTTATTCCAAATTCTCCTAAATCTATTTTCCCGTGCTGTTCCTCTTCTAACCTTCAGTTCCCATGTCAGTTTGTCATTTAATGCCAATTGCCACATCTCTTTATACCAGTCTTCTATTTTTGCAGTCAACTCGTTTTTTCACATCTTTGCTATACATTGTCTGGCTGCTGACATCATAATTAACAGTAACTCTTTTTCCTCTTTCCTCATCTCAAAGTCCTCAATAAATGTCAATAGAGCTGGCTCCGGCCTTATGGACTTTTAAATGAATGGGTTTTTTTCTCACAATGTTTTTATGATGTTTTATAATATTGTATTTATGACCTGTATGATTTTGTGGTGTTTACCTGCTCTGTGAGCCTCCCCAGTCGAGCAATTGAGGGGGTGGCATATAAATGTGTAAAACTAAATTACGTTAAATTAAATCTTCCTTAGATTATTGGTTCCTAGCCTTTTAGATCAAGATGTTCTTGGACTAAAACTACCAGATCTTTCACCATTGGCTGTGTTTGCCAAGATTTCTGGGACCTGTAGTCCAAGAACATCTGGGACCCCATGGTTGGAATCTACTATCCTAGATGGATTGGAAATTGTGCATGAAGCCTAGCTATGCATAGTCATCCAAATATACATTGTGAAGATGTTAAAATTTGTTCAAATTATTTAAATGTAAATGATAGCATTCACCATTAGGTAAATGTAAATGATAGCATTCACCATTAGGATAGGAATCCAGATGTCAAATATTTTACACAGCCAATTTCCTTCCTAAAATGATTTGCGTCTTCATTGCAAACTCTTGTATCTTGCTCTATGTATATCTTGTGGCATGCAGCTGTGGCTGCATCAGGGATTATGTTCACTTGCTGCTATCTCCTAACAGTGATTTTAGGCAACTTGTCTTAATCTGTTTGTGTGCATGTTTTGCATTAGTTCTATTTCACCATCATTAATTTAAATGGCCTGCATATTGTAAATGCCCATGTTGACCAGAGGATTATAGCCATTGTAGTTGAGGAAAGTAATGTGTCCAAGCTAGATCAGAGTGGATAGTACTGTGCCACATGGACAAACAGTTTGATCCAGTAGAAGGCAAGCTCTTCTGACTGAGATAGGGAGAAAGGAAACTGAAGCTAGCCCAGTAGCAGGAAGCCTCTGTAGAAAAGACTGGAATGGGATCAGGACAATAAAATAGCCATGACCAAGCTGAGCCAGAGAAATAGCACAGGCAACTTAGACTGCTGGAACCTCTATTATATTAAATTGGTCAAAGAAAGTGAGTGTGAACCTCTCTCCTTCCTGTATATATACTTGCCTTTTAACAATTATATTTTATATTTCCAGAGACAATTTTGGTCAGCACAAGCTAACTGCACTGTCATGAGGACAGAGACATTCGCAGTTTTGCTCTTAATATGAATTATTGTATCTTAGTTACAATCTTATGAGATGACCTTGGGTTTGTCACTATCTCATGAGTTATCTTTGCATTACATAGTACAGTAATACCTTGGATAACGCTAAAACTTGGTTCCACAAGTCTTGGTGTTATCCGATTTTTAGTGTTATCCAATGCATGTTAAAATCCTATGGGATGGACTGGATAACATTAAAGCTCCATAGAGATACATTGTAACCGCACAGGCTTTAGCAGTTGTTAAAGGTCCTTAACATTATTCGATCCAATTCTCCTCCCCAGATTACTTAGCGTTATGCGATTTTAGCGTTATCCGAGGTAAACGTTATCCGAGGTATTACTGTATAATATTATATTATATTACAGTTCTTCTTTTGTGTCAAGAGCAAACTGTAAACTGTCAAAATAAAGCCATCTTATTGACCTTGTCTTTGGCCAAATTTACATTCTCATCGGTACATGTTTCCAGTAGATTCTGTATCTCTCTACATTCGCATAATGTGTTGTTATCTGCCAACAGGCCCCACTTGAGCCCATGTTGCACTCAGACTTTAAGCCTATTCAGGGTCCTCCTAGTGACATAAGGGAAGTCAAGTTCTTTAGCCATATCCCTTGTTCAGTGAGCTCCTTCCTCCATCTTCTAATTTGGCTTGGTTCTTGTGTACCCTCAATAATGTTTATTCTTGTCATAAAGCTCTTCGTGGCTCTGACTTGAGATCCAGACTTGAGGAAGTGAGATTATAGAATAGGGCTCTTTCAAATACCATGTGATCTAAAATAGGCCACTTTTCAACACACACACCCTCTATGACTTTCCATGACCTTTGACTGACCCCTCCCCAAATCACATGATTTGAAGATACAGTAATACCTCATATAACATTAGTATCGAATAACACGAAAATCGCATAACATCAAGGAATCTGGGGGGAAGAATTGCATCAGATAACATTAAGATCCTATGGGATGCTTCAGATAACAACCGCAAAAGTCTGTGTGGTTACAATGTATCTCTATGGATCCCATAGAGGATCAGATAACACTAAAAATCATATAACACGAAGACTTGTGGAACCAGGTTTTAGTGTTATATGAGGTTTTACTGTAGATCTATGGCCAGCTGGATGCGAAAAGCAATGATAATTTTGGAGTCACATGACTTCACGCCAAACCCCCTGAACCCCATGACTTTCCGTGATTTTTGGTCGACCCCCTCCCCCACTAAAATGGTCACATGTAGAGTTGCCATAGTTCTCTCCCACAAAACCAGAACAGAAGTATACATGACAAAAATGGGTGGGTTGTCTACAAAATAGCCTTTTTAAAAACAAACATAATACAATGACAGCTATAAAATACTTTCACATTAAATATATCAATACATAAATGAATTTATTTACAACAGTTAATTCTTACTGTAGGATGATCTGTTGTATTTCTTAGAAGTCACGTTGCAGTCAACTATTAATGTCCTCAGTTCCAGAAAACACACTGATCACACTTATAGGGCAGTGGTGTGAGGTGAGGAAGTTAACATTTGTCTCCAGGTATACTCCAACTCCAATGTGGCATGAATTCACTCATTTGATGGTTAGAATTTGAATTTATTTTAATGGTGTGTTATAATACACAATCAGTAAGTTTTAAAAATCTGGGACTTTAACATGATTTTTATTGAACTGGCTTAAAAGCCGCAGCGGCGCCACGCTGGCCCCGAAGACGCTGGCCCCGAGAACGCTCCCATCCCCCGCCGCCACAGTGGACACCTGCGGCGGGGAGAGAGAAGCTGCTGCCGCGTCAAGCCCCGGGATTGCCTCCACCTGTACCGGAGGCTGGATGCGGAGGAGGAAAGGGCTTAAAAGCCGCAGCAGCGCCATGCTGGCCCCGAAGACGCTGGCCCCGACAACGCTCCCGTCCCCCGCCGCCACAGTGGACACCTGCGGCGGGGAGAGAGAAGCTGCTGCCGCGTCCAGCCCCGGGATTGCTTCCACCTGTACCGGAGGCTGGATGCGGAGGAGGGCCACGGCTCGGCCAACGAGACTCTCGACCCCCGCCGCCTTCAAAAACATCTGTGGCGGGGAAGAAGAGGAGGACGCGGACGCGCTCAGCCCCAGGACTGCCGCCACCTGTGTCGGGGGCTGGGCACGAGGAGCACCCGAAAGTCGGGGCCGGGCCATGGCTCGGCCAGCGAGACGCCTGACCCCCGCCGACCCCGTTGCTAAGAACCTTAGGGGGGAGGTACCATCTGAATGGTGGCTGGGGATACGGGCTCAGGGAACAAGAGAGTAGAGCCTGCCAGCCAGAAAGTGGGGACGGGGGCTCTGTCTGATAGGGCGGGGGGTTTCCATGGGGCTCAAATTAGTGTGGTGACGGGCATGGGGTGTTACGGCGGGAGCCGAGGGGCGGGCCGCACTCGGAGAACACGGGACAGATGTTTGGTTGCTGTCCCGTGTTCTGGCCCCCCGGCTACACCTCTGGGTCCTGAGCAGCCGGTCAAGAGTGACCCCACCCTTAGGCTGCTGCTGGTGAATGCCAGATCAGTCTGCAACAAGGCCCCTCTGCTTGCAGATACCATCTTGGGGGAGCAGGCTGATCTGGCATGCATCACCGAAACTTGGCTGGTGCCAGAGGATGGGGTTCCTCTGTCTGAATTATGCCCAGCCGGTTTCGGTATTTGGCACCAGCCTAGGGAGAGGGGAAGGGGCGGTGGAGTCGCTGTGATAGCTAGGGAGTCACTGGGAGTCACCAGGGCCACGGCACCACAAATTCCGGGTTGTGAGGCCTTGTTCTTGCGTATGGGCCCTAAGGGTCAGTTGGGAATCTTGCTCATGTACCTGCCTCCCTGCAGAGTAGCAGACTCCCTGCCTGAGCTCCTCGAGGCGGTCTCCATGTTGGCATTGGAGACCCCCAGGCTGATGGTCCTGGGGGACTTCAATTTGCCATCGCTGGGGACCGGCTCGGAGGTGGCTCAGGAGTTCATGGCTTCCATGGCAACCGTGGGCCTGACTCAGGTAATTCAGGGTCCTACCAGGAGCAGTGGCCACACCCCGGATTTAGTCTTTTTGTCAGAGCTGTGGCAGAGTGATCTGAATTTACAAAAATTAGAGACCACTCCAGTGCCATGGTCAGATCACTATCTGGTGGCTCTAGACTTCCTAGGGGCTGGACTCAACCGCAGGGAGGCAGGGCCAATTAAGTGGGCCCGCCCCCGGTGACTAATGGATCCAGAAGGATTCCAGAAGGAACTGGGGTGTTGTCCTCTTGACCTGCAAAGCGGTTCATCTGAGGCTCTTGTCGACGCATGGGACAGGAGAGCGACGGCAGCCTTGGATGTAATCGCGCCACTACGGCCTCTCTGAGTCCGTGGGGATCGATCTGCCCCTTGGTTTTCAGAGGAACTAAGGGAGCTTAAACGGGCTAAGAGACGCCGAGAGCGCCGCTGGGTGAAGACTCAGAGTGAGTCTGACCGAACACTAGTTAGAGCTGCTATTAAAGACTACCTAGTGGCGATGAGGGTGGTGAAGCATCAATACTTCACCACCCTTATTGCCTCCGCAGATAATCGCCCAGCGGCCTTGTTCCGGGTGACCAGGTCCCTCCTCGGTAGAGGGGGGCCAGGCCCTGGGTGGCAGGGTTCAGCTGAGGATTTTGCTGATTATCTGGCGGAGAAAATCGCTCAGATCCGCTCGAAGCTAAATCCCGGCGTGGAAAATACAGAGCTGGGGTTGACCATAGCACAGTCTAGCCATGTTACCTGGGATCGGTTTGATCCTGTTGGCCCTGAGGAAGTGGACAGGCTTCTTGTATCTGTTCGTGCCACGACCTGTGCACTGGACCCATGCCCTGCCTGGTTAATTAAAGCCTCCAAGTCTGTGGCAGGTGGCTGGATCGAGGCGATAATTAACGCTTCTCTAAAAGAGGGGCATTTTCCAGCACCGCTTAAACACGCTTTGGTGCTCCCCCTCTTGAAGAAGCCGTCTCTCGATCCCACGGTAATTTCCAACTACCGTCCAGTGTCCAACCTACCTTTCTTAGGTAAGGTTTTGGAAAAGGCTGTGGTGCAGCAGTTACAGGAGGTCCTGGATGAAGCGGATTATCTGGACCCGTTTCAGTCAGGATTCAGGCCCGGTTATGGTACTGAGACTGCACTAGTCGCTTTGGTGGATGATCTCTGAAGAGAGCGGGACGGAGGGGAGCCGTCTGTCCTTGCTCTTCTCGATCTCTCAGCGGCTTTTGATACTGTCGATCATGGCATCCTTCTGGGAAGGCTCCAGGGTCTGGGGATCCAGGGCACGGTGCTGTCCTGGTTTTCCTCATTCCTGAGGGGCAGGACCCAGTCGGTATGCCTGGAGAAGGAGAAGTCCAGCCCTAGGCCCCTGCAATACGGGGTGCCTCAGGGCTCGGTACTTTCTCCTCTCCTATTTAACATCTATATGAAGCCGCTGGGTGAGATCATCCGTTCCCACGGGGTAAGGTATCATCAATATGCAGATGATACCCAGTTATACATCTCCACCCGTGGGGACCCAAGCGGTGCGGTGGAAGTCCTTTCCAGGTGTCTGAAGGCTGTTAAGGTCTGGATGGGGGACAACAGGCTACAGCTGAATCCCGGCAAGACTGAGTGGCTGTGGGTAAGGGGCCATGTGTTAACATAGGAGCTGCCACCTTTGGCTCTGGATGGGGCAGTCTTGCCCCAAACAGACCCGGTGCGTAATCTGGGGGTCCTCCTGGACTCACGGCTACTGTTCGAAGAGCAGGTGGCAGCCGTGGCCAGGAGGGCTTTTGCACAACTTCGTGTAATACGCCAGTTACGCCCACTCCTAGACCGGGATGCCCTGCTTATGGTCACACATGCGTTGGTCACCTCCAGACTTGATTATTGTAACGCGCTCTACATGGGGCTGCCCCTGATGACCATCCGGAGACTCCAGCTGGTCCAGAATGCGGCGGCCCGGGTAGTGGTGGGGTGTGGGCGTTATGCTCATGCTTCGCCACTGCTCCGGGAGCTGCACTGGTTGCCAGTATGTCTCCGGGTGCAATTCAAGGTGCTGGTTATTACCTTTAAAGCCCTATATGGTAGTGGGCCAGGGTACCTAAGAGACCGCGTCACCCCAAGAACATCTGTCCGGCTCACCAGGGTGGATCGGAGAGGCTCCCTTGTTATTCCTTTGGCGAGAGAGGCGCGCCTCGCCTGTACTAGGAGGAGAGCCTTCTCTGTGTCCGCCTCGACCCTCTGGAACCTCCTGCCCACTGAACTGCGCCTTCAGACAGAGCTCTTACCCTTCCGGAAGGGCGTGAAAACCTGGCTGGCAGGACAGGTTTGGGGACCCGGGAACGTGGGTTCCCATACCAAGTGGCTTATATAAGGACTGCCTCCCTGGGTTGGTATGTGGGAATACTGGTGTGTAGTTCTGTGTGGTTTTAACTTCTGATGATTTTTTAATTTTGACGCTTTTATTGATGTTGAGTGTTTAGGTTTTATTTCTGTTTTTATCAGGATGTAAGCCGCCCAGAGTCGGGTCCTCCCGATTGGGGCGGGGTATTAAATTTAATAAATAAATAATAAATAAATAAATAAGCTCCTGCTACTTTGCATCTTATAGGAGGTATGGGATAATCCACTAAAACGAGGAAACACTTGCAATCAGCCTTCTTACTATTAATTTCTGGTGTCAAAAGTGCTATTGCCACCTCGCTAATTCATTTCCTGTGTCCAATCTACATATAACTGTGGGTTTCCTTCATTCTAATACATCAGAGGAACTGGATATATCCACAAAAACTCACAGTGAAATATAAAAAATATTCGTGAATGGACCACAACTAGGGCCGTAGCCAGGATTCTAGATTTGGGGAGGCAAATATTTTTTCAGGAGGGGCAAAAAAATTCAGGAGGGGCAACAATGTCACACTCACATATATATACTTGGCATCCGGGGTGGGTGGGTTGGGGAGTTGTTAGCTCAGGAGGGTTTTCACAAACCTGCCCACCTGGCTACAGCCCTGACTACAACATTTTGTTTTGATATGCTTACAGAGATTAACATTACTTCTTTGAAAATTAGTTTTAGAAATTCAGTTGAATGTGATGTATATGCCTACCAAGAATTCATCACAAATAAAATCTCACTAAAATAAGTTTCTTATCACCTTTTTTTACTACCTCATGCAAAATACTTTTAGAGAGTTGTGACTCATCAAAGTGTTGAATAATCAAAGTATGAGAAATCAAGAGAGAAATGTGTGGACAAGTCTTTGAGATAAAGCTCTTTCAGCTCATTTTATTGTAAAACTCACACAGGTTAACTACGTGCCTAACTTTCTCTACACTCATGCAAAACCACCATTCTTTATAACTCATGGAAATGTCTGCTGCTTAATTAAAATGTTTCACTACTGTTTACATTTTCCCTTAATGTATTTAATTCTCCAGAAATGATTTTTATCCTTTCCAGGAATCCATGATGACATCGTCAGTCCGTCCGTTCGACCAACCTACTGACTAGAAGGTCACAAAGGACAGTGAACATACAGGCATAAATGCGATATATGATAGATAATATCTCCTCAATTATATCACGAAAACCCCACATAAAAGCTATAATTCAAAGACAGATAAAACACAGGAGTAGTAAATCAATATACATATGCAGCACCAATAAAAATAAGCTGAGATCAAAAGCATCAAAGCAAATGACATATTTAACTATTCTTAAATTAATATCAAAAAAGCAGATCACTTTTTACATTATTCCAGTCCCATGAATATATCTGTGGACATTAACAAGCCCAGGAAAATAAAGAAAGATTATGAATGTATTAACAAAGAGAATAATAATAATAATTTCATGTCAGAAATTATTCTGCATTAAAAGGAGTTTTGCTGGAGAAACTCGCTCAGTGGATGCCTAAATGAGGGTTCTTTTCGTGTCCCCAAGATCTTTTCCCACTGAAGTGGTCCCTATTTATCTACTTGCAATTTCTTGCTTTCAAACTGATAGGTTGGCAGGAACTGGAGCAGATGGGCTTTCAAACCATCATGCCGTTCCCAGGTCTTCAACTGATGCTTTATTTATTTATTTGTCATATTTGTATGCCACCCTACTCGCAGAGTGACTCAGGATGGCCAACATGACATCATAAAACAACAATAAAATACAACAATCTCATCATAAAATTTATCAATATAACCCCGACCAATACTTGAATTTAAAAGATTAAAAATTTAGCAAAGTTAGAAGATTAAAAAGATTAAGAGAGAGAGGGGAGTTGTCATATGAGCCAGCAGGCTGGGGTAACCGTGTGACCAGAACCCACCACCTGCCCTGACAGCCATGTTTTTATGCCCTTCCTAAAGGGCAGCAGCTCTGTCTGGAGGCGCAACTCAGTTGGTAGGAGATTCGATAAGGCCAGAGCGGACACAGAGAAGCCCTCCTTCTGGTGCTAGAGAGATGCGCCTCTCTAACTGATGGAACAACCAGAGAGCCTCTTCAGTCCATTCTGGAGGGATGGACAAGTGTTCTTGGGGTGACGTGGTCTCTTAAGTATCCTGGACCACTACCATGTAGGGTTTTAAAGGTAATAACCAGCACCTTGAATTGCACCCTGAGGCATACAGTTGTACCTCACTTAAAGAGCATAATGCATTCCACAGGATTGCTCTTTAAGCGAGTTTGCTCTTTAAGCGAAACACCATTGTAAATGACCAATTGTGGCGGGGATTGCGAACCCCGATTTATTTGTTAAGCGAGTTTTTGGTTGGTTTTTTTTGTTAAGCGAAGCAAACATTCAGAGAAAATTCTGCTCTTTAACTGAGTTACTCTTTAAGCGAGGTGCTCTTTATGCGAGGTTTGACTTGTACTAGCAACCAGTGCAGTTCCCGGAGCAGTGGTGAGGTGCGTGCATAATGCCCACATCCTGACACCACCCGGGCAGCCGCATTCTGTACCAGTTGCAGCCTCCGAATGGTCACCAAGGGCAGCCCCATGTAGAGTGCATTACAATTGTCAAGTCTGGAGGTGACCAGAGCGTGTGTGATCATGAGCAAGGAGTCCTGCTGTAGAAGCAGGCATAAGTGACGGATAACATGAAGCTGTGGAAAAGCCCTCCTGGTCATGATTGCCACCTGCTCTTTGAGGAGGTGTCGCAAGTCCAGGAAGACCCCCCAGATTATCCACCGGGTCTGTTTGGGGTAAAACAGCCCCATCCAGAACCAAAGGTGGTAGCTCCCGAGATAACACAGGACTCCTGACCCATAGCCACTCAGTCTTGCCATGATTCAGTTGTAGCCCTTTGTCTCCCATCCAGATACTGGCAGTCTCTAGACACCTGAAAAGGACTTCCACTGCTTCACTTGGATCTTCATGGGCCGAGATGTATAGCTGGGTATCATCTGCATACTTATGATACCTCACCCCGTGAGAATGGATGATCTCACCCAGCGGTTTCATGTAGAGATTAAATAGGAGAGAGAGCACTGAGCCCTAGGGCACCCCATAACTAGGGCTGGGCCTCTTTCTCTCCAACCACACCGACTGGTTCTGACCCTTCAGAAATGAGGAAAACCAGGACCTAACAGTGCCCTGGATCCCCGCTCCTTGGAGCCACTCCAGACGGATACCATGGTCAACAGTATCGAAAGCCTCTGAGAGGTCAAGAAGAGGCAGGATGGACAGATGACCACCGTCCTGCTCTCACCAGAGATCATCCACCAGCACAACCAGTGTAGTCTCAGTACCATATCCGGGCCTGAATCCTGACTGGAAAGAGTCTAGGTAATCTGCTTCATCCAGGATCTCCTGTAACTGCCATGCCACTGCCTTCTCCAAAACGTTGCCCAAAAAGGGCAGGTTGGATACAGGTCGGTAGTTGGCAAGCACTGTAGGGTTGAGCAATGGCTTTTTCAGGAAGGGGCACACCATGGCATGTTTTAATGGTGCTGGAAAGATCCCCCCACCCCGCAATGAAGAATTTATAATTGCTTCAATCCAACCACCTATCACAACCCTGGCAGGACATGGATCTAACGCACAGGTAGTGGCTCGAACAGATCCCAGGAGGCTGTCCACTTCCTCAGGGACAACTGGATCAAACTGATCCCAGATAACATGGCCAGACTAGACTCCGTTCAACTCTAGCCAGTGGCATAGCGTGGGGGGGTGGGGGGGCGGATGCCCCGGGCAGCGGCTTTCAGGGGGCGGCAAAATGTCCCCTCCCCACCCTTTTGCTGGCGAGCGTCCCGCGTGCGCTTCGCCACTTGCAGGCGAGGAGGAGAAAAAGGGGGTTTTTTTAGGCGGACAATTCAAGGAGGGGCCCGCCTGCCCGGCTGGCCGTCGGGGGCTCTCCTGGCGGGTGGCCCACGTGCGCGTGCACGCTGCTCACCTCCGCCCGCCCAACCACCCACCCAACTTGCCGTGAGACGGGGCGCTCGTCTGGGGTGGGTGGTGCTGTGGCGGGGAGCCCCTGGCGGCTGGCTGGGCAGGAGGAGGTGGGCAGCGTGCGCGCGCCCACGGGCCGCCCGCCAGGAGAGCCCCCGACGGCCAGCCGGGCGGGCGGGCCCCTCCTTGAATTGTCCACCTTTAAAGAAACCCCTTTTTCTCCTCCTCGCCTGCAAGCGGCGAAGCGCACGCAGGACGCTCGCCAGCAAAAGGGTGGGGAGGGGACATTTTGCTGCCCCCTGAAAGCCGCTGCCAGGGGCAGGCGGCAGAGAGCTCCCGACGTCCAGCTGGGCGAGTGATCTGCCGGAGGTGCGCTCGTCGGGGGTGGGTGGCGGACGGCCCCTGGTGGGCGAGCGGACGGACGGACGGAGGTGTGTGGCGCGCGCGCCATTGCGTGCGTGCCGCTAGTCAGCAGGGGGCCGCCTTATGCCTGGGGAGGGGGGAGGGGGGTGGCGGCAGCGGCGAGCTGGGGGGGTGGCGAGTTTGTTCTTCACCCCAGGTGGCTGAAGACTGCGCGACGCCACTGACTCTAGCTCTGCATTTTCCACGCCGGGATTAAACTTCAAATGAATCCAAGCAATTTTCTCCATCAGATAATCAGCAAAAACCTCAGCAGACCCCTGCCAACCAAGGCCCAGCTAACAAGGCTTAACCACTGAGCCACTGCAACCGTTTACAAGGAGAATGCCATTTGCATAGTGATTGCTAGGCCACAGTAATTGTATTTAAAAACTCACCACACACGTGATGTGTTTTTTACTATATTTACCAGCTGAATCTGTTCATGGAGAAGACATGGCTCCTGACTGACATGTCATTTTCCTTAACGGCATTGTGTTTCCCTCACTTGAGAAATATTTAGCAAGATGCCTTAATTTCAACCTACAGTAACTATTACAATTGTTAGCTGGGTGCTAAAATTAGGTCCCATGATGGAAAAAAATAGATTTTTCTTTCGGGGGGGGGGGAATGAATGTTCAAATTGGAAAATCAAAAACAGATGGGAATGAATATTTCTAAATTCTGCAGGAAGGGGGAAAGAAAGGGGGGAAGTAAAACAATACATAACATTCTGAAGAAACAAACAAGTGCTCAGATAACCATGTGAAAAAGTATTTCCAAAATTAAGTTAAGGGACATTCAGACATCATGTATATTCAGTTATCAACTTGTGTTATAGTGTCAGTAGCTTTGCTTAGCGAAGAAACGACCAACAAAACAACTAAAATATGCTGTACAATAAAGATTTTAACTCTGGTGAACGGTTATTTCATGGTAATGTCTCTCCGAAAATGGAAAGAGACTTTGTTATCCTTTCCTTTGCTCAAAATACCTTATAAGAAGAAAGACTAGGTTGAAAATGGTATGGAGAACGAATGGAAGCACTCACTTTCTGTGTTCCCATTTATCCTGGGTTGTTACTATTTTGGCAGATTTGATAAAATGCATTGAATTTACAAGGTTTTTTTTTTTTTAGTAATGGAATACTTCCTTTCAAAATTATATCCATTCATGTTGTCTTATTTCACTCTATCGTTTTCGTCACACATTTGTGTTTTGGAAATTTATATTATTTTTCTCATAAACTTACATTACCCTAGGTTATAGATTCCCAAACTTTTCACACCATGGGCCGGTTGCATGGTTGAGCACGCCAGTCACGTGGTTCCCCCCACTGTAAAACATGTACATGGCTGTCGTAAATGCATTTATGACAGCCACGGGTACATTTATGGCAGCAATTGTGCATGTGCGGGTGCATTTTACTTCTGCTTCCGGTAGCATTTGCGCATGCACAAGTGTGTTTTACTTCAGCTTCCGGTAGCATTTGGGCATGCACAAGTGTGTTTTACTTCTGCTTCCAGTAGCATTTGTGCATGTGCAGGCATATTTTACTTCCGCTTCTGGTAGCAGCAAGGGCAGCACAGGCTGGATGATTTGGCCCTAGACAAGAAAACAACATTTGTAGGCAAAGTTACGATAAAATTGTCTTATGATCTAGGTTCTGATGAAATCTTGCTACAGGTTCTCTATTTTGGGAAACCTCTGAGGATTCCTTGGCACAGTTTATTCTAAGTCAAGACCATCAACACTGGGTACATGCCCTGTCTTTTGTCAAATGTGTCCTCTGGGTGGGAGAGGAAGTGGAAGTAGCCCTTAAATATGTTTTTATTAGTACTTTTAACTGAGGTCCTCAAAGTTGTTTTAGTTTGATTAATTTATTTAATATTAGGTTTGCTAATGATAGAGGCTTAATTTTTCATATTTATTGACCATTGTATTTTATTTCATGTAATTTAATGTTTTGTGAGCCACCCAAAGTGATTGCACTATTGGGTGATATGCTTCTGCTTCTGGGGTCATGGTCAGGCCCGCTCAGCTGTCCGGGGGGGGGCATGGTCTGACCCACGGTGAAAAAAGGTTGGCCACCCCTGGTTTAGAGACTTGGTTTTGGAGTCATTGAACACCTGCACCCTAGCAGTTGCAGAGCTAAACCACAAGGGGCCACGCCACCACTAATTTCAAATCCAGAGAAAAAGAAGAGGAAGTGGAGACAAAAGGGGAAACTGTAAAGAGATGACTGGGAGGTTTCTGCCGTTTTTCTCTTTTACCATGTACCCATTGTTCCCCTGCTTCTCAAATAAATCTACTTGATCTGCTGCTGGAATCACTATACAGCAAGGGTGCCCAAAATTTGTGGGCTGTGGGCTGATCATGTGGTTCAGGAAGCTGGTCACTAAGGCCCAAGGGCTGGGTGCGGCCCCCGAGGCCAATTCATCCGGCCCGTGAAGCCCTCATCGCTCCTGGAAGCGGAAATAAAACGCGCCCGTATGGACGCAGCTTACTTCCACTTCCAGGAGCGATGAGGGCTTCGTGGGCTGGATGAATTGGCCTCAGGGGCCACACCCGGCCCTCAGGCCTTAGTTTGGGCACCACTGCTATACAGTCTCCCACACCCAGAACTGCAAGGGAGGGAGGGGCTTTTAGTGGCAATGAGTATCATCCTCTTATGCATTAAAAAGGCAATGTAGGGAGCATGCTGGAATTTCACCTTGTCCTCTTCCTATCTCAGTCCTCAGTTCCTGTCTGTACCTTAGGGCCCCTAAAAAATCTAGGGCCCAGTGCACTTGTTACAATGTGTCCTGGCTATTTGCTCATTCATGTTCAATAAAAGGGGTTTCTCCCCAGGCATCCAGAAAAATAGAAATAGTGACCCATCCCTGTGCACGCAGTAAACCTATTTGTGTGGATTCACAGAGACTTGGGCTTCTGGGAATTCAAGTCCAAGAACACCAGGCATGGGTCTAGGCCAGTGGTTCCCAATTAGTTTTTTCTACGTACCACTTCAAGAAAGACCTCAAACTTGCGTACCCCTTATTGCAGGAATGTTAAATATCACGTACCCCTTATTGCAGGAACATCAAATAAAAAATGAAATCAGGTGTATTTTATATTTATTATCATCAAAAGACATTCTAATGACAGAGAACACATGTTTCATTAATGTGACAAATGTGCACGTTGACAATGATGAGCAAATAGGCGGGAATGGGGGCGGCCGCGATCGGTTGACGCGAGGCGCAGGAGGCACGGGAAAAACTGCCGCCGCAGGAGAAAATGGTTGATGCATACGATTGACTTACCTACTGATCGTTTAATTAAATTGAATAATTTTTGGCAATTGTTATTGCATTATTGTTTTTTAAGGATTTAATATTTTAGTTAAGAGATTGCTGCGCGTACCCCTTGATGCAATCTCGCGTACCCCTGGGGGTACGCATACCACTAATTGGGAACCACTGGTCTAGGCTGTAGATGCAGTGTAAAATGGATCTTGGGAGACAGAGTCCCAACATCTGGTGTTCCATTTTTACAGCTCATTTCATAGTTTTTCTACTTTAAAACTGGTGAATTTGTAGACTGACAAGTTCTTTCTTTGGGTCTGCTAAAATATGTCATTTGGGCTAATGGTGACTGTGAGGACTGGACTGTGAAGAGAACAAACCAGTCAATCCTGAAGGAAATCAATCCTGACTGCTCATTGGAAGGACAAATACTGAAGATGAAGCTCAAGTACTTTGGCCACCAAATGAAAAAAGAGGACTCACTAAAGAAGGCCTTGATGCTGGGAAAAATAGAAGGCAAAAGGAGAAGGGGGCGCCAGAGGATGAGGTGGCTAGATGGCATTGTTGATGGAATGGGTGTAGTTCTGACTGGGCTGAGGAGAATACTGGAGGATAGAGGAGCCTGGTGTACGATGGTCCATGGGGTCACAAAGGGTCGGACTTGACTATGTGAGTGAACAACAACAGATGGTGAAAATGTGACTATATTAATTTGTGTTAATGGTTGGAAATGCTTTTGCTTCATAGATATGTAATGTTAAAAAACCAGTCAGTACACATTTGCACATAGTTTTTCCAAATTATTTTATTTCCAACTATGTGGGTCCAGTTCTCACTTTAGAAATGCTTATATAACTTGGAGCTATACATCTTCAATCTCTGTAACGTGGAGCTGAACAGCTTTTTAGATACCCACATGCACTGCAGCAAGAATCTCAGAATCTTTCAGCTTTTGTGCTGCAGGTTTAGGAAGATGAATCAGAAAGTGAATCATATTATTCAGAGCTTCTATATCTAATCCCACTTGCCTTATTCCCCCAACAAAGTCACTGTGCAGCCTCCCACACCCAGATAAGTCCTCTCTCTTCAATATGCTATTAATGTTTCACTGTCTATTCACATGATAAGACAGTAGAGTCACATCATAGGTTCTAGGTTTAATTTTGTCTCATGCTTGTTAAATCTAATTCTGAATTCTGCACTATTTCCCTGAAACTTTAATTTTGCCTTCTCTCTGTTTCTTCTGCCATAAGTAACTTGTTATATATATTTCCTAATAGTTTGTATTAATATGGTTTTGAATGTGAGAAGATACACATAAAATTAGCTAGCATACATTGATGCAGTAGCTAGAAAATGGGAGGGATAAACTGAAGAATCCTAGATTTAAAAAAAACCAATAGTTACAAAGCTGACAAAGTGACTCTTAGCCAATCAGTCTCTCTACCTAGTCTGCTCACTGGCTTGTTGCCACAGTAAAACCATGTATGTCCAGTTCCTTGGAGGAAAGAGGTTAATAGATTATTATGTCAAGGAAATAACAGGAAATGTGTTTTTATGTTAATTTTTCTGAACATCTCATTAGCTTTCAATACAATTGCTCAATCTTCTGGCTAGACCAATGTTTCCCAACCTTTGGTTTTTAATTCCCAGAAGCCTAAGTCAATTCCCAAAATCACTGACCAGCCAATGTAGTTTTAGGCTTCTGGAAATTCTAATCTGGAAGTGCTGAAAAATTAAGCTTTGGCACTGAACACTCAAATGATATCACACTAAAAAGATTGTTCAACTGATTCACATAGCTCACAATTATCAAATGTAACTAGTAGTGGCTCTCAGATTTCACAAGATTCCTTCCTCACCCTACCTGAAGGTCCTTCATATATCTTGATTGACTCCTCCCTTAATATAATACTCCTATACTTGATCCTTATCATGAGGTTTTCTATGAAGTTTGGATTTGAATGCAGTAAAAATTATTGGGAATATCAAGTGGACAAAGTATTAGAAAATGAGAGTCAAGATCTTGTGGGACTTTAACATACTGAGCCATGGAATTGCATGGTGAGGAGATGTGGAACTCATTAAAAAACCACTCCTTAAATATATCTTCTTAAAATCCTAATGAAGTGCAAGAACAAGAACCCTGCATCTCCCTTGACACCTGATGGGGTAAAAGAGAAGGTGAAGGTGAAGGTGAAGGTGAAGAAGAAGAAGAATCCTAATGAACCATCATTCAGTTAATAAAATTTATCACATACAACTAACCAAGTCTGAAACAGATGGATACGGTATCTAAGTGTCTTTAAAAATCTGCCAGTTTAGGATTGTTCATGAAATGCGAAGACTCCCCAGCGACTGGAAAATCTGGGCTGTAATGTAACTGTTTTAACATCTGTGGCAAAAAAAATCCTCCCAGAATGAAATTCTGGAGAACAAACATTTATTAGTCACCAAAGGTAATGGAGATCATCACTATAATTTTCTGCTACACTTTCCTTTTCAATTTGCATTTAGAATACTTTATAATTTTGCTATTTGACATTTTGCTAGGGAAATCTTACAATATTAATACTCAAAAGACATTGCTCATGTAAGCCTAAACAACATCACTCATTACTGTGTGATTTCCCTTTAGTTCTTCCTTTCAGTTCTTTTAAATGTACTTCTATAGGGAAGTGTTTGACACGCTCCTTGGCTTAGTATTCCTTAGTATGGCTTATTGTACGAAGAGTTAAAAGAGGAAGCTGCCTGTTATTGTTATCATTCAATCTCTGCTACTGTTTTATTGCTATTGCTTTATTTCTATCTTTACTGTTTGGTTCAATTATTTAATATTATGTTTATTTATTTTTCTGATTAAATTGCTGATTCTGGTTTTTTTACTACTATTATTAGGTAATTTGTCATTTTTAATTTACATTTATATATTTTTACGTGAACCACCCAGAATAATTTTAAATTAGATAGGTGGTATATAAGTCAAATGAATGAATGAATATATATACAGATAATTCATTTTGAGGCCAGATGATACACATCACCTTAAAAACTGAAAACTGTCAACACTCATCAAGCATCACTTCTGAAGAGTCAAACAAAGAAAGATATTATTCACTAAGAAACACTTATCCATTTGATGGTCAAATTCCTATCTGGAAAAGGTCTCAGGAGCTTCATTTCAGCAGTGGACAAATCTAAGGGTTCAGGGACAAAAACAGAATGGGATTGGACAAAGCAATGTAGATAGGACCATGTGAATACAGAGGAAAAAAATGAGCACAAAGCAAAGTGAATACAGAGAAATGGAATGTACGTAATTGGCTGAAATCCATTAGCTTAGTATGTCAAACTATAGTAGGTCAATTGGATCACTATGCATTTGGTTATCAACTCCTTTGTAAATTCCATTCATTCAAATGTGCTTACTTTAGCTACACATTACTTTAGTGTAGTAAACTGCAACAAACCTAAGCCTCATTGAATCAATGGAATTTACAGAGGAGTTGACACACCAAATTCTCATTGATTCAGTGGGGTTACTCTGTCTGGTGCAACTTACTAAGTTAAGCATCAGAATTTCAGGCGTTGAGAAGCAAATAATCATAATTTTAGATTGGTATGCTGGTCTCACAGATGGACACATGTAACATTTTGCGTTACTGAAGTGTAAACTAGTGTCATTTAAACAGAACAACGGTGGCTCTGTAAGAAACCCACAGCTGTTTCTTCTGGCCTCTTGCAGGTAACCACTGAGGTTCTTAAAGACATTATCAGCCTTATGTGTACATTTCTCATAAATATTTGGAATATTTCATCCTAGAGTTATAGTTATCAAATCTGTTTATTTCTTTATTTACCATTTTTTCCTGCATTCTCATCTCCTAATAACCATGACCAGCTAACACTGTCAACAAAATGAAAATAAATAAACATTAAAACCTATAATTTATAATCAAACAGGGTGTCAAAGGGAGAAGGGGCGTGGTCAAGCAAGATGACAGACAAGCAAGCACAACAATACAGCTTCACACAGCCATTAGCAACAATAGATTATTCAGATTAGCTCTAAATGACTCCCTTTCAATCTCAAGGTTGCTGAGAAAGCCCATTCTGGTCTCTGATTAACTATTTTGTATTTGTATTTTTGAAGATATTTTTGTCTGAAATAAAGATAGAATAGGAAACATTTGGTACTCTGAAAAGGAGTCCCATAAGTAGACAGCCACCACTGAGAAGGTCATGTATTGAATTTTAAGCTATGTTCTCTTGGAGCACATCCAGCAGGAACTCTATGTAGAGCCTTGGATTCTAGTGCCAACATCTTGAATTGCCTCTGGTTACTTGTTGGCATACAATACAGAGTTTTCAGAATTAGTGTAATATGATGTGGTCTGGTTGCCTGGGGTAACATTCAGGCAGTGGTATTTTGCACTGGTTGCAGCTTCTAGACCATTGTCAAGGGAGCAAAGCATATTGCAGCAATCTATTTGGGAAGATTGCAGAGCACAGACTAACGTGGTCAAAGGGTGGCTCTGACTGGTAAATCAGACAACGCTGGCCACAAGCACTGCTTGCCTCCAGTGGCAGCTTATAGTCCACAAATTCCTGTACTCACAGAGTCTCCATTTTATTGTGATCTGGCTTTTGTGGTTTTCTTTTATTTGCATTGTAATAACATGCATTTTGAAACAATTCATATGCCTTTATTTATCAGGGTTTCCGCCCCAATTTTTTATTTTCTATGACCAATAACTGATGACACTAGCAGTAGTGTATCCAGCTCCACCGACAGTGTTTACCATCAGGGCCATGCTAGGGTATTGGGCTACTGGGCAGAGTCCCACTGTGCCCCAGCAACTTGCATCCCTGGGGGCGGGCAGAAATTTTAAAATAACAATAATAACAATAATAACAATAATAACAATAATAACTATTATTATTATTATTATTATTATTATTATTATTATTATTATTATTATTATTATTATTATTATTATTATTATTATTATTTCCTTAACCAAGAGGCAGGCCAAATTGGTTTTTTTTTTTCAACCTAGGAGTGGGCTCTTGGTTTGAGTCATCTGACCAATGGCATGCTCTTTGGTTAAAAATAATTGGCACCTTTTGATGATGAGGCCTTTTGCTCCTCCTCTTGCATGGCAACAACAAGGCGGCTTCTCCAGCTGATTCTGCTGGGTGCACACCCATGCCCTTGGCTCGGCTTTCCCTTCCATCCTCAAGTGCCATGCATCATATGGACCAAGTGAGGGGCAGCAGCCAAGGCAGCAGTTCCCGGAGGCAGGGGCTGTCAATGGATTGACCACAGGGGCATGTGTGCACCCAGCATAAGCAGCCAGAGAAGTCACCTCCCCATTGCTGTTGGCTGCAAGAGGAGGAGCACCAGGTTGTTGTTTTTTCCTTCAAACCAAGGTGCCCATTGGTTTGAAAAAAACAAACAAAACAAAACAGCCTGTTGCTCCTCCTCTTGTACTGCAACAGCGAGGCGGCTTCTCTGGCTGCTCCTGCCGGGTATACGTGCACACCTGTGCCCTCAGCTTGGCTCTCCCCTCCATCCTCAAGTGGCACATGCCGGGCGGACCATGTGAGGGGCAGAGGCCAAGACAGCAGTTCCCAGAGGTGGGAGCCATCAGGAACTACATCATCAGAGATGGGGGAGAAGGTAGTGCCCTGATTGCCCGTCCCATTGCCTCTTTCTCCGGCTCTTTCTCCGGCCCAGGGCCAGCCCGCTCACCAGGGTACTCTGCCTCCTTCATTGCCAGAGATGTGTTGCTGAGCCAGGCACTGCCCTTGGCTGATCAACCCACCCTCGCCTCCTGCTGCTTTCCTGGGCCAGGCCTCTCTGCAGTCCCAGGCCAGGTGATCACGGCCAAGAGCTGCCATGAGCACCCAAAATTGGGGGGTTGTTGTGGTAGGGGAGACCTGTGGGGCATCTTGTCTCCCCTTCTCCAGCCCAGTCCAGCCCAGTCGGCCTTCCTCAGAGAGACCTGCAGGGAGCTCCCAGGAAGGCTGGGAAATGGGGGGTTGGAGTGGAGAGAGATTTCAAATGGCCCTGCCCAGTTGCCACCAGCCCAAGGAGGAAAAGGCTGCTTGCCCCGGGTGCCTAGATCCCCCCCCCCAAAGGCACCCTCATCACTTCTGTTCCACACCCTCCCAAGGTAGCCAGCATGGGCCTGCTTACCATAGCATTTCAAGTGAAAGAGAAGAAGGGTATGTAGTGTGAATTGTGCTTCCAAGCATCCATACATTTTAAAGAGATCTGTTTTATTTTACAGAGGCCTGGGTCATCAGGAACTCCTGCATTGTTATTGAAGGATCCAGGAGGAATGGAAAAAAGGAATGTTTATTCCCAACACCAGGAAGGTAGGAAGCTAAAGGCACCTGCTGAAGCATTGATGAATCCTTTTTAAAGAAGCTGGGCTTGGACCTTAAAGGGGAAAACAGTGTACAACACATTTCTCTTCTATGGAGAGTGTAGCTTGGTTATAATCTTTCTTTCTGGCAAATATCTGATTGTGAGACAGTTTTGTTTGACAAAAAGAGTCTCCCTCACTCCAAAAAAGAATGCAGAATCTGGAAAAAGAATCCTTAGCATTCACAAATGAAATTTATACTATAGTTAAAAAGGTCATCCCATCAAACTCAAATGAATAAACCAGAAGTCACTTAATCATGTTACTACTGTCTCTCGTTGTCATTTTCATTATTAATTCCAGTTTGGGAAATCTTCTCAATCTGTTTAGAAATGTTTTATCAAAAGCTTTTAGAAAATTTGTGGTATAATATCTTCCTAATAATGGCTCCCCACAGCCAATTAATCTTGGTTTGAAAGTAGTACAGGTAATGGTTATAGTAAAAGGTTTTATCCATACTGGATAGCCATCGACTATTTAATCTAAATTGTTGTCTTTTAAACAGCACTGATAGTATCTGTACAGTTTGTAGACTCAGGCCTTGCCTTACACAAAAATCATGCCTGGATGGATCATGGGCAAGATCACCTGAACCCCAATTCTCTCTGTCCCTCTCAGAATTATGCAAATCCTATACATAGGGAAGTGGCATCTTTGTTTGTTTTTCAAGAGCCAAACCACACATTACAGGTAGCTTGTCATCAGAAGGTAAAACCCATCATGTGACTCAGGTTTTCATGATTGAACAACTATACAGTAATACTGTACCTCTGATAACGCTAAGCCTTGGTTCCACAAGTCTTGGTGTTATCCGATTTTTAGTGTTATCCGATCCATGTTAAAATCCTATGGGATGGATCAGATAACGTTAAAGCTCCATAGAGATCCATCCCATAGGACCTTAACGTTATTCGATCCAATTCTCCTCCCCAGATTACTTAACGTTATGCGATTTTAGCATTATCCGATCCAATCATTATCCGGTGTTTTACTGTACTTGCAAATGAGACCCATGTTTATCTACTGAAAACTGATTAAATAAAAGAAAATCAAGCTGATTTGGAACAATGGGGGCATGGAAAGCTCCTGCTGTGACAATCAGATGTCCTCTGTGATTAAAGAATTATTTCTTCTAATAAAAGGTTATGAGTTATAATTTAGCACAAAATGACTGAGGTAATCTCACTTCTAAGTTTACAGTTTAAAAAGGCACCTCTACCATAATTATGACAAACTACGTTAGAAGGTTTACCAACCTACATGGCTTTCAACCTGCTGGTCTGACCCTTTTTGTTTCCAAGAGTTGTTTTTCATTCCCCCTCCTCCTAGCACACACATGTACATCTTTCATAGTTGCTGATGAGAAGGTAATTTCAAACGTTCATATGATTAAATGTATTAGTATATATGCAAATGAATAAGTTATCACTTTGTTCCCTTCTCAGATAGGTAGCAAGCAACAAGAAACTAAAAAGGAATGTTTAAAAACCATAAACAAAACAACTCCTTTTCTGCAACTGTAGCAGTCATTAAATATTGCCTCCCCGACCTTATAAATTCCAGATTGCATGATTATTACATTCAAAACATTTTTTTTCAGTAATCCCTTCCATAATGGGGCACAACATCTTCAGTATTCCAAAGAGTAAGAAATAAGCATTACTCTACAGTGAAAATTTGAATAATAACCATTGCAACTTGCTTCAGAGAGGTCCAGATAGTTAAGGATGTATTTGATAGATTACCCAATCCTCTTGTTAACTTGGTGTGCAGGGGGAATCTAAACTGTCAAGTCAAGGAGATTTACTCTGCTGTATCATCAAGAAAATTTAATGCTCTCCATTCTGTCCTCTAAATAATATTTTGAAACATAAGGATGGGAAGGGAAAAGATATAATGAAGATTTCCTAGGTGATATAATGAAGAAATCACAACAGTGATTTCTACCTAGGTGAGGAAGGGGGCATAAAATATATGAAAACAATTATTTATGTAGAAAATGAGAAACAGCTCAAGCTTGTCACAATTTGGAGCAAAAATAAATTAAAATTTACATTGTATATACAAACAGATTCATTTGGTTTTGTTTGATTCTCCTTGCCATAATTAATCTCACTACCCAGAATTTCCAGACATACCTATAGTAACAGGCTCTCTAATCTTTTTCTGACCTAGTAAAGGTTTCCCTTGCTTGAAAGCCAGTTGTATCCAACTTTAGGGTTGAGTGCTCATCTCTGTTTAAAAGCCGAAGAGCCAGCGCTGCCTGGTTCTACAGATGCTTCCGTGGTCATGTTGCAGGCATGACTAGACACCGGACTGCACGGAACACTGTTTACCTTCGCACCCAAGTGGTCCCTGTTTATCTACTTGCAATTTACTGCTTTCGAACTGCTAGGCTGGCAGGAACTGACACAAAGACGGGAGCTCATTCCGTCCTGCAGTACTTGGGAATTGAACTGCTAATTAGGTATATGGAGGAAGAAAACAAAACGAATAGAAATGGAATGTTCTTGAGACACAAACACATTTGTGCTTGTATGTATCCAAAATCTGAAAACAACCCAGCTCAGTCCTGATTGAAAAAAGGTGACATGGCTGTGCTAAATCTGTTGTCAATATACCGCATTTGAACAGTGAAATAGTTTCTTTCTTCATCGGAAATAAAGGATTAAGGCAAGATAAAGATTAGATATCATGCAGAAGGAAGAATCTTAAAAGAAACTAAAATAATCTGTATTTTTTCCAGAGCCTGTAAAAGAAATAACTAGTATAACTATTGCAGAAAAATCATACAGGTCATACTGGTCTTGACAAAAGAACATGGAGAGGGACCAGTGGAACTAGCAATAAAGGGATGATGGACAGTTATCCAATGTAAAATTCTAAATAGATGTGCATGCACACTTTGGCTGATGTTAAGAATCCCTACAAGGATTTAGTAATTGCCAGCTATAAATCAGTGAATACTACTGTGCAACGGAGTAAGAGGGTTTCAGCCAATCTCACATGTACTTCATATTGTTGTTAAATGCTGATAACGTTAAATGCAAACTGAACTGAATTTTTTAAAAAATCTTTTCATAAGGAATTATTCCATTAGCCACATGAAAGAATATTCAATACATGTGGAAATAATTTTATCTTTCTTGCTGAATCTGGTTGAAATCCTACAGTTTTAATGAGAAAAGCAAGCAATCTAAATTCTTAAAATTTCCAGAGCGGAGCCGTTCTAATCTTGTTCACTAAAACCAACTCTATCAGAGGAATAAACAAAAAAAATGACAAAAAATATTGTGGCACCTTAAAGACTACCTGCTGTATTTTACTGTTAGTTTCCATGGATCAAGTTCACTTCATCAAACATAAAAGTGAGACTTCATGGCATCAATTTATACACATCAGCTACAGAGGCACACAATTATTGGTTAGTATAACAGATAAGTATAGTATAAAAATCTATGTGGTCATTTACAATTGATAATAGCAGAAGATCTCTGGTTGTTATTCAGATTACTTGTGAAGTTTTGCCCTGTTGACTTGCAAATGGTTAATAGATGAATGTAAAACAAACATTGTGGCATTACCCATTTGCTAATGAGTGGACTGCAGTGGCTTAAGTGGCTAAGACGCTGACTGGGAGGTGGAAGGTCAGCAGTTCGATTCCTGAGTACTGCAGGACGGAATGAGCTCCCATCTTTGTCCCAGCTCCTGCCAACCTAGCAGTTCGAAAGCAAGAAATTGCAAGTAGGTAAATAGGGACCACTTCGGAGGGAAGGAAACAGTGTTCCATGCACTCCGGTGTCTAGTCATGCCTGCCAGCGCTGGCTCTTCGGCTTTGAAACAGAGATGAGCACTGAACCATAGAGTTCAATATGACTGGCTTTCGAGCAACGGAAACCTAATGAGTTTACCCTTTCAGACCTAGCATCTATTCACAATGGTGTGAGTGACTTGGGCACTTCCTTTGTTCTGTGAGGTCCTCTGAGGCTGTGGATGAGAATTCTACTGAAGTAGGTTCTGTAAAGGTGGTGTGGAAAATTGCAGCATATAACAACCTGCTACTTGTGTTGTATCAGATTTAGCAATGTCCCAGAAGCCCTTGAGCCCTTCAAACCTTTGAGATGGATGTCCAGCATATGTATGTACTTTATCTCTGCTAGCTCTCTGGATCCTTGTAATTTTTTTTTGTTCCAGAATAGCAACTTTCAAGTCCTGTGCAGTGTTTAGATAGATTGGAATGGTTTGAAACTAATTTCTGTGTAT
The DNA here is from genome assembly GCA_030440675.1 of Furcifer pardalis. Lineage (NCBI taxonomy): Eukaryota > Metazoa > Chordata > Lepidosauria > Squamata > Chamaeleonidae > Furcifer > Furcifer pardalis. The sequence continues at coordinate 260,397,781 of CP126890.1, forward strand.
TGCCATTCCTGATGTCTGATTTATGTCCATTAACTCTTTTGCACAAAGATCAGTGATGGGATTTAGCAGGTTCGCCCAAGTTCGCCTGAACCGGTAGCAGAAATTCTGGCTTTCCCCCTGGCCACACCCACCATACCACAGCCACAGAGTAGGCAGTTTAAAAAATTGAATCCCACCACTGACAGAGTTTGTCCTGGTTGCCCTATGTAGAGTGCAGAACAGCATTTATGGCAAAAGATGGCATAAATCACATTAGCCAAGGATAAGGAGACCTCCCCTTAATGTTGTATGTAGCATTGTTGGGTCCAGTAATAGTGTTACCAGAGTAAATGTGGGGGCATAGCTGACATCTGAGCTTGCAGCAGGGTTTAGTTAATTTAATTTAATTTAATTTAATTTGTACCCTGCCCTCCTCCGAAGACTCAGGGCAGCTTAACAACTAAAACAATTAAAACACATACATAGAAATTAAAATTCAGTTTAAAAACACCGAGGAGAGAGTTGGAATATTTAAAAGAGCCAGGCGACCGAGTTGGCTGTCTGGCCCACTCCCCACACATGCCCTGCCAGCCAGGTCTTCACTCCTTTCCTAAAGGGCAGCAAATCCGTCTGGAGACGTAATTCTGTTGGCAGAAGGTTCCATAGAGCTGGAGCAGACACAGATAATGCCCTCCTTCTCGTGCTAGAGAGATGAAACTTTCTAGCTGAAGGTACGACCAGAGAGCCTCTCCAGTCCACTCTAGTGGGGCGGACAGATGTTCTCAGGGTGACACGGTCTCTTTAGTTCCCATCTCTTTTTAATAAGAAGAAATATAAGTCTTGTTCAAAGGTTTCTCCATTCAAGGCATGTTTCAATTTGAGGGCCCCACACTCCTTTCTCTATCATCTTCCCCAATTCCTTTTACTTGGTCAATCAAAGGTCAACATGAGAAACCTTTGCAAGCTTGACTATGAAGAATCCAATCCTCCACTTACTGTAACCTCAGTTGTGCAGGTTCCTATGTCACACAGAAGAGTCTAAGCACATTCAGCTAAATGCAAAAAACTTCCTGTTCAAATCTTTAATTCAGCATAGGAAAACTGGGGTATGCACTACCATTAATACAAACACTACTCAGGGTGGTTTACAGATTAAATGGGGTTCTGCTTCTGAGTTGGCTAGATTGAATCTGAAAACACAGCTTCAGGCAGAAGAGTACCTCTGATCTGCTAAGAAATGCCCATGCGAATATCATGTTTCTTAAGAAACTTACAGAGGTACCCAGGATACAACCCAGAGGTTGCTTCTAGGCTTTGTATCTCCCTTACAAGAGAATTCAGACCAAAGTCCTTGTCAGGAAACGACATATTTCCTCACGTTTCCCAAGGCTTGAAGTTGCAGTTTTTTAGCTAGGCCTCATAGAAAGCCTCAAAGAAATCCTTTCCCATCTGTGTTATACAGCCTACGTGTCACGAGATGGCTTGTTGACACTTTAGTGTTCCTGTGTTCCTGTCTCTCTAGCATGTTTTGTCTTCACTGACTGTACATGTGTGTCAACAATCCATTGTTTTGAGAATGTTTCTCTCTGTTACCTGATTAGCCAAAGCTTACCCACCTGACTGCAGATTCTCCATTTTGCAGATAAGTTAGTTAGTTCGTTTCTGGATCTCAATGGTATAAGACCCTGGCTATGGTGGGACTATTCTCTTTCTTCAAAATGGTTACCTAATGTACCTGTCGACTGTCTTATGCTACTGACCTATGCTTTATGAACCTGATCAATATACCTGATCAATAAACCTTGGTTTGCTTCCACAACGTCATTTCATTGGACTAAGGGGTAAGAGAAGCAATGCATTCACACACAAGCCTCTGAATACGCTACCTGTTTAAACCTCCTTGTGGAAGAGAAGCAGCTTAGGGCTGTAAAGCTGCATTGCCGGCCAGCTCGCCCTCTGGGGGCTTTGGTACAGGAGGGCCAAGGCAGAGGGGGCCGGCTGGTTTCGTGACAGTCCTCCTCATTGTTTTCCACCTGGCAGACAAGGATCTTTTTCTCTTGTTGAGATTTTAGCAGTTGCCTGCCTGTTGAAAAGGGCTCTTTATAAAAAGGACTGGTGCTCTACCTTTTAGAAAAAAATTTGTCTTTTCTTTAATTTTGCTTTAACTTGATAACTTTATGTTTGTTCTTTTTTTAAAATCTTGTCCTGAATTTCCTTCAGTCACAGCTCAGGGATAAAGGTGACATATAAGTCAAGGAAATAAAGTTGAGAGTGTGTAGCTGGTTCAAATTGAACAGCCACTATCTTGTTGGGAAATACCACATACAGAGCTAAATCAGTGGAAGTGGTCATACTTGTTGGAAAATGTGCCCATTGTATGCACGTGTCACAATCAGTTATGGTCACCTGACCAAATAGCTACAACCACTGGTGGAATTGTAGTTCAACGTGCAGTACTCTCTCCAGATAAAAGGATCTGAGAGTAAAAGGGATTTTGATGCAGATAAATAAATAAGAAATTTCACATTCCAGTATGGGCCTCTTCAAGAATTCACTTCACAGGTAGACTTAAACCACAGACAGAATTTATTCAAGATGTTAGTTGTGTCACTTCCTTGTACTAAGATTTACTTCTGTAAAGCTAAAGCAGGGGTGCCCAAACGTTTCAGGCCATGGACCGGTTACGTGGTTCAGCGTACCAGTCATGTGGTTCCCCCCACCGGAAGCAGAAGTAAAACATGCCTTGCAATGTTTTGCAACAGATATGTTTTGCAACAGGAGGAGATAGTTTTTAGGCTGCCATTTTCTCTGCTTAAACCAGGGGTGCCCAAACTATGGCCCATGGTCCGGATTTGGCCCCTGATGCCAATTCATCTAGCCCACGCCGCCCTCATTGCTCCTGGAAGCAGAAGTAAAACACATTTTACTTCCGCTTCCAGGATGATGAGGGCAGCATCGGCCAGATGAATTGGTGTCAGGGGGCAGATCCATCCCACAGGCCGTAGTCTGACCACCCCTGAGCTAAAGAAATTCTATTAGGATTTTATAAGGGGTGTATGTGTGGTTTTTTAAAAGACTAATCTTTAGAGAGACTATCCTGAACACAACTATCTGGGGTTCAGTGTTTTTCAAAACCACCACAGCTGCTGCTGAGAGGGCATATTTGCAAATAAAAAGGAATTCACAGTTCATTCAGATGACTCATTCCAAGTTTACTGGGTGGTTCACACGCCTGCCGGAACAGGAAGGCCCTTATTGTGCTCAACTGTTTTCCTGAATGCCTTTATGAACAACAGCAAAAGGAAATATTACAGTTTGGCAGGAGGCCACCAGCCTATTTGGTACGGTGGCGCTAAGCATGTCGAGCAAAATGCAGCCAAGGCAAACATATCCTTAGTGCTCCAGTTATTTTTGTCTGCATTTCAAATTAACTGCTGCCTTTCACAGAAAACCCAATCATTCAGCAAATGATTTAAGGAAACAGCAAAGGCTGGAGTGGGGGTGGTAGCTTAGTCCTTTAGTTTTTTAAAACCTGCTTTTTAAAGGCACATTGATTTCCGGGAACAGATGGAGGAGAGAGAGGAACTGCTTATCACAACTTCTTTATGTTATTGAGTAATCTATGGGGTACAGAAAAGTTGTTGTTGTTGTTGTTGCTTCATCATCATCATCATCATCATCAACAACAACAACAACAACAACTTTTGTTGTTCAGTCGCATAGTTGAGTCTGACCAGTGACGGGATTAGAATTTTTTTACTATCACGCCATTACATCACAGACGCCATGGGCGTGGCCAATGTCATGATGTCATGGGTGGAGCTAACGTCATGATGTCATGATGTTGTGGGTGGGGCCTTAAAAATAAAAAATAATTAAAATAAAATAAAAACAAATACACACACACCCCTCAACCCACCCACCCACAACACAAACCCGTAAATAAATTAAAGAAATAAAATAAAAACAAAATAAAAATACACCCACCCACCCACCCCAAACTCAAACCCCTCACTTACCACTGGGAGGGCTCAGCAGCGGCGGACGGCCTGGGCAGGGCAGGCCTCAACTTGCCTGGGAGGGCTCGGCGGCGGCGGACGGCACGGGCAGGCCAGGCCTCTGAGGGCTGGTGCCGCCTGCCCAGGCCGTCATCGCCATAGTCGCTACTGCCGCCATTGCCATTACCGCTGCTGCCGTTGCCATCGCTGCTGGAGCCGGAGCCGCCGGAGCCACCGCCATTGCCACTGCTGCTGGAGCTGCCGCCGCCGCCGCCGCCGCCACTGCCAGAGTCCTCCACCGGGCGTCCCCAGCCCATGGGGGCTTCTCGGGGAGGGCTCAGTGGCGGCAGATGACCTGGGCAGGCCTCAACCTGCCCTTGGGAGCTCAGCGGCCCCAAGGGAGGTGCCCTCCTCTGAGGGCAGCCGCCGCTGCCGCCGCCGGAGCCGCTCTGAAAAGATGCGCCTCCGGCTCTGAATTTTTTTTAATTAGAGCCAAAATGACTCCAATTTAGTGCGCATGCGCAGAAACTCAATCTGATGCATGCACAATGTATCAGATTGAGTTTCTGCACATGCACACTAAATTGGAGCCATTTTGGCTCCAATTTTTTTTAAAAAAATCTTTCGGTGAGGCATCCGGAACTGGACGCCTTTAAAATGGGCTACCCTCTCGGAGAACCCTCTGAGATTGTTCCTACCGGTTCCGGGGAACTGGATGGAATCGTGGTCATCCCATCACTGAGTCTGACCGTTTGCGAACCCATGGACCACTGCACACCAGGCACCTCTGCCCTCTACCATCAGCCCGCTCAGCTCTACGTCCATTGTGTCAACAATGCCATCTAGCCATCTCATCCTCTGCCACCCCTTCTTCTTTTTCTTTGGATCTTTTCCCAGCATCGAGGCCTTCTTGAGTGAGTCCTCTCTTCCCATTTGCTGTCCAAAGTACTTTAGCTTCATCTTCAATATTTGTCCTCCCAAGGAGCAGTCAGGGTCGATTTCCTTCAGGATCAACTTATTTGATCTCTTTGCTGTCCAAGGTACTCTCAAAATTCTCCTTCAGCATCACATTTCAAATGTGTCTATTCTTCTACGCTCAGCCTTCCTTATGGTCCAGCTCTCACAACCATACATTACTACCGAAAATATCATTGCTTACTTTTTTTGGCAGGGTGATGTTGTTACCTAAATTTCAGACTCCATGCCTCAGAGCTACAAGCATCCAAGTGAAGAAGTGGGAAATTATTTTGTTTTAATATTTAAAGAACCGTTTCACGGGCAGAAGCTTTAAAAATGAGGCACAGTCAAATTGTTTGATACAAATTAATGAAGTTTACTTAGAAAACAAATAAGAAAATAAGAAAACAATAGCAATACAGACATTTGCTCCCCCAGAAGGCACCATTTTCAAAAGGGCAAAAGACCTATGTTTTTGACCTAGAACTAGGCAGATGGAAAAGCCAAGAATCAGGTGTTGTACTGACTTTGGAGTTCAGTTTTTATAATGATTCATTTGGCAGCAAGGCCAAGCAAACTAACTACTGCAGATTATTACAGATGAATGTTACAGTTTAGGAGGTGAGATTAACACATTAACATACAGTAATACCCTGGATAGCGATTGCACTGGATAACGCTAAAACCGCATAACGACGACAAATTTGGGGGGAAGATTTGCACCGGAGAACGTTCATTTTAGCGTTATCCGATGCAGTCTCTTTCCTCCTGATTTTTTTTCTTTTAATGCTAGCGTGGGGGGGCATACCCCCCCAACCACCCCCACCCCCATGCTAGCATTAAAAGAGGACCCGATCCAAGCTGTTTCTGGGCTTCCCGACGTCCCCGGCCAGTGGAGCAAGCCAAAACATCAGGGTTTGAACCCTGACGTTTTGGCTTGTTGCAATGGCCGGGGACATCAGGGAAGCCTAGAAACAGCTTGGATCGGCTCCTGTGATCTCCCTGGAGCCAGCAGGGAGATCAAAGAGCCCTCTAGGGAGGTCGGAAGACCCGATGCACACTATTTTTGAAGTTCCCCCTCCTTCCTGGAGGCTGCAATGAGTCAAACCAAGTCATAACGTTATCCGGGGTATTACTGTATCACTCCGAGATCAACCACCTGGTCTCCACTTGAGTGTATTGTGCAATGCTTAAGTTTACAAATGTAGACCATTGAAGAAGACCCAATGGCCAATGAAGGGGGGTGGGGGTAAAATATGGCCAGGAAATGGGTGTTTAGTTGATCCAGGCATCATCTGCAACTGCTTAGTGGCAAAGGTCTGTGCTCTGGGAAACATGGAATGTGTAATGTTCAGTGCAAACAGTTGCCTAATGATTATTTCAGGGGAAACTGAAAGGTTCAAAGAGTTTTGTTTTAAAATAAAAGAAAATAACTTAAACTAAACAGTGAATTTCAAAATATTAGGTAACAATGTCTCTACTTTTTATTCTGTTCCCTAGGTTTCTCATAGCTTGCCTCCTAAGAAGTAAGCATCTTTTTATTTCATGGCTGCAGTCACCATCTGCAGTGATCTTGGATCCTAAGAAAATAAAGTCTGTCACTGCTTCCAATTTTTCCCCTTCTATTTGCCAGGGAATGATAAGGCCAGTTGCCATTACTGTATCTTTGTTTTTTCGATGTTGAGTTTCAGGCAAACTTTTGCGATCTCTTCTTTCAACCTAATCAAGAGGTTCTTTAGGTCTTCTTCACTTTCTGCAGTTAGGGTATTCTCATCTACATATCTCAGGTTGATGTTTCTCCCAGCAATTTTAATTCCAGCTTGTGATTCATCCATCCCATATCCTGTCCTTACTGTTGTTTCCTGACTCATGTACGGATTTCTCATAAGACAGATGAGGTGGTCTGGTATTTCCATCTCTTTAATTACTTGCCACAGTTTATCATGGTTCACACAATCAAAGGCCTTGATATAGTCAACGAAACAGAAGTAGACTTCGTTCTAGTAACCCTTTGCTTTCTCCATGATTCAGCAATTTGGTCACTAGTTCCCCTACTTCTTTGAAACCCCGCTTGCACTTCTGGGAGTTCTTGATCCATGTATTGCTGAATCCTATCCTGTATTATCTTGAGCATGACCCTGCTAGTGTGTAATGTGCCAACAAATCATTTCTGACTTGTGGTGATCCTTTTCAGGGTTTTCTATGTAGATAATACATAGAAGTGGTTTATCATTCCCTTCTCCTGGGGGAACTGTGGGACTATGCAGATTGCCCGTGGCTACACAGACAAACTCTTCTCCCAGGAAGCATAGCAGATAATCAAATTCCCAACCTCTGGCTCGGCAGCAAAATACAAAAACCATTGAGGAATCCAACTCCCATAATATCCCTGCCATTATTATGGCCAAGGTAGTTCAGGGAAATTGGGTGATTTTATACAAAAAGTAACTTTTCCAGACTCTGTGATATAGAGGAAATGTACCTATACTCTTGTATTCCTTTAGCTATATGTACCTATTCACAGCAACAAAACATTAAGCTGAAGATGCTTTTTTTAGTAGTAAAGGTATTTACAAGCATGCATACAGGTCATAAAATATAGCTTGCTACAAATGGGCGTGAGGAATTGAAGAATGAGAATGAAGGTATAGAAGTCTGTTGAACAGTTGTTTCACTTCTGTCGTCACAGGAAGAGAAGAGCTGCCTGTCAGGGATATTTCATGGATTGGAATGAGAAGTGATAATACATTTACCACCCATATAATTTTCCCAGATGACTCCTGACCTCAGCTGACACCCATTTACATCCAGGAGGATAGCTGATTATTCCAGATTGTTACTGTATCTCCTTGGTATTGGAGTCTGCCTTATTTACAGTTGTGTTGGTATGAAAACATACTATGATGGCATCATGGCACTGAGCCTAATACAGATTCTTATTAGCAAATATGAGGTACTTATGAAATGAATGGAGTAAAAATTAGACACAGCAGTGAAACTATTAAAGAGAATGAGAACCTTCATACAAAGAAATCTGTGAAACACCTGCTGAAGTCATCAAAGACTGGAATGAAAAAAGAAATAATTTTAGCACGCTTAGTGTGATTTGGCTTTCTGCTTGGAATGACACAACGGTAGAGCATATCACAAGCTACTTTTTAAAATCCCTTCACTTGCAAAAGCAGTTTGAAAATAGGACAGAATTAATCAAGGATCACGCCCAAAACTTTCTCCTCATGCAGTTCTTGAGACTCTACTTGTGATCTACAATTAGAGTATTCCATTAACTATCATTATTGTTTTATTGGTATCAATGGAATTCAGAGGGGCACACATGATCTCCTCTACTTATTTTAGAGCTCTTTGGAGCTGCAGCAAGACTTTCCGAGATTGGACAGTAGAATAGTAAACTGATATGATACATTGATATATTGATAGCCAATGATGAAATATGGTAGGAAGTGCATTTGGAAAACCAAAAGGAGGGTTACTAAAAGATAGGCCCATAGGAAAATAATTATATAAGACATCATTGAGGCAAGATATGTATTTGGGTAATTTTGTTATATTCTACCATTAATGAAACGAACTGGGCAGATCTTATGGCATCATACATCCATACAACCAAGAATAAATAAATAAATAAATAAATTTCTTGCTTTCGAATTGCTAGGTTGGCAGGAGCTGGGACAGAGACAGAAGCTCAATCTGTCATGCAGTACTCAGGTCTTGAACTCCAACCTTCCAGTCTTCAAGTTCAGTGACTTAACCCCTAAGCCACAAGAATGCAAAATACCCTCAATCCTGGTTTCTAAGAGTGAAACAGGGAGAGCAGTTGCACGTCTAACCAATCTTAGCAGGAATGGAAAGGCTCATAATGACATCTGCACCTTACTGGGTCCTTGGAAAGACCAAATAGATTGTAGGTAACATTGGAGTAAGCAGTAACTCTCTCTAGCATTTCACAAAGAATGCCAATGAAGGCCAACAAACCAAACAGAACTCACATTTCTAGAATACAACATCTAGAAACCAAAATGACTCTTGTGATATGCCTTTGAAGATTAACATCAAAATTTCTATCTACAAAGGGAATGTAATTTCACCATAGAAAGCAAGCACAATATGGGCTGATAACCCAAACCATCTTTTTTATATGAGTGGTACAGAACATTGAACACCTTTATCTCTCCTATCACTATGACCCAAATGTATTTGCAAGCAGATGTTTGACTGGGCTTTCCTGAACTCCTTTAGCATACTTGGAATGCTTGTAAACTTTACAGCAACAGATAGCAGATGAAGAGGAAATTTTAAAAAATAGATAAAAAAGGTAAATAGTTTTTCAGTACTGCAAGTGCTTTGCTTGCTTTGTTGTCTGAGTGCCCATTAGGAAATTATCATTAGCTTTTACAAGAGTTTTGGAATGATCCCACCGGGAAATCCAACTGCTGTTCCTACTGCACCCTCAATTAAACTCTCTTACTGTGACTCAGACCTCACAAAAATAGATGTCTACTGATAGATAGGTGAATGTTAGAGATATTAACTGAGTGGAACTAAGCTGCACTTTTATTTTAAGGAGCTACTTGAACATGTCAGCCTAGTTCTTAAGTGCCTTGTTACCTACCTATAAAGTAGCATGGTTAAAAGACAGTTTAGTTTCCGTGAGTAAATTATTTGTCAATTATGTAGACAGGCTGGCTGACTCTTATCTGCTATGCCTATTCATTCATCTGTACCTTTTTTAACCATATAATGGAAACTAAAGTGCTTCAAAAGAGTCAAAGTGAGAACAACTTTTGTGTTTGCGTCACACTAGTCAAGTTACAATGGACATCGTGTGCAGTTTAAGGTAGTGATAGGCAACTTGTTACCCTCCTGATGGTGCTTTCCTAAAATTCCCACTGGATCGAGGCAATAGAGCCAATGATATGATACATTGATATATCGATAGCCAATTATGAAATATGGTAGGAAGTGCATTTGGAAAACCAAAAGGAGGGTTACTAAAAGATAGACCCATAAGAAAATAATTATTAAGAAATCATTGATGCAAGATATGTATTTGGGTAATTTTGTTATAGTCTACCTTTAATGAAATGAACTGGGCAGATCTTGTGGCATCATGCATCCATACAACCAAGAATTCAGTATAAATACAGAACAGACTAAAATAAAAATAAAAAAGCTGAGCCCCAAAAGAAACTAGGAAAAGAAAAATCATTGTTGTTGTTCAGTCGCACAGTCAAGGCTAACTCTTCACAACCCCATATACAAGTGATGGCGAGCCTTTTAGAGACCGAGAGCCCAAACTGCAATCCAAAACCCACTTATTTATTGCAAAGTGCCAACACAGCAACAGGGGAGGAAGGAAACACTCCCATTGGGCTGCTGGGCAGATGGGTGGGGTGAACTCTGTGCTGGGGGAGGGAGGAAGTGCTCCCATTGGACTGCTGTGCTGGGGTGACTGCATGGGTGCCCACAGAGAGGGGTCCAATTGCCACTTCTGGCACGCATACCATAGTTCGCCTCCACAGCTATAGACCAAGCATGCCAAGCTTCTCTGTCATCTGCCATTCTCTGGAGTCTGCCCAGATCCATGCCCACCACATCAACGATACCGTCTAACCATCTCATGCTATGTTGCCCCCTTCTCCTTTTGTCTTCAATCTTTCCTAGCATCAGGGGCTTCTCCAATGAGTCCTCTCCTCTCATTTGATGGGCAAATTATTTGAGCTTCATCTTTAGTATCTGTTCTTCCAAGAAGCATCCAGGGTTAATTTTCTTTAGGATTGACTGATTTGATCTCTTTGCAGTAAAGAGGACTCTCGAAAGTCTTTTCCAGCACCACAATTTGAAGTTGTCTATTCTTCTGTGCTCAGCATTCCTTATGGTCCATCTCTTAGCCATACATTACTACTGGAAAGACCACTGCTTTAACTGTGTGGTTTTTGTTGGCACGGTGATGTCTCTACTTTTATTATGCTACCTAGGTTTGCCATAGTTTGTCCCCCAAGAATTAAGTGTCTTTTTATTTCATGGCTATAGTCACTGTCAGCAGTGATCTTGCTCACCAAGAAAGTCTGTTACTGCTTCCACTTCTCCCTCTTCTATTTGCCAGGGAGTGATGGGGCTAGATGCCATGATCCTGGTTTTTTTGATGCTGAGTTTCAAGCCAACTTTTGCACGCTCCTCTTTCACCCTCATTAAGAGCATATTTAGATCTTAGTCACTTTCTGCCATTAGGGTGGTGTTATCTGCATATCTGGAGTTGTTAATATTTTTCCCACCAATCTTATTTCATCTTTTGATTCATCCAGCCCTCATTATGCATGATTTACTCAGCATATAAATTAAATACAAATGTGAACAATAAATAAATAAATAAATAAATAAATAAATGTAGATAATCTAATGTAGATAATCTAATGTAGATTTTGAAAATATTAGATAACCTGATTTAGATTAAGATGAGATTATCTAATCTAATCTAAGAAAATATAGGAACCACAAACCCATACAAATTATCCTTTCTTTTCCAAATGTTCCCTTTATGTTTTTCGGAAACACCATGTCCTCTTTAAGGCAAGATTGTAGACTGGGCAGTATAATCAGTGGTGGGCATCAGCACCAGTTCACTAGAACCAGCAGCAGATATTCTGGCTGGCCCCACCCATCCAAGTTTTGAAATAAAGTAGTCCTAATTTGAGTGCAACACAGGGCTTTTCCCCTGACCACACCCACCACACCATGGCCACAGTGTGGTAGTAAAAACATTTGGCGCCTACCACTGAGTATAATAATGAATTTATCTTACTTAACGCCATAAAAAATATGCTGGAGCTCAGTTCTGGCATGTAATTAATTGGAAAAAAAGATCCCAGAACTCCATCCCAATGAGTTTCACCAGTTAAAAAGTCTGTGGTGCTATATACTGAAAATTGTTCATTTGCATGCTGGTTTAATCTTTCATGTTACCTTCTTCAGGCAAGTTCCTAGTTTCCTAGCTCAGTTATGTAGTCACTACAATATCAAAATTAATTAAATGATATAAATCAAAGACTACAGTGGAATAAAGGGCAGCCATTAGCCCAAATTAAAACTTTTCACAGGGACTAAAGTTACAACATTTTATTTTGCCATTGAGCCTATTTATTGCACAAGATTTTTTAAAAAATCAAATTTGCTGGTCTGTTATTACTGTTGTTCAAAATTCTTTAAAATGAAGAATGTAGCAACCTGAATCCAACTGAAAATTTAGCCTGAATTAAATTTATTGGCATAAATGCCACTAGAAAATTGTCACATATTAAGGAATCACTGTAAATATGTATGCCATCTTCTTAATTTATACTGCTGAGATTTATACTTACACATTTATGCCAGGGTGAATTTTTAAGATTGTTCTTCAGGACCCTGATCTGAAAAATTGGGTTGCAGTTCAGGAAAGATTATGCCAAATAAAATTCTTAGAACCAGTTATGGATGCTATATTAATACAACATATAGCAGACAGGTGATAACTTTAATTAATTAACTAATAATTGCATGCAATTAAGTCAATTCCAATTTACGATTAGTCTTTCCAGATTTTTCTAGGTAAGAGTTTTCTGAGAGCGCTTTAACTGGCTCTTTTTGTGAGAAGCACAATGAGGAATTGAAGTTGCACCTCCTCCTCAACAGCCAGACACCTGGCTCACTTTGCTATCCCACCAGCTCTTCTGATCTTTTGATTAGAGAATGCTCATACTTTTCCCTCTCTGAGAATAAATATGTTCCAAATATGCAATGTCAAGTTGCCTAATTTTATCTGTACAACGTTGGAGACTCTAATGTTAGGCAGCACCATTGTTTAAAACAGTGGTTCCCAATTAGTGGTACGCGTACCCCCAGGGGTACGCGAGATTGCATCAAGGGGTACATGCAGCAATCTCTTAACTAAAATATTAAATCCTTAAAAAACAATAATGCAATAACAATTGCCAAAAAAATTATTCAATTTAATTAAACGATCAATACGTAAGTCAATCATATGCATTAAGCGCTTTCTCCCACGGCGGTGGTTTTTCCCACGCCTCCCGTGTCTCGCATCACCCAATCGCGGCCGCCCCCGTTCCCGCCTATTTGCTCGTCATTGTCAATCAGTCAGTTCGGTTTATGTCGCGTGAGCGTGTCGCTGTGCTCGTTGTGTTGTTTTAATTGTGAATTAATAAATATCCGTCGCACCGTGTCACGTCGATCAGCCTTATATACCTACCTCGGTAAACGGTAAGATAATGTATTAAAACTGTGTTTAAATTTGCACTTTCACTATAAACTGCAATACAATGTAATGATGTTTAGAAAATAAAAATAATATTCAAGCTGCTTCAGTTGTAAGCATGTTCGCGTATTCTGTTTTCTAGATTTTAAGTTACATTAATACTATTTTCATTGTAAATTTCAACGTTTATCGTGTCAGCGAAGTAGCAATAAAACATTTACTGCCATTTTGTACGACATACCTTTGTGAGAACGGATTTTCTGCAATGACAAACTTAAAAACTAAACATCGTCATAGACTTCAACTCGAAGACGACTTGAGATTGAAGCTGATCAAAATGCAACCAGATTTTTCAGAGTTGTGCAAAGAAAAACATGCACATTTGTCACATTAATGAAACATGTGTTCTCTGTCATTAGAATGTCTTTTGATGATAATAAATATAAAATACACCTGAATTCAATTTTTATTTAACGTTCCTGCAATAAGGGGTACGCAAGTTTGAGGTCTTTCTTGAAGTGGTACATCATAGAAAAAACTAATTGGGAACCACTGGTTTAAAACAATTGCAGAAATCTGTAACTTTCCCCATTGCCAGAAATGAAATGAGCAACAAACTTAGATGAGAATGAAAGAGAAGATTGAAGAGAAAAAGACTCAGCTTTGTTGACACAAAGCGACAGAGATTCCTAAACATTGCTGCTAGGTTGATGAACAAAAATGAACTGAGGTAAAATAGAGGGAAACTGGGGTATGTACACCATACAGTTGGTATGGCTAGCACAGTGCTTAAGCTCAACATGGAGAGATTCCAGAATGTTATGAAGCCTATTGGTGCGGGCTCACAGAAACCAATATGAACAACTGGTCTGCCTATGCCAGGGCCATCCCCTGGCTACAGCCCTGGCCCATGCTCCTGCTAAGAAGCAGAAATAGCAGGGCAAGCTCTCTTCAATTGATCTGAGCTGATACTATAAATGAGAAAACAATAGCTAGTGTTTCCTGTCAAGTCATGACAAGGAAATCCTCAGGAAAGTCATATTCAATTGACATTAACAGCACTTCTAGTTAAACATAATAAGGGCTTTCTCTGTGTTCCAAAATGAAACTTGGATGATTTTTCAGAAAAACAAAGAAACATATTGGGAAAGGGAAGACAACCTCTCCATTCTTGTAACTGTTCAACTCACTTAGCCCTCAACCCCACCTCTGTGCAGTGTTTTCAGGGACAACGGGAACTGCTGTGAATAGGTGAGCAAGAACCTCTTTTCACCAGCTCAGCTACATACTGAATCTGGCCCATTCTGGAGAAAAGGTAATTAATTTCTAATTAGGCAGGCTATCTTGTGTAATTCTTCTTCAGAGCAAAGATCAAATAAAAGCTTCAAGATTCTTATTTTCATGTTTAAAGGCACATGCCACATTTCCCTTTTTGAATTTTCAAACTACAATCTAGATTACTTTTAGCATAACAAGGCTCAGGACCTTTACAATAACAATAACCTTTACAATGAAAATCGAAGTTCAACTACACTGTGGGGAAAACCCAATTTGCTTCAAAGATTTTCAAATCAGGTCCCTGCTGGTTTTTTAAGGTGAAATCGCTGCAGTTGTCCATACCAGTACAATATCATATTGCAGGAGTCCATGATTGCAGAAGCAGAAAGCTGAAACTTTGAGGAAGAGAGTCCTATTTGGCAAGATCAACAATTTCTGCTTGGACTGCCCATTCCTTTCCTATTTACTTTTTTTTGTCCAAAGTGACATAGTGGTTATCTGGTGCAGCTCTTTGGGCAAGAATATTTTTAAAAAAAAATCAGAAAAATTGTTTGCGAACCTTTTAGAGACCGAGAGCCCAACTCTGTGTTTATAGTCCTCAGCTTCCTGGCCAAAATAAAATAAAATCCCAAGAAAAAAAATCAACATAGCACTGCTGCCCCTGGAAGTCTCCAAGAGGTAAAAATCACAATTTAAATAGATCACAGGGCATCTCACACCTTTTTTCCTCTTCTTTTTCCTCTTAGACGTTGGGCTGGGTTAATGATACACAGACTAAAACTGCTGAAGGAAAACAAACCCACCTGTTAAGTTTTTTTCCAGCCAAGAATTATTATTTTCCTTCATATTTTCTCTTCCTCCTTTTTTTTATCTTGTATGATCAGCTGAACCTTTTAATCCCTGCCCAAAAAGTATGCATATGCTTCCCCTCCCCTAAAAGTAGACACAGATACCCTACCATTTGTGTTATTTTCATATTTTGAAGGTGTTTTGGGGACTCCCTCAAGGATTCTAAAGGCAGAAAATTGGCCCCCAGAAACAACAAAGTTACCCACTGTTGGCTTGGTGGAAGCTAGTATTCAATCTCCTGCACAGCTTTTGATGTGTAAACTGGCTTAGTGGCTATTTTATGGAATAGAAAATTGGGTTTCTGGGTGGAGTGTTTGCTTAGCAATTGTTTAAAAACCTGAATCAGCTCTGAATTTCTAGCCATAGCAATGTTGAAGCAAGAGTCTGAGATTTTTAGTTAGCTCACCCTTGCAGAACACAGTTCAGAGGCCTTTTCTAGCCTTATATGGTCTTATATGCATGCAAAGGAGAGAGATTATTATTTTCTGTCCTGTAGGTGGGTGCCTGCATTTAACATTGTATACAGCCTCTAAAAGCTTTCTTGAAAACACTGCATGAAGACCTTTTATCAAACCGCAAACAGAATTTGACAGTTAACAGGCAGGAATGTTTGTACTGTTGAAATGACTCTTCTGTGGAATAGAGTTCTTCCCCTCCTCTTCTTCGAGGGGAGGGGGTGAACAGGCTTGTCTCTGCGTAATATTTTTGTTCAATTTCATATGTGCCAAAAAACATAGGATAGTTACAGTACAGCCCTCCAAATTAATGTTGCGTTTTGAAGTTGCTAAAAGAGAAATATTTTGCTTAAGAGCAAATGAAGGGTCAGAGCAGCAATAGAAATATTCCAAACAGTGAGTCATGCACTGTACTTAATTGCCGGTTCCTGCTTCCTTAGTCATGTCTTTCTGTATCATTATGACAGTTTTCAGACAAACCAAAGTGAAGGTAAATCACCTTGTGATATTCCAGTGATGCTGTCCATTCATTTGTCATTGATATTCAGATTACTTTTTAGCCTGGTAGTACTTCAAGGAGGATAAGGCTAGCCATGGCTGCTAGCCAGCTATATTTTACTTCCTGTATGAGAGGCAATGTGTCTTTCAATTATCAATTCTTGGAGAACTTTGAGGGGGAGAGTGCTCACATCCTGCTTGTGGGTCTACCATAGGCATCAGATCAGACGCTATGAGCTTAGAACAGTGGTGCCCAAACTAAGGCCTGGGGGCTGGGTGCAGCCCCCGAGGCCAATTCATCTGGTCTTTGAAGCCCTCATCGCTCCTGGAAGTGGAAGTAAAACGCGCCCATACGGAGTGACGAGGGCTTCACAGGCCAGATGAATTGGCCTCGGGGGCTGCACCTGGCCCCCGGGCCTTAGTGACCAGCTTCCTGAACCACATGATCGGCCCATGGCCCAAAAAGGTTGGGCACCCCTGGCTTAGAACATTGGGTTGGAATCAGCTTGGGTTCGAGCTGGCACAGAACACAAACCCAAGGATCTTACCTGAATGAACTACCAAGCTTGCAGAGAATGAAATATGCACCAGTTTTCATAACTACTTTGAAAAATGTGCACAATGAAACCTAATTAACAATAACAATAACTGTGTACTGTTGAATCAGTTCTGACTTGTGGCAACTCTTTTCAGGATTTTCCAGGTAATGCATACTCAGAAGTATTTTACCATTCTCTCTTCTGGGGGGCATCCTGGGACTGCAGCTTGCCCAGGGCCACACAGGCTGGCTATTTGGGGATGCAACCTCTAGCTCCACAGCCCAAATCATAACTAATGGAACTATCCAGCCAACCAAGTAACATAAGGCTGCTGGCACAGCTGTCTGTCTCCGAGCCAGCTCTTCCCAGCCTGGGAAGGGATAAAGGCAAGGAGTCCCACGGCGGGTTCAACACCTCTCCTGCCGCTGGCACAGCTGTCTCCATGCCAGCCCTTCCCACTCCAGGAGGGGATGCAGGCGAGGAGATCTGTGGAGACCTGCGGCGGGTTCAACACTTCTCCTGCTGCTGGCACAGCTGTCTTCAGGCCAGCCCGGAGGATGATAAAAGGCTGCTGGCTGCGGGTAGTGAGATGAAGCTACTGCCCACCCTCTGGGCCCTGCTATCGATGCCCGGAGGAGAAATTGCCACCGGCTACAGGCGGTGGAGTGATGTTGTATGTATGATACTTGATTGATTGTATTGCTATATTGTATTGCTCGATTGTATTGCTATATTGTATTGCTGGATTATATTGCTCATCCCATTGTATTGTTGTATTCTATAGTTATATTTTATTGTATCATATTGTTGATTATATTGTTGATGTTATGGAATGATACATTTGTGGGTTCTGTGGGCCACCCTGAGTCGGTTTTTACTGAATAGGGTGGCATACAAATTTAATAAATGAAATTAAAATGAAATGAAGGCCAGCCCGTGTGCACATGTGCTCGGGTGCATGCAAACACACACACATAGAGAACAAAACTGAAAATGAACAATTCATCTGACCCTGTCTGAGATAATACAGCAAGCTGGTAAAATTCAGAAACTCATAGATTTCTGCAGCATGAATTTCTGAAGTCATACTTCATAGGCATCTCTCCTGGTTGGAATGCTAAGAGTGAAACGACCATTAATTTATTTCTCATGGATTTCTGAGCATCAGCAGTCAGATTTCTCAGGTAAGATTCATCAGGGAGCAAGCAAAATGTAAAGAAGTGGGGGGGGGAGTATTGCTTCTGAGGATGGATTTTTCTCAGGACCACAGCTCAAAAGAAAAGAATATATTCTCCTCTATAGCACCCGAATCATGATATATTCCTCTTCCCAGCTCATATTATTTTCATTTTAACTTATCTGAAATGGAAAAACACTTTTGCTGTCATATTTAATTTGAACATTTAGTTTGTAGTAGTAGTGATGGCATTTCCATTCATATTTCTGCAGAGCAACCTCAGCTACATTGTGGATGAAACAGAGTGTATGGAATACTTTAAACACAGTTCCAGAAGATGAAAAACATTTCTACTCTCTGAGATCTTCCTTTTGCTTAGCTAAGTGTAATCCTCCAAATATCAAAAAAGTCCCTACAGCCATTAACACTTAATGGAATCAACAGCACAGGAGTTATATAACAGAGTCAATAGGATATAAATAGTAATTGTCAATTTCTAGGTACAGATCAATACTGAAGTCAACAAACCCATTTTTTAAAAATAAAATCTACTTTGTAGTTTTAATTATGGTTTTAGATGCAGGTCCAAATATAAGTAAATATCACAAATGGTTTATGAACAGCCTGAGTTAGGTAACAATATAAACAGCTAATGACAACCTTTCATACTACCGTACATTGAAAGGAGAAATGCCTGCAGCAGGATGCCATTTAGGAGATCGTCAGTCATGTGTTAAGGACACTGATACTGGGGAAATAACCAGCCCAACAATTAAAACCTAGACACCCTGCTTGGTGCACTGCAATCAACCTACAGAATAAGCATTTTAATATCTCAGATGCCTGGATGGAATCCTGGCAACATCTATCTCCAATTCCCCATCATCACATAATCAAGAATGCCTGCGAATGCCCAGCTGGATTTTCCCTTCCAAGACAGCAGTAGAGGATGCTGAACAGAGTGAGGACTAGCTTTGGTAGATGTGGATCCACTCTTTAAGTCCTCTCCTTAATTTGACTGTGAAGAAGACCAAACCATAGACCACATTATTATTTAGGTGTCCTTTATGTGTATTTGGAGGCACTTTGGAGGACTTGCATAGTGCCACAGATGAAGCCTGTAATGGCTTTCAAACCTGGATGTGGAACTCTAGCTAGGAACTTGAGATGGACAATTTGTGCTTACTGTACATCTCAATATTAATGTAGACAATTGAAGTTCATCATATGATAAATATATAAACTGGGGAAATTTTTCATTGTAAAAAAAACCCCATCAAACAACCCATCAATGCTGCTGGAACCCACAAGCAGGCAGTATTTGTTTTTTTAGTTACATCACTATGGATACAACCATACTCACAATAGAACATGTCCCATTGAACTCTGTGAGCTTACTTCTGAGTAGATAACTGCAAGATTATGCTGTTAGTCATCAAAACTTCAACATGTAATTCTGAACTGAGAAATAAGAAAATGACCTAGCAAACCATTTCCTTTAATGAGCCCCCCCCCCTTCGCTCTCTTGCTCTCTCTCTCACACACATGCACACACACTACAGGAAGCACTGGCCTGTATATGTCACTCACAAAGCTATCATCAAAGGCCTTTTTATCACTTAGTTTAGGGTAACAGAGTACACTTGAACTCTGCTCAGTAAAGTGAAACTTCTTACACTGACAGTAAAGGCTTGGCCTGTTATTCCTGGCAAATTGCCCCAAAGGAAATGACTTGAGGAGAAATGTTTGTTTCTTAGATAAGGAGATGGAGCACCTTTTATGTACTTTGAAAAAAAAACAACCCACAGTAAAAGGAAGGAGAGGTCAGCTCTCTGAAATATTAATTGTCCTGAAAAAGAGTTTCCAAGTCTAAAGCCTTAGTTCCCAACAGGGGGCACATGCCCCACAGAGGGGTAATTTGATTTTTAAGGGAAGCAATTCAATAATGAGTTATTGATAGTGAGTAGCCTTTTAGGCTTCCTCCATGTGAATAAGAGTTCACTTTTTGAATAATAAGAATTATATGTCACCGGGGGGGGGGGTCAGGATTTTAGAGATCCATAAGTGGGTCATGGCCAAAGAAAGGTTGGGAACCACTGCTCTAGAGCAAGAATTTTTAGCTCTACATTGCACAAAGTTTACCGAGGGACTGATAAAAATAATGGGTAATACAATGGTAGACATGAAAAGACACATGAGATTAAAACATATACAGTACTAGCATTACCTGATTAAATCAGACCAGGCTACAATCATGATCATGTATCTTTTACAGATGCAATGTTACTTTAGAACAGTGGTTCCCAGGCTTTTTTTGGCCATCCCCCACCTAAGTATCTCTTAAATCATGATACCACATGACCCCCCCCCCAATAACATATAATTCTTATTATTCAAAAAGTGAATTTCTACTCATGTGGAGGAAACCCCCTTAAATCAAATTGCCCCCCTGTGGGTATGCATCCCACATTGGGAACCACGGCTTTAGAATCTGTCTGCCTGTTTATGTTTGTTTGTTAAACAAGGTCAAATACAGCATGGAACACATGCCCCACAGGGGGGCAATTTGATTTTTAAGGGGGGCAATTTGAGAATAAGTTATTAACAGTTAATGGCCTTTTAGGCTTCCTCCATGTGAATAGTTCACTTTTTGAATAATAAGAATATGTCATGGGGGGGGGGGAGCATCAGGATTTGAGAGATGCTTAGGTAGAGCATGGGCAAAAAAAGGTTGGGAACCACTAATCTAGACTGTTGTACACAATCGCACCAGGTTTTAATCTAGCCAGTATATTTTGCAGCCAAGTAAAATTAGATGTACCAGTTTCCAGGTCTGGCTGACAGAAACATGCTAGAAACAGCCCCTAGTTGCAGTTATTCCATAATGATAAGTTTTATTGTTGGACTATGTTTTAATTGTTGTTTTTAACATTGTGTTAGCCACCCCGAGTCGCTCGCGAGGAGGGCAGCATATAAATATGACCAATGATGATGATGATGAAAATCAGGCAGATGCACATGATCAGGAATACTGTGCAGCTTCCCCAGTAGCTTAGTGTTTAAGGC
This sequence comes from Furcifer pardalis, assembly GCA_030440675.1. Lineage (NCBI taxonomy): Eukaryota > Metazoa > Chordata > Lepidosauria > Squamata > Chamaeleonidae > Furcifer > Furcifer pardalis. The sequence continues at coordinate 260,418,843 of CP126890.1, forward strand.
TCTAGGCTTGGAGACTGGAAAGACAGGTTCAATTCCCAAGGGCTGCACGATGGGGACATGAAAGGAGTCTCATTCAGGTGTCCCAAGAAAAAAAAATCCTTTCAACCCAGAGTAATCTCTGGCACAAAAATGAACGAGTAATACTCTCCTGTCCAGTCAATCCTCAATCTCTAGTCACCTACTCAATCAGATTGTGCATGCCTAATTACAGTAGTCACACTTCTGATAATCAAAGGGCATATATTCTGTATTTTCTATATTAACTATGAATGCCATTTTTTGCATGTTTTTCCCATAGCCCTAGACAATTTCACTTGCATGCTTGCACTTACTTAAAATTTGATTCATGCTCTCTATGCAAGAAAACTAATAGACATAAATTTGACATCAGAAATAGCAACATGCAAAAAACTTTCAGAACATATCTGTCTACCTGGACACTCTTTGAATGACCTCGAGTTACTTTTATATGGAAAAATAGCTACAGAACAAGACTTGAAAGAGAGACAGCTGAGATAAGATACATGTACAGGTTTGACAACCAATAACCAGATTAAGCATCAACCAACTATAAGCCCCCAGCTTGATTCTCACCATTTACTACCTGTGTCAACTGTTATCATGTAGAAAAATATCCAATCGCTCCTAACTTGAACTTATCTACAACCTGATAGTCCTGTTCCTTACATTTTTTATTTGTTTGTTTGTTGCCTTTCTCCCCTTAGGGGATGGGAGGTGGCTCACAACAATTAAAATTATACAATGACAAGTTAAAATACAATTACAATAAAATATTAAATATTACAACAAAACTATATATATATAAATTAAGATTAATCAAAATCAAACACAATTTTAAAAATATTTTAAAAATCTAAATTTCACAAATAAAGTATTTATCCATTATCTGTGTCCTTACCTTGTCATTGGGCTATATATACCTGTGTCGTTATCTGTAGGGACACAGATAATAGATAAATGCTTTTTTGTGAAATGTTTATTAAAAAATGTTTACAAAAAAGTAATGAATTATGTTAAATTCTTGCAAAGCCCTCCCAAACTAATTCCTTGTCATTAGCAGTGAGTTTCTACTGACATTGCATTTTTACAAACTAATTCTGAGAATAAACAAAACAAAACAAAAACATTGTAGCACTTGGAAGACTAACTGTTATATTGTAATGTTAGCTTCTGAGGATCAAGTCCAAAACAGACTAACTTGGCTAATATCCCACCCACCCCAAATTATCTAATTCTGTTACTCATTCAATTACCCACTATTTTTGTCCCCATCTGTAGGTCCTGGGTAGATGTGGAGTATGTGTGATAGCATTTAAAGAAGTAAGAAAATGGTCTAAAATCAGGGAGCAGAATCAGAAAAAATCACAAAAGTGTCTGTGGGGTGGATCCTGTATAAACCAAAGGATAAACAAACAATATACAGTAATACCTCATATAACATTAGTATCGAATAACACGAAAATCGCATAACATTAAGGAATCTGGGAGGAAGAATTGCATCGGATAACATTAAGATCCTATGGGATGCTTCAGATAACAACCGCTAAAGCCTGTGTGGTTACAATGTATCTCTATGGATCCCATAGGATTTTAATATGCATCGGATAACACTAAAAATCATATAACATCAAGACTTGTGGAACCAGGTTTTAATGTTATATGAGGTTTGACTGTAAATTGAAAACAGTCTGTAACCGTAAATATTCTCCATCCAGACCCTGCTTCATCTTGATTGAATTTCTTCTCCTCATCAGAAAGAAAGACAATTAATTAGAAAGTGTTGTCAACTGAAAAATAAGGTAAATTAACAGAAAATAGATTAAACAAAATTAGACGCTGTGTCCCAAAAGTGAATGTTTTGTTAATTAAAAATATATTTTAAAGGTTTCAGACAAGAGGAAAGCCTGTTTTATTCATTTCTTTTTGGCTTGATGCATGGGAAAAACAAAATAAACCACACGTTGTTAATAAATGCAGTGTCTTGGGTTCCTTGCCAGCTTGATTATGAACACAGCCACCAAAGTTCAATATAAAAATGGGAGAAAGGGTGGGTAGGAATTGCTTCTTAATCCTATTGTCTCCAGACAAGCTATAGTAGTAAACAGGCTATATTAGCTTCTGCTCCAAAGTAAGGTCTTCTGTCTCCAGCTGCACATCACTTTAATATTTTACCTTTAAATCCACCAGTAATGCCAACAGATGATTCTTTATTTTTATTTATATGAGATGTTAACCGCCCTGAATTGCCCGGACAAGGAGGGTGGTATACAAATGTATGTAAATAAATAAATATTTTACCTGTTCCCACCTGCCAGCCACTCTCTGATTCCATGGCTCTATCTAGCCCAATGATCTCCAACCTTTGGATTTTGAACTTCAATTCCCAGAAGCCTAAGTCAATTCCCCAAAGCACTGATCAGCCAATGTACTGACTTAGGCTTCTAGGAATTGAAGTCCCACAGTGGGGCATGGACCCCACATTGGGACTTATTTCTAGCCGATCTCTGAGTATTGCAAATAACCTTCACAAAAATGATTTTTATATACAAACTTAGATAAAGATTGCAATAATAGTGATACAACAATTTATATACCCCATGCTCTTTTCACCAGCACCACAGCAAAAATAAAGAAGAACTCAAATGTCTCTTTGAAGTTAACAGACAACACAGGCCCAGATATGTTTATCAAGCAAAGTAGAATATCCTCAATATAAAGGAATCAGCTCCATATGTACAGTCTCTAAAACCCTAAAATGAAATGCAAAGGCAAATACTTAAGATCACTATGTGGATTCACCCTTCTATTGAAATTTTATTACCTAAACCAAAATGATAGCAATTCCTGGCTCTCCAGCTCTTTCTAACTCAATTTAATTTAATTTAATTTAATTTAATTTAATTTTTCTATTTATATGCCGCCCAATCAGGGGAAAGATGGCTCAGGACGGCTCACAGTCATACAGTATATATAAACACAATATAATCAATATGCAATACCCAATACAGAATAATCAATACACAATAGACAATATAGTCACAATATAATCAATACGCAAATGCTGAATCACAGCCCCTTCCAAGGCTTTCTCCACCCATTGAGCTGAAACAAACTGTTCACAGGGATTCCATTAACAGAGCCAAGGCAGGCTGTGCGTGCTTGATCAGAACCACTTGAAAAAGTTATGGTTACAACTGCGTGCTAAAAACCAGTACAGGCTGAGCTAGTGCAGACGGACAACAGTCACATGACTACCTCAGCTTCTGGCAAGTTAGTACCAGCTGAATTTTTAAAAAACACAGCTGGTACAAGCAGAAAAGGTCAAGTGCATGAAGGCTCGGGTGAGTGCTGTTTCAAACATCACATCTCTGACTCACAGAAAGCACTTCTTGATCAACTAATATCAAAAGCAGCAATGGCTTCCAGATCATCCATTATGATGTCACAATACTTTGCTATATCAGGCCTGGGATCAGGCCTGTGTCTAACAAACAAACAAACCAAGGTCCAAAGATACCTTGATAGAAATTCCATATGTGACTATTTATATTATAGATCAGGGGTAGGTAACCTACGGCCTGTGGTGCCAAATAATCTGCCTCCCACTCTTGCTCTAACCACCACTGCTGGAATTGGCAGCGGACTCATTTACAGCTATCTCAAACGTGTTTTTAACAGCCATAAATACATTTATGACAGCCACGGATGTGTTTATGGCAACCATAAACAGTGGGGGGACCACCAGTCCGACACTCTCAACCGTCTGAGGGAGCATGACCAGCCCCCAACTTAAAAAGGTTGGCAACCCCTGTTATAGATGCCCATTTAAATTTAAAAAGAAATACAATGTACTGTAATAAACTTATATAATACAACTGTGACCAGGCACACTATGTTTGCTCAGTCTGTATCCAGATGTAAACTCCTGATGTGAAAATATGACTCTTAATTCTAATAGACCTTAGCAGGCTACTTTGCATTTCACTGTACTGTTATTGTGAATAATTCAACTCGCACACAGATAATGATTTATTTGTAGATTCTCAACTGTTCAATAACTACTACCAACAAAACTCCAATTTTATATACATTTACAGAGGTTTAGAAAAGATATTTATTTCTGTTGGCTTTTCAGAAGTAATCTTCTAAAAACGAGGATGTGTGGTTCTTGTTCATGAATCATATAATAGGCCCAGCCAAAGCTCCCCTGAGCACTGAGCCTTCTTCATTCTCCTCCAGTCATGAGATAAGTTTTTGGTATTTGCTTTGAGATCTCTCTTGACAGTATCGCATATTGATAGTTTTAGCCCTCGTTGAAGTATCTGTCCAAATAATAGATCTGCTGGTGGGCCATGATGATGATGGCAATGGCCACAGATGCCTCTCTTCATAACCAAACCACCTTTTGCCTCAGAGGCAACATTCTAATGGCTGTTTAGTTTTATTGACACTTGGAAAGGACAACTCTTTCGCAGAAGACTGCCCTCTTAAAGTAAGACTGTGAATGAACACAACTTGCCTCCATTTTCGATGTTAGTAAGAAAATAGAGAAGGGTAAAGGAAAGGAAAAGAAGAAGGGGAAAGAAATATGCCTCGTCTCCATACCATTACAAAGGGATGTTAGACTTCAGCTTTAAACATTTTAACAAGCAGGATGCTGCTGATATAAAACTCTGTAAAAGAGAGACTGGATGAGACTAAAAACAGAAACTAGGAAGCAGGGTTACTGGATCTAGAGCAACAATGGAGATGTCTGGGATGTCTGGCCCTCTGTATAGGAAATGTGTTTAATCAATGGAATATAGGTTGCCCTTGCTCGAAAGCCAGTCATATCCAACTCTTGGTCTCAGTGTTTATTTGTTTGTTTATTTGTTTGTTATTTGTTCAGATTTATATTGCTGCCCACTTGCCGAGAGACTCAGGGCAGTTTACAGTCAAAACAGCAACAGTACACTTGTTGTTCAATTGCACAGTTGATTCTGACCCTTTGCGACCCCATGGACCATTGCCCACCAGGCACCTCTGTCCTCCACCATCTTCCTCAGCCTACCCAGCTCTGTGCCTATTGCATCTACAATACCATCTAGCCATCTCATTTTTGGCCGACCCCTTCTTCTTTTCCCCTCCACCTTTCCCAGCATCAAGGCTTTCTCAAGTGAATCCTCTCTTCTCATTTGATGTCCAAAGTACTTTAGCTTCATCTTTACTATTTTGACCTTCTAAGGAACAGTTAGGGTTGATTTATTTTAGGATTGACTTATTTGTTCTCCTCGCTGTCCAGGGGACTCTCAAAACTCTCCTCCAACACCAAATTTCAAAGGCATCTATTCTTCTGCGCTCAAATTTCCTAATGGTCCAGCTCTCACAACCATACATTACCACCGGGAATACCATTGCTTTGACTATGCAAATTTTTGTTTCCAAGGTGATGTCTCTACTTTTCACTATGTTCGCCAGGTTTCTCATAACTTGTCTTCCAAGAATCAGTCGCTTTTTAAATTCATGGCTGCAATCACCATCTGCAGTGATCTTTGATCCTAAGAAAGTAAAATCTGTCACTGCTTCTACTTCTTCCCCATCTATTTTCCAGGGACAGATAGGGCCTGTTGCCATTATCTTGGTTTTCTTGATGTTGAGTCTCAAGCCAGCTTTTGCACTCTCTTCTTTCAACCCAAGCAGCAGCTTCATTAGGTCTTCCTCACTTTCTGCCATTAGGGTGATATCATCTGTGTATCTCAAGTTGTTGATGTTTCTCCCAGAAATTTTGATCTCAACTTGTCATTCATCCAACCCTGCATTGCACATTATGTACTCTCTGTATAAGTTGAATAAGCAGGGTGACAAAATGCAGCCTTGTCTTACTCCTTCTCCTATTCCAGACCACTCTGTCATTCCGTATTCTGTCCTAACTGTTGCTTCTTGACTCTTGTACCGATTTCTCATGAGACATATAAGGTGTTCCGGTATTCCCATCTCTTTAATTACTTGCCACATTTTATTGTGGTCCACACAGTCAAAGGCCTTGCTGTAGTCAATGAAACAGAAGTAGACTTGTTTCTAATATTCCTTTGTTTTCTCCATGATTCAACGTATGTTGGCAATGTGGTCTCTAGTTCCCCTGCCTCTTTGGGACCCAGCCTGCACTTCTCTCCACGTGCTGCTGCAGCCTATCCTGTATTATCTTGAGCATCACCTTGCTAGCGTGTGGGTTGAGCAGAATTGATCGATAATTTGAACATTCTTTGGCATTACCCTTTTTGGGGATTGGAACATATACTGATCTTTTCTAATCCTGTGGCCATTGTTGTGTTTTCCAAATCTCCTGGCATATAGAATGTAATAATTTGATTCCATCATCTTTTAGGGCTTTGAAAAATTCCACTGGGATACCATCATCTCCATAGCTTTGTTGTTTGCTGTACTTTTTAGGGCTTTTCTGACTTCACTCTCTAGGATATCTGGCTCAAGTTCAATGTTCTCATCATTGTGGTTATCAGGGGTGTTGAGGTTATTTTTGTACAGTTCTTTTGTGTACTCTTGTCATCTTTTCTTAATCTCTTCTGCATCAGCTAACTTCTTGACATTTTTGTCCCTTATCATGGTCATTTTTGCTTTAAATGTTCCATTGATTTACCCAATTTTTTAAAAGATCTCTAGCCCTACCCTTTATATTGTTTTCCTCTATTTCTAAGCATTGTTCATTTAGTTAGGTTTCCTTATCTCTCCTTGCTTTTCTTTAAAATTCTGTATACAATTGATTGAATTTTTCCCTTTCTCCTTTGCCTTTTGCATTCCTTCTTTCCGCTGCAATTTTAAGAGCCTCATCAGACAACCACTTTGCTTTCTTATGCTTTTTTTCTTTTGGAATGGTTTTCCTTGCTGTGCAGAACACAGACTAACTCCGCTCTGGCCGTTGATGGGGGCCTGGAGGTGGGGGCGAGGTACTCAGCCGCCTGCCAGGCCATGGCATCTTTTCCCTCAGGCTGTTGGTGTGAGCCCAGAGGAGGGGGTGATGTTCCACGCTGCCTGCCAGGCCATGTTCATCTCTGCTTATAGCCAAAGAGCCAGCACTGTCTGCAGTTTCTGTGGACATGTGGCTGGCATGCCTCGACACTGTAAATATTACATTAAACTCTGTTTGCCTTCCCACCAAAGTGGAACCTATTTATCTACTTGCAATTTCTTGATTTTGAACTACTATGTTGCCAGGAGCTGGGACAGAGATGGGAGCTCACTCTGTCATGCAGTACTCAGGTCTCGAACTGCTGAACAATTGACCTCCCAGTCATCAAGTTCAGCATCTTAGCCACTAAACTATTCCAGTCCCTAACCTTAACTCTTATACTACAGGAACAATAACTTTCTTGTAGTCCATAATAATTACAAGCACTTTGGGTGATCATAGTTAATAAAAGCCTAGCACTGCAATATTTAATATATTTGCTTAAAAGTCAAATGCCAAGCAGATTTCCATTCTACAACATATTCTGGCATACAGAGACACAAAATTCTGGTGGATTAGCTCATGGGTCAATCCCATTTTTCACAGTAACCAGCCAGATGCTTATGAGATGTCATTCCCCTTCACTGCTACTGTCTCCTAGCAACCCCTATTCAGATCTGAACTTCAAGGTAAATTTAACCATCCTATCAATTGACAGGCCTATCCTCCAACTTGTCTAATCCTCTTTGAAAGGTTTATAGTCATTAGCCATCAATTATAGCTTGGAGAAGTTACTATTTTGACTACAACTTTCAAAATCCCCCACCCACAAACTGGCCACTGCCCATGTTGACATTCTGGGAGATTTAGTAAAAAAGTTTGTAAAATACATAGTTAAAACAAATAAATAAATATTTTATATATATAAATAAAAAGCCACCTTGAAATCTTCAGAAGAATGATGGAGTATAAATGTTTTAAATAAATAAATAAAATAACAAGTTAAAAAGCAACTTTTTCTAAGCCAGCATATCCTTTGGCAGTTAACTCCATATGCTGATTTAACTCTTCCTTGCCATTTGACAATACGTATTACAAAACTATCCAGGGGTGACAGGATTCACAACAGAACAATCTGGCCCTCTGTATGGGAAATATGTTTAATCAATGGAATACAGGTTGCCCTTGCTCGAAAGCCAGTTTTACCCAACTCTATGTTTCAGTGCTCATATCTGTTTATAGCCAGGCAGCGCTGTCTGCGTTTGGAGACATTTCTGTGGACATGTGGCAGGTAGGCCTCGACAACAGAGTGCACTGAACTCCTTCCCACCAAAGTAGTACTTATTTATCTACTTGCAATTTCTTGCTTTTGAACTGCTAGGAGGTGGGACAGAGATAGGCTCTTACTCTGTCATGCAGTATTCAGGTCTCGAACTGCTGACCTTATGACCTCCCAGTTGTCAAGTTCAGCGTCTTAACCAATATGCTGCCACAGTCCCTATGGAACATACTGCCCAGTAATTGTGCTCATTCCTTGCATCTCCAAATAACTTGAAATAAAATTCAGAATGTGTAAATATAAATATATTTAAAACATTTGCACAAAACACAAATTTTAAGAGGGGGTTGAGTGAGAGAGAATAAACCACATATAAGTCACAGTGATGCTCACCCACACTGATGTATAGACATGCAAGTTTGTATTTCACAGGCTTCATCTAAACTTTGCTGGGGATTGGTCATAATATTTACACTTTGAAAGAACAATTATAGAGTTGAGAACAGCTAAACGGAACAAAACAAAAGCAAAATGAGAAGACTTGTGTTATTTCACCAGACATATTTTAACGACCCATCAGACCACACAAGAGTTTTTGTTTCATGTAAATTACTTAGTGACCTCATTATTTCTAATACTTTGCCAATTTTCTAAAATCCAACTGCGCTTGAATAGAGTTGGACCATGAGAGTGTCAAAACTGAATATATACAAATCCATAGAAGAAGATATTATCTGCATATAATTGTGTTTGCTTACACTGTTTACCTTAAAAGGATCCTTCCCCCCCTCTTACAAAGTCTGTTCAAAATCTCCACTGGTAACTCCCTGGATTGTGTGTTTAGTCTTTTCCTTTTTTTGTTTTTCAACACTTATCTTCATCAATCATCTAAGTGTTAAGAAGTTTTGTTCCAGCACAGGTTCTCCTTGCTCTTTCATGTATCTGGCAAATTAAAAACAGAGAGAACACAACAGGTCAATATTTTTCTTGAAAATGTTGTCTTTATTTAGAATAAGGAATAATAAAGAACAGGATAAAGGCAGCTAATAAATATTTAACAAGATTCTGGACTAGCTCACCCTAATGGACTCTTTCTGCCTTTAGTGGCTATGAAACAATAAAATATTCAAAGGGACTATTTCCTAAAAGAAAGCTCTAATACTTGAGGATTCTGAAAAATCTAGCTATCTCGGGAAGGGAGAGTTTATTTATACAGTACTGTTACAGCCCCTTAAGAATCAAATTGGATGTCTTTAACATTAACTCTGTGTGTGCATGTGAGAGGGAGCAAGCAACACCTTCTTTTTCTGCTGATTCTGCAAAGCTGTCACACACATACCCCAATAGCTGCTGTTTGCAGTCTTTATAACTTGACATTAAATGCAAATATATATTTAAGGCCACACTTAATGATTTAATTATTTCTTTGTTAATTTTCTGTCAATTTTTGTTAGCCTTAATATTGTCCATTTTATGAATTGGGATTGGATGTTTACATTTTCTTTGTTTGCTACCCAGAATGTGGTTTGCCATTAACTCACTCACCCACCCACTCACTCACTAAGGGCCTAAACATATCTCTCAGATAGTTGCATGGAAAAGAATTCCCTTTTCTCACTATAGACCTCGGACCGGGGAGAGCAAGAACAGCTGCGTTCGGGGCTGGCGGATTTAAGAACCGCCACCGCCGCCCCGCCGGACACTGACGCCACTCTCCCCCGACCTCGGACCGGGGAGAGCAAGAACAGCTGCGTTCGGGGCTGCGGATTTAAGAACCGCCACCGCCGCCCCGCCGGACACTGACGCCGCTCTCCCCCGACCTCGGACCGGGGAGAGCAAGAACAGCTGCGTTCGGGGCTGGCAGATTTAAGAACCGCCACCGCCGCCCCGCCGGACACTGACGCCACTCTCCCCCGACCTCGGACCGGGGAGAGCAAGAACAGCTGCGTTCGGGGCTGGCGGATTTAAGAACCGCCGCCGCCGCCCCGCCAGACACTGACGCCGCTCTCCCCCGACCTCGGACCGGGGAGAGCAAGAACAGCTGCGTTCGGGGCTGGCGGATTTAAGAACCGCCACCGCCGCCCCGCCGGACACTGACGCCGCTCTCCCCCGACCTCGGACCGGGGAGAGCAAGAACAGCTGCGTTCGGGGCTGGCGGATTTAAGAACCGCCACCGTCGCCCCGCCGGACACTGACGCCGCTCTCCCCCGACCTCGGACCGGGGAGAGCAAGAACAGCTGCGTTCGTTTTGTTTCTTTGTATGGAAATTTTTTAACTACTGTTGTTATTGATGTTTATTGAACTTTTTGTTGCTGTTTATTGAATTGCTTTTACTGTAATGATGTTTATGTGCTGATGTTCGGTGATACTGATATTGACTATTTATTGACTATTTTCGTTGGATATTGACTATTGATCTATTGATATGTTGTGACTGTAATTATACATGTGTGTAAACCGCCCTGAGTTGGCTCTGCCAAGTAGGGCGGTATAGAAACCCAAATATAATAATAATAATAATAATAATAATAATAATAATAATAATAATAATAATAATAATAATAATAATAATAATAATAATAATAATAATAATAATAATAATAATAGAAGGGGGTACACAGAAAAAGCCTCCTTGAAGATTTTGGTGTTCTTGAACCACAATCGAATGTACCCTGGTAACGGCAACCTTGTGTTGCCAAATAAACTTTCTCAAACTAGGTCAGGGGAAGAGAACTGCAGAATGAACTCACCAAAGGGTGACCTCATTTTGACAGTTTCATGTCTGGCCTAGACATGTAAGAAGAAGACTATAGAAGTAGCCAAAGGTCTTCAAAACTATTGATAATAGTTTAGTCTCACTAAAACAAAATAAATAAATCTGCCATAGAAATGAACGTTTAGGGGCCTCAAATTATCTAGTGCTTGACCAGATGCTAATTTTCTAACAAAATGTAGAGGAAAGCAGAAGACAAATCTATACCATGGACCAGATGATAACAGCTAAAATAAAATTGAGTGCCTACAGGGGCTAAGGAAAATCTGGGAGTTACTGTTCAAAAAAGCACCTGGTCCACAAACACAACAAAGTCATGACACTGACGCACTGCCAGAAGATATAGGATTTATTTAATAACGACATTTAAATGGAAGCAGGAGAAGTAAAATGTACAAAACACAGCACACACAACATGAAAGGAAGCCTAATAAATACTGGGATATTGACTCAACTAGAGTTTGTAGGGAAGTGATAGATGGCTGACAATTAGATAGTTATAGGACAAGTCTCATCAAGTACAGTGGCCTCAATATATCTGCATAGAAAAGCAGTCTTTAAACCTCTCCAGCTTGTTATTGGCAGGATGATTTTTGGTCAGATCAAACAGAGACAAATTTGCACAGTGAACATCTTTGTTTTGTACAGCTTTTTCCCCCCTTACTGTACCATTTGGGGGTTGAAAGCAGAGGATTGTTTCATGTGTAAATGTTGCATTTTGTGGGATGTCATTCACAATAAATAAATAAATAAATAAATAAATAAGCAAAGAAACAAACACTGAAAAGGAGAACATCATGGTTTGACAAAGTGGACTTGATCCATGAAAGCTCACATTTAAATACAGGAGTTAGTCTTTAAGGTGCAACAATGTTTTTTATCTTCTGTGTTGTTGTTTTGTTTACTTTCTGATATGCTTTCACAGACTAACATGGCTACCACTTCAAAAATTTCAATCATGGGGATGGTTTCAGTTTAGGTATTCTCCCAAACATACTACATTTATGCGTGCGGGATGGTTTTCATATTGATCACATAATCAAAGGGGGACCTCAATTTCCAGAAGCCTAAGTCAGTACACTGGGCTGATCAGTGCTTTGGGGAATTGACTTAGGCATCTGGGAATTGAAGTCCAAAAACCAAAGGTTGGGAAACACTGGTTTAAACCATTTAAAGCACCCATTGGGTGAGAATGCATAGGTCCCCAAGATCTCCCATTTTATCTGAAGTTTGCCATACAGATATTTAAAACAAGTATAATCAGAGATCATCAAGAGTTGTCTCTACTTTTTTTTTTTTGAAAAAGCAATTATGATGCAATCTAGAGGTCTTTCCATATTAGCAGATATGTAGGGTAATTCTTTCCAGCACTCTAATATGTTTAATTTTTTTTTTAAAAATAGATCTCTCCTGTTGTGTGTTATAATATCAATGTACACTTACAAAAACATACACTAGTATCTCAGATAACATTAAGACTCGGTTACACAAGTCTTAATGTTATCCGGTTTTTAACGTTGTGCGATGCATTGATTACACAACATTAAAAAAAAACCTGTTCCCTTTCCGAAGCACCCAAGCAAACTGGCAGTCCCAGTGTGGGACCGTCGCTTTGCTTGCGGAGGAAATGTGCGTTCCCTCTGCAAGCAAAGGGCAATCACTCACTGGCTGCAGCAGCGGCGTGTTTGGGAAGCCGACCGGGGACTCCCTGGTCGGCTTCCCAAACATGCCACCACTGCACACTTCATAGCAATGGTGTGCTGGGAAGCCAAACAGGAACACACACCCCCGTTGGATTCCCAGCCACACCATTCGTCCCGCCCACCCTGTTGTTTCAGCAGGGGAGGAAGGGAGAATCTCCCTAGCTTCTTTTAAAAAAACCTCCACCTGGATCACTATGGGGCTTAGCAATCCATGTAGGGTGTGTGTGTGTGTGCATGGGCACGATCTCTCCCCCACCACCTCAGCTGTCCCAGGCAATAGCCTGGGACTGCCAGGGTATTAGGGGAGAAACTGATCTTTCCCCCAAGAGCCTGGCAGTCCCAGAGGTTGCCTAGGACAGCTAGGGTGTTGGGGGAGAAACTGATCTTTCACCCAAGAGCCTGGCAGTCCCAGAGGTTGCCTAGGACAGCTAGGGTGTTGGAGGAGAGATCATGCGCGTGCACGGTTTCTTCCCCCAACACTTTGGCAGTCCCAGTGATCGCTGAGGACAGCTGGAGTGGTGGGGGAGAGATCGTGCGCGTGCACAGTTTCTCCCCCAACACCCCAGCAGTCCTAGCGATCGTCTAAGACAGCTGGGGTGGTGGGGGAGAGATTGTACATGTGCATGGTTTTCCCCCAACACTCTGGCAATCCCAGCAATAGCCGAGGACAGCTGAAGTGATGGGGGGGAGAGTGCGGGTGTGCACAGTTTCTCCCCCAACACCCCGGCAGTCCCAGCATGTGATTGGATTGCCGGTTTAGTTGGGGGGAGAATCGGTGCGCGTGCCCTCCCCCCAACCAAACCGCTGGTCTGAGCAGAGATCTCTGACCCAAAACCTGCAGAGCTGGACTTCAGCCCTGCGGGCTTTAGGGCAGAAATCAACATTGGGGAATTTGAGGCAAACATTTGCATCGCACAATGTTAACATTTTGCAATGCAAATGTTTGCCTCAAATTCCCCAACGTTATCCGATGTTAGCATTATGTGATGCAAACGCTAACCGAGGTATTACTGTACTACACATGGCATGACTTACATTACGTTAGCTCAATTACTAAACTCAGTTAGAGTAAGAATAAGACTAGTATTCCTTCAAGTTGACTTGTGTGCCTTTCAACTTACAGTAACTCTTTGCAGTGTTTTCTAAGTATCAAATACTAAGAAGTGGTTTATCATTCCCTTTTTCTGGAAGCATCTTCAAACTGTGCAATTTGCCCAAGGCCACAGACTGGCTTTTCCTCCAAAAGGCACAGTGGGGAATTGAACCCCCAATCTCTTATCTACACTATTAAGCTATCCAGCCTGCTCACTCATCTTAAAAACGGCTAGAGATGGATTTTCTAGCTTAGCTTCAACATGTATTTTCTAGGAAGCACTAAACTTAAAAATGCCTTAAACTTAAAAATAGTCTCAATGCTGCATGCATAAACATATAGATTTAGAAATACATATAAACAGAGATGCATAGATGCATACACAAAATAAACATGCTCCAAAAACTGTTCATTCTTAGGTATATGTGTTGTAAACAAATTTCCAAATGGTTATACTTGCAAAAATAATTAAACCCATGGGAAATTATATTAACTTCAGCAGCATTCTGCATACCAGTTCATCATCACAATAATATGAATGTCAAAATTGCAGAAAGGGATTAGCTGTATTTATTTTTATTTTTGAAAAATGGAAGATCCAGTCTGTGTCAACTTCAGAGGCATAGCAAAAAGAATGTTGAAGAAACCTAAGACAGGACCAGGGAAGCTTTCAGATCTTGATGGGCTATAACTCCAAACATCTCTATTAACTGGCCATGCTGGTTGGGACCAATATTAGTCAGATACCACATCTGGGAGGCCACAGATTTTTCTTCTCTGACTTTACAGCTTGGGCAACTGTGTGTCATTGGATTGGGGCTAAATATCCTCTGTGTACCAAACTGAGAAAAATTTAAACTCTTACAGAGTTTGCATATTTCACGCTGGTCCCATAAACCTGTCCATCATATGTTTGTAGATATGGGCTGAGTGCAGCCTAGCTCTGAAGCCAATGTCCTATGTGTTAGCTTTCCAAATAAATGATACATACACAAGCACACACACACACTCCTCAGTTAGTTCTCTGTCATTTTGTAAGGTCACTCTAGCACATGAAGTCAAATAGAAGCAGCAGCAGTAGTAAACAATTTTCTCTCCAGTGCTTATAGATTAACGTGCCTGCTTCCATTTCTGTTGGCCATATTGTAACATTCCAGCAACCCACAAATGCTCCCAAGCAGCTGCCATTCATTAAATATGAACTGTCAAAGACCAGAGTCTCCCAATGAAGCACACTGTTGGCTTTACAAAGAAAATAAATAATCCCCAGGTCTTGCACATTCGCTAACTATGATGCAAACTGCTTTTACCCTGCCAAAACACCATGTGTGTGTTTATCTGGAGTAGACTAAAGCAACCATGTTAGGTTAATCTACAGATAGACAAGTGTAGTCCATGTATTTCCCTGCAACTACATACACATGTATTAAATATTCTGGTTTATAGATATAACTGTAATCAGAAAGAACAATCTCCCTTAATAAATCATCATTGCACAATGTTCACTTTCAGCTTTACCTTGTTCCTTTCCTGAGGGAAAAAGGGACAGTTAGAATTCATTTCAATTATCCAACATTTATTAGTTACAATTATGTAAATCATTACGGCATTTTCACCAATGGGAGACCTATTACAGGAGGGTTCACAGCAATTTGTCCTGAATGAGATAGGGAACTCACTGAAAGTTACACTGAAACCTCACCTTTTCTATTAACTTTTTCATCTGCAATTATCTTAAAATCTCTGCAAAAACCTATCCTATTATTTTCTAGATGGTTATTCAATGTAATAAAATATGTCACAAAGATTCCACAGGAATTATATTATTCCCAGCACTTCAATCCACCTTGGACTTGTCAATGCTCATGGTGGAATTGAAAGATCCAAAAAATATCAAACAATCCCAAGGCTAGGCACTGAGAAACATTGAACTAACCTATATCACTTGTTTCTAAATAAAGGTAGCCACTTGGAGAACTGGCTAAGGTAGATGTCTCCTGAGATAACAAGCACATGTTGTGAGGAACATGGTGAATGCATTTGTGCTCTGATGTGATACTGTAATAAATCCTTTCTTCTCAGGTTACCACGTATGTGTGCAGCTTAATGTACCCTTAATGTACACTCCACCTTCAATCGTAATGAAGTGGCAGGAGTTTAGGACATAATACTATCTTTGTGGAAAAGTTAGCTTGAGTTCATATATTATCCTTACTAATCCCCCTAGCAGCAACATAGACCTTCCATATTTCTTCCATAATCCCTATGGAGCCAGTTTGTGTTTCCTTTCCAGCCACTTACATATGGTTCTTCCTGCTGACTACTACTGACAGTTTCTACTAATCCCTTATTAAACTCTTGCTTGTCACTCAACCACAAAATATATTCAGCTCAACCACAAAATATATTCAGCTGTCCCTATTCTGACCCCCGCCCCGCATCTTTGTTTCTGTTCCATGGAAATATAGTCTTACCTTCTCCTGATATGCCCAAACCAGGAGAAACTCAGTTTCAATATTTTTGCCTCCCAAGATTGTTCAGGCTTGATTTGCTCTAGAGTCCTTTTGCTTAGCTTTCTGGCAGTCCAAGGAACCACAAAATTCTCTTCCAGCACATTTTAAATTAATCAATTTCCCCCGTTAGTTGTATTTACATGGCAATCAGAAATACAGTCAAACCTTGCATAAAGAGCGTTTCGCTTAAAGAGTAACTCGCTTAAAGAGCAGCATTTTCTCTGAATGTTCATTTCGCTTAACAAATAAAACCAACCAAAAACTCGCTTAACAAATAAATCGGGATTTGCAATCCCCCCCACAATTGGTCATTTACAATGGTGTTTCGCTTAAAGAACAAACTCGCTTAAAGAGCAATCCCGTGGAACACATTATGCTCTTTAAGCGAGGCACCACTGTACAAGAATTTGGATGATCTTGGATTTACTCTCCAGTGACATGTCCTTTCACTTGATGATCTTTTCTAGTTTTTTCCTTGCTGCCCTTGTGAGTCTTAGTCCTCTTCTGATTTCTTGGTTCCACCTCCTACAGGATTTGGATTGAACTGAGTTATACAAAATCTTTCACTTTTTAAATTTCTTTCTTGTAACTGTGAAAGTTGTGTTCTTCTGTACTCAATATTTTTGTCTTCTCAGTGTTCAACTTCAGTCCTGTTTTGTAATGTTCTTTTTCCGCTTCAACTAAAAATTGTTTCAAGTCATTGCTGCTTTCTCCTAGTAAGATGGTGCTATCTGCATATATCAAATTACTGTATTAATGTTTCACTCCTCCTTCATCTGTATCTAGTCTTGCTTCTTGCATGATATATTCTGCTTGCACATTTGAGCAGGTAAAGGAATAAAATGCACATTTGGCTGACACATATGGCATTAGGAAATCACTCTGTCTCTCCATAGTCTTGTCCCCAATATGGGTATTGCATTGAGACAATCAATTGCTGAGGCACGGCCAGTTCTTTCAACCCATAGTTTCTCATGATCTATAGAGTTAGAGGCTTTACTGTAGTCTATACAGCATTGATTGGTCTTCAGACAGTCTTTGGTGCACTCCAGTAGCCAGTGGATATTTGCAATGTGATTTTGAGTGCCTCCTCTTTTTTGGAATCTAGCTTGAACATCAGATGTTTCTCATCCTATATAAGGTAAACGTCTTTGTTGCAGCACTTTGTACATCGCATTGTTAGCATAGGAAATTAAAAGAATGGCATCTCCTTGCCATTTCCTTACTTGGGGATTAGAATGTATATAGAAAATTGCCAATCTGTGGAACATTGTTTGTTATCCAGATTGGGATATTCTTGTTAGGATTTAACAGATTTAGTGTCTGCAGCTTGAAACAGTTCTATCAGTAATCATTACTCCTGGTGATTTATTTCCTCCCTGTGCTTTCAGATAACTTTCCCACCCATCTAGAACCATGGGTTCCTTGTAATAGGATTCATCTTTAGAGGAATCTGCCATCCTTTTATCTCTGCTGTATATGGTTTCCACCTTCTCTTTATTTTATCGTGTTCAGATAGTGTGCTTCCCTGGTGGTCCTTCAGCATCCCTCATCTATTCTTAAACTTTCCTTTGATTTCCAAGACCTTCTGAAAGAAAACTCCCCCACCCTCCTTTTATATTTCTTTCTATTGGTTATTGTAATCTTTGGGGCTGTGGTGGCTCAGTAGTTAAGAAGCGCACCTTGTTAGCTGAAAGGTTACCAAGTCGGCAGTTCGAGACCTGCATCCTGCATGATGGATTGAGCTCTGTCCCAGCTCCTGCCAACCTAGCAGATCAAAAGCAAGAAATTGCAAGTAGATAAATAGGGACCACTTCGATGGGAAAAGATCTTGGGGAAATGAAAGGAGCCTCATTCGGGTGTCCCCTGAGCGGAGTTCCTCCAGCAAATCCTTTCAACCCAGAATAATTTCTGACATGAAATTATTATTATTGTAATCATTCTCTTCATCTCTACGTTACAGTTGTTGAAAATCCATCTTTTCAAGGTTTAGAACTTATTTCCACCACTTTCAGGTTCTTGCCTTCTTTTACAATTTTAACTGTTTCTCCTGTCATGTGAGTAATGCTTCCAATTCTTACAAAGCAACATTCAGTTTTCCTTTGTGGTCCCTCAGTTTAGTCGAGCTATATCAAGGAACTCTGTTTCAAAAATATGTGTTGTCCAATGTGGGGGTGGCAGTGTGAGAGCTACTTGGTATGTTGGTCTTGGAGGTTTCCATCAGTGGCAAATCACTGTTTTCTTTGTAAACTGAAAGAAACCATTTTTGTTGTTGCTGGGAGAGGACACAAAATGCCAAGAGCTGCAATAACAGACTCTGCAGGGCACATTTGCAGAACCTCACATATCTCTTTACTAAAGAATAATTATGTCATATTTCACACAATTTACTTTCCTGTTCCTGTTATTCAGAAAGTAGGCAGATGTGAACAAACAAAACTACTTCTCAAACACTCCTGAGGAATTCCTATGGTAGGTTTTGGCAGGGCTAACCGTAACAGGCCTATCATATGCTTGGAATTTGTCAGTGTAACATCAGGGAATGTTTTCTGATTTTGAGAATGGAAAAGTAAAGTAAATCTGAGATTGTTCTCAGTAAGAGCCATAAATTGATTCTGAAGAAAAGAGGTCTCACATTTCTACATATAAAAACCCAAAGTCCAATTGTCATTCCTAACTTGAGTAGACCCATGGTATCAATGGAATTTATATAGCATTTGAATCAGTAACTACTATCTAATCTAACTGGACCAACAAATTAGTTAGACCATAATGGTAACCTGATTCTCATTAATTATCTCTCCATCATCACTTTTAATGAAAGATACCATTCACTTGAGTGATTTCAACAGTTCACATAGATTCTGATATAATCCAATACTGAAAGCTTTAGCCGCCCTTAGGAAGATTTGAGAAAGCATTGGACAACCCTAAGAGTACTAACTACGCACTGCAGAGGATGTAGTTCAACATAAAAAATGGCCCAGTGACAACTGTATTCAAAAAGTAAGATATTTCTATTGGATCTCAGAACTAACATTAAGGCGATTATATAATGACTGCGTATTTCAGCTGGAAAATACACCGACAGACTGGCAAAAGAAAAAGAGAAGCTTTTTTCTCTCCTGCCAACATCTCATGACTTTGGGCCAAGCCACACATCACAATGAGCAAGCTTTATAAATTAATGTTCAGCTACTCTTATTTGGGGTGGGAGGAGAAGGCAACTGTGAACTTCTGCATTCTCCTGATACAGTTTCCTGCTCAATTCCCTCCATCACTATCTGCCTCCCAAAGGGCTGTTTAGTGTACATATGATGGAGGAGAGGAAAGGGACAGCTTGGGGTTGATGTTCAGTAAGAAACTAGTACAGATAGATTTGTATTGTTAAAGCCCACAATGCAGCTTCATTGCACTTGCTTACCTTTCTCCTCTGAGAGAATTATTATTTGCCATCTAGAAGCCCACTGAATTTGATAAACAGGGTAGGGCATAGATTTCTAGCCCTTCATCCAGCTTTGCACTGATCCTACTTTTTAAAGAAGAAACCTATTCATTTTTCCCACATGAAAATGGTCTCTGGGTACTAAAGAAGAATGCCTCCATAAGTAATGCAAAATAGTCCCCCTTTATCTTCTGCTTTCATAAGGGGGTTAGAAAACATTTTCTCCCACACCTGAGGTTAATTTGGATTTGTTAGGCTATGTATAGTCAAGTCGGATCTGTCTTATAGGAAGTCTAACAGGGCTTTCAAGGTGAGATATTTAGGGAGCAATTTTCCCATTGTCACCCTCTTCCAGTGAGCTGTGATGTTTAAGTAGAGATTTTAACTTGTGCCTCCTGAGTCTTTGTCCATCACTATCTGGCCATGACTAAACAGTGGTGTTAGTCTCATTCAGAACTATGATATGATGCTCAACAGGATACACTGATTCATTACTTCTGTGATGAAGACTTTATAGAAGTCCCTACTCACTCACTTACCCTCCCTCATAATATCTATTGGAAAAGGATATCAAGGACATACTTTCTAAATATATAACAGCATAATACATGGCAGAAGGCAGCTCTGAAATGCTACACAGTGAAATGTAGGACATCTTCCTATGGGCTTTCTTTAATGTGTGTCTATATTATAGTGTTTATGAAATCCATATATAACCTCTGAGATTTATTCAAGAGTTGTTAAAAAATTCCTGGCCTAGAGTCTGATTTCCTTAAACTAAGAGTGACTCTCGATTTCTGAAACAAACTGAAACTTTTGATGGGAACCATGAAAATCTAATTTCTTAACATCCATCCATCCATCCATCTCTCTCTACAAAAATCTCTCAAGAAACAACATTGAAAAACCTAGCATCTCCATTAGCAAATCTGTGAAATTGCTCTGGAAGCTAAGATTGTTATTGCCTGTTGGGTTGCTTCTGACTCCTGGTCACTTTATGAGTTAGTTACCTCCAAAAGATCCACTCATTGACAGTTCCTGCAAACTATAATTGTGCTTTTCCTTTAATGAAAGGCTCACATTAGGTGTTCTTTTTCTAGTGCTTCAGTTTTTTCCAGCAATATTGTCTTCAAATGAGACATGAAATAGTCTCATGTTAGTCATTTTAGCTTCTGTTGAGGGTTCAGGCTTGATTTGATGTACAACCCATTGATTTGTCCTTCTGGAGGTATCAATAAAGATGGTAACCACTTATGGTTCATGGTATCCAGATGATTTTCCTCTAACAACACATTTTAAATTAATTAAATTTTGGGGTGCTGTTTTCACATCTGCTTAAGGCTATTTTCATATTCCTCCGTAGCTGCTCTTCCAAGTTTGCATGGAAATACACACATATATAAACTGTACAATATTAACTGAAAAGAGGGAAGAATAAATGGAACAACTTATCTGAAAAAAACCTTCTTTTTCAGAAAACTGAAAGATTTTAAATGGGTCCAGTAATAAAAACTTTGCCTTTGTGCGCTCCATCAAAAATCAGAATCTCTTCTACATATCACTATAAGTTAGTGCTTGTTCCAAAGAAAACTGAAAACTAGAAAAATAGATGTAAGTTAACTATGAACTGGATAAGGAAAAATGAAGATTTCTTCCATAGGAATTTGTTTTAGAAATGTTACATTACCATAATCAATAGAAGCCTGAAAGTAAGTTCATTTAAGCCTGAAAGTGAGTTCATTTCAAATTAGATTCACTGGCATATCAGAACACATACACACCTCTCTCTGGACACATGATGATGATGACGATTAGCAGCAGCAGCAGCAAAGCTCTGTTTTCCTGTACATCCCCACAAGTCATAGTCCAAAAAAGGAACATTTCCATGTTTTCAGAATAAGTGGGGAGAGAGGACAATTTATAACATTACTTATTTATAACATTATTTATAACCATTTATAACAGGTTCATCTCCATGTGCTTTGGAAATCAGAAATTTGACTAGCTTTACTTTCATATATATTTCAGTTGCTGTTTGGTCATCATCTATTTTTATCAGCAAATTCTTTCCCCGGCATAAATCTGTTATTATCCATTCATTCACATTGGAAAGCTCCTTTCTTAGAGCATAATGTAATCTTCTCATTTAGCTCCTACCTATGGACTGTGGTAGCTCAAGTGACTAAGAAGCTGAACTCACTGACTGGAAGGTTGGAATTTGATTCCTGGGTACTGCATGATGGAGTGAGCTCCCATCTCTGTTCCAGCTCCTGCCAATCTAGCAGTTCGAAAGCAAGAAACTGCAAGTAGATAAATAGGGACAACTTCAGTGGGACGGTAAACAGTGTTCCGTGCACTCCAGTGTTGAGGCATGTCTGCCAAAGAAATGTCTGCAGATGCAGACAGCGCTGGCTCTTTGGCTACAGAGATGAGCACTGAACCCTAGCGCCGGATATGACTGACTTTCGAGCAAGGGTGACCTTAGATGCACCAACTAAACGGAAATAAACAAACTTTGGGTTTATCTACATGGGTTCTTTGGAGTAGGTGTGAGCTAACTGCTTGGGTACAGGTGTGAGATGCCATTTGGTAAGATCCTCACTTCTAGATTATCAGAGCTCAAGTGGCCCGATTTAGTCTAACTTTTTCTAGTGGGAATTTCTGATATTGTGAAATTGCTTAATAAGAGAGCCAATTCAGGATATTAGCAAATTAAACACTTCCTTCGTGGAGAAACATAGGAAGTAACATTTTCATACTATATTAGGGCAACTAATAAATAAATAAAACTAATGCCTGTTTCGAACAATATTTTGCCTTTTCTTAAAGGGCAATTCAAGAAACTGTCCATAGCTGGATCTGATGGAAAATTCCCACTGGAAAGACCTTGATAGCCAGAAGACTCTCTTTTAGTGCATTTCCAGAAATCACATTAACTGGAGATAAAACAAACCAGAATGAACCTACACACACAAAAAGTAGAAACCCATGCCCCGATGCAGACAAGAATGCTCTGGGGACAGTTTGCTTTGCTCCAGTGTTTATGTTCTGTGATTGCTGGGAAATGGAGTGAACCAAACCATCCCTATAGCATACCAAACAGGCTAAAAATGGCCTGATAATACTCTCCATTTTAATCTTCTTTCCACAGAAGGGTGAAACCAAAGTTCCAAAGATCCTTTTAAGTTCATCAGTAGAAAATTCCTGCAAAGAAGTGTTGAAATATTTCCCACATTCAGACTGCCATGAAAGGACGTGGAATCTAAACAATAAGCACCATGGACATGGAGTTAGTATTGGTAGAGAAAAAAGGATGATTAGCAAGTCACAGAAGAAAATGATAGACATCCGATAAGCATAGAATGATGGCAGCCAAGCACACTCGACTAAAAAGAGAAAGAAGTTCAAAAAAATTTTCAAGATAGCAAGAATAATTAAGCATTTGCTACCATTCAACAGTACCTCCAAGTATTAGATGAACTGAAACATGTTATAAACAAACAAATAATAAGGCATCAAAGGTGAGTCAAATACATTTTGTTGACAGCCCTATCAAGATGAAATCTCTACAATTCCCATCCACCAGTGACATTGTAGTTGTGTTGCACACAATTCCTACATGTGCACACAATGCATCCTTGTATATAACTTTTCCCTACAGTCCTTATGTGTTGTAACAGAAAAACTTTCCAGTTGACAGATAACCAAGCTTCATTTCCTCTATCCCATCCATAACTGAAATTGTATGGAATGTAATGGTAATTTAAGGATGTGCTGTAATTATTCATGATTTGTTATTTTGTGATCTGAACTGCCATTTTACTGGGCATTTGAACTGTAAAGGGCCCATTTACAGAAATGTAAAAGAAACAATTTCTTTACCTAGTAATTTAATAGGTTACAATTCCCTTTTTTAGTCCTGAGGTTTATTGGGCTAAAAATATAGAGAACGCTAGCCCAAGAATGAATAGTTTCTAATTTGGATATTAACTTCAAAACGTTGAACACTAAAATACTTTGCTAACCAATTGGTTAGAGTCCGGCCAGGTTATCCTGCTATGGTAAATAGAGTAGATCATACTGCCAGTGACTCAACACCAAGCGCTGGGCAGCAGTTAAATAACCTGACAACCCTGAGGACTAAAAGCCTTGGTGAATGATGATCCCCAAGTAGATTAAACTTCACTTGAATCCATCTTGACGAAGGGCAGCAGCTTCATCAATACTGGCCGTGGCTGATGAAAACTTTGCATGCCAAAAGGGCTCAGGACCAGAAAGTGACTCGCGGAGCTGGATCAGTGGTACTGGTGTCAGGCTGCAATATGGAAGACAGATGAAAGGCCACGGCACAATATTCGCAGGACAGTCATCATGGCTGATCACCAATATTCAGAAAAAACATCCCACTTGATAAGCCAATTGTAGCCACTTTTCTCCAAGTAGAACAAACATGAATGATATCAAAATTTCCCAGCTAGAAGAAATCAGCTTGGAGAGAATAATTTAGAAGAGACGTGGTAGGTCATTACTGTCCAAACTATGCTCCCCACACATATTGTTGGACTGAAGTTTCTTGCAAGACGTCTGTCCATTAAGTCTAATACTCTTTCCACTATGGGACAGCTTTTCCAGAACATGTCACTAGATGCAAAGGAATGCTTTACTATTTATGACCTAGGAAGTAGGACACTCCATGCCTATATCCTTTGATTTCGCCTTGCCTCCACCTCTGCTACACTGAAAACGATAGAAACTCTGCTATCTCAGAGCAAAGAAAACATCTTATTATCTTCTAGTCTTTCTTTCCAAAACCAAACCCTTGATTACAGGGCTGAGGATTTAGGCAAACATTGCCTGCCAGCCTACCCACTGGCATGAATAATTTAAGGCATTTTGTTACATTTCTGGCAATAAGAGGGACTTGTGTAACAAGCCATTAACACAGAGATCTAAGTAAAGACAGAATGGGGGAGGGGTTTTTTTTTAAACCTGCTTTATTTCCAAAGTACCAGAAACTTTAAAATTGGAATGCCTTATAAAAGCACATCACTTAGTTGCCTTGACTCTGCTTTACTAGAGTCAAAACAGTTTTTAAAGGAAGTTACATTTATTGAGCCCATGGGAAGCACTACAGCACACCTCAAGGCTGTTGGAAACTACAAATCTGAGAAAGTGCCAAAGTTGACAATTTGACGCCACATTCTACTGAAGGCTCTTTTTCTCCCCTACCCTGCATTTTAAAGACTTTTTCTTACATCATTTTCCCTCCCAGACTCAGTCTGGAAGTCACTGAATGAATTCCACATGTACTACAGTTTGTACTTTCACAGACTGCTTAAAAGCCAAAGTATCAGATTGCGCAGAGCTGTGAAGAAGCTCCAAGACTTCAAAGCACTTCTGAAACATCTATGACTTTATTAGAAGGGGACAAGAGTTTCTACAGGGAAGGTCAAAATTATTCTGCTATTTTCAGCTATATTTGGATACTCATCTAGGCATATTCACATGCTCTCAGAATCACTACAATGGTAAGATACCATATGATTTGTTACTGGCAAAAACTGAAGTCAAACTGAGGATTTAATTTAACTAGCAATTGAAGCAGAATGTTTTACTTAATTTAAGAGAGGATTGACAGGGAAGGATGACAAAAATTATTAGAAGAATCAGATTTTTGGAATAACATTAGCCTGGCATCTCACCATGAGGAAGAATTCCTAATTGCAGGATAGCTCTACATTCAGGGTTAGCTAGTTTGCCTTCTGTGAGCTTACCATAGTAGTAAGAAGGTACCATTTCCATGTATAGAATGAAATTCTTGTTTTTAAGAAATTAAATTTCCAAAGTGAGTACATAAACGGTGGCCTAAATCCAAGTACAATTAATGTAGACCCAAGGAATCAATGGGAACTTAGTATGCCAACATTTATGTAAGTTCTATTAATTCAACAAGTTTGGTACTAAAAGTGAAAATAGGCCATTTTATCTTTATCACTGGAAACTTCAGAGAAGGATATTCCCAAGGCAATTCCTTACAGCTTGTCCATCTTTCATGTAGGGTCATATATACCAGCAGACTATTTCACCCTAGTGTGAATTCTGGACTGTAAAGAATGCAGTTAGGAAAAAGTGATTTGTTTGAATTATGGTGCTATAGGAGAAGAAGAGCTTTGTGGATAACTTGGACGACCAGAAAGAACGGGTTCTAGATCAAATCAAGCCTAAATGATGGAATTGAAGCTGTCCTACTTTGGGCACATCATGAAAAAGCAATATTTTCTGGGGGGAAAGACCAAAGGAACAAAGAAGGCCAAAATGGACTGACTCCTAAACAAAGCCACAACCTGTTGAAAACAGGATATTTTGGCAGGTTACCATAATTCAGAAGTTACTTAACTGCACATGCAAAGAACAACAATATAACAGCTGAAACATTTTACTGAGCTGCTAAGATCACTTATTTATTATTGTACTTTACTTCAATATCTTATTACACATATTAATTTACAAAAGGACAGGTTGCACTTACCTGTAACTGTCGTTCTTCGAGTATGTTGTTTGTGAATTCACATTGATGAGTTCTGCGCTTGCGCGGGAGCCATGTCGGAGCTGGAAAGCTGATTGGATAAATTTGAATGGTTAGTACCACCCACCATCTCCACCCGCCCTTTGCGCCATTTTGCGCTTTCCACCTCAGTTAATATTAAAGCTGTACAGAGGATAAAGCATCTCATCCCTGCAGCAGTAAGAGGGGAAGGACGGGTGGGTTGTGTGAATTCACAAACAACATACTCGAAGAACGACAGTTACAGGTAAGTGCAACCTGTCCTTCTCCTTCGTGTTGTTTGTGAATGCACACTGATGGGTGACTAGCAAGCTCTCTTACCTGGATGGTGGGTAGCTGGTGCTGTGGTGAGATGTGCCGCCTGGTGGAGATGTGGTCTGGTCTCAGGATACACTCGAGGGTCAGGAGGTCATCATGGCATTGAAGCGCGAAGACCTGCTGTCAAGACCGATCGTCCCAGCCTGGAGTCGGGAATGGCTCTGGTGTCCAGTCTGTAGTGGTTGACAAAGGTGAGTGGCCTGGACCACGTTGCGGCTTTGCAGATGTCTTCCATGGGGATTCCCTCCAAGAAGGCAGTGGAGGTGGCCATGGATCTGGTGGAATGAGCCCTGACGTCGGGTGGTGGTTCCCTCGATGTCAGGCGGTAGGCCAGGTAGATTGTCTCGCAGATCCATTTGGAAAGGCGTTGGGCAGAGAGCGCGTGGCCTTTGGATCTTCCGCCGTAGGCGATAAATAGTCTATTAGATTGTCTAAAATCTCTGGTACGTTGTGTGTAAAAGAGCAGCGCTCTTCGTACATCCAAGGAGTGCCAGCTTCTTTCCTGGGTACTAGAAGGGTTGGGGAAGAAGGCAGGCAAGGTGATGACCTGGGATAGGTGGAATTCTGTGACCACCTTAGGGAGGAAGGAGAGGTCCGGGTGCATGACCACTCTGTCGTGGAAAAATTTGAGGAATGGGGGATCATTTCTGAGGGCTGTCAGTTCCCCTACTCTGCGGGCTGAGGTGATGGCCACCAGGAACGCGGTCTTCCACGAGAGCAGGTGGATCCCGGCTGATGCTAACGGCTCGAAGGGCGGCTTCATCAGGGCTTCCAAGACGGTACACAGTGACCATTGTGGTGTGGGTCGTCGTGTGGGGGGGAAAACATTCTTCAGGCCCTTAAGGAACCTCTTTATGGTGTGGTCTTGGAAGGTTGAAGAGAGGGCAGAGCGAGGTGAAGCATGGGCGACGACTGCAGCTAAGTGCACACGTATGGAGGAGTGTGCCAGACCGGTTTCAGCTAAGTGGAGCAGGTAGTCCATCAGGTCCTCTAGGGAGGTTGTGGTCAGTTCCTTGTCCCGGTCCCTGAGGAATGCGTCAAACCTCTCCATCTTGTTCTTGTAGGACTTGGATGTGGAGGGTTTCCTGCTTTGCTCCAGGATCCTGCTTATCCTGGGATTATGAGCCAGGCCGTGAGGTGGAGACTCGGTAGGTCTGCGTGGAACATCTGGCCCCGTTCCATGTGGAGGAGCGACGGGTCATCTGGGAGGGTGATCGAGTCCATCGCTAGTTCCCTGAGCAGTGGGTACCAGTGTTGCCTGAGCCATGCTGGTGCAATTAGAATGGCTCGGGCCCTCTCCTGGCGAAGGCGGACCAGGACCCTCTGGATGAACGGGAAAGGCGGAAAGGCGTAGAGGAGACTTCCACGCCAAGGGACCATGAAGGCGTCCCCCATGGATCCCTGTCCCGCTCCGGCTCTCGTGCAGAACAGGTTGCACTTCGTGTTGGTCTGGGACGCGAAGAGGTCCACTTGTGGTCGGCCCCACCATTTGCACAGGAGCTCGAAGACCGATGCTTTGAGCTCCCATTCGTGAATGTCCGAGGTCTTGCAGCTGAGGCCGTCCGC
Source organism: Furcifer pardalis (assembly GCA_030440675.1). NCBI lineage: Eukaryota > Metazoa > Chordata > Lepidosauria > Squamata > Chamaeleonidae > Furcifer > Furcifer pardalis. The sequence goes on from CP126890.1 coordinate 260,447,062, forward strand.
TGTTGTGTTGAGTGTCCCTTGGATGTGCACTCCGATTGGTAAGATATGGTTCTGGAGGCACCACTCCCAGAGTTGGACTGCCAGGTAGAGTAGGGATGGTGAGTGAGTCCCTCCTTGCCGGTTGAGGTAGGATAGGGCTGTGGTGTTGTCCGAGGTGACCTGAACCGCCGTTCCTTGGAGGCTGGATTGGAAGGTTTTCATGGCCTTCCAAATCGCAAGTAGTTCTAGGAAGTTTATGTGGTGTGCTCGTTACTGTCGAGTCCATTTGCCGCTTATCTCCAGGGATCCGCAGCATGCTCCCCATCCGAGTGTGCTCGCATCCGCGGAGATCTGGATTGACGGTGTGGGAGGTAGGAAGGGTCTCCCGATGGCCATGAATTCGTGGTTGGTCCACCACTGTAGTTGCTGTTTGAGTTCGCGGGTTGGTATGAGCCGTTTGCCCGGATCGTCCAACACAGGGTTGAAGAGGTGTAGGAACCATTACTGGAGCGATCTCATCTTTAATTTGGCGAACGGTATGACCGCTGTGGTGGAGGCCATGAGGCCTAGGAGTCTCTGTGCCGATTTGGCACTCACCGTGCGGCTTTTCTGGAACTGGTGTACCAGCGATCCGATGTGTGCTAGGCGCTGGGGAGGGGCGAATGCTCTTGCCTTCGTGGCGTCCAGGATCGCCCCGATGTAATCCATCTCCTGGGCCGGTTCTAGGCGTGATTTCTTTACATTGATCCGAAGACCGAGATCCTCCATGGTCTTGAGGGTGAATCGCACGTCCCTCCGTGCCTGTTCTGCAGACGGCGCCGTTATCAGCCAATCGTCTATGTAGGGAAATACTTGGATGCCCCGGGTCCGTAGGTATGCCGCTACCGGTGCCATGCATTTCGTGAAGACTCTCGGTGCGGTGGAGAGATCGAATGGTAAACAAGTGTACTGGAAGGCTTGTTCCCCGATGCAAAATCTGAGGAATTTGCAGTGATCTTGGCGTATTGAGATGTGGAAATACACATCCTTGAGGTCGATTACTGCAAACCAGTCTCCGGTCTTCAGGAGAGGGAGGATGGTCTGGAGCGTGACCATGCGGAACTTCGCCACTCGAATGTGTTTGTTGAGGCGACAGAGGTCCATGATGGGTCTGAGTCCTCCGTCTTTCTTGCTGACTATGAAATACCTGGAATAGAATCCGTCGCAGAGAGATGTTGGGGCGACCGGTTCTATTGCCCCCTTGAGTAGAAGTGCTGAGAGTTCTTCTTGCAGCTGGGGGGATGGGTTGGTGGTGCGAATGTGACCTAAGCTTGGCCATCTCTCGAATTCGATGGCGTAGCCAGCGTCTAAGATTCGAAGTACCCACCGATCGGTGGTTATTGAGTCCCAAGTGGCTAGGAAGTTCCGGAGCGGTATGTACGGCATTGGATGGGGCGAGGGAGGATCTTCGGTTCGGGGGGAGTCAGGGCTGTTGTTTTTGCCTCCGGTCAGAGCGCTTGGTGTTCTGGCCCTGGTTCTGGAAGCGCGAGCGGTTGTATTGTCTGCGCGGCTTGAAGAAGTGTTGCTTGGCTTGGTCTTGGGATCGAAAGGACTAGCGGTTGCGGTAGTCCTGGCTGTATCCCGAGGAGGACCTGCGTTGGTATCCGCTGGTCGAGCCAAGCCGAAGTCTGTTGGACGTTGTGATGTCCTTGTGAAGCTCGTTAAGGGCATTGTCCGTGTCTTCGGCAAACAATCCCTTGCCGTCGAAAGGGAGCTCCTCGATGAGCCTCTTCGTGTCATCATGTAAGTCGGCCGATCTGAGCCATGCATGGCGACGCAGCTGTATCGTGGCCGCTACGGTCTTAGCCCCTGAATCGCAGATGTGGCGTGCGGTTTGGAGCTGTTGTTGGCTGAGTTGGATCCCTTCCTCGGACAGGGTCTCAAACTCGGCGCGGAGATCGGGGGGTAGTCTGTTCAGGGCGGCTTCCACCTTGCCCCAAAGCTTGATGTTGTAGGCTGCCATGGCTGCCTCGTAGTTTGCCGTGCGGGTAGATAGGGAGGAGGCGGCATAGACCCTCCTTCCGATGGCGTCTAGTTTCTTTCCCTCCTTTGTGGATGGAACAGGTACACTGTGCACGGCTTTGCGGTGTTGGGTGGCCTTAACTACCCTCGAATTCGGCGTGGGGTGCGAATGGAGGAACTCACCCTCCTCCCCAAGGAGCTTGTAGATCCCATCCAGCCGATTGGAGACGACGTGGGATGAGACCGGCCTGCTCCAAACCGTCTTGGCCGAATGGGCGACGGCCAGAAGGAAGGGCAGATGGACTGGAAGGATCTTCTTGGTGTCCGCCAATCCGCACACCTCGTCCACGAACGGAGCCGGCGGGTGTTCTGCCCTAATGTTTAATATCGGGCCCATGCGGGTCAGGAGGGCAGTGAAGGATTTCTGATCCTCCGGCTGCAGGCGTTCCTTGGCGCCGATCTGTTCCACCGGGGACTTTTCGGCATCGACCGGAGGAAGATCGTCCATGACTTCCTCCTCGCCTTCTCCCTCGGACAAATCATCCGAGCCTCCAGACACCCCGGCAATGGATGGGGATGGCAGTGAGGCCTCGGGGTCCGAGTCAGACCAGTAAGGCCTGGCTGAACTCGGTTCCTCCCCGGACACAGATGGCGGTGGTGGCGGCAGCGGTTGGGAAGCCACGGATTGGGCTCGGCGCTGTTTGGAGGCCACGGATGCATGATCGGCCTTCCGTTTGGAGGTAGCCCGCGATGTAGGATCGGGCGGGGGTCCAATGGTGGCGAGTACCTTGTCGGTGATTTTTTCCGTCATGGCCTCCAAGAGCGGGGACAGCATCTCCAGGGTGAGGAAGGGCTGTGCGGCGGTCTCTGATCCCCGTTCATCACTTCTCCCGTCGGGAAGTAGAGATGCCCCCCGTGGAGGTGGTGCCGGGGGGGTCTCTTGGTGCGGCGGAATGCCCTCTGACTCCGGCTGCGACGCACGTGGAGGTGATGGTGGCGGCGATGTAATGGCGGCCACGAAGACGGCGGAGGCCGGGGAAGCAGAAGGAGACGGCCGGTGTGCTCGAGGTGTGGGAGGTAGGGAGGAAGAGTGTTTCTTATGTTTTTTCTTTTCCTCCTTGTTCTTCTTCTTCCTGAAGAGCTCGACGGTGGTGAGTTTCTTGGTGGCTGGCAGTGCCGAAGAGGACGTCTCTTGGCAGGCCTCCGTTGGGCGGCTTGGGCCTTGTGGTGCTAGGGCGGACTCCATGAGGTGGGCCTGCAGTCGGTTCCTCCGGTTCTTTAAGGCAACCTTGCAGAACTTCTTACAGGCTGAGCACGAGTGCACCGGATGGTCTTCGCCCAGGCAGATCAGGCACTTAGAGTGGTTGTCGGTGCTCGGGATCTTGGCCGAACACGAAAGGCACTTTTTGAAGGCCGCCGCCGATGCCATCCACAGTGGGGTGGCGAAGGGCTAGAAGGGGGGGATCCCCTTCGCGGCTCTTCTACTTTCTTTTCTTCTTCTTCTTCTTCTTCTTTTTTTTTTTTAACAAAAAAGGTACTGGATAAACCAGAAGTATAGGTCCCGAAAGCTATCCCGGATTAAACAACCGAGCAATTCGGTAGTGAGGGAAAAATGGGAGAGCTCTTGATCAGGCTCCTGCTGTAGCAGCGGAAAAACAACAACTGAGGTGGAAAGCGCGAAATGGCGCAAAGGGCGGGTGGAGATGGTGGGTGGTACTAACCATTCAAATTTATCCAATCAGCTTTCCAGCTCCGACATGGCTCCCGCGCAAGCGCAGAACCCATCAGTGTGCATTCACAAACAACACGAAGGAGAATGTATCTTATTTATTTTATTTTTTATTTACTCCAATTTCTATACCGCCCTACTCGGCTGGGCCGACTCAGGGCGGTTCACAAGCACAGAGTAAACAGCAAATTCATAGACACATCACATAAATATACAATATATAACTCAACATCGTTCCATCACAAAAGTTCAGTAAGCATCAATCTCAACAACAATAAAACTACAAAATTCATCAAATATGCACAAAAAAATTTAACAATTGTCGAAAGTCCTGGCACCGCCGCAGCCCTTGAACATAGCCTCCGGAAGAGGTGGAGGGAGTCCCGGCTGGGCACGGCGGTAGTCTCTTCCCCCGGCCGCAGGTGTGTTCCGTGGCGGCGGGGCGAGGAATGCTCTGCCGGGGAAAGTCCTGCCGCTACCGCGGCCAGGGAGGCTCCTTTTTCCTTCCTTCCTCCCGGCCGGTGACGAGGGCCGGGAGGGCGCGGCAGCAGCAGCAGCGGCGGTGGCGTTTTCGGGCTTCCCTCGCCTAGGGAAGCCCCTTTTATCTTCCTCCCGGCCGGTGACGAGTGCCGGAAGGGCGCGGCAGCAGCAGCGGCGGCGGTGGCGTTTTCGGGCTTCCCTCGCCTAGGGAAGCCCCTTTTATCTTCCTTCCTCCCGGCCAGTGACGAGGGCTGGGAGGGCGCGGCAGCAGCAGCAGCAGCAGCGGCGGCATTTTCGGGCTTCCCTCGCCTAGGGAAGCCCCTTTTATCTTCCTCCCGGCCGGTGACGAGGGCCGGGAGGGCGCGGCAGCAGCAGCAGCAGCGGCAGCGTTTTCGGACTTCCCTCGCCTAGGGAAGCCCCTTTTATCTTCCTCCCGGCTGGTGACGAGGGCCGGGAGGGCGCAGCAGCAGCAGCAGCGGCGGTGGCGTTTTCGGGCTTCCCTCGCCTAGGGAAGCCCCTTTTATCTTCCTTCCTCCCGGCCGGTGACGAGGGCCGGGAGGGCGCGGCAGCAGCAGCAGCGGCAGCGGCATTTTCGGGCTTCCCTCGCCTAGGGAAGCCCCTTTTATCTTCCTCCCAGCTGGTGACGAGGGCCGGGAGGGCGCGGGAGCAGCAGCAGCGGCGGTGGCGTTTTCGGGCTTCCCTCGCCTAGGGAAGCCCCTTTTATCTTCCTCCCGGCCGGTGACGAGGGCCGGGAGGGCGCGGCAGCAGCATTCATAATAACCATGTGGCTTTTTATTTACATTACCTGCATGTAAGAAGTATTTACTTTTCCTTTTCTACTTTCTTAGAGAATGCTAATATAATACAGATAACCTGTTTAGCAGTTTATGGCATCTATTGTGTTAAGTCATTTACAAATATTTGGCAAGTGTTGTAATAACCCTGGATATATTCACACAATCATACATAAACAAGAATCTAAAAAGTTGAAGCAAGGTGTTAGTTTGCTTCTGCAACTGAAAATTTAAAGTATTTGTGACATGATTCATCCCATCTTCTAGTAACCTCATTTTTGTCAGAGTCCAGGGTGTGGCTGGTAAGCAAGTAACACATGCACCAGGGCCCAGGACAACCAAACAACAGGCCAAACAGTAATCATATCACAGTTCAGAGCCATGTCCAAAATCAAGCCCAATGTAAACAGGGATACAGGGTTAGTCCGGATGTCAGGGTAGATGTCAGATGACTGAGAAATCAGAGAAGGCAGAGTACCTTCAGAGAATGGAGCAGGAGCTCAGGGAGCAAAAATCCAGGTAAGGCACAACAACAGTGCACAGGAACTGGGAACAAGGTCTTTGGAAGCAGAAACCAGGCAAGATATCTTCAAAGACAGGAACCAGGAGCAAAGCAGGAGATCTTCAAAGGGAGAAACCAACAATAATTCAGAAGATAAATCCAGTAACCTTCATTATTGAAGCAGCCTCTGGGAGGAAGAGCAGGTTCATATAAAGACCAGCCTCCCAGGACCTTCAGGTAGAGCTCTTCATGGTTGAGAACCTTCCCCAGGGCTCTCAGGTGGGACCTTGCAGTAAGAGTCCAAATTGGGGTTCTAATCCTGAAAGCATCAAGTTACCTCTGGAGAACTCATTCTGCAAATACTGGAGGTGCCTCAGATTCTGGCAATTTGCCTACAACATACCTTCAACATACTTTCTGATCAATATTTATTTTTTACCACAGACAATGTATATTTCTTAATGTTTAACACAGGGGCTCTTAAAATATTTCAGTAATAGCATACCTAGCATAGGTGTGTTCTACTGAGAGTGACAGACCTGATTTCTTTACAAAAACCATGGAGAACTTAAACACTATTGATTGAAGCCAGAATGTAGAGTACAGTACTGCACTCTCCCTTTCCACTCTTGAGGGAACCATAGGAAAACCTAATTCTTTGCATGAGACTTGTGGTAGAAATCTCAAACAGTGCTATACAAATTATAATTCCCAATATTCTTTATGTACACAATCAGAACAAAACCAATATGCAATTGTAGTGTTTATATAATATGTATACAGGATATTTTATGGAGTTGTTTTCTTTTGAAAGAACAGTTTCTGCATTTTAGAAACACCTGTCTATTCGGAAACATAAATAACATACACTGGAAGGCACAGCTAATAAAAGTACTGTACCAGTAAAATCAACTTAATCTATTGTTTTTGAGAGGTAGTGTTTGTTGCACATCTCTCCCCCACACACACGCAAACATATAAACCAGTGGTGCCCAAACTAAGGCCTGGGGGCCAGGTGCGGTCCCTGACGCCAATTCATCCGGCCCTCGAAGCCCTCGTTGCTCCTGGAAGTGGAAGTAAAACGTGCCCGTATAGGCGTGTTTTACTTCCGCTTCCAGGAGCGACGAGGGCTTCACGGGGTGGATGAATTGGCATCGGAGGCCGCACCCGGCACCCGGGCCTTAGTGACCGGCTTCCTGAACTACATGATCGGCCCATGGCCCAAAAAGTTTGGGCACCCCTGATATAAACCCACTGTTGTACAGATTTTGTCTTGGTAGGTTCTGTAGAGAGAATCTGAAAAAGCAACTTCCTGTTTAAGAATATTATCCATAATTTTAGAAACAGTCAATTGATCCAAGGTTTTTTTAAAAAAAACCAGCTCACTTTTCATTGATACTGTTCAACTCTGAACAGAGTCCACTCATGATTTATTACTAGTAGATTACAGCAGTAAAACTATATACCATAGAGTCCTCAAAAGTTATCTTTGATTTACTGGAGGCATAGAAACAAAGATACTATACTATCAAACATTTACAAAGAATGTTTTTTCTCTGCTTCTTGATACTTCCCTTGTGCTGATGACTTCATATAAAACTTACATAGACAGAAAACATTCAGAGGGACAAGTGGCAACAGTTCAAAGGCTTTTAATGAATGCAATATTTTAACATCTGGACTAGTCCAACCACTGAGTAACAAACTATCAGTGGGAATTGAAGAGTGCAATCATAAATATGTTTACTCAGAAGTAAGTCCCACTGAGTTCAAAGGAGACTACTCACCAGAATCATGCTACAAAATTGTAATGAAATTGAGATAGAGGAAGACTTTTGCTTTTATTTCGTTCTCTAGAGCTTTAGAAAATCCAACCAAGTCCTGTGAGTAAACTCTACTGTACTTAGGATAAAGTAAAGCAAGACCTTTCCTGATTACAATCCTTTCCCCCAAAAGGAACAGTAGTGTATTAGAACAAGTGGGCCGCACATCTACCTCTGTCCCTATACATGGGAAGGACACATGACTATGCTGGCTACAAAGGAAAGAGACTTTGCAGCGACCACATCTTCTTGTCAATCTGTATCTACTAAACTTTGCAAGAAACAGGAGCTTGCTTGTTTTTAAAGAGAATTTCACCAGTAGTCTCTTGAGAAAGGCAAAGAAAGGATGGGCTATCTAATACTATCTCAACAACATTCTGCACAGCACAAGAGCTGAGCTCATTCAACACCAATTCAGATTAATGGTGCCAAGTGCTGGTGAGCAAAAGTATATTCACAATGGGAACATTTCTTAGCAATTTTACTTTATTATTTGTTTGTTTAATTTATGTACCACCCCACTGTCAAACTGAAGTTCTCCATTCTGGTTGGTGTACAGCAGACACATTACTTAAAAAAACTTCAAGAAGCCCAAAAACCATAGAAGCAGATGGTGATGAACATAAAAATAAATTAGATATATTTATCCAATTACAAAAATTTGGAACATAAAGCTAAGAGTCCAACTAGGACTGAATACAGGGAAGGAGAATGTATTTAAAAGCCTCCTTAAAAGGTATGTTTTCAGTGTCTTTTTAAAGGTCACATTTGAGGGGACTTGTTGCAGCTCTGCTGGTAAACTGTTCTACTGAGTGGCTGCCACCATCAAGAAGGCCTTGTTCCTGGATACAGTCTTCTTGGCCATTCTTGATGTTGGCACCACGAGCTGGACATTCTATGAGGACCTTGTGGTGTTAGTCTTTAGGGTTGTCAGGTTAGTTAATCGCCACCTGACACTTGGCATTGAGTCTCTGGCAGTATGGTTTACTCTATTACCATAGCAGGATATCCTGGCCAGACAGTAAACCTTTTACTATAATTTGTTTTGTTTTTTATTTAACACTAGCAGAAATCCTGATTGCTTAACATAGTAAGTTTCAATAAAGTAGGCCCACTGAATCAATGGGAACTGGATGAGTCAACTTCTCAATAGGTTCCATTGATACAAATAGGCAAACTCTAGCTACAATTTATTTTAGCATACTAAATTGAAAGAACAGGTCCATTTAAATCAATGGATTACATCTGGGGTGCCCAAACTTTTGTCCTGGGGGCTTGACCACACCCCCAGAACAGCTGAATGGGCCTGACCATGCCCCCGGAAGTGGGCACGTTTGTGCATGCACATCAGGAACCACTCCTGGAAGTGGTTCTGGAAGTCTATGCACATGAGCAAACGTGCCTGTGCTACTCCTAGAAGTAGTTCTGGATGTCTCTGCACATGCATAAATGCATCCCCACCATTCCCAGAAATGGTTTTGCCACTCCTGGAAGTGGTTCTGAATGCCTCTGCACATTGGCGGGCACATCCTCCATCAACTTCTGAGAGCAGTGAGGGCATCAGGGCTCAAATGAATTGACGTCAGGGGTCTGATATGGCCTGTGGGCCGTAGTTTGGGCACCCCTGGATTACATGGAGGAACTGACTCTAGCGCAGATGTTACCACCTTAACGGCAGAAAGTGAGGCGGACTTAAAAAAGCTCCTGAATAGGCTGAAAGAAGAAAATGCAAAAGCTGGCTTGAGACTCAATATAAAGAAAACCAAGATAATGGTAACAGGCCCTATCAGTCCCTGGAAAATAGATGGGGAAGAAGTAGAAGCACTGACAGATTTGAATTTCTTAGGATCAAAGCTCACTGCAGATGATTGCAGCCATGAAATAAAAAGGCGACTGATTCTTGGGAGGCAAGCGATGAGAAACCTGGGGAACATAGTGAAAAGTAGAGACATTAAATTGCAAACAAAAATTTGTATAGTCAAAGCAATGGTATTTCCGGTGGCTATGTATGGTTGTGAGAGCTGGACCATTAGGAAAGCTGAACGCAGAAGAATAGATGCCTTTGAGATGTGGTGTTGGAGGAGAGTTTTGAGAGTCCCCTGGACAGCGAGGAGAACAAATAGGTCAATCTTAGAAGAAATCAACCCTGACTGCTCCTTAGAAGGTCAAATAGTGAAGATGAAGCTAAAGTACTTTGGACATAAAATGGAAGATTCGCTTGAGAAAGCCTTGATGCTTGGAAAGGTCGAGGGCAAAAGAAGAAGGGGGCGGCCCAAAATGAGATGGCTAGATGGTATTGTAGACACAATAGGCACAGAGCTGAGCAAGTTGAGGAGGATGGTGGAGGACAGAAGTGCCTGGTCCATTGGGTCACAAACGGTCGGAATCGACTGTGCGACTGAACAACAAAAAACAAACAAACTCTAGCGCAGCTTACAATGTTAAGCAAGAGGGTTGCAGCCACTCAATATTACTGCTGCTCAGATAGAGTAAAAATTGGTAATCTGCATTCCAGTCAAGTTTGAACTGGATCAGAAGGAATTTACACCTCCGTACTATACTGTGTCACCAACCACAAGTATGCAACTTAGTCAGTGCTTAGAAAATTACTTTTTTAAAATTGCAACTCTCAGAATTCCTAAGTGTTCACAGTCAGGGATTCTGCGAGTTGTGATGTATCACAAATCATTAAAACAAGCAACTCTTCCAAACACTTGTTCTGAGCACATTTAAGTGAATGACAAATGTTAGACTTCAACTAAATGCCATAGAGCAGTGGTGGCGAACCTATGGGAGGTGGCACTCAGAGCCCTCTCTGTGAGCCTACGTGCTGTCGACCCAGCACACAGTTCACCCAACTCCTCTGCCCAGCAGCCCAATGAGAGCACTTCCTCTCTCTCCGAGCAGAGTTCACCCCACCCCTCTGCTCAGCAGCCCAAAGGGAGCGCTTCCTCTCTCCTGTTGCAGTGTTGCCAGTTTGCAATAAGTAAGTGGGTTTGGGGCTGCAGTCTTCATAAATCCCTCCCCCACAAACCTAATCTGATGACTGTTTGAATATGAAGAGGAAAATCCCATGTACCTGAATGGGGTGTGGCTTGTCTTGTCAGTTTCCTGATTCCTGGAATGTTTGTTTCCCAATAAGAATAAGACTTGAGGGTTTACATTTTGGAGAAGCATAGTATGTATTCTTTCAGATGTCAAATGAAGCTGTGTTGCAGAGTGTCCACACAGACTAATACAAACTTTGGTTTCTTGGCTATTACATTAGAAAAGAAGAAAAAGCTTTCTGGATAACATCTAATGGACAATTCCCACCCCACCCCCCGCATCATCCTGTACACAATTGCTACCAAAATGTCTCTGCAAACAAAAGCATGGTGATAGTAAAATGATCCACATGGAAGCCTCATACAGCCATAATGACTAAAATCCATTTGGCAGATTAAGGGCCTTTCAAATACCACGTGACCTAAAATAGACCACTTTTTGACACACACCCTCCCCCGTGATTTTCCATGACCTTTGACCGACACCCCCCTCTTCCTCCAAATCACGTGGTTTCTCCATTTCCCATGATTTGAAGAGAAATGGAAGAAGCATGGCCGACCCGGAGCCTGAGGATACTTGCCGCCTCACCCCTGGACTCCCACCTGGCTAGGGGGTTAAAAGCCACACTGGCTCAAGTGGCAGAGCATGGTCCTGCCCAGAGCCTGAGGATGCCTGCTGCCCCACCCCTGGACTTCCGCCTAGCCGGGGTGTGTGTGTGTTAAAATTTTGGAGTTACATGACTTCATGCCGAACCCCCTCCCTTGACTTTTGCTCGACACACTCCCCCCCTAAAATGGTCACGTGGTATTTGAAAAACCCCTTTACTTTATATGAATTTCTTTATTTACTGAATAAAGCCCTCTAGGTTACCAACTACCAGAGCTTGGAAAAGTGGTCATGTTAGTTGGGAGACTCGAGTTACAATCCAGAAACAAAATAAAAGCTCTTTTGAGTGCTGTCCTTGCAATGCAGTTGCTGTCTCAAAGGCTAAGGGGTGTTTACCTGCACAAACAATATGTATGTGTACAGTCACATGAATATGTGCAAACATACAGCAGCAATCCCCTTTCCTCCCTGGGAAACAGAGATCCTTCTGTCGTCACACACACATCCATCTATTCAAAACTGAAATCTGTAAGAAACTGTCACAATAAGAGGGATTTGTGGCACCTTTTGATCTACACTTAGGCCTTACATCCAAACCCCAGGCCATGGGTTGCAGACGCCACTATAATAATAATAATAAAAAAACTGTAAGCAACAGACATTTTCAACTGATCATATGGATCAGTAGCAATAGAACCATATCAGTGATCAGTAGATCACAAGTTTATTTTCAAATAGCTTTTTAGACATTTTCCAATGAGAGCATGAATATTGGGGACTATGGTAAAATTCTCCCACCAGAGCAGGGTTTCCAACCTTGGGTTCCCAGATGTTCTTAGACTTCCATTCCCAGAAGCCCTGATCAGCAGGTATGCTGACTTGGATTTCTGGTAACTGCAGTCCAAGAACACCTAAGGGCCCAAGGCTGCGAAACCCTGAATTGATTATTACTCTTTTCTGTAGCAAAGATGTTTCCAGCCTCAAATTAACATGCAAAGATGAATTAAAAACCCTTCAACTATTCACATTCCATAAAACCATGAAATCAGAGAAAAAGTGACTTTTGAATTCAACAGAAATGAATGTGACAGCTGAAATCAGTCTTGTGCTTATTTTCACTGTGTATTAATTGAGGAATAAGTCACTTTTGCCTTGCTTTTTGATTTATTGTAAATTTGATCATATCCATCTAAACGAACATCTGGGAGTTGTTTAGATGGGGAAAGAATGAGATCACACTAGTCTAATGAATTATGCAGGCATTTAGAATCGGTGATTCTAAACACATTTTGGTATGAATTAACAAAAGGAAATTACAGTACTGTACTTGGAAAAACACTTACTTTTACTTCTGATCATCAAATATACTCACTGTCGCTGAAATTTAAGAACAAACTAAAATAATCTGGGAACATTTACATTTTCTGTACTATTCCAGGTTTTCTTTAAAACAGGTTTATTGATTAACCCACCATATGACTTGCGAATCCATGTCCATTTGGTTTATATCATTCACATTCAACAAGTGAGGTTCAGTAGCTATACACAAAACAACAATTAAGAAATGTAAATCTGAAGGTGGGAGTCTTTTCTTTGAACTAATGTCTTTATATTGATCTAAAGCAGCCATTTTATTACTGCTACATCAAGCGACATAATAACAGAAACAATGTAATAAAATAACATTTGGTTCCTTAACATTAGGTGAAAATATAAATCCAAGTTAATCATTTAAACATAGCTTTATCTATAAGAAGCAATACAAGAATAATGGAAAGGTTTCCCGAGAAACTAAGAGCCCACATTCACTTACATAGGCATAAATCATACTGAATTCTTTGGGTCTTGCTTCCAAATAAATATATACAGGACAATGTTGTTTGATTGTAATACAATAACCAATCACTAGGAATTAAGTTTAAATTCAACTGTGCTTATTGCTAAGTAAACATGCATATGCTTGCACTGTTATTATAAAATAGCAAAACATGTACAGGTTGCCTCCCTGCCCCCCAATCCACAGTATTAATACCCACAGTTCTGCTTATCTGTTAAGGTGCATTACAAGAACTGGATAGTAGATGACACAATATACAAGTTTTTAAATTTTGTTTTATATAACAGTTGATTTAGTGTTAAAGAAGGAGTGCTGTTCTAATGAACTGTCTTTCCAGGAAAGCCAGATCATTAGTGCCCAAGATCGGTGGAGGCATTTCCACCCTCACTTGTACGTCTTAAAATATGTTGCTAAAAAAAAGTTTCACTGCTTTCCATGGTTTCAGGTATCCACAGAAGACCTGGGGGGTGACCTGTATCTGCTTATGTTGACTGGGGAAAATAAGCAGTGACAGAGATAAAAATCACAAGAGATTGTACATGAAAGAGAAGCTTTTGTCCAACAGAACCACAGTTTATAGATGATAACATATTTCTTATTAGGCCACCTTTAAGAATTCAGTGATGAAGATTAAAACTATACACATTAATTGGAGAGTCACAAATCACTATGTTGTTTTTCAGTTGCATAGTCAAGTTTGACCCTTCACAACCCCATGGTACCACAGCACACCAGGCTTGTCATCCACCATCTTTTGAGGTCTGCTCAGATCCACACCCACCACATCAACATACTGTCTAGCCAACTCAACCTCTATCATAACCTTCTCCTTTTGCTCTAGATCTTTCCCAACATCAGAGCCTTCTTCAGTGAATTTTCTCTTATTTGTGGCCAAAGTATTTGTGCTTCAGCTTCAGTATCTGTTCGTCTAGGGCAGAGTTTCCCAAATGCTGGTGTTTGGACTTCAGTTCTCAGAAGCCTAAGCCAGTATATTGACTGATCAGTGCTTTGGGGAATTGACTTAAGCTTCTGGGAATTGAAGTCCAAACACCAGCATTTGGGAAACACTGGTCTAGGGAGCAGATAGAAATTGACTGATTTGATCTTTTAACAGCCCTGGGGACTCTCAAAAGTCTTAAACACAACTTCATTATTCATCATGACTATCAATAAATGCTTCTGAAATGCTTCCAAAGGGTTCCAACAATGGTAATCCCTGACAAAGGGTGTCGAAAGGGTTCAGAAAGACTTCAGGCTTACCAACATTTGAGTTATAATACATCTGCATTACACTTATAGTGGCAATTTGATGCCATTTCCCCCAGGTACTTTCCCCTAATATGACACTTTTCCTTCATAAAACCAATCTATGACAGCCAGGTGTGCATGTTTATGCCCAGAACTGTTTCCAGCTTTTTAGAGGAAAGTTATTCTAAAAAGGGAAATTACAAATGAAAATACAGTACCAGGATTTGCTTCATGCTGTGGGAAGAGCATTATCATTCATTTATTTGTGATCTGACACTCTTTGTCTTGTAGCAGCAGCAGCAGCTATGATTTAATACATGAAAAAATGGTATTCAGGCAAGTAGAGGAAGGATATGGTGCCTGCACTTGCCACCACCCATATGTGAATATATTAAAGGCTGACAGATTCCTAACTGACTGTGTAGTTCTAATGGATGACAGGTGGAAGTTTGGGGGCACGTTTGGCTGTCAATTTGTCTGTGCTGCAAAGAGGATTCTGTCAATGGTGTTTTAATACAACCTTAAATACTGAAATCTTCAGTATTTTTTCCCTGCTCAAATGTAGTCAGTATCCAGGATTCTGCAGAAATGTGGATGCTGTCCAAACGTGTCCCTATATAGTAGTGGGCCAGGATACTTAAGAGACCGCCTCACCCCAAGAACATCTGTCCGTCCCACCAGAGTGGACCGGAGAGGCTCTCTGGTTGTGCCATCTGCCAGAGAGGCGCGCCTCTCTGGTACTAGGAGGGCCTTCTCTGTGTCCGCTCCGGCCCTATGGAACCTCCTTCCAATAGAATTACCCATGCAGACGGAGCTGCTGTCCTTTAGCAAAGGAGTGAAAACCTGCCTGGCAGGTCAGGTTTGGGGGATGGATGGAACAATATCCTCAGCCGGTTGGATGATTTGACTCCCGTGCCTCTAAGCTGCAACTCCTAGTTTTAATCTTTTAATCTTCTTTTTAACTTTTAATTGGTTTTAAACGGTTTGATTGTTATTGATGACATGTTGTAAATCGCCCTGAGTCGCTTCAGGGAGGGGGGTGATAAACAAGCGTGATTAATAAATAAATACATAAACAACATACAATAAAACCCTGGGTTATGGATGCCTTCGGTAATGAAAAACCTGACTTACGGAAGGAAATTCTGGGGAAATCACGTCCCTATTTACAGGGGGGAAACTCACATTACGGAACAGGCTTCCCCACTATACATTGCATCTGGAAGGGTTTTAAATGATGACCCTGTGACATTTTAGAGTCTTTGGATGGAATGAAGAGTCCTCTTTGGGAGGAGTTTAAGGCTTTTGGTAAGGAAGCCGCTGACAGGCAAGAGGAGTTCACCTTGCCCACTGGCAATTTCTTTAGTAAGAGAGATGAGGATGTGGGCTTCTCCGGCAGCCGGACAAACCGCTCCTGTTCATCACCCTCCCAGACAAGGAGGCGCACCTGATGCCAACCTTCAGGATGAAGCACCAGAAAAGGTAGGAAGCTTAGCTTCATCTTTTGCATTGTGTGCTCTGCATTTTTTGCCTTTTTTAGGTCGATCAATCTCCCCAGCTGGTGAGTGGCTGGTGGGGAGAGGAGGGGGTGTTCTTAGAGGATTCCTCTTCCTCTCCTGCACCTTGATCGATCTATAAGAACCCTCCCCCTCTTCTCCACCCCAGCTTTGAAACTTCTCTTCTTGGGCTTAATCACCCAAAAAGATTCTTCCAATTTACTCATGGTACTTAGTGAGGGATCCTAACAGGAACAACAGGAACAATCCTATTCACACCATATACCTTATTGAAAAAAGTGTTGTAGCCTTAAATTCGAGCAACAAAAAATATCAAATTTGTGTGTACAGTACCATAATTCACAACATTGATTCTACTAAAAATAAATATGAATTTAGAGAAAAGTTGTATGAAAATAATATTAATTATGTATGAAAATACCTAAGGTCCAAGAATCTGGTTACTCTTTCTCATCCACCTTTTTTTTTTTTTTGCCGGGGGGGGGGGAGAAATGCAACTGGATACCTATTAAAAGTTTTAATACATTGTTTGCTTACCATATTTTTGTCCTATGTTTCATCATGATTTCATGATCTACTGTTTAGACAAATCGGTGTAAATCCAATTTATAATTCTAACTACAATACACACAGAATGAATGGGACTTGTTAATGAACTAACTTAGATCCTAGTAATTTCAGTGGACTACCTTGTTAGTATTAATTAGATACAGTCCATAAATATTAAATTTCTTCTATATTGCTCCCCAGCCACACATTATGAGCTCCACTTAAGCTCTAATAATACCTACCAAATAGCATGGGAAATGACATAACTGTAATTTCTGCTGCACATCAAAATGTATCCTGTACAAATTTTGACCTGAAAAATCAATTTGCTGGGTATACATTCCAATGAAACACAGGATATAGAAGAGACTTAATCAACAGAAAAATTATCCTGCTTCCCAAGATTATATAAAAGGACTTATTTCTAATAATGAAAACATTGTGAAAATATCATTATTCTAATGAAATAGGAAAAGGGGTTTATTTTTATCAGGCTGGGAGAAAAAACAACTCTTACAGGATTTTTTTCCTACTAAGAGTTTTCATTACTCAGTTATAATTCAAGTATTAATTCTAAAACAAAAAATTAGCAGTCCAAAACAAACATGTGTAAAGGTAAAGGGGGACATTTTTAAAGGGGTGATGGAATAATTGGAATACAAGAATTAAAGATAAAACAGTATCTAGTTTATTATGTACAGAAAGAGATTTCCAGAATTTACAAACACCCACATTCTAGGGATTTTCTTATTTGAAGACTTTGTCCTTATTCTGCTTTTCTCTCCTTCTTCCTCTTCTCTTTATGTGTGTGTGTGTGTGTGTGTGTGTGTGTGTGTGTGTGTGTGTGTGTGTGTGTGTGTGTGTGTGTGTGTGTGTGTGTACATTTACACACAATGGAAGACTTATGATTTATTTTTCTCACTTTTTAAAAGTTCCTGTGCAACCAACAATTTCAAATCCACACTGCAAATACCATGCACAGTTAAGTTTGCCTTTTCATTAATATAGCCTAAAGTTTTACAGGAAGAGTAAAAAATATTATTTTCTTTTTGAAAGAGCTCAGTTCAACTGCAGGGTTTTCTTACAAATGATGATATCAGTAAATATGTCTGTACAATCCAGATCCATGAGCCACCGATCCATATTATATTATATTCTCAATTACAATCTTAAAAAAAGAATAGTACCCTACTCTATTCTTAAACTGACTTGTTTTAAAAACAGTTTCCCACACCCTAACCCCACTCTGTTTACAACAGAATATAATATATCTCAGTCCCACATCAAAAAAAGATGTGCTGTAGGAAATGTTACATTTTAATTAAAAAGTACATGTATAAATCAAAAACCTATGTTAAATACTCTTCAACCAACATTGACAGTTTGTATGTAATAATTTACACGGTTGATTTGTCACACATGTTTTTCAGCAGCAAATTAAAATTTAAATGTCTTTCATACATGAGCTAGTAGTATACCCACTTTCACCATATTGCAGGGGTGGGCATATGAATTCACTGTAGCCAGCTAAGTCTTTATGGTAGAGGAGGATGTAACTGTAGACTTGCCGTCTAGGGATCACAGTGCTTTTGCTTGGCACAAAAAAAATATTGGGTGGGGTGGGGGGGAGAAAACGTGCAGTTCAGTCAACTAACTCCTGAGGTTTGTGTAAAGTAAACAAGTTGAATTGGATGCATCGTACCCATCTACTAGGGAAAAAAGATGTGAAGTCCTAGCTTTGACATTCAAAACACAGTCTGGATCCCCATAAGTTCAAAGTAGGCTTTTTCTGAGGTTGTTTAGGTCATCTTTCTGCAAATAGAAGAAAAAAGAAAATGTATATATAAATACAAATTGCATATATAATTTATAAGAAGAAAAACATACATATAAGTTTACAATTTCCTGCGAAAATTATATACGTGGTAAAAATGAGCACTTTCAGTGTAATGAAAGCCAGATAGATATAATGTAAACTGCATTGAAATACATTCAGCACCATTAGCAAAACACTATCAGTAATATTTACCCCAATAGTCATACCATTTTTTTTTGAAACTAGATAATGTATACTTCTATATACCAAAGGTTGTTGATATAAGATAATTGGAATAGATGAAACAAATTCTTGGTGTCAAGAAAAACTATCACACTTCAGCTTATGTCTTTATCATTCATTTCTACTACCCCAAACAATATGGATGGACAGATGGGTGAAGGAACTGACAAAATGGCAATATTCCTTTTAAAATCTAAATAAAAATCATTTTTATTCACATTTTGAAAACATTATATTTAGACATCACCAGCAAGTAAGATAAATTAGGAGATAAATGTAAATAGAAATTTCAGTTTTCATTTGATGGACAAAATTCTATTACATAAAGTATGTGAGCATAAGGAAAATCTCATTGAGAGGCAGCTTGCCACTATTATAACATTTCTGCTCCAGTACTGGGACTTAGCTGTACAGTCTCACTTTGAGCCCTGTGATAGAAAACAAGAAATCTTTAATTAACAACAATATACTTTCACTGATAAAATATTCTGGCAGGGGGAGACTATCAGTAATTAAATAATTTCTGAGGCCATCCTAGAATTTGTACAACTTGTCCAGAATGAGATTATTATGTACATATATGTGAGTTTCACGACCAAATCAGGAACTCTTCAATTACTGGGAAAATGTTTTTGCAAGTATTGTAGCATTTAAACAATGAGATTTTGGCCAACATATATAACCATACTTTGAACCACACAGAAGATGTATATACCACAAACAATTTCAGTTCTACGTCTTAAGTATTTGCACTTGGGTCTGTCAAAACTGCCAGACAGCATAACTTAAGCAACATGTCTGATTCACAGGCACAATACTGCATTCAATCAGAACAAGTTTAAGTGTCTGGTATTGATTATGCAATGTATGCAAGGGAATCAAATTTGAGATAATAACAAATTCCTTATCTTAAAATTTTTAATTTCCTTTTAAAAAGTAAAGAAATTGAATTGTAAAATATGAAGTAAGTTTGGAGAATAAGGCACTTCATGTTTTTTTTTTAATTCAGCATTTGGATACCTCATTGTTTCTTATCAACAAAATATCGGTGTGTCCTTAACAACGCATTGCACTGCAGAAGAGTTTTAAAAAAGAGGGTTCTCTGACTTCAGTGTGTTGTGGTAAAGGTGTTTAATATTAATGACATCACTACTGGCAGCTTCAAAATAGGGAGAACCAAGGCTAAAAACATTTCCTATTCACCACAGGCTTCAAAGTCAGTTACCCAATAGTGTGGGGCTTTGTGGTAATTTTACAGAAGTTACTGGCAATGTAAGAAAAATGTACTTGAATAAAAAAACCCAAAAAGACATAAAATAAGAGACACACATCCTATACTGGGTACCTTTGGAAAAATGATCTCTGTGCAACATCTGTTCAGAGTTCATAAAGATAACACTAACGTAGGATCCAACTTGGGAATTATCTCTGTTTCAAAGGAATTCAGGGGGAGAAAGATATAAGGCTTTTATATCATAACTCACATTACTATGCATCCACAAACCCATATGCATCCACAAACCCATATGTGTGATTCACAGAGACCACAAAGAAGAATAAAGGCTATCCATAACTCTCATCCCACCCTACGTAAAGCAGCCACCTGTGCTCTTTATTTCCCCATCCCACAGAAACAGGTCAACATATTTGTTGCTCTGTCATCATATTCACAAAGGTCTTGTGATCCTGAACATTTTCTTCATTATCTACAGATAGAAAAGCTTGCAGAATAACACAGTGATGTGGATTTTATAGGCTTTACTAAGTTGAAAAGAAAAACAAAACAGCCTAGTTTTCTTTCTTCTGAAACTGAACATGGACAAGTGAGAAGAAAATAAAAGTATTTCCATGAGGTGAATGCATGTGAGCAGATCAATACTAGTATATGTGTTCAGATGCTGCTGATGATGATTTTTTGTGTGTCAGAAATTATTCGGGGTTGAAAGGAATTTTGCTGGAGAAAGTCCTCTCAGGAGATGCCTGAATGAGGCCCCTTTCATGTCCCCAAGATCTTTTCCCACTGAAGTGGTCCCTATTTATCTACTGTACTTGCAATTTCTTGCTTTCAAACTGCTAGGCTGGCAGAAGCTAGGACAGAGACGGGCACTCAAACTGTCATGCAGTACCCGGATCTCAAACTGCTGACTAGCAGGCCTTCCAGCTATCAAGGTGAGCTTCTTAACCACTGAGCCAATGCAGCCCCTTGCATGTTAGGAGAAATAGTAGAAAAGTTTCTGAAAACACAGATATCTGGAGATGCACAGGCAGAAAAGAGACAAAACAAGAATTTTGGAATGACAATGTGCATAATGCTTTTAATGAGCTCACTAATAACAAAAAGTAAGCAAATACTAGTTTACAAATAGGATGAATAGCTTTCTTCTTGCTTAAATAAAAAGCTTTTATACACAAGCTCTTGATTTAGCTATCAAGATATTTTGGACTGCACTGGGATTAACCTCAAAAGCAGCAAGGAATTACTTAATCAGCTCACACAGCAAGGGATGATCTGGATGCTGCTTGTTTAGCCTTATAATTGTATACATCACTATCTGTTTCTCAACTATTTTACATTTTGAAGTAAACTTAACAAGAAGATGTATATATTTTCATTAATAAATAAAAGTTCTATTCTGTTCAAATATAATAAGAAAAGTTAATGGATTTTAAATAAAATTCTATTAATAATAATAATTTCTTGCCAGAAAGGGGCTGCTGCGGTGGCTCAGTGGTTAAGAAGCTCACCTTGTTAGCTGGAAGGCTGGCAAGTCGGCAGTTTGAGACTCGGGTACTGCATGACGAACTGAGTGCCCATCTTTGTCCCAGCTCTTGGGGAAAGGAAAGGAACCTTATTTGGGCATTCCCTGAGGGGAGTTTCTTCTGCAAAAATCCTTTCAATCCAGAATAATTTCTGACACGAAATAAAAGTCTATGAAAGACACAAAGAAGAAAGAAACATACATATAGATGTGATAAATACAGTAATACAGTCAAACCTCATATAACACTAAAACCTGGTTCCACAAGTCTTGATGTTATATGATTTTTAGTGTTATCCGATGCATGTTAAAATCCTATGGGAGCCATAGAGATACATTGTAACCACACAGGCTTTAGCGGTTGTTATCTGATGCATCCCATAGGATCTTAATGTTATCCGATGCAATTCTTCCCCCCAGATTGCTTAATGTTATGCGATTTTAGTGTTATTCAATACTAATGTTATATGAGGTATTACTGTACCTCGGATAACGTTTACCTCGGATAACGCTAAAATTGCAAAACATTAAGTAATCTGGGGAGGAGAAATGGATCGAATAACGTTAAGGTCCTATGGGATGGATCGGATAACAACCGCTAAAGCCTGTGCAGTTACAATGTATCTCTATGGAGCTTTAAAGTTATCTGATGCATCCCATAGGATTTTAACATGCATCGGATAACACTAAAAATCGGATAACACCAAGACTTGTGGAACCAAGTCTTAGTGTTATCCAAGGTATTACTGTACAGACAAAATTAATGCCTATTAAATTTTTTATTCTTTCTTTCTTTATTATTTTATTTATTTACTTATTTATTTAGATTTATTATCCCACCCCAATCAGGCGAACCTGACTCTAGGTGGCTTACTGAAAAGGGAAAGACTATACACAATGAATGCAAAACAATTAAACAATCCCCCTAAAATTCAGAAATTAAAACCTTAAGGTTCAAAATCAATTTAAAAAATTAAACTATAAATTTACAAAAATCTAAAAAGATTTAAAAGATTAAAAGGTTTAAAAAGTTTAAAAGAGCAAGAGAGGGGTGGCTGTCCCATCAGATCAACCACCCAACATGGGACCCCATATTGCTGGAGCCCCACACTTGCCCTGCCAGCCAGGTTTTTAGGCCCATCCGAAAGGGCAGGAGCTCTGTCTGTAGACGTAACTCAGTTAGCAGGAGGTTCCAAAGGGCCGGGGCAGACACGGAGAAGGCCCTCCTTCTGGTGCTAGAGAGATGCACCTCTCTAGCTGATGGAATGATAAGAGAGCCTCTCTGATCTGCCCTGCTCAGTGAAATTCAGTATGTTAAAACTACATATTTGCTATATCACTCAGTAGTATTAGGACAGTAATATGAAATGATAATAATAGATTTCCTCACTTCTGGTACAAATTAATTCTGTAGCTTCAGGATTCATACTTCAATGTCATCGGGGGAAAAACACATTTAATATATTATATCATGTTGCTTATCTTCCCTTATTTCACTAGGAACAAATTATTCTGACACAGAATCTCAGAAACCGCATTGAGATGATGTATTTAAAATCAAATTCCAAGAGATTTTAGAGGTAACTTGCCACATTTCTCAACAGAAATTAGTATGAATTTGACCATTCCAATCTCAGAGTATTTCTCACATTATTTTTCAGTCATCCCCCTACAATGGTAACATGCAGTTTGTACTGATAAAAATATCTTAGACTAGAAGCCAGTGTAAAATGGTGAAAGGATATTGTTTATTCATTGCAGATTGTTCTGAAATAGTAGTACAGTAATACATCGGATAACGTTTACCTCGGATAACGCTAAAATCGCATAACATTAAGTAATCTGGGGAGGAAAATTGGATCGAATAACGTTAAGGTCCTATGGGATGGATCGGATAACAACCGCTAAAGCCTGTGCGGTTACAATGTATCTCTATGGAGCTTTAACGTTATCCAATATATCCCATAGGATTTTAACATGCATCGGATAACACTAAAAATCGGATAACACCAAGACATGTGGAACCAAGTCTTAGCGTTATCCGAGGTATTACTGTACAATGGAACCTCATTTAATTGAATTAATGTGTTCTCCGGGACGTTTCGTACAACAAAAATTACTTAAACCGAATTTCCCATAGGAATGCATTGAATGCAATTTCCCATAGGAATGTATTTAAAAGCAAAATATGTTAACCAAAACGTGGTTTCCCATAGGAATGTGTTAAAACCAATTAATTCATTCTGAAAAAAATCCGTAAACTGAGCCACTATTTTCTATGTTAAGACACCCATCTCAAAGGCCCCACCCCAGAGGGAGAAAACATCCAAAGAAAAGAGGCCTGGCAGAAGCCATCCAGGGAGTGAAGAGTAAGGAGGAACATCGGCTAAAACATCACCAAGAGCACAAAGATGGCTGCCATCGTCCAGCTCACACACACAGGATGAGCTGAATAAAAGCACAGACTCCTTGCTGTTTTCATCACAGACTCCAAGCTGCGTGCATGCATGTGATAAATACCTAAATTACCATATCACTAGTTAGTTGAATTCTTTATAATTGTTGACTTGATATAGTGGACTGTTCTTTTCATACCAAGCTTTTCCTTTTCATACCAAGGTTGATGACTAGTTTTGTAATGACTAATGGAATACTTTTTAACTTATGACTAAATATATAGTGTCTTAATTCATATATCCAGTACTAACCAAATTAACTTTTTAGTCTGTTCCTTTGTGTTAAAATATGATAAAATGTATGATAGGAAAATACTGGCGTAGAAACAGGCAAACCACATCAGGAATTTTGCCAAGAAAACTCCATGGACAAGGACAAAAGGGATAACAAAAAGATCCAGTAAGCAGCTTTTGAAGTCCCCTTATTTATTTATTTATTTATTTATTTATTTATTTATTTATGTGTTTCTCTTTATACATCCTGTTGAGATGGCGGGTAGCAGAGCAAGTACAGCAGGCTGTAATATGACGTGCACCTGGTGAAGTTTGGTCCCTTGTAAAAAGACAAATGAACAGGCAGGCAGTTGTGCAAAAAATAACCTTAAAGGCTGGTTTACTCACAAGTAAAGTGAAGGAATATTTACAGTGCAACAAACAAAAGTCTCCCTGGTCTCTCAGTTGCAGTCACTGGTTCAATTCACAAGTTCTATGTACAGATTCACCGTTCAATTCAATGGTTACAGGTTAGCTGTGGGCAAGAAGCAAGTCACAGAATTCCACAGCTTTGGTTCCTCAGTTGGAGGCTTACCCAAGTCTTTTCAGCAAAGATAACCTGCCAGGCAAAGTCAGAAACCAGTCTCCAAGTCAGTAAGCGCAGAAGCCTTTCTGCATACCTGGCAGATGAGAGTTTGCAACCAGTGCATACTTTGAAACAAGCAAAACAACATCTGCAAATGGTGGGCTGGTGACTGTAGATTTGAACAGCTATGAAGCAGTCCTTTGAACACAGCTCCAGACGTCAGCCTTGGAACAGCTCTTGAAATAGTGTCAAAACCACTTTTGGAGATAACTGCTCAAAGGAGCTTTCTGTAACTCTGGACTATATATACAGGCCCACAGCATATAGCAGAGTCAGAACACCTGTGTGCTCCTTTTGCCAGGCCTTAAAGGAACATAGCCATAATATGCCTTGCAGTCCCTTAGAGTGTTGAACAAGTACTTACACTCTAACACAGTGTTTCCCAAATGGTGGTTTTTGGACTTCAATTCCCAGAAGCCTAAGTCATTTCCCCAAAGCACTGATCAGCCAATGTACTGACTTAGGCTTCTGGGAATTGAAATCCACTAGTGGGCTGTGTACCCCTTGTTGGGAACCACTGCTCTAACAGATCCTGCCTTTGTCTTGGGTATTTCTTGTGCCAGGAACTTTACAATAACTTTGGAGTCATGTGGCTTCACGATGATCTCCCCTCATGACTTTCCATGACATTTGGTCGAACCCCAGCCCCCCTAAAATGGTCACGTGGTATTTGAATGAGCCCTAAGAAATATGAATCAAGGCAAGCTGGAAGTAGTAAAAATGAGATGGAAAGAATAAGCACTGACATCTTGGGAATCAGTGAGTTAAAATGGACAGGAATGGGCGAATTCTGCTCTGAAAACCATCACATCTACTACTATTGACAAGAAAATCTTAGAAGAAATGGAGTGGGGATAATAGTTAATAAAAGAGTGAGAAAAGCAGTAATGGGACACAATCTTTAAAATGACAGAAGGATTTCAGTTCGAATCCAAGGCAAATCATTCAATATCACTGTAATTCAAGTCTATGCACCAACCATGGTACAGATGAAGCCACAGTTGACCAGTTCTATGAGACTCTACAACACCTCATAGAATAGACACCAAGAAATGATGTCCACATTATCATAGGGGATTGGAATGCCAAAGTAGGAAATCAAAAAGTAGATAGAATAACAGGCAAGTTTGGTCTTGGAACACAGAATGAAGCAGGACAAAAATTGATAGAGTTGTGCCAAGATAATGCACTGGTCATAGCAAACACCCTCTTCCGGCAACTGAAGAAGTGACTTTACACATGGACATCACCAGATGGCCAACATCGAAACCAGATTGATTACATACTCTGCAGCCAAAAACGGAGAACCTCCATACAGTCAGCAAAAATGAGACCTGGAGCAGACTGTGGCTCAGATCATAATCTACTGATTGCAAAATTACCAGAAGTGCAGTCTGGGTTCTGAAGAGGCAGGGGAACTAGAGACTACACTGCCAACATACGTTGGATCATGGAGAAAACAAAGGAATCTCAGAAACAAGTCTACTTCTGTTTCATTGACTATACCAAGGCCTTTGACTGTGCGGACCACAACAAAATGTGGCAAGTAATTAAAGAGATGGGAATACCAGAACACCTTATATGCCTCATGAGAAATCTGTACAAGAGTCAAGAAGCAAGTTACAATGGAATACAGAATGACAGAGTGGTTTGGAATAGGAAAAGGAGTAAGACAAGGCTGCATTTTATCACCCTACTTATTCAACTTATACACAGAGCACATAATGCACAGTGCAGGGGCAAAGGAATCACAAGATGGGATCAAAATTGCTGGGAGAAACATCAACAATTTGAGATACACAGATGATACCACCCTAATGGCAGAAAGTGAGGAAGACCTAAAGAAGCTTATGCTAAGGTTGAAAGAAGAGAGTGCAAAAGCTGGTTTGAGATTCAACTTCAAGAAAACCAAGATAATAGTAACAGGCCCTGTCAGTCCCTGGAAAATAGATGGGGAAGAAGTAGAAGCAGTGACAGATTTTACTTTGTTACGATCCAAGATCACTGCAGATGGAGATTGCAGCCATGAAATAAAAAGGTGACTGATTCTTGGGAGGCAAGCGATGAGAAACCTGGGGAACATACCGTAGTGAAAAGTAGAGACATCACCTTGCAAACAAAAATTCACGTAGTCAAAGCAATGGTATTCCCGGTGGTAATGTATGGTTGTGAGAGCTGGACCATTAGGAAAGCTGATCACAGAAGAATAGATGCCTTTGAAATGTGGTGTTGGAGGAGAATTTTGAGAGTGCCCTGGACAGCGAGGAGAACAAATAGGTCGATCTTAGAAGAAATCAACCCTGACTGCTCCTTACAAAGTCAAATAGTAAAGATGAAGCTAAAGTACTTTGGACATCAAATGAGAAGAGAGGATTCACTTGAGAAAGCCTTGATGCTGGGAAAGGTGGAGGGCAAAAGAAGAACGGGGCAGCCAAAAATGAGATGGCTAGATGGTATTTTAGATGCAATGGGCACAGAGCTGGGTGGGTTGAGGAAAATGGTGGACGACAGAGGTGCCTGGAGGGCAATGGTCCATGGGGTCACAAAGGGTCGGAATCGACTGTGCGACTGAACAACAACAATGCGATTTTTACATTAACCAAGCCATTCATTAACCGAGGTTCCACTGTATCTACTTTTATAATGAATACATGATCTTGGATAGAGATCTGTTGCTGCGTGTCCTGAAATAAATATCAGCATCTCTCTGAGATAGTACAGGTTCAATGTTTGTAAGATTTGTTTTAATCAAGACTGCGGTATAACAAGATAACCTTCATAATGCTAAATATTAAGTATGTCTGCACCAGTTGTTGAAAAGGCAAGTTGTGCTTCCATGGAAAGAGACGTGACCTTCTATCAGGGTATTTATTCTAGACTCACCACCATGGTATCTGACTTTGAGAGGACAAGGGATTCCTTTACCCCTATTGTAATTATCACAAATTCATTCTGTTTGAGTCATTCCCTCTTGAGTCACACGCTGTCCATGTCAATGCTGCCCTGCCCTACTGATACATTAGGAGACTGTAAGTAAGACCTTCAGAATCAGATAAGAAAGGAGTAGGACTATTGACTATTCTTGAAAATTTACAACTTCAGCTAACTGATTTTGTTTTTACCCATAAGTAAATTTTGTTGCATTAAGAGTATACAGTAAACATGTATAGATTTTTAAAAATATTTTCCTCTCAAGAGTTGACTAAATTCCAATTCATTCACAGTTGTTTCTGAGAAACATGGCAGTGAAAGAGTGTTCCTTCATATTTCTCTTTTATCAAGCAGGTTAAACCAAGACAAGTAAAGCAGCTTTTAAAACCACTTCTCAAACAGAAGTGGCCAATCCTTGACACACTAAGGATATATGTGATAAGTATTTTCATATTTCTTTTGTTTTGGGTTCTTTGAGGGCAGTCTCTTTTGTGTGCATATTTATTGCATGCTGATTTTTAATTCAAAAAGCAAAACCTCATTGAGGTTTCCCATTTGTTTTGTGTTCTCTATCCATGGTTTCTAGCACTCCAGAAGCCCTAAATATAACTATTAAAACTTAGTTCAAAAAGAAAAGGAAAGTCAACAAAAAAGCAACCTACTTCAAAAGCAGGGAACAGTGCTGAGGGGGAAAAAAAACCACTGGTACAGTGCAACTCTGGGCCTGAGTAGCATAACAGAAAAAAGACAAGGAAGCAAGCAAGCAACCAGGCACATAGAGACATCCACTAACCAAAGCAACCAACAAAAAAACAGCCGCCACCAGCACAACAGATAAAACTCTCCAAGCTGTGGCTAACCAAAAACAACCATAAACACCTACACTAGGGTTCTCAACCTTTTCAAGTCGGGGCCCAGATCACGCTCCCTCAAACAGCTGAGGGGTCCAGACTGGTTGTCACCCTGCGATTTACAACAGCCATAAATGAGTCGATGGCCAATTCTGGTGGCGGCGGCTGGAATGAGGGCTGAGTTATTTTGTGCCATGGGTTGGATCTGGCCCACAGGCCGAGAACCCCTGACCTACACAGTCTATTGACAACTTGCATAATGAAATCTACACCCCAGCCCATACACATTCACAAACAAGAAGCAAACAAAACAGTCCCCCCTCAAAAATAAAAATATAATATAACTTTGGCAGAGAACAGAATAAATCAACTAAGCATCTATTTTTTAAAAAAATCAAGCAGGGAAAGCACATATACACACATGTGGACAGGAGAGAAACTTCCAAATAAAAAACACACATAACCTCATCTCCCAAAAAGAAAGGCTCCTGGCAAGGCGGCTTCAAAAGGCGCCACCTTCTTTGGAATCCCCTTTGCCCAGCTCCAGCCATCGCTGATCAACATGATGATTTTGATTACGGATAAGATGCACCCCATTTTCAAGTGAATTTTTTGGGGGAAGTGCATCTTATATGCTGGCAAATATGGTATTTTAAATAAATAATAATTCGAAGCACACACACCCAAAGTAAAGGAAAAAAAGATAAAAAAGAAAATGATCCAAGATGGAGGAAGAGCAGGCAGGCGATAATCTAATATGAAGGGCACCAGGAGTTTTGCATATAGTAAAGAGCAAAGAGTACTTCTTACTGGGCTCTAAGAACTTCAGATAAAATTTTCCCATTCCTCCATAGATATTCTTACACACAAAACATGAAAGAACACCAAAAGCATACATAAAAGGAGGAACTCAAATGAAGTCCAAACCGTTTGGTGTACCTTTCTTTCATAAACCTACTCCCAAAAGAATATGAATTACATGAAATATAATTCGAGAATTTGGTCTTTTCTTTAATTATAAAAGGCACATGTTTAGAAACAACACACGGGACAGAAGAAGATAAACATCATATGAAGTAAATTGATATTTCAATAAATCATGCTCACACTACTGCTTATCCATTTCTGCCTGACAACATTGGATGAATCTGATCCTGCAATCGGGAAATAAATTCATACATGACTTTCATGATCTGAGATACCCATTTTGGATTTCCCCCAAATAAAAGTTATCCCAGTTGTTTTTTTTCTGAACTACAGTATTTATGTGTCTATCTAGACAAGTAGTGTAAAAAGAAAAAAATAGGTGACGTGAAATATTGTACAAATTCCATTTGATTTTCTTTCTCCTTCTTTTCATTTCTTTAATTTATCACATTCACATCAGCAGCATATTATAACCTAGAAAACTGGCCAAGATTTCAAAATCTCTTGCATTTTCCTCTGGTGCTTCCAGCTGATGATTTCTTGGCAACAAAATAATTTATTATTACTCCCAAAAGACAACCAATACATTTTGTACTTGTAACTATCATTCTATTTCTCAAGTCCACAAACTTATTTGTCCTGAGCACATTTTAGAGTTTTTCAGCAGACTGGATCAGTTGACAACAAATCTTGAATGACTTTCCAAGCTGATCCTTTCAGGGAACAGCATACTATTGCTTTCGTACCTAAATCCTTCTACATTATCCTTTACTATTTTAATGTAAAATGGATTTTCTAGCTGTAGAATGAAGGCAAACAACACAACTTACAAAAGGAGTTTGTGTAGATTTTTACAGATCAAAATGGCACTGCAAATTTTTAGTACTCAAAAGAGTGGCACCACTGTTTTGAGCTCAAAAAATCCACCCGCCTGCCACCTCACCAAAAATCTAAAAAAATCACTTACCTTGGCAGTGGCAGAGGAAGCAGTGACAATCATAGCTTCAGAGAATGGCAGGGACCGGGGGGATCCCTTTCCCAGAGCCTTCCGAAAATGGAGGGGGTGGCGGGCACAGCTGCACAGATGGCCAGAAGGACTTTTTTTTTTTACAAGGGATTACATTCTCTGAAGCCCAGTGCCTTTGCTGCAACTGGAAAAGTAGGGGGGAATTTTTCAATCGCAGCAAAGTCTCTGGGCTTTGCAGAATGACGGAGACCGAAGGGATCTTTCCTCCCAACCATTCCGGAGCCTGTGGCCCAGCGGACAGGCTAGCAACAGCAGTTGAAACAGCCATGGGGGCATTTTTAACGTTGCCTTTGTGGCTGTTTCTGCCGCTGCCCTTTGGGAAAGTGATCCCATCAGGCCCTGTCATTCTGTGAAGCCCAGAGACTTTGCTGCGACCGCAAAAGTCCCCCCTTCTGCAGTCGCAGCGAAGTCTCTGGGCTTTGGCAAGGTACAAGGATATGTCCCCCGTGCTCTACCCAACCACAGAAGTAGCAGGGGTTCCCACTCTCTGGAGCAGCAGGAGGAAGGAAGCAGCAGCAGCCAAAAGGTAGGGAGATCTCTCCGTTTAATTTTTTTTTTTTTACACTTATTTTTTTAAAAAAATTCTATGCATCCCTTTGAAAAATCAAGTTCCAAAAGAGGCCGTGGAACCATTCCCCCCCCCCCCCCCCCGTAACTGTGTTTTACTGTATTGCTTTTATCCAGAAGTTTACCCAAGTAGTAAAGATAAAGGTTTCCCTTACTCAAAAGCCAGTCGTCTCCAACTCTAGGGTTCACTGCTTATCTCTGTTTCAAAGCTGAAGAGACAGTGCTGTTTGCTTCTGCAGATATTTCCGTGGTCATGTGGCAGGCATGACTAGACACCGGACCGCACACAGCGCTGTTACCTTCCCACCGAAGTGGTCCCTATTTATGTACTTGCAATTTCTTGCTTTCAAACTGCTAGGTTGGCAGGAGCTGGGACAAAGACGGAAGCTCATTCCGTCCTGCACTACTCGGGAATCGAACTGCAGACCTTCCGCCTCCCAGTCAGTTGGCATAAAAATAGAGAACTAATGTAGAGATGCTATATGGCCTTATTGTGTAGATGTGTTCTGATGCTTTCCTACTGGATACAAAGAAGCGCTGTCTGTTTCACCTGGTTCAAATGTTGTAGCAATTATCGTATCACAAATCTTGAAAACTGATTTTATTTTATCTTTTAACTTAAATGGGTGTGTTTTGGGGTAACACATTTTAATTGTATTTTAAGCTTTTAAATTTTAAAAATTCCATTTCTTTCACTGTGCTGGTCGTTGACTGTAATAAAGTGACTGATTGAACTAATGCTGGAAAATATTAAAACTATAATTAAAAAGGAGAACCTTTGCAAAAAATCAACCATACACAACTCTGCAGAAGTATTAAACAGAATGGAACATTTAAATACACATCAGAGAATCACAGAATCATAGGGATTCTTTTTTTAAAAACCTACAAAAGACTTTAGTATAAAAAACACCACTGGTTGTAGCATTGCCTTTAAAGGAAATGTCACATTCTTTTAAGTATAAGTGGTTAATCAACAACAAAAAATCACTTCATATCAATTTACAATACCACATACCATTTCCAAAGGTACAAAAGGTTCTAAAGAGCACATGTTTTAGTATGTCAACAATCTGAACAGGCAGCGTTGCTGCTGCAGGAGTTACATAAGCATGTCATTTTTAAAGTTAGTGGTGACAGCTGCTACAAAACTATCTTAGTAAAAGTGAATTTATGAAGCATAACAAAATGCATGTCCATCATGTGCATCTTTGCAAGCCAGTGCACCATCGAAAATTCCAGTTTGTACTAAGCCAGGTACAAGGTGTATCTGTCATTTTACAACAAAAGAACCATTTCAGTAATGGACCAGCTCTTTATTTAATACAGATTTCTTTGCTATACAGTAGAACCCCGTATAACAAAAATAATTCATTCTACAATGCACTTTGTTACATGATTTTTTCATTATATGCTGCATGCAGTGTACAATGAAAATCCCTATGGGGAAATCATACAACAAAAATCTCTATACGAAAATTGCACAATGAAAAAAATTTTGTTGTACGATTTTCCCCATAGAGATGCATTGCATTGTATAACAAAAAATTTCGTTATACGAGGCACAATGAGTTTTTCAAGTCCTCTTTGTTGTACTATTTTTTCATTGTACAATGCATTTGTTATACAGGGTTCTACTGAATTAGAGTTCCATTCTTTAGTCAGAAGTGAAGATAAAAAGAGCAAGTCATAATCAGCAAGATACATTTACATTTATATAGTGAACAAATGTGAACACACATTTAAAGAAGAAAGGCAGCTTTTGGTGGTTCATAATTTCTTCTTCTTCAATATAATACAGTGGCCTTCCATTTGCCTTCCGCATCGCAGCACAACACCCATACCACTGATCCAGTTCCACAATCACTTTCTGGTCATGAGCCCTTTTGGCACACAAAGTCCTCATTGGCCCCAGGCTAGTATTGATGAAGCTGCTGCCCTCCATCAAAATGGATTCAAGTGAGTTTTAATCCACTTAGGAACCATCGCTCTTCCCTGTAGACTTCACCATCCAAGGGTGTTAGTCCTCAGGATTGTCAGGTTAGTTAACCACCACCTGATGATCAGCATTAAGTTACTGGCAGTATGGTCTACACCAGTGGCGGCAAACCTATGGCACACATGCCAGAGGGGGCACTCAAAGCCCTCTCTGTGGGCGGGTGGGCCATTACCCCAGCACAGAGTTCACCCCACCCCTCTGTCCAGCAGCCCAATGGGAATGCTTCCTCCCTCCCCCAGCAGTTTACCCCACCCCTCTGTTTGGGCACTTGAACTCTAAAAGGTTCACCATCACTGGTATAATCTATTATTACAGCAGGATAACCTGTTCAGAAAGTAATTTCTGGATGTTGGAAAACTGCAGTAAGACCGCTTCAGAAGTCTCCTGAGGCTACACTGCTGGGCCGCTAAAATATGCCGGCAACTGTAGAGCTCTCTTTGGTGCATGAGGTTGCCATTTGCTGTTCAGTCGCACAGTAGATTTCGACCCTTTGCAACCCTATGCACCATTGCTTGCCAGGCACCTCTGTCTTCCACCAGCCTCCTCAGCCTACCCAGCTGTGTACCCACTGCATCTACAATACCATCTAGTCATCTCATTTTTGGCCACCCCTTCTTCTTTTGTCCTCCACCTTTCCCAGCATCAAGGCTTTCTCAAGTGAATCCTCTCTCCTCATTTTATGTCCAAAGTACTTTAGCTTCATCTTTACTATTTGACTTTGTAAGGAGCAGTCAGGGTTGATTTCTTCTAAGATCGACCTATTTGTTCTCCTCACTGTCCAGGGCACTCTCAAAACTCTCCTCCAACACCACATTTCAAAGACATCTATTCTTCTGTGCTCAGCTTTCCTAATGGTCCAGCTCTCACAACCATACATTACCACCGGGAATACCATTGCTTTGACTATGTGAATTTTTGTTTCCAAGGTGATGTCTCTACTTTTCACTATGTTCCCCAGGTTTACCATAGCTTGTCTCCCAAGAATCATTCGCTTTTTTATTTCCTGGCTGCAATCACCATCTGCAGTGGCCTTGGATCCTAAGAAATTTAAATCTGTCACTGCTTCTACTTCTTCCCTATCTATTTTCCAGGGACTGACAGGGCCTGTTGCCATTATCTTAGTTTTCTTGCTGTTGAGTCTCAAGCCAGCTTTTGCACTTTCTTCTTTCAAACTAAGCATAAGCTTTTTTAGGTTTTCCTCACTTTCTGCCATTAGGGTGGTATCATCTGTGTATCTCAAGTTGATGATGTTTCTCCCAGCAATTTTGATCCCAAGTTGTGATTTGTCTAACACTGCATTGTGCATTATGTGCTCTGTGTATAAGTTGAATAAGCAGGGTGACAAAATGCAGCCTTGTCTTACTCCTTTTTGTACTCCAAACCACTCTGTCATTCCGTATTCTGTCCTAACTGTTGCTTCTTGACTCTTGTGCAGATTTCTCATGAGGCATATAGGGTGTTCTGGAATAGCCATCTCTTTAATTACTTGCCACATTTTGTTGTGGTGGTCCACACAGTCAACGGCCTTGGTATAGTCAATGAAACAGAAGACTTGTTTCTGAGATGCCTTTGTTTTCTCCATGATCCAACGTATGTTGGCAATGTAGTCTCTAGTTCCCCTGCCTCTTCAGAACCCAGCCTGCACTTCTGGTAATTCTCTCTCCACGTACTGCTGCAGTCTGTCCTGTATTATCTTGAACATAACCTTGCTATCTTATGGGATGAGCACAATTGTTCGATAATTTGAACATTATTTGGCATTGTCCTTTTTTGGGATTGGTACTCAACACCCCTGATAATCACAGCGATGAAAACAGTGACAGATTTGAGTAGTGACAGATTTGAATTTCTTAGGATCCAAGATAACTGCAGATGGTGATTGCAGCCATGAAATAAAAAGGTGACTGATTCTTGGTATACTGATCTTTTCCAATCTTGTGGCCACTGTTGTGTTTTCCACAACTGCTGACATATAGAATGCAATAATTTGATTCCATCATCTTATAGGGCTTTGAGAAATTTTGCTGGGATACCATCATCTTCACTGGCTTTGTTGTTTGCAGTGTTTTTTAGGGCTTTTCTGACTTCACTTTCTAGGATTTCTGGCTCAAGTTCAATGTTCTCATCATTGTGATTATCAGGGGTGTTGAGGTCCTTTCTGTAGAGTTCCTCTGTGTACTCTTTCCATCTTTTCTTAATCTCTTCTGCATCAGCAAACTCCTTGCCGTTTTTGTCCCTTATTATTGTCTTTTATGCTTTAAATGTTCTCTTGATTTCCCCAATTTTTTGTGAAAAGATCTCTACTCCTACACCTTTTATTATTTTCCTCTATTTCTTTGCATTGTTCATTTACCGTAGGTATGTTTCCTTATCTTTCCCTGCTTTTCTTTGAAATTCTGTATTCAACTGATTGATTGCATTTTTTCCTTTCTCCTTTGCCTTTTGCATTTCTTCTTTCCTCTGCTATTTTAAAAGCCTCATCAGACAACCCACTTTGCTTTCTTATACTTCTTTTCTTTTGGTATGGTTTTCCTTGCTGCCGCCTGTATGATGTCCCGTGTCTCTGTCCATAATTCTTCTGGCACTCTGTTTACCAAGTCTAAGCTATTAAATCTATTCTACACCTCCACCATGTATTCTTTAGGGATGTTGTCTAGGTCATTTATTTAATTTATTATTTGTACTTACTACCCCGCTCCAATCGGGCAAGCCCGACTCTGAGCGGCTTACAGACTAAAATATCAATATCCTAGACTTGATGTTAAAACTTTAAAAAATTCATAAAAGCATAAAAAATTATTATTATTATTATTATTATTATTATTATTATTATTATTATTATTATTATTATTATTATTATTATTATTATTATTATTATTATTATTATTATTAAATTAGATTTATATGCCCCTCTACTCACCTCACTGAGGCGACTCAGAGGGGCTCACATAACATAAACATATACAGTATCACAATCTCAAATATAAATACAGCATAATATAAAAATATAACAACAGATGCAGCACAGATAACACAATCAATCAATTTTACATAAAAGAAAAAGCAATACAATAAAATACAATAGCAGTAGCAGCAAGGTCTTTATGGCTGAGCTAGCTGGTCCACACAGCTGGTCCTCATTCCCCCTCTCCAGCAGGCAGAGAGAGTTCTGTGATGTTCCTGAGGTGGTCATGAAGGCAGCAATAGCAGTAGCAGCAAGGTCTTTATGGCTGAGCTAGCTGGTCCACACAGCTGGCCCTCATTCCCCCTCTCCAGCAGGCAGAGAGAGTTCTGTGATGTTCCTGAGGTGGTCATGGAGGCAGCAATAGCAGTAGCAGCAAAGTCTTTATGGCTGAGCTAGCTGGTCCACACAGCTGGCCCTCATTCCCCCTCTCCAGCAGGCAGAGAGAGTTCTGTGATGTTCCTGAGGTGGTCATGAAGGCAGCAATAGCAGTAGCAGCAAGGTCTTTATGGCTGAGCTAGCTGGTCCACACAGCTGGCCCTCATTCCCCCTCTCCAGCAGGCAGAGAGAGTTCTGTGATGTTCCTGAGGTGGTCATGGAGGCAGCAATAGCAGTAGCAGCAAGGTCTTTATGGATGAACCGAAGGGAGGCTGTAACTAGATCAGCCACCCTATATGAGACCCCACGACCCTATGTCCCCACACTTGCTCAGCCAGCCATGTTTTTAAACCTTTCCGGAAGGGTAGGAGCTCTGTCTGTAGGCGCAGCTCGATTGCCAGGAGGTTCCAAAGGGCTGGGGCGGACACGGAGAACGCCCTCCTCCTAGTACTGGAGAGGTGTGCCTCTCTAGCTGATGGAACAACAAGAGAGCCCCTCCGGTCCGCCCTGGTGGGGCGGACAGATGTTCTCAGGGTGACGCGGTCTCTTAGGTATCCTGGCCCACTACCATATAGGTCATACCTGTCTGGCCTAATTGTTTTCCCTCTTTTCTTTAGTCTCCACCTGAATTTTGCAATCAGCTGATTATGATTTGAGCCACAGTCTGTTCCAGGTCTCATTTTTGCTGATTGTATGGAGATTCTCCATCTTTGGCTGCAGAGTATGTAATCAATCTGGTTGCGATGTTGGCCATCAGGTGATGCCCATGTATAAAGTCTCCTCTTGAGATGCTGGAAGAGGGTGTTTGCTATGACCAGTGCATTCTCTTTACAGAACTCTATTACCCTTTGCCCTGCTTCATTCTGTGTTCCAAGATGAAACTTGCCTGTTATTCCATTTACTTTTTTATTTCCTACTTTGGCATTCCAATTTCCTATGATAATGTGGACATCATTTCTTGGTGGCTGTTCTATGAGGTGTTGTAGGTCTTCATAGAACTGGTCAACTATGGCTTCATTTGCACCAGTGGTTGGCACGTATATCTGGATTACAGTGATATTGAAAGGTTTGCCTTGGGTTCTGAATGAAATCATTCTATCATTTTAAAGATTATATCCCATTACTGCTTTTCTCATTCTTTTATTGACAATTATGGCTAATTCATTTCTTCTGAGGTTTTCTTGTCCACAGTAGTAGACATGATGGTTTCCAGAACTGAATTCGCCCATCCCTGTCTATTTTAACTCACTTGTTTTTTATTGGTGCTTCCTATGTTTGGATTGTAAAAAAAAAAGAGCCTGCTATCTATTTTCCAATGGAACACTAAGTAAACCAACCTGGCTTGAACATTATGCTATCAAAGTCTGATGAAGTGACTTTTGAGTCAAGATAGCTTGCAATGTTTTATTTTTAAAAAATGCTCCTATAAAAGGTATCAGCTTCCTTCTGCGTTTGTATTTATTAGGAATCAGAAGTACTTATATAATCCTCAAAACCCCTTAACCAACATGGCTAGTGGTGTACTCTAAAAAGTATAATTTCCCATTTCTGTTATAAATACTTATTCCCGGTATAACCTGTATGCTGTGATCGATCGGTGCTTTGTTGTGGGGAGGAATGGGCACATGCACCGTTTCCCCCCAACCCAAGCGCCGATTGCGCACCCAGTTTTTAGAGCATTTTTTAGCATTTTTAGAGTTTTAGAGAACCAATCACACACTGTGAAAACTCTAAAAATGCTTTTTAAAAAGCTCTAAAAACTGGGTGCGTCTTACAGTCCAGTGAGTCTTATGGTCCGAAAAATACAGTATTTATCGCAAAGTGCCAACATAGCAACAGGAGAGGAAGAAAACGCTCCCAATGAGCAGAGGGGCTGGGCGAACTCTGTGCTCGGGGAGAGGAAGGAAGCATTCCTATTGGGGTGCTGGGCAGAACAAACTTTGTGCTGGGGTGATTGCATGTGTGTCCACACTGAGAGGGTTCAGAGTGCCACCTCTGGAACTCATGCCATAGATTTGCCATCACTGCCCTATGACAGTGATGGTGAACCTTGGCACTCCAGGTGTTCTTGACTTTTAACTACCAGATACTCAAGTCAGCACCCTTGCTGATCAGGTGCTTCTGGGAATTGAAGTTCAAGAACATCTGGAGTGCCAAGGTTCACCATTACTGCCCTTTGGAAGGAGGAAAAGATTCATATACTTGAGAGTCATTGTGCACAGAACACTGCCAAAGCCCTGCTGGTACAGTGGTTAAACTGGTCCTGCAACCAAAAGGTTATGAGTTCGCTCTTGACCAGGACTCAAGGTTGACTCAGCTTTCCATCTTTCTGAGGTCGGTAAAATGAGTAACCAGCATGTTGGGGGCAAAATGCTAATTAACTTGTGACGTGCCCAGAGAGTGCACTAAGAGCTATGGGGTGGTATATAAGTATGATTGCTTTGCTATGTGCCTTCCAATGAATTTACATTTTGCTATAAGTTATGTAGAATCATATATCCATCCATGAAGAAAATGGAGCTGCTACTTTTGTTTACTCTATTTATTACAGAGGAAATATCTGTGATCAGGATGTATATTTGGTCTTCTAACTCAAGTTTGAAGAGATACTGTAAATGAATTCATTACAAGCTCTGATCCATATCAAATGTCCTGTTTTGAAGATCATGTTATAAGATACTTGATATAAATGATGTCATAGACCACTTGTGTCATCCCAATGGAAAAAGAAACTCCCACACCTGCTCTCACATCATCATAGTCAATAAGATATTTCACTATGAAGCTGTAATACAATATTGCATACAACTTTCACTTTTTAATCCCTGCTAATGCTGTTTTCAATCAGTGACATGAATTATGTTTAAGATTCTGATGCAAGCACCTTATTGGATTTGTGCAGAATTGTGTTTTTGGACTACAGCTCCCAGAATTCCTCACATGAGAAGGTTAATGCTTAAAGTATATAACTATTTTTGCTCTCTTTTTTTTTGGGGGGGGGGATAGTAGCCGTGTTAGTCTGTGGTTCAGGCATATCAGAAAACAAAACAAAATAAATTTAAAAATAAAATAAAATATATACAGTGTTTTTTATTTTGTTTGTTTATTTTGTTTTCTGATATTTTTGCTCAATTTCCCCATTACTTGGGGGGAGGGACAAATCACTGGCGTCACGAGTGCTCCCAATCAAAACAAATAATCGCAAGAGTGGACAGCAGGCCAAGTATAAAGCATGAGCAAACCAAGGGCTGGACTTCTTCCAGTCTCTTATCATTTGACTTGTCTTATGTCCACCTGACTCCATATGCTGACTCACTATTGTTGTTCTAGGGTGAAAGAGGAAAGACATATATCACCACTATGATATGATAATGAGGTAAGCACCTCGAACAATCAAGATACAGAACAACTTCAAGTGAAGGTGGTTACAATATATAGGGTTTTTCTGCTTAGATAAAAAGAGAGCAAAGAGAAACACAATAATCCACAGGACACAGCTCAATTTAAAAGGAACAAATAGACTTGGTTTTAGAAGAGCTACAATGTTATGGTAATACCTGCACCAGAGTTACAGCTTTTAATTATGCAGGTGGAAATATTTAGATGCACAAAACTGTATGTATATTTGAATGATTCAGGAAAGTTTACAGTTCTAACTTGAATGAAATACTGGCTGAAGTCCTGTTGCCTAGCATAGTCAGTCTGTAAGTAGACCTTTTTTGGATCCATGGAACTTAGGAGTTGACTCACCAAATCCCCATTGATCCAATGGGCTTACTCTAGTGTAACATACTATGTGAAGGAACAGGATCAGTTACAGTGTGTTATTATGTTATCAAATTTGTAATTTAAATAAATGAGGAAAATGCACAGATTTGGGATGACCAAGTTATTAATAGGCTGCACTTGGGGACATCAAAGGAGTCTCATTTGGGCATCCCTAAAATCCTTTCAACCCAGAGTAATCTCTGACACGAAATTATTATTATTAGGAAAAATATGTAGATATCTTGCAAGAAGCATGTGATTTTCTTCATTTTAATATCAATGTAATGTTGGATTGCTAGTGTACGTTATCAACTCAATTTTAAAAAAATCTTACTGTTTTAATTTTTATTGTGTATTGGTGAAGTACCAACATTTGAATTAGCTGACATACTGCACTGAGCATGAAGGTAATCTTGGATGTTGTAGTACTGACATAATTAGCCTTCAAGGTTAAACGTTTAATTGATAAATTAGACGTGAAAATGAACTTATTTTTTAATTCTTCCTGATTCAAGCTAGCCTTTCACATACATATTTCGTTATCACATTTTTCAGAAAGTATAAATGAGTCACTTTCTGACACTGGCAAGAAGCCAGTCATGAAAAACTTGATGAAGGACAGACTTGAGGCTGTTAATGTAACCCAATCCAAAAAATAGATTGAATCTTTTCAAAGTCAATGCTAGTAATATGTTTTTCCAATATACAAATATTATGCCATCTTATATATGGTGAACTAATTTAAAGGGCATCCATATTGCTGGGTTCTAAGTCATGATCAGATCTGAGTCTGTAATGACTAAATAATACCAGAATGCTTAACATATAATAGTAATACTTCTCTCAAAGGGAAAAAAATCCAAGTAATAATACAGTACATTCAATTTAAATAAAATTATCTCACAAATTTTCATGGACCATGGAAAGTAATCACATTTTTCCTGACTGCCACAATTTGTTTAGGATTCCTTCATTCAGATGTGTCTGTTATCTGCCTTTGAATTAGACAATAAAGCCTCTCGGTACAATGATAAATTTGCACACAGAATGGTCTATTCTGGTGTGATTAATCAAATAACCACTACACTAACCTGGGTGGTTCATTGTAGCTGTTAGCCATTTAGTTTTTTAAAGTGACAATGGGTTTTTAAAAAGCCCATATCCTTACCTCCTGTTTCAAAAGAGCCGCTAAAGCCATAAAATTCCTATTAAGAGAAGATGCACTTTACACTAGTTGTTGTTCAGTCACACAGTATGGTGAGATCCCATGGACCACCGCACGCCAGGCTTCTCCAGAGTCTGCCATCTTCCCTCTGTAGTCCAACCAGATCTATGCATACTGCATCAATAATACCATCTAGCCATCTCATCCCCTGCTGCCCCCTTCTCCTTTTGCCTACGATCTTTCCCAGCATCAGGGCCTTCTTCAATGAATCTTCTCTTCTCATTTGGTGGCCAAAGTACCTAAACTTCAGCTTCAGTATTTGTCCTTCCAACGAGCAGTCAGGTTCCTTGATTTCCTTTAGAATTGAATGATTTGATTTACACTAGGCAAGAAATGAACCAGATTGGTTATCTTCGTCACTTATCTTCCTTCAAACTGAAATATGTTTGGCAAGAGCCTCTTCATACATTTGTACGTCTCCATGTCTGCAGATTCTCTAGACTTGATTGCTTTGTTGCTGAATGGATTTAAGTCTTGCTCCTCAATACATTTTGTCTTGGATGATCTTGAAATTCTGTCCATCTTTCCTAAATGCATGATGGCCCATTCAAACATGTAGATGTTCACCTGATATGCCAGTCACTGATGAACTCTTACAAGTATATCAATTTCTGGTAACTGTCCAGAATAAAGTATTCTGAACCTTCAGCCACTTCAAAATGTAGCAGGCAGGCTCTTGCACTTTAGGTAAAGGTTAAGGTTGCCCTTGTTCGAAAGCCAGTCATATCCAACATTAGGGTTCAGTGCTCATCTGTTTATAGACAACGAGCCAGCACTGTCTGTGTCTACAGACGTTTCTGTGTGCATGTGGCAGGCATGCCTCAACACTCCGGTATACAAAATGCTATTTACCTTCCCACCAAAGTAGTCCCTATTTATCTACTTGCAATTTCTTGCTTTCGAACTGCAAGGTTGGCAGGAGCTCACTCCGTCTTGCACTTTAGAGGATATATAACACTAATTCTGAAACAACTCCATTGGCTTTCAGTTTATTTTCAAGCTCCAATCAGGACTTTGGTTTTGATCTGTAAAGCCTGAAACAGCTTGAAGTCAAAACAGCTGAGAACTGTCTCCCCTTACATACCTACCAGGCATCTGAGATCCTCAACAAGAATCTCTGGAATCCCACCATTCCAAAAAGGCTAGGAAGCCCATAAAACAGGGCTTTCACAGAAGCAATAGCTCAGATATGAAAATTTCCTAAAAGAAGTTAGGCTGATTGCATCTCTGCTGGGTGACAAATGGGCAGCTAAAATTGCATCGGATACCACTGTTCTGTCACAAATCTGGTTGTCAAACATTTTAAGATGGCAGAATATCTACGACCAAATCTCTCCTAGCAATTCAAATATTTTATCCCAATTAGTATAAAGGGATGAGGAAAAACATCTCACATCTTTTTTGGGATTAACCATGAAGATGCGGTCTGCCCCATATGAGAAAAAAACTAAAATTTCTTCTATTGGAAGACACTAGAATTCCCTGGTAGCAGAAAATTTCCCACAAGACAATAATACTTTATTTTATTGGATATTGTTATTTTACCTTTATTTCACCTTCTGGATGTAATAACACAAAAACATTTACCTTGGGCATTTTTTCCTTACATGCTATGTGCCATCTAGCTTGGAACCTACTTGTAGAAACCCCAGTAGGTCTTTCAAGGATATTTTGGAACAGATTTACCAATTTGTTGCAAACTCCTAGTGAGTTTCCATGACCAAGAAGGGACTTGAATCGAGGTCTCCTCAGTCTTAATTACTCTGTACACTATATGATACAAGATGTCCTTTCCCCCCAGCAATATGTTAAATTTCTCAATAGGGTCAGAAAGTGGCTTTTAATGTAAATATATTTTCTATCAAGTTTAGAAATAGGTTTCTTTCAAGACAAACATATGATGAACTTTCTCCTAAAAAATAAAATGTATCTGCATTTTTAGAAGTACAAATATCTTTCTCAAGAAAATAAAACTAGCTGAGAACAATCAATATGGCTGGCTGTATAAACTATTATCTGGTCAAATGATGTGATACAAATAACATGTTAAATCTGGGAAGTGAGGACATAGGTGGAACCAATCTTCAAGTGCGCAAAAATGTCAGTGCAAGCAAGGACAATGTTTGGTGTAGGTTAGTCAAGACTCCTCAACAACACAATCTGTCGAACCAGATAACTAGACAGAAAAATGTGATTAAGAATCCTAATTTGAAAGGTGTGTGATTTTTTGAATAGCTTTCAAATGAAATATTTGAATACCTGTAAAGGTAGAATAAGGGGACTGTTGTGGCTTAGTGG
Source organism: Furcifer pardalis (assembly GCA_030440675.1). Taxonomy (NCBI): domain Eukaryota; kingdom Metazoa; phylum Chordata; class Lepidosauria; order Squamata; family Chamaeleonidae; genus Furcifer; species Furcifer pardalis. Next base: position 260,490,241 of record CP126890.1, read on the forward strand.
TTAAGATGCTGAACTTGATGGCTGGCAGGCCAGCAGTTTGAGACCCGAGTACTGCATGATGGAAAGAGCACCCATCTCTGTCCCAGCTCCTGCCAACCTAGCAATTTGAAAGCAAGAAGTTGCAAGTAGATAAATAGGGACCACTTTGGTGGGAAGGTAAACAGTGTTCTATACACTTCCATGTTTAGTCATGCCTGCCATGTGTCCAAGGAAACATCTGTAGATGCAGACAGCTCTGGCTCATTGGCTATAAACAGAGATAAGCACTGAACCCTAGAGTCAGATACAACTGGCTTTCAAGTAAGGGCGACCTTTACCTTTTACTTTAAAGGTAGAATCAACCAGATTATTACATTAAAAGTTGGTGAATAGCAGATTCAAGATGTTCATAGAACCCTTCAAACATTCACTCAGGGTTAGCCCCCAAGACAGTAAAATAGAAAAACCAACACGCATTTCGGCAGATCATGTCACTCTTCTACTATGTGGAGTGGAGCCCAAGGGAAGACCTCCCCCCAAAAACAACAACAACAACCCTGTACCTCTTTGTTGTGGGGGACTGACTCACAGACTTATCTGCTTTATGGAATGAGTAAATTAGTCTGTTTCTCTGCCTCCATATTGCAGCACTGTCCCACATTGAAATTAAAGGTCAGAATAATTAAAAGTGGTGGAACTGACATAAATCAAATCCTAGTTATTATTGGGGGGGGGGGGAGGTACATTGATACTGACCATTGATACCAATGCATGCAGCCCCAGTGAAAATCTAGTATGGAGAGAGAAGCTGAACAATTCTTCCCAGCAACAAGGGTGGCTGACGTGAGAAATTCTGAAACAATACACATGATTTCACAGACATCAACATTGCTGCAGTACAAATGTACACTTTTATTCCACTAATCCCACCCTGCAGCCTCTGGAGAGGAAAAAACAAACAAACCCTGAAACAAATCCCCACAATCAAATCAAACATCTTCCCACAGGGCTCACTTAGACAACTCCTCTTTCCAGATCCCCAACAAAATAGCTTAAGCTCCCTTATTAATAATAAAACATTTCCCACAAAAACTAATCAAAGCCACCCTCGTTTTGCATGCATGAATCATAAGCACCCAGAAATGGTTATATGATATTATTCCATATATTTACAACCACCAAGGCAACAGAGTGAACAAAGTAGCTTTGCCTGACAACACACATTAGTTTTAACATATGCAGACTCAGAGCTGTTCACAACAAGAATTAAGATTATTTTCAAGTCGGAATGAAACCATTTCACTATTTTTGAGAAGCTAGAGAAGGGGGAGGAGTGCGGAATGTCTTGTAGCATTAGGAAGAACAGCTGTAACAAATCATTTTGCTACACCTCTTTTAATACAACATATGTATGATAATATATGACAGCACAGTATGTCTCCTACATCTAGCACTGATGTCAAAACAACTATAGAAATCAATGAGACTGGTTAATGGATGAAAATATACAAGAAAAAGACAATAATTCCACCTCCCAAAAGAACAGCACATATCCTTTCCCCCACACCATCGCCAATGTGCACTCTGCTTTGTCTCCTAGGCTGCAGTATGCAAGTGGCAGTAATGTGGTTCTTCCTGCACTAGTAACATGAGGAGCCACTCTGTCTGTGGAAGTAGGCAACCAGGAGGCTCTTGCCAACGCTGAGAGATGCTATAACGCTGGCATTTCCCAAGTGACCTGGGAGTTCTCACATTATCCATCTTGCACTGGAAACAGTCACACTGCAGTATTTCCCATGCAAGGAAACATCCTAAAGCAATTCACTTACCTAAAGATCAAAAATAAAAAATAGAAATAGGGAATGAAAGATCAATGGCAGCAGAAATCACGAAAGTGTTACACAATACGTCACCCTTCTTTCAATTGTTGCAAGTATAAACAGTATTGTCGTCAACTGCAACTCATATCCGTTAATGCATTTTTTCCTGAAGCAGGAAAAATGTCACTGGCTTGAATTTGTTTAAGGTGGATCCCATCTTGCCATGAAATGACCCACACACTATGATCTTGGAGCCATCACCCATGGCACAACTGAAATGTGACATGCAGGATTTAACACCGGGACTGCAATGGACTGCCATAGCCTTGAGGATATGAACAAGGTGTGCCTTCACAGCCATTCCATCTGGCATGGCCTCTTCCACCTCCATGACCGTTGGGAATCGAAGTTCCTCCTCTGCTCATTTTGGCACTGGTCCCAATATATACAGTATATATGTATACCATATGCACAATTAGCAATGGAGACTTAACTAATGAAAATAATATATCAAATTACTATATGTGACTGAGGAGTAATACAAATCAACAATAATCACATGTGACTAAAATTAGGCACCTGTATCCCTTCACTTTTCAAGTAAAGCTTAAATAAGAAAAGAGAATCTCTGTTTATATATCATAATGCAGAATGTTAGACCAGGGGTTCCCAACCTAAGGTCTGTGGGCCAGATCCGGCCCCCATCATCATTTCATGTGGGACTCCTACCCCTCCAAGGGCATTCAAGAAACAAAATGGCTACCCTTTGAAGCTATTGGGACAAAATGGCCACACCCATTATGCAGGCAGGGCAAAATGGCCTTCTTGCCCTCGAAGCTGACTGAGAGAGCATGACCCAGCCCACAGCTTGAAAAGGTTGGGAACCCCTGTGTTAGACCATGAAAAATAGATTATACCAAATGCTGATTGAGACTCCTTTGTTCAACACTGTGTGCATGTATAAATGTGCAAAAGTAGTCTTTTCTCTACAAATGGTCACACGTTTCCTAGGTAGATCTGTATCCTTCTAAAGCAGGGGTGACCAAACTGTGGCCCATGGGCTGGATCCGACTTGTGGTGCCAAATCATCAGGCCTACAGTGCCTTTACCCCTCCCAGAAGTGAAAGTAAAATGTGCATGCGTGGGTGCATAACACACACCTGCATGCACATAAAGCTACCGGCGGCGGGGGTGAGGAGAGCTGATTAGGAACAGCTATTCCCCGACAGCTGATTAGGAACAGCTATTGGCGGGCGTACATTATACTTGTGAAAGTTGATGATATTTGTATTTGTATTTGTGACTTGATATTTGTATTTATGACACTGAATCATATTTGTAATGCTGAATGGAATATTATCTTGCTATTATACTGTTACATTTTTTATATATTGTATGTTTCTGCCTTTACTGTTGGACTCTATTGATCGACTGTATATTAATTATGTTCTACACCGCCCTGAGTTGGTCACACCAAGTAGGGCGGTATAGAAATCCAATAAATAAATAAATAAATAAAATAAATAAATACCGTAAATGACCCATGGCTGTCGCAAATGCATTTATGACAGCCGTAAGTCATTTATAGCAACATTATGTAAATGCGTGAGCACGTTATGCACCCGTGCATGCACATTTTGCTTTCTATGGGAGGAACCAGGTGATCAATACGCTCAACCATGTGACCGGTCCGCAGCCCAAAAAGTTTGGGCACCCCTGTTCTAAAGTACAGTAATACCCCGGATAACGCGAGTACCGTATAGCGTGAAAACCGCATAATGTTACAAGATTATCCGATACAGTCGTTCTTAGCAGCAGGGTGTCTGGAAACAGAGAATCCACCCCAGCTCTGCTTACCTAATCTTCTTGAGCTGCAATGTCGGACTGAACACGCTGTTTTTGCTTTCCCTTCCTCTATTGAAAAAAACAGGGAAGGGGGAAATACAGAGATGTGACTGGTTCTCTGACAGCTGATCTAGAGAACCAATCACATCTCTGTATTTCCCCCTTCACTGTTTTTTTCAATCCAGGAAGTAAAGGAAAAACAGTGTGCTCAGTCCAAGATTGCAGCTCAAGAAGATTAGGTAAGCAGAGCTGGGGTGGATTCTCTGTGGCCGAGCAGGCAGTGGGGTGGCTGGGGGAATCCCCAAACTGCTGGGGGTGGGAGTAGGGAAGGAGGGAAGTGACAGGGAGAGCAGCTTTGGCCTCCTTTACTTCTCTATAGAACCAATCACATTTCTCTCTTTCCCCCCTTCCATGCAGTTTAAAAAAAACAAGCCTCCATGATCAGCTGGCAGTCGGAGAAGGGGAGGTAAGCAGAGTGAAGCCTGCAGTAGTGTCAGGGAAAAGGCACTTTCCCCGACCCTACTGCAGTCGCATGGGGGGTGGCTTTAAAGGCAGGGGGGTGTCTTTCTTTCCCTGCCTGCCTTTAAAGCGGTTTGTCCCTGAAGTTAGGGCTTTTTTTTTTTTAGCATTGTTCAATGGATGTATCGGACAACGCTAAAAACCGGATAATGTCATGACTTGTGGAACCAAGTCATAATGTTATCCGGGGTATTACTGTATCAGATACTCTGAAACATATTATAACATCATTATCTTTATATGCAGATTAGCTGGAATCCTATTGTTCTGTGTCATATTTGCATAACTAGTAGAAGCTAACTAACAAGGTACTGGGGCTTCTCTCCATTGCTCAGTCAGGCATATTACCAAATGTCTGGACAAGGTATACTCTAGCACCTTGTCAGATAGGTGCAATTCACTGCTGCTACACAAACTTTACATGAACATCAATAGGAGCCTAGCCAGATATCATTAGCTTGCAAAATAATAACAGCATAGGTAATCCAAACTTTTTTTCAGTATGCACAGATGGTCTGAACAATATTTTCCAAGGCAAAGAAGCTGAAGTACATAAAGAGACTATTAGCTTTTGCAACATTCACTCTCGGCTTTAAAGTACTCCTCTATCAAAATGGGAAGGATCCCTATTTCACAGAACAATATCTCTTTCTCTCTCTCTCAATATGAACATACACATATCCACACAGACGTTCTGATCCTTTGTATAGTTTGTTCATGATCATTTCTGCCAAGCTGCAAAGGTTTCTGAAGTTTTCCTCACTGGCTCATGGAAAATTGATACCACTAACATTTTACTGATTACTATTTATGTGATCCTGAACTTGGAAAAGAGACTGAATATCATTGAGAAGACATTAGGGACAACTGTTGATGTATGGCAAGCCACATTCACTTAAGTAAATGGCAATTTCTTCCCTACCCACTCATCTTTGTACTTTGTTTTAGATATCCAAGAGTGTGAATTAAAAACTGGGGACACATCTAGCATTAGTATTTATTCACCTAATCGATTTCTTAGATATTTTTTTTTAGAACTTTGCCACCCCCCTCCCAAGAAAGCTTACTGTACTGAACTGACTCCCATCTAGGGGCACATTCCCAAACATATCTGGTGACAGAGATCTAAGCAACCTGCAAGATTAGGCTTCTAATACAGTGGGACAACATATCAACAAAAACCTCTGCTCTTTAGACATGTTGCTCTCCATGTGGAAAAAGTGATGACAGAGAAAGAGGTAAATGCTACTTCAATCACGTTACAGAGGACCACATAGATAGTACCTAAATAGAGCTCCGGTTATTAATGGCCTTTCAACAATGCAACAGTGAGACAGGACTGATTATAAATAATTGGAATCAATAAATGGTAGATAAATTGGGGTGGGTACAGAACAAAGTCACAAAAGAACAATATCTCAGGAATTGGGATTATTTTTAACAGCTCAATTTTACAGTTAACTGATATTTTTAACAAAGTATTCATGTAACCTGATTTCTTATACTGTACCACAGAGAGCACCTGTCTCATGAGTGTTTTGAAATATTGAAGAACTATTGGAGACTAGAAAAAAGACATCATAGGAATCCTATTCTTGCATCTGAGATTAAGACTGTCTCTACTCTGTGCTAGATAAAATTAAATTAATATCTATCCCAAAACAAATTTACCACACAACATGTAACAAGTCACAGCCACACCTTGGTCTCTTCTCCTAAAACTATTTATATTAGAAAGACACTTTGTTTTTTCTTCCATGTTTTCTCGCAAGTTATTTAGTCATTAAAAATGCAAAAATGTATTTAAAACAGCTGAGGTTTTAAAAGCATTATTTGTCTAACCATGAAGGCTACTTCATCCAAAACCAGATGTTTTGCTTAGTTCCATCATAACAAACAGACAATACTAAACCACTGGGAAAAAGATCAGAATTCCACTGCAGTCTGTTAACTGACAGTTCTTTGTACAACTTGCAAATACTCAATGAACAAGAATAGATGGAACACAAAATGAAAGAGCAAGTCACTTGGTATTACACCTATTCCATTTATCTTAACTTTTTTTCTTTTTTGGAAAATCCAGATTAAATCAGGAATAAGATCAATGTATAGAAACAATACATAGGAGAGCTGTTTAGTGGTGAAAGAGGTGAACTGCCTGTCATCAATGGCAATAATGAACCACCAATACTGGAAAGTGAGGTTGTAAGAGCTTTGCAAAGATCCAAAGATGGGTAACAAGACGACCAAATGACATCAGAGTAGAAATTTCGAAACTTCTGTCTGAAGTTAACACCAAAGAACTGACGGACCTTTTAAGCACAATTTATGACACAAGGATCCTTACGAGCAATTGTTTCCTATCAACCTTTGTTACATTGCCAAAGAAACCAAATGCAAAGTCCTGTGAGGAGTACAGAACAAATAGCCTCATGACTCGTGATCTTAAGGACTTCTTGAAAATCATCCATAGTAGAATTTATAAGAAGTGTGAAGAAAGCACAGGTGAAACACAATTTGACTTCCAGAATTCTATGGGTACTAGAGAAGCACTGTTTATGATGCAGGTCCTCATAAAAAGATGTGGAGACATGAGATATGATGTACATGCATGTTTTATAGATTATGCAAAAGCCTGCATGAGAAGATGATCACAGTACTGAAAAAAATAGGTGTAGATTATAAAGATGTCAGAATAATCGCCAACCTTTATTGGAATCAAGCAGCTCAAGTCAGAGTTGAAGAGCAGAGTTCATATTCAGAGTTGTGCAACAAGGCTCTGTTTTGTCCCTGACACCATTTAATATATATTCAGAGAGTATTTTTTCAGAAGCATTATCAGCTCTAAACATTGGCATTAAAATTAATGGGGAATACCTGAATAACATCTGATATGCTGATGACACAGTGTTGTTGGCTACAAACCTTGCAGATCTTCAGTTGATGCTGGATCGAGTTGGAGCTTTAAGAGCAGAATATGGTTTGGATCTCAACATCGAGAAGACAAAATATCTGGTTATAAGCCGAACACTAACACAAGGCAAGCTAATGGCAGGGACACAAGAAATCGAAAGCGTAGATAAAATTGTCTATTGGGGAGTATGTTAAATGAATATTGGTAGAGATTAAAATACAAATAGAAAAGGCAAGATCCACTTTCATTAAAAAAAAAAAGCGACACTTGTTATAGAATAGAGATCTAACTCTCGCTACAAAGATCAGAATACAGTAAAACCTCATATAACACTAAAACCTGGTTCCACAAGTCTTCGTGTTATATGATTTTTAGTGTTATCTGATCCTCTATGGGATCCATAGAGATACATTGTAACCACACAGGCTTTCGCGGTTGTTATCTGAAGCATCCCATAGGATCTTAATGTTATCTGATGCAATTCTTCCCCCCAGATTCCTTGATGTTATGCGATTTTCGTGTTATTCGATACTAATGTTATATGAGGTATTACTGTAGTTCGATGTTGCGTATTCCCAGTGTTGCTATATGGAGTTGAAGCTTGGACATTGACTAAAGCATCTGAAAAGAAAATCAAAGCTTTTGAAATGCGGAGCTACAGATGGCTGCTAAGGATATAATGGGTTGATCATGTGACTAATGTAGAAGTATTGTGCCAGGTGGATAGAGAAAAAGAACTCTTTAAGACCATTAAGCAAAGAAAGCTCCAATACCTTGGCCATATAGAACAACATAAAGTATAGAATACTCCAACTCACTCTGCAAGGAAAGATCCCTGGGAAGAGAGGCCTTGGACATAAACAGATTTCATGGCTGAAGAACCTGAGACTGGTGTTGCATGTCCTTGAAAGAACTGTTTCGAGGAATTAAGAACAGGAAAACTATTGCCATGATGATAGCCAATAAAAGGAATGGATACAGCACCTGAAGATGATTGTTCAGTTCTCTTAAAACCCAGTGATAAATAATGGTGATTGCAAGGGGCCAGTTGAGCTGGTACTAGACTAGATGAAGCTGTGCTGAATCCAAAACTCTTCCAGCCTAAGAATGTTGGAAATTACTTAGGAATACTCTCACTCTAGAGCTGTGGTTCCCAAACGTGGGGCACACACCCCACCAGGGGCAATTTGATTTTTATGGGGGGCATTTTGAGAATGAGTCTGGAAACAGATTCGCAGCCAGTGAAGCTATTATAATAATGGAGATAAGAAGCTCTCTGTAACCAGCACCAGTCTGGCTGCAGTGTTGAACTAGCTGTATTTTCTAGTCTTCAAAGGTAGCCCCACATAAAGTGTGTTGCAGTAATCCATATAAAATATAACTAAGGAATTGTCACCAATTAGGTCAGAAATCTCAATGAACGATTACAGCTGACACATCAGCTTTAACTGTGCAAAAGCACTCCTGGTCACCACTGAAATTTGTACATCCAAGCTTAGGGTTGAATTGAGGAACACAGCCAAGCTGCAACCCTGGATTTCAAGTGGAGTCCACCCACATCAAGCACAGGCTAAATACCTGTGGCTTAGTGGTTTAGGTGCTGAGCTGGAGGGTGGAAGGATGGGGTTCGATACTCCAGAGCTGTACTTGGGGACATGAAAGGAGCCTCATTCGGGCATCCCCTAAAAATCCTTTCAACACAGAGTAATCTCTGACACGAAACACCACCCTTTATTTACCTTGTGACTGACCAGAAGCACCTCTGTGTTCATTGGGTTACATTTCAGGTTGCCAGCCCTCATCAAAAGACACTGGTCTAGGCACAGAACAGCTTCCTTGGAATCAAAAGGAAAGAGAGTTCAGTACCCATCGTTAATGGTATTGAAAGCTACTGAGAGGTCCAGCAGAACCAACAGGGATCCTCCTGTCCAGTTCTGGCATAGATCATCTACCAAGACAAACAAAGCCATCTCTGTTCCATAACCAGGCTCAAAGCCAGACTGAAGTAGAGCTAGATAATGGATATAGATGCTTTGCCACCGGTATATCCAAGGGGAAGCCACATTATCTCAAACTGCCACTAGAAAGTGGGACTTGTAAGACACTTCTGATTATTTTATACCTAGAAAACCCTATGAATATTATTGTCAAAATCGACTTACTAACACAAAATTGTTATTATGCCCCCAACCCCGGTCTAACCTATTAGTGCAAGAATTATGGTTGCATCTCTGGGCTGAAGGAGATTTATATCAGGAGTCACTCAGATTTTTCATAAGCTTATAGGTCTCCTCAGTTGTTCTTCTCTGATCATAGACTGATCAGCTCTATTAATAAAATGTTCCACTGGCAAATTAGTTAACAGTGTTTCTTTCTAAAAACAAGTGTCTAAGCTCTGCTTCTGGTTAGGTATGTTTTGCACTGTTAATTCTCAAATCACTGTTTTGTAATTTCACAGCTCCTGGAAATGAAACCTCTGTAAACTAAAAGACCAGTTTCCTGATGCACAGTCATCACTTCTTCAGTGTATAGATCACTGATTAGTCTGTAAAAAACAAATTTCTTATGCCATTTTAATGAATTAATTATGACATAAGTGCCAGTGTGATTGAATCCAAGCTGCTGAATTGGATTCTAGCCCACAAGCATTTTTGCCATAATAATTTTGACTTCAAAATATCCTTCTGGAGATGATTATCTTTTCTATAATTTGGGATCAAATTTGCTTTAAGTGAAAATATCTGAGATTTAATCAAATATTTAATTAGATATTAACCGTATCATTTATTTAGCTGATTAACTGTACCATTTTAGTTGATTAAATCTATAGCCCACCTTTATAGTCCCAAGATGGAGATTAAATATCAACAAAACAATACAGAAAATATTGAAGTCATCATCAACAGTTAACATTAATATAATATGCAGCTTCACTAAATGGAGAAAACAAAATATTATCCTTCATCCATTTTCAGTTTTTTAAAAAAGGTGTGCTGATTTGCCAATAAAAACATAAAATGACTGCATCAGAAACACCAGAGAAAACAAGAGGTTCACAACCTAAAATGAAACACAAGTCTATGATAGCCTAAATATATGTGAACACAGTCCTATCCACAATTACATAGCTTTGACCACTAGTTCAACTGATCTGTTCTTGTGGGGAGGAAGCATAATTGTGTTTACTGGGCGTAGTCCTAGACAAACAGAGGTTTTTCCTCCTTAGTGAATCAAACAGTAAATTCTTCCACTTACATGGGTGGTTGTTAAAATTTAAAATGGTGCATGAGTGTGTCCGTATTTTGAGGGAAAGTAGTTGATCTGTAGTCTGTTCTTTGTACTTTGGTGGTATAACATCAACCATAACATTTCACTTTAACTGAATGTCTTTTTCTGTTTGGGAATTTTCATACTTTTTTATTTATTTAGTTATTTATTTATTTTTCTGATTTATATTGCCACCCAACTCCAAAGACTCTGGGCTGCTCACAGAAAATAATTTAACTAATCACATTTTAAAACCCAATAAAAACCCCATTAAAACTGCCACCAAAAATTACTCCAACCCCTACAGATTAAAAGATATTAAAAGAGGGAGAGAGTGTTCTTACTAAATCACCCAACAGGCAGGGGTCACCACATCACTGGTGCCCCACACCTGCTTTGCAAGCCAGATTTTTAGCCCTTTCCTAAAGGACAGCAACTCTGTCTGGAGATGCAGCTCAACTGGCAGGAGGTTCCATAGGGCCGGAGCAGACACTGAAAAGGCCCTCCTTTGGTGCTAGAGAGACGAGCCTCCCTAGTAGATGGCACAATGAGAGATCCTCTCCGGTCTTCTCTGGTGGGACAGACAGATGTTCTCAGGGTGATGCAGTCTCTTAAGTATCCTGGCCCACTACCATGTAGGGCTTTAAAGGTAATTACCAGCACTTTGAATTGCACCCAGAGGCACACTGGCAAATAGTGCAACTTCTGAAGCAGTGGCGAGGCATGGGCATACCACCCACACCCGATCATCACCCAGGCAGTCGCATTCTGGACCAGTTGCAGCCTCCGAATGGTCATCAAGGGCAACCACAAGTAGAGCGCATTGCAATAGTCAAGTCTGGAGGCGACCAGAGCGTGCATGACCATGATCTAGGAGTGGGCATAACTGGCGTATAACACAAAGTTGTGCAAAAGCCCTCCTGGACACAAATGCCACCTGCTCGTCAAGCAGGAATCGCAAGTCCAGGAGGACACCCAGATTACGCACCAGGGCTGTTTGGGGCAAATAGTCCCATCCAGAACCAAAGGTGGTAGCTCCTGAGATAACATGGGGCTCCCATTCCATAGCCACTCAGTCTTGCCAGGATTCAGTTGTAGCCCGTTGTCCCCCATCCAGAGCCCAACAGCCTCCAGACACCTGTATAGGACTCGAACTGCATCGCTTGGATCATCACAGGCTGAGATGTATAGCTGTCATTAGCATACTGATGATACCTCACCCAATGGGAATGGATGATCTTCCCCAGCGGTTTCATGTATATGTTAAATAGGAGAGGTGAGAGCCCTGAGGCACCCCATACTGGAGAGGCCTAGGACTGGACATCCCATCCTCCAACCACACCGACTGGGCCCTGCCCTTCAGAAATGAGGCAAACCAGGACCACACAGTGCCCTGGATCCCCACTCCTCGGAGCCATTCCAGAAGGATTCCATGGTAAATGGTATAGAAGGCCGCTGAGAAGTCAAGAAGAGCAAGGACAGAGGGATGACCTCCATCCCTCTCCCGCCAGAGATCATCCAACAGCACGACCAACACAGTCTCAGTACAATATCCGGGCCTGAATCCTGACTGAAAGGGGTCCTGATAACCCGCTTCATCCAGGACCCCCTGTAACTGCTGCACAACTGCCTTCTCCAAAACCTTCCCTAAAATGGGGAGATTGGATACTGGCTGATAGTTGGCCATCATTGTTGGGATGAGTGCTGGCTTCTTAAGGAGGGAGTGCACCAAAGCATATTATAAGGATGCAGGAAACACCCCCTCCCACAAAGATGTGTTAACTATTGCTCCAAGCCAACTGTCTGTCACCGCCTTGGGCACCTTGACCAACCAGGGGGAAGGAAAACCTCTCTTTACTAAGGAGGGGAGATTTTAGAAATCAAATTTTTACCACACCACTGCCACTTTATATTGTTCTCCTGAGTAAAAGGCACAAGTAGAGATTTCAAACTTTCAAAATGCAACAAGACTGAGAGGCAGAATTCCAGCATAAGTGGAAAAAAATGATCATACTACTGTATATTGGTTGACAGAAGAAAATGGGTGATCTCCACCTTTTATTTCTATGGAGAGAACATGAAAACCAGTCATCAACTATTCATACAGTGGCTAAAGACAACATATAATCAATCAGGTCTGCACAAACTTTCTGAGAAGCAACAAGTGCCTTTGATCATCCAGTAAGCATTTGTGCTGTGAAAACTTTTCTGAATGCATATGTATTCCCTCTTCCTCCTTCTCTATAGATTGCACTTGAATCAGAGGAGTTCTTTTATGTAATTCTGTTATTTGGACAGGCAGAAAACCACAAGAACATTCCCCCTCCCCTAAATCCTCTACCATGTGCTCTGGGAGAAACATAGCTCTTATGCCACACAGAACTTTATAGAACATGCAGCACATTCTGTTTCTGGTTCAACCTTCTCCAAACTCTGGAATAGTAAAGAGATCACCTTCCTTGAATTTTATGACACCATGCACTCTTTCATGCTGCTTGTTCCCAAAATACTCAGGAACAGAACATGAACTAACCCAAGTCCTATGATTGTGCTGGAGCTGATGGCAACCACAAATTAAGTCTTGGGCAGTGACACAAACCAAAATATGTGGTTCCCAATGACTTCTAAATATAGTTAGCTTGAAGTTTACAAAAATACAAAGCACACACCTATATGCATTTTGATAGTCTTTTGCACTTGAACAGGTTAACATCTCCTAGAAACCTAAAAGTATGTGCACTCATTACTTCTGCATTCCTTTCCACAGAACATATTTCCCAACAGTCTGAAACTTCTTAATCTGAAATGTTACACCAGATATTTACAGGTCACAATGTAGCTCTCTACTTCATAAAATATAAAACACATTTCTGATGTCTCTTGATCCTTTGTTATTAGCTAACATAATGAAAATTTTACACAGAATAATCATAATAATGATTAAACACAGAATAATCATATTTACATCTTTCGACTGCACCTCTCCATGCATACTCCAATGGTGCCAGATTGTTCCACTATATGGTTTGTGCTGTTTCTCAGGAGAGGGGCATCACAACAATTCCTCCATTCCAAACTGAGACTATATTTATGTTTTTATAATGTCCTGACATTCCACTCACATCACCTGTTAAGGAATTAGACAATGTATAAAATGTGTAATTTGTGTTCTTCTTTTCTTAGTCAAGGTAAAATCTCCTTTTGGTGGAGTAAAATGGTTGAACTTGCAAAAACTGTTTTGGTTCTCTGTTTCTAATTTCTGTTTTCCACAGCACTGCTAATAATAAACTGCCAGATGGCAAATGAAAGGAAGAGTGTGCTATGTGACCTTCACTTGCTAAGGCAGGATGAACTTAAGGGAATCCTGTCATAGAATGACACAGAGAGATTAGATAGAAGGTGCCAAAATAGTTGACACCACCAGAGTCACATAAGGTAGATGAAAACTACTGCCGAATGCAAATTTGCTTGCTTCATTGAATCATTTTCCAGCTAGCAAGAAGAAAAGTGCATAGGTGCCCCTCCAAAAAGCTATGTAAAGTTAATTTTTTAAAAAAACTTGTTCAGGTACACTCACAATCAAAACCATCTACCAACCAAATCATTATCTCAGTCTCCTACCAGAAATCATTTCCAGTTAAGTGCAAGAAAACATCTTAAAAGTTCCACAAATAAAGACATGTTGACTCCCCAAGTTTAGGCTTTCTGCAGCAGTTAAACCATAACTGTGATGGCCTTAAAACAAATGATCCCAAATTCTACCTATTAATTTTAAAAATAGCCTGTAATATTTTATACTGCTTTTGCAAAACTCTAACTACAGTAATACACCGGATAACGATTGGACCGGATAGCGCTAGAATTGGATAACAATGCAAAAATTTTGGAAAAACCTTGCATCGGATAACACGATTTTTAGCGGGTACCTGCCTATCCCCCCGACCCTAGTTCAGCCTGAGCGATTGCTGGAGAAAGCCTAACGATGGCTGGGCTAGCTAGCCCGGGCGCCGCTAGGCTTTGTCAAGAGCCTATTTGGGCTGTGTTTGAAGCCTAGTGGCTGCGGAAGGACACTAGCCCGACTGGGCTGGGCTAGCCTTCTCCCAAAGCCCTTCCGCGCGGTGTCCAAAGCCCAGGGCTTTGGACACAGCCCGCAAGGGCTGCTTCTTCCAAAGCCCTTCCGCGCTGTGTCCAAAGCCGCTGGGCTTCGGACACAGAGAGGGCACCTCACTAAGAGCCCAGTGAGATCCAGGAGAGAGGCGCCTCTCTCCGGATCCCGCCGGGCTCTAAGCGGCTCGGGTGGCGGCTCGGGTGGCACAACAAAAGCGCACGAGCGGGTGCCTTGTCTCGCCACCCGAAACGAACCTTGGCACTTGCTAAGGTTCGTTTCGGGTGGTGAGACAAGGCACCCGCTCATGCACTTTTGTTGCGTGCCAGTGGGTGCCTGTTCCCCGCACCGCACTGGCCCCTTAGCAAGCGGCAAGGGGCCAGTGCGGTGCAGGAAACAGGCACCCGCTGGCGCGCAACAAAAGCGCACAAGCGGGTGCCTTGTCTCGCCACCCGACACGAACCTTAGCCCTTGCTAAGGCTCGTGTCAGGTGGTGAGAAGCGGTTTGCCCCCGAAGTCAAGCTGACCCTAGGCTAGCAATTGCTATCCTAGGGTCAGTTTGACTTCAGGTACAAACCGCGCAGTTTGTCCCTGACGTCAGGGCTTTTTGTTAATCGTTGTTCAATGCATGTGTCAGACAACGCTAAAAATCGGATAACGTCATGACTTGTGGAACCAAGTCATAATGTTATCCAGTGTATTACTGTACTTGCATTGCTATAATACTGTTCAAGAAATAGCATCAAATAATTTGAAGCATACGAGTAATTTGATGGCTACAATCCAATTCTCAGGATACATCAATCTTCAAGAAACAACATGCAATCCACTGTTACCCACTATCACTGTGCTGCTCATGCAGCTTAGGCAGGTTCTTTTCCTGTACAACCTGAAAGAAAAGGAGGAAACTTAAATCAAGAACATTCAAAGCAAGAAGAGGTTGTGCCACTTTGTGCCAAATGATTATTCAAAAGGCTTTAAAGAAAATATTTGCCTTCTAGTTTAGCTGGCACTACATTTCATTTTACAACTGGCAATATTATGTTCCATTTACACCAGTTACTTTGGGTTAATAGCTAATGAAATCCATTTTCAAGGCGCTTACATGTCATGAGAGAGTGTCAACAGCCCCTTGCAAGAGCACTTGGGTCTTTTCTCTTCTGTTCCACAATAAGCAGCCATGCAAACAGCACCAATAATTTGCTTGTTTTTAACATGTAGTCAATTGAGTGTATACTGCCACAAAGAAGCACAATTACTCTGTGAGCAGCCAAAGCAAACTAACAAGAGAGTAGTAGGCTTGACTGAAATACCCTGGGATTCCCACTGTCATATAGAAAAGAGTATCCATCTGAGAAACTTGACTATTCAAACACACCCCTAGTTCCATATAAACCCAACTAAGCCAGATAATTCCATGATGTAGAATTGAGCAGATGTGGAATTGACTCAAGTAGTTAAGACGCTGACTGGGAAACAGAAGGACAGCAGTTCAAGACACAAGTACAGTAATACATCAGATAACGTTTGTATCATATAATGCTAAAACTGTATAATGTTAACCAATCGGGGAGAAAATTGCATCAAATAACGTTAAGCTCCTATGGGATGCATCGGATAACATTCGCTAAAGCCTGTGCTGGTTACAATGTACCTCTATGGAGTTTTAACATTATCCGATGCATCCCATACGATTTTAACATGCATCAGATAACATTAAAAATCGGATAACACTAAGACTTGTGGAACCAAGTTTTAGCATTACCCGAAGTTTTACTGTACTACATGATGGAATGACACCCGTCTCTGTCACAGCTCTTGCCTCTAGGCTTCGAACACAGCCCGGATGGGGTTCGGAAGCCTAGCGCAGCCCCGGTAGGGTCAGGAGAAGAGGGTAGGGTCCAAATCGCGCCCAGGTAGGGTCTGAATCATGGACCCGATAGGGTCCAAATCGCCCCCAGGTAGGGTCCAGAGAAAAGGCGCCCGCTGGCACGTGACAAGGCGTGCCAGTGGGTGCCTCTTCTCCCCACCCAACCAGATTCCTTAGCGCTTGCTAAGGGTCCAGAGAAGAGGAGCCCACTCGTGCGCCTTGTTGCCCGCCAGTGGGCACCTCTTCTCCGGACCCTTCTTCTGAACCCCATCCAGGCTGTGTCCGAAGCCTCTAGGCTTCGAACACAGCCTGGATGGGGTTTGGAAGAATCCTAGCACAGCCGTGCTGGGCTGCGCTAGGCTTCTTCCGAACCCCGTGCGGGCTGTGGAAAAATCCTAGTGGCGCCCAAGTTAGCTAGCCTGGACGCTGCTAGGCTTCAGACACAGCCCGCACGGGCTGTGTTCAATCCAGTGCAGCAATGACTTCAGGGGCAAACCGCTTGGTTTGTCCCCAAAGTCAAGCTGACCCTAGGCTAGCAAAAAAAGCCCTGGCATCAGGGACAAATCACGTGGTTTGTCCCTGAATTCAAACTGACCCTAGGCTAGCAATTGCTAGCATGTGTCGGACAATTGCTAGCCTAGGGTCAGTTTGAATTCAGTGACAAACCGCGTGATTTGTCCCTGATGCCAGGGCTTTTTTTTTTTAGTGTTGTTCGATGCATGTGTTGGACAATGCTAAAAATCGGACAACGTCATGACTTGTGGAACCAAGTCATAACGTTATCCGATGTTCTAGTGTATAAGGAAAACCCTGTGGTTAATTCCGTAAAGTGGGGGCTCACTATAGTACTATTGTATCTAAAAACAAAGCACAGAGATAATTTCATCAGTGTGTGAAAACTGAAAAAAAACCTCATTCTTGAATATTTACTACTATGATAATTTTAAAACATAATAGTTTTTTTAAATGCTATGCAGTTATTGATGATAACTTGTATTAGTGTGCTTAAACAGAAATAAAAACAATCTTCTAATTTCCCTAAATCCCACGTATACTACATGACACACTACTGAACAGTTGTAAATGGAAGGAACATGTGGAACCAGAGGTTGTGAGTTCTAAAATTATTGCCCTGATTAATGATTATTATTTTTGTTGCTGTCCAGTTGCACAGTTGAGTCCTTCCCTTTGCAACCCCATGGACCACATCATGCCAGGCTCTTCTGTCATCTGCCATCCTCCTGAGTCTGCCCAGGGACTCTCAAAAGTCTTTTCCAGCACCAGCAGAGGCATCTGTTCTTCTCTACTCAGCTTTTCTTATGGTCCAGATCTCACAGCCATACATTACTACCGGGAAGACCAATTACTTAATGCTATTAAATGCTGCCTCTAGCAAATTCATTGAGGGTGATATGGTGTAATCCTGTGAATTAATTTATTTATTTTTATTTTTATTTATTTATATTTCATACTTGCTAACCCGCCCCAATCGGGCAAGCCCGACTCTGGGCGGCTTACAACCCAAGTTAAAACACATCAATAAAAAATTTAAAAATTCATAGACTAAAACAGTATCTGGGGGTGTCGTCAGAAGGGTAAAATCCTTAGACTAACCACCCCACATGGGATCCCACATCCCTGGAACCCCACACATGTCCTGCCAGCCAGGTCTTTAAGCTCTTCCGGAAGGACAGGAGCTCTGTCTGCATGCGCAGCTCAGTTGGGAGGAGGTTCCAGAGGGCCGGGGCGAACACGGAGAAGGCCCTCTTCCTGGTGCTAGCGAGGTGAGCCTCCCTAGCCGATGGTACAACGAGAGAGCCCCTCCGATCCGCCCTGGTGGGACGGACAGATGTTCTTAGGGTGACGCGGTCTCTTAGGTATCCTGGCCCACTACCATATAGGGCTTTAAAGGTAATGACCAGCACCTTGAATTGCACCCGGAGACAAACTGGCAACCAATGCAGCTCCCTAAGCAGTGGAGAGGCCCGAGCATAACGCCCGCGCCCCATCACTACCCGTGCTGCCGCATTTTGGACCAGCTGCAGTCTCCGAATGGTCACCAAGGGCAGCCCCATGTAGAGCGCATTACAGTAGTCAAGTCTGGAGGTGACCAAAGCGTGCGTGACCATAAGCAAGGCGTCCCGGTCGAGGAGCGGGCGTAACTGGCGTATTACACGAAGTTGTGCAAAAGCCCTCCTGGCCACGGCTGCCACCTGCTCATTGAACAGTAGCCGTGAGTCCAGGAGGACCCCCAGATTACGCACCGGGTCTGTTTGGGGCAGAACTGCCTCATCCAGAACCAAAGCTGGTAACTCCCGTGTCAACGCGGGGCCCCTTACCCATAGCCACTCAGTCTTACCGGGATTCAGCTGTAGCCCGTTTTCCCCCATCCAGACCTCAACAGCCTCCAGGCACCTGGAAAGGACTTCCACTGCACCGCTTGGGTCCCCACGGGCTGAGATGTACAACTGGGTATCATCAGCATACTGATGATACCGTACCCCGTGGGAACGGATGATCTCACCCAGCGGCTTCATGTAGATGTTAAATAGGAGAGGAGAGAGTACCGAGCCCTGAGGCACCCCATACTGCAGGGGCCTAGGGCTGGACTCCTCCTTCTCCAGGCACACCGACTGGGTCCTGTCCCTCAGGAATGAGGAAAATCAGGACAACACTGTGCCCTGGATCCCCAAACCCCGGAGCCTTCCCAGAAGGATGCCATGATCGACAGTGTCGAAAGCCGCTGAGAGATCGAGGAGAGCAAGGACAGACGGCTCCCCTCCATCCCGCTCTCTCCAGAGATCATCCACCAAAGCGACGAGTGCAGTTTCAGTACCATATCCGGGCCTGAATCCTGACTGAAACGGGTCCAGATAATCCGCTTCATCCAGGACATCCTGTAACTGCTGCGCCACAGCTTTTTCCAGGACCTTACCTAAAAAAGGTAGGTTAGACACTGGACGGTAGTTGGAAATTACCATAGGGTCGAGGGAAGGTTTTTTCAAGAGGGGGAGCACTAAAGCATGTTTAAATGGTGCTGGAAAATGCCCCTCTTTTAATGAAGCATTAATAATCGCCTCGACCCAGCCACCTGCCACAATCTTGGTAGCTTTAATTAACCAGGCAGGGCATGGGTCCAGTGCACAGGTCGTGGCGCGGACAGATACAAGAAGCCTGTCCACTTCCTCAGGGCCAACTGGCTCAAACTGATCCCAGATAACATGGCTAGACTGTGCCTTGGTCAACCCCAGTTCAGTACCTTCCACGCCGGGATTAAACTTCGAGCGGATCTGAGCGACTTTCCCTGCTAGATAATCAGCAAAAACATCAGCAGACCCCTGCCAACCAGGGCCCGGCCCCTCCTTGCCAAGGAGGGACCTGGTCACCCGGAACAGGGCCGCTGGGCGATTATCTGCGGAGGCAATGAGGGCGGTGAAATATTGACCCCATTTAGTATAGTTTATCTAAATAAGATGTACAGTTAATATTTTTACTTAATTAATCATCTTTAAATACTTACAATAAATATTTTTCTTCTCCCATTCTTGTGTTCGGCAAGTTTGTACAAGGGTTAAGGTGTGCAGGCAAGTAACCAGGGTACCAGGCCTTTGAACTAAGTAAGGAATGTTTCTCGAAGACTGAATAGTTGAATGGTGCTTTTGCCTCAGGGCTTGAAACTCACAAGAGGAATGTTATCATGAATTCAAAGCCTGTTTCACACAAGTATTTCTTGGACAAGACCATTGATAGAGTCTTTGTTATTATCAAGTGCTCTGCAGCCACAATGAGAAAGAGAGGGAGAGCGAAAGATCTGAAGTGCTTCCATTGAGTGGTGAGAGGAAAGAATGTAAGCAATGGGTAAACTGTGATAGGACAATATAAACTGATTTCAGCCTTAAGCTGTTTGCTGTTTGTTAGTTTAGTTAGTTAGTTGTCAAAAATATCTGAGATAACTCTATGTAATCAAGTTTAGATAAATCAGTCTGTTGCTGTTGGTGGTGAAATGCAACCATTACCAGTACTTCTGGATCTAAGATCACTGTGGACGGTGACTGCAGCCAGGAAATAAAAAGATGCTTATCCTACAAAGGCAAGCTATGGCAAACCTAGACAGCATAATAAAAAGTAGAAACATTTGCCAACAAAAGTCTGTATAGTTAAAGCAATTGTCTTCCCAGTAGTAATGTATGGCTGTGAGAGCTGAACCCTAAGGAAGGCTGAGTGCCTTTGAACTGTGGTGCTGGAGAAGACTCAGTCTTGAGGGTCCCTTGGACTGCAAGATAAAATCAATCCATCCTGAAGAAAATCAGCCCTGACTGCTCCTTGGGAGGAAAAATACTGAAGCTGAAGCTCAAATACTTTGGCCACCAAATGAGAAAGAAATGACTCATTGAAGAAGACCCTGATGCAAAGAAAGCTTGAAGGCAAAAGGAGAAGGGGACAGCAGAGGATGAGATGGTTAGACAGCATTATTAATGCAGTGGGCATAGATCTGGGCAGACTCTGGATGAGCCTGGCATGCTGTGGTCCAGGGAGTTGCAAAGGGTCAGACTTGACAACAACAAATTCCAACCTAAACCTGAGGAAGGGTTACAGTGGATACCAAGAATTCCTAGGGAAAGGAACGTCTTCTTTACAGCCATACACTAACAGCTTTCCCAAAAAAACACGGTGCATGGGGAAATGCCTATGCAAATGCACACTAAAACCCCTTTATTAGTCCGATTCTTATAATATATACAGCCAACGGGGAGAAACCTTTCTAAATTATATGTGTTCAAAACATATGCCCATATGTTCCCAGAAAGTATTAAATGCTAGTTTAAGCTCTTCCATACCCATACCCATTCACTTCTGCTTCTACTGTTGCAACTGTATGAGTATCCAGTCCATGATATAGTAACTACCTAAGGGGCTGTGGTGACTTAGCAGTTAAGAAGCTCACCTTGTTAGCTGGAAGGCTAGCAAGTCAGCAGTTTGAGACCAGGGTACTGCATGACGGAATGAGCACCTATCATCTATCCCAGCTCCTGCCATCCTAGCAGATCGAAAGCTGCTGTGTATCCCATTAAAAAAAACCCTGCATGGATAGGACTTCTTTCTTCTTGTTCTCCAATATCTGAATCCGAATATTCGTGATCCTCATGTCAATCAGCCATGAAGACTGTCCTGAGAATATAATGCAGTGGCCTTTCATCTGCCTTCCACATTACAGCATAACACCTGTACCAATGATCCAGTTCCTTGTGGTCCTTAGCCCTTTTGGCACACAAATTCTTCATCAGCCCCAGGCTTGTATTGATGAAGCACCCAAGCCATTAGTCATCAGGGTGGTCAGCTTAGTTAATCACTGCCTGACACTAAGCATCGAGTTGCTGGCAGTATGGACTACTCTATTACC
Source organism: Furcifer pardalis (assembly GCA_030440675.1). Classification (NCBI taxonomy): domain Eukaryota; kingdom Metazoa; phylum Chordata; class Lepidosauria; order Squamata; family Chamaeleonidae; genus Furcifer; species Furcifer pardalis. Next base: position 260,511,961 of record CP126890.1, read on the forward strand.
ACAGCAGGACAACCTGGCCAGACATTAAGGGATAGGACTTGCTTTTATTTATTCTTCAACCAGTTACATGTGAAGAAGCCTTCCACTTAGTAAGCACGTCACTTCTATGTTCTACGCAAGGATTTTCAGGGTGCTCTCAGAGGACATCCAGCTGATCAGACATCGCAGAGGCCCAGGAGGAGGTCAGTGAAACATCATGCCACCTTCCCACACCCCCTGGGCAAGAGCAGGAAGGAGGTGGTGTAACCATAAGTTGAAATTAATATGTTTAGTATTATATATACTTTTATTTTCAATAAAATATGCTTCTCTCATTATTTTGATTTGCCATCCACTTCAAGTTTAGTCTTTCATGTTTACAAACATCACACTATACCATGATTACTTGCAGGTAGAATAACTGCAAGAGTTGATTTTTATAAAGATCTCAAACTGCTGTTATATCTAGGAATGTACTTTCCAGTTTAACCATCCTTTCTGGCAAGTCTTGCCTTCCCAGTGTGATACCAAAGGATAGGAATCAATTAATTAAACTTTTCGATCCAAACCAGAATCTCCTCATTTCCTTTTCACACCATAAAATGTCTCAGATTTTCCTGGGAGTAATTGCCTTGAGGCCTTGATGGATTGGCTATTGACATAACTGGGTGGAACTCTACTGGAATTCCTGATGTTCTGAAAATCATGAATGGGGGTCTTAAAATCCCCTTTAACATGTTCTGTTTGTTTTCTAAAGCAGAAGTAATTCTAAGGGTGCCTTCTTCAGCCTAAATTTGCTCTCGGAAGAGATTATCTCAAAAGCAAGTAACCAGACCTATCACCTAAAGACAAACAAACAATGGGGACACCTGGAAAGGCTCACCTGGAAGAGATCTACTGCAGCATAAAGACATGTACCCCCACCCCTTCCATTTTCCAGACTTTGTAAAATCTCTTCCTACATTATTATTTGCATACAAGCTTGTCATTGTAACTTGAATTTAAAGTGCTAACTAACTCAATGTGACTAAAGATGTTTATTTGTGTTTAATAAGAAACCCCTCTGCTGGACTTTTGTCTCATTGTATAAACTTAATTAGCATAGGTGATGAGATTAATTGAAGGGAATGTATAAAAAATTCTTAGCAGCTTCGATGGCTAGCTCTCCCACCAAATTGCACAGGGAAGCTCATTAGATTTTTCTAGCAGACAAAAATGGGTTAAATGCTATGTTTGTCAATAAAATGGTCTTGTTTTTGTCTGAAATTAAAATCTCTGTGGTTCTTTGGGAGCTCCGCCAGCAGATGAACTTTTTAATTTTAAAACGCATCTCCACATTAAAAAAGGATAGTGATTTTTAAGTAACAATGGCGACCAAGATCCCAACTGCCATTTGACATTTCAGAGGCACAGGGGGAGGTCAGTGAAACATCATGCCACACACACACACACCAGGGCAAGAGCAGGAAGGAGGTGGTAACCAAGATCCCAACTGCCATTTAACATCGCAGAAGCCCAGGGGGAGCTACGTTTGAACCAGGGTTTAAGAGTAATTATATGGTTCTCACAACTTTTCAAGATACTCCGGGCACCCACCAACAGCCAGGAGGAGAGAGAAATCTATTATTGGTTTAGAAAAATGTATAATTTTTTTTTTTTTTTGGTGCTGTGTTGTTTTGCTGATTGCAAGCCGCCCTGAGTCGCCATGGCGAGTAGCGGGTAATATAAATCTAAATAAATAAATAAATAAATGAATAAAATCTGATTCAGGAACATACTAAAGTCCAAGCCACCTACTGGTATGCAAAGGTGACCCAGATGGCTCACACAATCGCTCCCAAGTGCCCTATCAGCTTCAGTGTCTGTTTATCCCTGTGGTTTACATAGGTGTTATATACAGTAATACATCGGATAACGTTAAGACTTGGTTCCACAAGTCTTAACGTTATGCGATTTTCAGCCTTATCCGATGCATGCGTCTCTTGCTGCCTTGGCAACCATTCCTCTCCATTTTCTGATCTCTTGCATCGGCGCTCGGCTGCCTCCGCCTGCCATGAGGCATAGCTCTGTGTTCTGCAATCAGCTGGTCAAGCCTGGCTCAGAGCAGCTAGGCTGACTCCACATGGGCAAGGCCAGCTTGATCGTGCACGCTACCCTTGCCTAGGCCAGCCATGAGTTCCATTGCAAAGGGCTGCCTGGGGAACCTGGTAGGAGCAGCAGCTGTGGTGGCTTGAAGGTAAGCAGGGCCAGGCTTGGGCTGGATTCTCTCGGCAGTACGGCAACCCATTGCTGGGGGTGGGGGGGAGGAAGGAGGGAAGTGGCAGGGAGAGGAGCTTTGGCCTCCTTTACTTCTTTATTACGATGCATCGGATAACGCTAGAAAGAATGCTCTCCGGTGCAAATCTTCCCCCCAAATTTGTTGTCGTTATGCGGTTTTAGCGTTATCCAGTGCAATCGTTATCTGGGGTATTACTGTACAATGAAGTAATCAAGTCTCCTTTTCATGTCCAGGTCAAACTTTGGACTGCTAAAATGAAATCACTTTCTTGGTTTTGTTGTTCACCAAAATTAAATCTTCAGCAGTATAAGTTTCTGGTGGTAACTGGCAGACCACGGTCCTCCAAGTGACATAGGGAAGGTCGAGTTCCTCAGCTATATCCTCCTTTAGTGTTATTCTTTGTCCAGTGAGCTCCTTCCACCATCTGCTAATTTGTATTTGCGTACCCTCAAGAACAGTGGTTCTTGCCACAAAGCTCTTCCTGGATCTGAGCTGGCAGATTTGAGGCACATATCATCCAAATTTTATTTATTTATTTATTTAATGCATTTATTACCCCGCCCCAATCGGGAGAACCCGACTCTGAGCGGCTTACATAAAAAATAAAAGCATAAAACAATCTACAACAGTAAAACATCAGGAGTTAAAAAATCATCAGAGGTTAAAAGCAATACACGATCCCACGAACAGACCCAGGGGTGGCCATCCACTAAATGAGCCACCTGGTATGAGAACCCACATTCCCGGGTCCCCAAACTTGCCCTGCCAGCCAGGTTTTTAAGCCCTTCCGGAAGGGCAGGAGGATGTTGAGGGTAATTCTCTTGCACAGTTCTCTTGGCATCTGGGGCTACTTCTCTCCTTATCTTAGGTAGAGTGATACCAACTTAATTAACAGCAATCTAAACTTGTTTTGCATGTGTGGATAGGCCAAAGCTGATGTATGCAGTGTAGATGGTTGAGCTCCCCATTTATAGTTTGTGAGATTCCTGATGAAACTCATGAACTATACATCAGGGGTCCCCAACCACCAGACAGTGGACTGGTACCGGGCCACAGGCTGTCCTGAACCAAGCCATGGGGGTGGGTCATACTGGGAGCCCCGATGACAGCCATCTGCCCTCAACGTGCTCCACCATGTCTGCCCAGCAAACGGAGCAAAAACACATGCTTCAGACACAGCAGATAGGCAGGGGGCTGGCCCCCTCCTCCACGTTGTTTAACTATGACAAAGATAAACACACACTGCTTGTGTGCAGTGTAATACTTCACTGCCAAATGGTGTGGCTGGCAGGTGGCTGGGCCCCTCCTCCTTGCACTGTATCATATTTTATAATGCGCTCGCACCATCTAATCCTATCAGCCTCACTTACTTGTCCATGGAAAAATTGTTTAGCATGAAACCAGTCGATGCTGCAAAGAAGGTTGGGGACCCCGCTATACATGGTACTTTGAAGTAATGAAGTAGAAGACTAGAGAACAGAGGGAAGAAACTTCCCATGGAATGCAACCTAGTTGAAGTCAAGGGGTACAATGTAGCTGCAGTCAAAAATCTATCTGGGATTTATTATAATGCTATAAAATTGGCTAAAAGAGTTATAATACCAAGCTAATTAACAAGGCTGCAAATCAATAAGTGGGACTTTTCCACATTGTTTGCAACCCTACTACTGTGGGACAACCGTAAATACTTCTACTAAATAGAAGAATCTGTAATAGACTCACAACTCATTTCAGATCAAAGGCTAAATGCATCTGCTGGGAACATGACTCCCAATCTGATTCAGTAGATTGTGTTGAAATGTGACATGGACCATCTATTCTGGGTTTGTTGGATGAGTTTTAATTGGTAAGGCCTAATGACCTGGACAGGGTAACTGTACACTTTAAAACCAAAAACTATCTAGTTGATCCATACTCGTCTTGGTTGTTAAAAGCTGTCACATTTCTAACAGTAGAATGGAGGAGTCATATCATCAATGCCTCATTCCAGGAAGGATTAACCTCAACCTGTTTGAAGGAGATTATTATATGATCCATTCTGAAGAAAAACAACCTAGAGACACCAATCCCCTGAAAAGGCTAAGCTAAAACTATGAAGAAGCAAAAATAACACATCTAACTGAATGAATAAATGCCAAAGAACATCTCCCACCAGGACAAGATTTTGAAGCAAAGTAGGAAAATCAAAGAATGATCAAGTAGAATGGGGCTATTTAGATATAGGACAAATTTTCTCTGAATATAGGGGGGGGGGACCAATGCAACATGTATGCAAATACAGCTTACGCTCCACCACATGTACAAAAGAAAATCTAGTAAATGGCTGAAAACACTATTGAGGTAGCCCACATCTGGTCAAAAATAGTCTAATTACTTTAACATTTTAATTTTATTTTTTAACCCATATTTCATATGCAGTAAAACACCGGATAATGCTAAAACTAGGTTCCACAAGTATTGGTGTTATCCAATTTTTAGTGTTATCCGATCCATGTTAAAATCCTATGGGATGGATCGGATAACGTTAAAGCTCCATTGAGATACATTGTAACCACACAGGCTTTAGCGGTTGTTATCTGATCCATCCCATAGGACCTTAATGTTATTCGATCCAATTCTCCTCCCCAGATTACTTAACGTTTTGCGATTTTAGCGTTATCCGATCCAATCGTTATCCGGTGTTTTACTGAATGTCCATAATTTTAAATTGTGCAAAGCTCTAACATAATGAAAGATGAATGATACTTAAAATACAGATATTCCAGACAACTATTTTGCTATATATTCACTAGAAAGATTGAAGCTGCTATACATAAATTAAGGTGGTCAGCTCAGCCGGCTGGCTCCTTTGAATACCCCACCTCTCTCTCCCTATTGTTGTTGTTTTTAACTTTTTAAACTTATAATCTTCTAACTTTTAATTTTCATCATAAGTAGTGTTTTTAATTGTTTTAAATTATAAGCCATCCTGAGTCCTTGGATAAGGGCGAGGTATAAGTTTAATAAAATAAATAAATAAATAAGATATTACTATTTTTAAGTGGTAGCCATATTAGTCTGTGCAAGCATGTCAAAGAGTAAACAAAACAAAACCGGAACTAACCAACTTTGCCCAGCTACTCTGGACCTCTATATCAGATGTATAAATGTATACCATGAAAATCTACTTTTATGTCTGATGAAATGGACTTGATCCACGAAAGCGAACATTAAAATACAAGGTAATACAACGTTTTTTCTTTTTTCCTTTTTACTCTCTAAGACAGGGGTTCCCAAACTTTTCATGCCAGGGGCTGGGTCACGCTCTCTCAATCAGCTTCAAGGGTCATTTTGTCCCACCAACTTCAAAGGGGTGGCCATTTTGTTTCTCAAATGCCCTTGGAGGGATGAGGGGCTACATAAAATGGCATCAGGGGTCAGATCCAGCCCACAGGCCTTAGGGCGGAACCCCTAAGATGCTGCTACTGTATATAATTAATAAAATGTAAACTTGAGACATAGGAAACAAAAACAGACCCAAAGGCTGGACAAAAAATTGTGCCTTCCTACGCAAAATAGGCACAGATACAAACAAGTTTAATATCATAACAGCTTTTCATTTCAAAGCTTGTTTCTCCTTTAAGGTTAATGGAAAACGAACAAAATATCATCATGCTTACAGTGGCCAATCTTGTTTTATTTTGGGTTTTTATTTTTTAACTAAAAGAAACAAATTATTGTAGAAATGTAAAAAATATTTACTGTCAGTTAATTGGATATGAGACTGTAAACTTTGCTATCTAAGGACCACAGCCTTTGCCCTGCTTATGTATCTTTGAACCCTTTCCTACCTGTGCATACAACAATGACAGATAATGAAGATCATTGCCATCAAATAAAGTCACTTCGGATAAAGATTATCTACTCAAACTCTTTTTCAAAACACTCTACAGTGGAACCTCGGTTAACATAATTAATGCGTTCTCCGGGACATTTATTATAGCGAAAATTACTTTAACCAAATTTCCCATAGGAATGCACTGGATACAATTTTTCCATAGGAATGCACTGAAAACCAAAATACATTAACCAAAACACAGTTTCTCATAGGAATGCATTGAAAACCAAAATACATTAACCAAAACACAGTTTCCCATAGGAATGCATTGAAAACCAGTTAATCCATTCCAAAAAAAATCCGTAAACCGAGCCACTATTTTCTATGGATTTCTTTTTATTATGCTATTTTTATGTTATCCGAGGTTCCACTGTATTTGAAATTCTAGAAGATATTTAATGACTGGTTTTATTTTTTTAAAAAATCCAAATCAATCAGAAATGATGTTTGGAGAAAAATCTGAAAATTTGTTCTTGGGATTTATTTTATTCTACACAAATGTTGCAAAAGACATACAGTAAAACGTAGAGTTACGAATAAAATCAGTTCCATGGCCTTGTTCGTAACTCGAATTTGTTTATAACTCAAGGCATCTCCATTTGGATAAAGAAAAAGTCCCCCCCCACCCTCCAAAAATCAAAACAGTTCCCCCCACTCTCCAAAAATCAATCAAACCTCCCAAAAACAACAGCAGCATTGAAAGGAAAGCAGGCATAAGCAAAAATGCTGTTCCTTACCTTAAAGCAGTGGTGCCCAAACTAAGGCCCAGGGGCCAGATGCGGCCCCTGATGCCAGTTCATCTGGCCCATGAAGCCCTCGTTGCTCCTGGAAGCGGAAGTAAAACATGCCCATATGGGTGCATTTTACTTCTGCTTCCAGGAGCGACGAGGGCTTCGCGGGCCAGATGAATTAGCATCAGGGGCTGCACCCAGCCCTCGGGCCTTAGTGACCGGCTCCCTGAACCACATGACTGGCCCATGGCCCAAAAAGTTTGGGCACCCTTGCCTCAAAGCTTTGAAAATGGACAGAAAACTGAGAAAAATCCAGCAAGAAACAGCAACAGGCAGCCATTTTTTGCGCCGAAACTCCAGACAAAGAAATCACTCTACTCTACTGCCACCTACAGGGCTCAGAAAGGCTGCATGTGTATAAAATATACCCATAGGGGAAATGGCGTTTTTTGCTTCACTGGAGGCAACACAGATGAAAAAGAATTAGTTTGTAAATTGGGGCATATTCGTATCTCGAGGCATGGATTTCAGTGCAGAACCAATTCGTAAGTCAAATTATTCATAAGTAGGGGCATTCGTAAATCAGGGTTTTACTCTATGTGATACCTCGACCAACAAGAAGCATAGTGCCAAAGTTTTATATGTGTAGCAACAGCATGAAAAGCATTCCTTTTTCATATCTCTTTAATCTCTCTATCCCTATATGCTTCAACTCAAAGGTTGATATCATAAAGCAGTTGTGGCTAACTTTGGCACCCTAGCTGTTTTTGGACTTTAATTCCCAGAAGCCAAAGTCAGCATATCCGATGATCAGGGCTTCTGGGAATTGAAGTCCAAGAACAGCTGGAGTGCCAAGGTTAGACACCACTGTCCTAAGTCACCTTTCAGTTATAGTGCTACCAAAGGAGTGAAAAGGATTTCTAGGGAATGAATAAAAGCAGTGCAATGCAAGAAAAGGAAAAGCAAATTCACATTAGTCAAGACGGGGAAACAAAGCATATTATAATACCATTATGTTGAAAACCAATTATGGATGGACCTTGGTTAGAAACGCCGAAAGCTAGTTTACACCAACATAACATTATTTTTTTCTCCAGCTCAGTGCCATCTACTCTGAATGGCAGCAACTCTTCATGGTCTCGAACAGCAGCATTTTACATCACTTACTGGACTGACTTTTAAGTGGAGATATTGGTTACTAGATCTAAGGCTTTTTATTTTTAAACTATGTGATTTCCTTGTGAGTACCACAACCTAAAGACAAACACAGTAAAACAGCTAATTGTTTTATCTCTTTTGTGTAATGCATGACAGACCACTGTTGGTAAGAAAAAATTGGCCCAGCGAGACCCCGGACTGATTTAGCAAAATATCTGAAGTATCAAGACAATCATAGACACCTATCTGAATGCCTGTAGAGTTGAGGTCAGAAAGTTACTTCTAGTAACATTAGTACCAATAGGGCTGTGGTGGCTCAGTGGTTAAGAAGCTCACCTTGTTAGCTGGAAGGCTGGCAAGTCGGCAGTTCAAGACCCGGGTACTGCATGATGGATTGAGCGTCCGCTTCTGTCCCAGCTCTTGGGGACATGAAAGGAGCCTAATTCAGGCATCCCTGACCAGAGTTTCAGCCACAAAAATCCTTTCAATCCAGAATAATTTCTGACATGAAATTATTATTATTAGTTCCAAAATGAACAATCACAGTGTGGAGTTGTTATAGTTATAATTTTTCAAATGAAGACTTCCCCCATTACTCAAAAGTAACTAAGATGTTTACTTCTCAGTTATTAAAAACTCATCCAAATGCAGCAGTAAAAGGCAACAAACTAACCGGCTTTTGAAAAATGTGGCATTGTTTTCTACCATTTAGTGATAGAGGCCATGTAAATAACGTTAGTTACAGCACAATAAGAGTAAACACTTCCTGCTGAGTTAAAATGGTAATGTAACTTAGTTACAGTTTCATTATTGGGGAAAAACAATAACAACTGGCTTATTTGTGACTAATTGTTTCTGAGCTCTGCTTAGACATCATAATCATGACACAGACTGATTATCAGTCGACACTGGCTCCACTCAGCCAAAACAGACATGACACCATGCATACAATTTGCAGTTACGCAAATTAGTGGGTTTTGTTTCCTCAGATAAATAGCTGGCACAGCAGGTCCGAACCATACCAGTCACTGTGCATCTGCTGTTTGCACTCTGAGAAAAGCTTCCATGGGTCTTCCCCCCCGCCCGCCCCCGCCGCCAACAGAAATACCAGGCAAGAAGAACCCAATCCATGTCAGAATGGAAGTTGCCTACCTTCCCTACCATTTACAGTGGACTCTTTGCAACCCCCATCTACTTCTTTAAAACCATTTAAGCAATTATAAATTGTATGAATGTTGGCAGCATTAACTTTGGCCCCCAGTCATTAGCAAAGTCATTTTTCTCCCTCCCTTGGGTTTCCTTTTTTCTTCTTCTTCTTCTTCTTCTTTTTTTTTTTGGGTTGGGGGGGGGGAAGAGAAAAATGGACCATAACTGAATTAAGAATAGCTCTGTGTGGAATAGTCTCCTACCCAAACTCTGGTTGGATCCAGGTCTGCTTAGCTTCAGCAAGACAGCTGCATCAAGCACTTTTCATTCTCTGGTTCAGAAGACTCAACTTACCCCCCATCAGTACCAACGAAATGGTCGAGAAATTTTACCTCCTAGGAAGAACTTTTGTGGGCAACAAAAACCTCTGGGATGAGATGACATGCATAGTGTATACATGCTTCAGGACTTTGTGGCACCTTCCAGATATGCCAAACTACAATTCCCATCATCCTTAACCAGAATTGAAATTGGACATCTAAACTGTGCTAGCTGAACAATATGGGGGGGGGGGGGCTATTTACATGATTTGATGTCCATTAAAACATGGCAAAATATACAGCTTTTTAGGAGATACAAACAATCATTGTTTGGAATCTGCACAATGTTGAAAACAATCAATACATGTAAGGTTTTTTTAGCATTAATTCAAACTTAAATGTTGAAGGAAGCCACTTTTCTGTTTCTGCAGTTCCCCCATCTACATGTGGTGGAAATGGATGGGTGTCTATTTTTTTAATGTGAAAAGAGACATGATAGTGAAAGGAATCAAATCCTCACCCAGTTTACATTTTCACACTTCACTGTTACAGGCCTTCTCTTTCAGCCTAGCACTAACATCACAAGTGAACCAGACCAAGAGGAAAAAGTACCAAAAGGTGCAGAGGACAGGAATGCAAGATGAGATAAAAGGTTATTTCTGCTTATTTACCTGCCTTTTACAGTAAGACTGCTAACCTTGTTTTACAGGCATATCAAAAAAAATAATAATAAACAAAACAAAATAAAAAACACTGTAGCACTTTAAAGACTAACTGCTATATTTTTATTGTTAGCTTTTGTGGATAAAGTCCACTTCTTCAGACAAGGAATTAGCTTTCATGGATCAAGTCCACTTCTTCAGACAAGCAGTGAAACTCCTTGTCTGAAGAAGTGTACTTGATCCACGAAAGCTAACAATAAAAATATAGCAGTTAGTCTTTAAAGTGCTATAGTGTTTTTATTTTGTTTTGTTTATTTTATTTTGTTTTCTGATATGCCTGAACCACAGACTAACACGACTACTATTCCAAAAAATTCTTATTTTACAGGTACACGTAGCAAAGGTGTGAAGAAAAATGTACAACTTTCCTTTTACACTAGCAATTATTCACTTTTGTTAATACAGTGATACCTTGGATAATGTTTACCTCGGATAACGCTAAAATTGCATAACGTTAAGTAATCTGGGGAGGAGAATTGGATCGAATAACGTTAAGGTCCTATGGGATGGATCAGATAACAACCGCTAAAGCCTGTGCAGTTACAATGTATCTTTATGGAGCTTTAACGTTATCCGATCCATCCTATAGGATTTTAACATGCATCAGATAACACTAAAAATCGGATAACACAAAGACTTGTGGAACCAAGTCTTAGCGTTAACTGAGGTATTACTGTATCCTCATTTTCCAAATTTTACATTCTATCTTCCAAAGACAGTAAGAATTTGCTAAAGGACAGAATAATGTCCTACTTTATCCCAGGTAATAGCTCAAGGAAGTGAAAGAACATCTTCAGCTAAACTCCAAACTTTCCGAAGCATTTTGGCAGGCATTTTTGTCTACATATTTTGAATGAAATAAAAGAGAAAGACAAAATACTTACAATGTATCAAAGAGAAGATTTAAGAATTAAACATACTACTGTACTTGGATAGTAAAGTAACAGATTAAGTAGAATCTAATCTGTGATGACACACACAGCAAACGACACATTTTTCACTATCTTCTATCTGCGCTGCAAAGTTTTATGAAGAAACGAGCAAATGTTTCAATTACAGGTTAAGTGTGACCTAGATATGTCAACTGTGATCATAGAGATACACATCAAGCCATTTTTTTAGTTGTTTTATTAAACTGCCAGATTTCTTCAAATCCCCTTTAACTATTTACGCTCCGTATAAGTTAAAATTTGTCACAATGGTACATGAATAAGTAATGGGGTTTACACAGGTATCCCCAACTGAATTTGTACTTGCTGAACAATTCTCCATACAGTTTATTCTGAAATGACTAAACCCAAACAGAATTAAAGAAATGTGTAAATATAGAACAGTGTTGAATCTAGAGAGGCAAGATTGCAATTTCAGAAGACTGGGAATAAGATTACATTTGTATTTCAGCAATATTAATTGCAGTTGGATACCACCCCCTAGCACCTAGAATACTCTCTGGGAAGTTCACAATTTAATTAGCATTTTTGCCCCCAACATGTTGGGTACTCATTTTATTGACCTTGGATGGAAGGCTGAGTCAACATGGTACCCATCAGAACTGAACTCACAACATGAGCAGTTTTGGCTGCAGTACTACAGTTCTAACCACTCTAAAATGAATTCAAAAAGAACAGAAATGCGCAATTGATTTATAAGATGCTCCTTATTGAGATTTCAGTTTAAACTATTCTGTGTTCTTTAATTCTTTGGCTTACACATGCACTGTTCTTCCTCCTGCCCTGAAATGGCCTTTCAGAATTTAAAGTGCACAATATGCTGTACAAGGATGCCTAATAACTCATTAGCTTTCATGTTTTAAAAATCAATGTCTATTTAATGCAGAGAACGGTAGACATTTAAGAGATGAACCTTCTTCTCTCTGTTACTCTTGTGTTTCATTGCTTCAGGCACTTTTAACCCAACAAAAGTCCAATATCAGAAATAAGCCAGAATTAAGAGATAAAATGATAAGAAAGCAGGATATTTAAGGAGAACATTTCTAATACCTCCACACAGAAGATGAAGAATCAGTTTAGCAAATGATGGGTTAAGAGTAGTGACAAATAACCTGCACAGAGTAGGTAATATGCGATTAAATCTAACAGTTAGTTCCAACTAAACTAGAATTACTGAATTAATGGGACTTACATAAGTAATAAATTGTTCCATTCAATCAATGGGTTTGCTCTAGCTGGTAAGTCTGGTTATACAGTAGACCCCTGCTTTATGGATGGTCCGTCTACTGGAAAACTTGCTTCAAGGAAAGAAATCCATAGGAAATGACAGTCCGCTTCAAGAATTTTTTTTCATAATTTCCCCCCTAATACATTCCTATGGGAAACCATGCAATGCATTTCTATGGGTGGTTCACTTTAAGGAAAAACCGCTATAAGAGAAACCATGTGGAATTAAGTTGTTCATTGTGTCCTATATGACTTGGAATATCCACTGCTGCAATCATAAAACTTGCGTATCTGGAAAACATTCAATGCACTGCTATGAGTCACCAGTGTACAGAGTCATACAATCTTCCAAAACCTTTTCTTTGTAATATTTCAATTTTTAATTGCATATACGCAGGAGGTTGATCTAAATTTGTCCGTCTGCATATATTAACCTCAGAGAACATTTTAACTGGTGATTAATTTATCTGTACTAGTGTTTTGAAGCTAAAATACTATACATTACAAATACCAATATTGCATACAATTTTTTTTTAGTAAACCATAATATCTCATATATGAATGTACATATAAACATTGTAAAGCAGGCAAGGAGTTTGTGCTATGCTAGCTCATGTGTGATCTTAGCTGTATTACTGAACAGAGCTGAGTTATCAAAGTTCATTCTTAACGTCCGCAGTTAAGATGTCAACTGCAAATGGCTATGACTTGTTTTAGACACGTTCTGCCCTTTTTGTCCAGAGATACCAAAAAGGTGAGCTAACCTAGCCTTTGCTAATACAATGCTCTCACAGTGAAATGTAGTCAGTGATACAGCTCACCATTACATGTGACCTCTACAGTACATGCTATCTATCACAACATACCAAGTAGAGTGTGCTTGTATATAAGGCTAAATTGCATAAGAAGTATACAAAGAAACTAATTAGCTATATATGACTACCAAATTGTATATCATTCCAAGCGCCTCCTTAAAGAAAGCGATAAATGTATCTCAAAAATACATGAATAAACAAATGGTCACTAATCAAATGTAAAAGCCAAGCTATAACAATGATTCTAAAAACATGAAGCTGCAACATTTATCAGTGTGTTTATGGTTCACTGGGAATCTCTGTAGCTGCTGTTGTGGAAAAATAAGATGTATAGGTCACTACTTGACAAATCTTGAATGGAGACCAAATTCTATTGGCTGGATAGTTAACTGCTTTTGAGTAAAGTTTATTTCATTTGTTTGATGATATCAATAAAAAAACTACTCATTAGTAACTGATAAGCAGACACATGGCTTGGTTCAGAGACTGAATACCCTCATCAAGCACATCTAGCACAAGACAGATTCCACTTTCATAGATTCTTCAATCCATGATTCAGAAGCTCAAGAACAAATCATGATTCTGGGACATCTCAAACGGTTTGCAATCCTAATTTGAAAGGCTCGTTCAAACCATAGTTTTCTGAAGTTTGATGATAAGGCAAACTGTGCTGGTAAATCAGGAAGTTTCATTTAAACTTGGTACATGAGAAGAATGGGAAGGAACAGAAAGGCATATACAGTATTATTTGTTTTCAATCCTCCATATCTTGGTTTTTAAAAATCAAGGCATGACATAATTCAATAATGACATATCAATCAATGAAACCATCACTCAACGCATATGCACTTTTTCTTAAATACTTGAAAAAATACTTTAATACTTCATTTAGGAAATACTATTTAAAGTATAACAAACTCTGATGAGTTAAACTGGTTAAAATCATGACTATGAATTCCAATTTGTGAACAACTAATAATTGTCATGTGTTATATGCCATCAAGTCAATTCTGATATAACAATCCTTTTCCAGGTTTCCTATGAACACAGTACTCAGGAATGGATTTACCATTAGTCAATTATGTTCTGTAAAAGAATAGCCATTAGGGTTATGGTGACTGAGTTTTGTCCCAACTTAGTAATATCTTGTATTTGAGAGGCTTAGCTCAATGCTTAACATCACTCTCCTTTACTTAAACTAAATGAGTGAGTACCAAAGCAAAAAACAAAAGCAAAGCAACCACACTTAAAGAAAGAAAATTGGTGTAGATTTCATTCTAAGCCATGAAGAAATGTTATTTGCTTTTAAAAAGATCCCTAGATCTCTATGAAACACACTCCCAAGTTTCAATTCACTCTAGAAGGTGGTCTATACGAATAAGCTCTCTAGTCTTCATGCTACGTCTAATAATACAGTACCCGGGTCTTGAACTGCTGACTTACCAGCCTTCCAGCTAACAAGGAGAGCTTCTTAAATGCTGAGCCACTACAGTGGTTAATAATAATATGAAGATGACTGCTCTCAGAAAGCTAAGGTTGAGAGTTAGTTTATGAAAAGTCTATAGGAGGGAAAAATTAAATTTGTTCAAGGTTTCGATTCCCTACTGTGTTTCCCCAAAGGATGTAAATGATGAATTGGGTACCTCTGTATCAGGAAATAGTGTGTATTTTTTACTAGAATGGGAAGCTTCATAGTAAGCTTTCAATATACTATTTGTTTGGTATATATTACTTGATCTTCTTACACTGATCTCTACTACAGTGGCAGAGGATGATGGTTCACTGGATACTGTCTCAGAATAGCAAGGGTGATTTCTTAAATTCTGAAACATACAAAAGTCTACCGCAACAGCAGCTTAATGGGACCACCATAGGAGCAGAATAACATCAGTATCAACATTTGTTACTTGCCAAACATCCCTATTTATCACTATATTTGCATAAACAATTGCATAATCTCAAAACTGTTCTTAAGACCTGCAGCAACATGAAACAGTCAATTAAAGAAGCAGGAAAATTGAAGACTGAGATAATTAATTGAATACAGATTCTGCATTAACAATACAGTACTACAACGCTGCTGGCACTACAATGTCTGGGGAAAATATCTCTGATTAAGATGAAGAATAAAATGGGCCAAGCACCCTGTTCATGGTAAACTGGAAGATAGAGAAAGGTGCTATGAACACTGTTTAAACTATTCTGAATGGATAGTTACACAAATTCAAAGTTGTTTCCTAGATATTAAATCACTGGAACAAGACAGTATCCATAAAAACATTACATCCATTTCAATAATAACCACCTTAAGTAGGATCTGCAACCATCCACTCCCTACTATTTAAACTTTACATGCTAAAGTGCTATAAAAACGGCCAAACCATTTTTAATATTCTTCATGATCATTTATGGTTACCTGGATATTGGAAAGTAGTAATAAGGTACAGTACTTGATTTGATTTTCACAGTGAATACAGTTCTGTTATTGCTGCTGGTGATTCAAAATACACATCTTTTTCAATCTTTATTCTTAACAATAAAACTAGTTGTGTACTCCACACTGACTTCTCAACAGTTACAGTGCACCCAGCAAGTAAAGCAATCAAAGCACATCAGAGTAGAAGTGTTTGTTATGACACTTTCAGATCAAAAAGTGTGTTGCTGGATATGCCTCCATCTGTGCCAGTACAAACACTTTCTAAGTCTCGCCAGTGATTACTACAGATCAAAAATAAGAGGGAGGGAGAGAAAGAGGTCAACTCAGATCATGACAGCAACGGTACAGAACAGTCACGGTGTTGTAGAATATCAACATTATGACAAACATTATTGGTGGAAGAAACCCTTGGTAATAGTGGCAGAGATATTCACATCTGTAGTATAAACACTTCAAGAAAAGAAGGGGAGACAAGAAGTCATCTCATGATTGCTTTGCACTTCCTTGTGTGGAATGAAACTATAAACAAGCTTAAAACACTCTCTTTGCTCCACATTTATCACAGTTAACTGTAATGTGGCAAGTTTACAGAAAATCTGCCTAGCTTACAATACAAGAAGTGCTAATTCATCAGCTTCTGCTCAATGTAACACATCAGGAGGGAAGCTTTCTGAAGGGTTTCAAACAAATCCACGTATATACCTATGCTACTGTTTCAGTATTGTGTCATTAGTTTTGTGCAAAAAATGTTTTGTAAACATTGTCTAACTAATCCCCATAGCACTCTCACGCATTATTCTGGATATATTTTAGATCAGGGATTCACAACCTATAACCCGTGGGCTGAATATGGCCCACAGCAGCATTTCATGTGGCCCACCACCACCTCCACCACACCAGGAAGTGCTGTGTGGTGGAGGAATGGCAAAATGGCCGTCCAGCCCCTGAAGCTATCTGAGGGAGTGTGACCCTGCCCTCAGCTTTAAAAGGTTGAGAATTCCTGTTTTAGATACATTCAGGATTAGATTGGAGAGGTTTCCAATTTCAGCTCCCATATTCTAAATGTAAGATCAAGCCTCTTTCTTATATACCCAATCTGCAGTTTTCTAAAGTTTGGAGAAATAGGATAGTAGAGCATTCACAAATATACTTCCCAAAGTAAAAAGCAGGTCACAACATTTCATAAAAGGAAACATCAGCAACAACACTACTAATGCTTCGCCTGGACGTGCTTTCAAGTTCACATTAAAGAAAGTAGTATATTGCAGATGAGCGTTGTTATGTGCTATTTTACTTCTACAAGAATTGTTAGATCACAAAAACAAGTTAGAGACAAAGAAACCTGTTTAACTTTCCATTATTGAGACTTTAATCAGCTGCAACATTTTGCAGTTTTCACCCTCTGTGCAGCAGTCTCTTTCCAAGATACAATGCCAGTGAAAGGGGATATTGCACAAAAAATGTGAATCAAAACACAGAGATATTGTTATTACAGATATTTTCTCTGCAATTAAGAGGCTTCAGAACCAATCACAGCCTGTAATTTCACTTCATTTTGCATCTACCAATAGCAATTTCTGTTTCTACCATTAGCAACCTTCTCACAGCATTTTACTTGAACTATGATTATATCTTTAAAAAAAACACCACCACAATCCTAACCTACTCAACTAGAATTAATACATGCATTATCCCTCATTTAAAAGGCAGCATAGAAGCCTCCTTCTAAGTCTACCCAACAATAAGATATGAATAAAACCTCACCGTTCCCCACCATCACCACCGGGGGGGGGGGGGAGGTAGCTGGGAGCATTAGTGAGAGTAGAGAAGAACCCAGTAGAACATATGAATAACTGTAGAGAACAGAAGAGGCTCTTTATATAATCCATAGTAAAATCTTACCTAACCATACTTAGACTGAGAGCCTATCTGTTAAATGACTGCAAGAAAATGATGCAAATCAAACTGTAAGTTATTCAAAACAGTTTTCCCACCATCTCTGCAAAAAAGTCACCCCACACTTACAAATAAATTCTTAATTTACAATACACTCACCTTGCCTCTGGCTCCTGCCCAGCTACTAGATGTTCTCTGGTTTGTGGAAGCTAATGCTGGCATATGCACTTAATTCATCACTCAAATGGCTACTCCCACAAGTCTGATTTGGAGATTTAGGTGGCTGATGCTGCTGTGTGGCAGACTGCTTGACCCCAAGCAGAGAAGTGCTCTCTTGAGGCTGAGGGTGATGGAGATGTTGGTGGTGATTGAAATCCTTTACCAAATCCAGGTCGATGTAATTGAGCCCATTCTCAACACCTCCCCAAGCTCCACTGGTTGCTTGCTCCTTCCTGATGCCATGGCGGGAGGCAGACCCCGTCTCCCCAGATACAGGCTTCAGCCAGATGTTTTCAAAAGAAGCTGAACTATGACGCTTCCCATCCTCAGGGCCCCCACCTGGTCCATGGGGTAGAGCTGAAGACGCAAGGCTTCCACTAGGGGTGGTTGAGGAAGAAAATGTTTCAGAACTATGACGACGACGTCCTCCCTGCGGGTCAGCTCGGATCACTTTGGCACTCTGGGTAGGACTGAGGCTGCTGTGAGTAAATGCACTGTTCATCCCTGGGCCTCCAATCATGGAGGAAGAGCAGGAGTGAGGCAAGACTGCAGCCAGTTCACCCAGTTGAGGTTGAGGGGAAGGCAGCCCCATGGGTGGCAGGCTTTTCTCATGCCTACCATGACCCATCTTCATGCCGGCATAGCTGTGCAGAAGGGCTGGAGAGGAAGGTGAGGGAGTGTGACCACAAACTACATAATGCCCCCCACTGCCCAGCTGCATGCTCATGTAGTCTTGGCTACTGGTGGGGCCTGCCCTGCCCCGACTCTGCTGCATGGATGCCAAAATGGCTGGGCAGGCAACCCCCCAATCCATATTCATATACTCCTCCGAACCAGAGCCAGCATCTCCATGGGGCAAAGGTGATGGGAAAGTTGGCTGCTTAAATTCAATGTTCACATATTCACCAGGACTTTTGGGCTCTGGGAGCTGTTCCCGAACACGAGGCAAGGTGCTGGCCTTTGGGCCGTCCAAGGACAACCGGGTAGGTCTGGCCAGATGGCTCTTAGTCCGCACAGCTGTGTCCACAGCAGAAGAGAGAACAGGCTGCAATGGCTGTGTTTGAATGGAAACCAAATATCCAGTACCCTCTTGACCTCCAGGGCCACCTAGGCTATCACTACTAGTGGAAGAAGAGGAGTCCTCAGCAGCAGCATAGAGCAAACGGCCAGAGCTGAAGGACGTGCGCATCTGGGGATTTTCCCCCTCCTCCCCCATCCTGTGTTGCATGTGTTTGAAGGAACGGGGCAGGGAAAAATAGGAGTAAATGGGTTTCTGGTATGACTGGGTGGGTCCCTGCATTGATGTCTCTTCTGGGCCTCGGGATCCTGAGCTGGTAAAGTAGCAATCTGGAGGAGTGCTGGTAGCTGAGCCACTGGCTGGAGACATGTTGATATAATCACTGCCACCACTTGGCAGCTTCCCCTCATTGCTCTCCACTGAGAGTTTGGGATGATGACTAGCACCATTCATCCACAGCTTGCTGTACACAGTGGGGCCGCTGTCTGGAGAGCAACTACCACTTGGAGACATCATCATGTAGCCATTGGAGTCTACCATAGCTTGTACATGACGCCCTCCTCTCCCAGGGTTGATGATCTGCTGTGGGGCAGATACACTTTTGGGACTCATGGGCATATAATCCCCACCTTTGGGAGTACTTCCACCACTGGGGACGGGTGCTACTCCTGGCAACATTGGCATATAGCCGTCATCAGTGTGTGGGCCAGAGTTGGTCCAGTGGTGGTTGCCCTCCACCCGTTGCATCTCTAGACACTCCTCAGGGTATGAATGTGTTGGCACAAAAGCAGAATGTCGAAAAGAAGAGAGCCTGCTGCCACCACAGGGATACGAGGGGAGCATTTCAGTATACTCTTCGATGGACGCCACGGAGGACTGCGAAGGAGTTTTCTGGTGGGAGACAGTAGGGGAGGTACCAGCTGAATGTGTCCGCTTCCTGAAGCCTTTCTCCAGATCACCCACATCCTCGTTGGCAAGACGTGGGTAAGACGGGGTACCAGGATAGCGGTTTTGCTGCTGAGGATGGCAAGTACGAGGTGTGAAATGCCCATTAGAAGCTGTGATGCTGCAGCAGGATGAGGTTGCCTTCCCTCCCATACATATGTAGTTGCTGAGCTCCTCTTCCCCTCGGGCAGGTGGGGTGTGTCCCAGGGAATCAGGGGTAACACTGCGAAAGGAAGTGCGGAAGTCACAAGGACTAGAGCCATACTCATCAGATGAGATGAAGCCCCCATCACTTGGGGAGCCAGAAACTGAAGCACTGGACCGACGTGGGAAGAGGCAGTCAGAGGTTGAGCCATGACCACTGGTACTGCTAGATGACAAACTAACAGGGCTTGTAGCAGATGGAGAACAACGAGAGGAAGGCATTGGGATGGAACGGCTATGGTTGAGAGGAGGATGAAGCCTGGAGCTCCCACGGTGCCGGTGAGAATGGGTCCGGCTGGCATTTGGACTCACGGGACTTCCATCTACTGAAGCTGGTCTGGACATGGTTCCTTCTCCATCACTGGAGGCTCTGACACGGAAAGAACTAGGTTTCCCTAAGGTCCCTCCTCCACCTCCCACTCCGCTACTAGCAGGCGATGTGGCAGTCACGCTCTCAGTCCTGGACCTACGCGTAAGCCCCACCTGACTGGGTGGCGGGTTGTTGATGTGATGCCTGCTGCGGAGAGGCACAGATATGGGATTGGAACAATTGGAAGAAGATTGGCTTTTGCTACGGGGCCGAAACTCCTCACTCATGGCCCGCATTGCCTCCAAGATGGTCTCATGCATGTTCTGTGCTACTACCGAGTCGTCCACCTGCATCCAGAACTCACCCGGTCCAGTGACTGCTGAGCGCCCCACCTCAATGAAAAAGAAGTTCTCTGAGTGGCCACATCGCCGAATGTTGAGCAGCTGCAACACAACAGCTGCTGCATCTGAGTTCAGCTTGACAAAACTGATGGTCTTGTTAGTTAGGCACAGGCGGTAGATGCCGATCAAGTTCTTAGTCTGGCCAAGACCTTTGGGTTTCAGGATCACTTGCCAAACTTCTTTGAATGCTGGACCAGGAGCCATATCACCATAGTTATCCTCCCCTGCCTCTCCCATCCCAAGAGTCCCACCTCCCACCATGACATCCCCATGGTGGTGATGGTGGTGGTGATGGTGGTGATGTTGATGGTGATGACTCTTGGCCCGGTTGTGCAGTTGTAGCAGTGCCTGGTACCAGCTCTCTTGCTCAGACTCACTGTCAGCAGCAATGGCAAAGTGCTCGTCCTTGGTATAGAGAGCCACCAGATGCTTATTTTTGGAGTCTGCCCTCTTGTTGATGTTGAAACAGCTCTCTAGCGGGATTGAGCGTTTGGGGGCTCCCGACTTGTGCCTCCATTTCTTTTCATTCTCATAGTACTCCAGCCGGGCGGGTCCCAACTCACTAGCTGCCCTCAGCACGAAGAAGCGCTTATGCATGCTCTTGGGTTTGCGCAAGTAACCCACCTTCCTGACATCCGAGAAGAAGCCCTCGGTATGATCCGTGGGGCTCGCCATGCTGGGGGGGGGGGGGAGAGAGAGAAAGGTGCCGATGCAGCTCCTCTTTTGCAAGGAAGCAGCTTCCAAAATCAGAAGCACAACAGAGCAGCAACAACAAAAAAATGGAGCGAAAAGAACAAATGCAGCAGTCCGTAACGCAATTCGCAGCAGCAACCAAAAACAAATTAAATTGGGGGGGGGGGGAGAGACAACCCAGTAAAAGAGCTCTGAATCCTTTTTCCAAAATGGGAAGGGGCAGGCAGAGAACAGCTGTTCAGCTATAGGAGCTTTCTCCTAGCTCCAGAAGCAAAGAGTTTGGGTTGCTGTTTTATCTCCAAATGACCCTGGGCAGAAGAAACGTGGCTTTCAAAAGTCCAGCACCCATTAAGCCCCAGGGAAGCTTGACAGGAGGAGCAACCATCGGTGGGCAAAAGGAGAAGGGCAACATTTCATCCAAGGCAGGGGTGGGGATTCCTCTGGCAAGACTGGGGCAAGAAGATGGGGGGTTTCCCCCCCCCCCGTTGCTTCTCTCCCAAAACAAACAGAGTCCTCGCCCCACCACCCCTCCAGCAAGCAAGGAGCAACTTCCAGACGCCGATTAAATATCCTCTGAGCGGGTGGGTCGGCGAAGGGCGAGCATGTATTTGCAGGAGAGAGGGGGGGGGGGAAATTATTTTTCTTTAATAAGTCTTGGCAACCTGAAAGAGCAGCAATCCTAAAATGATGAGGGGCCACCACGCTCCCTCCTCCGGACGACTCTTTGTTTTTCTTTTCCCCGCCAAAGAGAAGAAAGTGTCCATAGAAATCTCCTTCGCGTGAAGAAGGGAGAAACCCAAACAAATAAAACCCAGGAGTCGGGAGGGTGCCAGGCAGAGGCGAAGGCTTCCCTTCCCCTGGCTCAGCCTCGGAGGGTCTCCTCCCCACGTCGAGGAAGGGAAGCAGCAGGCGAGTGCCCAGGTGAGAGCAGGGCGGAGAAGGAGAAGCGGCGGTCGGAGGGGAGACGGAGGGGAAGAAAGCGGCACATCCTCGGCTCACACCTTCTCCTCCTCCTCTTCTTCATTCCCGTCGGGAAAGTCCAGCAGCAGCAGCAGTCGCGTCCCTTTCCCTCCTGCACCCCAAAATGGAAGTGCTGCGAGGCAGGCGGGCGGGGGACCCGCAGGGAATAATAATACCTTCCCGGGAGGCTCCGGATTTGTTGTCGTCTTCTTCCCCTCCAAGCTGCTGCAGTTGCAAGAGCTGCAGCTTCCCAGACTTTCCTTTTTTGTCCCTTCCTCCCAAAAAGCCCCGAACCAAAACAAACGGCTCTGTCTGTGTTTAGGAGTCCTCCTCCTGCCCCCTCCTCCTCCTCCAGCAACAGCAACAAGAGCAGCCGCCGCCGCTTCGTCTCACTCCAAGGAGAAAAACACGTGACGGCGCCACACGGCATGGACCAGCCCTAGCTCCCCCCCCCCCCCCAAAGCAGCAGCAGCGACTGAAAAGGCTCGCCAGCAGGCCACAGCAGCCTAACCTAGTAGCGCAGCATTCCATCATCCCGCCCTTCCCTCCTCCTCGCGCCCATCTTACCGCGGCGGGTTTTTTTTTTTTTTTTCATTCAGCGCGGCCGCCTTCGCGTTCTACCTTGGGGCGCGGCATCCCTTCGCGGCCTCTGGGGGTCGCCGCCCGATTGGAGCACCGGCCTGTCCTTCAAAACTCAGCTAAGGCAAAGGGCTTGAGGGGGAAAAAAGCCCAGACGGGGAGGCACCCAGGCTTGGTTGAGAAGCACGGCGTAGTATTTCTCTCTCCCCCCCCCTCCCTCCCTGCAGCCGCCGCCGCCGCCTTTTTCTCTTTCTTTCTCTCTCTCTCTTTTTAAATGAAGGAGAGGGAGGGAAAGAGTAGACGCCATTCAGAGGCATGTTATTTATAAACGAGCGAGTTGTGAGTCTCTCTCGCTCTCTGCCGTGCGGTGGCAGTGATTTTTTTTTTTGGAGCAAGGGGCTGCTGCTGTTTATTTTAATAGTTCATATTATTCAGTTTCACTATTATATATACGTAATACCTCATATAACATTAGTATCGAATAACACTAAAATCGCATAACATTAAGGAATCTGGGGGGAAGAATTGCATCAGATAACATTAAGATCCTATGGGATGCTTCAGATAACAACCGCTAAAGCCTGTGTGGTTACAATGTATCTCTATGGATCCCATAGGATTTTAACATGCATCAGATAACACTAAAAATCATATAACACCAAGACTTGTGGAACCAGGTTTTAGTGTTATATGAGGTTTTACTTGTATACAGTAATACCTCATATAACATTAGTATCGAATAACACTAAAATCGCATAACATTAAGGAATCTGGGGGGAAGAATTGCATCAGATAACATTAAGATCCTATGGGATGCTTCAGATAACAACTGCTAAAGCCTGTGTGGTTACAATGTATCTCTATGGATCCCATAGGATTTTAACATGCATCAGATAACACTAAAAATCATATAACACCAAGACTTGTGGAACCAGGTTTTAGTGTTATATGAGGTTTTACTTGTATACAGTAATACCTCATATAACATTAGTATCGAATAACACTAAAATCGCATAACATTAAGGAATCTGGGGGGAAGAATTGCATCAGATAACATTAAGATCCTATGGGATGCTTCAGATAACAACCGCTAAAGCCTGTGTGGTTACAATGTATCTCTATGGATCCCATAGGATTTTAACATGCATCAGATAACACTAAAAATCATATAACACCAAGACTTGTGGAACCAGGTTTTAGTGTTATATGAGGTTTTACTGTACGTATATATATATAAGCTCTTCATTTTTCACGCACGAGGGAGGGTTGTAGGGCGACGCTTCACAGAAGTCAAAATAAAACACTGTACAGTGAAAAGCAAAAACAACCCAGTAAAAACGAATTTCACGACCAAGCAATATAGAGGTGCTAATAAGAGACCTACGTGTTACCTTTTCGAGATTCAAAACGAATAAAATTTCACCAGCTTTCTACTTCTTCACAACACACTGCAAGGATTACATGGTTAAGAGCACGCTTACCTTGGAGTAAATCTCATTTTTAGTTAGAATTAAGAGGAAGCGTTCAGAAAATAAGCTCCTGAAGCGGGAGACTTAGAGAAAAGCACAGCCATGAAGCTGCTTAAAAGATCAATATCATTACAAAAAGCCGTGTCCAAACTTTGGAACCACCTGTACTAAATCTATAACCATCTTCTGTCCATTCACTTCAATTTCTTTTTTTAATTACAAAATATCCAGTATCTACACATTTTCTATGTGAGATATAATCATCTTGGTATTCTTATTAGAATATATAGGAAGATAGGAAGCTGCCAAGTTGGCTAGGTTAGAGCATTGGGTCATCTAAGACAGGGATTCTCAACCTGTGGCCCGTGGGCCAAATGCAGCCCACGGCACCATTTTATGTGCCTCCCCCCATCATCTCCACCACACCAAGAAGTGCCATGTGGTGGAGGAAAAGCAAAATGGACACCCAGCCCCTAAAGCTGTCTGAGGGAGTTTGACCCGGGCCCCGGCTTAAAAAGGATGAGAACTCCTGAACTAAGATCAGAATTGTTAACACTTGGGGCTTTCAGGCAAGGGTATTCCTAACCCAAATGGGAATATCATGGCTCAAACTCCGTCCTTGTAAATTCAAACCATGTGTTCTTCCACTGGCTTATTATATACCACCATTAGATATGCAAAGAAATACGCAGCACATTTCCTGATAAAGTATAGCAAAACACCACTACTGCACAAGCATTGTATACAAACTGAAAGAGCAGGAAATAGGAAAATATTTGGTCTTATTTTAAAACAGTCAAGGGTCTTTGATATTTTATAGTTAAGACCTTTCTTCTCCTCCTCTCCTTGTAGTCCTCTAGCACTCTAGGTCCAGAAGCTGAGTACTGGGACAAGTTTTTAGAGTACAGAGGGAGCTACGAGAAGGAAGGGAACTTTCCTAGCATATAGGCTTACTTAGTTTAAGAATATTTTCTTGGAAGTGAATACTACTGAATATAGTCAGCCCATTGAAATGCTTAGTATTGTAGTCTTGTTGTTTTACTGTTTGTTTATTTTAAATTGTATCCTACTTTTCTTCAAATACAGAAGCTGAAAATGATTAAGAACAGATAGAACTTTAAAAAATAGTGGTCAAAATCCTGTTCTTGTAAAGTTGTGCAGCACAAACCAGATGACATCATCATCCATTATGTCATAACATTTAAAATAATTAAAAGCTTCCTTTCCCCACCCCAAGAGACTGTGGTGGCTCAAGTGATTAAGGTGCTGAACTTGCTGACTGGAAGGTCGGAGTTCAATTCCTGGGTACTGCACGATGGAAAGAGTTCCCATCTCTGTCCCAGCTCCTGCCAACCTAGCAGTTCAAAAGCAAGAAATTGCCAGTAGATAAATAGGGATCACTTTGGTGGGAAGGTAAACAGCATTCTGTGCACTCCAGTGTTGAGGCATGCCTGCCACATGTCCACAAAAATGTCTGCAGACTCAGACAACACTGGCTCTTTGGCTATAAACAGATATGAGCATTGGACCCTAGAGTCAGATATGACTGGCTTTTGAGCAAGGGCAACCTTTACCTATCCCCACCGCTCTGCCTCTGTTTTATTTAGAGATGTGTGAAATGTTTGCTTGTTATGTGCAAGGCTGACTTGAGACATCCCAGTGAAGGAACAAAATATTTCAAACTAAACAAGGCAGGAAATCCTAAAAACATCTTTCTGTGCCTTGCTATAAAACTGCAACAATCACTGATAAAGTAACTGTTTTTTCATTGCACAAAAGTCTTGTCAGAAATGGCTTCCTCTACCTACCAGCTCTGCCCATTAACCTTTTTAAAATGAACATTATGGGAGGGGTCACAAGTCCTGTTTGTGCCTTTTTTTTCCTACACTGTTCACAGCCATTATTTTCCACGTCCACCTGTTCTCTTATACCAATAACTTATTTCTATAGGGATCTCAGTCAAACACATATTGTGTAATAAGTGGAATGATATCATTGACAAATGTAACTGAGCCTGAATATGGGCAGTGCTAAGAGGGGACAAGGTTCATACCATGAATCACCTATTTTGCTAGTTTAAAGGAGGCAGCCCTAGAGAGGGCTCAAAGTGCAGATCACCTTCCTGAAACAGACAAAGTAGCTGTGAAGTTACTTGAAAGCATAAGAAATCGTGTTGCAGATATTGTTGTTCTTCTGTCAAACATCGCTGAAAGTTTTTCATATCTTATAATAGTTGTGAATCTTTCCTCCTCTTTGGTTCAGACCTAATTATTTTGCTTAAATAGTGACAACTGTACTTTCCAAAAACATTATATGCTACATTAAACTAAACAGGCAACAAAATTTGCACTTTACAATACCAAACCAGTGTTGATACTGTATATGACTTTTATTTCAGTTACAAAATATTAAAAAATTAAAGCTCAGACCATTCAATGAGAAATATATTGCTCAATGCTGCCATCTATAGGCCAGTCATATTTTAAAAAAATTACTTTTGAATACCATTCTGTCCAAAAATATTTATTTATAACATTATTTGGGGTTTTTTTTAAAAAAAATTATTAACACAGTATGCTAAATGCTAATTCAGACTGACCTTTCAGTTATAAATACATGGAATTGAATGGAGAGTTCTAAAGCTAAAGTATTCCCTGTTTCTTCTGATCAATAGCTACTGGTTAGCTATTGCCAATTATCCTTGTTGTTTTTCGTGGATAGTTGTGGCAGCAAGATAGATGAAGCTAATCCCTATAAATTTCAACTGCAGAAAGATAATGAGAAGTCAATCTGAAAGATTAAATACAGTACTATATATACTCAACTAAAGTATTCCCGAATATAAGTCGAGGTACCTAATTTGGACGTCTAAAACTAGGAAAATAGATTGACCCGAGTATAAGTTGGGGGTGAAAAATGCAGCAGCTGCTAGTGAGCTTCAGTAATTAAAATACAGTAAAATACAGTAAAATTAATTAATTTAGACATTTGAGTGGGTATGTTTTTGAGTGTTTACGTTGACCCGAGTATAAATCGCGTCCCATTTTTGTACCTCATTTGGGGGGCTAAAAAACCCGACTTATACTCAAGTATATATGGTATGTGTATATTTGTCCTGTATTTCCCATAGCATGTGCAATTGGTAACTGCAGTTCAATTATTTAACCAAGAGTCTAAGAATAAGAACAGAAAAATATGCGGAATATGATTTGGATCCATTTCCTGCCATTTGTGAATATAAGAGCTCTTTCACAGAAGATGTACCTGATTTATTTTTAGGAATCTTCCATTCTCTTGCCCTCCATTGTAACTCACCTGATTCAGGGGTTCCCCAACTAAAGCAGTGTTTTCCAACCTTTTGTTTTTGGACTTCAGTTCCCAGAAGCCCAAGTCAATTCCCCAAAGCAGATCTACCACTGTACTGACTTAGGCTTCTGGTAATTGAAGTCTCCTTGTGGCACATGAGCCCCACATTGGGAACCACTGCCCTATAGAAAATAGTATCCTTGATATACTAAAGATATGTGCACCACAGGCAAGATTTGCAAATTGTATAAAGGATACTTGCTCTATGCCAATCATATGTGTGCCTGACCAATTTTATATGTACAGTAATACCCCGGATAATGATTGTACCGGATAGCACTAAAACCGCATAACGTTGCAAGATTTTTGGAAAAATCTTGTATCGAATAACACGATTTTTAGCGTTATCTGGTACAATCGGGGGGGGGGGATTTGGATTGGGTAGAACATCTAACCAATCCAACCCCCTCCCCAGTGCCCGCCTGCCTTTCCCCCAACGCTACTGCAGGTTTCGTTCTGCTTCCCTTCTCCGACTGCCAGCTGATCGTGGAGGCTTTTTTTTAAACTGCAGGGAAGAGGGGAAAGAGAGAAATGTGGTTGGTTCTATAGAGAAGTAAAGGAGGCCAAAGCTGCTCTCCCTGTCACTTCCCTCCTTCCCTACTCCCACCCCCAGCAGTTTGGGGACTCCCCACAACCACCCCACTGCTGTATCCACAGGGAAGGGGGAAATACAGAGATGTGATTGGTTCTCTAGATCAGCTGGCAGTCTCTAGAGAACCAATCACATCTCTGTATTCCCCCCTTCCCTGTTTTTTTCAATCCAGGAAGTAAAGCAAAAACAGCGTGCTCAGTCCAAGATTGCAGCTCAAGAAGATTAGGTAAGCAGAGCTGGGGTGGATTCTCTGTGGCCGAGCAGGCAGTGGGGTGGCTGTGGGGAGTCCCCAAACTGCTGGGGGTGGAGTAGGGAAGGAGGAAATTGACAGGGAGAGCAGCTTTGGCCTCCTTTACTTCTCTATAGAACCAATCACATTTCTCTCTTTTCCCCCTTCCCTGCAGTTTTAAAAAAAAGCCTCCACGATCAGCTGGCAGTCGGAGAAGGGAAGGTAAGCAGAACGAAGCCTGCAGTAGCATTGGGGGAAAGGCACTTTCCCCGACCCTACTGCAGTAGCATGGGGGTGGCTTTAAAGGCAGGGAGGTCTCTTTCTTTCCCTGCCTGCCTTTAAAGCAGTTTGTCCCTGAAGTCAGGGCTTTTTTTAAGCCTTGTTCGATGCATGTATTGGACAATGCTAAAAACTGGATAACATCATGACTTGTGGAACCAAGTCATAACGTTATCCGGGGTATTACTGTATTGTTATCCACACATAAAGAAAGATCTTATCTTACTGTGTTACTTTTCATACAACCCAGATGCAGGCCTAGGCAGCAAGCAGTTTATTCCCTTCAAAGTACCTAATCATACATTTTACAGTCAGCTTAAATTGGGGGGTGGGGGTGGGGAAGGAACAAAACATCACTCCCTTTTTAACTGTAAGACGGAGTCCCTCTATTGAGCCCCATTTAGGTGTTAAAGCCTGAAGCTCTGGGTGTTGACTACAAAAGTGATATTCCCTCAATCTTCTTCAGAGAATATTATTTTCTCATCTTCCAGTTTCATGCGCATTGTATTGTACATACCACTGGAGCACAGCTTTGCTTTGAGGAAATGTTAGCTACAGAAGTGGTATAACTTGTCTTAAAAATACATTTATAAACCAGTTGTGGTTTCCTCCTTCTTCAGGCTTGCTTCCTTGTGGCTGCTTTTTATCATTCCCACCCACCCAAATACAGACTCAGAGCTGGAGTAACTGTGGGACCAAACTCAACTACAATTACATTGTACGCCGACCATTTTTGTAGCACTAATGAAGCTGATACCACTTTATAGGATGGTGGGATAGACCCAAGTATCTTGGCAAAAATAATCTGGATGGCTTCTAAAATATTTGCTTTGGAGCTGAAAAATATAGTTATTTAAATCAAAAATACCATTTCTTATCATTCCAACATATTTTGTATTTCTTTTGTTAAATGGACAGGATAGTCTTATTTTTAAAAATAACAAATTAAAGTTGTGATGAAAAGGAGGAGTTAATTGGTTTCTTATGGCTTACAGCTGTGTATATAGTACTTAAAGCATCTATGCCACTTAAAGTGCTTGGTAACATTGTTTCACCAATTTATAGCTAGAACAAATGACATGAAGGTAGAAACTAAGAAATATACATTAAAGCCACTGGAGGAAGATAATGTTTGTTGCTAGCACCCAAACAATCTGTAGAACTTTGAAAAAAATATTACAGCCTCCTCAAAGATTGTGGTATTTTTGAACCACATTCGGGCGTACCCTGGTAACGGCAACCTTGTGTTGCCAGCTAATCTTTCTCACACTAGGTCAGGCAAAGTGATCTGCAGAATGAACTCACCAAAGGGTGCCTTCATTTTGGCAGTTTCACATCTGGCCTAGACATTGGGCAACTACCTTCCTTCTCCCTCTGTAAGATTTGAACTGCCTCTGATTATTATTTTTTTGCAGCATTTTTGAAGGAGGAGGGTGGCAGTGAAGATTGCTTCTACCATCCAAGTTGTATGTTCCTAAAACTAGATCCAACCCTACATATTTTCTCTGAATTTCTTTCCCAGGCAAAACAATCAATCCTTTCATATTTTCATAGACTGTATTTGTTTCTCCCTTCACAATGAAAAACTAGACCCAAAAAAACCCCTTTATTGGTAATCTAACAAGTAATTTAAAATTTATTTCTGGATAACACCCAAGATGATAACCAACAGTTATTCTTAGCATTTTCTTTGAACATTAGTTTCTGAAAATAAACATTTCCTCACTAACTATTATATCTTATTTTAATATTGTCCAGATAATAATATCCTCTACCACACTTTTTAAACGGCAAGGCACTTTTTAATGACAATTTGCACACCTGGGCCTGATTTAAGGGCGGTAGAACAAATAAAATTAGGCAGTTCAATACAAACCATGGGGAGTGCTATGTCCCAGAATTCACAGACTGAGCTTCTCACCTTACTCTGTCTAATGGCAGGGCTGGCTCTGTACCTTACACCTGGTTTCTTGTTTTGACTAAGTAAATTTTTGCTTTCCCGCCCAGTTCTTCCCAACTTTACCCTGCCTAGTTCACCTCCAGCTCATCTTTCTCCAGGACTTCTACACATATAAAAGACTTCACAATTAATTTGTTCCTGAGTATTTAAAAACTGTACCTGTAACTACCTGGTAGAAAGTTTGATGAGACTTGCTGCTTCCTCTACAAGCAATAAAATGCCCATAGAGAAGGTACTAGTGTAAGACTCAATTGCAGTGGGTGTACAGTGAAAATCAATGGTCCTCAAATGTTGCACTCTAGGTTCAGATGAACCTAGTAGGTATTGGGTTACTGTTTAATCTATTTCAAATTACACGTGTTTATTCCACCAACTTTCACTCCTCTTTCATCTCAATTTTTTCATATGATGTCTCTGCATATAGGTTGAGCCATTTATATTCTTATGCTCCCTCACGTTGCTTATGGTTTATGGTATTTTCAAGCTATGTGGAATACAGTTTCCAAGCTATTAGCAATATTCAAGAATCAGTTAGATAAACATTGCCAACCCCCAGTGATTGTCTACAGGTGAATGGAGATTTTAAACTTGTTCACCTAGGTCCTAGTTCAAAACTATCTATTTACACCACACTGGAATGAACAGAGAGGTAAAAAACACTGTTGCCAGGTACCTCAACCGACCAGAGGCCATTTTTCTGTTCTAAGAGTATTCTTTTGTCCAGAGTACAATCTAATTAGGACAATCTAATGTTATGGCATTTGTTCTTTATAGCTCTTTACTACATCAAATAGTGGGACTGCAGTGGCTCAAGTGGTTAAGATGGTGAACTTAAAGACTGGAAGGTTGGAGTTCAATACCCAAGTACTGCACAACAGAGACAGCTCCCATCTCTGTCCCAGCTCCTGCCAACCTAGCAGTTTGAAAGCAAGAAATTGCAAGTAGATAAATAGGAACCACTTTGGTTGGGAGGTAAACAGCATTCCATGCCGGCCATCTCACTTATAGTCTAGGCATACCTGCCACATGACCACCGAAACATCTGCAGACACAGACAGCAGTAGCTCTTTGGCTATAAAAAGAGATGAGCACTGGACCCTAGAATCGGATATGACTGGCTTTCAAGCAATTAATTTAATTTAATTGTTTGATTTATATGCTGGCCATCTCACTTATAGTGACTCTGAGCGGCTTACAACAAAACAATACATCACAGTTATAATATCAAATAACAAAGTATAAATAACAAAAACATTTCAAGGAAACCCCAACGTTCTAAAATGAACGGGAGTCACAATGAAACAAAATGTCACAGCTACAAATATCAGATAACAAAATATCAGATAACAAAACAATTACAAAATACTGTATCAATACATTGTACAAAGCATTTCAAAAATAAACAGAGCAGAGCATCCGATGAGACAGCCATGGCGACCGGTGTTTTTGTAGCCGGCTCCAGCCCCGCCGCGCACGTGTTCCAACTTCCCCGGAGCTGAAGCAAGGGTGACATTTAGTAATTTTCACCATAAAAATGGAAGCCATGTTCTAAAAGTGTCTTGTTTAAAGATGAGACATGCTTCAGCAATGGCTAGTCAGCATTTTATGTGAAGTAGCTGTTCCTTCAGCACTTCCTAATTCACAGAGCATATTACACAATCATGTCTATCTTTGCTCAACTTTGCATCATTTCACTTCAAACAATACTGGCTTACATTTGCACTAGAGCTCCAGAACTTCTGAACCTAATGCATCTGATTTTTTGGCTGAGATAAGAGGAACACATTTTGGGATCACATGATGGATTATTTGAGGAGAACTACACATTGGACAGATGGACTGTGTTGACTTAGTGGTTAAGATGCTGAACCTGACGACTGGAAATTCAGCAGGTTAGCATTTTGAGACCTGAATGCTGCATGATGGAGTGAGCTCCTATCTCTATCCCAGCTCCTGCCAATCTAGGAGTTTGAAAGCAAGAAATTGCAAGTAGATAAATAGGTACCACTTTGGTAGGAAGGTAACAATGTTCTGTGCACTCTGGTCTCTAGTCATGCCTGCCCCATGACCATGGAAATGTCTGCAGACACAGACAGCACTGGCTCTTTGGTTGTAAATGGAGATGAGCACTGTACCCTAGATTCAGATATAACTGGTTTTCGAGCAAGGGTAGCCTTTACCTTACATATTACACAATCTTAACAACTAAAATTTTGGCTTATGCCAGATAGCATGCCCCAACATTTTTTGTGGTTTATACAATCAGATTGGAAGGATTAGGAGAGAGAAGGAAAAAAGGCCAAATCCAAGAGACACAACAAATGCAGCTTCCCATTTTCAAAAGTCTATCCAACAAAGCAAAAAATTATCATACTTGAGCTATGCAATTTGCACAATTCATGCCATTTACACAGTTTGTGAAACAATTTTTCTTGCATATGCAAAGCATTAAAGCCAAAATAAACATGTATTTCAGTACTGTATAGGTATTCTTATTCTTCAGAACTATGATAGTTTCTTGGCTGAAATTATTTTTCTAGGAAAGGAATAAAATCTTTAGTTTTGGTTTACGTAGCATGGAAGACATGGCATTGTAAATAGTTTGGTCTCCCTGAAACTCCAAGCATAGTGAAATGGGTAAGGATAATGAGAACCCTGGTCTAAAACCTCCGGAAGGGCAGAAGGTTCAATCTAGGGAGGCCTAGCTATTGCTCATTCAACATTGGCAGACTTCAGCCTAGCAATTGCAGCACTCTCTTTTCTCCTGCAACCAGTAATAGTGGATTGACCACTATAACAATTGGTGCCACATCTTTTTTGTTGTTGTTTTGTTTTGTTTACTTTGTGATACACTATAATAATGATATACAAGCTCTTTGCAATTTTAAAAAACAAATCTTCTTCTTCTACCGTATCAGAATCCAAATATTGGCGATCATCATGGCGATCAGCCATGAAGACTGTCTTGAGAGTATAGTGCAACAGCCTTTTATCTGCCTTCCGCATCACACCATGACACCCATACCACTGATCCAGCTCCGTGAGTCACTTTCTAGTCATGAACCCTTTTGGCACGCAAAGTCCTCATCAGCCCCAGGCAAGTATTGATGAAGCTGCTGCCCTTCATCGTGATGGATTCAAGTGGGATTTATGCCACTTGGGGACCATCACCCTTCCCTGTGGACTACAGCACCCAAGGCCATTAGTCCTCAGGATTGCCAGGTTAGTTAACTGCTGCCTGGCACTTGGCATTCAGTCGCTAGCAGTATGGTCTACTCCATTATTGTAGCGGGATAACCTGGACAGACTTTCATAACCTGGCCAGACGTCATAGTTCTGGAATTGAACATTGATGTTGAAAAACAGCAACTAGACCAAGTGTTCAGACCTGAAGCCTACTCCAGGTCTTACACTGACTGTTTAGGACAGAGGTGGGTAATGTGCAGCCACATGTTTCTGATATAGAAGATTAAATCTAGAGTCTTCAGCAGGCAAACCATGAGCTAACACCCTATTCCTGATAGAAGTGGGTTGCTCTCCAATGTTTCAGGCTGGGTTCCCCCCCCCCCAAAAAAAAAAATATTACTGTACAGTACTTTAAAATGCTGAGGATTGACTCTAGGATCTTCTTCAACTGCTCTACCATTGAGCTTCAACCTTTCTTCTAGGATCGCCCTGCAAGAGGTCACTTATGGACTGAAAAACACCTTGCCTTCTTTGCCATTCATCCTTTGTGCCCACTGTTCTCAATTGCTCAATAGCATCAGTTCGGTCAGAGGTCACTTGTCACATATAGGATACTGAACATAATGCTGGCTGAGCTATCTTGAAGAGGACCAAACATTATAGCTGTGGAGTTATGAGCTGCTGATTCTAGACTGTTTTGTATGTGATGGAAGATAAAGGGGAAGAGGCATTTAATATGATACCACTGAATGCTGGGCCAGCACTTACATGCATAAGCACTACTTGAATAAGAATGATCTGCAGCTTGAATGTCAATTTATATTACTTTGTGTCAAGAGCTTTACAAATGCTTCTGAATTGCAATGTACAGGCATTGGCCTAATGTCAAAGTTTGCAAAATTAAACAGATAGCACTGCTATTTCCTTGAACATAGAGCAGTATAAGTCAGTGTGACTGTTCTTAATCTAAAAGGTGAATCAAATAATGTTCAGCTGAATTGCATTCCAGCAAACTTATGGTTCAGGGTCAAACCCTCTAAGGTTTGTTGTGATGTAAGTTGTGATGTCAACTGCTGACCTTCCATTGACACCAAGTGAGTAATGTTTATGTCAGTGAGTTTGAACATAGAAGATATTATTCAGTATTTTGTTCAGGGCCAAATACTATTCCCACATTAGGCCTGCTGGGTTGGTACTATTTCAATTTTAGGATAACTGGAACAAATCATATATAGAACTGATCTGAAGCAGATTATGAATAAAATGAACAAAATGAAAATTACTATATGTTTGGGCTATTCAAACAGAACAAGCAGGATACCATTGATAAACATATTGATCTAGTCAGATTTCAAAAACTAAGCAGGGTTGGAGCTAGGGATGGTTAGTACAGTCAAACCTTGCAAGAGTCAAAGGTCTTCCACTCCCAATAGTAAATCCCACTGCCTATGATGCTACCTTGTACTGAGACAGACAGTGATCATCCTTCCCTTGAATTAGGCAATGTTGAACTAGAAAGAAGAATAGCCAGTACTGTCTGCATCTGCTGATGTTTCCATGGACATGTGGCAGGCATGCCTCAACACGGAACACTGTTTACCTTCCCACCAAAGTGATATTTATTTATCTACAGTACTTGCAATTTCTTGCTTTCAAACTGGTAGGTTGGCAGGAGCTGGGACAGAGACGGGAGCTCACTTCATTGTGCAGTACTTGGAAATTGAACTCTGACCTTCCAGTTGTCAAGTTTAGTGTCTTAACCACTTGAGCCACCGTAGCCTTCTTAATAAGGTTATGTTGTACATATATAAAGCATTCAAAGAAGGTATTGCCTTTAAAATTAAGTGCAGTTAATCATTAAACATGTTGTGCTGAACAGCAATGTGCAGGAAGAAATATTTCAGTAGAATTAGTGGTCCCAAATAATGGCTATAAAGTATAAATTTGTTTTAAAAGTTTGCCAGCAAAGCATATTAGCTTAGAGGTTAATAATTGTTTTGGCAATTACTTAGAAGAGTGGCTAGATTATAAAACTTCCTTCTTTATTTAACACTTTTTGTAGAAAACACCATCAAATAATGCATCTAGGATTGATTCTGATATATCAAGAAATAGAATGTGTTTATTTACAGGGTCCCGCCTCTATAATTATCTACTAAACATTATGATTCGGCTTTACTGTAAATACTAGCAAAGCCTGGGGATTTCCACTTCCTTAACTCTTTGTTGTGAGAAATTATTTCAGGGAGCAGATGTTTCATTATTTCAAGAGTTAAAAGCTCAAAATGTCCCCAGGAACTTTTTCTTCCATCAATCTCTGACACTCTTAGCTCTGGTTTTTAAATACATACAATAGTAACTTACATTTAGTTCCTATCACGACTGGCACTGTAACAACTAAACATGTTTTATAAAGGCATTTTCAAAAATGCAGTAGTAGTAAATGTTCTATCTAAAAGATTTTGGTTCCCTTTTTAGGAAAAACATTGAGCCATGGCTTATTTTACATAGCCAGGATTAAGCACTAGGAATTGCATGTCTAAACCATGGTAAAAGGTTAGCTGCAAACTAATTTAGCTAGACTAAAACATTGCATCTTCAGCAAAAAAAAGCAGAGTTAACAGAGCTTTCCTGCCACTCCCACTTGTCCATTTACAAAACAATAGAACAGGGCTAGGCCACTGACTGCCCATGGGTCAAATTTGGCCCATGGTGCCAAATAATCTGCCCAGGGCCGTAACCAGGATTCTATATGGGGGGGGGGGTTCCCAGGAGGAGCAAAAATTTCCAGGCACAACAATGTCACACTCACATCACATATATAACATTGGTACCACAGGGTGGGGTGGGGGTGGGTTGTTAGCTCAGGAGGGTTTTTGCCCCCCACCCCACCTTTGGCTACGGCCCTGAATCTGGCCCTCGCTCTAGCCGCCACCGGAATCAGCCGCAGAAGTGTTTACAGCAGCGATAAACAGCAGGGAGACCACCAATCTGGCCTCAACTTTCTGAGGGAGTATGA
Organism: Furcifer pardalis; assembly: GCA_030440675.1. Lineage (NCBI taxonomy): Eukaryota > Metazoa > Chordata > Lepidosauria > Squamata > Chamaeleonidae > Furcifer > Furcifer pardalis. The sequence continues at coordinate 260,548,926 of CP126890.1, forward strand.
CCCACCCCCTGACTCAAAAAGGTGGGCAACGCCAGCAATAGGTCAACATAGCTGCATGCAAAAAACAAACAAACCACCCTTTGCAAGTTAAACCATGATTTTATTGTAAAACTGGACTCTTAAACTGGATTAAAGCAACAAATACTAATTACAATTAACATTGTTCTTATTAAAGGCCAGTGTTACATGTTGGATGCTAGAAGAATATACTGAGGCTTACAGAACAAAGGTTCCTTTGCTGTGCCAAAAAAAAGTCCCCAAATTTTCTGCAAATGACTAATAGTGGGTGTAAATAACATGAGATAGATCATGATTAAAGATTCCTCAGGGGACAAGATGAGATAAATCTTTTCACTTACTTCTTGGTGTTATCTTAAGATCCAGTAGATAAAGTAGATATGATACTTACATGAAATCTGATGCAGTTGAAGTATATTGTTTTGTTATTTTGGATGTTTATTGTTTAATTTTGTTATTCATATTAATAAAAATTATTTTTTAAAAGATCCAAACTTAGTTTGCAGCAATTCTGTCTTCTTGTATCCCACATTATTCTAGAGAGGTTCTTTACCCTCTAGAGAAGCTTGAGTGATGAATGGCAGAAGAAAGGGATGTGGATTCTCCTTCCATGTATTTTCCTAAGTTAGCATTATAAGATCTAAGACTGTTGGGCCACAGTATAAATTCAGCATAAAACACAAATAGAAAAGGAAGTCAATGATTCTTTAAATGATGAGTGTTGTTGCTGAATTCTGCTGCTGATTCTGTGAGACTGGATAAAGGAACTGAGAATTGCTATTTGATGCAGTCACTACAATGCTGTTGTTTGCTTCTACTATAATGAAGTGAATATTATTGCATTGTTAACAGAAAATTACAGTAAAACCCCTACTTATGGAAAAAGTCAATTCCGTCGTTTTTTTATGTAACTCAAAGCAAAGCCATAGGAAAAATGAATTTTTATGTGAATTGAAGCTAACCCATAGGGAAATGAATTTTTACGTAACTCAAAGCAAAGCCATAGGGAAAAGAATCTTTATGTAACTTTAAGCAAACAAATTGGAAATCATGTGAATTGGGACATGGTTTTAGCACAAAATCATTATGTAAGTCAAATTTTATGTAACTCGAGGCATATGTAAGTTGTTGTTTTACTGTATTCTATAATTTTGTTAATTTTGATTGTCTATTCAGTTCTATAATTAACGTGATCTTTATAACATAGGTTGCTAAATGCACTCTAACTGCAGCCATTGTGGAAAAGGAGTACAGTAAAACCTCTACATACGAATTTTTCTGTTCCACAACGTTATTTGTATGTTGCAAAATTTGCATGTTGAAAATACATTGCATTACCAGAAGAGGCCACTATATGTCACAATATTTTTTGTATGTCAAATTTTCCCCATTAAAAATTTGTATGTCGAATTATTTTTAGCAGGATTTCTATTTGTATGTCAATTTTTTTGTAAGTCGAACCGTTTGTATGTCGGGGTTCCACTGTATATCTGTCAACATAGTCATTTGGCTTTCAAGGGCAACACAAGGCAATTTAGGGTTCTTTCAGACATAGTTTTTGTTCTTTAGAAAGCACCTGGCTTGTTCCTGACATTATCAACATTTTTTCTGTTATTCATATCACGTAAGGCTTGTCTCAATTAAAACAGAGACATAAACCAAATATTTTCTATATTGTTGGGTCCCTTCCTAAGCTATGATTTATTTATCTCCTCAACTCATAGTTGGAGGACAGAGTTTAGTATTATGGAACTTCCCTAGGTAATAATAATAATAATTTTGTGTCAGAAATGATTGTGGGTTGAAAGGATTTTTGCTGTAGAAACTCTGCACAGGGGGCACCCAAATGAGTCTTCTTTCATGTCCCCAAGATCTTTTACCACTGAAGTGGTCCCTATTTATCTACTTGCAATTTCTTGCTTTCGATCTGCTAGGTTGGCAGGAGCTGGGACAGAGACAGGAGCTGAAACCATCATGCAGTACCTGGGTCTTGAACTTCTGTCTTGCCAGCATTCCAGCTAACAAGGCAAGATTCTTAACCACTGAGCCACTGCAGCCCCTCTTTGCTAGGTAAAGGTAAAGGTCATCCTTGCTTGATAGCCAGTTGTATCCAACTCTAGGGTTCAGTGCTCATTTCTGTTTATAGCCAAAGAGCCAGTGCTATCTGCATTTGCAGATGTTTCTATAGATGTGTGGCAGGCATGCCTAGGAATGCTGTTTACCTTCCCACTGAAGTGGTACCTATTTATCTACTTACAATTTCTTGCTTTCAGACTGCTAGGTTGGCAGGAGCTGGGACAGATATGGGAACTCTCTCCATTGTTCAGTACTCAGGTCTCTAAACCCAACCTTCCAGTCTTCAAGTTCAGCGTCTTAACCACTAAGCCACCTATGAAAGTTCATTTCTAAAGTCAAAGCCTTCAGTTGGATGATTTCAGTTAGGATTTTCAACTTTTTAAAAATACACAGAGGAAAGAGGAAGCTCCTTTAGAGGATTTCTACTTATTTGTGAAAGATTTTCTTAAAATTCATTGGAAAGAAGCAGATATTGGAGAACTGGCTTTTGCAAATAACACTTGAACATGGATCCAGTAAGAGATGCACTGTTTCATAAAAATGGAAAGAAAGCTGGGAAAATGTTTGCCCTACCTGGAAGACACCACATGTGGGCAGAAGGCAGAATATACTCAGGTGTAACATGCCAGTCTCATGTCTCATCCTATGGAATTTTCCTGTAGTAAGCTCTTGTGTAATCCTCAGAACTACACAAGCAGAGGTCACCAAGAGACATTTTCTAAGCATCTGCAGTGATTAGACTGCAAATCCAAGGATTCCATAGGGTGCAACCATGGCAGTTTAAAATGTTATAAATTATTATAAGCCGGGAGGACCAATTATTAAACTGTTATAATTATGTAGTGTAAATTCAGTGGCAAAGTCCCCAGAGAATGGTGATGGTCCCCAAATGGATTAAATCCCACTTGAATCTATCTTGATGGAGGGCAGAAGTTTTATCAAAACTGGCCCGGGGCCGAGGGGGACTTTGTGCGTCAAAGGGATTTAGGACTAGAAAGTGACTCACAGAACTGGATCAGTGGTACAGGTGTCATGCTGCAATGCAGAAGACAAATGGAAGGCTGCTGCATTATATTCTCAGGGCAATCTTAATGGCTGATCACCTTGATGATTACCAATATTTGGAACTTGATATGGCACAAGCAGAAGAAGTGTAAATGAACTCCAGGAATTCAGTTCTAGTAATACTTACTGTGAAGCAAGCTCCACTTCATTTGTGGGACATATTCCCAAAGTTAGTTTCCACAAGGCTGCAGTCTGTGAAGAAATCCAGTTCTGAATAGTAATCAGGCCATATATCCTAATGAGAATAAAGAGTTTGAGAAGTGCAGGGTCTCCAAGAAAGTATCCATCTTCTGGACACTATACCCATCTAGGATCCCAGTACAGTATCAGGAAAAAGCTGTAGATTGGAGAGCACATCAGATCTGGTGTCTCCAGATGTGTCAGATTATAATTTCTGTCAGTCTAAATCAGGGGTGGCCAATCTTTTTATGCCACGGGACTGACCATGCCCCTAGACAGATGAGCAGGCTGGACCACACACACCCAGAATCAGGGACATTTACAGCTGTCATAAATGTGCCCACTTCTATGTTTACGATAGGTGTGAGCGCGTTTACACGTATGTGGGGTGTGTTTTCGCATGCATGGGCGCATTTTACAGTTGATGTAAATGTGTCTGATTTGACTTCTGGGTGCGGCAGCGGTGGCGGCAGACCACATGAAATGATGCCATTGGCCAGGGCCGGCCCATTGGCTGTAAGTTGGGAACCCCTGTTATACATCATTAAGACACATGCACTCTGAAGTTAAAGGGAGCTACAGTTCAAAACATCTAAAAGAAACCAAGTTAGGGAAGGTTGAATACACAGTATACTGCATCTGGAAACACAAAATGCATGGGTAACTGTAAAACAGGCCTAATTTATCCTGTTTGATGTACATTCATTTATCAATTACTTACCCTGTTATGCTGTTCCACATACAAGAGCAAACAGTTGCCAGCTTACTACATTTTAACTTTTAAATCTTTCATACTGAATTTTATCATTCTTTAAAATGTTGCTTTCAGGCAATCTGTAGTAATCCTTGGCATGATATATAGACACATCCTTTGAGTTCATCTTCTATTGGAGGCTTGCTATAGGAAGCAATGGCATCTAAGATAATCTTGAATATAAAGTACATAAAAGCAGCTATAATTGTCAAATGTTAGATAAATGGTATGGATAGAAAATTTTAGATCCTCAGTTGAATAATCTTTTGGGGTTGGTTTGGGATGTTTAGAAAGATGTTAGTACTACTGCAGTTATAAAGCACATTATTTAACAATTCTCTTCCCTCTCTGTCCCCTATTCTGTGCTTCATAACTGTTTCTGCACCACTGACGTTAGAATAAAGAATCAAAGAAGACCTGTTTGCCAGGCCAAATATTTGAAAAGAGAAAAGAAAGATTTTTTGTTTTTTTGTTTGTTTAAAAGGTGAAGAAACAAATACTCTAAGAATGAGCAGTTTTGCATTTTAATCTCACTTAACTCAAGGCATCATCAAGACTACAGAAAAGAAATGGAGTTTTCTTTAGCTGACCAGATACTGAACACATCTGCTTAGAAATGAGTGCCATTTTGGTCTAGAAAAAAATTATATTTTACTATTCATTCATTTATTGTTTAAAACATTTATAAACAGCCTTTGTTGGCAAAATTACTGAGTGATGTACAAAATTCTAAGTCCTTAGCAAACCCCCCCACACACACACACACTTTTGTTTGTCTTTAATCTGCAATCATACAGATGCAATAGATGACCGTGGGTTCAAATATTATGAAACAAAGAGAAAACCTTTACATTCATTTTTTACAGATCATACATAATTTTACAATCATATCCATGTTACCCTCATTTACCCTATTTTCTAAACAAAAAATACAAATATGATAGACTTTTTTGTTACAGATATATATACTGTATATAAGTCTATCCCTTTCTATACCATTTGGAGCTTTGCAGTAACCTCTTTGAGATGAAAGATTCAGAATTTCAATAATACAGTATTCCAAGGAGGAATTGCATAACAGCTTTGTTTAAAAAACATCTTAGTGGCACTTCTATTTTCAGTTTCTCTGCTTATGATTGTTATCTGATATGCTACATAGCATGGGAGGATTGAAGTCTAAGGAAGTCTTGTTATGATTGCTAACATGGAATTAGCAAGACTACCCAATATACAGTATACTATCAGGAAAGATGTCTGCCATAAAATGAAAAAAAGCTTTGAAAGCTCCTTTTAAAGAAAATCTAATAGTTCCACATTATCCATTTTAAGTAATTAGTGACTTTACGGTTGCAATGCTAATGTAATTTTACTATACAGTACTACTTACTTTTTTAAAAAAATAATAATAATCTGAATATGACAAATTGCAGGTCTATGATGCAAAATATACCCTCCTCCAGACAACCCTGTTGTTTACTTGTCAGCTACACTTGAACCAAATGATATCCGTTCTGTTTATAAGACTACATCTGCAAAGATGCTGCTTTGTTTAAATTGTCATTCATCTTAAGATTTCTGTCTGGAGTTAATAATAATAATAATAATAATAATAATAATAATAATAATAATAATAATAATAATAATAATAATAATAATAATAATAATAATAATAATAATAATAATAATATTGTGTTAGAAATTATTCTGGGTTGAAAGGATTTTTGCAGGAGAAACTCCACTCAGGGAACAGCCAAATGAGGCTCCTTTCATATCCCCAAGAGGTGGGATAGAGACGGGCGCTCAAACCATCAAGCAGTACCTGGGTCTCGAACTGCCATCTTGCCAGCCTTCCAGCTAGCAAGGTGAGCTTCTTAACCACTGAGCCACCGCAGCCAGGATTCCTAAAGAGAATAAGCCTAGAACTAGCTTTCAGAATCACAAGGCATTGAACCTGAATGAATTTGCTCTTAAATAACCTCACTGACTACTCTAACAAGCTGCCTGCTTTGAAGAGAGACAACTTTGAAGCCGGCAGCTGAATGGCTACATTCCAAATGCCCCTAAATACCATATGACTCCTTCAGAATACATTATTGTTCTCTTCAATATAAAGATCTTACAATAGTTCCAAAAGATCCTTTGGCTAGAACTGTAGTCTGTCTACAGGAAAAGAGGTGGGGCCCTAATTGAGAAGGAGTGGGATGCCTTAGTTCTTTGCCTCCTGGCACAATGAAAAATACACACTGAGAAGGGATAGGAAGGAATGTATGTCTCTTCCTGGCAACTACTTATGTTTCCCTTAAGGGACCTCACAGTTTGAAAAACAGCAAGAGAAAAGTTGCTTGTGTTCAGTTAGAAAAAAATTCTCTGTGATTCTACATACTGTATGCTACTGTGGTTAATTGAAGACAACATAAATATACTGTCCTCCCAACTTCTTTATGCTACAGCATTGTTTATTAAATAACAAAATTAAATTGAGACACAGATATTAAGTCTTTTGGCCAAAAACATGCAAAAAAGAACATTTGCAATGATGGACCCAAAAGAAGAACACAGTTTTCTGAATCCATGCCTTGACCACAAGAGTTTTCATTTTCTCTTGAGTATAAAGTAAACATCAAAGACCAAGGTTATGATGTGGGCATGTCAAGCCTCAGTTAGAAATATATAGTCAGGCGTAATTGGATTGTGGTGCAGAAAACTTCCCATTTGTTCATGAATGGCAAAAAGATGAATGATGTAATTACATGAAAGAGTTGCAAAAGTTATAATCATAAGGGAAATGCTCTCGGTCTAGCCATGTGTACTTTTCTCATAGTCTATTATTTCTGAAACTAATATGTTTTCTATTAATAGATATAATACCTAGGAAAACCTTCAGTGAATTAAGTATTGTTTGGGTAAAACTTTTTAAAACAATGCTTTTACCTGAGAATGTAGACTGAAACAACTCTGATTCTTAGGCAAACATATTGATTTTTCAATAAAGAAGGACATGCCAAGGTTGCTTGCTTTGGCAAATTCTTTTCTTCTCATTCTATCTCCACCCTATTTCTAGGAATGAAATACCTTTATATATAATTCTGGCTGTGCATTTTATGATTCATGATGATGGAGGGCATATACTGTAATTCTTTTTAACTAAATCTTAGTAGACAATATTGCTATTCACATATTTCATTAAAAAAATCACTTGTTAATATTATGATAAATCATGCACAAGTCCATAACAAGTTTAAGTATAATGAGAAGTGCTTCTTTCCTGGGATTCAGCCTCCATTCTGTTTCCCATTTCTTGGTATTCTATCTTTTCTTCCCAGCAGATATTCCATGGACAGCAGGTAATAAAACATTTAGGTTTCACTGAGTGTATGTGTGTGTCCATCCATGCCCGTTTAGAGTTGCCTCTCAAGAGTTGTAGACTTTTATTTTTCTTTATGTAAAGAATATTTTTTGTTCAGTCGCACAGTCGATTCCGTCCCTTTGCGATCCTATGGACCGCTGTCTGCCAGGCACTTCTGTCCTCCACCATCCTCCTCATGTCTTTCAGTTAGGCACATGGGTTTGGGAGTCAGTCACTAGTGGGGATTCGAGTCTGGGGTTTCTCTGAAACAGACACCTCAGAAGGGGGAAGGGGCTATTCCACCAAGCCCTTTTTTTGTTGTTGTTCAGTTGCAGTCGATTCCGACCCTCTGCGACCCCATGGACCACTGTCCGCCAGGGCACGCCTGTCCTCCACCATCCCCCTCAACTCGCTCAGCTCTGTGCCCATTGTCTCTACAATACCATCTAGCCATCTCATCTTGGGCCGTCCTCTTCTTCTTTTGCCCTTGACCCTTCCAAGCATCAAGGCTTTCTCAAGTGAATCCTCTCTTCTCATTTGATGTCCAAAGTACTTTAGCTTCATCTTTACTATTTGAACTTCAAGGGAGCAGTCAGGGTTGATTTCTTCTAAGATTGACCTATTTGTTCTCCTCACTGTCCAGGGGACTCTCAAAACTCTCCTCCAGCACCACATCTCAAAGGCATCTATTCTTCTGCGCTCAGCTTTCCTAATGGTCCAGCTCTCACAACCATACATTACCACCGGGAATATCATTACTTTGACTATATGAATTTTTGTTTGCAATGTGATGTCTCTACTTTTCACTATATTCCCCAGGTTTCTCATCGCTTGCCTCCCAAGAATCAGTCGCCTTTTTATTTCATGGCTGCAATCTCTATCTGCAGTGAGCTTTGATCCTAGGAAAGTAAAATCTGTCACTGCTTCTACTTCTTCCCCATCTATTTTCCAGAGACTGATAGGGCCTGTTGCTATTATCTTGGTTTTCTTGATATTAAGTCTCAAGCCAGCTTTTGCACTTTCTTCTTTCAACCTAATCAGGAGCTTCTTTAAGAATATATATATTATTTATAAAGTATACTCTTTATATGGAGTCTGATCAGACGTTCCACTATGGTAATGGAGTAGAACTTACAGCCAGTGATGCAATGTCAAGTGTTGAGCGGTGGTAAATAACCTGACTCGCTAAAGGGCCCAATGGCTATGGGTGGATGAGCCAATTTAGGTGAGGTGATGGCCCCCCTTAGTGGAGGAAATGCCACTGGAAAACATCAGATTGAGCCAAACGGCAAAATGAGCAGAGGAGGAACCACTTCACTATTCTGATTCCCAACAGTCATGGAGGTGGAAGAATCCATACCAGATGGTCTGGCTGTGAAGGTGCACCTTGTTAATATCCTCAAGGCTGTGTTAGTCTACTGCAGTTAAATCCTGCATTTTTCATTTTATATGTGCCACAGAAAATGGCTCCATGAACACAGTGTGCGGGTCACTTCATGGCAAGCTGGGATCCACCTTAAACAAATTCGTGCCAGTGGCATAAAAATATATACTCAGATACGAGTAGCAGCTGACAATGACTATATATGTACTAAAAAGACTTTTGAGATACGATGTATCTGTACTGGCTTACATTTTTATATAAGTACCACAAATAATCTGCATTTGTTTGTTGTTCAGTTGCACAGTCGATTCCGACCCTTTGCGACCCTATGGACCACTGTCCGCCAGGCACCTCTGTCCTCCACCATCCTCCTCAACTCGCTCAGTTCTGTACCCATTGTCTCTCCAATACCATCTAGCTATCTCATTTTTGGCCACCCCCTTTTTCTTTTGCCCTGCACCTTTCCCAGCATTAAGGCTTTCTCAAGTGAATCCTCTCTTCTCACTTGATGTCCAAAGTACTTTAGCTTCATCTTTACTATTTGACCTTCAAGGGAGCAGTCAGGGTTGATTTCTTCTAAGATTGACCTATTTGTTAATCTGCATAGTACCCAGCTTTTACTTTTATAAAAGCAATGTGTATTGCTTTTTAAATGAAATGTGTATTGCTCCTGAAATGTTGTTCTGTTGTGTTGATGTGATATTTTGTAACTGTAATTTGTGATATCCTATCTCTTTGTTAGCTGCCTAGAGTCGCATTGCTAGTGGAGCAGCATACAAGTCAAAATATAATAATAAATATAATAATAATTGTGCAGAAAATATTTCTTAACAAAGTAAGTATCAAATGGGTGTTAAACTGGTTGTTCTTGCACCAGTTGTTTGAACAAATGTGTTCCAACTCCTTTGATCCTTTGAAATCCTGTCTCTCCTTGTTTTTTTATAAGGCTTTTAATTTTCTCTCCTTTAAATATGAAAATTTTGTGCACATTCAACTATTTACACAAAAAGAATCATTTTAATATTGTTTCACTTTGCCACATCTACTTTGCAATTCTACACAGCTGCATTTTCAACGTTTCCTCATTTGCGTCTCTTACAACCTCCTTTGAATGTTTTACAAACTCAGCAAATATAACTGTGTCTAAAGCAGAAGTTCTCAACCTTTTTAAGCCAGGGGCCAGGTCACACTACCTCAGACAGCTTTGGGAGCCAAATGGCCATTTTGCCCTTTCTCCACCACATGGCACGTCCTGGTGTGGTGGAGGCAGTAGGGGCCCACATGAAATGGTGCCATGGGCTGCATATGGTCCGTGGGGCACAGGTTCAGAATCTCTGGTCTAAAGCCTGGCACACCAATGTGCAAAATTTAAGAACAACCCTAAGCTTTCCTCCAAATGCAATAAACAGTCCTATAACAAAAGGAGGCATGAGTGTTGTATGAGCGATGGGAAGTGTGAAACCTGTGACAGAGAAGCAGCTAGCAGAAATGCACTAGGAAAGAAAACAAGACTAGAAAACAAAACAAAGCTACAAAGATGTCAATTGAGACTCAACTTCGATGAGAATGAGGATTATTGTTTAGCTGACCAGAAGAGATGAGGTATCCAGGGCATATTTTTAAAGGGATGAGGGGAGGAAATGCAAAACTGCCAGTCTGTATTTAGCTGCATTTCCTAAGAACTACCCTAGCCATGATTTTAATTAAAAGCAGGAAAGCAAGAACAATCTCTTGCCAGGTGGTCTGGCAGTACCCTACTAGCTTTTTTTTTTTAAGAGAAAAATGTAAAACACAACTGTTAGGTAAACTGTGTATCCTGTTTTCAAAAAGAAGTAACAGAAGGGACTCATTAAGTCTTTCTGAAACAATATATAGTATATACGCATATATTATAGAACAACGTCATCTGCTACTTGTTTTCAAGCATACATTTTTCCTGAAAGTCATTTTCTTAGTTGATGGATGTGTCTCTGGTGACTCAATAAACCGATCCTGGCATGAAACAGGTGACCACACACATTACACTGAATAGGTGGTGGAGGGTGTAGTTGAGTTTGACAAAGCTTTCGTGTTTGTTGCTTGGCCTCTTCATGTCTGCGGCATTCTCCTTTGAAATAATCAGTAGCAGCAGAGATGGTTTGGCACCTACAGCCGCTGCTTTCCAAGTTTGTGGGTTTATACCTGACACCTTCATGGTTTGTTTCAGCTGGTCCTTATAATGCTTCAAAGGAGCTCCATGAGGTCTTGTACCAAAGCTAAATTCCCCATAAAGAATATGATGAGGAATCCTGGAACCACCCATATGACGGATGTGTCCTATCCATAGAACAACAGTGCTATCACAAATGTACAATATCATTTATTTTTAAAAGAATATACAGTAATACCTCATATAACATTAGTATCGAATAACACGAAAATCGCATAACATCAAGGAATCTGGGGGGAAGAATTGCATCAGATAACATTAAGATCCTATGGGATGCTTCAGATAACAACCGCGAAAGCCTGTGTGGTTACAATGTATCTCTATGGATCCCATAGAGGATCAGATAACACTAAAAATCATATAACACGAAGACTTGTGGAACCAGGTTTTAGTGTTATATGAGGTTTTACTGTAGTAGACTAGTAGAATTTGCAGCAGCCAATCACTTAACATACAGCTGCCAATGCAATTTTTTTTTTTTGAAAATAGCAATAAAAGTCACTTATTTACATCACTTATGTAAATGTTACTACAAACTGCAGTGATTTATGACCTATGTAGGTAGAAAAACACAAACACAGTTGCATATACAGTGGAACCTCGGGTAACAAACGGCTCGGTTAACATAAAAATCGCATAACAAAAGGAAATCCATAGAAAATAGTAGTTTGGTTTACAGAAATTTTTTTGAAACGGATTAATTGGTTTTCAATGCATTCCTATGGGAAACTGCATTTTGGTTAATGTACTTTATTTTTCATTGCATTCCTATAGGAAATTGCATTCAATGCATTCCTATGGGAAATTTGGTTAAAATAATTTTTGCTGTAAGAAATGTCCTGGAGGATGCACAGTAATTCAAAATTGGTAATGTTGCCTTTCCTCAGAAGATATATTTTCTATATTTGCATGTCTTTTGTTTATGTGCGTTTCAGTTGCACAGTAATACAGTATAGCAGGGTTCTCAACCTTTTCAAGTCGTGGGCCGGGTCACACTTCTCAGACAGTTGAGGGGGCCGGACTGCTGGTCTCCTACCATTTACAGCCAATTCTGCTGGCAGCTGGAGCAAGGGCAGGGGCCAGATTATTTGGCAATGCAGGCCAAATCCAGCCCACTGGCCATAGGTTTATAACCCCTGCTGCATGGTTTCTTGCACTACTTGTAAGGATTAGAACCCAGGCATCAAGGTTGATAGGAGCTCAATAAATCATCTACTTCAAGGAATAAGCAACTGTGGTCCTCCAGGCAATTTTGCATTAAAGCTCCCATAGTACTTTACTGTTTTTCATGCTGGCTATAGTAGAGCAAAGTTGTTTACTTCTAATATTGGTTGGATATTTTGGAAAGCTGTAGCTTTTAGACATAAGAAGGTTGTGTATCCCTCCTTGTCTAGTGCAATACTATTTCCAATCTACCATGTACCAGTTCCATCTTTGAATATACTCTAAGAAAGTGTTTATGCGATGAGGTTTAGGCCAGTCATTCTATTGCCAAATACCAGTACAGTACTTGATAATATATTCAGTAATTTAAAGGTAGTAGACCTATTAGTCTCTTGTAACAAAAAGCATGAAGACACCTTGTGGTACTTTAAAGATTTACAATTTCAAATAAAACTTGTTAAATATTTAGAGTGACACAATATTCCTTACTGATTTTTCTAACTAGGATTTTGCTTTAGCATATTTACCTAAACAGCCTCTGGTTTACCATGTAATGATGTCTTTAACAATTGTTTACATTCTTCTTGCTCCAAAGGGGGGGGGGGAATCTATGATTATATTGTACAGTTTGGGGCTACATACATCATTTAGAAAAAAGAAGAATTCCCCCATAATTGTTTCCCAATTGTAGTGATGAAGTTGAGGGCAAGGTAAAGTGGAGATAAAGGGCAAAAGCATCTACTGTGCCCTTTAAGATCAGCTGAGAGATGCACAGCTGCATACTCACCGAGAAGTGAAACAGACTGTACTCGAAACTATTAGAAAGTGTTACATTTTGTGGTAGAAAAGTCCTGCCAGTTGGGTGGACACTCCCAGTGTCTGCACTTTGAACAATCTGAAGGTTTTCCTGGAATGAGGGTGGGAGTGCTGAGGCATTCAAATAGCTTCTATTGCAACAGACACATGGACTCAGTTGCCTGATACAGCAAGGTTTATGCATACGGTCTGGAAAGAATGTCATCTGTTAAACCTCAGTATGTCAGGCCACTCCTAAAGCAGAACCATTTTTTTAAAAGAAAAGAAAATGGTGACAATTCTAAGGCACAGGTTGTGACAAAAGGCAGTATGGGAGAGGTGAAGTCCTCCCATTAATTAGTTCTCACTTATAGAACAAAATCACCTCCTCAGAAATAACCTTTGTACCCCTTGAAAAATGTTTATTGTGCCACCACTCCTTTTCAATTGTTCTCATCTGGAGGCAACTGAAACATAAGAACAATTTTAATCTTGAGAGAAATTCATCATCATGCACTTGACATTGTATCTCTCACAATATATTAAGTGTTCTTCTTGGTTATGTGTGTGCCCTTCTTTCCTTCTCTGTACTATACAGTTGTACCTCGCTTAAAGAGCATAATGCGTTCCACAGGATTGCTCTTTAAGCGAGTTTGCTCTTTAAGCGAAACACCATTGTAAGTGACCAATTGTGGGGGGGATTGCAAACCCCGATTTATTTGTTAAGCGAGTTTTTGGTTGGTTTTATTTGTTAAGCAAAGCGAACATTCAGAGAAAATTCTGCTCTTTAAGCGAGTTACTCTTTAAGCGAAACGCAGTTTGACTGTACTCTTATTCACATTAACTTAGATCTAAGTCCTGTTGAATTCAGAAAAATGTTTGCCTAACCTACTTAATAGACAGCCCCCTTTTTAATCCCAAAGGAAAATTAGTATATATTCTTGGTTAGAAAAGTGATAACCAAAAAATAAGTAGTACCCTTTCTTACTTTCTCCTGTTCTGGATCAGTCAGGAAGCTGACTGGAATGCACATTCTCTCTCTTCTGTGACTTCTGCTTCTTGGACAAGAGAAGGCACTGGTTCTTTCTTTATTTCCTCTCTTGTTATTCCTACATGTTCTCTGCATTACCTTTGTTTGCTTACTTGCCCTCTTGATACAAGGTCTGATACAGCAACCTTACTTCTAAAAAATTGTTACCTTCTTGTTTAGTCATTTAATATAGTCTTTTAGATAGCACAATGGTTATTGGGTTTAGCCAACCAAATACCACACTATGGAATGCAACCTCTGCCTCGATTTATTCTCTCAATCCTTCTGGACATCTCTGCTACATCAAGCCCTTCCTATTTTGTAAATCAAAGAGAGAGAAAGTGTACATGATGTTGAAACCTTCAAGGAAGAGTGAAAAGCTATTCAAGATAGCACAATGGTTATTGGGTTTAGCCAACCAAATACCACACTATGGAATGCAACCTCTGCCTCGATTTATTCTCTCAATCCTTCTGGACATCTCTGCTACATCAAGCCCTTCCTATTTTGTAAATCAAAGAGAGAGAAAGTGTACATGATGTTGAAACCTTCAAGGAAGAGTGAAAAGCTATTCAAGATAGCACAATGGTTATTGGGTTTAGCCAACCAAATACCACACTATGGAATGCAACCTCTGCCTCGATTTATTCTCTCAATCCTTCTGGACATCTCTGCTACATCAAGCCCTTCCTATTTTGTAAATCAAAGAGAGAGAAAGTGTACATGATGTTGAAACCTTCAAGGAAGAGTGAAAAGCTATTCAAGATAGCACAATGGTTATTGGGTTTAGCCAACCAAATACCACACTATGGAATGCAACCTCTGCCTCGATTTATTCTCTTAATTTTCTTAATCCTTAGTGCAGAGATTAAAAATGGATGAGTGATCAACTAAAAAGTGGGTAAAATTGTAATTCTCCAGTTGTTGTTGGGACTGCAGTTCCTTCCGAAGGTACCCAACCCTGTAAATTCCAATCCAGCACATCTAGTTTATGAATTGCTCTTGCCTTCAACTGGAAGCACCCTGTAAATACCCATACCTGTACTATCCGGTCTTGATGGGAGTGGACTTGATCCACAAAAGCTAACATTAAAATACAGCAGTTAGTCTTTAAAGTGCCATAACGTTTTTTTATTTTTGTTTTGTTTACTCTCTGTACCATCAAGAGAACCAGAATCTGGAAATGCCGTTTCTATTGACTAGGACTCCCAGAATCCCCACACTGCATGGAGGATTTTTAGGGTTGCTGTCCAAAAAGATTTCATTTCCAAGCTCTGGAAAGGCAGGGGGAGAGTAAATGGAAGCATTTCCACAAGTGGGCGTATCCCTCTGTGTGTGTGTGTGTGAGAGAGAGAGAGAGAGAGAGAGAGAGACTCATTGTGCGCATGCCCATTGGGGGAGTTGAAGCCTCCGGCGAGCGGGCGTTTGCCCTCATCACAGTCCCTGCCCTTATTTGCCTCCCTCGGATTGGGCAGCGGGTGGATCACGTGAGGGTCGCTATGCGACACTTCCTTCCGCGGTGCGCGCACGGTCGAGCGTAAGTTGAAGGGGGGGGTGGGGGAGGTGTCGTTCTGTTTGGTGCTTTGGAGCTTTTCCTCAGCGTCGGCTTTCCTGTGAGGAAAGTGGAGGAGGAGGGCGGTCTCCTCTCTTCCTTCCTTCCTTCCTCTGAGCAGGATTTCTCCTGCGGCTTGTTTGCTCAGGGGATTTAACCCGGGGGGTATTTAAAGCGGTTTAAAGGGACTGCGGTGGCTTAGTTGGTTAAGACGCTAAACTTGACGGCTGGAAAGTCAGCCGTTCGAGACCCGAGTGCGGCACGACGGAGTGAGATGCCACCGCCTGTCCCAGCTCCTGCCAACCTAGCAGTTCAAAAGCAATACGTTGCAAGTAGATAAATAGGTACCGCCTCGATGGGGAAAGTAACAGCGTTCCGCGCGCTTAGGTGTCTAGTCATGCCTGCTACATATCCACAGAAACGTCTGCAGAAGTAGGCAGCACGTGCTCTTGGGCTGTACACAGAAATGAGTACCACACCCTAGAGTCAGATTGAATGATTTTGGAGCAAGGACAAAAACATTGTGAGACCTTAAAGACTAATTCCTGCATTTTAACTTTTTGGAATGTTAGTCTGTGGTTCAGGCATATCAGAAAACAAAATAAACACTAGCACTTTAAAGACTTAACTGCTATATTTTTATTGTTCGCTTTTGTGGATCAAGTCCACTTCCTCAGACAAGGAGTGAAACTTACAGGAATGTTTTTTTTTTGTTTAGTCACACAGTAGATTCTGACCCTTTGCGACCCTATGGACCATTGTTCTCCAGGCACCTCTGTCTTCCACCATCTTCCTCAGCCTGCTCAGCTCTGTGCCCATTGCATCTACAGTACCATCTTTTCTTATGAATTCCTAAGATTTTAAACATTATTTTTATTGGATTTGGTCTGTGTTTTTAGCTATGCTGTAAGCCGCCCAGAGTCGGGTTTACCCGATTGGGGCGGGATAGCAAACGTGAATAAATAATAATAATAATAATAATAATAATAATAATAATAATAATAATAATAATAATAATAATAATAATCTAGCCATCTCACTTTTGGGCTGCCCCCTTCTTCTTTTGCTCTCCACCTTTCCCAGCATCAAAGCTTTCTCAAGTGAATCCTCTCTTCTCATTTGGTGTCCACAAATAACTTTAGCTTCATCTTTACTGTTTGACTTTCTAAGGAGCAGTTAGGATTGATTTCTTTTAGGATCGACTTATTTGTTCTCCTCACTGTCCAGGGGACTCTCAAAACTCTCATCCAATACCAGATTTCAAAGGCATCTATTCTGTGCTCAGCTTTCCTAAAGGTCCAGCTCTCACACCAAATTCAGGGGTCAAAGGGAGAAGGGCCCGCTCAAGCTGGATGACAGACAAGCAAGCACAAGTGTGGGAAGCTGTATTGTTGTGCTTGCTTGTCTGTCATCCGGCTTGAGCAGGCCCTTCTCCCTTTGATCCCTGAATTTGTTGTATATAAACCATGCTTGTAAGTTTCACTCCTTGTCTGAAGAAGTGAACTTGATCCATGAAAGCTAACAATAAAAATATTGCATTGTGTTGTGTATTGATAGTCATGAGGCACTTTTAGTCATTGTGTATTGATTTATTGTGTATGAACTTGTAATTTTACATGTGTTGTGAACCGCCCTGAGTAGGGCGGTACAGAAATTGAAAATAATAATAATAATAATAATAATAATAATAATAATAATAATAATAATAATAATAATAATAATAATAATAATAATAATAATAATAATAATAATAATAAAGTGCTACCGTGTTTTTATTTTGTTTTCTGATATGCCTGTATTTTAACGTTAGCTTTTGTCCACTTCGTCAGACATAAGAGTGAGGTTTCATGGCATCAACTCATACACAACAGGTACACAAAGAATGGTTAGTATAAGTTTACAAATCACTGTGGCTTTTTACAACCAGTGATAACAGAATTTCCCTAATTGGGGTTCAGATTGCTGTGAAGTTTAGTTCTGTTGAGTTGTAAATGATTTGTAGGTGGAACTAAACTTCACATTAATAAATCTGAACTCCAATCAGGGATCTTCTGTTATTACCAGTTGTAATAAGCCACACTAATTTACATGGTATGTTTTGGCTTTTCTTACAGTCATTTGCCCACATGCAGCTATTGACAGGAAATCAGTCTTTCATGCAATCTTTCCATATGGAGGATAGGAAGTGGTCTAATCAATATCAGTGTTTATTTTTTCAAGGCTTGTTTTGGCTTGTTTCACAGTATGCTGTAAAATGAAGAAATTACATCAGTGTTTCATTTTTTACCAAAGGGAGCTGTCTTGATGACTTGAGACAGCCTGATGATTATCCAACTACATGAACTTTCACTTCCAGTACAAAAGTGAGGCACCAAGAACTTTTTAAAACATTTTGATTTGTGCAACTTATGCATATTGTTCTAGCATTTTTCCCTTTCTCAAAGCTAAGCACCCAAGTACAGCAAACACAAAACAGTTGCTCTCAGAGATGCAGAGAACATATCACTTCTGTATCTTAAAAGTATGTATGATAATAAGGCAGAAGTTATCATTGTTCTAGATTTCAACCATTGTGCATTTTGTTCCTGAATTGCAGATTCTCTCTGAAATTATAAGAAACATCTTACTCTTTCACTTCAAGGACAGAAACTTGGATGATTTCTTGTTTAGTACAGGGAATGAACCAGGGCATGATTTATATCTGTACAAATATAGTTTAAGAAAAACTATCTAGTTAATTGCTCAGTTTGAGAGTTCTAAGATTGTAGAGATGGGCTTTACTTAAGATTACTGTACTGTATTAGTATTTTAGGAAATGTGAGCCATTGTGAGTAGATCTCAGGCCTTCCCTGTAGTAAAACCTTCACTTTATAACTCCCACAGAAGTGCACTTGATTGACACTTAAGGAAATATTAGGAATTGAAATAGTATATTTTGTTTCATAAAAGTGGTTATTCACTGACTTTGTTTTTATCTCTGATCTTTGAATTTATGATTTGAGTAATTGAGTATACTGTACTGCCAATTTTAGATTAAAATGTTTTCTGCTTCCTAGATATTTTATAAAAAACTTGATTATTTGTGGTATATAACCATAAAAATAAATAAATATGCATAGCTCATTAGTTACCATCTACAACTGTGTCAGAACTTTATTTGATTTTGCATGAGCAAGTGGGAGGCTAAACATGGCATATACAGTAAGAAAGTAAAATATGCCTCGTGTTGCAGATGAAAAGTGGAACTTAGGTTTAAGATATTGTTTTAGAATTCTATGATCTTAATTTCTGTCTTTCTGCTAGGGTTAATTCAGCTCAATGGGGCTTGCAAGATGGCTTTTGAATGTGAATGTTATAACAGACATTTATTATTTTAGCGTTGGTATTTTACAGAATTACCTATCCTTTTTAAAGAGCATAGCTTTGGTTTTAATTTATTTTTATGGTTGTTTTTGGAATCAGGAGTTGCTTCTATTATTTCATATATATTTTTTCTTTACACATAGTCCTGCGGCATCTGAATACATTTAGGGTTTTTTTACTTTAAGAAAGAAAAGGTACTTTTGTTCAGTTTAAACATACATCTTTCAATACTTTTCAATGCTTCATAAAGAACAATAGAATTCCTAGAATACATAGCTGCAGACATTTATCTTGTGTAGGTGACAAAAATGTACGCATGTGGCAGTTTGAAGTATAAGACAAACATCCACTTCAGGATTGTTCTGTAAGTATGTACATTCTGTAAGCTGTGGCATGGTTTGGAAATCTCGGGAGGAAACAGAATAAATCATGCTTTGTCTAGAACTTCATTAGCCTTTTAATAAACAAAGTAGAGGTTGGAGGAAGAATGTTTTAAGCAGTTGGAAATGTTGTGTTGACAACACATTGCATTCCAAAAATATCACAGAGGTGTTTTATAACTGCTTTTTCTTTCCTTTTAGTTTACATCTCATGAGAAAAACTTGCGGATTTCTAAAACTTTTGCAAGTTTGTGGAACTGCAGCCCTAGTGTGTTACCCCTTTCTTATAGCTTATCCATTACAGATTATGTTCAAAGCTGCCTTTATGCCCTATGATAGATATGTTCAAAACATTATACTGTATCTGCCTATGTTTTCATATATCTAGAACAGTAGAGCCCAAACTTTTTAGGCCACAGGCCGTTCATGTGGTTGAGCCAGTCATGTGGTCATGTGATTCCCTCCACTGGAAGTGGAAGTAAAATGTGCATGTGCATAAAGTGCCCATGTATGTGCATAACATGTTTATGACAGCCATGGGTAATTTACAGCAGCATTATGACCTTGTGTGTTCTACTTCCACTTCTGGGAGCAGTGTGGGGAGCGCGAGCTAGATGATTTGGTGCCATGTAGTTTGGGCACCCCTGATCTAGAAGATAAAGCCAGAATGCATATGTCCACTTAACTTGCATTGAGTAGGATTTTTGTGTTAAATAGGAACACAGTTCAGTCATAAGGAATTCCAATTCAGCCCACAAAAAATAAGGATGTCCTCTACATCATGCTAAAAGTTTTCTGTTCTCTGTATCATTACTTCCAACTAGGAAGAGTCATAGGACAGGTGAAGCTCCCCGAATCCAAATTCCAGATGCAGAAATGTTCATGTAGTGAGACTATGGATAGCCAGGTGCACCCACACTGGGGAAGCAAGGCTAGCAGATAAGCCAGTTTCCTGGCTGCCATCCCTGGTAGGAGTTCTGGCTAGTATAGTTGCATCCAAGATCTCAGGTGTATAGCTGGAGCATATTGTCATGCTTGAGAGAATGAGATCCAGCTTAGAAGTAATAACTAGTTCTCTGCAAAGGTGCAGTAGGGCAGTTTGGAATACAGAAGTTGCAGCAAAGATGAGCATCTCCTCCCAATGTTTTTTTATGCCCTCCCCAACAGCATATATAGGGACAGTTGTGGGCTGTCAAAAATTTTACTACCCCACCATGGGCAGAGCCGACGTCGTGGGCGGAGCCGACGTCATGATGTCATGGGCAGAGCCAAATAAAAATTAAAATAAATAAATAAAAATTAAATAAAAATACACATTAAAATTAAAATAATTAACCAACTCATCCACCCATCCCAAACACAAACCCATCACTTACCTGGCCTGGGGTCGGGACAGGCAGGCAGGCAGGCAGGCACCGCGGAGGCGTGGTGGCAACCGTGGAGGCGTGGTAGCGGTCTTAATATTTACTTTGCATACAATATGTAGCTTCTTATTTGCTAACAACTATCATAAACCAGCTAATCATTTTAATGTGTATCCAATATTACAAAAACAAGTGGAAGAAAGAAATCAGAAGTAGAATTTTTGTAAGGCAAAACTCTCAAAACAATTCTTAATAGAAAGTGCTTGGTGGCCAGAGAATGAGTATTCATTGGGGACAAAGAAGTGAGAAGTAAACCAAATGGAGTGCAGTGTAAAGAGTCATGGTGTAATGGGTGAAATTCTAGCAATCCACATTGCAGCATTCCATTGCAGGTTCCACCTGTAGCCTCTCTGAATGTTAAAAAAAATCTTCTAAATCAAAAGAAACCCTTTAAGGTGCCATCTGAAATGGTGGTAGTTCGGCAATACCATCTTATGCATTTTTCATTGAGCACAATGCTCTGTTGTGTTCAGTCATCTTTATTCCCTAATAGATGTGTTCACCATTTTAGACCACTTAATTCAATATATGTTTACTCTATCTCACTGTTTTCACAGTAAATTAAAAGTTATGATTGAGATTGGTTATCTTTTAGTATTCATAATAGGAACATAATAGGACTGCAGTGTTTAATTGCTTCTAATCATTTATATTTAGATACTTTAATTAACAAAGGAATATCATTAATTGGACGTTTAATATATATTCTAATGCAATTAAAAACTGCTGATAGCAAACAACATTTTAAGCCAGTAACCTCCTTTTCCCCATTCATGCACAGTTGTCACTAGATTAATTAATTAAAATATATATAGTTGGCTTATAGCTGTGGAAAATATGGAATGCTAGAAACTATCAATAAAAAATTTATTTCCCCCCTCCGGAGATAAAAGATACTGTTCTCATGTAACTGTAGGTAATGCAGATGTCCTCTAATTTATTTATAGATGACAATTGCATTGTTTATAGTCAGCACAATTTATTTTTTCATAATAAAATTGTCCTTATAGACTTACATCCAATTGCTACTTCATTTAGACATCAAAATTCTATTGAGACATTAGAAAGTCTGGTTTCCTCAATATACAGTAAAACCTCAGGTTACAATGGAGGTGCGTTCCAACAGCCTCTGTCATAACCCGAAAAAATAGTAAACCGAAATATCCATAGGAATTCATTGGTGGGAAAAAACAGTCCTGAATTGTTCATTGTAGACTGCAAAAAAAAAAAAAAAACACATTAAAAATTTGTAAACCGGGATGGCATTTTAATAGGATTTGCCATTGTAAACTGCAGGAAACTTAAACTGAGGCGGTTGTAACCCAGGGTTTTACTGTATTTAAAAGGAATGATTAATCCTGTGCTTCCTGTAATTGTTTTCTCCATACCATTGCCAAATAGTCTGATGACCAATTCCAATTCATGTGTAGAATGAAAATCTAGTTTGTTGCTTGCACATAAAGTAGTGGTCAAGGGAGGCAGGACCAGTAGCTTCCCTCTAAACATGTTGAGAAGATTAGGTATTCTAACATAAATTTGGGCTAAGTGAGCCTTTAACACAGGGATTCTCAACCTACAGCCAATGGGCTAGATGTGCCCCATGGTGCCAAATAATCCAGCCCCTGCCCTCACTCCAGCTACCACTGGTAGAATCGGCCACGGACTCATTTACGGCGGCAGTAAATGTCAGGGGGACAACCAGTCCTGCCCCTCAACTGTTTGAGGGAGCGTAACCCAGCCACTGACATGAAAAGGTTGAGAACCCCTACTTTAACACCTTAAAAAGTAACAGATTTTATTTGCCATCAGTTTTTCTGCAGATGTATCGAGCTATAGTTCAGGAAAGCTGATACAAAAAAAAAAAAAAAAAAACCCTTACTGCAACAGAGTAACATGGCTATCACTTCAAAAACTGCACATAGTATGAAGCACAATTTTTCTACTTTATTATTTGTACAGTAATTGCAAGCATGTTACTATTTTTCAGGGTTTCATCTGGATTTCAACATTCAGATTGTACTTTCTTTCAATAAAACAAGTGATTATGCAGCGAAGACACAGAGGATTAAATGCTGGACTACTCTTACTCCTTTCTCAGATCTATCAAGTTGGATTTAACAATATTCCACCTGTCACCCTTGCAACTTTGGCAGTGAATATATTTCTCTTTTTACAACCTCTGAAACCACTGGAAGAAGCATGCATCAGTGTCACCGAGTGTATTTATGAGAGAGACTGGCATCGTGTGTATCTTTCAGCATTTCACCATGCAGATGATTGGCATCTATATTTTAACATGGTATCCCTACTTTGGAAGGGAATTCAGTTGGAGAGGAGACTTGGAAGCTTTTGGTTTGGATACATAATCGTGTTGTTTTCACTGCTGGTTGGAGTTGTGTACTTGTTTCTGGAACTGACACTTGTAGAGCTCCTGAATGATCCTTCATATAATTGGAGCTGTGCTGTTGGCTTTTCAGGTAAGATAGTCTCAGGTTTGTTTGTTTTTAGAAGTTTTGTATTTCTACTTGGAAATTTTGATAAAAGGATGGTACAATGTATGTAAGCATTTGGGAATTAAACTTTGTTTTGAGGATTTGAGAAGACAAGATTACTTTGAATATTAAAACTTCTAATTATCATATTTTCTGCCGTATAAGACACAGTTCCCCCCTTAAAATACACTTGAAAATTGAGTGTGTCTTATATGCTGGCCCCACCAATCCAGCCCTCCCCTGGATCCTGGTGGCCAGTGGTGGTGGGATGGGGGGGAATGGGCTTCAAAGGAGCCTTCTTTCCCCCCTCCATCCCACCCTCCCCGACTTCTAGTGGCTATGGGATGGAGGGAGGACTCCTTTCCTTATTATACACCAGCAAATATGGTATATAACTATTTTTTATACATTTGTCGTGTAAGATTGGTTCTGTTCTGTGACCCTGCTTATAATTGCTGATTTGTCCTTATTGCAGTTTTTGAAGTCTTTCACAAGGGAGAGTTCCTTAGCAAACTAAAAGATGCAATAGTATGAAAGGTATAAATACAAATTTGCACTAGTATATCTCATTATAGAATTGAATATAATGGATGTGGGACCTTCTGATCGTATAGAAGAGATGTATTCCTCATAAATAGACAACTTACATTTTTCCAGAAATTGTTGAGGTACAATTCACTTGATACCTCACCAGAAGTGGCAGAGCTACTCAGCAACATCTGGAGGGCACAAGATGTGCACTTCTGACATGGGATCTCTATTTTATTCCAAAAAGAGATATTAGCAAAGCTTCAGGATCAGGATTTAGCAAACGAGGTTTTTGTTTGTTTGTGATATTTTGTTAGTGTAATATTGATACTTTTTGATATTGTAATTTGTGATGGTGGTATGTTGTATTATAATAATGTGGAACCTTTTTTACATAGTACTGTGATTTGTGATGATATGTTGTATTGTACCTTGTAATTGTAACTGTACTTTTGTAACTTTGTTAGCCGCCCAGAGTCACTCTGCGAGTGGGGTGGCATACAAGTCAAATGATGATGATGATGATGCGGTTTTATTGCCACCTCTTAATGCAAACTCAAGTAGCTTCAGTAACATCTGAAGTCAAATAGGAGGATATCACTCAAAAGATGAAATAGTAGAGCAAAAAGAAAAATCTGAAAGTGCAAACATCCATGTATTTTAGATTAAATTAAGTATATTTTGAATGCTGGAATTACCATGGGAGGTTTTTATTACTGAACCTTGGATCATAATATTGTAGTTGTATGTATGCATTTTCAAAATAAAGCTCAATTAAAAGGACTTATGGCTCAGTGGGCACAGAATTGCAGCTTAAGCATACAGATTCTGTTCCCTTTTCTAAAAAATGAAAGTAAACCATAAAATAAGTTAGTACTGATTAATTGGATCTAATTTTATTTAGATGGGTAGAAATTGAATGTGGCAGCCCTATTCTTGTATTATATGCTTTCTTCCTTTATTTAAAAAAATGAACTCCAAATGGTGCTGAATATACAATATAAAATATACAAACAGCTAGGTCCTTCTTACTGTAGCCTATAAAATATATTGTCTGGTAGAAACTCTTTCCAGAAAACTGCCCAATTTGTGTTTAGAGTATGAACAATCATGGATGATAAAGCTCAATTGTAGGGATGTAACTTTCATAATTTCTTGCTCTCCGAATGGAACGGGGGGGGGGCACCCTTTTCTCATTTGAAGACTTCTCTGCATGACTTTTTTCCTCAGAATTTTTTATGGACAATCTGATAGGATTCCTCAGACAATTTTATGATCATTTTTCTGGAAGAAATATGGTTTTACTCATGATTTACCTGGAAAGAACAAAAGCACTATGTCAAAGGTTTTTGGAGACATGCCTCCATGTAATAGGTAAATCTGACATGGGGTGGGGCTCACACAGGGACAATGGATGTGGATAATGGTAAGTTGGATAGGTGGCTATGCTTCTAATTGAAGCTCTGGTCACTGGCTGCAAACAATCCTTTTTAATACACCACCTTCCAACTAGAAACAAGGAGTGGACCCCGCTCCTGGGAACTGCCTTAAAGTTATTTTTACCTTCAAAGGATGGGACGCCAAGGCATATGAGGTCCCCAAGCCTAGGTAGGGTTGCAGGTGCCGGCTCCTCCTTAAAATCGCCCCAGCAACCTTATCAGGTCCCAAACAAATGTCTTTTTATAAAAGTCCGCTCTGTCTCTCACCCCCTCTTATTCAAGGTTAAACTCGTATGAAAATGTAACCAGTAGTTCAGCTACCTGAACCCCTTATCTCAGCAGTGGCACTGCTCCTGCCTTCTCTTCCTGGATCAAAGATGAAGCTTGCGATGTTTTTTAATTCTTTATTTGCAGAAGCATATTCAAAATCCATATGCAAATCACAATGCATATCAAAGCAAAATATCTAGCTAAAACAACTTTTCCCTGTCTAAAATTTAACATGGAACCAGGGCCATTCCATCACCAGCTCCCCCACCCAGCCCCGGGCCGGCTTAAAAGGACGCCTCCACTGGGCGGAGAGGCTATCGCAGCTATGGGACGCCAGGGCCATTCCATCGCTAGCTCCCCAGCTTAAAAGGACACTGTGGCAGCAGACACTAGGACCTCTCCGCCCTTGCCTCTGGACTCTCCACCAGATGGAGAGGCTACCACAGCTATGGGCCGCCAGGGCCATTCAATCGCCGGCTCCCCACCCAGCCCCGGGCTGGCTTAAAAGGATGCTGCAGCAGCAGTGCTAGGAGCTCTCTGCTCTCACCTCCAGACTCTCCACTAGGCGGAGAGGCTTCTGCAGCTGTGGGATGCCAGGGCCATTCCGTCGCTGGCTCCCCACCCAGCCCTGGGCTGGCTTAAAAGGACAATGCAGCAGCAGACACTAGGACCTCTCTGCCCTCGCCTCCGGACTCTCCTCCGGGCGGAGAGATTACTGCAACTGTGGGATGCCAGGGCCATTCCATCACCGGCTCCCCACGCAGCCCTGGGCCGGCTTAAAAGGACATTGCGGCAGCGGAAACCAGGACCTCTCTGCCCTTGCCTCCAGACTCTCCAGCGGGCGGAGAGGTTACCACAGCTGTGGGACTCCAGGGCCATTCCATCGCCGGCTCCCCACCCAGCCCTGGGCAAGCTTAAAAGGACACTGGGGGGACTGGATTCCTTTTTCGGACTTCTCTTTGACTTTTCCCAGCTACATTCTGCAGCATTTTGCTTATAATCACATATGTGATTTTTGTTTTTGCTGTTTTTTTAATACTTTAACATTTTATTGTAATATTAATACTTTTGGATTGTTACTGTGTTATTGATATTTATATATATATATATTCTGATACTGTTATGATTGTGATTATGATAATGTGGAATTTGTGATTGTAATGCTGTTACTTTTATAATATGTAAGCCGCCTAGAGTCAGGTTTACCTGACTACGGCGGGGTATAAATTTGAAATGAAATGGAAAATG
The DNA here is from genome assembly GCA_030440675.1 of Furcifer pardalis. Lineage (NCBI taxonomy): Eukaryota > Metazoa > Chordata > Lepidosauria > Squamata > Chamaeleonidae > Furcifer > Furcifer pardalis. The sequence continues at coordinate 260,575,643 of CP126890.1, forward strand.
AAATGTCCATTGTTGGACTCCTAAATCTACTCTAGGCTTAGAATTCCAATATAATAAGAAAATGCTAGCTTTCCAAAATATGCATTTCTTCTCAGAGACTAAGACCTTTGCCTTGGTTGATTTTAGCAAAGTCTTATGGCATGGTCACACAGGCCCCATCTAAGCTCCCATCTCGATGCTCCTTATCAGATGTCTGGAGTGACAAGGGCTCTCGCTGATTTGAGAATTGGTTCTCCAATGGTTTTCTAAGTGTCTAAACTGTAGGGATTTTATACCATTTTGGCACTCTTCTCCCTCCCTTAAGAATGACAATTATGTGGGAATGAAGTACCCTCACAGGTGTTTTTCCATATACAATGATGTAAGTTTTCCCCACAGGTGTTCTACTCCCTGTGGGGGTCCCAGGATACTAAGTGTGTCCTTTTACCTCTCCCCTTATGTGAGAGTGCAAATATCCCTGTCAAAGTTGAAATGTGACAAGTGAAAGTACTTCTTCCATAAGAATTAGGAGGGTTTCTTCCACTCTTGTTAAAAGGTTATTGACCTAAAATGAACTATGAGTTTATTGCAGTTCGTTCCCCTTAATATGCAAATACGCATGCTCAGGGATTTCACAGGTGTTTGTCTGATTACATCTGTGTTTAGTGACGCAGCATCTCTGGAATGCGCCAAATCAGTTACCTGGAACTGCTTGCAATCTGGAAGGTGCTGCGGTCCTTTGAAACAGTGTTGTCTGGAACCGTGGTCAAAGTGGCATCAGGCAACACAACAGCGGTGGCATACTTGAACAAGCAAGGAGGCATAAAGTCAGTGACCCTACTACATCTAGCTGTTCACCTGTGGGAATGGTGCCTTGAGAAGCACATCTTTCCCATAGGCGTCTGCATACAAGGAACACTCAGCGGTGTAGAGGACGGCTTGAGCAGGATGGGATCCACAACACACGAGTGGGAGCTGAACCCGGAAGTGTTCCAATCCATCTGCGAATGATGGGGGAACCCAGAACTCAACCTTTTCACATCAGAATGAAACAAGAAGTGCCCCAGGTACTGCTCCAGGGCAGGTATCGGGGTTGGATCAGAAGGAGATGCCTTCATGGTACGGTGGGACAGAGACCATCTTTACGTGTTCCCACTATTCCAGTGGTTCCCAACAAGGGGTACACAGCCCACTAGTGGACTTCAATTCCCAGAAGCCTAAGTCAGTACATTGACTGATCAGTGCTTTGGGGAAATGACTTAGGCTTCTGGGAATTGAAGTCCAAAAACCAGCATTTGGGAAACACTGCACTATTCCCTCTCATCCAGAAGGTTCTACCAATCTACTCCTTCACCAGTTGCGGGCAATACTAATAGCCCCAGCGTGGCAAAGACAGCCCTGGTTTCCACTTCTGCTACAACTGTCGTCGCAGTCGCTCACCCTTCCACAATCTTCATCCTGTTCCAAATGGAGGGAGGACAATTACTCTATTCCGATCTGCCAAGCCTCCATCTCACAGCATGGAAGGGAACCCCAGGCTGTCAAGGTTCCTGAATCTCAGCAGAAAGTCTTCTACTCGGAAGTCCTATGTTTCTAAATACTGGCACTTCCACACCTTCCTCGAACTAAGCGTTTAACTCCTAATGGTCCCAATATCCAGGACATTCTGGAATATTCGTTACACCTTGCAGATACTGGCCTAAGCCTCTCGTCCATAAGAGTCCATTTGGCAGCTATTGTTGCACATTCCCCTATGGCCTTGGTCTGCAAATAGTGGCTCTCTAGGTGTTTTGGACTTCAATTCCCAGAAGCCTCGATCAACAGTAGTGCTGACTTGGGCTTCTGGGAATTGAAGTCCAAAACACCTGGAGAGCCACTATTTGCAGACCACTGCCCTATGGGATTGCTCACTTCAATGGCATTCAAAGACCAAACCGTAAAGCGTTTTCTCAAAGGCCTCCATAATGCGTTCCCTCCGGTTCTGATGCTGACCCCACAGTGGTCTCTTTCTACAGTGCTCACTTCACTGACCAAACATTCACACGAACCATTGGCAACTGCTGACATGCGATTCCTGACATGGAAAACAGCATTTTTGGTGGCAATTACCTCTGCCAGGAGGGCCAGTGAGTTAACAGCTCTTGGCTCTGATCCTCCCTTTACAAAGTTATTTCACGATAGGGTGGTTCTCCACCCAGACATCACCTTTTTACCCAAGGTGATTTTGAATTTCCACCTTGGCCATCATATCTCTCTACCAACCTTCTTTGCCAGTCCGACCATGAACTAAGAAAGGACGTGGCACACGTTTCATGTAAAGAGAACTTTCTTATTCTACATCAACAGAATAAGACAGTTTAGAAAGACATTTTGTATTGTATTGTATATTTCGACTTATATGCCGCCCCATTCGCGCAGCGACTCTGGGCGGCTCACAGAGGAAACAGTTACAATTACATAGCAAAATTCCATAGCATAAAAAACAATTACATATATCACATAGCAAATTACAAATATCACATAGCAAGAATAGCATCACAAAACATATCCAAATACATCCCAAAAATCTCCAGTAACAATTACAAATTACAAAACATCAGGACATCCTAAAAAATACATCAGAGATACTAGAACACCTTCTTATTGCCAAGTTGCAGTCTATTCCCAGTGGAATTGCCCGCACGGTCGAGGCAACGGGGCAAACGCCCGCACGACGGGGCTGCTTCTTCTGCCGGGCTCCTGTTGACGGCCCTTTATCCCTCCCAGCCAGGTGGAATGAGTCCGGGGGGGAGGAGGGCGAGGTGGAGGCATCCTCACCTGCCCGCACGGTCGAGGCAACGGGGCAAACGCCCGCACGACCGGGGCTGCTTCTTCTGCCGGGCTCCTGTTGACGGCCCTTTACCCCTCCCAGCCAGGTGAAATGAGTCCGGGGGGGAGGGAGAGGTGGAGGCATCCTCACCTGCCCGCACGGTCGAGACAACGGGGCAAACGCCCGCACGACCGGGGCTGCTTCTTCGGCCGGGCTCCTGTTGACGGCCCTTTATCCCTCCCAGCCAGGTGGAATGAGTTGGGGGGGGGGAGGAGGGAGAGGTGGAGGCATCCTCACCTGCCCGCACAGTCGAGGCAGGTGCCTTATGGAGGAAAGTCTAAAGGAGAATCTATTACAGCACAACGCTTCTCCAAATGGGTCTCGCCTATCATTCACTATCCCTACAAGGCTTCATCTCTTCTTCCTCTTCTGCAATGTCAGGGCACGCTCTACAAGGACTGTGGCCACTTCTACTGCCGTTCTAGAAGGAGCAACACTAGAAGACATATGTAAGGCTGCCACCTTATATATTTGTCAAACACTACAGAATGGACACCAGAGTCACAGCAGATGCCAGACTGGGTCGTGTCGCCTTGCTAGAGGACTCCAGGCTTCTCGCTCATGATGTCCATTCATGGCCATGCCCAAGTATGTGTCCAGGATTCATCTCGTCTGGCTGCCCGCCTATCAATCAAGTGTGAGCTTGTCAGTCTCCCATAAGTGAGAATTCACAGACTACTCGGAGGAGAAAGTTAAGTTGCACTTACCAGTGATAACTTTCACTCTTCAAATATTTAGTCCATGAATTCACACTTTTTCCGCCCTTCCTCCCCACTTGAGCCACACAGATGAGATACTTTATTTATCCTGTGTGCAGCTTAAGTATTAACTGAGGAAAGAGTGTGAAATGGCACCTAAGTGTGGGCGGTACGGTGGGTGGTCCTAACTACAAATCTTTTGATCCAATCAGCTTTATAGCTCTGATAACGGCTCTGTGCAAGCGCAGATCGCATATGTGGGAATTCACAGACTACATACTCGAAGAACAAAAGTTATTACTGGTAAGCGCAACTTAACTTTTTCTTCACAGAACAATGTATGAAAAGTGAAAAAGTAGAAGGGAAAATGGAACAGTCTTTTCATGAGAAACTGGGAAATCTCAGTGATGCAGGAAAATGTCTCACTGAGAAGTCTACATATGACAAGATGGGGAATTGACTGAGAACAGTTTTTTTGGTTACTGATATCTGCACTTAGAAGCATATCAAGAGCAATAAATGTCTATGCTGTTGTTTTTTCCTGTTACCTGAGAATTCGTCCTAATGCAGTGTTTCTGCTTGTTTTGATTCAGGAGTGTTATTTGCTTTGAAAGTGCTTAACAACTATTATCACCCAGGCGGATACAGCAACATCATGGGAATGACTGTGTCAAATAAATATGCTTGTTGGCTGGAACTTATAGCAATTCATTTATTAAGCCCAGGGTAAGTATGCTAAGTAGACTGTGGTGGCTTAGTGGTTAAGATGATGATGACTGGAAGGTTGGCAGGTAAGCAGTTTGAGACCCAAGTCCTGCACAATGGAGTGAGCTCCTGTTTGTCCCAGTTCCTACCAACCTAGCATTTTGAAAACAAGAAATTGCAAGTAGATAAATATGTTCCCCTTGGGTGGGAAGGTAAATCTGTGCTCTCCAGTGTCTAGGCATGCTTGCCACATGTCCACGGAAACGTCTGCAGATGCAGACAGCATTGGCTCTTTGGCTATAAACGGAGATGAGCACCGAACCCTAAAGTCAGATATGATTGGCTTTCGAGCAAGGGCAACCTTTACCTAAGTATGCTAAAATTTTAGTTCCTTGCCTTGTATTGTAGTGCTTTGCAAGAACAGTGTGCAAGATATCATTGGGGGGAAAGGACAAATTGTCTGTGAATGAAGATAAATTCAACCAATGCAGTATTTATCTGAATACAAATTATGCTTTAACACATGCACCAAAGAAGATCTAGTAAATGGCTGAGATAATGCAGTTGAAGTATCCTGTGTCTGGTCAAAAATACAGTAGTCCAATTGTTTTAACTTGTTTTAAGTTTTAAATTGTGCAATGCTATGATAGGAATAAAGAAGAAAGTTTTGAGGCTGTTTTGAAAATTATACCATGTATATGCATTTTAGTAATCAAATGGAAGATAACCTAGAAATTAAGATGGTGGGGCTGCGGTGGCTCAGTGGTTAAGAAGCTTGCCTTGTTAACTGGAAGGCCGACAAGTTGACAGTTTGAGACCCGGGTACTGCATGATGGAATTAGTGCCCGTTGTCTATCCAAACTCTTGCCAACCTCACAGTTCAAAAGCAAGACATTGCAAGTAGATAAATAGGGACCACTTTGGTGGGAAAACATCTTGGGGACATGAAAAGAGCCTCAATTCGGGCTTCCCCTGAGCAGAGTTTCTCAGGCAAAAATCCTTTGGGCCTTGCTTAGTTACATTACACACTTTGAAACTAACAAAAGCTCCTGTGTTAGAGTAATCTATCAGCAGATTAATGTCAATGAAGCAAATTAAGAGGCATTTTTGGTAGCTTTTGCTAAACTCCATCAAATTCAGCATTAAAATCTGAAAATCTTCTTGAACTGGGTCTTCATAAATTAGTCAGGTTCAGAGTGTTTTTAATTTGATCTGGATATTTTATGGGTAAATAAATCAGGGAAACCCTGTTATATCATAAATGATTCTTAAAAATTACAGTGTTCTTTCTTAAGTGATAGTTCACCCCTTACCCCTCATATTGAAATATATTCTGTTCTTTTGGCAGTTACATTGTATTCTTTACAATTTCAAACAGGTGAAGTAGAACCAAGACTTCAAACAGTGACTAGCTAGCATTGGCATAATAAAGGTAGAGAATGTATTTTTAAAAAAGGAACAAAGTTATGTATCATTTCACAAAGACTGGTTTCTTTTCAGGACTTCCTTTGCAGGACATCTGGCAGGTATTCTTGTTGGACTGATGTATACCATGGGACCTTTGAAGATGGTCATGAAAGCTTGTGCAGGTAAAAAATGATGATTGTGGCAACTACTTTTCATGAATTTGAAATTCAGTATAATTTTGAATTAAGCATGAATTTTATTTTTAATCTCTATTTATATAAAAAAATTCTGGCTAGTTTCTTTCTATCTCTTCTTCTAGTCAAGTGTACATGGATAAATTGACAAACATCATAGCTTCTTTTCTCTCTGGTTAGGAAAGAAGGAACATAGATGGTTTTAAAAAATAAACTTCTTAGACTCAAGATATGCTATGATAGAGGCTTGTGCAGAATAGCAGTATCTATCCTGGAGGGGTTGATGGTTGAACTGATACAAATCTCACGTGATTTATTTATTTATTAGTTCAAATTTATATTGCCGCTCACTCGCTGTAGCAACTCAGGGCGGCTTATAAACAATACAATACAGTACAATGCAATATGTTGATGGGGGCTCATTGAACATTTACATTTTATATGAGATGCCATTGAACATTTATATTTTATATGAGATGCCATTGAACATTTACATTTTATATGAGATGCCATTGAACATTTACATTTTATATGCTGCTTGTTATTAAGAAATATACACTTATATATTGTGTGTCTGGACAGTGTGAAATTATATTGTTTATAAACATTAATCAATTATATTATTCTTTGTAGATGTCCTTATGTCTCTGACTGCCTTTTCACAACAAAGAAACAACTACAATCCACGTGAGTAACTTAGTTTTTTGAATAGATTACTTCTATGTAGTGGCTCAAGTGACTAAGATGCTGAGTGGAAGGCAGCAGGTTAGCAGTTCGATTTCTGAGTATTGCAGGATGGAATGAGTTCCCGTCTTTGTCCCAGCTCCAGCGAACCTAGCAGTTTGAAAGCAAGAAATTGCAAGTAGATAAATAGAGACCACTTAGGTAGGAAGGTAAACAGCATTGCATTGCACTAGTCATGCCTACCACAATACCATGGAAACATCTGCAGAAGTAGACAGTGCTGGCACTTCGGCTATGAAACAGAGATGAGCACTGAACCCTAGAATCAGATAGGACTGGCTTTTGAGCAAGGGTGACCTTGACCTTTATACTACTACTAAATCAGGGGTGGCCAAACTATGGCCCGGATCTGGCTCATGGTTCCAAATCATCTGACCCATGGCACCCTCACCACTCCCAGAAGTGGAAGTAAAATGCACCCACGCATGCGCAAAATGCTGCCATAAATGCACCCATGGTTGTCATAAATGCATTTACGACAGCCAAGGATGCATTTACATCAGTGTTTTGTGCATGCGTGAGCACATTTTACTTCAACTTCCAGTGGGAGGAACCACGTGACTGGCCCACTGAACCATGTGACTGTCCCGCAGCCTGGAAAGTTTGAGAATCTCTGTTCTAAATAAACAGGCAAATTGTGTTTATTTTCTATTAAGCATTTTTTACACACATGCATATTCATAAAAACAAAAAAGAAATGCTTGAGAAATGTCAGTGCATTTTCCCAAGCAGAACTGTACTGCCAGATGTTTAGATTTTGTTGGAATTCTCCCATAATGGCAAGACATTCCTGTTCCTCCTGGAATAACCCTCTTGCACTACAGTATTTGCAACAGGAGGAAAAGGCAGATTAATTCTTTGTTGAAGCAGGACTTCCACCTGTGATTGTATGAAGACCACACCTATAATAGCCCCAGTAAAAGAAACAAGGGAGCAGAAATATTGCCTGAAATATCCAAGAGTTATGGAATGACTCTTATATGTATGTAACCCAGGCATGTAATAGAACATAATAAATCAGTACTTTTAACAGATCTGGTTGGCATACATTTTGATGGGTATTGTATTGTCTTTCAGCAGCATATCTTTCAATACACAACGTGTATGGTATATAATAAAAGACTGTACTGATACTTTCAGTATAATTTGAATACTCAGAATGTATTATACATTTGGTCCTAAGCAAGCTTAAAACAAATGTTCTTATAGCTACAATAATCCATTGAGATAATTCAGTCCTTTAGTTTGGATGTTGAGATAGTCAATACACTCTTTTCACACTTGAATCCTGCAAATGAGCAAAAGCAGGCCATTACTTGTAGTTTCTGCAGGTCTTTCCTGGCCTCCTGAAGAGGCTTCTCCTTTCCACAACCAGTGTTGCACACTGAGCATGCTTTAACAGCGAAGTAAAGAAACAGACTCTGTAGTTGATGTTTGCAGGCATCATTATCCATCCTGGAGGCTAGTTTTCTTTTTACTACTTGTACTAAGGCCTATAAAAGTAATTTGACTTATATGGACCTTCTTTGCTATCATCTCACACATGTTTACCTAAAATAGTAAGTAGAATGTTAGTCTGTACATAGACCTGTTGCAGAATGGAGTCTGGCTATCTTAGAGACTGCCTATCTTGTTACGAATCTGCCTAGATGTTAAAATCTTCAGGAGGGTTCCTCTTTAGAATATCAGTCATTGCAGAGGTATGACTAAGAGATATATACTAGATCAGGAGTTCCCAGGCTACAACCCACAGGCCTAATCTGGCCCACAAAGCACATCAATATGGCCTGCGGTGGCCACCTAGGCATCGCCAGAAGTTCCCCCCACCACCAGAAGACCAATGAACCTCTGTAGTTATTAGGAGCTGTAGTTTAGGACCCTCTGAAGATACCATCACTTGAAAGAGATACACTTGCTATAGGTTCATGAGAGGACTTCAGAATTCCTCTCAATTTATGGAATATGGCTTGGCTTAAAGCTTTTTTCATACAATCTATGAAGCAACAGATATTTAACTCAATGTTGTGTTTGTGTCCATTATTACATACTATTATTTGCATCTCTTTATATACAGAGTATCCCAGATATTCTGGTTACACGTCACACCCATCAAGGAACTATAACATGTATACTGGTGGGCTGAGTGAAGAAGAGCAGCTTGAAAGAGCAGTTATAAACAGTCTGAATGACAGAGGTAAGCTTCCCCCCCAAAACACCCCCCCCCCATACTTACACTCTCTATAAGATTGTCACGGTCCAGCCGGCCCCCACACTTCTGGAAAACCCCTGGAAACCAAAACAAACCTCACAGGGCGAGCTGGACGGCTAATTAGAACAGAGATACAACTCTCAGCTGCTTATCAGCTCTTAAGGGGTTTTTAATTTGGTAGCGTTCAAATGTTGGTGTGTGAAATGCAATGCTGCTCTTACCCTATTAGTCCAATGAAGACACATTGTTCAGAAGAAAATGATGAAGATTTATTGATCAAGCATAAAAGTCAGTAGCACAGGTCAGTCCAATAAAGTCTACAGGCAAATCTAGGTAACCATTTTTAAGGAGCAAAAATGCATAGCTCCTAGGCTAAAGAATGCTAGCCCATTGAGATCCAAAAGAAAGGCTCTCTAATCAAAAACAGGTCTTAATCCATGAAGAAACAGAGACGAACTCCTTCTTCTCTCCAAAATGGAGAATTTGGAGTCAGGTGGGACAGCTTAGCCAATCACGTAACACAGAAAACTTTCTCAAAACAACAGTACATTGTTTATACACGTGCACACAGAATGCACTGGGGCTAGCCATAACATGGCTCTGCTAACTTAAAAAAAGATAAGAAATACTGAAAAACAGGCTGTCTGTAACACAGCCTTGAGGATCAGAGAAGACAAAGGATTTTTCTGAAGCCTATTTGAAAATTGGCAATTTCAAGCCTTGGGAGACATTAGGAAATAGGTCCATTTCCTGACAAAGATCTATTTACATGTTGAGGGATATTGATTGTCTTTATTTAGTACAGTATGAGTATTAAAATAAAGCAAAGCATAGCTTCATAAATTTGCATTTGAGATGTTTTTTAATTTTCAAAGTTCCTGTTTCTTTATCCTCCAGACTAGGACATTTGTGCCTGTTTCCCTTCAGGATTGTTAACAGCCTGTCTAAAAAATATGGTTTTTACCTGTTACCATGAAAAAGGGTGGGTGGGTTATTTCTTGGAGTGGTACCTTGTTGGTAGTTATTGTTCATGTGTGGCTTGAAATATAAAAATTAACTATTTTTGGGGCCATGTGCAGGACATGAAATCTTGTTTTTTGATATGAGGAAGCTGTATACTGTTTGCTGTCATAGAAAGGGACAGGAGAACAGCAGAGTTTTAGTTTAGCATCAGAACATAACAGACTCTGGAAGAAGGAGATCCCCAGTCTAGGTCCCTAGATACTATCCTAGAAAAGGCCATATGTCTTAGAATTTGATGACTGCCCATCTTAAATTGCTGACTGCACATCCATAACCATTTGAAGTATTTCAGCTTTCCTCATTAATAGAAAGAAAATAGTTAAAACAACTTTTGCATATCTTCCCGTTCTTGGCCAGGGAGAAGGACGTGCCAAGTGCTGCCTCTTTCATTGTGTTCAATTTATTTTATTTATTTATTTATTTATTAAATTTAATACCCCGCCCCAATCGGGAGAACCCGACTCTGGGCGGCCCACAATCAGAATAAAACAAGAATAAAACAAGAATAAAACCATCACTAAAACGTCAAAGTTAAAATAATCGGAAGATTAAAACAACACAGGGATAGATACCAATAAAATCCCATGATCCAACCCAGGGGGGCAGTCCTTAAATGAGCCACTTGGTATGGGAGCCCATGGTCCCGGGTCCCCAAATCTGTCCCGCCAGCCAGGTTTTCAAGCCCTTTCGGAAGGGCAGGAGCTCCGTCTGAAGGCGCAATTCGGTGGGCAGGAGGTTCCAGAGGGCTGGGCCGAACACGGAGAAGGCTCTCCTCCTAGTACAGGCGAGGTGCGCCTTCCTCGCCGAGGGAATAACAAGGGAGCCTCTCCGATCCGCCCTGGTGGGCCGGGCAGATGTTCTTGGGGTGACGCGGTCTCTTAGGTATCCTGGCCCACTACCATATAGGGCTTTAAAGGTAATAACCAGCACCTTGAATTGCACCCGGAGACATACTGGCAGCCAATGCAGCTCCCGGAGCAGCGGCGAAGCATGAGCATAACGCCCACACCCCACCACTACCCGGGCCGCCGCATTCTGGACCAGCTGGAGTCTCCGGATGGTCATCAGGGGCAGCCCCATGTAGAGCGCGTTACAATAATCAAGTCTGGAGGTGACCAACGCATGTGTGACCATGAGCAGGGCATCCCGGTCTAGGAGGGGGCGTAACTGGCGAATTACACGAAGTTGTGCAAAAGCCCTCCTGGCCACGGCTGCCACCTGCTCTTCGAACAGTAGCCGTGAGTCCAGGAGGACCCCCAGATTACGCACCGGGTCTGTTTGGGGCAAGACTGCCCCATCCAGAACCAAAGGTGGAAGCTCCTTTGATAACACAGGACCCCTTACCCACAGCCACTCAGTCTTGCCGGGATTCAGCTGTAGCCCGTTGTCCCCCATCCAGACCATTACAGCCTTCAGGCACCTGGAGAGGACTTCCACCGCACCGCTTGGGTGCCCACGGGCAGAGATGTATAGCTGGGTATCATCAGCATATTGATGATACCTTACCCCGTGGGAACGGATGATCTCACCCAGCGGCTTCATATAGATGTTGAACAGGAGAGGAGAGAGTACCGAACCCTGAGGCACCCCGTATTGCAGGGGCCTAGGGCTGGACTCCTCCTTCTCCAGGCACACCGACTGGGTCCTGCCCCTCAGGAATGAGGAAAACCAGGACAACACCGTGCCCTGGATCCCCAGACCCTGGAGCCTTCCCAGAAGGATGCCGTGATCGACCGTATCAAAAGCCGCTGAGAGATCGAGAAGAGCAAGGACAGACAGCTCCCCTCCGTCCCGCTCTCTCCAGAGATCATCCACCAAAACGACTAGTGCGGTCTCAGTACCATATCCGGGCCTGAATCCAGACTGAAACGGGTCCAGATAATCCGCTTCATCCAGGACCTCCTGCAACTGCTGCACCACAGCCTTCTCCAAAACCTTACCCAAGAAAGGTAGGTTGGACACTGGACGGTAGTTGGAAATTACCGTGGGATCAAGGGACGGCTTCTTCAAGAGGGGGAGCACCAAAGCGTGTTTAAGCGGTGCTGGAAAGTGCCCCTCTTTTAGAGAAGCATTGATTATCGCCCCGATCCAACCACCTGCCCCAGGCTTGGAGGCTTTAATTAACCAAGCGGGGCATGGGTCCAGTGCACAGGTCGTGGCACGAACAGATGCAATAATGGTTCTAAATAGCTCTAGATCCTCATTACGTTCCCAGGAAATACAGTGGATAATGATTGGCTTCTGTTTACGAAGCTGCAGCTGTGGCCATTTACTTCCTACATAAAAACTACCACACAAAAAGTCAGTGAATTGAGTTACTAATAATACACATTGAAGTCACTAATGAGAGAAAAGGTGTCAAAGTGACAGTATCTCTGGTATAGTCAATACCAACAAGCAGTTAGAAACAGCTGAACATCACAGAAATTGTGGCTGCAGAAGTCTGGGAGCTTACATGAATTTTTGAAATTGACCTTCGTGCTTTATAGGGACTGTAACAGTTGCGTTGTAGAGAATGACAACATACAGAGAAGGTGGTAGCTGAAATCCTTTTGGATAACATGAGCAAAGTCATAGGCTTCAGTCTGTTCCTTGCCTATCAGCAAAGACCCCTACTGTGATCCTCTGGGTGTGCACAAACATTGGCTTAGTGCAGTGGTCAGCAAACTTGGCTCTCCAGCTGTTCTTGGACTTCAGTTCCCAGAAGCCTTGATCAGCAGGAGTGCTGACTTGGGCTTCTGGGAACTGAAGTCCAAGAACACCTGGAGAGCCAAGTTTGCAGACCCCTGGCTTAGTGTGTCCATGTGTGCTCCTGAGAATCACAGCTATGGCTCTTTATTTCTGAAGAACAGAGAGAAACTTAGGACTTTGTTTATGTTACTTCTTCTTCTGCCGTATCTGAATCCGAATATTGGCGGTCCTCTTGGTGACCGCCCATGAAGACTGTCCTCATAATATAATGCAGTGGCCTTTCATCTGCCTTCCGCATTGTAGCATTACTACATAACTGAGCCACGGCCAGCCACTCCTCCAGTTAAATGTATATTGTATATTTACTAATTGAAATATTTATAAGGGATGAGGACCTTCCCTATTGCTTTGTACTGTTTATCCTTGATTGTTTTTTGTATTTCTTTGATTGTACTGCATTTATATATTTTATTATTTTTTATGAAGGTCTTGTCGACCACATCGATTGTATTATACTTGTTATATTGTATGTATATTATGTTCTATTTTGTAACATTGTTAGCCGCTCTGGGTTGCTTCGGCAAGTAGAGCGGCATATAAATTTGAATTTAATAATAATAATAAAGCATTACACCCATACCACTGATCCAGTTCCACAAGTCCACTTTCTGGTCCTGAGCCCATTTAGCATGCAAAGTCCTCATCAGCCCCAGACCAGTATTGATGAAGCTGCTGGCCTCCATGAAGATGGATTCAAGTGGGATTTAATCAACTTGGGGACTATCACCCTTCCCTCTGGACTTTGACACCCAAGGCCGTTAGTCCTTAGGGTTCTCAGGTTAGTTAACCACCACCTGACACTTAGTGTTGAGTTGCTGGCAGTATAGTCTACTCCAGTGGTGACAAATCTATGGTACGCGTGCCAGAGGTGGCACTCGGAGCCCTCTCTGTGGGCACCCGTGCAGTCACCCCAGCACAAAGTTAGCCCCACCATTCTTCTGAGCACCCCCAAGGGAGCACTTCTTCCTTCCCCCAGCACAGTTTCCCCTCCTCCCCCCCCATCTGCCCAGCAGCCCAGCGACAGTGTTTGCTTCTTCCCCCTGTTGCTGTGTTGGCACTTTGTGATAAATAAGTGTTTTTTTGGGGGGTTTGGGGCTCTTGGTCTCTAAAAGGTTCATCATCACTGGTCTACTCTATTACCATAGCAGGATAATATGGCTTGACATGCATGTTATGTAAAATAATTTCAGGCAACAAGTAAGGTATTTGAGTAATAGTTGTATAATTTAATTTAATTTTTCAATTTTTTTGCCACCCCACTCGCAGAGCAACTGAGCAGCTAACAAAGAAAACAATATCACAGTTACAGTACAAAATATCAAGTCACAAGCATTTCAGAAACATTACAGCAATAATGCTTGATTATATTTTGTGGGTTTTTTAAAAGATGTCTTACCCTAACTGCAGTTATTTAACTAGCATAGTGTTAGTGAAAATTTAAAAATAATTGTGTGCCATCAAGTCAATTTTGACTTATGGTTACCTTTTCCAGAAGTGGTTTACCATTCTCTCCTGCTGAGGGTACCCTGGGTCTGTGCAGCTTGCCCATGGCTACACAAGCTGGATCTTGTCGTGGGAAGCACAATGAGGAATCAAATGCCTAATCTCCAGCCCTGCAACCAAATAGCGGAACCACTGACCTATCCAGACCACTACTATGTTAAAAGAAAGGTTATGCCTCATCTTTCAACATAATGATTGATAGCAACCTGCTTAGATTAAAATTCTGAAGTGAACAGTGTTAGTGGAGAAGTGTCTGTCTGATTTAGAATTATTTGCACAATAGAAAATTACCAACTCAGAGATGTTTATGATAGGCTTGTTGGGGATTTGGTGATGCAAATAATATAACCTCACTGCTTACACTCCAATTATTTAGGGAAAAGGAATGGAGCTATAGCAGTGAAAATTAGTTGGTGTTGAAGCTTGGAGCAAAGGGATCTTTGCTATATTAAAAAATGTGCTGTTCAGTACCTTAAATATTGTTGAATTTTGGAGGCTGTTGGTTGTGCTTGTTTCCCGTTTTCTATCAAAGTGGAATGATATTATGACAGACAAGCTTGACCTGACCTTTGCCAAGGGCTCTCCCCATTTCTTTCCAAACTATCTTTACCAGCATGCTCTATGGAACTTTCCCAAGACTCCTGGGTCCAGGAAACCTGTCGTGCTGTCCAGCTGAAGCTGCAGAGACTTGGGGCTTATCAGTATTTAACAGTGCCCAGCAAGATGTATGGAGAGTATTGTATTTAGTGTGGTAGCGTCTGGTTTATGGATTAACTCTTGTCTTATCCTCTCTCCCAAAATGAACAGACGTTGTGATGAAGTAAAGTTGTTTATTGTTCTTGAAGCATAATGCAGGAATACAGGTTATTTCGTTGATTCAGGATACAGGATCTCAGCATACAAAAAGACTAATCAAAAAGTACAGTTAGGGAAATTCACACCCAGGCCTTTCCCCCATAAACAAAAGGAAAACCTGGCTAATCTAAGTAATCATAATTACATCTGGGTAAGGGCTTGGTGGAATAGCCCCTTCCCCCTTCTGAGGTGTCTGTTTCAGAGAAACCCCAGACTCGAATCCCCACTAGTGACTGACTCTCAAACCCATGTGCCTAACTGAAAGACATGAGCTTGGCCCACCTAATTAGCATACAGCCAATTAGAACCCAGGGTTGGTGTAAGCAACAACTGGTTCCCATAACAAAGTATGGCTTTCTCAGGCTCTGGATGTTTACATTCCAGCCCTGGAGGCAAAGACAAAACATGAAGGCCTGAAACTTGGAGAAGCTTCTCGTAAGCCCATCTGCTTCATAAGGGAAGCAGAGAAAATATGAAGCCTTTTGCAAAGAGCAAAGCTACATTCTGACACAGTTCAAAACCAAAGAAACACCATGTTGAATAACTTGTGAACCCATATTATGACAGATATACTTGGAGTTCAAAAAAATCAGCAAAACTGCAAATGAAATTCAGTTTCCTAATGCTCTAAGATCTTCTAGAACAGGGGTTCTCAACCTCTGGCCCATGCTGCCAGAAGCTGTGCCATGTGTGGTTCCTTTTTAATGTAAACAGCATTTCAAAGCTGTTTACATTAAAAAGGCACCACACATGGCATAGCTTCCTCCGGAGGTGGCAGCAGTGGGAGCAAGGGCAGTGGGCTGCATTAAATGGTACCATTGGGCTCCTGGCCTTCTCTCACACACACCCCTCTGGAACCCCAGCCCCATGGATAACCTCCAGCCCCACAAGGAAGGACTAGCCTCGTTAAAAAGCCCCACTCACCCTTTTCCTGAGTAGGCAATTAATCTCATTAATATCAGTTTGGGAAGGGAGGGGTGTCTGATGGTTGGCGTCTCTCCCTCTTTCCAGGGAGAAACAAAATGGTCATCCTTGTGAAGCTGTTGGGACAAAATGGCCACCTCAGAATGGCCACCCCCATCACGCAGGCAGGAAAAAATGGCCATCCAGCCTGACCAGCTGTCTGAGGGAGCATGATAATCCCATGGCTTGAAAAGGTTGAGAACCCTGTTCTAAGAGTTTAGATGTTGAATTCTTCATGTCTTTGGATCACTTGTCTGATTTGAGTATTCCCTGTTCTGTAGAGTTCTAAGACCCTAATTTTTGCATTAAAAGAGTTCACATGGAATTATCTCAGTATTTTAAAATGTACATGAAGTTATGGCTAATGGCTGAAAAAGCCAATACATATAATGTGAACTGATGGATAGGAAAAAACTTAATGTTACTCTAAGTAAACCTGACTGATGATGTCAAATTTGAAATGAAGGTATAAAATAGGCATACATTTGAGTATAATCCTTTAATTTCTAAACATTTCTGGTTTTCACCAGTACTTGCCAAAGAATCCTTTGGCACAGTGTCACACTTTGGTTTATTCTGCTTCTGTGCTATAAAAGCTTGGAGAAAGAATACTAGAGTAGCCTTTGCCTGTGCTATGTGCGTTTGGCCCATCGTAGTCTCAGGTCCAATCAGTTTTGTAAATTATTTTGCTTTCCACACAGAAATCCAGAAATAGCACCAGAAGCATCAGCTGGAATTGTTGAAACTGAATTCAGTATGTTCTGTTGCAGTTGTCTTAAGTTCCTATTAAATGATTTCTCTACTGAGTTTTACTTATGTACAAGTATCTACCCAATTATTCATAGTATGCTTATGAAAATGCTTTGGATTAGTATGGATGGGATTTTGAGAAGCTTTGATTAAAAACAAATAACTGAATGACGGCAAATGGCTTGCCCCCACATATACACATAATATCTGCACTGTGAGAACTGCAGAGTTTAGATTAGGGAGAGAGTCACAGTAATGACAAGGAGAGGATTACTCTTTTTTCCATGGAAATAACTGCACTTTGTTGGGGACTGAAATGCCATTGAATTTTTTTTCATTATGCCCATAGAGCAGGAGAGGCCAGCCTTTTTACACTGTGGGTCTGACCACGCCCCTCGGAAGTGGAAGCGGGTTGCAAAACAGCTGTTCTCAGCCACTGCCAAATTCTTGCATTCTGATGCATCAAGCCCAATGCTAACTCATTGGCAAATGCAATATTTGTTGCATCCACCCTTTGGCTGTGATGCATCAACTTGCAAGAGAAGTTTGTTTTGCATCCATTTGCAATAAGGGGCCGGGCTTTGCAGCAGGTTTGAATAATAACAGGGGATTTTGTCAGTTGAAAAAAGATACAATATTATTTATTTATTTATTTATTTATTTATTATTTATTTATTTATTACATTTGTTACCCCGCCCCAATCGGGAGAACCCGACTCTGAGCGACTTACATCAAAACAGGAAATAAAATATAGAACAGTCCATTATTATCCAGGATATTATTATCCTGTTAGGCTGATCGATTATTGTGTGCCTGTGTACATGATGTGTGTATAAACTGGTGCCATGAGGTCTCACTCTTATGTACGATGAAGTAGACTTGGTCTATGAAATCTCACAGTTAAATACAGGAGTTAGTCTTTAAGGTGCCACAACATTTTTTGTCTTTTTCTTTTGATGTTCTGTTTTATTTACTCTCAGATATGCTTGCACAGACTGACATGGCTATCACTTCAAACATTTCAAAAACCCAGAAATTTTATCCATACAGAAATAGCAGTCTGAGTGATGGTCTTTTGGCTCACGCCAAACCATAGGCACAGGCCAACGTAATACACCTGACCACAGATATTAGGTGCCCATCTTTTATCCTGATCTCCAATTTCACATCCAAAGTAACACTTGTAAGCAAATCTCACCCTCTTGGTTAGGTTCTTGTGTTGATCATCCAGAGTATATTTGCCACGAATGTAGCAAAAATTGTCCGGTTTATTAACATAGCTGTGCGTACTCATCTTTAGCTCAAAACAGATTCACTATGGCCTGGCTATACTATCCAATAAGACGGTTTCGCACTAGAGACAAGTCCTTGGTCCATCTTGCCCAGGGGTCTGCAAACTTGGCTCTCCAGGTGTTCTTAGACTTCAATTCCCAGAAGCCCAAGTCAGCACACCTGCTGATTGGACTTCTGGGAATTGAAGTCCAAGAACACCTGGAGAGCCAAGTTTGCAGACCCCTGATCTTGCCTTATATACTTATTTCTGATGTCAGCTCACTGACTTGCCCAGACATGCCCGGCCACTCCTGGAACATACATGCCACCAGGGGACGTGATTCAACTGAGGCGGGAGCAGGCATAGTGGTAGCTGCAACTGTTATAATGTTCCCATGTAAAAATACATTACCCAATTACTGGCCATTTGAACAGCTAAAGCATGTATGTGATAGGCAAATTCCAAGTTCACATTTGGAATCAGCATACTCAATATCGTGTAAAACACATGTGTTATTCCCAGTAGCAAAATCATTGTTGTGCAGTGATCTGTGCTGGAGCCTTTTGTCAGTATACCTGTTCTCTTGCCATGGCAAAATGTCTTGAATAGTTTGCTCTACGTGGATACTTGCGCTAGATAGCTTTTTCATTCACTTTTAGCTTATTGAAAAGTATGTATACATTTTCACCATGAGAAAGCTTTGTTTTTTGTATTTCCCCGGTATTCAAACATCCTTTTATGATCACTGACACATTGCAGATGCTTTTAGTTCTTGTGATGATTATAGTTTTAAGCATGGATTATTGGTAATTCACATCTTGTACTACTTCCCAAAAGACATTGTATAACTTGGAGAAAAATTTATTAGCCCTTCTATGTACAAGGAAACCTTAAAAATATTCATATTATTTATTTTCTGGCCTCCTCATAGTTGTGTATTCTGAGGAAACACCAGTGACATACAATAAGTTCTTTTATGTGGTTGAACCCACAAGTTCTTCATGTTCTACCCTCATTTAGGGAGGGATGCTGATTGCTTTGTAGATTTCATAAAACTTTATAGGATACAGCTGTCCAAAAAGCTCTTGAGGGTATCTTTCTGTTCTTGGGTATGCAGTGCTAAAATTGAAAATTACAGACAAGGCTCAAAGCTGTAAATACATTTTATTTTTAAAACAAAAACAAGTGAAACTTGTACAGTCTTCCCAGTTGACTAAATCTGTTAACTAGCAAATCCACATCAGGGTTAGGATGCTAGTTATGCTGCTGATCATTCCAGAAACACTATGTTGAACAGACCATATAACAGCAAGTTTAAGTTCTGAATTCAACCGTGGATTAGTGCAAAAATGTATAGCTGTATACCTCAGTTGGCTTTCGTTTTATTCTTGTTTTAGATGAAACTCGATCTGACACAGAAAGTGCTAGATGCTGGCAAATAATCCCTGGGCTTCAGTCTGGCCACACAATAAACAACTCTATAATATCCAGTGCTGCAGCTTCTGTAGAGCCTGTCTGTTTCAAAATAAACTTAATTCTGCTTACTATGCGGAATGCTTTGTTGACTGGGGTTTGTCCTACTTTCCTGTCTTGATTTGCTAGTGTGTCTCTTCTGCCATCTGCTGGACAACATGAAGAATGGCCTGACAATGAGTTCTGTTGCTCTTTAGAAGTGTTACTTTTATTAATCCTAGGTGTTCAGAATTTATGGAAACCTCTCGTGCTTACTTAGATATCCTGATTCTCTATTTACTCTGAGCACAAATTCAGAATTACTGTGAGAAGCCAGAGTATTTCCCACATATGTTCAGTCATTTTTATCAATGTTTTAAGGGGATATTTTGGCATTTTAAAATGTATTCCTGCTTCCTTTTCAGCCAATGCCAAACCTTAGTTGATGATAAGAGAAGAATGGTTTGGTTGTAACTGGTGATTTTTCATATCACAAGCATCTAACAAAAGCAGCTTTGGAAAACATTGTTTCAAAGTTTTCAGTCTAAATGCAACAAGGCTGCAGGAATTTCTGTATTTGTCACAGTAATCAAATAAACAAATCTAAGAACTTCTTATATACTTAGCATAGAGCTGGCATGGAAGGCATCGTAGTGCTGACTTTCCATTTTTAGCCTGGGAATGAGTGGCTCAGAGTCATAGAATTGCAGAGATGAAAGGAACACACACACACACACACACACACGTGGACGTTTTTGAGCTCAACTTCCTGCAGAAGCAGGAAATCAACTAGTCAAGTAGCTATCCAACCTCTGTTTAAAAGCCTTCAGTGAAGGAGATTCCACTGCCTCCTGTGGTTATTTGTTCCACTGTGGAACAGCTCTTAACTGTCAGGATGTTCTTCCTAATATTTGGTTGAAATTCCTTCCCTTATAATTTAGATCCATTACTTCAATTTGTTTGCATGTCTGACCAGGCATCCTACTACTCTAATGGAGTAGACGGTACAGCCAGCAACTCAACACCGAGTGTTGGGCAGCAGTAAATAACCTGACTCCCTAAAGGGGCCAATGGCTACAGGCAGATGGGCCCCTTTAGGTGGGGTGATGGTTCCCCTCAGTGGAGGAAATGCCACTGGAAACCATCATATTGGGCCCAACAGCAAAATGAGTGGAGGAGGAACTCTGATTCCCAAAGGTCATGGAGGCAGAAGAGGCCATGCCAGATGGACTGGCTGTGATGGTGCACCTTGATAATATCCTCAAGGCTGCCGCAGTCCATTGCAGTCCCGGTGATAAATCCTGCATGTCTCATTTCATATGTGCTGCAGGAGATGGCTCTGTGATCACAGTATGTGGGTCACTTCATGGCAAGTTGGGATCCACCTTAAACAAATTCACACCAATGGCATTTTTCCTGCTTTGGGAAAAAATGCATTCTCGGAAACAAGTTGCAGCCGACAACTTCAATTTGTACCTCCTAGAACTGGATGAATCAAGTTTGTTCCTGCCTCTACATTACAAACCTTCAAATATTTGAAGGTGGCTAGCATGTCATTTCTCAGTATTGAATTATCTTCTGCTTTCTTTTGAGACCTCATGGTGAGGAGGCTTAAAATTAAAACAAAACCCCAAAAGACCTTGGGCTCTGCCGTTGCAAATTTTTCATGTTGCTTGAGAAAGGTCCATTGCAGGTTATGCTGCTTCTGAAATATCATTCAGCTTAGCTAGTTCATAAATTGCAAACAATTGCTTGTTCTTTTTCCAAATAATAATTGAACACAGACAGTATTCATATCCTCTTCAAGTTCACATTACCACAAAAACAGGACCATTTGTTCCAATGGAAATTCCTTGTAATAAGAAATGAAACTGCTTCTGAGAGTTTAAACTAGGCTTCCTTTCTCTTCTCAGCACCAAAGATTTGATGGCTTTCTCTTTTTATTTAATTGAACACTGAAAAAGAACAGTGACTGAAATTTGAAGCATGGGAAATAGATTTGTTTGTGTGTGCATGCTTGCAACCAAGCTTGTCATCAGTGCAGACATCACATGGTGAGAAATTAAAGACTATTGTTGTAACACTACAACATCATTTGATCACAGTGCGCAACTTAGTGGTCCCTTGATGTTTGGAACTTCATCTGCCTGAATTCTAGACCAGGGGTCCCTAAACTATGGCCTGGGGGCCTGATCTGGCCCCTGGGCGCATTTTACTTCTACTTTTGTGAGCAACAAGGGCTTTGTGGGCCAGATGAATTGGCATTGGAGGCCGGATCCAGCCCCCTGAACCACATGACTGGCCCACTGCCCAAAAAGTTTAGGTACCCCTGTTCTAGACTATTGGGCATAAAAGTTGACACTGATGGGAAGTGTAGTCCAAAACATTCAAAGGGCAGCATGTTCCCTGATTCAGGATTAGACACTGTTGACAAGCTTGTTTGGATCAAAGGTGCTAAACTTCTGGCAAGTATTAGTTTAATATGTTGAGGAAAAATAGGTTTGGGGTTGATAGGTGTTAGAAGAATGTGTATGAAAAGTTCTCTGTAATTCACCTTATAATTACAGTGGCATCACATTGTCATTGCAGGTGAGAGAAGACCCTATGGCTTCTGGCCTCCAACAGAAGAACAATCCGCTGAAGAACTTCGAAGACACAGACTTAATCGATTTGATAGATGGTAAAATTCTCAAGATCCGTCTCTTTACAACTACTGCACTATTGGCTAATCTATTCTTATTCAAGGATTATTTGCTTCCGAAAGCAGTGATCCCTGGAAAGTATCTACCAGCCTATGTAAAAAGGCATACTTGCTATTTTGCATACGCACATCAAAGTTAAAAGAACTCAGTTCACCAAGGGACACTTTTGAAGTGCAGCTTTTATTCATATCAATGGGAAATACATAGAAATGTTTGAGTTAATATTAATTAATCCTTAATATTTCAGCAAACCATAACCTCAGTTCAATCATGCATTTTAAACACATGAACTTTGTTTTCTTTCTTGGGGTCTTATTTATAGAAGTGCTTGATGCATTTGAAGAGGATAGCAATTTGCTATGCAGCCATATTTCTTCCAAATGCAAATTTATCAACAGGTTCGGTCTATAAATCTTGGAGATGTGATGCTTAGAATGGTTTAGATTTATTTTTTACTTACATTCAGTGGTTGTTTCCAAAGCCTAGTTAATGCTTCCATGAGAAGTTCCATAATTATCAGCAGTAATTCTACAGTTACGTGGTTTAAAAATACAGCCTCTGGATGTAAATTTGGACTGAAAACTATCTTTTCTAATCAAGTCCTATTTTTCTCATCCTGAACCAATATAAATATTTCTTGAACAAATAACTGGTGAAATGAAAGGGAGTTTTTTAGGAGCACCATTTGGATACTATCCATTCACCTCAGTGAGAGGCGGTTGTACCAAGATTTTCATTTTGAGGTATTGTTGTTCACTTTTACTGAAGTGAATGAAAATGTTTCTATCTGCGTGGACACTGCACATACATGTGGATTCCTGTCCCCAGTGTGCTTTGAAGAACTCATCTGCAACATGATTTGATGTGCTTCAGAAAATTTCTAAATATGGTTTAGTACTTAACAACTAATAGCTTCTATTTGGCTCACAGTTGTCATCTTTTGAGCTGATAGCTGGAAAATAACACCTACTTTTGGGGGCTGAGACCATTTAAGAACTTTATGGATTATGCAGGACCCTTGGGGCTTTGTCTGCAGTGTCTTTCAGAATAGTCACATGCTGCTGACCTTACGTTAAGTTTAAAAAATCATTATTGCATAAATATGCAAATAGACTAGCACTTGCACTTCACCATTTTGTATAAATGGAATTTTAACTTTGTAGTTTTTTAACAGAGCCTAAGAAAGGGAAGTTCTGCTATCTTTGACTTTTTTGTTATAACATAAAGTGTATTTTGATTCTCTTGTGCGGCTGATTACTGAGAATGTTTTCACTTTTGATTTATTTTGGTGGTGGAAAGCCACTTTATTAGGAAGTTCTGTGCTTTTGAAGCCTTGACACATCTACCTCTTCAAGGAGTGTTGGGCCATTGTGAATGTGCCAACAAATATAGAAAACAAAACAATGGTCTACAGACTGTCAACATTCAATATACATCCTAGTTGCCAAGAAAAGAAATGCCAAAGAGTGCAGTAACTGTAGGACTATCATTCTTATTTCCCATGTAAGCAAAGCGATGGTCAAGGTGTTGCGACAGAGCAGGAAATAATGTTTTGATTTGAGCTCGCTTGCCGCAGACACCATCAGATATTTTGATTTCTTAGTATTGTTGGTTGTTCATTTAATTATTTGTACACTGCCCAGAGTGGGAAACATCCCAGATGGGCGGTATAAAAATGGAATAAATAAATAAATAAGAAATGCTTGAGGTTCAAGCTGAATTCTGAAAAATAGGCACTCAAGATCCTATTGCAAATATCTGCTTGCTAGTGGAGTGCACCAAGAATTTCAGAAGAAGATCAATCTATGTTATATAAGATATAAGCCTTTGATTGTGTGGATCATGGCAAACTATGGGTACCTCTGAAAGAAATACACAAAAGAAACGTGGAGGGCCCAATCCTCACTAGTTTTCAAAACCATTTAAGTTTGATCTATTTATGGTGTGGGAGATGAAGAAAGTGGAGTTGCAGTTGTTTATCCGTTGCCATTAAGACTGTTTGTCTGTGAAATTGAATGCAACCTCAGAAATCCTACCAAAGTAGAAATAGTGTAAGTGCTTAAAAGTATATATCAGAAGTGTCTTTTCTATATTTGGGGGGTTGAAACACTGGTCCTAGGGTGCAACATCTGCCCCTAGGTCTTCTAGAGTTTTCCACCCACATACATTTTTCAAAATGGGACATACTTTAGTACAATGTATGTGTTAATAAATCACATTTTTTCTGCTTCTGTGTAATAGAACAAATCCTTTACAATAAATGCTGTGCAAGAAGATGTCACACACTCCTGGGATCTGAGATTAACATCAGTGGTGCAGACTGACTACTGGTTAGCCTGATACAGTATTCCTGTGAGTGCATATAGGCTACAGGGAGCCCCAGTCCAGGGTCCCCATCCCAAACCATTTCTGCTCCACTTTAGAATTCTCTACATTGAATATAAAAGTTTAGAAAGGATTTCCAAGTGAAGACTATCTCATAATCTTGCTGTGTAGGGAGGATTCTAAGTACAGTGGAACCTCAGTTAATGTAATTAATACGTTCTCCGGGATGTTTCTTACAGTGAAAATTACTTTAACTGAATTTCCCATAGGAATGCATTGAAAACTAAAATACTTTAACTGAAACACAGTTTCCCATAGCAATGCATTGAAAAAAAAAATTAAACCATTCTAGAAAAAATTATGTAAACCTAGCCACTAATTTCTATGGATTTCCTTTTGTTATGCAATTTTTAAGTTAATCGAGCCTTTTATTAACCAAGGTTCCACTGTATGTTCAGCTCAACACAGTAGAATCACCATTTAGATTACATAGGAATTCAAAGTAGTGCATGTAGGGATATTTGTTAGGGTTGCATACACTTTTGTCTCAATGTCACAGTTCAACCCCACTTACAGAGTACCTGACTAGGTCAGTGGTTCCCAACAAAGGGTACACAGCCCACTAGTGGACTTCAATTCCCAGAAGCCTAAGTCAGTACACTGGCTGATCAGTGCTTTGGGGAAATGACTTAGGATTCTGGGAATTGAAGTCCAAAAACCAGCATTTGGGAAACACCCGATTAGGTCATACAGTCTTGAGTGTATATGCACTGCAGCTAGTGTACAGTACTGTTCTCCAGTTTCAGTGGTATAATACTGTGGGTATTATAATCTTAGAATGAAGACAGAAGGCAAGGAATGAAGTATAAGCCACGTCACAGTCTGAATGTCCAACCTGCAGTACCTTTAACTAATCTAGCAAAAGATCTCATAAAATGTATATAAAGTTGTACCTCGCTTAAAGAACACAATGTGTTCCACAGGATTGCTCTTTAAGCGAAACACCATTGTAAGTGACCAATTGTGACTTCTTGGTGGGGGGGATTGCAAACCCCGATTTAGTAAGTGAGTTTTTGGTTGGTTTTATTTGTTAAGCGAGGCAAACATTCAGAAAAAATTCTGCTCTTTAAACAAGTTACTCTTTATGTGAGGTTGGACTGTATTTACTGTAGTAAGCAAGGTGAGAGCTGTAATTCTGTTTTCCACTCAATGGTCACACTCCAACTGTTGGATCAGTGGGGAAAGTAATATTTGTTTCTTGTCATCTACAGATTCAAAAGTTCTGCCAGGAAGATTTTGTTAGTGTCATTAGTCCTGTAATCCAACAGCCTTGGAGTCAGTGAAACTATTGGGGCACAGCAGAACAAATTTATTAGTAAGCCATAAGTAGTTTTGGGTCATCTTCCTTTCACTATTCTGATGCCCCCAAGTGCTTATACTGGGTTTTGACTGTTTTTTCTTCCAGTGTGCACCAAATATTCCTAGAGGTGGGGACCTAGAATGTCTACATAACAGCTAATGTAGGGAACTATTACCTATATTCCTGTGGTATAGCATCTAACTGGGCAGTCTTCAGATACTTTTGTGCAGTTGATTTTTAGACTTGGATGTAAAATTTTATTCTGAGGAACTTAGGCTCCAACTCAGGGGTTTGCAACCTATGGCCCACAGGCCAGACCTGAACCCCAACACCATTCCATCTGGGCCCACAGTGACATCCCCGGAAGTGGAAGCATTTACAACAGCTGTAAACACATCCATGCATGCACAAACATGCCCACTGTGGTTTGCAGCAGGGGGAAACCATGTGTCTGGACCGCTCAGCTGTCTGAAGGAGAGTTGTCCAGCCCCTGCTCGAACTCTTCTAATACCCAAGACACTGTTTTACAAAAATCATGATCATCAAGAAAGAATGGAATTCAGGAGAGAAGAAAAGCTCACCAGAGTCAAAACAAAATATGATGGACTTCAGCTGGTAAAAATGTTAAGATGCTGTGGCTCTGGGAGATAACTGAACCTTTTTCTCTGCAGCCTCTCCCTCCCTGAGGGAAGCTCTGGAGGACCAGAAAATATTATGTAGCCAGTCTGGGGACAGTGCGAGAGACTACATAGGAGAAGGGATGGACATTCCACCAGTTAAAATATTATCTTTTCCCACAGGAAGCAGTTCCTTTCAGTGAATGACTTATTTCTATGTAAAGTGGTATTTTAAAAAATATACAGTGGAACCCCATGTAATGATTTTAATTGGTTCTAAGGAATCCACCATATGAAAAAATTGCTGTACAATACATGTATCGTATAGTGATTTTTCCTATGGGATGATTCATACAATGATTTTCCCCCTGGGAAGCATGTTCCCAGGGCAAAGGCAGCCCTGTGGGGGTTGGGAAAGGCATCTACAGAGGTCCCCTTTCTGTTTCGAAGCAAGGGGACCTCGCTAGATGCCTTCCCCCGAAAAGCGCTGGGCTGTTTTCCCCCTGGGAACGCATTTCCCAGGATGAAAGCAGCCCAGCGCTCTTAGCGAAAGGGGATCCACGGACCCCTTGCCATTTCGAAATGGCAAAGGGACCCCTGGGAATCTCTTTTGCTAAGAGCGTTAGGCTGCTATTGTCCTGGGAAAGCGCGTTCCCAGGGCGAAAGCAGCCCAGCCCTCTTAGCGTAAGGGAGGCTTGGTGACCCCTTGCCATTTTGAAATGGCAAATGGTCCGTGGATCCCAGTGCTGCCAGTTCACAAAGGGGCTTTGGGGGGGGCGGCGGAAAAAAAGCTCCCCCACGCCACCTGGCTTTTGCCTTTAAAAAAAATTGTATCATACAACGATGAAAATCGTATGATGCAATTTTTTTTAAAAAGGCAAAAAGTTATATGAGGTTTTACTGTACTATGAAATATATTGCTCATTTAAAATGGAGGGTATTATTTCAGTGACAGCCCAAGCAGTGACTGTGGACGTTACCATGGTAACAGCACATTTGTCATGACAGCACAGCAAATTGGCATATAAAGCCAGAATAAATTGTCAAAGCATGAGTAGCTAGGAATGCACAAGCATCCATGCTCACTTTATTTTGCATGAGAACAAAATAGCTAATATGTAGCTTTTATGCTCCTCATTTTGCCTAAGGCCACTTTTGTAAACGTTTATGTAAGATTTAGAAGGAAGAGTTAATTCCCTTCTCCCTGTGTAACTTATGTAATGATTTTTCCTTAACACAATTTTACCGGTCATACTATGAGTTCTATTTTTAGATAAGTATACTCACAATGTGGATCATGTGGTTTGTGTTGCTGTTCTACCAGAAACTATTCTACACTATTCAGTGGTATCTATTCTACAATGTGTGTATTTTTTTAAAAACAAATACTATCTACAGCCCATATTTTCCATTCAGAAAAATTAAAGAAAAGCTGGCCAAAGGAATTTATATCCAATAGCAGTTTCTATTTGTTAAATTGAAAAGGATACAATAATTTCTCTAGTGCATTTGCATTCTTGCTTTAGTGCCCCACTTTATGGAGATGTAAGATGGAACTTTCCATACCAACATTTTAAAATAATAATAACAATTTCATGTCAGACATTATTCTGGGCTGAAAGGATTTTTGTGGAAGAAACTCCAAAGAAACTGCTCAGGAAACACCCAAATGAGGCTCCTTTCAAGTCTCCAAGAACTGGGACAGAGACAGGCACTCAATCTATCATGCAGTACCGGGTCTTGAATTGCCAACTTGCCAGCCTTCCAGCTAACAAGGCAAGCTTCTTAACCACTGAGTCACTGAAGCCCCTTTTAAATTATGATTTTAAAATATCATGAAGACTTACTACCTCAGATGTTTGCATTTCTGTAGAGTAGTAAGGACATAATCAGTGTCTGTAGCCAAATAAGAATGTGTAGAACTAACCACAGCAACATTCTTAGCCTTTAAATCTGCATGCTTAAATTGCTAATTACTTATGAACCACCAAGAGGGTGCTGTAAGCGCTATGTGGTGTCATGTAAGTGTTATTCTTCTCTCTATTAAAACATAGGATCAAGGTTTGAATAAGTGAAGGTTGACATTTTCCAGAAAGGTGAGTCAAAGGATTCAAGATACATAAGACTCAAGGTCTTTCTTCAAGTGTTGGGTCATCATCTAGGAAGGAATTTTAGAAACTCAAGAGAAACATGCAACTTGGAAAAGAAATTGCATTATGAATTAACATGCTGAGATCAAAACATTCCATATAGGAGAAACTGAAATCTTCCCGTTGCCTGCTTTTGAATGTTTGTCATGCTGTCTTGGCCAATTGTCTTTCCTTTACCAGGAATAGAACTGACAAATTATCATGAGAAGACCAAATATGCCCATATCAATGATCTGGTCCATACGTTTATAGAGCAATGATAAGGTGCAATCTTGATAAGGATTAGCTGGCTGAATGCCAATGTCCAAGGGAAACCCATGGGTACTTGCAAAGCTTCCCATAGGTCCTCCTATGTCCTACTACTACTGAAGTAATCCTCTGGTCAAAAATTAGCATTTTATTTTGTTTTGAATTTTACCTATATTCCATATACATCTATAATTTTAAAATTGTGCAATATGAAAGAAAGAATCTGGAGATTAGGCCAATTCACAGCCACTTGAAAGAATCATCAGTGGCTTTGTTCAGTAATGCTATTGTTTCTCCCCAATAACTGATAGTAAGATTCTTAATCTTTGACTCACTCTTGTAACATCTCTTTTAAAGGATGTAAGAATCCTATATTGAAGGATAACCACTAACAATGTGATAAATTAAAAAATAACATATTAAAGGGATTAAAAGAAAGGTACTCGAGCTGGCTTCTCTGTGAGTCACTGTAATAAAAAAAATTCAACTACCCCCTTCAGAAGTATAATACCTTTTGCTGCCTAAAAATCAACAGCCATCTTCAAAATGCAGAAAGAAAAGCAGAAAAAGGATCAAAGCATAGAAGGCTAGTAACAGAAAATGAATAATGAATTTTAAAAAAACCTTGTTAAAGGTGTTGAGTAAGAGGATGTGAAAAAATGGAAGGCCCAAACCCATCTTTCTGATCAACCACATACACTTGAGAATGCTGTTATCCGAATAAGCCACTCCAAGGATCTAAGAGTAGGAATTAAAATGCAAGTGAAAAAAATGGCCAAGTCCTACAAACAGCAGCATACATGGGTAGTTATTTCTGACCTATCACCTTCAAGGAGAGGCCCAGTTGTGACGATGCCAGCAGAAGCTCTTGGTCTTATATTACAGTGGATGCTAGGGTGATGTAGCAGACAGACTAGGAATTGGAAGACTGCTCAGCCATGGAAACTCAGGGTGTAGAACTGGTAAAGCCACTCAAATATCTCACTTACCTTGAAAGCCCTATTAGGGTGCTATAAGTCAGTTCCAACTTGACAGCACGTAACAACAACACTAACTGGTTGGGGCTGACACTTTACTGGCATGGTTATATGTGCATTATTCTGTACTTGGAAAAGCTATACAGAATGAAAGCAATATTTCTATGGAAATTATTGAAAATGCAGATGATACCCAGTTGTATATCTCGGCTCATGGGCACCCTAGCGATGCAGTGGAAGTCCTTTCCAGGTGCCTGGAGGCTGTCAAGGTCTGGATGGGGGACAACGGGCTACAACTGAATCCTGGCAAGACTGAGAGGCTGTGGGTCAGGGTCCTACACTATCTCAGGAACTAGCATCTTTGATTCTGGATGGGGCAGTTTTGCCCCAAACAGACCCGGTGCGTAACCTGGGGGTCCTCCTGAACTCATGACTCCTGCTCAAAGAGCAGGTGGCAGTTATGGCTAGGAGGGCTTTTACACAACTCCGTGTTGTGCGCCAGTTATGCCCGCTCCTAGATCGGGACTCCTTGCTCATGATCACACACACTTTGGTCATCTCCAGACTTGATTATTGTAATGCACTCTACATAGGGCTGCCCTTGGTGACCATTCGGAGGCTTCAACTGGTCCGAAATGCGGCCGCTTGGGTTGTGATGGGGTGCGGATGTTATGCCCGTGCCTCACCATTACTCAGGGAGCTGCACTGGTTGCCAGTATGCCTCTGGGTGCAATTCAAGGTGCTAGTTATTACCTTTAAAGCCCTACATTATAGTGGGCCAGGATACTTAAGAGACCGCGTCACCCCGAGAACATCTGTCGATTCCACCAGAGCAGACTGGAGAGGCTCTCTAGTCATACCACCAGCTAAAGAGGCTCATCTCTCTAGCACGAGAAGGAGGGCCTTTTCTGTGTCCGTTCCAGCCCTATGGAAACTCCTGCCAATTGAGTTGTGTCTCCAGACAGAGCTACTGCCCTTCAGAAAGGGGGTGAAGACCTGGCTGGCAGGGCATGTGTGTGGGGTGGGCCAGACAGTCAGTTCAGCCGGTGGACTCGTTTGAATAACCCACCTCTCTCCTTGTTGTTTTAAAACTGTTTTTTAACTTTTAATTTTTTTTTACATTCTTGTTGTAAGCAATGTGTTTTTAATTGTTGTAAATTGTAAGCCGCCCTGAGTCCTTGGATAAAGGTGGGGTGTAAATGTAATAAAATAAATAAATAATAAAATACATCAGAATTCTCTTGACTTCAAATGATTTCAAACAAGGAATATGTGTGCCTTCAAACTTTAACAGCTGTAGTCAATGCAAAACAAATTTATAATTCAAAAAGCTATGCTTGATTCTGGTTAAGTGCACATATACACAAGAAAAAAGTTTCAAAACACTAGGGATGGTGTAACTTGCAAAACAAGATACCCCATGCAATAAGTATATTGAAACTTAATTTAAAGATACTGCTCCATAGCATGTAATGCACTCTCTGGGAGGTTCACAAAGTAATTAACATTTTGCCCTCCATATGCTGGGTACTCATTTCATCAATCTCAAGGATGGAAGGTGAATCAACCTTGAACCCATCAAGACTTAATTCAGTTTAAGGTTTAACCACTCTGCTATGAGGGCTTTATCCATCCATGGTTATATCCTGACAGGTTTCAAAATCTGTAAATGAACCAGAACAACGTCATGATAAAAAAATTTCTCTGGTAGAACCAATGAAGTTACAACTGTGGCCCTTCCCACCTTGTTACCAATTATAAATTGGCATATGCTGATAGTGGAAGTTTTAGGGTTCTATATGTTGCTGAGTTTCCCTACTATTTCTAGTTGGCATAGATGCCATTCCTAGAAATATGAAAAAAGGAAGAAGATCCATGGTTCATAGTTTACCTGGCATAAATCCTTGCACTTTTAAAAAAGAAATTCAAGAATTCGCATTTACAGCTATAACGTAACTTATTAAAGGCTCCATTTCTCTTCTTCTTGGTAGTTATTCATGTTTTTTTTTTAGCCATGTTTCATGCAGACCTGACATCTGCCTATATTTCGCCGTTGTTCTTGCTCATCTTTGAGAGTCCGTGAGATAGGGGTTGATGTGAATTGCATATCTGGATTCACTGTAGTTAACCAGAAACTATATTCATTGGAAAAAAACTGACATGTTCCTCGCTGACCTTGGCACTCAATGAAGGGCGCTGATCGGAAGTCTTCTAGGCAGCTTCCAGTTGACATAAGAGATTGTCCACCTCCCTGGTCACCAGATCCAGTATGCTGAAAAAAACAGACAAAAGAGCTGCAAGATGTAGCACCTGGCATGACTCCAGTTATACTCATTTAGGCAAAGCTTCCTACATTCAATGGACTTGTAGCTGAGCATATCCTCCTAACTGCTCTTGCTTACTGCATGAACTTCCATGCAAATGTTTGGTTGGTTGGCAGTGCTGCCCAGGGTTTTGACAGTTAATATAAAATTAAAATTCAGATGGTATTACCATTTTCCTGCAAACTTGCAGGCTCTTAGGAAACATCTGTGGGTTGTTCTCATTGTTCTGGCTTGATTTTAATACCATCCAGTATTATATATTCTACACTAAGACTTACCAAAGCTTAATATAAGTGCTGTCAAAACCAGGATAAGTAAAGGCTACAACATTATTATCTCTTCCTCAGATAGGCTACTCCCCAAGCAGAAAGACAAAAATAATGTGAACTGTTTCGTCTTCTTATAGCTGTTGAAGAGATAAAACTCAGCCCACTGAATTTTATTGATGCTACAGTCATATTTAATAAGAGGATTTTAGAGGGGAGAAGTGTGTCTGCTGTTCTTATTTTATCAAGTATGAATGGAATAGAGACACTATATGCGGAGTCGTGGTGGCACAACGGTTAATCTGCTGTACTGCAACCAAGCAGTTGTGAGTTCAATCCTAACTGACTCAATGTTGACTCAGATTTCCATCCTTCTGAGGAAGGTAAAATGAATACCCAGCTTGTTGAGGGCAAAATGCTAATTAACTTATGAACTGCCCAGAATGTGCACTAAGCGCTATATAAATTTAATTGCTATTGCTATTGTGGCCAAATAAATATTCAGTCAACTTGTAGCTTGGATCCAGTTGTTACGTCGCTTTATAGTCATACAGTCATAGTCATGCACAAGGAGATAAAATAAAATGATTGCATCAGATGGTGATCTACAACAGTGAAACACTGTTAATCAATGAGCAAATAAAAACTGAAGTGAACCATTTCAGAAATACTGGCAACACAAGCCTATCCTAGTCAATGCAGAATTACAGTCTTAGTATCTCTGATAAGCTAATTTTCCTGTGTAGATCTACATAATCCCCAGTCTTACCATTAAAAATGAGTAGCCTATCCAAAGACTTCTCCAGTTCAATGGACAGGGAGGAATTGATTGGTCTTGACTATGAACTGCTACAGCTTGGGCAGGAGCTTCACATACAGCACATCTGCTAATGTAAGGTTTTATTTCTTCTTCAGAAATAGGCATCATGGGCAAAGGAGCTGCACTGGATAACCAGTAAGATTTGTCATTTCGACTTGCATAGTAGCAAACCTGATTGATATTGCAATAGGAAAAGGGCATGGTGCTGAACATAGGAAGACAAGATCCAGCCAGACCTGGAACAAAGGAAAAATCCACAATGGTTTGATCATTACACTGAACAACAACAATTTTGCTGCCAGGAATAACATGATATCAAGGGTGCTGATTGCAAATCTGAAAACAAAGCAAAATAAAATAAAATAAAAAACAGTAGCACTTTAAAGACTAACTGCTATATTTTTATTGTTAGCTTTCGTGGATCAAGTCACTTCAGATTGCAAATCTGAACTCAGAATTTGCCTATCACATACAGATTTTAAGGTGTGCTATAGCTGTTCAAATGGTTGGTAATTGGGTAATATATTTTTACTTGTTGCAGCTACCACTATGCCTACTGCCGCCTCAGCTGAATCAAATCCCCTGGTGGCATGCATGTTCCAGTTGCGGCTGGGCATGTCTGGCCAAGACAATGAGCTGATGTCTGAATAAGTATATAAGGTGAGATGGACCAAGGTCTTGTCTCTAGTGCGAAATCATCTTATTGGATAGTACAGCTAGTGAATCTGTCTTGAGCTAAAGATGAGTAGGCTCAGCCGTGTTAATAAATTGGACAATTTTTGCTACGTTTGTGGCAAATATACCCTATGTGATCAACACAAGAAACTAACCAAGAGGGCGAGATTTGCTAATTTAAGATCCTGACATCCTAGGCAGAATAGGACTTCAGGTTTGGATTCAGCACACTTGATTTAGAATAGGACACATGGATTAGACGAAGTAGCAGACATTTTTTTTTGGGGGGTGGGGGTGGAGTGTTATTAATCCCAAGTAATCAAAGACTTACTTAAGTACAGCTGAGAGCTAGTCAGCTTGGATCTTATCCCACCCCAGTTATATCCAGCTAGAAATCTGGTTCATGAATAATGTTTTGTGATGGGAGGAAGGACCTGAAACTCATTGGCCCAAGAAAGCTGGCTATCTGGAACAGTCTCATGTTACAGTCTTGTACTTAGAAATTACCCACTGAAATGCTTTGTTCAGTTCTGCAATCTTTTACTTATGAAAAGTTTAAAAGATAAATTAGACCATGATTCCTCACTTTTGAAAAAGAAGTATCATGGCTCAGTGATATAGGACATGAGGAAGAGATACCATAAATCAGGAGTGCCCAAACTATGGCCTGGGGGCCGGATGTGGCCCCTGATGCCAATTCATCCAGCCTATGAAGCTCTCCGCTCCTGGAAGCGGAAGTAAAACACGCCCGTATGGGCATGTTTTACTTCCACTTCCAAGAGCAACAAGAGCTTCATGGGCCGGATGAATTGGCATCGAGAGCCGCACCCAGCCCCCGGGCAATAGTGGCCAGCTTCCTGAACCACATGACCAGCTTGTGGCCTGAAAAGTTTGGGCACCCCTGCCATAAATGGTAGCAGCAGAGGAAGAATGTGGCATCCACCTAGTGTTTGCCTTTCCACTTAATCCTATGGCCAGTGATGGGATGATAAAAAATTTTCTACCACACCCTGAGGTCACAGACGCCATGGGTGTGGCCAACGTCATGATGTCAGGGCGGAGCCACCGCCATGACAGACATCATGACGTTGGTGGGGCCTAAAAATTAATAAATAAAATTGAAATAAATGCACACACACACCCCTCCAACCCACCCAAACAACCACAACACAAACCTGTAAATAAATTAAAGAAATAAAATAAACATTAAATAAAAATACACCCACCCACCCCAAACACAAATACACCCATCCACCCCAAACACAAATAAACACACCCACCCACCCACCTCCAACACAAACCTTGGGTCACTTACCCTTAAGTTGTCCGGGAGGCTGGAGCAGAAGAGGCAGTGGAGCAGCGGCGTGGCCAGAGCAGTGGCACGGCCAGAGCAGCGGCCTGGCTCCACGCCAAGGAAAGGCCGCTGCCGCTGCTTTAAAAAAATTTTTCTGGGCAGCCAAAATGGCTGCCTGTAATGGCACAGCCACGCACCGTCGCACCCGCTTGGTGGTGTACCGCCCCATGGAAAGGCTGCCGCTTGCCGGAGCCGCTGCCTGCCTCTGCCTGCCACGTTCGCTGCATCCGCCAGAGCCGCTGGAGCCACCGCCAGAGCCACTCCGAAAAGGTCCGGCTCCAGCAGCAATAGGCAGCAAATGGCCTTCACAATTGCAGTGCACATGCATCAGATTGATTTCTGTGCATGCACACTAAATTGGAGCCATTTTGGCTCCATTTTTTTTTTTAAAAAAAAAATCTTTTTTGAGGCGTCGAAACCAGACGCCTCAAAAAAAGAACTACCCTCCCAGAGAACATTCTGGGATTGTTCCTACCGGTTCTGGGGAACCGGTTAGAACCGGCATCATCCCATCACTGCCTGTGGCATTCCTCCTTCAGCAGAAGTAGGCTGGTAATCAATGTTCCAGCAGGAAAGTGGAGAAAAGACTGCTGAGCAGGTCATAATCTCTATACTTGTGCAACTTAGTGGAACACCATAGGTTCAGATTCATGCTGTGATTTTCGAGGAAAACACAATGTTCTTTTATCTGCAAGTGACAAATGAAAATGGCAAATTCCAACACTATCTTAGATATGATTTTGCCTTTTCATATGTACTATTTCAGATCTTCAGATGAGGGGCTTGTGTTTGTAAGTATCACAGACTTAACCTAAATGAAAACGCAAATTCAGATGAACTTTTCTATGATAATTATTTGCAATACTCACCAAGATCTTGATTATGGGCTTTCTCCTGCCCTTCAAGATACAGTAGGCTGTATCCAGTCCACAGTGTTCCCATTCCTTCTGGGCAAAGTGGTTTGGTTTCTGATTGACTATGAATAACAAGGAGGAACCCACTAAGAAATCTCAGTTCAGGTCCAGGGGGACCTGGCATTCCAGTCGGACCAGGAAGACCTTAGCAGATGGAAAAAAGGGGATACAATTAATATTCTATTTAAAAGGATGGCCTATTGCTATGTCAAAAGAATTATGACATTTAGAAGAGGTTTGACCGATAATTGCAAGTTCTACATTCTTGAGCTTCAAATTAAACAGCAAACTTGTTCATTTGTACATCATGGTTAATGTCATAACATTTTATTCATTCAAACATCTTCAGAATTTGGAAGTCAAAATATAAGAGTGTTTAGATTATATGACTTGATATTTGAGGGTCAGAAAGTGAGTTTTTGGTTACAATCCTTTTTTGAACAGTGACATGAATCTTACTGGTGTTGACATTAATGTTTGTGTAATTTGACACAACTATGACTAAGCAGCAACCTAATGAAGCATGTCTTAATTATCTCAGGCAATCAGGTGCCTTCATCTTTAATTATTCACTACTGGCTGCAACCAGTTACACTAACCTTACATAAACTATGAGTCTGGCCAATGAGTAAAACACACAGATGTACGCCCATACTTATTAATTGACAAGACTAGTCTTTTCATGAAAAAGATGATAAACAACTGCATGTATAAGAATGCTTACCTTGCAGCCCTATGTATCCTTTCTCTCCCATGTCACCTTGATCACCAAGGGAGCCAGGGGGCCCAGGCAAACCAATCTGACCTGGAATGCCTAATAATCCTTCTTCTCCTTTCTGCCCTAAAAGACAACATATGTATCTATTCAAGTAACCCTAGTTCTGCTCTGGGTAAAGATTTATTATTAAAGCATCCAAATATAAAATTAAACAAGTGATAGGAGATGGAGTTGTGAATTTATCCCTCTAGAAAATATTAAAAAATAGTTATCTAATTAAAAGAAATAAAGATATTGCTTTCTGAAATACATTCTAGAGTTGAAAATTTGATCTGGCAATTTCATTTCTGTTCAAAAACATCATAAACTCTTAGTGTAGAAAAGGAGACCATGACAGCAATAGCAGTCCTATGTTATGTTGGCTATCGAAGCATAATTTTATATAAAGATTATGCTAAAAATATGATGGGGGAAAATGTTGATGGAGGTTTTCAATATGAGCTGGAAGAATAGGAAGACATTTAAAAAAAAGAAAACCCAGAATAAAAAGAGCCAGTATTCTCTTTAATTGGAATCTTGTAATCTGACATGACATTTCAAATTACAGAAATAACTATACTGTATGTAATTATGGCCAACTTTGATTTTCTGCATTGAAATTCATTTTTATCATCTAAAGTTTTGTTCAGTTACATAGCTGGACTCAACTATGTGACTGAGCAACAACAAAAAAGAGTTTTGAAGCAGACTACTGAAAATTTTTCTAAAGTGTCTTACTTGCACAACCCAATATTTAAAAATAATCTTTTATACAAGATTATCTTTTACACAACTAATACAAGCTATATATCTGAGTGCGACATACAATTTCTGTATAAAGTTGTATAACATATAGTAACATGTTATATTTGGTCAATGTATTCGAGTTGTAGGAAAGATCAACTTTAACACTATTAATAAGAATTGCAGAACTACAAGGAAGAGCATTGTTCAGGTCTATGACATAAAACTGAAACCACTATGGAGTTTGTTAGACTTCCCTGGGACTAGTGAGCTGGAAAGATTTATAATAAGCTTTGCAATTTTGCATATTGCATCACATACTTTTGAGGGTAATAGGAATTTACCTGGGGGACCAAGAAAGCCTAGTGGCCCTCTTAATCCAGCAGGACCTGGTGATCCTCTTGGACCTAACACTCCAGGTGGTCCTGGAATCTTGGGACACAGTGAGTAATCCACTGTTCCAGCTTCACCTGGGTCACCTGAAATGTACAAAATCACTAAAATAAGAAAGAGACCATAGCACAGAAAGATCAATGTTGATAGAAAGAAAATTCCTGATTTGGGAATAGATTCTTCTGAATGTTTCACTAACTGGCCCTTTATGTTATTATTATATATATTTTAGTAGCAACGAGAGGAGCTATTAGGTACCTTAAAATAATGAGGTAAAAGAATTGATGCAGTGCTACTAGCTTTCTACTAGTAGCAGTAGTAACTGAGCTGCATAATTATCAGAAGAGAGTTTTACAGGAAGGAGGGTGCTCTGGAAGAAACTCTATCACATTTCTATTATTGTTAAAAGATTAAGTATGTTCTAGAACTAGAGAATAGGACATACCCTCTTTTGTGTTTAGGAAGGTGCAAACATTAATTAAGACCTCAAACATCAGCAAAGCAGGGGGTCAGCCTTTTGTTCTTTTCTTTGAAGGATTGAAATCTGGAGTACCAAAGTTGGTACTATTTCCAAAGGACTCATGATATTGTCTACTACTGGCCTGTAACACCTATATCCATCATTAATAAGGAGCCAAGACTAGTCTCAAAAGTGTTTAGAGTGTCATCAGGTTCTTTGGATAAATACAACATGCTCATAAAGGAATGCTATTAACAATTTTAACTAAAATGAAGAGAAAGAGATTTGAGTGCCATGCAAAATAAATCAGTAAGGAAAAATGTTTGCCAAAAGGAGCTTATCCTGCTGCAGTTTACCTCTGCAACCTGGTGAGTTCAGCACCCAAAGTCAGGTCAGGATAGTCATTTCACATGTGGGAAAGAAACAAGCATCATGCAGACAGTTAGTACACATTTACTATGAGAACTATAACAGCTTGTAGAGCTAGATAGATACCTTTTCCTTCCTGTGATAGGGCAGCAAACAGTATCTCAGCCCACCATTCATTGTATGTGTATTTTGGATTTGTATGCCAAAGCGACTCAGAGCAGCTAGCAACATAGTTCACAAAATATCACATACTGTATTAAAACATATCAACAAAAGGCAGTGGAATAATGCTGGCACCTGAGGCATAAATTTCCACAAATACTAGCCCTAGAATAATAAGCTAAATAAGATGTAAGATAAAATAAAAACTAAAAATCCCTCTAACAACTGAGTATCTTATTAGTGCTTGCTTAAGGCTTCTGTCTAACTGATGAGGTGCTGAGATAACATTTTGATTGAGCAATTAGGTAGGTAGGCAAGCACGTGACTGAGATATACTCTGCCATCTTGTCAATTAGTTAAGATTAGCTACAGCAAAGGATATAAACCTTATCCAAACACCAATAGGATTTTGGCTGACCTAATACACTAACTAACAATTTGCTGCTGCCCTTTTATCATGTCTCAAATTAGCTTGCCTAGTCAAATAGCAGCGTGCATATGATGTTTTCTTTCAAACTGAAATGACTACAACAAAAATATGAACATTCTATCTACCTTGAATAAACAACCCAAAAAACTCTATATATTTAGCTCTAATTTTCTTTTCTTTATGTTCCCCCATCCCCATCACACATTTATCTGCAAGTCAACAGATCTTTCCAAAGGGATCCAAATATGTCAAAAGGTTGCATGGTATTTTTAAAACCCACCACTGTATATAAAATATATTTTCATGGTATCCATACTTTGGCAATGTACAGTGAAGATATAAATGAGGAATCAGGTTGTGTCTTTGGTAGTATTAAATGTTGATTACCTTTGGGACCCATAGGGCCTTGTAGTCCTTGAAAGCCTTCATCTCCCAATTCACCAGGGGCACCAGGGGGGCCGTGTAGACCAGGGTTTCCCATTGGACCTTAACAAAGAGTGAGTTTGAACTAACACCATTCTATGATTTTAAATATATATAAATAAACAGATAAATATGTCATGATCCAAGCTTTGCCACAATAACTTGCCTTATTTCAGCTGGCCAATATGTGGCCTAGCTGTTTTTATTCTTTCTATTTTATCAATATTCATATTCATATTTTGTAGTGTTAAGGATTTAAGTATTATTTTCTCTGTAAGCTTGAGAATAGCTGTACTCAAAATGGAGTCACTTTTGTGCTGGTCACATTCCATTGCACCTGCTAAGCATTGATTGAGTCACACGTACTAAGGAAGGTCATGTAGAATCATTAAAACATCTGCAAGTTACATCGCCCTTAGATAAGAAGGGAAATTCCCAAAGTTACATCACTTGATTCTCATCATTCCTGAGAAGGGAGATAACCTACATTCCCATAGATAAGGAGCAGATGACATCACTAAAGACACCTGACAATGCAGTACATCAAAGGAACATCTGTTCAAACGACATAAACCCAGGTCTGGGAACGTGGTACATCAAAGGAATAATTAGGTCATGTTCACATACCATCGGATACCTAGCATTCAGAAGAGGGGTGTAAGAGCACCCAGGAATCATATAAAAAGAGGACCAGTTTTGACCCATGTTCAGCCTTCCTTTGTGAAGGCTACTATCGTGTCATTTTGGCTAATGACATGAACCATCCGAGTCAGGCATGGGGGCATTCTGCCCACTGATTACCGGACATCGTGGACAGAGATGCTGTTAGGTGAGAAATGCTATTCTCTCGCTTTATTGTTTTCTTGTTAGAGTAGGATTATGGGACTCTATCTTGGAGTCATGGTAGAGCAATTAGAAATGGAATTTGCATTAGACCTGCTTTCTCTAATCTGCCTTTGGATATACTTTTGAATATATATTCTCTTTCTTCAATAAAAAGCCTAGAAAGATATCCAGAAGTCTGATCATTGTCTACCATACTAATAAGCAGCATTTTATACAGAGCAGATCTAGGCCTCACTAAGACTTTGTATTGCAAAGACTTTCAGCTATGGAAAGAAGGGACTTTTGGGACTCTGATAAGGTTTTCAGGGTGAACCATGAGATCAGAGAAGGGAGTACTTCTGTGTCCCTGGCCTGGGCTGAGAAATAAAGTCTCCTACGTGTTGTTGCCTTTTGAAGGTAGCCACAAAGTGTCAGCTCAGAGACTTTTCCCAGAAACATCTAAGCAGCACTGCTCTGCTCTGTGTGTGAACCTGTTAGTGTGGAAAGTGGCAAAATATAAACAATCACTGCTTCTCAGCAGTATTGCCTATTTAACCTGCTACCATACCTGCATAGAGCAGAAGTGCCACTTTCCAACTCCGAGAAGCCTTGTGATGGAAGGAGAGTTTTAAGGGCAGACAGGCAGCTGAACTTAAGAAAAGGAGTTTGCCTGTGATAGGGAGCCCCAGGCCTGGGGTCTCCCCAAGGAGGGAAACCTCTCCACATTGCCCACTCTCCTTGCACCCTAGAGGGCTTCATGACAATATAAAATTAGGCTAAATAAATAATGTTATTTGATTGACAGACAAACTAATAGTATCAAGTCATACCTTTGAAGCCTTCTCTTCCTGGATTTCCTGGAACACCTTTAGTTCCTGGCTTCCCAGGGGGACCAGGAGACCCAGGTGAGCCATGTGCCCCACAATCACCTGGATCTCCTTTTACAAGAATGGTTTTTCCTGGAGGGCCAGACTTGCCAGGAAGACCTGAAAAAAAATAAAATTTTCCAGATAACAAAATGTGCCAAGATATCATAATCAAGTATGACAGATAATGG
The DNA here is from genome assembly GCA_030440675.1 of Furcifer pardalis. Taxonomy (NCBI): domain Eukaryota; kingdom Metazoa; phylum Chordata; class Lepidosauria; order Squamata; family Chamaeleonidae; genus Furcifer; species Furcifer pardalis. The sequence continues at coordinate 260,617,372 of CP126890.1, forward strand.
AACATCTAACAGGCATTAAGTGTGCTCATTTTAAAAGCAACTTCTATGTTCACATCACCAAAAGGAATCAAAATGCTGGGGAGGCAGACAGGCCTTCATTATCTTTTGGGTTTATCAAAGGAATGTAGGAAGCTGCTGTACTGAGTCAAAACAGTGTTCCATTTAGTCAAGGATATCCTACACCAGGGATTCCCGACCTTTTCAAGCCAGGGACCGGGTCATGCTATTTCAGTCAACTTCAAGGGCTAGACAGCCATTTTGCCCTGCCTGTACAATGGGGGTGGTTATTTTGTCCCAATGGCTTCAAAGGAGTGGCCATTTTATTTCTTGAGTGCCCTTAGAGAGGTGGCGGCCACATGAAATAGTGCCAAGGGCTGGATCCAGCCCACAGACCTTAGTTTGGGAACTGATAGGAGAGGCCTGAAATTGCAATCAAGGTCCTCTGTTCACCAATATTTTTTTAACCTCACAGCTACCAGTTTGATCTGGACCTTCAATACCTTTTATCTCGTTTTAAAAGAGCCAAGACTTTATACTTGACCATTTTATTAAGGCCAAAAGGTCTCGGGAACAGCTTGCATAGTAATAAAAATAAAATATCCAATAATTTTCTCTGATGTGAGGGTTTTCTCTTAAGTTCTAGAGTGGGAGAGAATAATTGTCTGCCTCACAAAAACATTTCTGGAAGAGGTCTAGCCTGTTTTGGATACTCTAAGTGAGTTGCTCTTTAAGACAAAACACTTGGGAAAAGCGCCATTGCTTCCATTGTAAGTAACTGACTGTGACTTCTGGCAGGGGGGATTGCGAGCCCCAATTTAGTTGTCACGTATGTTTTTGGTTGTTTTTAGTTGTTAAGTAAGGGCAACCATTCTGAGAAAGTGAGTTAGTCTCTAAGCGAGGCACTCTTTATGCGAGGTTTTACTGTATTCTTCTGTGGCAATGTATGGTTGTGAGAGCTGGACCATTAGGAAAGCTGAGCGCAGAAGAATAGATGCCTTTGAGATGTGGTGTTGGAGGAGAGTTTTGAGAGTCCTCTGGACAGCAAGGAGAACAAATAGGTCAATCTTAGAATAAATCAACCCTGACTGCTCCTTAGAAGGGCAAATAGTAAAGATGAAGCTAAAGTACTTTGGACATCAAATGAGAAGAGAAGACACTTGAGAAGGCCTTGATGCTTGGAAAGGCTGAAGGCAAAAGAAGAAGGGGGCAGCCAAGGATGAAATGGCTAGATGGTATTGTGGACGCAATGGGCACAGAGCTGAGCGAGTTGAGGGGGATGGTGGAGGACAGGAGTGCCTGAAGGACAGTGGTCCATGGGGTTGCAAAGGGTCAGAATCGACTGTGCAACTGAACAACAAAAAACGTTTCTAATTAGTTGCTCAAATCATACAACAATTTCATACCTCTTGTCCCATCTATACCAGGAGGGCCTTGGTCACCTGGAGGCCCAGGAAGGTTACTCTCTGAAGGCTGACCCATCGGGCCTGCAGGTCCAGTAGTACCTGGCCTGCCTGTAAGGGAAAAAAAACAAAGATATTTTATACCCTATTTGCTGTCATATAAGACTCACTTTTTTCCTCTTAAAATACACTGGGAAAATGGGATGTGTCTTGTATTGTACATAGTGGCCTATAGTGGGCTATTCTGATAATAATGGGGTGCGGTCTTATACTCTGATGTGTCTTATACGCTGGTAAATATGGTATTTTACTACTGGAAACATTGTGGTACATAACATTAAACAACACAAAGCACTTTGCCATTTTCACAGCAAGTATCTTTGATTCAGTATTATGTAGAATCCAGCTCATGTTTCTGTCATTGGCTCATTCCTCTTTCCCCAGCACTGTATTTCCAAAAGGAATTCAGTCCTTCCCCATGAACCACAGCCATTGTTTTAATGAGTGCCATGTGTAATGTGCTTGAACGAGAATTCCAGAAACCTACTGACTATTGTTTATAATGTCATTAGGGAGAAATAAAACTGCTCATCCCTCTCATTAGATGGCAGAAGATTAAATATTCCCCACAAAAAGAATGTAGAAAACAATTTTTTACCAGGAGGCCCTAATAGGCCCATATCTCCGGGAGGGCCTGAACGTGAAACTCCTGGAAGTCCAGGTTCTCCTCTGTCACCTTTTGGTCCAGGATCTCCTATGCACCCTGGAGGTCCAATTTCATTGAAACCTTCAGAAAGGAGTTATAGCACAGCATTAAACAGCATAGTGTTCCAAAAAGCATCACACATACTCCTTCTTCCCAGATAAAACTATCCAGCATTTTCCAGCTCTGTATACAAATTATGTTGCATGCACATCGATAGAGCTGGCCTCTCATTCTCTTTGGAAAAATAATAATACAAAGCTTAGTTTTTCAAACACTTTTCACACTGTAGGTCAACAGATTTTATTTATTCATTTAACTAGTAACCCCATTGCTTCAGATTTATTCTCAGTTTACACATACACAGACACAGACACACACAGGCACACGCACACTTCAGTGCAATAATTTTGATTATTTACCTGGAGGTCCTGCTGGCCCCTTTTGACCCTGCAACCCATTCAGGCCGTTTAATCCAGGCGATCCCAAAATGCCTTTGAAATGTTGCACAGAAGATAACAAAGGATTTAAAACAGGAAAGTGATAATGGAGAGGATGAAAAACTAAGACCAATAGTCAAATACATTTAGCAGTTTGTCCATCAACATTTTTAATGGAAAAAAAATTATGTCATGATTTTTAGGAGCTACAGATGGTTCTAACAAGCAAGGAGTATCTATAGAAAAATTAGGGAACTATGAAGTCATTTTGGCTCTTAATTAACAGCAGTTTCCCAGTACTTCCTATGAAACAATAGCCTATCTTCTGCCAAGACCAATCAAGCAGGATTAGACTGGGGAGAAAATGAGCCTTCACTGCTGAGATATGATTTATCAGTAGGGTAGTATTTCTGCCCTAGAGATCTCCAGTTTTGACTGTTGGAAGCTCAATGACAAAGATCTAGTGATGGTGGTCTTCCACCAGAGAAACACAAAAGGTACTCTACAGCCACTTTCATTGAAATCCGTCAGATCCAGAATCCCAATGTTTTTCTGACTCAGCCATAATTGGTTCCTATAACTGCACCAGCTTAAATCTTGTATAGTTTAATTTTCTCAGATTAGGTCAATGGGATGGAAGATACAAAAAGTAAAGTCTTAACAAGGCAAACAATGAATAAACTTCCTGCATTTTTCATTCTGTCTATAGCAAACCAGTAAGGTTTGTGGTAGATAATTCACCAATGGACTCACCCCATTGATCTACCCTGTTTCCCCGAAAATAAGACATACCCATAAAATAAGCCGTAGCAGGATTTCTCAGCTGTTGCACAATAAAAGCCATACCCCGAAAATAAGACATAGTGATAGGTGTGGCTATGCAAGGTCCTGGCGCAGAGCAGTAAAGAAGACGGGTGGTCAGTGGCATAATAAAAATAAGACATCCCCTGAAAATAAACCATAGTGTGTCTTCTTGAGGAAAAATAAATATAAGACAGTGTCTTATTTTCGGGAAAACATGGTATATATGGCTTTAGTCTGTGCTTCATTTTTAAAAAAGTATCTTGTAGAAAGCAAGTATGTTGGCATAATTAGATTGTTAGAATGGGATTTGGGATATCACGGTTCAAGTCTCCATTCACCAACAAACTCATTGAGTCATTCTCCCACTCACCTTCTCTCTACTTCACAGGTAAAGAAGAGAGAAACAAGCCTTTAGATCTTTAGACTAAATAAATAAACATTGATGAATTCCTGCATCTATATTTCTTTTAGGCACTTCTAGTGCAAAAGAGTATAGTTAGTGGACTGAATTTTGAACAGCATTTGGAAAAACTGGCAAGAATTCCTTCACATTCAAGGTTTTTAACTCTTTAGAATCTGAAAAATGAACAGAGATTGCTCTTTTACTGCTTTTTTTAAAAAACTAATTACCATACTTGCTGGTTTATAAGACGCATCAGGTTATAAGACGCACCCCGTTTTTTTAGACACATTTTAAAGGAAAAAATAATTTTCTACCTTTTAATTACAGGAGGTGGGAAGGGAGGGAGTGACTGGGCAAGAGAGCTCCTTTGCAAGCCTCTTGCCCAGCTGTTCCCACTGTCGTGGGCAGCTAGGAGGCAGGGACAAAAAGCAGGCAAGTTTGCTCCTTGGCCAGCAAACTTGGTCAGGTGAGGCCTCCTTTCCCTGTTTTCCTTTCTCTCCTGGGCTGGTTGAAGCCTGAGAGGAATGACTTCAACACAGAGGAAGACAGCTGGGATGGGGCTCCTTCCACTTCTTTCCACAGACAGAATTTCTGTCTCACCTAACCTGGCGATGGGTAAAGGATTGCTCTTCCCCATAGATCCTTTCCATGTGGATCCTGACCTCTCTAGCAGGATCTGTGGGGAAGGGAAATACTTCCTCCATCGCCCCCTGGCAGCCAGTGGTGGCAGTGGGGGACGGGCAGTGCAGGGCCGTAGCCAAGATTCTAGATGTGAGTGGGTGAATATTTTTTCAGGATGGGCAACAATGTCATGTATATATGTCATAGATCTAAGCAGCCAGGAGTTTGAGGTTGGGCAAACTGTTAACTCAGGGTGGGTGATGCCCAAGCTGGCCACCGCCTGGCTATGGCCCTGGGTGGGCAGGCAAATCACTCCTTTTAGAGCAATTGTATTTATTTATTTATACTTATATCCCGCCCCTCTAGGGGGAAAACCCATCCCTACTCAGGGTGGCTAACATCATAAAACCAGTCATATAACAATCAAAAGTTAAAAACTGCACAGAATAAAACTCCCAATATAATCATCACCACACATTACAATAGCCAGAAAGTACTGCAATTCAGGACCATTAAATCGCAATCTATTTAGAACGAAAAGCAGCCATCTCTAATGACCAGAAGTAGGCAGCACATTCCCAAAGGCCTCCTCAAAGAGAAGTGTATTTAGTTGTTTTTTAAAAGACTGCAGGGATGGAGCCTGGCGTAGCTCAACTGGAATGGCATTCCACAGCATTGGTGCCGCCACCAAGAAGGCCCTTCTTCTTGTCCTAGCCTTTCTAGCCAGTTTCAGGATCAGCACTTGAAGCTCATCCCATTCTACCCCATTCGGCTTATGGCAGCCAGTGGGGGTGGGGTGGGTGGAAACAGACCTTATAGGGTCCTTCTTTCCCACCCCTTTGGCTTAAAGCAGATAGTGTGGGTGGGGTGGGGAAACACCCGTCAGGAGGTGAAGGAGCGAGGCCTCACCTGGGCAAGTTCGCTTGCAAAGGCGATCTCTTCTGGGAGCAAACTCAACTGTTTTCCCTTCCTGCCTCCTGATGGCCATCAGGGGCTGAGAGGGGAGGCTACAATCCTAGCATTAAACACACACACAGCTAAGGCAGGGCTCAGGCTTTGAAAGAAGCCCCGATCCCAGCCCAGTGTCTGTCGTGCCCAACTGCACCAGCATGAGGGGGGCTATTACCAGATTATAAGACACACTCTGTTTCACCCGTATATTTTAAAGGGGAAAAGTGTGTCTTATAAACTGGCAAATATGGTACTGTTTCACTCAGTAACAGCTACAGAATTAGCTGTTACACCACATCTGAAACCTATTGTTTGTTGCTTATATTTTATTGTCAGCATTTTGGCAACACAAAATAAGGGATACTAACATATGCAAGATTTTACTGCAATATAGGTACACATTAAGAGTTGCAGTCAATCTTCAGAATGCAATTTGCTATTTTAAGTCTCTTGATCCTTGCTTTATTCAACCATGATTGATTGCTGTGTTTGCTTAGCTTTCTTTCTAGGCAGTTTCTAACACTTTTGCCAACAAGATCAACACTTACAAGTCTACATTTGGAACAGTCAGTGCCAGTATGTTTTGTTGGCTGAACTGCATTGTAAGCCATTCCTGTTATTATTACCACATGGTTTTGGAGCTTGCCTTATTTAAATGTCAGAACCCTTTAAACTTTAAAAATAATTCAACTGAATATAGTTTTAAAACAGGGCTACTAATTACAACTATGAATGCAGTAATTAAAAACTGGAATAGGTTTTTTTATTTTTCCTCTAATGAGAAGGCTCTATAATACCACTTTTCTATATACATCTGAAAACTGTTAAAGTGAGAACTCTAGGAGCTACAAGGTTAAAGTTTACTAAAAAAATTTAAATGAATTCATTGGAAAATTGCATCTATTTTAATAAATGCCTGAATAGCTCAGTTATTTCATTTTCTAGCTGTGGAGTCAGAGTTTGGGAGCTCAATCCCCCACTCTGCATCCTTGAAAGGGACTAGTCTCTATGATCCATAGGGTCCCTTCCAGTTCTGCTGTTCTAAGATGATGTTGATGATTAAATGTGCTCACATTATGTATTAACCTTCACAATGGGCACAGAGCTGAGCGAGTTGAGGAGGATGGTGGAGGACAGGGGTGCCTGGTGGACAATAGTCCATGGGGTCGCAGAGGGTCGGAATCGACTGTGCGACTGAACAACAACAACAACAACAACAAAAATGCTATTCCTGACTGGTATTAAGGATCCCATGTTTCTGAGAGGGGGCTACATATTTGGGAGATAAGTTCAATCACCTTGGCAAAGATCTATCTATACTGATTGCTTCAGAGAACTTTTAAAATTGGGCTCAGGGTCATATGTTGCTCATTTCTCTCCTACCACCATCTGGTCAAGGTAGTGAAATGTCAGAATAATCAGTGGCCTGCTGTGACCTTTTAATATTTTCCAACAAGGTACACAGCATAATAAATAATGTGTCAAATCACTTCTAACTGATGGCAACCCTCCCAGGATTTTTCAGCTATAAAGTAACCAAAAATGTTTTACCAAAGACTCTTTCTTTTAGTGGTGATCTGGAACCACACAGCTTATCCAAAACTGTACAAGTGGCGGGACTTGTAACTCTCTGGGACTCACACTCTGGGTGATCTCAACTGGCCCCTTTCCCAAAAGGCACAGTGGAATTTGGCCTTCTAGCCCAAATCCACAGGAAAATGTTCCAACCCTCTCATCTATATTGGATCTACATCATTTATACTTAATTAAAAACATCAGCCTAAAGGATTACTAAAATAAAGGATTACAGAACATACAAAATAATAAAACAAAGTTCAGAGACACTAACAGGGACTGTGGTGTTTAAAAAGCTCGCCTTGTTAGCTGGCAAATCAGCAGTTTGAGACCTGGGTATTGCATGACAGATTGAGCACCTGTTTCTGTCCTAGCTCTTGGGGACATGAAAGGAGCCTCATTTGGGCATTCCCTGAGCGGAGTTTCTTCCACACAAATCCTTTCAACCCAGAATAATTTCAGACACAAAATTATTATTATAGAGACACTAACATTCAAATGTCCAGGTAAAAAAATATGTTGCTAGTTGTTGTCTAAAGTAGAGCAACATGGAGACCAACCACAGTTCCCTTAGGAAAAGGCATCCTGTTTTGTTCTTTCTACATAGAATGAGACTTCCTTCTGGTTTTATGTGCTGTATTTACAACATACAAACTTTACATTTATATTTACAATTGCACTTGTTGTCATGAGTATTCAAGGAACAATTTACTTTATTGAATTACTTTTTAATACATTCAGTTACAATGTAGTTTTAGCTTGGTTTCTGTAGGTTCAGAAAGCCTGATTCTCAGAGAAAGCAAGGGAAAGTGACAGACATTCCAGTCACATACCACAAACACAGCGTCATTAAGCTAGGACACTAGCAGACAGACACCTGCAAAAGGATTCCTTCAAGCATGCACTTTTGCATAACAAGGAACTGTTTCACCTGTTACATTTAGAACTTTGGCAGGAACTTTTACACTTTCACATCATCAAAGGGGAAAGGTAAGAAGTCATCACAAAGCATTATGGTGCCCACTCAGGAGCAGAACACCTGTGTGTAAAACATGACATCAATCTGACATCATGGGGAAAACACCTGCATGGGAAAGTCCAAGATTCCCACATAACTCTCATTCCAAAGGGAAGGGGGAGCAGGCAAATATAATATTTAAAAACTCCAAAATTGGGAGCAACAAATCCAGAATAAGTAGGAGCCTATGCTATTCCTGATATTGAGATGGAAGCCTAGCAAAAAGCTATGGGGGCTTTCAGCCCATGGTCCTAAGACTCAAACGAGGGAAAAGTCTCAGTCTCTGAAAAGAAAAAGCCTTTCCTAGATAAGTTGGTTCTTTTCTTGTTTTATTAGATCGTTTAAGTAGAGTGTAGGATAGGGGTCCTACCAATGGACAAAGATAAGTTAGTTAGGAAAAAATGTGAAGTTAGATTTATTCTTATTTTATTGTATCTGGATTTTGATACTTCTGCAAATAAAGCCTTGGAAAAGACACCGCAAGCCTCGTTCTTGGAGATGAAAGGACCAGCGGTGGAGCTTTTGCAGAGATACCAGATTCAGGAGTAGCCTAGCCTTGTGGCTACACTTCAGACGGATACAATCTTGACCGGAAGGGAGAGAGGGTTTGTAGAGACGGAGTGACAAAAATAAGCCTCTTTGTTTTGAGACAAGATAAGGGTTGCCAGGGTGACTTTCTGAAGAAGGCACCTGTGCCCATAGTTTAAGGCTTGGGAAGAATAAACCACTTTTTGTTTCCCAGGACTTTTGAAAGTAAAAATAACTCTTTGAAGCGGTATCCCAAAAAGCAGCCTGTTCTGCTCGGTATCTCTACTAGGAAGGTGGCATTAAAAAGGGACTGTTCGTGCCAGCTAGCTACCATATATCATAGCGAAAAGCTTCGTAAGAAGTACTGCCTCCCTTCGAAAGCCCTGGGTCCCCGAACTAAGTGAGGGGTCCCCCTAAAACACCCCTCCAACCCCCAAAATGACTGTTATACTTGTTACCTTCAGGCCTCCATGATAACAAGTCATAAAAGACCTTAAAGACCTGGCTGGCAGGACATGTGTGGGGTTCCAGGGATGTGGGATCCCATGTGGGGTGGTTAGTCTAAGGATTTTACCCTTCTGACGACACCCCCAGATACTGTTTTAGTCTATGAATTTTTAAATTTTTTATTGATGTGTTTTAACTTGGGTTGTAAGCCGCCCAGAGTCGGGCTTGCCCGATTGGGGCGGGTTAGCAAGTGTGAAATATAAATAAATAAAAAAATAAAATAAAAGACTAATTTTTTTCATGATATTTACCTTTTCTACCTGGGCTGCCAGGTAATCCTGGCAAACCTGGAAGTCCCAAAAGACCTGGAGTACCTTGTTCACCTGGAGTTCCTGCTACACCTACAGCTCCCTGAGCACCTGTAGTTGCAAGAAATGTTCGTTACAATTTAGTTAAGTTATTATTTATTACCCTTTCTCCCGAGACACAGGAGGATGTTTCAGAAACCAACAAAGTCTGACTTTTCCACATGGCTGCCACAGATAAAGGATGGAGAATAAGACAAAGGTGAACACGATTCTTTGAATAAGTCCTGGATTTCACTGTTGATACTCCTTCATCTGCTCACTTGCTTACTGACTTCCAATTACTTACATGGAATTGGAAATTAATTTTTAAGTGAATCTAGTCCCCCGCCCCCAAATTCTAGCTTACCTGGGAAGCCAGGTGTTCCTGCATATCCAGGCAAACCTTTGAATCCCTCTGCTCCTTGTCTTCCTTGAACACCTGATGTGCCTTGGTCTCCTGGCAATCCATCAACCCCTTAACCAGACAAAAAAAAAGAAGTTAATGAGTTAGTTTAACAAATGTTCTCCTACAGTGAATTTCTAAAATGACATGCTCTATGCACCTAGATACTGTTTTTACTTCAAATAATTTTAGATAATCTTTTAAACTTCATGATTTTATATGTTTTTATCTTTTACCTCTGTTTTATGACGATGTAAGCCGCCCAGAGTCGGGTTCTCCCGAGTGGGGCGGGGTAATAAATTCAATAAATAAATAAATAAATAAAATAAATAAATTTTAATACTGGCCCAAGAAATTTCCTCTGCCTGAGACAAAAACTGAATGCTTGCTTGCTTTGAATGTGAGTGTACTAAAATCTACACTATTTTACAATACCTAATTTGTAAACGTACAACATGATCTACAATAGGCATGCAAATAAGCCACAATGATACTACAGTGAGAACAGCATTGAAAAAACCACCCAAAAAGGACGAGTTCCAGGTTTTGAAGGAAACTGCCTCCACTGCAACAGTGAGTTCACTAGGCAGTAGTTGTGAGCAGTAATTGTATTATTTAAGGTTAGCATAAAGTCTACCTACAGCAGGGGTGGCCAATCTTTCGGGCTGTGGGTTACTCACATGGTTCAGTGGGCCAGTCACATAGTTCCTCTCACCAGAAGCAGAACACACTCACGCATGCACAAAACGCTCCTATAAATGGACCCACAGCTGTTGTAAATGCATTTACGGCAGTGTTTTGCTCATATGCAGATTTGTTTTACTTCCACTTCTGGGAGTGACAAGGGTGCCATGCGCTGGATTTGGCCCACGCGATGTAGTTTGGGCACCCCTGGTCTACAGCATGCATTTATGCTTAAAACACGATAAAACACAACAGACCAATTTGTTGGATCCCCTGATGGGTTCTCAAAATGAGGTGGGCCAGGGTGGATTGACCTAGCTGCCATGGGCACACAATCATACCAATCCTCTCCAACCCACCCATACAGCCTGCTATTTATTATTTATTTTATTCATGTATTATCCTGGGGACAGGATAAAACTGAGTGTGGGGGTAGCAGGCAGGAAGCAAATGCTATAGTTACCAACACTAATCCATCTCCAGCAACCCAGTCAGTGGTGGTGGCAGTAGCAGATGCTTACCCTCCTTCTTTGATGGGAAGAGTGCTTTCCCCCATCAGCCAGGAAGGGGGTGGGGACAGTTGCTACTGCCACCACTGCTGTTTGGGCTCTGGTAGCTTGATCAACAGAGGCAATACAGCAGTAGCAGTTCTTCCCATACATACCATCCAGTAGCTTGATCAGCAGCCAGGAAGTGCCACTGCCCTTGAGGAGGCTGCTGGCAGCCCTCACATTGGTAATGTAAAGGATCTGCTTCCCAGTTGATGGGAGGATCATGCAGGGATTATTTCAAATGGCATTTTGCTCCTACCCCCTAATCTCAAACAAGGAGGGCAAATGTAGGCAGGTCCATATTCAACTATGATTATATAGAGGCCTCTCCTCTTTTTCTTCCCATAAGGCTATAGGTATTTCATACATTGTATAGAAGCATTGTCACCCTGCTTATCAACTTATACACAGAACACATAATGCGCAATGCAGGGATGGAGGAATCACAATTTGGGATCAAAATTGCTGGAAGAAACATTAACAATTTGAGATATGCAGATGATACCACCCTAATGGCAGAAGGTGAGGAGGACCTAAAGAAGCTCCTGATTAGGTTGAAAGAAGAAAGTGCAAAAGCTGGCTTGAGATTCAATATCAAGAAAACCAAGATAATGGCAACAGGCCATATCAGTCCCTGGAAAATAGATGGGGAAGAAGTAGAAGCAGTGACACATTTTACTTTCTTAGGATCTAAGCTCACTGCAGATGGTGATTGCAGCCATGAAATAAAAATGCGACTGATTCTTGGGAGGCAAGCGATGAGAAACCTGGGGAACATAGTGAAAAGTAGAGACATCACATTGCAAACAAAAATTCGCATAGTCAAAGCAATGGTATTCCCTGTGGCAATGTATGGTTGTGAGAGCTGGACCATTAGGAAAACTGAGTGCAGAAGAATAGACGCCTTTGAGGTGTGGTGTTGGAGGAGAGTTTTGAGAGTCCCATGGACAGCAAGGAGAACAAATAGGTCAATCTTAGAAGAAATCAACCCTGACTGCAAATAATAAAGATGAAGCTAAAGTACTTTGGACATCAAATGAGAAGAGAGGATTCACTTGAGAAAGCCTTGATGCTTGGAAGGGTCGAAGGCAAAAGAACAAGGGGATGGCCTAAGATGAGATAGCTAGATGGTATTGTGGAGACAATGGGCACAGAACTGAGTGAGTTGAGGGGGATGGTGGAGGACAGGAGTGCCTGGCGGACAGTGTTCAATGGGGTTGCAGAGGGTCGGAATCGACTGTGCGACTGAACAACAAAAAAATAGAAGCAAACATAAGTTTGCTCCCAATTACATACCCAATAGGAAGCTGGAGCCAAAATTGCATGATATAAGTACAGTAAAACCTCGGATAATGCTAAAACTTGGTTCCACAAGTCTTAGTGTTATCTGATTTTTAATGTTATCCAACGCATGCATTGGATAACATTAAAATCCTATGGGAAGCATCAGATAACGTTAAAACTCCATAGAGATACATTGTAACGAGCACAGGCTTTAGCAAATGTTATCCAATGCACCCCTTAGGATTTAACATTATGCGATGCAATTTTTTTTCAGATTGCTTAATGTTATGCAGTTTTAGCATTATCTGATGCGAATGTTATCCTAGGTATTACTGTATTTAGAAACAACTATACAAATATATCTGGAGTATGCTTAAAACATCTTAAATGTACACCAAAAAATGTATAAAGCATGGAAAATGTGTCTGTATGGAAAAAGCATGACTCAGCCTTCTTCATCATTTCAAACCTCAGAGTTTATTAGTCATACATATCTGTCTCAAACTAGTGGAATCTGGTGAAAATAATAAATATAGGTAATAGGAAAATAGGCATGTTATTTAACTAGCATATATTTTTTGCCAAATAGCCAAAATCATCACCTGGCAATCCTTGATCTCCTCTAGGACCTTTCTTTCCATGTTGGCCAAGATGAGTGGCTGAATCACCCCTATTACCTGCAAAATTTAAAAGATTGTTATTTGAAACAATAAGTCTCCAACTAAACAAATAGAACACTTTTTCCTCTATAGCTATACTGGCTCTGTATACTATCATTCAGAATGGTTCTGCATTTGTATTAGTGTTTCACAGTACATTTTAGCTTTTAATTTTAATTATTATAAGAACACATCTGATTGTAACTCTGTAGCCTTTGGATGTATATTACAACCTTTAAGAATACATCTTTGATTGTGTACAACAAAAAACATTAAAACTTGATAAGCAGACAAAGTTGAAAGGCAGTCACGTCAATGAATTGCTTGCCATCTCTTTGAAGACATGTACAAGGTTACACAATTCTAATCACAATGTATGTCACAGCCTCAAAATATTCTAATAACCTTGTGTAAAATAGCTCCATCATTCTCTGAAGCATGTAATATAGTACAATCACTAGCTTGGTACCTATATTTTATCCAAATGGTACTCTGTGAAAGCTTTCCTTAAGATATACAGTCAGTCTGATGTTCAATTATTTTGTTTTGTATATTTATTTTCCTATTGTATCCAAGTAATAATAATTTCATGCTTTTTAATGATGTCTTGCCATTATCTCATTACCTTTAGATCCTTTTTGACCATCAAACCCTGGATTCCCTGGAGCACCTGGCAATCCTCGTGCACCCTGATTGTTGTATTTAAAGAAAATATGCCATCAGTTGTGAAATGCTTGATCCTCCAAAGGTGAATAAGATGAGATATGATAGAAGTTTATGGAATTATGCATGGTGTAAATAAAATTGATACAGATATGTTTAGTTCCTTCTCTCACATCTTGCTAAAAACCAAGGTCACCTACTGGAGTTGCATGTTAGGAGTTTCAGAAAGATAAAAATACACATTTTTTCATGGAATTGAACTATAGAATTATTGGCCACAGTATGTAGCAAGGATGGATAAGTGGATGGCTTTAAAAGGAGACTAAATAATTCAAGTGGTTGGGGCTACCCATAACTACTTGTTGAGAGAGCAATACATCACATCCAGAATCAGAAGAAGAATGCTCTGTACATCATTTGGTGGGGAATACAAAATAGGGAGTGAAATTGAGTTTGTATCCTGGTGATGAGTTTCTTGTAGGCAACTGATTGGCCAACATATAAATAGAATATTGGCTCTGAGAAAGCAACTCTTTTCTCATGTTTGTCTATTCTTAAGCACCTTGACATTTTAAAACAAATGAAGATAATCTTTTATGTATCATCTCCCAATCTCTAACAATATAGAGAACTGACTTTAAAAAATAAATTACAGGTTGCCCTCCCCTATATCCATAGGGATATGTTCAGAGACCTACCATGGATAATAGTGAACCCCATATTTTACATTCCAGACAGTGGCTCCTAGTGCCCAGCTCTGATAATACATAATAGAAACACAAATTTTATGTATTTCATTATGTTTTACTGAATATCTTAAGACCTGTGGATAACTGAAGCCATGGATACTGAACCCATTGATATGGGGGTGACTTATATGCATTACTTTCTTCAGTACAGTATAATTATTCTTGATGTGAACACATGTCACAGAATCTTTAAAAGTAGTGGTTGAGAAGTCTTTTTTTAAAACCAGTCTCCCTGAAAACAATGCTTTATAGATAACAAGCATTTTCCACTGTATTTATCTATAAGGGTAGAGTGCAGAGAAAGAACCTCCTCGAAGATTGTGGTTTTTTTAACCACAATTGAGCATGCCCTGAGCAACAGCAACCTTGTTGTGTGGGCTAATCTTTCTCACGCTAGGTCAGGTGAAAGGACCTAAGGAATGAATTCACCAAAAATTGATGTTTTTTGCAGTTTAAAGTCTGACCTAGACATGAAAGAAGATGATCTATAATGGCATCAAAATAATCCCAGATACATACTGTAACTCAAGGTTGTTGATTACTAGTTTAAATAATATTTCAATAATATTTCAATAATATTTTCATTCTCTTTCTATGCCATATTTCTCCCATAAAGGGGTTTAGGAAGCTTCACTATAATTAAAATATGAGTAAAGCTAAATGGATAACAAATATACACATTTAAAAAAAAACTATAATTAAAAATTGATCATACAAATACTAAAACAATCTTGGAAATCACATTGCAAAATAATAATTGTAGTTTTAGGGAGAGTCTACCATTGATGACCAATGTGATTGTTCTACTTGGTAAAAGATGGTGAACTGAATTTCGCTAACATGAGAGGCCAGATATGCAATTTCTGCTTTACAAGAAACTTGCTCAACAAATTGTCCAGTAGCTATGAATATTTAAAAGGTCCTGATTTAAATGGAGGACATTTATTGCTGAAATTTAATTTTCATATTCCCCATTCATGGAACCAGTTCTCCAGACTTTAGGAAAATTTACACCACAAGTAACTATTAATACCCCATACTAGCTGCATTGCAAAATAAATATAGAGTTAAGGTAAGCATAAGGTTTTCAAATCATAAATCCTCTACATACCTGGTCACCCTGCAATCCTTGAAAACCAATTATTCCTCTAAGTCCTGGAGTCCCTATAGAGCCTGGAGACCCTTGAAAACCAGCCTCACCAATGTCACCAGGTTCACCCTTCTGGGTTCCAGGAAGAGCACTTCTGCCTGGCAATCCTGGGATCCCTCTGTAGCCAGGGCTGCCTTTTTCACCTGGAATTATTTAAGTTTGCATCAGCGATACACAGAAAGAGCCTCCTCGAAGATTGTGGCATTTTTGAACCTCAATTGGGCGTACCCTGGTAATGACAACCTTGTGTTGCTGGCTAATCTTTCTCACACTAGGTTAGGTGAAAGGAACTGTAGAATGAACTCATCCAAAGATGCCTTCATTTTGGCAGTTTCATGTCTGGCCTAGGCACAGAAGAAGAAGTACCTTGGTAAACTTCTGTCATTTCTTGGCAAGATTGTTTCTGGTGTTCCTCTCCAAGGCAGTGCAAGCACTTTGAATGGCCATTGAAAATGGAAGCTTATTGCTGTAGGCAACACACTCTGAAATAAGACTTACTTATTTCAACAGGTTTTCCCCAGCTGTTAATATCTTTTGGACTGCAGTGTGATTTATACTGAACCTATCTGTGCTTTTACTACCTCTATTAATGTCTTTATTGTGCTGCTTAGATGGGCATTATGTTGTTTGTTTATTGCATTTTTATACCACCCATTTGGGAAATTTCCCACTCTGGGTGGTGTTCATACAAATAGTTACAAAGTTACATATTCTAGCTGATGACAAATGGAGGAAGACAATGGAGAAGGTAGACAAGAACACCAGGAAGAGACTTAGAATGAGCACAGGTCGAGGGGCAACTATCCATAATAACATAGCTCTACCTGCTTGCATCAACTCCCTCTTTTAAAAATCTGTGTGGACTTTTTAAATTTCATTTTAATCTTCACTAAAATGAGATGCAACCCTTACATTTTTAAATGTTTTAGAGGTAAGTCCACTTGCTTCTGGAGATGCAATGTCTTACTTTTTTTAGACAGTTCTCTACTTAGAATCAATACAACCTACAGACCACTTGATACTCATCTATGCAGGAGATGGGTCTTCCTTTCTGCCTACACTCTACGAGAAGAGTTATACTTGTTCTCCTATCTACAAAGTACCACAATTCAAGGACAGAAATCACTGAATCTCTATCATTACAATGTTCCATCAATTAAAGAGTCATTTCTCAATCTTCTTGTGTATCTCTGATATTGTAGGTATGTATATTGATATAAAGAACTTCACGTTTTTCTCTAATGCTTTTATGCTTTTGGTATTATAATTTTATGTTATTAGCTATGTTTTATTTAACCACTTTATTTGTTATTTTGGAGTTTTTGTAAGTACGTAAGCCACCCTGAGCATTTCATGCATCAAAAGGGGGTAGTATAAATGCTAAAAATAAATAAATAAAATAAACTTTTTGAATTGGCCCATTGGGGGCATAAAAGATGGGAAAAGCTTATAACAGTGAAGACTGGCTTCAGAACATAAAGTACTGACAGACTACAAAGAAGAACTCCTTTAAATTTTAGTATAAATAGCAACAATAGAATGAAGCATTTTTACAAATAGAACATTATTACCCTCTGAAATACAGAAGATACTGATCATATTCTGAACTTAACAATTCATTTATTGACTCTTGTGTGACTTAGAAACTGTTTACTTACCTTGTGAACCTGGCAAGCCTTCCTCACCAGGAAGACCTGGCTCCCCTTTGATTCCTTTCTCTGTCAATACAGTAATAGTGCCATCTTCTCCTTGAGGTCCTCGTTCACCTTTAATATAAAATATACAGATGAAAGCAAAGGTTTGTTGATAAGTCACTTTAGCTCTGCTCTGAAAAACATTTTAAATACCAGAGCTTGTATGTAATTCATAATAACTTGCATAATTTTCTGTAACTAATTACTGTTCTCATTAATAAGGCTAGAATTAGGTTACATTTCAAAAACCATGTAGTGAGTGGGCTTGATGTTACTTTTGTACATAACAGAGAAACATTTCCTAGTTCCTATCAAAAGTTAAAATCTAAAAGCGGGGGGGGGGGGAGGTCGAATCTCTCTGCTTTTACCATTTGCCTTTGGGTTGGGGGAAGTACGGGATCCAGTTCAGCCCCCAACTCAAAGGCAAAAGGCAAAGACGAGAGAGATTCACCCTGCCTCCCCTGCTGAAACAACGGCGGGGGGAAGGAGGATGAATCTGTCACTGTTAGATTTGTCTTTGGCTGGAAAAAGGTTTGCAAACCTAACAGTGAGGGATTCATTCGCCCTGCCCACCCTGTTGTTTCAGGCAAACCTAACAGCGAGGCAAACCTAATAGCAAAGCAACCCTAACAGCAAGGCAAACCTGACAGCACTGGCTGGTTCAAGCCCCCAGGGCTTTTTTAAAGCATTGTGTGATCAATGCATTGCACAACGTTAAAAACCGGATAACGTTAAGACTTGTGGAACCAAGTCTTAACGTTATCCAAGGTACTAGTGTTCAATATTCATTCATTCATTACAGTTATATGCTGTCCTTTTGGTTCATGATTACCCTGGAAAGGGTCACTATAAGTCAAAACACATATGATGGCAGGTAATATACTAGTAATAATAACATCAATAACAACAATCAACAAACAACCACCACACTTTGTTCCATCTTTTGTATTTTAACAAGTATTTTCAAGATGAAATATTTTCATAGACCTATTTTTCTGGCTGCTGGTAAGGACAATATAAATTACACAGCTCAAGTTACATACCTTTGGAGCCCTTAAGCCCATTTTCTCCTGGAGAACCTCGCAGACCATTTTGTCCTTCTTCACCTTTCTCACCAGGAGCTCCGATTTCTCCTTCATTTCCTGGGAGTCCAGGGAAACCTATCATGCCTTGGGACCCTTTACTTCCTTTAAATAAACATTGAAATTACAATGCTATTGTTGGATTTATAAGAATAAGAAAAACCCTGTGAAAAACCTTTAAACTGGGATTTTACATGCTTTAAAGTAGTTGAACTGTTGTATTAAAGAATAGAGGGAAGGTTGTGTTTAGAGTTTCTAAGTTGAAAAGGGACTAGCTGGAACTCCTACACTGGGGCAGCTTTATTACTAAATGGTGTGGTTCGGGGAGGGGGTGAGAGAGTCACAAGAAAGAGCTATTTAGTGGTTATGCCAACAAAGTACTACAAAGACATCACAGCTGGGGAAGCAGATTTTTGTCTGTGAAAGTTTTTTGACCGCCAACATTTATTAATCATTATGATGGTACTGCATCCTCTGCTGCTTTTGCAACTGCAGGGAATTATTCACCTAAACCCTTGGTCTGCAAATGTGGCTCTCCAGATGTTCTTGGACTTCAATTCCCAGAAGCCCCAATCAGCAGGAGTGCTGACTTGGGCTCCTGGTAATTCAAGTCCAAGAACATCTGGAGAGCCACATTTGCAGACCACTGACCTAAACCAATAATGGTACCATATGACAAAGTAAAAAATTTCTGTATGAAAAGCACAGCCATTTCTGTCTCTCCCAGATAATGAAGACTTTCTCCCAACCTTTCCAGTTTCTCCTTCTCACCCATCTTATTATAATAAAATCTTCGGAGGACAACAGTTGAAAAGATGTAGATGTAAGGAAAGAAGTTAAAGACTAAACATCTTCCCTCCTTGCGAATAGAGTTGGAAGTCAAAGACTAAGGAAAAACAGGGGAGGAGAGCAGTCTTTAGTTTTGACGTGAATTCGATGAATGTCTTACGTTTTGGTAGGGTGGTCTGACTGCGTTTGGCATGTAACAAAAATTGTGTACTTTTGACGAGTTGCCACAACGAAACTACAGCACTGACAAAAATAAGGATTATGTCGTATGAAAGATCATCTCGGCAACTTTCAGGAACACTAGGACCCAAAGTCTGGGAATGCAAAATGTTGACGTCATTAAACTTGAAAGGTGCCTCGGAAAAACAACATTTTTGCTGGAGGTGTCCTGTGGTCGGTGAGCCAGTGACCAAACCATGCAACCAATTAAGGTGATCCAAAGTGCATTAGATAGAGGATAAAATAACCTTTGTTGTGACACTATTAGAATTTTGGATGGACTTCAGAAACAGTTTTTATTACAATGTTTACAAAAAAATCCTCAAACAACATCACAAAAGCGCTCAAATGAAAGGGAAAAATCTGTTGAAAACTGAGCAAAACCATCCAACTTCCTCATCAGCAACCTCTATCAATCATGGAAAGTAGTTCGGGTCAATTTCAGACAGATTTGTCCCTTTTATCTGAGGTTTTTCAGGATTCTGGTTGAGGACTTTTGGATAAACGTTATCATAAAAACTTTTTGGAAAGCTCAAACAAAATTCTAATAGTTCCAGAACATAGTTTATTTTATCCTCTATCCTCTATCTAACTCCGCCACCAACGACAACACCTGTGGTTGGAGGGAGGCCACCTCCACGTTCGGCCCCCGGGACTCATCCACCTGTTGCCGGAGGCTCCGCCCGGCAGGGCTCAAAAGCCGCAGCGGCGGCAGGACTTTCGCACCGCTGCCGCCAAAGACAACACTTGCGGCTGGCGGGAGGCCACCTCCACGTTTGGCCCGGGACTTGTCCATCTGTTTATGAACTGTTGTTTTCTTATGGTTAAGGTGAGAGCCCTGACATTGTCGGATCATGTACTTTATTTTTATATTGTATCCTATTATTGAAACGATGTCATGTATATGTAACTGGAATTGTACTTTGTAACCTTATTTTGCAGTGTGGTTTTGTTTTGTTGCACTGCTGTACTGTATTGTTATATTTATTGTATTATACTGTATGATTTTTGATTATGTTTATTACCTTTGATTGTCTGATATGCATGGTTTCTGTAAACCGCCCTGAGTCGGTTGCACTGAGTAGGGCAGTATACAAATCGAATAAATGAAATGAAATGAAATGAACACACTTTGGATCACTGCAATCGGTTGAGTGGTTTGGTTGTTGGCTCACCGACAACTGGATGCCCCTAGCAAAAATGTCATTTTACACGACAACTTCCAAATGTAATGATGTCATCAATTTGCATTCCCACCATTGAGTCCTAGCATTCCTGAAAGTCGCTAAAACAATCTTTCATTCAGCATAATCCTTATTTTCGTCAGTGCTGTAGTCTTGTTGTGGCAACTCATCAAAAATACACAATCAAATTCATCTACTAAATCCCTGACGGTAGTGTCCTTAGACTCTACCTGCCTCACTTTTTTAGAATTTTCCTTTCAACATATTTTGCCACTCTGAGTATAGTCTTCTTGTTTCTGGAATATAAATCATGGTCCTAATCTCATCTGACCCATCTCTTATTTTCACAGCAGAGTAATACATTAAAAGTGCTATATGTATTTAGACAAGAGCCAGTGTGATTTAGTAGACAGAGTACTGGACTAGGACTCGGGATATATGAATTAAATCTCTGCTCAGCAATGGAAGCTCACAGGGAGCAGTAATGGTGAACCACTCCAAAAAATTATCCCTTCATTCACTGAAATTTATACTCCATTTATTTGGCACCCAAGTACTACCATTAAAAGATTAAAGGAGAACAAGTCTAAAAACGAAGATGGTGACTACAAACTAAAAGACAACCTAAGGCAGGTATTCACAACCTATGGCCCGCAAACCAGCCCCAGACCCCAACTCATCTGGCCTACACCACCTGCACTGCTCCCGGAAGTAAAATGTGCCTGTGCATGTGCAAAATGCATTTATGGCAGCATTCTGTGCAGGTGCAGGCACATTTTACTTCCGCTTCTGGTGGGAGGAACCAAGTGACCAGCCCAATCAGCTGTCTGGGGTGTGTCGTCAGGCCCTCAACCTGAAAACTTTGAGAACCCCTAACCTAAGATATGGACTAAGAGGGAGGCACCACATCCCTGAAAGTTTCCCTAAACAATTCTGCCTTGCAAAAAAGCCGCATAGAGGGGACCAAGCACACAGTTGATTGCAGGAAATTCCAGGCTGATGATGCTACCACCAAGAAGGTCCAATTTCTAGTCATAACTTTCCAGGCCTCTCTTGGAGTAACATTTGCAACATTAACACCTGGAAGGACCAGGTGACATGAGGCTGATTTAACTGAGAAAGATGCTCCAATAGATACCAAGGTCCCAAACTGTGTGGGGGTTCGTATATCAAAGCTAGTATCTTGAACTGATCATGGAAGTTTACAGGCAACCAATGCAGGCAAGCCAGAATCAAGGAAATGAGGTCAAATTTCCACTGCCTCCCAACACCAACGAAGAAGCTGCATTCTAGACCTGATAGCTTCCATATTAGCAGACCTACATAAAGAGCATTACAGCAATTTATTGAGATTACCAAGGCATGAACAAGCATCAACAGGGACTTCATATATCTCATGAGCCAAATTCAGATTGCCACATGTAAGAAGCAATCCGATGACACATAACAATAACAAGGAAAATATGCATAAATTAATTAGTATTTGATATTCAATATAGTTTCGATAACAGGCTAGATACCTTTTGGTCCAGGTACCCCTGGTGATCCATTTTCTCCTTGAAGACCTGGATTTCCTCTTAATCCTGGGAAGCCCATTGATCCTTGTGTTCCAGGAGGTCCTGGCATGCCTTTCATTCCTGATGGGCCTGGTGCACCCATATCTCCTAGTGGACCTTTGATGCCTGGTGGACCTGAGTGAAAATACCTCAGTCAGTAGGATTCCAATACTTTAGAAGCCCATACTTCTTGCTACCAAAATGCTTATTTTTTTACAAGAGAAAAGATGAGATTCAGAAGTTCAAAAACACCATGTTTTCCTTGAGAGAATTGAGCCTGTAATCACGACATGCTTACCAGCAGAGCCTTGTGGTCCAGGAGAACCAGGAGGTCCTGGTAGTCCTTGTAAGGCATTGTCACAAGCTGGCCCAGGTGAACCTGGATACCCTGTAGCTCCTGTGTCACCTTTTCTACCTATAAATCCTTTAGCTCCTGGAAATCCTGGTATGCCAGGCTGTCCTGCAAGGGAATTGCACATATAAGGTAAATAATTTTGGCTTTGTTTAAAATTTCTAATTAGATGCTCATAACATGGCAGAAAATGTGGCACTTCCAAGAAGATCTGTGATATCCAAGAGGGTTTTATGCTCCCTCCCTAATAATTTTGATTGTGGAAGTGGACTCTGCAGGATCTCATGGGTACCACCAAACTGTAATAGCCAATTTGTGGTGATACCAAAAGCTAGGAGTGCAGGATCAGCACCTTCTTGTTCTCTTAGATCTTTAGGACAAAACCTGAGGCTAATGGATTGAGCCGTTGTGTAACATCTGCAAAATAATCTAAGTGTGTGCATGTGTGAGGAAGATTCAAGCAAGCAATGTGGATTTCCCACACTATGTTCTAAACAAACACTGCATGTTTGCATGCTGTGTGTGCAATATGCAAAAAGGCCACAATTCTGCTGGTGATTTACTCTTCCACAAGGGAAATCATGTACGGTAATCTTGTTGGCAAATTGCTCCTCATTAATGAGGTGCAAGTTGCTGTCCTGGATGCATACTTTCCCTTATGCAAGTATACATTATCTGCAGGATTTTGGCCAAAGTTAGTAAAATTTTGTGACAGTTTGGACTGCAAAATGTGTATTTAAAGCCATCACCCAGAATAACATTAAATACTCTCCCCCTCCAAGCCTGCTCATCCTCAAATTTGGATCTCTTTCTGGAAACCAAGGGAATTTCTGTGATTCCTTGAGCCTTAAGCTAGCAATCTATGAATGGCAGATATTTCACAGTAGAGCTAAGAATAAGGAGATCTTATTCCTTGTTTAGAATTCAGGTTTAAATTATATTCCCCTTTAAGTTGCTTAACAATTCCTCCCCTCTACCTCAGAGTAACATGATAATGCTTCATCCCATACTGGCCTCATAGTTAATCTTGGTGCTATATTCTGTATTGCATTTACCATCTCTCATAATTTCTTACTGGTTGATGTGAATGCTAGCAGCAAGCTGAGACATAGCACTAAACGTCTGTTTCAATGAATGTGTGGCTTGAAGACAGTGGATTATATTAAATCTGACATGAAATGAAATGTAGTTTCAAGGCAAACTAACAGTGACAATAATTCATCTTTTCAGTCTTAGCATTACTACTTAAACTGACATTACATATATTTTGCCCAGCAGATAATGAAAATATACTGAATATTTGCTCGATTATTAAGAATTGGGAAAACACAATCAAACCGTAACTAAGGAAAAATTTATTCAAAGCCAAAATTACTTGAAGCCAATTTAAACCCATATAATAAGGTAGCATTTCACTGGCAAATATGGGAAGATGCCGCAATGCATATAAATCCTGTGCCAGAATACAGAATGAACTGTTCTTATCCTTTTTGTTACTGAATTGTATCCATAATGTTCTAGCCATATAATTCTATTCACGTGCTTTCCTAAACAGTTGTTGTATCTTATTTGTATGAATGGATAAATGATCAATATCAACATCATCAAAATCAACATCATCATCATCATCTGAGAACTGCAGAGCTGAAAGGGACCATATGGAAAAATGAGTCCAGCCCCTGGCAAGAAGACACAGTGGAGAATCAAACACCCAACCTCTGGTTCCACAGCCAGATATCTAAATCACTGTGCTATCCAGAGGTTCTATAGTATCTTGATAAAGAAACAAGAAAGTACTGTATCTAGAACATATTTGGATCAAGGACTAGACCTCTCTTGTCTTGGGGTTTCCCATCCAAAGAAGGTTTGAAAGATTTCAGCAAGAAAGGGGCCTCCCCAGCAGGGGCACCCTCAGTCTGGAACTCATTGCCAACTGAGACCCACCAAGCCCCTCATTGTTAAAAATTCCTAAAATTATCAAAGGTGGAACTATTCAGGGGACCTTTAGAGATAGATTGCCTCATATATAAATATTTGCCTCTGTGTCCTTTAAAGTTCTGTCAAAATATGGTTGTTTTTTGTATTTTGGGTTTATTGATAGGAATTAGTTTCTCATTTTATTAGTTGGCTGAGTATTTCCTCCCTGTATTTTCTATTCTTGTGTTTACATTTTGTCTGTATAAACATGGTGAACTGCGTCTCATACCTTGAATCCCAGGAAAACCTGGATCACCTCTTCTGCCTGGCAAACCAGGTAAACCTGGAAGGCCTCCAATGCCTGGGATTCCTGGAGGACCATAACTGATATCACCTGGAATACCTTTGGGACCATCAAACCCAGGAGGGCCTGGCACCCCTGGAGGACCATCCAGACTGGAACCAATTTCACCTCTTCCACCTGGATCACCAGTCTCTCCCCTTATGCCTAAAAATAATGAATTCTTGTTAACGTATGATCACTTGCTATACTGGCTTGGTTTTGTTTTTGGAACTACTTATGATCTACTAAATGCAAACATGTACAATAAAACAAACCTTTCTGTATTATACATTCCCCTTCAACAGCCTCCCCCCTATGGTTATGTATACTGTCCCACTCATCTGCCCCCTCCCCCCTCATAGGGGCCTTGGAAACAATATTATATTTGGAAATATTACTATTTTTTGCCTTAAACACCCAGAGTTCACAAGTCAGCATCACCATGGGTGAATTCTGGGAGTTGTATACAAACACAAAAAGAGCTCATTATGTGTTTGGAAATTATCAAGATGCCATAATTGACTTGCACTGAGTAGTTAATGGTATTGTGATCAGCATGCATTTTGTACTTTCCTATCTTCTTCTTCTTCTTGTGCCGTATCCAATTCTGAATACTGGCGATCATCATGGTGATCAACCATGAAGACTGTCCTGTGAATATAATGCAGTGGATTTTCATCTGCCTTCCGCATTGCAGTATGACCCCTGTACTTTCCTTTACTTAACCAATAAGACAACCTGCCCTTGTTTCACTTACCTTCTGGACCACGAATCTCTGATATTCCTGGTCTGCCTTGTTGGCCTTTGACGCCATCAAAACCTTTGGTACCAGGTTGTCCACGTTCTCCTCTTAATCCTTTTGCTCCTAAATATACAAAGATAATGTAGGTTGTGCAAGACATAAAATAGAATATATTTAATACATTTGTGGAACAAAATAAAACATATCTGAGAGTGATTTGAAAATATAAGGGATTCATTAAAAAAAAAAGAGGAATATTTGGTTTATGATGCTTACACTGGCTTGATAGCAAACACCTACTGAAGCAACTCAATCCAGCATTATTATACTGGTGGGACTTTATGACTGCCAACAATTCAGTAGTATACTGGCCTCTCATTTTACAGGACAGGAGACTCCAATGTTTCTGGTTTCTGTCTATAGAAAGGGTAAGAAATATGGCCCCAGCTTTATCTTACATCAGACCCAACCATTAAGGTCAATGGTTGAGGATGATATAGGACTCTTTCTTGTTCTATAGCATTTGTAAATAAAATTCAGTAAGATTTCTACATCTTCGTAACATATAGAGACTGGCAAAAAGCAACAGCAATTTTGAAGGACTTGCCAGCTCATTATCACTAGTAAGTTCAACCAAGATAATTTAAACAAGATTTAACCCTAAATTTTAGAAGATACTAAAACATTAAATCAGTTTCTCACAGTTTCCAACAAAATTATACTCAATGCAAACTTATGCTGATTCAGAAACACAAAAGCCAAAATGCTTCTGAGATCAGTATGTTTGTGCTTTCTCCAGAATTATCTCCATAAAAGTCAAGATGGAATTGCAAAATTTTAAAATTTCTGCCACATTCACTCTCAAGGCACTTCCTCCACAGCACAGAATGTCAAGAAACCATCTAGTACAGATTACTATAGATAGACTCATTGAATCAATAAATCTACACATCAATTTATACTAACATTTGGCTACAATTTATGATGAAGTGGCTTTCAGCTTTCTGTCCTGAAATTCTTATTTTTAAGTATGTTTTAATGTATGGGGAATTTATTATTTTTTTATAATTTGAAAAAGATAACTGCTTCTGTGGGGCAGAAAACACTTTTATTTCACACAATTAACCATACCTGAGACACCTTTAAAACCAGGTGCACCTGGATTCCCAGCATATGCTGCTGCATATGGAGGAGCAGTACCTACAAATCAACAAAGATAAACAATTGACAAGATTTGTGTTTCCTTCAACTTCCAGCCTCCCAAATAACTATATTAACAGAATTCTATTAACTGGTTGAGAAGTACTTCTAAAATTTCAGTTTATCCTAACTTAGCAACAACAATATTTATTTCTTTGGCATTTTTAAAAATAGTAAAATCTATCTTACCTTTTTGACCCTGTGGCCCAGGTGGTCCTCTTATGCCAGGGTTTCCTGGATCTCCAGGTGGACCCTGAATACCTTGTGGGCCTTGAATTCCAAAACCTGGTGGTCCCATGGCCCCCCTTGAACCTGGACTTCCAGAAGAACCAGGGATTCCTTTATCACCTGGAATAGCTCTTCCATCACCACCCTGTTCAGAATAAATACAAATGAGCAATAATTGACTAGATATATGTAGCCAATTACAAATAAAATAAAACAGGAATAAAACAGGAAAAGGCTTGTAATTATTTTTTATGTTTTAGAAGTCGAATTAAATAAATGTCATTTAAGTATAAATAAATACGTAGACTATTTTCTACCAGAAGCTTGCTATTTCAATAGTATTATCCCAGCCATTTACTAGATCTTCTTTTGTACTTTTGGTAAGGTATAAGTCTCGTCCTCATAAATTCTGCATTGATTGGATTTCTCACATTCCCAGAAAATTTGTTCTGTATCCAAGTAGCCCCATTTTACTTCATTATTCTTTGTTTCTCCTAGTTTACTTCAAAATCTATTAAGTGACCTCCAGCTGGTCTGGCCAGAATCTTGTCCTGGTGGGAGACACTCTTCAGTATTCTTCAATTTGGCAAGGTGTGCTGTGTTTGTTCTCCACAGGTTTATCTTACCTTCTTCTTCAGAGCTTGAGAGATGTGCAGAAAACTTACCAGTTTCATATGTACCACACCTTATTATTAAATCATAACTATCTGGAGATAAAGGTTGGAAACTTACTCTTCAAACAACTATTCCCTTAATCCCCACAGCCAGGATGGAATTCAAACAATTCTTAAAAATTAGTATCCATTAACAGTCCAATTTTTCTGTTTGAAACTAGAAGTTAATTTTTTTGTTTCTGAAAGAAGAAATTGATGTACAGTGAAAGATAAAATGATTGTCAAAATGACCAAATATACCTGAAACCCCTTGTCACCAGGCAACCCTGGATTTCCAACATTACCAGGAATTCCATTTTTTCCGGGTAATCCAGGATCTCCTTGGAGACCTCTTTCTCCTTTTGTCCCTTTAAAAGGAAGGAGAGTTTACAATTAATATTACATGAAGACATTTGTTTATATACTGTCTGAGTCCATGTTTGTTTGAATATTTAAGAAATAACTCAAAAGTTCTAGAATTCTGGACAAATTGATGGATAAAACATTGCATTTACAAATGTTATATTACATTATAGAGCCATTATGCTGCAGTGAATACAGAATCAGCATATTGCTCAGAAGACCTAGTCCAAATCACTCTTGACTATGGAAACTGACCAGCAGTGCTAAACCTCTCCTCAGTTATTTCAGAATCCTTATATTCATGTGAAGTTTGCATTTTGTTGTTGTTGTTCAGTCGCACAGTCAATTCTGACCCCCTGCGACCAGTGGTGGGATTTAAATTTTTTTACTACGCACTCTGTGGACATGGTATGGTAGGCATGGCCAGGAGAAAGCCCTGTGTTGCACCATAATTAGGACTACTTTATTTCAAAACTTGAATGGGCAGGGCCAGCCAGAATTTCTGCTACTGGTTCTGGTGAACTGGTACAAACCTGCTGAATCCCACCACTGCCTGTGACACCATGGATCACTGCATGCCAGGCACTTCTGTCCTCCACCATCCTTCTCAACCCACCCAACTCTGTGCCCATTGCATCAACAATACCATCTAGCCATCTCATTTTCTGCCACCCCCTTCTTCTTTTGCCCTCGACCTTTCCCAGCATCAAGGCTTCCTCAAGTGAATCCTCTCTTCTCATTTGATGTCCAAAGTACTTTAGCTTCATCGTCACTATTTGACCTTCCAAGGAGCAGTCAGGGTTGATTTCTTCTAAGATCAACTTATTTGTTCTCCTCGCTGTCCAAGGTATTCTCAAGACTCTCCTCCAACACCATATTTCAAAGGCATCTATTCTTCTGCACTTAGCTTTCCTTATGGTCCAGCTCTTGCAAACATACATTACCACCGGGAATACCATTGCTTTTACTATGTGGACTTTTGTTTGCAAGGTGATGTCCCTACTTTTCACTATGTTCCCCAGGTTTCTCATAGCTTGTCTCCCAAGAATCAGTCACCTTTTTATTCCATGGCTGCAATCACCATCTGCAGTGATCTTAGATACTAAGAAGGTAAAGTATGTCACTGCTTTTACCTCTTCCCCATCTATTTTCCAGGGTCTGTTGTTATTATCTTGGTTTTCTTGATGTTGAGTCTCAAGCCAGCTTTTGCACTCTCTAAGCAGGAGTTTCTTTAGGTCTTCCTCACTTTCTCCCATTAGGGTTTGCATAGCTTGCATCAATAAAATGTAGCTAACTAAAGACGTGCCAGGGCACATATTGTTATTGTGCCTGGTTATGCACCAGACTAAGCTGAAATATACTCCAGCATCTTGACAATTAGCTGTTGTAAATTAAACAGATATTATGAAACACTGATAGGATTCTAGCCTGTAAACTGGAAGGAACATGGGGACACATAGCAACACATTACATTATCTTCCATTAGCCATTAGCCATATTTCATGTATAGTAAGAGTTCAAAATATCAATGATATGTTTTTGCCAAAATGAATGGTAAACACAGTGACATTCGTACAAAATTTGTATATGTAAAAATAGTCATGATGGAACATGAAAAGGGGGACAGAGGAGAAAGAAGGAAAACTCTGAAATATCATGTGAATTGTAAAATTGTAGACTATGCATAATATTAGAAAACATACCCTTCACTATTGCAAAGGACAGGCCAAAAAACTAATTAGTTGACTATGATTAATATGTGCAAATCCAATTTTTTTAAAGAAAAGAAATGGCAACCTTTTAAGGGGATAAATAAATGTATGGATGTGTGTGGATGTGAATATTTTACACCCACAGAAAGTCTCATATAGTACAATAATAGGATACTGGCAGAAAAATAGAAAGAGTTAGACACATTTGTTAAAACAGAGAAAAGTTTTCCCCTATGGCATTCGGTACTTCTGAGTGGATGGTATGTTTCTCATTGTGGCAAAATATGGAACGAGGAGCAGATTATTCCACCTTCTCAATTCAGATGCCTTAGTAGTCAATGATTTAAACAGACTATCACAGAAGCAATAAAGTCAATGCACAAGAAGGAAAGACAGCATGTGAGAACTACATTCATCTTCATCCTAAAGAACAATGGTTTCTTAAACTAAGAGCATCTGAACATGATCCTCTCTCTAACCCAGGGGTGGCCAAACTATAGCCCATGGGCCAGATCCAGCCCCTGGCACCAAATCATCTGACCCATGCCCCTTCACTGCCCATGACTGGCCCACAGTCCAAAAGGTTTGGGCATCCTTGCTCTAACTTTTCTTGCTCTTTTGCATCCCCTCTTTTCCATGTGATTCATATGTTGTGTGTGGCAATCTATGTGCCTCAAGAATTGAAGAGAGTATAGCAAGTGGTTGCTAAATTTAAAGAACAATTTACCTTTGATTCTTTTTCTAGCTGGATCACCTTTATCTCCTTTTTCACCATTTGGCCCAAATAAGCCTGGCATTCCCTTAAAAATGAAAAATAAAAAGTTACAATCACACAATTCATCACTTGAACTAATAAGAGAGAGTGGTTAGCTCTGAAAATGTGTTACATAAGCAAGATGGTAAGAGAATATTTTACCCTCTTCCTCCTCTTGTAAAATACTGTTCAAGCAGACAACAATGGTCTTCAAGATCCCCCATCTGAAATGTGGTGACATTTCAAGAAAGCATTAGATCTTGCTTAATGATTTGTTCTTAGAATGCCTTGGTGTGCCAGAGTGGATACCAGCTAAGAAAGTTGGACAAACTATGGGAAATATTCATAAATTTAAATGAAACTTCATAACATTTCAGGCATATCAGAAAGCAAAAACAAAAACACTTTGTTTTGTATAGTTGTTTTTTTTTTTGCTTTCTGATATATCTGAAACACAGACTAAAAAGGCTACTATTCCAAAAAATTAATAACATTTGAATGTTCACTGAAAAAAAGTAGACCAGAACTTTGAAATTGAGGGTGGAGTGGACAGAGGCAGAATCTGTTGATCATAAGTGAAATGTAGCTTCTCATGTACACAGTTTTGTGCTATGGCTTCTTTGCTGCTGTGCAAGCAGAGATCACTCCATTAGAGGGATCAGCGCTTTTGCTTATACAGTCATACCTTGCATAATGAATTTAATTCATTCTTTGAGGCTGCTCGCTATGCAAGTTTTTCGCTATGTGAGTCCGACTCACATAATGAATTTTTCGCTATGCGAGTCGGACTTTCCCTATGGAAAAACTCACATAACAAGCGTTCCAAGGGGGAAAACTCGCATAGCGAAAAATTTTCGCTATGCAAGTTTTCCCCATAGAAACGCTCGTTATGCGAGTTTTTCCATAGGGAAAAGTCTGACTCGCATAGCAAAAAATTCATTATGCGAGTCGGGCCGCTTAACGAAAAACTTGCTCGTTATGCGAGTTTTTTGCCAAGCGAAAACGCTCGTTATGCGAGGTTTGACTGTACATGATAGTAAATTACATCATTCTGGGATAAATTCAGAAAATGTCTGACTGCTTGTTTAACAGACTGTTGCAGAAGCTGTTCACTATAGCCTTAGACTATGTGGCCGAGAATCATTGATGTCTGAGGAAATGCATTTGTCTGAGGGATTCTGGAAGCTGTAGTCCAAAAGGCAACAAAAACAGAAATAAGAAAACCCAAGGACATTAAAAAAAAACCAAGAAAAACACATCACTGAGTTTGGCAGAGGACAATTATGAAAAAAGATTATTGTTGACTCTCTTCTTGGATATCAAAACATGACATACTGTCTAAAGTTACTCACTGGTAGACCTGATTGTCCTATTGCACCGGGTAAGCCAGGATCACCTCTTCCTCCATATTTTCCAGGAAATCCCACCTCTCCTTTTCTTCCAACAACACCTGGTGGGCCTCGTATCCCAGGTATCCCATAGGGGCCAGGACTACATGAACAGCTGCCTGGACTCCCTACATAGTCCCAAAGAAAACAAGAATTTGAAAGTTTAAGAATAAAAAAAAAATCCGAAAGACATTCATGGTTAAATTACATAATCTGTCAGAGACAAAGTATTTGCTGTAAGGGATGCATGTACTTGCCTCTTTCTCCTTTCACACCTCTTTCTCCAGGTTTTCCCCTTTGACCTTTAGTTCCTGGGTGACCTGGGGGCCCTGTTTCACTGCAAGCCACACCTAAATATTTTAGGAAAAAAACTATTATGCAATTTAAATATATTATGTTCATCTCAGTTCTTTTCGAAAACTGTTAAAGAATTCAACATAATCCTATCAGCCAAGGCATTATATAGAACAAATGGCAACGACATTTATATTCTTTTCTGTTAGGTGTTAATAATTTCAGAGATGTGTAATTTGTGATGCGAGATTTATAACTTGTAACAGACAGATGCTCTGGCCTCTCAGAAGGAAGGGCAGGATATAAGTTAAATCAATAATAAGAAATAATAGTTCAAATTGGTTTCATTGAAGATACAGTTCATTCATTCTCCTTCAATTTAATAGAAGATTCTGGATTCCTCCATGCTACTAAATCTCCCATTCCTTTTACACATGAAGGAAACACTGTTACAATATTCATACTATTCTGTGATGGGCAAGTTTTAAAGACAAATTGCAGACTCTGCAGGCAATGTCTGTATACAGAATCTCTCAAATAAAATATAATTATTTATACATATTCCCTTTGCTACCTTGCTATATAGAATGGATAAGTGAGAACATTTATTCAAAATATATTGCATTCAAATCAAGCCCTACAGCAGAAATGTTGCAGGAAATGTAACTAGTTTTCTGGACATATGAAGGATGGCTTTCCTCATTCAAGGGTCAATATATTGTGCTTATCTTACCAGGTGGTCCTGGAAAACCCTGTTTTCCTGGTATCCCTGGGAAACCTGGCAGTCCCGGAGCTCCTGGTTTTCCAGGGGCTGTATCAGCCACACCAGGGAGGCCAGGAACACCTTGAAATCCTTGTGGGCCTTGTACTCCCAATATGCCCTTGGGGCCAGGAAGACCTAAGGTCGAAAGAAAAATGAACAAGTTATGGAACCTAGCAACACCCAATGAAATAGCAACAAGTTGCATAATTGTGAGAGCAGATCTATATGGAAGGCTTCCTCTTTGCTTCCTCTTTTACCCCATTAGGTGTCGAGAGAGATGCAAGGTTTTTGTTCTAGTACTTCTAGTGGCCTCCAGCAGTATTATTTGGTGTTCTTGTAATATTTATTTGATATTATCTCTCTACCTTCCACTGTGTCTTCCTCTTGGTCTTTGTTTTTCTCCTCTTTTTTTCACATATGCCTTGTATGGTATGGAATTCCAAGGCATTCTTTCCAGTATATGGAAGGCAGCATTCAAAAAATTAACATTGTTCAAGCTATTACTTATTGAATATTTTCTCTTTATGTTTCCTTAAAGGATAAAATATATTTAACTTCTGATAGTCATACTACATGAAAAGAAGAGTTCAAAATGTCTAAATCCTTCTCTTTCCCATTATTGTTATCATTGGCTGCAACTCATATCCAATAATGCATTTTTTTTTCTGGAAGCATTCTTCCCCTGAAGCTTCCCCATTATGTTTTTGTTGTTGTTCAGTCACACAGTCAATTCCGACCCTTTGCGACCCCATGCACCATTGCCCGCCAGGCACCTCTGTCCTCCACCATCCTCTTCAAACCACCCAGCTCTTTGCCCATTGCAACTACAGTACCATCTAGCCATCTCATTTTTGACCATCTCCTTCTTCTTTTGCCCTCCACCTTTCCCAGCATCAAGGCTTTCTCAAGTGAATCATCTCTTCTCATTTGATGTTTATTATGTTTAGCAAGTATCTAAACTATTTTCTACAAGGGCTCCCCCAAAAAGTGAGTTGAGAATTGATGCTGGTTTCTGAAATTCATTTTTAGCATATAGAAAAGACCTAATTGAGACTGACTTGTAGAACTGACTCAGTGGTAGAGTTGTCATGCTACCATGTGGAAAGCAAATGGAAGGCCACTGCATTATTTATTTATTTATTTATTCACACTTGTATGCTGCCCTACTCACAGAGCAACTCAGGGCAGCTAACATAGTATCACAGAACAAAATATCAAACACAATAATCCCAAGAATAAAACCATGAGCAATCCAATAAAAGTTAAAGAATTAAAAGTTTAAAAATTTAAAAGAATTAAGAGAGAGGGGGGAAGTTATTGGATCAGCCAGCAGGCTGGGGTTACCGTGTTACTGACACCCCATACATGCCCCACCAGCCAAGTCTTTACACCTTTTCTGAAGGGCAGCAGCTCTGTCTGGAGATGCAACTCAATTGGCAGGAGGTTCCATAGGGCCAGAGCAGACACAAAGAAGGCCCTCTTTCTAGTGCACATTTTAGAACACTTGCCACTTCTATAATAATCTAAACTATACTAGATGACATAATGTTAAAACCAGATATAAATACACTACTATATACAGTATACTAACTATTTTTTACAAAAAACAGTTCCATATATAAAAGCAACTACATTAGCTCTAGTACACTAGTACCTCGGATAACAATGAGACTTGGTTCCACAAGTCTCATTGTTATCCAGTTTTTAACATTTTTGATGCATTGATCGCACAATGTTAAAAAAAAAAAGCCCTGTTCCCTTTTGGAGTTACCATCTTTGGTTCTGGATGGGGCGGTTTTGCCCCAAACAGACCCGGTGCGTAACTTTTATTATTATTATTATTATTATTATTATTATTATTATTATTATTATTATTATTATTATTATTATTATTATTATTATTATTATTATTATTATTATTATTATTATTATTATTATTATTATTATATTAACAATTTCTATACCGCCCTACTCGGTAGGACCGACTCAGGGCAGTTCACAACATATATAAAATTACAAATTCATGTCAATAAATCATAAATACATAACATCAAAATATCAATAGCACGGCAATAACAAGAAATTAAATAAACATCAATATAAACACACCAAAATTTCTACATCTCAGCCATCACTCAAATTTTACAAAAACAACTAAACAAAACAAAACAATTACTACGTCCCACAACAAGTGAGAGGCCTCTCCGCCCCACCGCAGATGTTCCTGGCAAGAGCGGTGGCGGTGCGAGGAGTGACGGCAACAGCGTTCTTTTAAAGCCCCGGCAGGGCAGGCCTCTGGGGCCAGGTGAAGTGAGTCCCCGAGCTGGACGCCGCGTCGTCCAGCTTGGGGTCTGCTCGAAGAGCAGGTGGCAGTCATGGCTAGGAGGGCTTTTGCACAACTTCGTGTGATTCGCCATTTACACCCGCTCCTAGATCGGGACTCCTTGCTCATGATCACACACGGTCTGGTCACCTCCAGACTAGATTACTGTAATGTGCTCTACATGGGGCTGCCCTTGACGACCATTCGGAGGCTTCAACTGGTCCAGAATGTTGCTGCCCGGGTGGTGATGGGGTGTGGGTGGTAGTTGGCCAGGATACTTAAAAGACCGCCTCACCCCAAGAACATCTGCCCATCCCACCATAGCGGACCGGAGAGGCTCCCTAGTTGTTCCATCTGCCAGGGAGGCACATCTCTCTGGCACTAGAAGGAGGGCCTTCTCTGTGTCTGCTCCGGCTCTATGGAACCTCTGGCTTTATGGAACCTCCTAGGGAACCTCCTGTCTGGAGGTTCTTTGGAACCTCCAGACAGAGCTGCTGCTCTTTAGGAAAAATCTAAAAACATGGCTGGCAGGACAGATATGGGGTGCAGAAGGTATACTGACCCCAGCACATTGGAACATCTGATCCCCTCGCTTTCTCTACTTTTAAATTAGTAGTTGTAACATCTGGTGTGTTTTTAATCTGTTTTTAATCTGTTTTAGATTTTAATTTTAAATTTTAACAGTTTTAAGGTTTTTAGATGGAAGCTTCCA
This sequence comes from Furcifer pardalis, assembly GCA_030440675.1. NCBI lineage: Eukaryota > Metazoa > Chordata > Lepidosauria > Squamata > Chamaeleonidae > Furcifer > Furcifer pardalis. Next base: position 260,653,020 of record CP126890.1, read on the forward strand.
CTTCCTAATCCTGGGCTCTACCTGCCCAGGGAAAGATAAGACTAACATCCTCTGGCCGGGAGGAGGAATGGATTTTAGCTGTTTGTGCTGTGTGTTTTTCTCCCCCTGACCGTAAGCAGCCCTGAGTCACCATGGTGAGTGGGCGGTGATATAAATCTAAATAAATAAATAAATAAATAAATAAATAATAAAGGGCAGTGGGGATTCCATGAGTGGGAGTTTTTCCACCCAATTTGGGCTCCCCGCCACCCCTGCCACCTCTAGGGATATTAGGGGACCCGATCCGCACTGTGTCTGAAGTCCCCAGACCTACCCAGGCGGTGCAGCAAGGCAAAACACCAGGATTAGAATCCCATACAGCACTGCCATACAGCACTGCCATACAGCACTGCCTGGGGAGGACTGGGGAGGCTGTGAACAGTACGGATCAGGTCTCCCAACCTCCTCAGATGCAGCAGGAGCTCCAAAGAGCCTGAAATGGGCAAAAAATTAGAGTTTTTTCACCCATTTCAGGCTCCCTGCTGCCCCTGGGGAGGTCGGGGGACCCAATCTGCGCTGTTCCCAACCTCCCCAGACCTACCCACATGGTGCTGCAAGGCAAAATGCCAGAGAAAGAACCCCGGAATTTTGCCTTACATCACTGCCCAGGTAGGTCTGAGAACCGCATTCCCTTTGCAAGCAAAGGGCTATACGATGCTGGGATAGCCGTTTGCTTGGGAAGGGAAGCCCTGCAGGCGCAGGGGCACGGTGGCTGGGAAGCAGATGGGGGATTACCCTGTCGGCTTCCCAGCCACCCCGCAGGGGCAGGGTGGCTGGAAATCTGGCGGTGGAGTCCCTCATTGGATTTCCAGGGGCCCCCCTCCACCCCTGCCTCCACAGCTGCGAGGTGGCTGGAAAGCTGACAGGGGAGTCCCCCATTGGCTTTCCTGCCACCCCATCCCTGCCTCCGCAGCTGTGGGATGGATGGGAAGCCGAACAGCGAGCCCCTGTTTAGCTTCCCAGCCACCACACCGCTACGAATTATTACCTCAGATAACACTAACAGATTGTTATCTGGTGCAAATTTTTTAAAAAATTTTTGCATCATTATCCGATTTTAGCATTATCCGAGATATTACTGTATAAATGACTCCTTATGTCATGATCTCACTCATAACTTTTAAAGGGAGAAGTGAAATATGACTATGGTATTTCAACCTTTGTTCTCCAACCCATAATGATGCAGGTAAAATGTTTCTTACTGGCTCCATCTTCCCCTTGTCTTCCTTTAGCACCAGGAGGACCTGGCAACCCAACTTGTCCCACGTCTCCAGAAGGTCCAGGTTCACCAAGGTCTCCTTGAAGACCTATATGACATCATTGAAAATGTGGTTGTTTAAAAAATAATTGAATATGTTAATTATTTTTATTAAATAAACATGAAATAAATTTAACATTAAACCTTTGATTCCAGTACGGGGTGCTCCTCGCGGTCCTGGTGGACCAGGTTGCCCTCTTTCTCCTGGATCCCCCTGCAATAATTATCATATTTATTACTGGAGGAAGGGTTATTACAATGAAATATAATTAAATTAATTAAGATGATTCCTCCACCCTGCTATGGTATGATAGCTGGGATGGTGAGTCTGAGCAGAGCCACTGTAGGCAGAGATAAGTGTTCACACCTAGTTTTTAACTGATTCTCTTCATTTTAACTCATTCACTGGAGAACAGAAAAATCATCCATACAAAAGTATGAAAGCACAAACATGGAGCAGCATTTGAAAAGGGATAGGAAAAAACAAATTTATACACATGCACACACACACATATGTGTTTCCTTTAATTAAAAATACTACTGAAATAAGACATAAAAAGCACGGAATATTCATCTATACATAAAGACTGTTTTATGTTGCTAAAATGCCTTTGACAGACTTAACTGTTCTCCCCTTTCAGAATACTGTATTCTGTTCCCCACTAAAATACACATAATACAACTTCAAGAGAAAAAAAGAATAGAAGGAGAAAAGGCTCCCAAGAGAAGGGGAAACCTGAACGCAGTAATTTTTATATTCTGCAGTTAGGTTCAAACACACCTTCTGCAAGTGCTTATCCCTTTCTGCTGACAGCATAGTAGCAGATGTGAATTCAATATACAGTAATACCTCGGATAACGTTTACCTTGGATAACGCTAAAATCGCATAATGTTAAGTAATCTGGGGAGGAGAATTGGATCGAATAACGTTAAGGCCCTATGGGATGTATCAGATAACAACCGCTAAAGCCTGTGCGGTTACAATGTATCTCTATGGAGCGTTAACGTTATCCGATACATCCCATAGTATTTTAACATGCATCGGATAACACTAAAAATCAGATAACACCAAGACTTGTGGAACCAAGTCTTAGGGTTATCTCAGGTATTACTGTAAACTTAAATACAAACACTAAGAAAAATAAATCAGAAAACTGACCTTAATTCCTGCAGAACCATCTTGTCCAGGAAGTCCATCCATTCCATTTTCACCCTAAAATAAAATTACTCTTATTCTCGTCTCTTATGTACAATATCATGAAAATACAGAGCTAGGAACTTTTCTTTTTAAAACAGTCTTGGCACTTATATGGTAAAATAATGCATTATTCATTACCTCACAAGTGACCTTAGTAATGCATTATGTTATTATTATCATTACTACTACTGTAAAATGTAACCAATGAAACAAAAATGGCCAGCTTCCCCAAACGAGGATTAATACATAATGTGTAAATACTGTCCATTACACTAAAAAGAAATAAGTTAGCTTTAATCTCATGATCCCTGAAATAACATTTTACAGATAATATTGCAAGTGCCTTCCAAGTTCTTTAAGTTATGTTGAAATTTATTGCATGTAATGAGGAGAATGCTGTAAGACACTATATAAGGATTTTTTTAAAAAAATTCAAACTGATTAATCTACAGCTCTTCATGGTATGCCTGGTAATTGCTGTTTTTGGGACAAGCTTTGGGAATTATGGAAGCTCACAGCTAATGGTGTATTTCATTTAAGTTCTAGTGAAAAAGCCTGTTGAATAATGGGGTGGGTGGGAGCATTTTATTTATTTTTAAACCACAACAGAAGATAAATGTGCTATGGATATGTGCTATCTGTACCTATGTTGTTTTTGATAATTTATAATGTAATAAGAACATGATCCTGAAAGATCAAACCAAATTCCTAGCAACTCCAACATCCTGATCTTGCAGCATTAGAAGCCTGTAAACCCATCCTTGTGGAACTATCCATATTTAGAAGTGTGCTGCCTAGAAGCAACCTAACTGTCATGACTAGTAGTCCTAGACAATTTTATTCCTCATGAAATTATCTAATCCCATTTTGTGTCTATTACTATATCTAGGAGATGTGAATTCTATGGTTCTATTAAGTGCTGCATATAAAGAAATATATCAAAGAGTAAACAAAATAAAATGACAAAAATGTTGTTTCACTTTAAAGACTAATAGGGAATATTTTAATCTTAGCTTTCATGGATCAAGTCCACTTCATCAGACATAAGAGACTTCATGGTAGCAATGTATACACATCAGGTACAAAGGTATAGAATAGCTGGTTAGCATAACAAATAAGTATACAAATCAATATCTAACCACATTGATTTGTATACTTATTTGTTCTCTGTGTGCCTGAGATCTAGACTTCCTTGGTATTCCATTCATTTTAAAAGGTGGCTAGTGTTGGAAAAATGAATCCAATAATTCTGTCCAGAGATTGTCTTTGTTGTGGAAGATGACTTGTTGATTGAAATAACAGCTGGATAATTATGGGGCAGAACAAGCGCTAAAACATAACACTAAATAACTGTCTTATTGCAATAAAAGGTGCATGGGCAGAAAACACACACTCAACATAAACAGTAAATCTAAACAACAATCATCTCTATGAGGCCTCTGGTCTAAGGGAAAAGCTGCAAAGGCACCCATTGGTATTTTATATCCTTTACCTGTGGCTGTGACTTTTGAGGTAAAGTTGCTATGGCATTGCAGTTAAGTTGCCATGCCAGCATTACATTTCTTCATCCTGTGCATGCTGTTAAATATCCTGTTAAAACCAGTTCTTTGTAAGTCTCCTTCACTGCTCTTGTAATCTTGAGTCAGATCATGTAAGCCCTATCCATTTTCTGCCAGCCTAGGTCACCATTAAGTCATAACTATGGCTAAAGTTGGCCCCAAAGCCTTCTTTGGATTTCCACAGTAATTCTTTCTGCATTAGAGTCTGACATTCTCTGCAGTTCCTTGAAGATTCACTGATTTTCTGAACATCCCTCCAACCCCTTGGCTTTAATTTGGAAGGGATGGGATAGTAGCCAAAGAGTGATGTGCATTTAATGGATATGCTTTGAGTTGTTCGTTGTTAATTATTTTCTGCTTCGACCAGTTGACACTCCTTTGTAGTACCCACCCTGTGAACCCATCATTGCTATGTTTGGCCATGCACACTGAACTCTGGCAGTGTGTTTTCTTTGTATTACCTTGTTTCCTTGAAACCCTGGAGATCCATAAGCACCAGGACTCCCCTGTGGTAAAGAAAATAGATAGAATTCAGTGATGGGATGTAACAGGTTCTCACCAGTTCGCCAGAACCGGTAGTAACTTTCCCCAGTGTCCCGGAGAACTGGTAGCAGCTTTTTTTTTTTTGGGGGGGGGGGACAACCTTCGGGGCTTACCTTTTCACTGGTTCCCCCACTGCGCATGCCCGCCAAGCACTTGGTGTGCATGCATGCCTACAGTGCTTGGTACGTATGCACGGCCTCCTTTCTGTCCTCCCAAATGGGGAGGAGGAAGAGAAGCTGCTAGCCTGAAGCTCCCTATAGCCTACTCCCCAGGGTAAGTAACTCACCTTTGGATGTGTCTGTGTGTATTTTAATGTGTATTTAATACCTTTACCTATATTGATGTACTACCACAGTTCCTAAAAAGGCCTGGCGGCCAGCAGGCCTGGCTTGGGGTTTTTAAGCAAAGTCTTGGAGTTACCTCATCAATAAGCTACACCTGTGCTGTTCCAATTGCTGTTCCAATTGGAGAACCCTTAAGGAGGTACAGCTGTTTTACATTTACATTAAGGCATATTATCCTAGAGAACTGGGTAGGCACAGACTTAGTACCTAACTTCTTTAACTGTTGAAAAGTGCCAAAATGAAGCCATCTTGTGGTGAGTTCATTCTGTAGTTCCTTCCATCTGACCTAGTGTGAGAAAGATTAGCCAGAATAAGCTTTAAGATCTGGTTTAAAAGCTCTGGTTGATTTGTGTTTGGGGTGGGTGGGTGTATTTTAATGTATTTTTAATTTTGTTTATTTATTTATTTAATTTATTTACGGGTTTGTGTTGTGGGTGGGTGGGTCGAGGTCTGCGTGTGCATGTGTGCATGCTTATTTTTATTTTATTTTTTATTTTTTCTTTGGCCCCACCCACAATGTCATGATATTGGCTCCACCCATGATGTCATGACATTAGCCCCGCCCACACTGTGATGACATCACGGTGGGGTAGTAAAATTTTTGACATCCCACCACTGATAGAATTGTACATTATCTATCACTTAACATACTGGTCAGGAATACATTGTGTGAGATAGATCTATACTCTGTTGGTACAAGGTAACTCAGCCTGATTTCAGCCATCTCTTCACTCTCTCAGTAGCTCTCTGTACTCCATTCTATACTATTTATATAGATCTCCCCAATTCCTAGTAGTATTCTAGAAAGGACAAGAGGAAGTGGTGAGAGAGTCCCTTTCCATGAGAACTGCATTTCCTGGAAGTAAATTCTACAGAGATGAATAGAATGCACCTCTTGTGTAAAGACAGCTAAAGTTTGTGGCATCTAAATCCCTTTAAAGCAATAGGACTTTTCAAATTCTTCTATTGGCTTCAGTAGGAGTAAGACACAATGAAAGTTGGTAGAATTCAAGTCTCTACCGGGAGGTACATTTTAATGACAGATTTCATTCACATCTGTCTAAAGGTTTCAACCTAATGACATTCAGGTGCACATGTCGGCTTCATGCATATAAAACTATACATAAGTGAGGGCTGTTACATTTACCTATGTACTTAGCAAAAATGCAATTGGATTTTATTGTAGCTTCTTCCATAATTCTGTAATAAAACTGAAGATCTGGTGTAATGTTCTTTAATTATTAACATGACAAGTAATGCAAAATGTGAGGTATTTTGAAGAACTTAATTAACAAACATTTTACTTAGATCATCTTGTTTTATACATTATACTAATGGTGCATGGCATCAGAAGAAGCATGCTAATAACAAATGAGGCAGTCAGTACCCTGGTGAATGATTTTGCTTATGAATATTTTCAATTAATTACAACAAAAATTAAGTAATCACTTTCTAAACTTAGTCACTCTATACCACATACTGGATTGCAAAGGCTTTTCCCTCCAGTCCCTTGGCTATATACATCGGTATGCTCTAAGAAAACCACCTCCATCCACACCCTCTGGGTGTGTAAAAACAGTGCCTGTCACCCACAAGAAGCATGGGCATTTTACCCATTCATTAAATTTATACAAACACATATCATGCTACCTTACTCCAAATGTAATGTTACCAAAGCATGAAGGGAGTGGTACAGCAGTCCCTTTAGATGTGTGCAGACCATTCAGTATTCCTAAGGACGGTTTATAAAAATAGACAGACCTCAACTTTTGTGTGTGTAAGATTTGCGTAACTTGTCATGGCTAAATGTGGCTAATCGGTTGGATTTTGGGGTTCATTTCAGTTGAATGCTTGGTCTCGCATCCAACTGCACAAACAACATATGCTGCAACACCTTGTCAATTATCTGCAATTAATCATATATCTGGCCAGGTTATCTTGCTATGGTAATAGATTAGACCATACTGTCAGCAACTTAACACCGAGCATCAGGCAGCGGTTAACTAACCTGATAACCCTGAGGACTAACTGCCTTGCTGATGTCCACAGGGAAGGGTGATGGTCCCCAAGAGGATTAAATCCCATTTGAATCCATCTTGATGGAGGGCAGCAGTTTCATCAATACTGGCCTGGGGCTGAGGACTTTTTGTGCCAAAAGGGCTCAGGACCAGAAAGTAACTCGCAGAGCTGGATCAGTGCTTCAGGTGTCACTCTGCGATGTGGAAGGCAGATGGAAGGCCATGGCATTATATTCACAGGAGAGTCTTCATGGCTGATCGCCATGATGATTGCCAATATTTGGAATCGGATATGGTACAAGAAGAAGAAGTTATAACAAGTTCTACAAACCTTGTACAAACACCAATAGGACTCCAGGCAATAATTATTAACATAATTGTTTTTAAAATGCCTTCAGCAGAATTGAAGAACTTGTATGACATAACACAAACCAGTTTAAACCTATTTTATTGATAAAATGAAATGTTCTAGTATAGTTCAATTGCTTTTACAGAATTATGCAATAAGTGATTGGAAATTGTATTCTAAAATTCCTTACCCTCATTCCAGGAAAACCAGAAATCCCTTTTTGACCCTTTTCTCCATTTCCAAGTGCACCCTGTTATGCAAAACATGACAGATAAATCACTTCAAAACAGCAATCCATGACCCTTCATCATTTGTTACTTACTCTAGTGCAGTCTTCCTCAACCTTGGCTCTCCAGCTGTTTTTGGACTTGTGTTCCCAGAAGCCTAAGTCAGCACTCCTGTTGATCAGCAGGAGTGCTGACTTGGGCTTCTGGGAACAGAAGTCCAAAAACAGCTGGAGAGCCAAGGTCGAGGAAACCTTCTCTAGTGTGTAGAATCTGAAGAAGTAGGACTGCAAACATTTGCTTCACACTTGCCATGGCATGACTGAAGTAAAAGTGTGATCAGACAATGACATAAAGATCATGTTGGATTATGCCAGAAAGTGTCTCTTCAGTAGGTGTGCAAAGTGACCCTTAAATTTACCCTTACATCCACATGTGATCTGGTCCCGATTGTTCCAGCCCAGCTCCAAAAAAGACGCAGTCCTGTCACTGGACCAAAAAAGCTGCACAATTGCGCACAGAGCAGGTTCACAGTCTTCTGTACAATATTTAGCTGCTGGAAAATGGATCAATACATACCCTAAATCTGCCCCTGCCATTCCAAATTCTGCTCCTGCTAGTGGAGAATCAGATACATGAAGAGACAAATTCCACAAAGTGGCTGCTTCCAGCCCTTCCTAGACGCTTGTGAGCAACCATTAGAACTCTTTGGAGATGGAAGGCTTTTGTCACTGGAGAGTTGGTTGGAGAAGTATAGAGAAGATATAAGATTTAAGGAAGCAAATCCAGATTGAGAAGACTATGAAGAAAGAGTAAAGCAGCCTTCCACAGAAGACAGTGGAAGGGCAACAGTAGACTGATGCCCCACAGCCTGAAGACCAACTTAATATCATTCCTGCAAGTATGCACATGATTTTAAAAAATGAAATAGCAGTCCCTCAATTGCATCAGGGCTCTGGGATACTTGAGTCTTCAGTGCTTCCTATTTTATTTGAAAGAAAAGCTTATGCTGGCACAAACTAGAGCATTTCTTTTCCCCATAAAAGTAGCTGAAGCAGAGGGCCTGATCCAGAACTAAATTAAGCTTTCAACCCAGATTTGGTCATCATGCCTGCTGGTTTTAAATAAACACCATTATGTTATTAATAATATAATTGTAACTGTACTAGTATCTTGGATAGTTTGGCTCTGATGACTAAACTGCATGCTTAACCAGTCATCATTATCATCATCACTTTAATGAAGCTGCATCTAGTACTACAATCCATAATATGACACTAACTAATGGAGTGTGAGCAGTACACTGTACATACAACTTAGCCATACTGAATAGAAGTTTGTTACAGTATTTAGAAAGCAGAGAGAAAAAACAGGTCCTCTAAAATCAGGCAATTTTCCACACTGAGCACTTAGAATTTTAATGCCTATTGCCCATTCTATAGGGAAGATCTGATCCCAGTAATGTGTATTGCAACTATGCATCCAGAAAAATAATAATTACTAATGCATGGTCAATTGGGTCTCACATTCTGACAAGAAAAATGTCATAAAGTCACCATCTTGAGCAGGGGTTCCCAACCTTTTCAAACCAGAGACCCGGTCACGCTCTCTGTCAGCTTCGAGGGCCAGATGGCCATTTTGCCCTGCCTGCACAATGGGGGTGGCCATTTTGTCCCAACAGCTTCAAAGGGGCAGTCATTTTATTTCTCAAATGCCCTTGGAGGGGTGGGCACATGAAATGGCACCGGGGGGGGGCAGCTCCAGCCCATGGGCCTTAGGTTGGGAACCCCTTATCTTGAGCATTCTTTCTCCAGAGTTTAAACAAATGTCCCCCTCAAACTCCATAAAAGGGCTGTTGATCAGGCGTTTGGGTTATGTATATAAACAGGAAATCTACATCTAACCAGGACCAGGAAAAACTACTTCTCAGCATGGTAATGAAAATATCTGAAAACTACACCAGGAAATCTGTTCATGCATGGTACTTACTTTGCGACCACGTAGTCCTTTCAGGCCAACACGTCCTGGCATTCCTTTTACACCCTAAATATTGAAACAGTTTAAATAGTCTTTTTCGATACAGATGATACATACTATTGATTGAAGTGTCTCCATTTTACAGCAAAGTTAAACAACTATGGGAAATTCTATCATTCAAACTTTTTTAAAAAAAATACTGCTAGTAATATTACTACAGCTAGTAATCTATACTACATCAGCAGCTGCCAGAATGAAAGACACATATTGTCATTAGTATACAGATATTATGGAAGTGTTACACAGCACAGCAGGAGGAATTTATTTCATTTGCACAGGCTGCTGTTATGTTAATTTAAGTATTTATCCTCCTGTTTGCTTTTGCAGTTGATCCAGCTGTGGGATTAGGAGACGAGGCTGATCCTTAGCACATGAAATGATGATAAATGTCACTAATCATATGAAACAAAAGCAAATGTCATTGAAAGGTCTTGGGACTTGTAATGGGACATTGGGATGCAATAAATGCTACCAGTATAATGCAGTTTAATATTTGCTTACTTTTTCTCCCTTTAGTAACTGAGAACCAGGTGGTCCAACCAATAATGGCTGCCCAGGAGAGCCAGGAGGTCCTACATCACCCTAAAATCCATTGTGAAAAGTAAACTGAGTGAATAATCTCATTAAATTAGTTGCAAAGCTTTAAGAATTAAACTCAATTATTAACACATTAATGGGGTTTATGCTAGCATTGACTTCACAACTACTATTCATTTGGTACACACTAGTTGTGAAGTCAATACATAAACCCCATTAATGAAAGGAGATTATTTTAGTTGGGACTACTGGGTGAAAGTATTCCCATCTCCAGCTGAAGAATCAGATACTAACTTCTCCAGCTGACTTTGCTATCTCCAGCTGATCAGTCAGCTATTGATCACTGCTAGCTTCTTTCCATGTGACCAGTTTGTCTATAGATAATTAATGGAAATGCATAGTACAATGAATTACACTGTTCCCCAAATGTTGATAATTATGGGGATAAGATTTTACATATGATTTATTGAATTTATTAGAACAGGTCTAGTTGGTTCAAATACTGCCTAACTACACAACTAAGTTATTTCTTCATATAACACTGCCGCACTGGAGTCCCAGAAGATATAGTTTTTACATAAAAATACTTCCCACATACAGGAATATTTCTAAAGCTGTTGCTCTGGCAATTCCCTCAATCGGAGAACCAACTATTAATTCCTTATGCAACAAATAAAGTATCAAAAAATTATCAAAACTCATTTTCTTTTTTTAAAAAACATTTTAACGGAAAAGTTTATTTAAAAGCATCTTAAGATCGGAAAGCCTATTTAGTTGATAATCTATAAATTTTTTAAATTTATTTGGCATTTACAAAACATTAGCTGTTTACTTATTTCATACAACCATTATGCAACCTATATCCTTACCGGCTCCCCTTTTTGTCCTTCTACTCCAATACCTGGATTTCCCTAATGGAAAAAAAATTAAAGAAAGAAAGATTAGAGACTTTTTAAAAAGATACAGCTATTAATAGGCCAATAGGGGCTGCAGTGTCTCAGTGGTTAACAAGCTCGCCTTGTTAGCTGGAAGGCTGGTAAGTTGGTAGTTCAAGACCGTGGTTCTGCATGATGGATTGAGTGCCCGTCTATGTCCCAGCTCTTGGGGACATGAAAGGAACCTCATTTGGGCATTCTCTGAGCAGAGTTTCTTCCACAAAAACTTTTCAACCCAGAAAAATGTCTGATAATAATAATAATAATAATAATAATAATAATAATAATAATAATAATAATAATAATAATAATAATAATAATAATAATAATAATAATAATAAATCTGTAAATATTATCTGTAACTATTATGAGTGATGCTTCTATAAAATCAGTACAAAAGAAAGCAGAAAAATCTACAAATACAGAAAATAATAACAATTTTATTAATACTTAAATTGCCATGAAAAATAGTCTCTTACCTGTTCTCCAGGCAAACCAGGTTGACCTTGAGTACCCTTTGAGAAGAATAAGTTAGAGAGGATCAGATATAGGAATTCAGTGTAATAAAGTTATAGAATTGCAATAGTATATATACATTCACACTCTTTTGTGTTTTTAAGCTTGTTTTACTTTCTAGTACACCGTACTATTACTGTACATTTCAAGATTTTTTATTTGCATCAGTCATCCTTGGACATTTTTCAGAAACAGTTCAAAACATTTCTCTTCAAGGAAGACTTTAAGGATATTTTACCATTGCCAATAAATTGTTTAGATTTGAGCTTGCTCAAACCTTCAGACATCATTAGATATTTGACATTATTTTGTTTGCTGTATGGTATTGTTAATTTAATTGTTTGTACACCACCTAGAGTGGAAACAGACCAGACTGGTGGTATAAAATGGAATGAATGAATATCATATGTGTAATACATATGCCCTGTCCCAGGGGTCCCCAAACTTTTTGTGCTGTGGGCCAGTCATGTGGTTCTTCCCACCATAAACGCTGACATAAATGCACCTGCAGCTGTCGTAAACGCATTTATGACAGCCATGGTTGAATTTACGGCAGCATTTACGGTAGGTGCATGTATGTTTACGCATATGCGGGTGCATTTTATAGCTGCTGTAAACACACTTTCAGGTGCAATGAGGGTGGTGGTGGGCCATATGAAATGGTGCCATGTGCCGGGGCTGGCCTGTGGCAGTAGTATGGCCACCCCTGCCCTACTCATTGGCCATTTGAAAGCAAAGGAGTTTTGAGAACAGGATTTCCCCCTCTTTGCACAGTATTGACTGAAATCATAGAAATTGTAGTCCAACATACTTGGAGGGCACAAAGTTACAAAAGACTGGCATACGGTATATGAATCCTCTTATTTAAAAAAAAACTCAACATTTATGGCTGAGTTGAACTACCTCTCCTTCTCAACCCTTATACTGCACTGACAGTATTAGGGTGAGACACAAATGTTAATGTTATACCGGTAAACCTGGCTGTCCTGGAAATCCAAGCCGTCCCCTTGGCCCCCTTGTTCCTCTAGGGCCCTGAAAACAGAGGACACAATTATTTTCTTGTTAATACAAAGAATGCTTAATTTTTTCCATTGTCATACCTCATCTGTACGAATCCATATGAATGTGATATGAAATTGTTTAGGCTGCAAAATGTAAATGTGAAGCTTTGTGTTTATTACTGTAAATGGAAGGACTGTGGTGGCTTTGTGGTTAACACGCTGAACTTGATGAGTGGAAGGTCAGCATGTCAGCAGTTCAAGGCCTGAGTGCTGCATAACAGAGTGAGCAAGAATTTGCAAGTAGATAAATAAGTACCACTTCGGTGGGAAGGTAAACAGTGTTCTGTGCACTTCAGCGTCTAGTCATGCCTGCCACATGACCATGGAAATGTCTACAGATGCAGACACCACGGGCTCTTTGGCTAGAAACAGAGATGAACACCAAATGCTAGAGTTGGAAGACTTGCTTTCAAGCAAGGGCAACCTTTACCTAATTGTAGTATAGAGTTTAAAAATGCTGTTCAGCTATATACCGCAGTTAGAAGATAAACTGGAAAAATGGGGGGGAGGGGACTAGAAACAAAATCCCTTGCTGATTTGCTTAGGTAGGCAAGGGGCTAATTTGTCAAAAATAACAAGGGAGGACATGAGCCATGTCATCCTTCCCAAAGTATAAATATGATTCTTTCTCATGAAGTCAAAGAGTGGTGTGCTGTTATGAGCCAAAAGTAGCTACAGAGCAGTGCTTGGAAGATAAACAACACTATGGGTAATGTATATGCCATGCTTATACTGTAATTATTACAGTTTCTCTTTGTACCCTAAATAGATAAATATACTTCACTGAGAACAGAAAGAGCTTAACAAAGTTTATAATCCCCCCTCCCTCTTATTGCTCTATAGCTTGTTTTTCTCTATCATACAAAATCAATGTATTTCACTCTGGTCAAAATGTGCTACAAATGTATCTTTAGAGTTTTATATAAATTGCCAAAATTTTATGAATTATTTGTTTTTAATTATGTTTGCTGTTTCAGTTGGCAAAACTAATTTTTGTGTTTACTTTCTCTTTAGGCTTCAAATGTGTGCCTTATCTTACTGTATTTTAAAGCCTTATTAACTTTCTTGATTACTTTGACTGTGCATCTAAGGGAGGCTTCAATACAAGTTAAGTGTATTGATGTACTCTGAAATGTTCTTAAATATGCCATAATCACATTTTTCCTTTTATTGTTTCAATCTCTATCACTAAAGTAAACTCAATAAGTATTTCTAAATAGTCTTGCTTGTCAGCTATGAATATAAAGCTATATTCCTTTATTATGTAGTAATTAGCTATAAAGAGCATAATGTGGCCCATAGGATTGCTCTTTAAGCGAGTTTTATCTTTAAGCGAAACACCATTGTAAATGACCAGTTGTGTGTGTGTGTGTGTGGGGGGGGGGGGGTTTGAGAACTCTGGTTTATTTGTTAAGTGAGTTTTTGGTTGGTTTTATTTGTTAAGCAAAGCAAACATTCAGATAAAATTCTGCTCTTTAAGTGAGTTACTCTTTAAGCGAGGCGCTCTTTATGCGAGGTTTGACTATACCATATATGCATGCTAAATAAATGTTAAGGATGAATTCTACTTTTGCAATATTTATTATCTCCTAATATTGTAAGGAGATAATAAAAAATCAGCTGTCCTACAAAACTGTACATAAGTTGAGGTCGCCCACACAGGTACGAAAGAGGCACCCCACTAGCGCCTCCACTAGGTATGATAAAAATGGTACCACCCAGGAGCTAGTCTGTTTTTGCAGCCCTCGGCTCTAGACTAACCATGGTCCTCAATGCAAAAAGCAAGTAATCATGAACAAGGAGACACAAACCACCAAAATGGATGAATTGTTGTTCCTGGAAGCTTCCCAGAAAGGTAATTCACCTTTTAAATATTTCTCATACGTCTCCTGCAGTATTTAACACAAAATATACCGATCTTTCTCCCACTTTACACAGGAATTATAATATGCAGAAAAATCATCAGATGAATCTACATACTAGAAGCAGATATAGCTTAAAGCATTTGATATAAATATGGATTGGGGGAAACATGCAAAACATGAGATATTCTATACATCAATGCAATTTGAATAAATTCCTAATGACTTTAAACTAAGAGAAAAATATTTTAGGGCAACCACAGTGTATAGCAATATAATGTAACTTAACACAGAAAACATTTTGTCCCAACACCAAATATAAATTAGGCATATGAATATACTTACAGGCCTCCCGCGAAGGCCAGGTTTCCCTCTGTCTCCCTGTAATTGGAACCACTTTGTTACCTTACTCTAGTATAGTTTTTATCAGTTAACTCAGGAAAGGCTTCTATAGCATAAAAAGAAATCAGCACCGTTATTCAAAAACAAAGACATGATTTAATCAAGAAATATACAAAAGAATGAACAAAGAGATCATTTAGTTATATTAACACATCTAAGGTCATCTTAGGGACCACATTTCTGCATATTAGACTCTCCAAGTGTTAAGATATTCAGGGAAGCCCTTTTCAGGGACCACTGATGAAGACTGTAAAGAACGTGTTTTCTAGGCCTGATCCCAGAGGGTGGCAATCCTGCTGTCCTACTGGCAGGTAAATATATTTCTGGGCAGGAAAGTGATTGAAAACTGAACAGGCTATGAAGTCAGGCATTTTTTATGGGGATGCTGTACTTTTGTTTAATTTTATTTTCTAAAGCTTGTTTGATTCATTTGTTGAATCTTTTTCCCTTTTCTTTTTAACTGTTTCAAATTAATGATCTTTTGATGCTATTACATACTTAATTGAATGTTTAATACAGGGGTGCTCAAACTTTTTGGGCCATGGGCCAGTCATGTTGTTCAGTGGGCCGGTCATGTGGTTCCTCTCACCAGAAGTGGAAGTAAAACTCGTCTGCCTATGCACAGAACACTGCCGTAAATACACCCATGACTATTGTAAACGTGTTTATGACAACTGCGGGTGCATTTACGGCAGTGTTCTGAGCATGCACAAGTACATTTTACTTCTGATTCCAGGAGTGGTGAGGGTGGTGCAGGCCAGCTGAATTGGCATCAGGGGCCAGATCTGGCCCACAGGCCATAGTTTGGGCACCCCCAATTTAATATAATAATGTAAATAGCTGTCGTTTTTGTTTTCCTGTATTGGAAACTACATTGGGTTCCAGAATTGGGGAGAAGGGAAGAATGTCCATATAACTAAATAAACAATTAGTGCATATTTTGTTTCACTTTGGTTGTAATTCTTTTAAAATTTGACCTGGGAACAAGCCCACCTCAATCCCCATGAACCAGGAGAAATGATTTCTAAGTTATCATGCATCGGATTGCCTTGATTAAAACTTGTCACTCAGAAAAAGATCAATTTAATAACCTCTATTAATCAGTATTGAAATAAGTTTAACTATCTAATATTATGGAAAGTAAACATTGCTGAATTAATGGGCCTGACTTCCAAATGAATGGTCATAAGATTACACCCTAAGAAAAATGATATAACAAAAACATGTTAAACCAATATACACATGAACTAAAAACAACACAACAAAGCTTTGTTGTAAGTAACTTTTGAGATACCTTCTGACCCTACTAGATTCCAAGGTATTAAAGGTTAGTAATAAGGTTAAGAGTTTGGTTTCAGCTAGAGATTGGATTTCACAGATTTCCTAAACCACTGAGAATTCTAGCATCCCCTGAATGAAGCCAACTTTCTTATGCTATACTGTTTGTGATAAACATGTACCCCATCGGCAAAATGTGATATATTTATAGAGCTTGTTTTTATCCCAACCATTTTTTGGCGAGGCTGAAAGCAAAGGATATTGTTCCCAGCTTTTCATGTAACAATGCTGTAGAATGTCTATTTTGGGATACATTTACTTTTACATGAGTTTAGCAACAAAACATGACTTTGAATAACTAAAATGTCCCACCTTGGAGCATGAGGTTTAAAAATAAAATGCTAAAACAAAAACTTTAATGTATGTGCCACATGGCATTAAGTTGCTTTTCTAAAATCATTCAAAACATTCTCCCTATTTCACAATAAAACTTTGAACAATGCCATGTCATCATACTTACAGAAGGCCCTTGAATGGTCTGAGAAATATATACTGAATTTCCTTTTTCTCCTTTTTCGCCAAGAAAACCCTATAAAATGTTTAAAAACTGTATTAGTGTCAAAATAATTTCATGACCTTGCTTATTGAAACATCAATCTGTTAGTTTCAATATTCTCAAAATTTCCTATAGCAGTTAACTTGATTCTGATGTTCACACAGAGTTTAATTGCGCTTGCAATTTTGGGAGTATGAGTCCATACTATAACTCAGGTTGATAAAATTCACACCAAGGCACAGATGACCCTTTCCCCCTGTCGTTAACACTGCCCTCTTCCCCACTTCATAAAAAAAAATATCTTTGGCAACCTAGTGCTTATGGAAAATAGCACACAGTGGGTCCCCAAAGGCAAAATTCTGGACCTTGTCCACTCTTGCACACAGTGAATTGGTTTTACACTAAGTTCTATTTCAGAAAATCCATTGAAACCAGTGAGTCTGTGCCAAATATGTGTAACTCTGGACTCAATCCAAAACTTCTGATAAGGTCATATAAAGTTCAACTCACAGGTAATCCTCTTGGTCCAATCTGTCCTGCCTCTCCAGGAAATCCTGGATCACCCCTTGACCCGTTGCACCCATCCAAGCCAGGCTTGCCTCTAGGTCCTCCAGGTCCTGGTAGCCCCTAGAAACGATTAAATAAAAATCCAAAGCCATATTAAAAAACGGGAGAAACTATTATAACAGAAAATGATTTATCAGGGTAGAGCAGGGGTGGTCAAACTACTGCCCAAGGGCTAGTTCCGGCCCATGATGCCAAATCATCTGGCCCACACCGCCCATGCCACTCCCGTAATTGGAATAACATTTGCCTGCACAGGTACAAAACGCTGCAGTAAATGCACCTGCAGCTGTCATAAACATGTTTTACTTCCACTTCAGGTGGGAGAAACCATGTGACTGACCTGCTGAACCATGTGACCAGCCCACACCTGGGGTAGAGGAAGGAAAAACAGTGCAGCTCTCCTTTGTCGCAAGTTAGAGAATTACCAATTCACTAAACACTACTTTTTTGCCTAGCTGGACTCTGCGGGCCCCCAGATCTTCCATGGGAAAGAAAGGTTCCCCAGGTCCAGAGATAAGACCAGGAGTTGAAGCTTCTTTTTAACACTTCTTCATTAACTGAACCAAGAAAGTAACCTCAAACTATTCTAATCCCTTAAAATTGCCTTTCATCCCTTCTAATCAACCCAGTTCGGGGCAGCCTTAATGTCTAAATTTGGGAGTTGTTACTTTATCCTCCTGTAAGAGTCTCTCAGGGCTTGAATATCTTTGCTGTTGTCTATTTTTTCAGGAAGAAAAAGTCATTTATCTCACCACTGCCCTCTTCTTCAGAGGGAAGATGGCCTTTACCTCAGTTTCAAGTTGTAAGTTGAAACTGAACAGTCTTCTCTACTGTTGTGGATGTGTTGGACTAGGTGCCATTGGGGTAAGATCAATCGGAAGCTGCCATTACCTTATCTGTGTTATGGCATCCCTCAGCCAGCTGAAACATGAGGATTACTGAACCTCCTTAGATGTGTCAGACTAGGGTCACTACAGCACATTTTACCAGGCCTCCCCTTCATCCTTCTCCATTTCCTCCTCTTTAATTATCCACTGCAAACAATTCACTTCAGTTTTGCTTTTTCTCCCCTTTCTTTCCAGATAATGGGTTGGCAACCTATGGCCCAAGGTGCCAAATCATCCAGCCTGTGCCACCTGAACTGCCACCAGAAGCGGATGTGTTTTTAATAGCTGTAAAAGCACCCACGGCTGTTGTAAATGTGTTTACAACAGCCGTGGATGCATTTTACGGCAGCAATTATGGCAGGAGAAACCACCAGTCCAGCACACTCAACTGTCTGAGGGAGCATGACCAACCCCCAACTTAAAAAAGGTTAGCATCACCTGTTCCAGACCCTTCCAGCCACTGTATCTTGTCCTAAGTCTTGCTCATTCTAGAATATTCTTTGCCCTTTGGTCCTTTAGGGTGAGCTTCTCCTGTCATACCCTCCTGTCACAAGCAACTCTTGCTTTGCTGTCTGTGGCTGACCACCTTCTAAGGCTAGGGTGGCCCAGGGGAAATCACTCAGGTGGAAGGACAGGTGTGGAAGAAGAAGAAGGAATCGTGTTTCATTTTCCCTTAATTCCTCCCTCAGTCACAATAATGAATCATGCTCCTTTCTTTCTTTACTTCTTTAACTATCTTTCAGGGTCCAGAGCATGGGCGGTTAGCAGATAACACAAACACCAGGACTCAGAACAACCAGGTAACAGGCTGAACAGTAACTGTATCTCAGTTCAGAGTCCAAAACCAAATCAAGCCAGGAAAGCAGGAATTCTACCTCAATTAAGCAAAATAATACAGTAATACAGCATTCTTATTCAATGGAAATGGAAGTTCTCCAACAAATAACTAGTTGACAGTGCTTAGAATGTTGAGATCCAACTTTGAAGAACTGATCACTAGTGTCATGGAAATTAATCATAAAACGCACTATACCAGTCTCTTCTTCTCAACCTAAGCTACTTCATAAAGATGTTGTGCGAGAACAAAGTAGTGAGGGACACACATATCACCTCAAGTTCATTGGAGGAAAAGGAGGATATAAACATAGTTAATAAGTAAATAAATATTTATTATATTATTGAAGTAAGCAGTGACACATGGACACTCCAGTTCTGAGGGTGCTGTGAATCCATTCCATATTTTAGTCTGCATTTTACATGATCTACCAGGCTGCTCTACCCAATACAAAAATAGCTCAGCATATTGGATAAACTGGAGAAAAAACAGAGTAAAGCTCAGAATGGATTTTCAGTGTTTCTGAAACTGGAGTCATCATCCATGAGTAAGATTCCATGAATTTCAAAAACATTATACAGTTTTGCCAGAGGAAAGGTTAGAAAAAGCTACATTTCAACTTACTGTATATACTTTAGTATAAGTCTAGTTTTTTAACCCACAAAATAAGGACCAAAAAGGGGACTTGACTTATACTCGGGTCAACAATCCCAAACGTCCCAAAATGAGGTGGTGCAAATTCAAATATACATTTTAAAAAAGCACTAATACGACCGTAAAAAGTCAAAAACATACCCACACAAATGTCTAAATTAATTAATTTTACCGTATTTTCATGTATTTTAATTATTGAAACTCACTAGCAGCTGCTGCATTTTCCACCCCTGACTTATACTCAGATCAATCTATTTTCCTAGTTTTCGAGGTCCAAATATAAGTACCTTGACTTATATTCGGGACAACTTCTAGTTGAGTATACACGGTACATCTGTTTATCAAATGTTAACACTATTTCTAATGTTTGTGCCAAGGTTTATTAAGATACCAAAAATGAAGTGTCTGCCTTTGTACACTTAATGCAGTTTGTTTAACCGTGCTGTTACATTTCAGATTTACTGCAGATGCATACAGTAAAACCCCAATTTACAACAGCTTGCTTTACAACCTTTTCCTGCTTTTACAACCATTCTAGTGTTACTCAGTGCCTTCCACTAGCATTCAAACCTCAGTATTACAACCTCTCAATCTCTTAGTTTTATGGCCTCTAAACCCTTTGAGTTTTATGACCTCTCTATCAGCATCTAAAACTCTGTTTTATGACCTCTGATTCTCTCACAATGTGTGGGAGACAGGGCAAGCAGATGGAGCTGAATGTAATCTATACTAAATGTGGAGAGAATCAAAATTCTGTTCCAATCTCACCTGAATACCATGACCTGTATATGCTGACAGAAGAACTAGCCAGAAGCAGGGCAGAATTGAGCCTTGAGAATTAAACAAATTTGTATTTTAACATTAACCCCAATGATAAAACAGGGCTCAGAATGGGGCTAAGTTATAAACCTGGGAGCCAGCTTTACTTTACAATATATATCTTAATATATACTGGTTGAAATCCTGATAGCTCAGCTACACCTTATATCAGTGAGCCTCATGATATCATTAGCTACAGCCATTTTTTGAACACACAAAAAGTTCTGATTCCCCCACCTGAAAATACAATACATTTCATTATGGGAATCCATTAGGTTTGTTGGACAGGACAACAATCCTTAGTTTTCAAAAACAGCCATCACTCTTCCCATGTCCCATCATCCTCAGGCACTTCCCCATGATGAAAGGCACTGCATGGGACCATCAGGATCATCAGAGGGAGAAATCAGAATGTGTGTGGTTTTTTTTTAATTTTCTAAACATTATTGTGGCTAAAGGTTATCCTTATCTGTGGTAGCTGTGCTAGCAGGTTTTCAGCCACTGCAGAAAGTTTACACAACTGAAGAACATTCCACAGACCTCATGTGTTGCATACTAAGTCATGTGACTCAGCATGCAACAGATAAGTTATCAAACTGTTTATGACTGTTTGCTTCTAGACATTACTGCATTTTATTGTCTTGTTGTTGTTGTTCAGTCGCACAGTCGATTCCGACCCTCTGTGACCCCATGGACCACTGTCCGCCAGGCACTCCTGTCCTCCACCATCCCCCTCAACTCGCTCAGCTCTGTGCCCATTGTCTCTACAATACCATCTAGCCATCTCATCTTGGGCCATCCCCTTCTTCTTTTTCCCTCGACCCTTCCCAGCATCAAGGCTTTCTCAAGTGAGTCCTCTCTTCTCATTTGATGTCCAAAGTACTTTAGCTTCATCTTTATTATTTGACCTTCTAAGGAGCAGTCAGGGTTGATTTCTTCTAGGATTGACCTATTTGTTCTCCTCGCTGTCCAGGGGACTCTCAAAACTCTCCTCCAACACCACATCTCAAAGGTGTCTATTCTTCTGCGCTCAGCTTTCCTAATGGTCCAGCTCTCACAACCATACATTGCCACAGGGAATACCATTGCTTTCTCTACACAACATAATTTCAACCACCATTATGTAATCTCTTCATCCGCCGCTTCGACTGAGGAAAGCACCCACTTACAACTAATTCTATGGAGGCATATTCCTTTCCCCTCCCAACTGGCATAATTGTTCTGACATTCCACTAGCACTCATCTGTAAATAATCTATTCATTCCACCAACCAGATATTTTTGCCTACACAATAATTATCCACAAACAAGAACTAATGGAGAGGGTGAAATTATCACAGGTAGCAACTTCAGGGAAGAGTTTCATGGGAAACCAGCAAAATGGAATATTTTAAACCTGCTCTCCCATGGTTCTAATTTAAACAAGAGCCCAAATGGCTGTTGTTAGTTTTAAAAAGAGAAAGAGAATGCTGTGTCTAGATTGAAATCAGACCAAGAGAGAACTAAAACTTGCTTCATGCATAGAAGGGCCTTCAGTAATACTACACAGAATTCTCATGCATACATTCCTTTCCTTAGAGATGTACTCAGATAAAAAGCTGCATTTCCAAAAAAGTGGCTTTTCTTTGGAAAATACATAAATACAAATACAGTGGTACCTTGCTTAAAGAGCATAATGCGTTCCATAGGATTGTTCTTTAAGCAAATTTGCTCTTTAAGTGAAACACCAATGTAAGTAACCAATTGTAACTTCTGGTGGGGGGGGGATTGTAAAACCTGATTTAGTTGCTAAGCGAGTTTTGGGTTGGTTTTTGTTATTAAGCAAGGCAAACATTCAGAGAAAATTCTGCTCTTTAAGCAAGTTAGTCTTTAAGCAAGGCACTCTTTATGTAAGGTTTTACTGTAGTATACTTACAGGCACACCATCTAACCCTGAAAATCCGGGAACTCCAGTAGGACCCTGAAAAGATTAAATGTTCAAGAAAATAAAAATAGGTACTGATTTTAAAAGCAAATTAATCCTAGGTGGGTATGTGATACTTTTTCTTACGTTACCAAATTTTGGGGTGATCTATAAAAACATTATCATCTTCCTACTTATTTTCTAGAATTATACTTATTTTCTTGCAGTCAGCACAATGCTAGTAAATGTGCTTTGTATACAAACAGGTTGCTTATGTATAACTGTGGTTCTTCAAGAGGTCATCTGTGTGCCCACACTAATGTGTTTTCCCGTGCCTCTACAGAGCTTTCTGGAACATTCTACAGTTTGAGTCAAAGTGTTTTGGTGAGAGCCCTAGCCATTTCACTCAGCATGTCAAGCACCTTTCCCCAGTCTCTCAGTTCCAAGTCTATCACATCAGTATCTTTAAAAAGAGGTAAACATCTAAAGAGAAGGTGGGTGAGCCATTCTGACCATTCAAGGAACCACAGTTACTGATAAAGACTTCTTTTGTGGTCTCTGTGAATGCATCCCTATGGTGGCAGTGGATGGATGCCAGTGCAATATGGAAGGCAATACAATACAGAATGTGTATTCATTCTGGATCTTATATCAATGGGGCAATGGCAGTCAAATATAGATGGTTGGCTCCATGTCTCTGCTTTGTAGATGTCTGGAGGAAGAATTACTCATAGGAATGCCATGGGTGTATTATTATTATTATTATTATTATTATTATTATTATTATTATTATTATTATTATTATTATTATTATTATTATTATTAACTCACATTTATTACCCCGCCCCAATCGGGTAAACCCGACTCTGGGCGGCTTACAACATGAATTTAAAATCATAAGTAAATCTGTTATGATAATAGCATTTAAGATCTCAAAACCTTAAAATTAAAAGATTAAAACAGTGCAGCAAATAAACAAAGCAAGAGGGGTGGCTGTCCCTTAAATAAGCCAACCTATGTGGGATCCCGTGTTACTGGGCCCCCATACATGCTCCGCCAGCCAGGTCTTCAAGCCTTTTCGGAAAGGCAGGAGCTCTGCCTGTAGGCGCAGCTCAGTTGGAAGGAGGTTCCAGAGGGCCGGGGCAAACACAGAGAAGGCCCTCTTCCTAGTGCTAGAGAGATGAGCCTCCCTAGCCGATGGAATAACAAGAGAGCCCCTCCGATCCGCCCTGGTGGGACGGACAGACGTTCTTAGGGTGACGCGGTCTCTTAAGTATCCTGGCCCACTACCATGTAGGGCTTTAAAGGTAATGACCAGCACCTTGAATTGCACCCGGAGACATACTGGTAACCAGTGCAGCTCCCGGAGCAATGGTGTGGCACAAGCATAACGCCCGCACCCCATCACTACCCGGGCCGCCGCATTTTGGACCAGCTGCAGTCTCTGGATGGATTGCAATGGATTGCAAGGTATCTCCTGCATTGGCTGTGGCACTAGAAGTCTTGTCAGGTCATAATACAAGGGAATATTAGAAACTGCCCAAACAATGTTGAACAGATATGGGCAATCACTTCTTCTGTTGACCACAGCAATGGACAAATAATTTCTGCATTTGCCTCCAAACCTTTGTCCCATCTATATAGGACTATCCAAAGTATATGGCACTTTCTCTAATAAAGTTGTAGAGTTATAATTAAATTAAGGCAGGAACACCGGATATCAGCCTTGGCGCACCAGGGGGCTCTCCCAGTGCTGCAGATTGTGAAACAGAGATGGCTCCGAAAATTTCCCCAACACAGCGATCCACGTTGCCAAAGGCTGCTAAAGTGATGGGACTGAGCCAGAAGCTACTTGGAGCAGACGGGACAAAGTGCGACCGCTGCCGCTGCCACTGCTGATGTCAAAACGGTCAGCAGCAGGAGCAGCCTGCCTCCAGCCCCAGCAGCTGTGTGTCAGGGGCGGGACTGGCCCACAAAAAAGTTTCACCACCACTGCTCTAGAGCAGGGGGTCAGGAAACTTGGCTGTCCAGATGTTCTTGGACTTCAGTTCCCAGAAGCTCTAATCAGCAGGTGTACTGATTTAGGCATCTGGTAATTGAAGTCCAAGAACACCTGGGCAGCCAAGTTTGCTGACCCCTGCTCTAAAGAACCTAGCAATTTGAAAGCAAGAAATTTCAAGTAGATAAATAGGTACCACTTTGGTGGGAAGGTAAACTATGTTCTGTGCTCTCCGGTGTCTAGTCATGCCTGCCACATGTCCTTGAAAATGTCTGCAAATGCAAACAGCACTGGCTCTTTGGCTATAAACAGACATGAGCACTGAACCCTAGATTTGGATATAGCTGACTTTTGAGCAAGGGTGACCTTTACCTTTACCTATAATAGAGTTTTCAAAGAGGTGGATTGTTAGCCTTTCAGAATGTTAACAAAATTAAAGTGGGAATGGGGGAGGAGATAACGGAAAAATAAACAAAGGACAAGATGTGATAGTTTAAAAATTAACACATTTTTCCAGTGTGAGGTTTCATGAATTAAAGTAGACTTTCTTAGACAATTATAATAAAACATATGTTAATGAACACAGAGAACAAGTATGAATAATATGAGTTTTGCAATTTCTTGCATTTCTCCTGAGTAGCCTATGTTTCTTCAATACTTCATTTTTGCAATATTTAATACAATAGAGTAAAATCTTACAAATACAATCAGATAGGTATTTGTTATGAAACAGGGAAAACATTTTGTTGTTGTTGTTACTTACCACACTGCCTCTTTCTCCAGCAGGCCCAGGCTGACCAATATCACCTTGAAGGCCTTTTTCTCCTTGCAAACCTATAGGACCTATAGGACCCAATGCACCAATTGGACCCTGGGGTCCATGCTGGCCAGGCTGGCCCTGAAAAAAAAAAAAAGAAAGAATCAGTTCAGCTGAAGACCTATGTAAAAACAAAAAGAAAAAAAACTGTCCCTGGAAGGCTATATAGGAAATTTTGTGGTATAGATGTTAATATACATGACTCTAGCTCTGCTTCTAAGGCATCATGTAAAACTGAATATAGTGTACTGGTACATCAATTCATAGGGCTGCAGTGGCTTAGTGATTAAGTACTGAGTTTGACAACTGGAAGGTTGACAGGTTGGCAGTTAAAGACTTGAGTGCTGTGAAATGGAGTGAGCTTCTGTTGTCTGTCCCAGCTCCTGCCAACCAACCAGTTCCAAAGCAAGAAATTGCAAGTAGATAAATAGGTGCCCCTACAGCAGGAAAGGTAACTGTATTCTGTGTGCTCCAGCATGCCTGCCACATGACTATGGAAACGCTATCTCTTTCGTTGTGCACAGAGATGAGCACTGCACCCTAAAGTCAGTCACGACTGACTTTCAAGCGAGAACAATCTTACCTTTTACATCAATTCATACATAAAACACCAGCGAAAAGTGTTTCCTGAAGCCACAGTCTAATCTTACCAATCAAGACAATGGCCAGCGCCCTGTTGTTTTTTATGTACACATGGAGCTCTGGCTGTGGAAACTGCAGCACAGAGGCAAGACTTTTCCAAAGGTACGTGACCAAGATTACCTCAGTAGCTTCCAGAGCTGAACATGTAAATATTAAACAGGACACTGAGTCCTTCTGATGTTCAACCACTTGAGGGCAGCAAAGAATTTCAGATTATAAACTTCAGTTACAAAAGCCACTTTTGCACAACTTGATTATACATAAAACCCGCAAGGGTACATGAAGCAAATATTAACATACGTAGTCTCACAGATTTTTTCATCAGACCACTTCTCCTTCATTAAATAAGAGATAAACACCCTCTATTTTGAATGCTGATCTAATTGTGTTTGCATGACTAGAAGCTTATGTGCAAAACATAGTTTATAGCTTGTTTGAAAAATTACCATTACAGTAAAACCTCGGATAACGCTAAAACTTGCTTCCACAAGTCTTGGTGTTATCCGATTTTTAGTGTTATCTGATGCATGTTAAAATCCTATGGGATGCATCAGGTAACGTTAAAGCTCCATAGAGATACATCGTAACCTCACAGGCTTTAGCGGCTGTTATCTGATGCATCCCATAGGATCTTAACGTTATTCGATGCAATTCTCCCCCCCCCGATTGCTTAACATTATGCGATTTTAATGTTATCTGATGCAAACGTTATCCAAGGTATTACTGTAATCCCTTTTTTATGTCGCAGAAATGTTTGTGCATTCTAACAAAAATGCAATTTTCTTTTCCTTTTATTAATGATTTAACATTCTCTACTTCTTTAGAAGGGCAGATGTTCCATTAACAATCTAACCTTCATGCAGTTCAGGAATTGTAGTTGTCATTCATAATAGCTGGAAATAAATTGCGCCTTTGGAAAGCTGACAGTTTTGGGGATTCAGATCTGACGGTACCATTATGGAAACAGACAGCTTTTAGCATCGTAGCTTTCATATTCAATATGGAAATGCACTGAATCGTTGAAACTGAAGTCCATATTTTTCTTAGGTTTAAATTTCTCAGCATAGCTATGGGCATGCCCAAACCCAGCATCATAGATGCTTTCAGAAGAAAATGCTATTCATCTCCTGGGAGGCAGGGTGGGGGAAAATTAAGGCAATGATGCATTTGAGTATTTTTTTAAAAGGTAATCCATTGCTTTTTGGATTTCTACAGGATTTATAAGTTCTAGTGATGGCAAACTCATTAGTCACTAAAGAAATGCAAATTAATGAAAGTTATTTTTAAAAATTGCCCCAAAATACACATTACAGTCCAGGCTGCTGCGCTGCATGTTTAATCAAGCAGAACATCACCTGAAATCACAGTGTTTCAACTGAATGAGCAAGAATCCTTTTCAGAAAGCTTCCTATCTTGAACTGTAACCGTAAGCATATTTTTCAAAATAATAATAATAATTCTAATAAACATTGGTTTCCATAACACTGTGATTAGGAAATAGCAAGGTGTCTTACTCAGGAAGCTGGTCTGAGATGTCATGAAAGGTCAGGAAGTTTTTTTCAATTCAATTTAGTGTTCATGTCTTTTCATTGTCAATGAAAACAGGGTTAGGCACTTCAGAAATTATTGGACTAAGATGCAAAAAAAAAGAAAGAAAGAAAGAAAAGAAAAGAACATCCTTGAATATTACATACAGTAATACCCCGGATAACGATTGCATCGGATAACGCTAGAATCGGATAACGATGCAAGGTTTTTGGAAAAAACTTGCATCGGATAACTATTCTGGATAATGATTCTTAGCGTTATCCGAGGCAATGGTCTGCGGGTGTGGGGTGGTTTGGGTAGAACTACCCAATCCACCCCCCACCCGCAGTTGTCTCTGCGACTGAAGTAGGGTCGGGGAAAAGCACACCCCTTTCCCTCGACCCTACTGCAGTCACAGATACTGCTTGTCTCTCTTTCCTTCCCTGCATTTAAACTACAGGGAGGGGGAAAGAGAGAGACATAATTGGGTCTCTAGAGAACCAATCACATCTCTCTCTTTCCCCCTCCCTGTAGTTTAAATACAGGGAGGGAAAGAGACACAGTTTCTCTCTCCCTATAGTTTAAATACAGGGAGGAAAAAGACGCGATCGCAATCGCGTCTTTTTCCTCCCTGTATTTAAACTACAGGGAGAGACTGTGTCTCTTTCCCTCCTAGTATTTAAACTACAGTTTCTCTCTCCCTGTAGTTTAAATACAGGGAGGAAAAAGACACGATCGTCTCTTTCCCTCCCTGTATTTAAACTACAGGGAAGGTGAAAGAGAGAGACGTGATTGATTCTCTAGAGACCTAATCACGTCTCTCTCTTTCCCCCTTCCTCTAGTTTAAATAGAGGGAGGGAAAGAGACAAGCAGTCTCTGCGACTGCAGTAGGGTCGGGTGAAAGGCACGCCTTTCCCCGACCCTACTGCAGTCGCAGAGACCGCTGCGGGTGGGGGGTGGCTTTAAAGGCAAGGAGGATAAGGTCTCTTTCTTTTTCTGCCTGCCTTTAAAGCGGTTTGTTCCTGAAGTCAGGGCTTTTTTTAAGCGTTGTTCAATGCATGCATCAGACAACGCTAAAAATAGGATGTCATGACTTGTGGAACCAAGTCATAACGTTATCCAGGGTATTACTGTATATTGATTTGGGGAAGGGGGTAAAGCAGTGGTGGGCAGCAACAGGTTCGCACCCCTCCAGGAGGGCGGTAGCAAAATTGGGTGGCCTCTGGTCAGGGAGATGGTATAATTGGGTGGCCTTTGGGCAGCGGGATCTTCAGTTTTCATCAGTAATTATTTCAAGTCATTTATATTGTCTGTCAGTAACAGTGCCATCTACGTTTCTCAAATTTTCATTCCTCCTCCACCTGAATCCAATCCATCTAGGGCTTTCCTCCTTTACTTATAAGACAAACTATGAGGAATTTTATTCTAGACCAACATTGATGAGAATTTTAATAGGGTAATTAGGAGCTGATTATAATAGCTATCTATGGCTACAACATGAGTTAATATAGCACTTCAAGCTATGAGAGAACTTAGTAGAGTTTCAGAAGCCAGGCAGAGTCCATGGGTTGCCAGTTGCCCATCCCTAATTTAGATTGTCACCAGAAAATGGAAAATAAGAGAACACACTAACTAAATCTGAATTTCACAATGGTTTGACAGCTGACTGATTCAACCTAGGCACATCATGCAAAGCCAGAGCATTGCTGGTCTTTCTTTCAGCTCAAAGACCAATTATGAATGGAAGCTTTGTTAAGTCCAAGTTGATACCATCCATAACATCCATTATTTGTGCCCATCTAATGTGACTGATGCATTATTCCAATCTCAGGCCAGCTGTCAAAATAAAGAGAATGAAGGAAGCCATGCTTAATGTGGAAATGACAAATTAGCTCAGTTTAGTTAGTTAAAACAGACAGAATGTTATGCCTGGCATCTGCTAACTGATGCAAATAAATCCCACTAGCTTGCTAATTGTCTAGGTCAGGAACTCCTTCAGTGCCAAGACTAGCCAATGTTATTTTAGCACATCCTGGAATTAACTGATTGTAGAAGGTTGTCTCAACAAAGCAAAACAGCTTTATTTAAAAATGAGAATGAGGATCCTTATTTTTAAAAAATTGATTTTAAAACAATTAAAAATCAACACTGCTTACTAAATAAATGTGCATTACTATTGTATTTATGTATCTATGTTATGACAACATTGTATAGTACTGTTCTGCTCTACAGGAATTTTGTAACTCTTACTGACTGTGGTAGAAGCCTGCAGTAAAGTATATTTGGGACAAACCTGGCCTACAATTCTGCCATTTTCACCTGTGACCTCTGAAGCTTTCTGAGTCAGAGGCTGGCACACTTCAAAACCAGACCTGGCAGTAAAATCATGAAGCCAAGTGACTTGTCCTCACAGAAGCAGATCTCCTCCACCATGACATCAGTGCAGGCTGCTCTTCTTATGAAGAGTCCTACAAGATTCTATAAGACCCCATTTTAGATGTTTCAGTATTCCAAGACTCTTTTCAGAAAATAGAGGTGGTGGGAGGTAAGTATGTCAGTACCCTGGACAGAGTTGAGGAAGCAAGAAGACCAGCTCAAAACTATTTTCATCTTCCTTGTCCTGTGGAAGTGAAATTGCAGCAGCAATAATTATCATCCATTTTTATTCCCCATTTTGTATGGACAATTTTGCTTTTAATTTTAATTCTTCAGCTTAGTTGTGGTTCATCCCTCTCCTCATTACTAATTAGATCCTAGTCTGATATTATAGTTTGGAACAACCCCAGTTTTCAGACAATACTGGAAACAGTGGTTCATTACAAAAGCAAACATAGCCTTTAAATTTTACCCACTTCAGGAATGAAGAAAGAGGAGAACGAAATGTCTAATCTGAGAATTAATCATTTTATGATCATATACCTCAAATAAACTATAACATGCAATCCTATAATCTTCAGAATTTCAACTGTAATGTTATGTTTTGTTGGATTCGCAACCTCAAATTACTTTTGGAAACATAAGGCAAAATAATCACCTTATTGGAATAAGAAGTTAATTGTTCCTTTTGGCCACTGAAGAAAAGAAACACCAGATCAGCTTTACTTACTACCATCTTTGCTCTAAACATGTGACACCGTTGTTTTTTAAAAAGGAAAATTAGGTCACAGCATGAATGCAAGCTTTTTTTTATGATCTACTTTTATAACAAAGCTAAAGGTAGTCAGTGGGATCAAACATTCACATCCAGATTTGGACATGCTACATACGTTCTGTTAATAACTTAACAAAAACTACAACTTCAAGTTTATGGCAAGGAGGGAAGAATTCATTTTAAAACACCTGCATTCTTCTATGTTTTCACAGTAGACAAAACCTACACAGTTTAGCAAGCTTATCTGTTTGCTGCAGATTTGATAATGCCGTAATTTATTATGATTTACTGTTATCTGAATCAGCATAACTATGGTTACATTATGTTTTATTCTTAAAGAAGAACAGTATTATGGCTACGCTGCTTCAGACTTCACAAAAATGTAGATATCACTTATTAGGAAATGGAAGACAGATTTTTTTATGAATAAAAGTTAAGTAAAAGATTGTCTCCATTTTGCTTTGCCACCTGGATCTGTACCAAGTGAACAAGACATAAACTGCTGGTTTTAAAAATCATGGCCTGAACTACAGATGTCAATATTAACTCATTTTATTCTGACCTGTAAGGGGAAAACATTTCAAAAGTTTCCTCACCACTAGAACATTGTGAGTAGTTTTGCTTATTTTTCACATTCTGGGACTTTCTTTTTCTTATCTTTTTTTCTTTCCTAAAATTGATGAAAATGGGTCTTACATAAAATGCTTGTATTTTCACAAAAATGCATTTTACAGGAAACAGTAACATTTTATACATTTTAAAAATTGCTTAGAAAATCCCAAACTTTTTCACCAATGGTACTGATAATGAAAAAAGTGTTATTTTCACAGTAGCTGGCAGCTTCTTTGATTAGATGTTTTGACACTTCAGGACAGCCTTCTTTATCAAGGATTTTGAAAATCAACTATCATTCATTTCATTCTTATTTTGGACATAGCCTGTAATAGGTTTCAAGCATCCATAACATTATGCAGGATCATGGCCAGGAGTTAACCAATAATCGCATGGCTGTACTCTGAATTTCTATTTTTTTGAAGTGTTTGTTGGGATGGGTTGATGCTTTGCGATGGTGGGTGGGATATTTGTTGAAATGCTTCTAATATGTCAAAATCCTTTTGAGATGTTTCTGTGATTGTTATTTTGTAATTGTAACTATGATATTGTGTTTCCTTGTTAGCTGCCCAGAGTCTCTCTGTGAGTGAGGTGTCATACAAATTGAAAAATTAAATTAAATTAAATTCCTCATAAAACAAAGGGAACAAGTAATTCCAACTGGCTTTTGTTCAAAAATATAACCATTATGCATTCTGGTGATTTTATACGTTAAAACATTAAATCAAGTAAGAACAAGTAGAAACAAAACTTCAAAAGTACTGTTTAGTTTATTGTAGTTCTATTTTATTTGATCTAGGTTTAATGTTTTAATAGCTGCATTTTTTGCAATTAAAATTCCAACTCATTTATGTATGGTCACATGATATTTCCTATTTCTCATTACCATTGCATAACCATCAAGAGCTGTGTCTAAATTTACTTAAGTAAATGCAATTAAAACTGTTCTTGAAATTAAAATTTAATGGGGAGGGAGGATGACCCATTAATGTGATATTAAAGATGTCCAGGGCTGTGAACCAAAATGGAAATAGTGTACACACATTACTTTAGAAATATCTGTACTTTCCTTCTTTTAAAAATCAGTGAGATACTAGGTGATCCATGCAAGGTTCACCAATTCTATGGGGATGTCTGTTTAATTTGCAAATGGATTTTAAATTCAGAATATTTTTATCAGTACGTAACAGACTAAGACATACAAGGGGCAGCTAAGTTCTTACAGTAAACAGAATAAAAACTCCATAGACAGTTTCAACATTGAGATTGTTTAAGTTTGTGACCATATACATATTCCACAATATTCTAGGACTGGCCACAGTTGTCGAAGCCTGAAGAATGGCTTTGATAATGCAGCTAAAGTCAAGCCATTTTGCAAAGGCATTAAATGGATCAATCAGGACAAACAAGTGCACTGCTTACCTATTGTACAGCATAACATATCTCCCTATACTAAGCAGAGTTCATATCAATTTATCTCCCTGATTAGATTAAGAGTCTTAAATATTTTATTCTACTCTAATTAAAAGAAACTACTTGAGAGTAACCTTAGTGAAAACATGAATCATTCATTACCCTTTAACTTAATTCTTAGGGACTGCAGTGGGTCAAGTGGCTAAGATGCTGATGGGGAGGCAGAAGGTCAGCAGTTCGATTCCCGAGTACTGCAGGTCTTTGTCCCAGCTCCTGCCAACCTAGCAGTTCAAAAGCAAGAAATTGCAAGTAGATAAATAGGGACCACTTTGATGGGAAGGTAACAGTGTTCCGTGCGCTCCATGCCTGCCACATGACCACAGACACATCTGCAGAAGCACATAGCGCTGGCTCTTCGGCTTTGAAACCGATGAGCACTGAACCCTAGAGTCAAATATGACTGGGTTTCGAGCAAGGGAAACCTTTACTTTAACTTAATTCTTTGTTTTCAATGAAGTTTATCATCATTGTTGGCTGTTACTCGTATTCGAGTATACATATTTTCCTGAAAATCATTTTCACAGTTGATGGATGTGTGAAAGAAGAATGACAGACAGGAAAATTGCCATTGGCTGAATTTGTTTAAGGTGGATCCCAGCTTGCCATGAAGTGACCCACACACTGTGATCATGGAGCCATCTCCTGTGGCATATATGAAATGAGACATGCTGGATTTAACAATGGGACTGCAATGAACTGCAGCAGCCATCACAGCCAGTATATCTGGCATGGCCTCTTCCGCCTCCATGACCATTGGGAATCACAATAGTGAAGTGGTTCCTCCTCTGCTCATTTCACCATTGGACCCAATATGATGGTTTCCAGTGGTATTTCCTCCACTGAGGCGACCAACACTCCATCTAAAGAGGCTCATTCAGCCATAGCCATCAGCCCCTTTAGGGAGTCAGGTGATTTACCATAGCCCAACATTTGGTGTTGAGTTGCTGGCTATATGGTCTACTCCATTACCATAGCAAGATGTCTGGCCTGACAGTAATGAAGTTTATAATGATTTTTTTAAATGTTTCATGTTTGTAATTATTTGTGGTGCTTTGACTTACTGTGATTTATTTCTATTATTGTATGCTTTTTGTATTTTATTGTATTGTATTGTAGTGCAATTTATTAGATGGGTACTATTGTGAGCCTCTCTGAGTCACATTGTCAAGTGGGTGGTATACAAATGTAACAACAAGTTGTTGTTGTTGTGCTGTCAATTATTTTCTTGTTATTTTAAATTGAAAATTAGATTTCATCTAACTGCATTAAAAAAAAACCTCCCTATGGAATTTCAAAAAGATATTCCTCAGACCAATTAAGCCATTTCACTACAGCTAGCTGCTTGAAATGGGCATAGTCCAAAACTAATAATGCTTGTATATGATTCTGGCAGTACTTATAAAAAGGTCTGCTGATGGTATGAGAATTTCTGGTTCTTAACCTTTAATACTCGACTACTTGAGAACAGAAAATCTCAGGAACTGCCTCCCTACATACCAATGTACTCCCAAACTTTTGTTCTGTTTACAAAGCCATTCTTTGTACTCTCAGAAATTTTGGCATGAAGGCTGAGATTTTTGTGTTGTAGTAGCCAGATTATAAAATGGCCACCCAAAGATATATATTTATCTAAATTATTAATTGCCTATTTTTAGAGAGTTATTGAAAAATAGTCCCGTTATGTTGTTTGTTATTGGGCTTCTCTAAAAGTGCTATCCCAGGGTTGTCCACTCAGACATCAGACAGTGGACCTTACTTTAAGGTTAAGTATGCACTGAATTCCAGATTTAATTTGTTTTTTATTACACCTGCCTTAGCATTGCTTTAAAGGCTGTTTTTCTGATCTTTTGTTTTCTTTTATTGATTGCTATCTTAACTAATTTTGCAAGCTCCTAATGGTGAAAGAAGAACATACATAGGTAAATAACACTAAAAAGCCAGACACTTACTCTAGAGCCTTTTTCAAGGAAGCACTGACAAATGGAGCAGTCTCGTCCACTGCAACGCCCCGTATAGGCATATCCACCCTATGAAGAATAAATATATGTTAGTTTTCCTGATTTTGATTATTATCTTATTCTTCTTTCTGTCACCAGTGTTGGCATTAGAATTTTGAGGGTCCTGGGAAATATAATTATTTGGATTTCCTTAAAGGTATGAAAGCATTAAATCATGCAGCAAATGTTAATTAATTGTAGTACCTCACAATGAAAATTCTTCCTCTTTTCTCTTATAGAAAACATAGCCTTCTCAATCACCAATTTTCCCAGCCCCCTAGAGTAGGATTCTGTGGCATATGGAGTGCTAAAGTAGAATGAAAATATAATACAGTAAAACCTCATATAACACTAAAACCTGGTTCCACAAGTCTTGGTGTTATATGATTTTTAGTGTTATCTGATGCATGTTAAAATCCTATGGGATCCATAGAGATACATTGTAACCACACAGGCTTTAGCGGTTGTTATCTGAAGCATCCCATAGGATCTTAATGTTATCTGATGCAATTCTTCCCCCCAGATTCCTTAATGTTATGCGATTTTAGTGTTATTCGATACTAATGTTATATGAGGTATTACTGTATCTCCTTAATGCATTCTACCTATAGAAGCCCTAACAATAATAATTCATTGTAGTCATTATTTGGTACATCCAGAAGCTATTAGGTAATGCATATCAACACAACATTGTAAGTACAGGAATACAAATCAATTAAAAGAAAAATGACATTTCTTCCATATGTAATGATTTCATGGAAAAAGAAAAAATCCCCTCAAAAGTCATACTATACAACATCAGGATAGGAGGAACATGAGTGACCTGGTGATAACTGGTTAAACCGATAAATAGTACTGTAGTGGTAATAATTTACAAGTCATTTTTACAGAAACCTATTTTTTAAACTTTATTTTTATAATCTTCAGTGTCTGAAATATAAGTGTATGTTGTCTAACTGTGAACAAAGGTGAACACAGAGTCCAAAACTAGAAAGTCAAATACTCCTTTTGACAGAAACCCTGAGTCTTTAATAAGTTCACACCAAAAGAAGTTTCAACTGTGAAGCTTTAATCTTCATTGCTTCTCCTGGAAAGGAAATGTGGTACAGTATTTGCTTAATTTGTTTTTCTTTCTCAGCTGTTAATAGGTACAGGTATCCTGGCCGAAAAAGAAGAGGCCAATAACTGTCACTCCCACACAGAGTCCTCGCTTCTTAATTTGAGAACACCTGCTTCTTAAATGTAAAATTGCTACTTTCTATATGATAAATATTGAGTACTCACTATGCTTATATACAGATGGTAATTTAAAAAATCTGTACATGAATCAAGAGGCAACAGTTAGGACAGAAAATGGAATGACGGAGTGGTTTGGAATAGGAAAAGGAGTAAGACAAGGCTGCATTTTATCACTCTGCTTATTCAACTTATACACAGAACACATAATGCGCAATGCAGGGATGGAGGAATCACAATTTGGGATCAAAATTGCTGGAAGAAACATCAACAATTTGAGATATGCAGATGATACCACCCTAATGGCAGAAAGTGAGGAGGACTTAAAGAAGCTCCTGATTAGGTTGAAAGAAGAAAGTGAAAAAGCTGGCTTGAGACTCAACATCAAGAAAACCAAGATA
Organism: Furcifer pardalis; assembly: GCA_030440675.1. Taxonomy (NCBI): domain Eukaryota; kingdom Metazoa; phylum Chordata; class Lepidosauria; order Squamata; family Chamaeleonidae; genus Furcifer; species Furcifer pardalis. The sequence goes on from CP126890.1 coordinate 260,689,256, forward strand.
ATGGCAACAGGCCCTATCAGTCCCTGGAAGATGGGGAAGAAGTAGAAGCAGTGACAGATTTTACTTTCTTAGGATCTAAGCTCACTGCAGATGGTGATTGCAGCCATGAAATAAAAAGGCGACTGATTCTTGGGAGGCAAGCGATGAGAAACCTGGAGAACATAGTGAAAAGTAGAGACATCACATTGAAAACAAAAATTAGCATTGTCAAAGCAATGGTATTCCCTGTGGCAATGAATGGTTGCGAGAGCTGGACCATTAGGAAAGCTGAGTGCAGAAGAATAGACGCCTTTGAGATGTGGTGTTGGAGGAGAGTTTTGAGAGTACCCTGGACAGCGAGGAGAACAAATAGGTCAATCTTAGAAGAAATAAACCCAGAATGCTCCTTAGAAGGTCAAATAATAAAGATGAAGCTAAAGTACTTTGGACATCAAATGAGAAGAGAGGATTCACTTGAGAAAGCCTTGATGCTTGGAAGGGTCGAGGGCAAAATAAGAAGGGGACGGCCCAAGATGAGATGGCTAGATGGTATTGTAGAGACAATGGGCACAGAGCTGAGCAAGTTGAGGGGGATGGTGGAGGACAGGAGTGCCTGGCGGGCAGTGGTCCATGGGGTCGCAGAGAGTCGGAATCAACTGTGCGACTGAACAACAAAAATTAAAAATGCCATTAGAGAAGAGTAACCCTATAATTGAAATCATTGCTGTTTGCATACTGTTAAGGCAGACAATAGTGGTTCCAGAATATAATAAAATTGTTGGATGTTGTATATACTCAGTGAATACTAGCAGTTTTCTGGATTATTTACAGTAGATGAGATGGAGATGATTAGCTAAATAGCTAACAATAGCATCAAGAAAATGACACCTTTACTCAAATTTTATTCCTGAAGAGAAGAAAATTGGACATAACAAGGGGTGGATCTTGGTGTGTTAAGACTTAACAAATATGTGACTTCAGAATCTTTCCATTCTAATTGCTTGTCTAGTATAAAGTACCTCCTGTAATCTGTCCATATCTGTTATGGATCACATTAATTTTCAATATACTGTACCTTGATATCACTGCCCACTTTCTCTTTAAGGTAAGTTGTTCCCACAATATTTTAGTTAACATTTTTACTTTGCGAAGAAGTATTGAACTTACATTTCACTAATTATTTACATAAGCATAGATGGACCTCAGTGACCTACAAATGAAAGTGCAATTTACAGGAAATTAGCTTGAATTTCCTTCTCTGTGTTTTGATTGTCTCTTTATTTTTTTTAAAAAAAAATCACTCATATTTTAGTTTCTCAACAGAAGCTCTGCTCAGAGTTCTGTGATAAACTGAGCTAACTCATTTTCTCCCTTATCTAAAATATTCTCAAAACATTTTATGTTCATGACCTTCAGCATACATACAGAAAGAAAGCAAATAATATTATTTAGATTTTCCTCTGTGTGTGTCTGTCCTCTCACACCCATCTGTTGTACTGTATCTTGAGACAGGAAATGTGCCTATACTTCATCATTATCTTTTTTTTTTTTTTTAGATATATAATCAAGCTCCTGGGCAGAATCCAAAGAATTTTATTTTTTTGTAATAAGCAATGGCTGAAATCTGTTGCTTAACATATTCAATCACATGTTTCTAAAAGCATAATCAAATAACCACACTAAACCAGTGGAACAAGATGATTCACAAATCGCTACTGATCCAATGGGCCTTCTGAAGTCTTGATTTAGTTTGCTAAGCAACAGAATTCCAGCCACAGCTCCTGTAACATTTTGAGAAACATTTAGGAAGCCAGTCCAGAAAAAAGAAGACATGGAATAATCTTGTGCAGAAAAAATATCTGAAAGTCAGGCTGCAGTGTTGCACACCAGTAATGGCAGTGAACAGGGGAGCCCGGGATAATTGTGGTTGGCCATTTTGTCCATGGATTAACAAAGTTTCTTGAACACTTAATAGAGAAGATAATTCAAGCAGTATAAACCATTCAAAGAGGGCATGACTAGCTACAAAGCCATGACCCAAAGCAGATATTTTATTGTATGTATGAAGAGACTAAGGAGAGATGGAAGGAGCATTTGGAGAACAAAGATGGGTAAAAGGGGAAACTCTAAGTGCTATGGGGCAGTATAGAAGTGTAATAGCTATATGGGGATGGTTATTAGAGGAGCCTCCATTTAACCAATCACTTGTCTAATGGTTTACTAATACAGTAATACCTCGGATAACGTTTACCTCGGATAACGTTTACCTCGGATAACGTTTACCTCGGATAACGCTAAAATCGCATAACATTAAGTAATCTGGGGAAGAGAATTGGATCGAATAATGTTAAGGTCCTATGGGATGGATCAGATAACAACCGCTAAAGCCTGTGAGGTTACAATATATCTCTATGGAGCTTTAACGTTATCCGATCCATCCCATAGGATTTTAACATGCATCGGATAACACTAAAAATCGGTTAAGACCAAGACTTGTGGAACCAAGTCTTAGCCTTATCCGAGGTATTACTGTATGGGCATTGACTAGGAATAGAGGTGTCATTGATAGCGATGAGGCATTTCACAAGAAGACCTTATATGTGTGTGGAGTAGCATGGGAAGTGTTTGCTATACCATTGCTGTTGCTCTGAACCAGTATGATTTATTTTTGCCTTTGTGTGAAGTGCTAATAGAAACAGCGGCTCTGGTCTGTTTCTCAAATACCACTACTCACAAAGCAAAGTAAAAATTACTTAATCTAAGTGATTCACCACATCAGTGAGAGTCTAGCACAGGCAAAAATAATAATTTCACTACTCTTGCCCCTCTGCATAGGAGCAGGGGAAGAGTTCAAGTCATAGAAAAGGAAACCAGAGGGTCACTTGATGTCAATATGCCATTTGGGTATGAGGATTGTGCCACATGGCATATTACTTCTCCCCTTGAACCTCAAGAAATCTTATTTAGACCACAGCAGCCCATACCAAGATGTCCAGTATGGCTGCACCCTTCTTAGCTTTAATAAATGTAAATATGGAAGAGTAAATAACAAGATGTAAGTAACAAGAGCAGCAACAATATTAATGAAACAATTCAATGATAGAGCCACAAAGAAATGTAGATTAAGCTGATTATCGACATCAACAAATCTTTCCAAACTTGTATACACTAGTACCCCGAATAACGTTATGACTTGGTTCCACAAGTCCCGTCGTTATCCGGTTTTTAACGTTGTGCGATACATTGAACACACAATGTTAAAAAAAGCCCTGTTTCCCTGGAGGCTGCAGGAAGCGAGAACGTCGGGATTTGAATCCTGACATTTTGGCTTGCTGCTGCCTCCAGGGAGGTGGGGGAACTTTGGAAACAGCTTGGAGCGGGCCCCCACACCTCCCTGGACCCGGCGGGGGGGGGGGTCAGAGACCCCAAAATTGGTAAAAAAAAGTCCGTTTTTTTACCAATTTTGGGGTTTCTGACCCCCCCGCCTGGTCCAGGGAGGTGGGCAGACCTGATCCAAGGTGTTTCTGGGCTTCCCCGACGTCCTGAGCCAGTGCAGCAAGCCAGAATGTCAGAGTTCGAATCCCGACATTCTGGCTTGCTGCACTGGCTCAGGACGTCGGGGAAGCCCAGAAACACCTTGGATCGGGTCCCCACACCTCCCTGGACCCAGCGGGGGGGTCAGACACCCCAAAATTGGTAAAAAATCGGACTTTTTTTTACCAATTTTGGGGGCTCTGACACCCCCCCACACACACACACCGCCGGGTCCAGGGAGGTGTGGGGACCAATCCAAGCTGTTTCCAAAGTTTCCCCACCTCCCTAGAGGCTGCAGCAAGGCAAAATGTCAGGATTCGAATCCCGACGTTCTCGCTTCCTGCAGCATAAAAGAGGGTGGGGGAAGTTCAAAATTAGTGCGCATCAGCTCTAGGGAGGTCGGGAGACCCGATGCGCGCTAATTTTGAACTTCCCCCACCCTCTTTTAAGCTGCAGCAAGCCAGAATGTCGGGATTCGAATCCTGACATTTTGCCTTGCTGCAGCCTCCAGGGAGGTGGGAGAACTTTGGAAACAGCTTGGATCGGGTCCCCACACCTCCCTGGACCCGGCGGGGGGGGGGGGGGTCAGAGCCCCCAAAATTGGTTTTAAAAACGTACATTTTTTTTACCAATTTTGGGGTTTCTGACCCCCCCGCTGGGTCCAGGGAGGTGTGGGGACCCGATCCAAGGTGTTTCTGGGCTTCCCCGACGTCCTGAGCCAGTGCAGCAAGCCAGAATGTCGGGATTCGAACTCTGACATTCTGGCTTGCTGCACTGGCTCAGGACGTTGGGGAAGCCCAGAAACACCTCCAGAGAGATCAGAGGACCCGATCTACAGCTGCAGGGTGGCTGGGGAAGCTGACGGGGACTCCCTGTTGGCTTCCCTAGCCACCCGCCCATGCCTCCGCAGCTGTGGGGTGGCTGGGTAAGCCGATGGGGGAGCCCCCCGTCAGCTTTCCAGCCTCCCCACCCCTGCCTCCATAGCTGCAGGGTGGCTGGGAAGCCGAATGGAGAACCCCGTTCAGCTTTCCAGCCGCCCTGCTGCTAAGAACGACTGTATCGTATAACGTTAAAATCGTGTTATTCGAAACAAGATTTTTCCGAAAAACTTGTAACGTTATGCAGTTTTAGCGCTATACGGTACTCACGTTATACGGGGTATTACTGTACATGTTTTCACAGTGTTTTTGCATTGCTACTACAGTGGTAGGCACTGATGGCTTTCTTTAATTGTTTAAAAATGCATGTTGGAAAAAGAGAAAGTAAATATTCTATACTTCCCCTTAAAAACATTATCCTAAAAATGGATAAATATCTAATTAACAGATGAGAGAAAAGCAACAGAAACATTTGCATTAATTTAACTTACCCCATAAACTGGATGGCGTGAAGAAGCAATTATTACCAGCCACCTAACAGATAGGAGGATCTATGTTAGTTTATAATGAGCAGCCCCCAAGTGAGTGGAAGACAAATCTAAACAACAGTGACAAGTTAATCACTTTTTAGCCCTCCCAGAGGAAAGGGAAATCACCAATAAAATATTCCATACATAAAATAAAATTTGTGCACATAAAATAATGTTATAATAAACACATGCATGTTACTCTGTGTTAACAAATAAATGCCACAGTTTAATTGTAACCACAGTCACATTCATGACCAGTATGTATCAATCTGAAATGTCTTACTTCAACCCTACCCACCTCCACCATAGCAACATTCCCTACATTATTAAAAACATGACTTCAAGTATAAAGAAAGTACTTATCTTTGCTTAGTCATTTCCCCATCCCTCTCTAATAGTGGCAATGGAAATATATTCCTTTTTATACCTAGTGCTTACTTGATAATTAACACTTTATTGTTTCATCAGTACATTTTTATTCAAACTTTAGCTAGTGTATACTTGGATCTAGAGCAGTGGTTCCCCCACAAGGGTACTTCAATACCTAGATTGACTTAGATTTCTGGGAACTGAAGTCCAAAAACCAAAGATTGGGAAACACTGATCTCGAAAAACATAAGCAAAGCATTGTTTATAAAAACAGCATTTTCTTGCTCCTTTCCCCCCACCCAAGCCCTATATGGTCTATTAAGGGCTTTATTTCTAGACATAAAGATAAGCTTTGGTTTGCAGCATAAACACCTTCTTGGAAAAATGTTTAAGCTATATGGGAAAGCTGGCACCCAAAACATATATGGATGGTGGAAACAGAAGGAAGAAAGAAGAGTTGTCTAGTGTGAATAAGGAAAATAATAGATGAAACTCTTTCCAGAATTTGTTCATTGCAAAGTATAGTGAACCAAATGTTTTATTTTACATGCAAATTGAAAACATTTCTGCTACTGCAAGCGTTTGTATGAAAAGCTATTATTTATTTCATAGCCAACATAAATATCATGCCTTAAACGTGTACTAGCAGCATATAATTATTTGTAAGTAAGTAAATAAATAAATAAAATCTCACCAACATGATCTGCTAAAAGATGTGAGCAGGCAAAAAAAGTCTTGAGATATTCAGGGCAAAAGAAACTATAGCTTAAATGTGTTACATAGATAAACTTTATTACAGTCAATGATCAATATTCAGAAAATAAACAACCATAAAACATATAATACATAAAATATATTATTCTAAGGACCTACATTAATATCACTCTAAAATTATAAAAACACTAGAAATTTCTTAGTGGTATAGCTAGTAGTAAGCTATGTTCCCCTTATTTGCACATATTTGTGCCACATTAAACAACATATGTTCCACCCTGAAAATAATATGGTTGAGTAATGTGCCTCAAAACATTCAGGAAGTCACTTTAAATAGGGTTCAATAAAAGGTTTCCAAATAATAAAATAAAGTAATATGATCAACATGAACATGAATTATTGTTTCTATTTCTCAGGAATTACAAGGAAATATGCTTTGACAGTATGAGATATTTTTAAACTTCCTTCCCTAACTGTTGGTATAACATTTAAGTTTAAAAGTAAAAGAACTCCTAAGAATTCTCTTGCCAATTAAAAATGATCTGCATATGCATGAGCATGTACACTAGTACCTCGGATAATGTTAAGACTTGGTTCCATAAGTCTTAACGTTATCTAGTTTTTAACGTTGTCCGATGCATTGATCACACAACGTTTTAAAAAAACCCTCTTCCCTTCCTGATGAGGGGTTGAACTAACGAGCGCTGTTAGGTTTGCCTGAAACAATAGGGTGGGCAGGGCGAATCCCTCACTATTAGGTTTGCCTCCCTGCTAGGTTTACCTTGCTGTTAGGGTTGCTTCGCTGTTAGGCTGTTAGGTTTGCCTGAAACAACATGGCACACCCGTTCTTTCCCCCAGCCCAAGCAGCAGTGGAGATCTCTGCCCCAAAGCCTGCAGGACTTTTAGCCTTATCCGAGGTAAACGTTATCCAAGGTACCACTGTATCTGGAATTACTACACATGCCATATGTAGCGAGTATCATAACGTGAATACCACATAAAACCCATTTTAAGCAAATTCATTGGCTTTTAATGTTTAATTTGACCAACAGAGATGGGAATTTAAAACTTACCATGAATTTATGATTAGAAATTTATTCCATTTTAAAGAATGCATTATGGAGGCAGATCATATCAATATGTTTCAAAATCAAATTTCCACTGCTTAGTTTTTAATAATGAACACTGAACGAACAGCTCCAGAAATTATTTTTCTTCTGTTTTCATCATCTGCTGATACAAAAAATACAAAAATATCTCAATTCTACACTTTTAAAACTACATTTGAAGTAAATTTTAGCTCTCAGTATCAAAATCTGGTTTTGAAGAAACCAGTCCAACAACCAATCCACTTGGCATATAAACAATTCTTATGTTGTTACTTAAAACATTTGGCAGTGAAAAAAGTTCTGCGCAAATATTAATAAATTGCCAATTCTAAGCTCTAGTCCTGAAATCTCAGGAAATTAGATGCTTTAAAGCAGGGGTGCCCAAACTATGGACCACGGGCCCAATTAGGCCCCTGCACATAATTAATGTGGCCCATGGTGAGCACCCGGGCTTACCGCAGACTGCCCCCCGCCCCCACCACCTGAAGTCAGCAATGGTGGCGGCGGAGGCAGCAACCGTGCCTTTTGCAGGTTGCTCCAAGCAGCCTCTTGCTCGATCCTTTCCCTTCAGAAGCCTTTGCTGAAGCCGATCGCTACTTTGGGGATATTTTCGGAGTCAAAATTTGCAGGGCTAAGAGAGGCCCCTGGCACACTCGGGATGATATAAAGACAATTGTAAAAATCCCTGGGAAGAGAGGCCCTGCAAAGAAATGGACTTCATGGCTAAAGAAACTGAAAGACTAGTGTGACATGTCCTCAGAAGAACTGTTCTGAGGAGTTAAGAACAAGAAGACTATCGCCATGATGATAGCCAATATCCGGAATTGATCCAGCACCTGAAGAAGAATGACAATTGTATGACAACAAAGTGGGACACAACTAGCACTTCATTAATGAATGTCATTTTCACACTGTGACTTGTATGATTTCCCTTACCCATGTATAAACCACCCACAGAATTCTAGCAATGTTTCCAGAAAGATCTGGCCCCATGACTTCTCAAAAACATCATATTTTAGCCTTGAAATCCCAGAAATTGGGATGGTACTGACTTGACAACCTTAGGGAATTCAAAGGAACATAATATTTTAGCAGTTAGGGTTTCGTTCAGTGCAAGATGTTATCTTATCTATGGGAGGAGCCCACAATTCAGTAGCAGAGATGTGTGTAGAACATTTAAAGTTCAGTTCCTGGCACCTTTAGCTTAAACAACTGATAATGTGATGCCTGGTAGGCAAAGATTTCTGTTTGCAAGAATTGTCTATACTACCACTCATTGAATAGAGAAAACTAGTCTACATGGGGGAAATAATCTGATCTATCATAAGGCAAGCAATTTCCTTTAATTACAACTCTAATTTTTAAGAAGATGGCAGGGATTCCTCAGAGAACCCCATGAAATGGAACTACAGTACTGTACAGTACTTTTTTTTAACAAGATTGTGAAACAATCTACCTTGTGGATAAGAAACTGAAGTAATGTTAAGGTACTACCAGAAACAAATCAGGGAAGGTGAAAACACCTTTAAAGAGATATTCAAATTTCTTCAGAAACTGTAATAAGGAAATTACAGGTGAGAAGTAAACTGTACAAGATCTTCCCAGGATGCACACAGAATCCAGCTTTATTTCTTTAAAGTACAGAATTGCATGCAAGGTTTTGGGATTACCATCCTTTTGTTGCTATAAAAGGTAGGAGCAGGGCTGGATTGACATGAAAAGAGACCCTTGGCTATTCCACTTATGTGGCCCTTTCACCTCCCATTTTTAAGTTTGTAAATTACATGAGAGATAATAAAGTACATAATTGCTGTGATATATATCAATATATAGGCCCCTCTTGATTTTGAGGCCCTAGGCTGAAGCCTAGTTAGCCTATAGGAAAATTCGGCACTGGGTAGGAGGAAGGATGAGAAGAAGGAAGTGGCAATGAAAAAAGGGAGAGTGTGAGAAGACAACAAAGATCTCACAGAATTTATAATTCAGTTCTATCCAGCAATGAATTTTAACCTGTGTTCACAACTAGACTTTATTTCTGAAACTAGGGAGTATCACAGTTTGTCACATTTCTTCCTTCTAAGCCAAAAGAGTGGCTACTTTCTGCTGCAATCCTATACAGAAATATATCATCTAAGAGAGCCAGTTTAAAATATCTATTGTTTCCATCACAACTTGACAGGATGGAGATATAAAAACTTCAAAAACTTTTTCCCCTGTCCTGTCCTTTTCTTTTTTTAACCACTTTCATCCTTTCCCCTCCTTTTTGGTAACTATGCGTGATTTTTCGTCTTCTTTCATGTCAAGATCAAAGTTTGGTATGCCAAAATGAAGCCACTTTCTTGGCTTTGTCATTGGCCAAAATTAAATCTTTATTGGTACATGTTTCTGGTAGTAATTGGCAGACCAGTAAATGAGATAGATTCTGTATCTCTCCACATTCACACAGTGTGTGGTTGTCCACCAGCAGCCCTCACTGAGCATGTTGGTCTTACATTTAGGCACTCCAACCCTCAGCCTATTCAGGGGATGTCGAGTTCCTCAACCATATCTTCCTGTAATGTTATTCTTTGTCCAGTGATCGCCTTCCTCCATCTTCTAATTTGGTTTTGTACTTGATGAATTCATTATGCTTGATGAATTGACAGTAATTCCCATCCAGTTTACACATAGCTTACACACAGTTACATTCCTTTTAAAACAAAATTAGACTAGTAACCTTAACATGCATTTTGGATATTGAACTTTAATTGTCAACACTGGTATGACAGCACAGTTTATAGATATCTGGCTATGGATCCAGACCCTCAGGATATAAATCGTCACTGTGCATCACAGAACAGTCAGTTTCTGTGGCCCTGGTCATGCGTGCACATTCCCAGGATGCCTCCAGGAGAAGGAAAGTGTAAACCACTTCTGAGTATTCTCTATCTAAAAAGCCCTGGAAAAGGTTGCCATAAGTCAAAGCTGACTTGACCAGCACACAATGTTTGGACAACACAGCTGCCTTTACATTCTATATATACCACTAATGATATCATTGCTACCCCCAGTGATTTTTAAATTTACTAGAGTAATCTATCCAAAGGATTTTGACAGTGACAAAGTAAACATTGGAAAAAGCACTCAGTCAGGATTTTCTCATAGCTTTAATAACAAATATTTGTGGGAGGAAGAATATAATTCCTGAATGGAAATGGAATTCCAAATGTGTTTTCAAGGCTGGTATTCAGGAAGTAGCACCCTCTTTCCTGGCTTAGAACATAAAGTCTTGTAGACTAGATAACAGGATCAGTTTACTGCACCTGCTGCCACAGCTCAGGTTGTTGCAAGGACGGAAATGACAGTGGAACTGAGTGGCAGGGGAACTCAAGGCCAAGTCCTTCCCATACTATAGTCATGGTCAAGAATTTATTGACTAGATAATGCATACACTAAGGATCAAACAAAAACCACTGCCATTCTACCCATAACAAATTCTATCCACATGTTTCACTTTTGACTTTTAAAAGCTTCTGATGGTGTCAATAGAGGATTTTAAGTACTGTACAGTACCTGATTGTAAAGTGCTTGTGTGGATACCCCGGATAATTCTAAGACTTGGTTCCACAAGTCTTGGTGTTATCTGATTTTTAGTGTTATCTGATCCATGTTAAAATCCTATGGGATGGATCAGATAACGTTAAAGCTCCACAGAGATACATTGTAACCGCACAGGCTTTAACGGTTGTTATTCGATCCATCCCATAGGACTTTAACGTTATTCAATCCAATTCTCCTCCCCAGATTACTTAATGTTACGCGATTTTAGCGTTATCCGAGGTAAACATTATCCGAGGTATTACTGTATTATCAGAGAGATGTGGTTGGGGACTGAAAATCTCATTTCTCCTTCTTCAAGGGACTAACTGCTCTCTATCTTGAGTCATGATTCTAAAAAGCCCCCAGTGCAAGTGGTGGCATTGGAGAAAATTACTGTTAGGGATGGTAAATTCACCCCTTTCTACTCCAAAAGCAACTCTTCCAACTGTTCCTCATCTTCATTCAGGCCACATTGTAATCTATACTGAAGGCAGTGTTTTGAGGAAGGAAGGAGAGTGTGCTATACCAGTTTGTCAGTGCATATACCAGGGGTTCTCAACCTTTTCAACCCGAGGGCCGGGTCATGCTCCCTCAGACAGCTCCGGGGGCTGGATGGGCATTTTGCCCTATCTGCCACACATGGCAGTTCCGTGTGTTGCGGAAGTGGTGGCGGCACATGAAATGGTGTTACGGGCCGCATCCAGCCCCCACACCAGAGGTTGAGAACCCCTGGCATATACTGTACCTATAAAGTAGGCTAAGGTAATCGTATGACAGAGCCTAATATTAACAGTAATAGCTTCATCTACATTGGGTCAACCTCTGATACTGCTTGTTGAGAAATAATTCAACTCTCAACCTTCACTCCTGTATTAGGGAGACAATGAATTAGTGATTATGAGCCAAGAATATGATACTACTGCTAAAAAGTTCATGCTATTTTGTTCTGCATCAACAGAAGTATGGTGGCCAGACCATTGAATGCAGTACATCTGTACGATTCTGCACATTTTAAGAAGTCCACTAATGCACTGGAATGCATCCAGAGAAGAGGAGCCAGGACCTGAACTTAGTCCTATGAGGAATGGTTGAAAGAGCTGAGTATGTTTAACTTGAAAAGGAGAAGATTAAAGGGAGACATAACAACAATCTTCAAATATCTAAAATGCTGTCATGCAGAAGATGGAGTAGACCTCTTCTGTTGTTCCAGAAGGCAGTACTAGGATCAGTGGTAGAAATTGCCAGGAAGCAGACTTAGGTAAACATGACAGGAAATGTTTTGAACAATGAGAGTTGCTCAGCAGCTTGCCATAGGAAATGCTCAATGGTGAAGCTGAAGCAGAGATTGGATAGTCATCTATCATGGATACTGTAACTTCATCCTACCTTACAGAGCATCCTTTGGGTAGTGAATTAGAGTAGATGACTGCTCAGATCGCTTCCAGTTCTACATTATGTTTTGCTGGTAATAGTTCATCATCAAGGAGGAAATAGCAAATACACAGAGGTGGAAGATCTTCATCAAGACTCAGAGAGGGGAGTTCAATAGTAACCCAACTGCACATCATGTCATGGTTCCAATCTTAATATTATCAGGTCTTGGAAAAGTTACTTTTCCAGATGACAGCTCACTGTTTTGTCACTCACAATCAATACCACTTCTGCTCTTTTTCCAATGGATGTATAAAATATGAAATAATATAGTATGGGATTATAATACACTGAGATAGCGCAATGAAGCTAACTTATCAAAGAATTTCAGAATGCACAGCAATATCTGAAAGGATGCCTCTTGAGTTTCAAAACCTAGCCAGACACTAACTCTTTCAAGACTTGGTCCTATAAAGAAACTGCTAGCTGCATAGATGAATATTTGAAATCTGTTTCAGGCAACAAATTGTTTTCAGCAGGAAATACAGAGATAATTCCTAACAAGACTTTCAGGTATAGAGGTTTGAAGTGCTGGACACCCAAAGAAATGGATAGAAAATTGCAAGCTATTTGCTCCTACACTAAGCTGGTTATCATTATGCAAAGGCATGCAAGAATTAGAAGACGCTGCCAGTGTGAGTCAGTTGGGCTGAGACTGGGTGGATTCATGTTCCAATCACCACTGAGCCATAAAACATACTGACAGACTTTGGGTCACTCACAGAGCTCAGCCTGTCCTACATTATAGGGTTATTGTGAAGATAATGTGGGGAACAATAGATGTTTTAAATTCATTAATGGAAACACCAATAATAATAATAATAATAATAATAATAATAATAATAATAATAATAATAATAATAATAATAATAATAATAATAATAATAATAATAATAATAATAATAATAATAATAATAATAATAATAATAATTCTACCTGGGTCTTAATTCTTTCTCAGTATTGTTATCTAAAATTCTGAAAACTGAATATGCCAGTTTTCAGATCCTGGGATCTTTCACATTCACAGTACAGCCACATGGAGAACATGGATCCCTATTCATTTTCCGAGTTCTGCTTCAAACTTCCAGATGAGTAAAGAATGTGGGGAATCATTTTTTAGATTGAGTGGGGACAGAGTTCTATACTCTCAGATGATGTGATGGCACTAGAGGTACAGTTATGCAGGTTGACTTTTCCTATATATTTCCTTTCATAGGAAAGAGGGAGAAGCAATGGAACACTTTCACTTTGCACAAATGTCATGCCTGCTGAGAGTACTGTAGTTGGTTCTGCTCCTCTTCCAGCTTTCTCACTCAGGGAAGGGAGAGGAGGAGCAAAAACTCATAGGTGAGACCTGTGAACACCACCAGAGTAGCATCTGGCTTTGCACACTGCTCTCCTGTTTGACTGGGAGTAGCAAAGGTGAAAGACAGTTGAATTCAAAGGAAGGCACTTGACCACTTCTCCAAATCTTAAAATTGCCATTTCTTTAATTGTACACTGACCTGTTGGTTTCAATACATACATTCTAACTACAAAAAAAAGGATATTCTCATCACTGAGACCAGTGGAGAATAGCAATTTCCAGTTGTGAAATTAAGCAAGTTGACTAGGCCATTAGACATCTTAGTTATCATCTAATGACCCTGGTCTTTCTATGAATTCTATAAGATATAGACACCCTGTACATACAATGATAATATAGTACAATAGTGTGAAGCCTACAGCAAAGTCATACAAATAAAAACATTACAATCAGGTCAACAATATACAGCTCTAATTAAAAGACTTTGACTTCCCCCCAGAATTATTTCTGCAGACATCCCTGTAGACAGCCCCTTCCCCAAGAAACTGGTGACCATTTTCCATATAATTAGGAAGCTGATTGTAAAGCAAATACAGTAATACCCCGTATAACGCGAGTACCGTATATCGTTAAAACCGCATAACGTTACAAGATTTTCGGAAACATCTTGTATCGAGTAACGCGATTTTAACGTTACACGATACAGTCGTTCTTAGCAGCAGGGTGGGTGGAAAGCTGAACGGGGTTCTCCGTTCAGCTTCCCAGCCACCCTGCAGCTACGGAGGCAGGGGTGGGGAGGCTGGAAAGCTGATGGGGGGCTCCCCCATCGGCTTACCCAGCCACCCCACAGCTGCGGAGGCATGGGCGGGTGGCTAGGGAAGCCGACAGGGAGTCCCCGTCAGCTTCCCCAGCCACCCTGCAGCTGTAGATCGGGTCCTCTGATCTCTCTGGAGGTGTTTCTGGGCTTCCCTGACGTCCAGAGCCGGTGCAGCAAGCCAGAATGTCAGAGTTCGAATCCCGACGTTCTGGCTTCCTGCACTGGCTCAGGACGTCGGGGAAGCCCAGAAACACCTTGGATCGGGTCCCCACACCTCCCTGGACACCCGGCGGGGGGGTCAGACACCCCAAAATTGGTAAAAAAAAAAAGGACTTTTTTTACCAATTTGGGGGTTTCTGACCCCCCCGCCGGGTCCAGGGAGGTGGGCAGACACGATCCAAGCTTTTTCTGAGCTTCCCCGACGTCCTGAGCCAGTGTAGCAAGCCAGGATGTCAGAGTTCGAATCCCGACGTTCTGGGTTGCTGCACTGGCTCAGGACGTCGGGGAAGCCCCAGAAACACCTTGGATCGGGTCCCCACACCTCCCAGGACCCAGCGGGGGGGTCAGAAACCCCAAAATTGGTTAAAAAAATGGACGTTTTTTTTTACCAATTTTGGGGTCTCTGACCCCCCCGCCGGGTCCAGGGAGGTGGGCAGACACGATCCAAGCTTTTTCTGGGCTTCCCCGATGTCCTGAGCCAGTGCAGCGACCCAGAATGTCAGGATTCGAATCCCGACATTCTGGCTTCCTGCAGCATAAAAGAGGGTGGGGGAAGTTCAAAATTAGCGCGCATCGGGTCTCCCGACCTCCCTAGAGCTGATGTGCGCTAATTTTGAACTTCCCCCACCCTCTTTTATGCTGCAGGAAGCGAGAACGTCGGGATTCGAATCCTGACATTCTGGCTTGCTGCACTGGCTCAGGATGTCGGGGAAGCCCAGAAACACCTTGGATCGGGTCCCCACACCTCCCTGGACCCGGTGGGGGGGTCAGAGCCCCCAAAATTGGTAAAAAAAACGTCCGTTTTTTTAAACCAATTTTGGGGTTTCTGACCCCCCCCCCCCGCTGGGTCCAGGGAGGTGTGGGGACCCGATCCAAGGTGTTTCTGGGCTTCCCCGACGTCCTGAGCCAGTGCAGGAAGCCAGAACATCGGGATTCGAACTCTGACATTCTGGCTTGCTGCACTGGCTCAGGACGTCGGGGAAGCCCAGAAACACCTTGGATCGGGTCTGCCCACCTCCCTGGACCCGGCGGGGGGGGGTCAGAAACCCCAAAATTGGTAAAAAAAACAGACGTTTTTTTTTACCAATTTTGGGGGCTCTGACCCCCCCGCCGGGTCCAGGGAGGTGGGGAAACCCGCTCCAAGCTGTTTCCAAAGTTCTCCCACCTCCCTGGAGGCAGCAGCAAGCCAAAATGTCAGGATTCAAATCCCGATGTTCTCGCTTCCTGCAGCCTCCAGGGAAACAGGGCTTTTTTTAACATTGTGTGTTCAATGTATCGCACAACGTTAAAAACCGAATAACGACGGGACTTGTGGAACCAAGTCATAACGTTATTCGGGGTACTAGTGTACTTCATATCATCGCTTTCCAATAATGGGCTGCACAGAAACCAAAAGGGTGAGTCAAACCCCACAGCTTACTTTAATCTTCTTAGGGTCAAGAGCGAAGTTTTAGGAGAAATGTTTCAGCCCGTTAGAAAGGTTGACCAAACTGTACAAAAACTGGGAAACCACAGAATATCAATGCCCCAGGAAAGGAGATATGGCTCTTGGGAAACTCAGGAAGACCACATTTGACCTCCAGCTTGGTCCAGGGAATCTGGTGCTGGGGCACATCCTCTGTGATAGGAATTTGGCAAGGGCAGGAAAAGTTACTCTTTTTGGCAACAGCTTCCAAAATATCTCAGCTTTTTCCATTTCCATGCAAATTGACCCCACATCCCCCCAAACAAACTGCCTTGCCTAGTTATCAAGAACCCCAAAAGCTCACAGCCTGCTTCAACATATACCAAAAGGATGAAACTAGAATAGGCAGGAACATGGCCAATTTAAAACACCATCCATGCAACAGGGAAAGGAAACGCCAAGAGGAGCTTCTGCACCAGTGACTCCCAAACTATGAGGATGGGGAGAGAGAAACATTGGACCATGTCACCAAATATAATATAAATATAAATATAAAAACACGATACTTAAGAGACCATGTCACCCCAAGAACATCTGTCCATCCCACCAGAGTGGACCGGAGAGGCTTTCTAACTGTACCATTGGCTAGAGAGGCGTGCCTCTCTAGCACTAGAAGCAGGGCCTTCTCAGTGTCTGCTCGGCCCTTTGGAACCTCCTGCCAATTGATTTGCATCTCCAGGTGGAGTTGCTGCCCTTCAGGAAAGGTTTGAAGACATGGCTGGCAGGGAGTCTCTGGAGTGGGGCAGTGATACAAGTTGAAATAAATATAAATATAAATATAAATATAAAAACAAGTTGTGAGTTAGATCCTGATGGGGGAATCAAAGTTAACTTCCATCTTTCCGAGGTCTGTAAAATGAGTACCCAGGATGTGCACTAAGTGCTATGGCTCCATATATAATTGCTCTTGCTATATAGATAAAATTTGAGGGGGGGGGTGACACCTGTTAAAACCTCCAAGGCATCTGTGCTCAAAGGAGGGCCAGTGAGAGGCAGGGTCTTCTCCAGCATTGGCTGGGAATTTACCCTCCCTCGAATCCACACCCACCCACCACCCCCACCCCGCGCCTGGAAGGGATTCATTATCCATTCAAGGTAAAGGTCACCCTTGCTCGAAAGCCAGTCGTATCCGACTCTAGGGTTCAGTGCTCATCTCTATTTATAGCCAAATTGCCAGCGCTGTCTGCGTCTGCACACGTTTCCATGGACATGTGGCAGGCATGCCTCAACACCGGAGTGCACGGAACGCTGTTTACCTTCCCACCGAAGTGGTCCCTATTTATCTACTTGCAACGTCTTGCTTCCGAACTGCTCGGTTAGCAGGAGCTGGGAGAGAGACGGGCGCTCACTCCGTCATAAATAAAAAGAAAACCATTCAGGAGGAAGAGGAGGTGGTGGTGGGCTTCTCACTTGTGGCGCAGTGAAAGAAAGTCGAGGTCCAGGGGTTCTCTGACCGAGGAAGCGGTGGCGCGTCAGGCAGGTGGGCAACTCCGCGCTGGGTGGACCGAAAAAGCACAGGTCTCGGTCCGGACGCTTTTCTCCCGTCCCCACCACCCACCCACCTCAGGGCCCGCCGCTCCGCCACTCACGAGCCTCCCGGACCCCGAGGGGACCGACACCTGACGCCTCGCGGGCTCCCTGGCGCCTCAGCCGGACGTCGAGCTCTCTCTTCTCGTCCGGGAGAAAGGCGCCAAAAGAGCTCCTCAGCGCTTCGCTCCTCCCCTGTCCCAGAAAGAGGGGCTTCCCAGAGGCTCTCCAGGTTGGGGGAGAGGGGGAGGTGGGCCGAGACGGACCCAGCCGGGCCAAGCCCAGCGAGGGAGGGAGGGAGGAGGGGGAGGAGGGGGAGGGGCCTCCCCTCGGCAGTGGGGGCCAAAGAAACCTGCACCGAGGCGGAGGGACGGAGTGGTAGGCGAGCGGGCGAGGCGAGGCATGAAGGCACCTGGGCGGCCCCGCTCCTGGCCCCTGGCGCTCTTGGTCCTCGCTCACCTGCTACCTTCGCGCGGGCAGGAGGAGCTGCAGCGCTTTCCTCTGGCCGTCGCGGCAACGGTGAGTTACGGTTCGGGCAGGTGCTGCCATCGCGCTAGCCTGGCGGGACGTGTCAGTCATACTCAGGGGAGCCCCTCCCTCCCTGTTCTTGTTGTTGTTCTTGTTGTTGTTTCTCCTCAAGACGTACCTGGGTAAGACGCCAGGTAGAAATTTAGGTGCATGCTTTTGCTCCGCCTCTGCCAGCCCCCGTGCGGCTCAAAGGGGCAGGCAGGTGATGTGGGGTGAGGAAACTGTCTCCAAGGGAA
Source organism: Furcifer pardalis (assembly GCA_030440675.1). NCBI lineage: Eukaryota > Metazoa > Chordata > Lepidosauria > Squamata > Chamaeleonidae > Furcifer > Furcifer pardalis. Next base: position 260,707,477 of record CP126890.1, read on the forward strand.
CCCCTGCTGAAGTTGACAGGCTCTTCTGCAGGTCACTTTGACCGTATCCAGGGTGGGGCCAGGTGGGCTTTACCCATCCTGAGTTAGCAGTTTGCCCCCCAGCCCAGCCATTAGAGCAGGGGTGACCAAACTATTGTCTGTGGGCTGGATCTGGCCCCTGATGCCAATTGTTTGGCCCGCAAAGTCTTCACCACTCTCGGAAGCAGAAGAAAAATGCACCCATACGGGCACGTTTTACTTCCACTTCTGGGAGCGACGAGAGCTTAACAGGCTGGATGGTGTCAGGGGCCAGAACTGGCCCACAGGCCATAGTGACCGCCGCCCCGCCGCCCCCCCCCCCCCAACTACGTGCCTGGCCCAGGCATGAAAAGTTTGGGGACTCCTGCACTAGAAGGTTTCCCATAGGAATGCATTGAAAAGAGGCTTTGTTACCCATCCTAAAAAAATATTGGCCCACCCACCTCTAGAATCCTGGCTATGGCTCTGCTTGATGGCCCTGTAGCCCGCTTGCAGCTCGAAGGTGAAGGGACCAGAGGCCAAAGAAGGGCTTTTTTTCACATCCAGATCAAAATCCAGGACTGCCAAAATGAAGCCACTCTCTTGGCTTCGTCATTGGCCAAACTTAAGTCCTCATCAGTACTGTACATGTTTCTGGCTTTAATAGGCAGACCAGTAAATGAGCCAGATTCTGTATCTCTCCACATTTACACAGTGTGCTGTTGTCCACCAGCAGCCCCCACTTGAGCATGTTGGTCTTGCATTTAGGCACTTCATTTTGCCGTTGGGCCCAATTCAGGGTCCTCAAAGTGATATAGGGTAGGTTGAGTTCCTCAGCCATATCCTCCTTTAATGTTGTTCCTTGTCCAGTGATCTCCTTCCTCCATCTCCTAAATTGGTTTTGCTCTTGCCATTAAGCTCATTCTGGATCTGAGCCGGTGTGCTTGAGACTCATGCCTATTCAGACTATGTTGAGTGTCATCCTCTTGCTTAGTTCTCTTGGCTTCTGCTGCTACATTTCTCCTTATCTTAGGTCGAGCGATATCAACACAAGGCCAAAGAAGTAAAACATAGTAATGCAGCCAGGGTGCTCAAGGCTTCTTGTGGGGAGAGAAAACACACTTTGTCTGTTCTCAGAAGCACTCTCATCTTCCTTACTTTCTTCTTCTTTCTACATCAGACTTTAAACTACCAAACCAATTTGGTGAATTCATTCTGTAGTTCCTTTTGCTTGACCAAGTGTGAGAAAGATTAGCTGGCACAACAAGATTGCCATTGCCCCAGGTATGCCTGATTTTGTCTTCTTCTTGACTTGTAAGGTGAATCTCACTTACATGAATTCAGTGAGGCGCCTTCACAGGAGGCACCTTTCAACAAAACTCCTGCTTTTTTGCTTATCAGCTGGATTGTGTAGGACAGGTAGATCTATGAGAGAGCAGTGGACAAATGTGTGTTTGTTTTCAAATAGATGGCTTTTGGCCCTTTCTGTCTCTGTTGGTATCAGGAAAACTTTAAATACCAGTCCAGTCCAGTCCTGGTGGGACAGAGGAGTTAGCACATTTGGAGTGTTTGCAGACCCTTTGACAGGTGTGGGTTCCTGGGTGTGAGCACAGGTATTGTATGGCTTTTAGAGAGCATTGATTCTAAACTGCAGCTCAAATCCATTTGGAGACATGGATGGTAAATTTTTAGAATGACTGTACAAATCTTTTTTGAGTTTATGTATCATGCAAAACTAGCTTTTGGATATTTTTTTTCATGCCAACAAATCACGAAATAAGGATTTTAGTTAGAACATGTAGTACTTTGAGGAATAATTCCCATCACCAGAACTGAAGTTTGGTGAGACACAAGGATTTGACCTATTTTGGATGTTGTTTTCTGATTTTGCTAAAGAAATTGGTAAGTTGTAAGAACACACATCAGGCATGTGCTTATTAACATGTACATAATTTCATCCTTGGGCCTGCTGTTCATCTGTTACACTTACTTATAAATAAACAGAAATTCATCTGCCATTTTGTCATCCATTTAATTGGTTTGGAAACATTCTGTTGAGCACTTTACTAATTCACAGTCTTGTTTTGTTTTCTTCACCAGAAAAAGATTATCCTTTCATGAATGAAAAACAATAGGGGAAAAGAAATTAACATAATGAAGTACAGTACTGATAAATAATAGAAATCAATTACAGTGATAGTGAATTCATTTCAACATTTTATGCATACAATAGGTATTTAGTACAGCAAACTGAAAAACACAAACACATAATTTCCTTTTTTTCACTAGTAAAAAGTACAATAAGAATTGTTTATTTCTATTGTATAATATTACCAACATAAAGGTATCGCCTATAATGAGTCTCATTTCTCATTTGTTTGTGTACTCCATCCAGAGAAATGTGATGTCATCAGCTGATTTATCTTATCCATATAATTTGTAAATTAATTACTTGGTGTCAAAATGATTTTAATTAAGTCTTTCCACTATGAAAAGTGTCCATTTATTCCTACCTCTTTGTGTTCTTTCACCACTAATCCTGGTAATTAATGCCCATTAATGCAATCTGAGATTAAATTTACTTGAGAACTTTGGCTAAAGGGCCCTGTGTTTTGGAAGCTGAAGCACAGAATGACCTACTGGATTGTCCTTTTGATACACTCAAAGGGTTTTAAAGGATAGGTGAAGTGCAACAAGCATATGAATTCTAAGCATACACTTCAGAACGTTTACATAGGCTTTTTTTAATGAGAGCCTCAGACATAAATATTATACGTTAGAATGTATTATTTCTGTTTATCACATACTATGTGACTGTTTATTGAACCATTTAATAGGGGAAAATGTTTCAAAGCTCTCCCTGAAATTTGACCTGTGAAATTTTGAATGTTATAAATGTTTGCATTCTTGACTGATTTTCTAATAACATTATCAGAATTACCGTAACATCCTCCCTTGTTGTTTCCCATGCTAAAGTTTTCAGCTTGTTTGGCAGGTCATTGAATCAAAACACGGATGTTTTAATGGTTTGAATTGTTTTGCTGACTCTTCGGGCATCGTAACTGAAATGTTTTATATACCATGGCCTTACTCAGCTTTTTCATTCATTAAACTAATGGGCTTCCATTGTGCCCTTAAGGAAATATTTATTGAAACAAAAGCAACAAATAGTCTTGTGGCATCTTCAACTACAGAAACAAAATAGATAAAATGTTGGCAACAAAACTTGCAAGCGAAGCAATCCAATCCAGATCAGGATGACAGCAAAGTTGGTGTTACTGTTCTCATTATAACTTTTGGTGTAGCAATATCTCACTGCATGTTCTTTGGAGAGTATTGTAACCCCAAGATAAGGAAAGAATTAAGGATCTCTTCATCCAAACTAGGATCTTGGCCTGAACGTAGTCCTCTGCACGTATTCCAAAGTAAGAAGGGAAACTCTTGCTAGCTACCTGTTCAAGTATCACCTCGTTTGACCAGATAAAAGATTCACAGGCCATCTATCAGTTGTCCTTGTGTTGAGATATATTTCTATTTAGATGACAGTAACAGTGGCTCAAGTGGCTAAGATGCTGACTGGAAGGCAGCAGGTCAGCAGTTTGATACCCGGATACTGCACGATGGAATGAGCTCCCCTTTCTGTCCCAGTTCCTGCCCACCTAGCAGTTCTAAAGCAAAAAATTGCAAGTAGATAAATAGGGACCACTTTGGTGGGAAGGTAAACAGTGTTCCATGTGCTGTCTAGTCATGCCTACCACATGATCATGGAAATGTCTGCAGAAGCAGACAGCCCTGGCTCTTCAGCTAAGAAACAGAGATGAGCACTGAACCCTAGAGTTGGATACGACTGGCTTTCGAGCAAGGGAGACCTTTACCTTTACCTAATCACTTTAAATGGACTGTGGTGGCCTAGTGGTTAAGAGGCTGAACTTGATGAATGGAAGGTTGGCAGGTCAGCAGTTTGAGACCCAAGTGCTGCACGGTAGAGTGAGTTCCTATCTCTGTCCAAACTCCTGTCAACCTAGCTGTTCAAAAGCAAGAAAATGCAAGTAGATAAATAGGTACTGCTTCAGTGGAAACATAACAGCATTCTGTGCACTCCGGTGTCTAGTCATGCCTGCCACATGACTACAGAAACATCTGCAGAAGTAGACAGTGCTGGCTCTTTGGCTGTAAAAGATGGGCGCTGCATTTTACAGTCAGATACAACTGGCTTTCGAGCCTTTACCTTTAATCATTTTAAATGTGCACCTCCTGTATAAGCTTTGTACAAATATGTGCTTGTGTGCGCGAGGCATTTTCCATTTATGGCAGCTCAAGACTGGAGCAGGAAAGGTTCCCCCAGAATTTGGGCAGTGGAGAGGTAAGGCAACTTTTTCACAAGTTACCATAAAGTATGTGCCATCTTCACATTTCCCACCTGTCTCACAAATCTCATCCTAGCTTTGCCTGATTGGTAGACTTTTGACAACATTGGGGAAGACATTCTAAACCCAACCACCAGAGATGAAATCTGAAAGTCGACACTTCTGACCTGAGATGCAGTTCCTGTTTTGAAACATGCTTTTAATAAAGGAGCCTGGCACGCACACTTGGATAAGATTCTTAGAGTTTTTCTGTTTCTTCTGCACCATCCACAGCAATTTCATGCCCATCCTAATGAAGACCTGCATGGGGCCAAAATCTAGCTTCTATTTGAGATTTTGTTAGTAGTTTAATAAATATATCACCAATGCTTGCTTTCAGGTCGTGACTTAAGACATATTGTGTCTAATTGTGGATACAAGGAAAGATTCATGTTTAAAGGGATTCTCTGAACCCAGTGGTCTCTGATTAGCACCTTTGTATTTCAGTGGGCACCAGAAGGTTTGTGTAGCTTTAGTCACAAGTACTTCCAGTTGCTCTGTGTGCCATTTAATTAATTAAATGTATATCCCACCTCACCCACCCCTACTGTGACCAAAGCTGGTTCATAACATGGTTAAAAAGAGATGCAATTAAAATCACAATAGTGTATAAAACTAAAATACAGTTAAACAAATTATAATATCATTCAAATGATAGCCAGTCTAATTGAAATATATTTAAAATATAAAATATATTTAAAAATAAATAATAAGAAAAATAATCCTACAATGCTAGATGGAAAGTATCTTGGGAAATTAAAAGTACAAGCCCTCCCTCCAATACCTGCAGGTCCAGTAGCTTTGGTTTCAGTTATCCACAAGTATAAAATTATTCAATTAAAAACTCCTTGAAATACAGTGGCAACAGCGGTGGCAGCTGCAACTCGTATCCGAGAATGCATTTTTCCCAGAAGCAGGAAAAATGTCACTGGTGTGAATTTGTCTAAGGTGTATCCCATAAAGTGACTCACACACTATGATCTCAGAGCCATCTCCTGTGGCACATATGAAATGAGACATGCAGGATTTAACATCAAGACTGCAATGGACGGCCACAGCTTTGAGGATATTATTAAGGTGCACCTTCATAGCCGGTCCATCTGGCATGGCCTCTTCCACTTCCATGACCATTGGGAATCAGAGTTCCTCCTCCACTCATTTTGCCGTTTGGCCCAATATGATGGTTTCCAGTGGCATTTCCTACACTGAGGGGACCATAACCCCACCTAAAGGGGCTCATCTGCCCGTAGCCATTGGCCCCTTTAGGGAGTCAGGTTATATATACTGCCACCCAACATTCAGCATTCAGTTGCTGGCTGTATGGACTACTCCAATTGCCATAGTGGGATGTCCAGCCAGACATACACTTGAAATACATAATACATACATATTTCTATAGCACATTGCCAGAGTTGGCCATTAGAAGCCACTGTCTGCAGCGTAATGTTTCTAATGAATGGAGGTAGATCTTTTAGTAGCTCTCATCAAAAACAATGGTAGCATTTTAAACTCTTCCCCTGCTTCTATGACTCAGGGATGTTTATTGAATGTAGGGTTCATAGTTATCTGCGGTTTCAGGTTTTGGAATGTATCCCCATGGATACAAAGGGCAACTTGTATAGACACAGCATACCTATCCAAGTCATAGGCCAAAGCAAGAAAGAAAAGGAGCAAGACAGGCAATTTCAGGGAGCCATAACAGGTGAACATAAACCCTGGCAGTTGAGCAAGGATGACAAATGCTGGCACAAGTCCTGTCTGGATGTACTACTTAAATAGCATGGCTGATAGAATCATCATAAATGAATTTGTCCAGTTTTCCCAATCATCTAAGCCTGGTGCCATTACTATACATCTTCATAGAGAATGCCTTAAGATTTACAAATTGTGTGAGGAGTAAAACTAGAGACATAGCTGGTGCTGCATGATGAACTGATATAAGGCCTGAAAATTAAGTCAGGAAGATCGCGAGCAACTAGATACTGGGAGGACATCTATCAGGGAATACCACACCCAGCATTCCTTACCTTTGGCTATGTCAGGGGTCAGCAAACGTGGCTCTCCAGATGTTCTTGGAGAGGTGTGCTGACTTGAGCTTCTGGTAACTGAAGTCCAAGAACACCTAGAAAGCCAAGTTTGCTGAGCCCTGGGCAACGTTAACAAGAGCTGGTGGAAGTTATAGTCCAATAATATCTGGAGGGCTGGACTGTGCCTTTCATTTATATCAATTCAGGACTAGGGCAGGGAATATTCCCCCAGAATTTGAAATAGGGGAGAGGTGAAGCAATTTTTTTTGCAAGTTACCACAAAGCTTGTGCCATCTTCACATTTTCCACTTGTCTCACAAAGCTCATCCCAGGGCCAGCCTTACTGTTAAACATAATGAGGTTGGCTACCTCCCAAAAAGATTTGAATGTCACGGAGTAAGGGGAAAATGTAGATAATTGCTTTGTTAATGTTGTATTTTATTGTCAAGGATTGGGAACGGACCTTGTGGGATTCCTTTGCCTCAGGTATCTAATAACATGTCTGGTTTTGGTAATATGACACTGTTGCTTGAGTTAGTTGTTATTCTCCATTGGGTAGAATTGTCTTCAATTTGCTCTTAAGCACATACAAAGAACTTGAGAGCTGGGGAGGGGGGTTTGAATAAGTTGGGTGTCCACAGCTGTTAAACATGGAGATAAAAAGTTTGCCAAATTACTGCACTAGAAAATTTCTGGCAATTGAGTGAAAATCTTAGATTGGAAAGTAAGGAGTCTGGTGCATGTGACCAAGATCATGGGTTATAGTTGAGATAATCAAACTGAAATTGATGAGCTTTAAGTGAAGGATTTTGTTCTGGATATAAACAGTTTTTATGTAGTCTGTCCAGGTTATCTTGCTATTGTGATAGAGTAGATCATACTGCCAGCGACTCAGTATCAGGTGGTGGTTAACTAACTTGACAACCCTAAGGACTAATGGCTTGGATGTCAACATCCAAGTGGATTAAATCACACTTGAATCCATCTTGATGGAGGGCAGCAGCTTCATCAACATTGGCCTGGGGCAGAGGAGGACTTTGTGTGCCAAAAGGGATCAGGACCAGAAAGTGACTGTAACAGTGGTACAGGGGTCATGCTGCAATGCGGAAGGCAGATGAAAGGCCACTGCATTATATTCTAAGGACAGTCTTACAGCTGATCACCTTGAGGATTGCCAATATTCTGATTCAGAGTCAGATGTGGCAGAACAAGAAGAAGTAGAAGTGTTTAGAAACAAGCGAGAGCGCAGGATAAAAAGTACTATTGTTGTTTAAGTTTGAAGACCAAGGATAGGGCTGGCAGAGCAGCAGAAGAATAGAATCAGCAAAGTTAAAAGTGAGGAAATGTTTTAGTAGATAGGTGTTTGAGTGTGGGCAGGAGAGGAAGTAGAATTAGTGATTAAATCCATTAAATCTTTCTAGGCTGAAAAGGGGCTTTGGAAAATGGACTTGCTGTATAACTCATTGCCTGAGACCATACTAACTGGGGAAGAATAGTGGAGAAATGAGTGTAAACTAGTGCTTCAAACGTTCTGAAAACAAATCTAACTTTTACTTATTATTTTCACCGATAAAGCAGCATCATTCAGCATGTTCAGCTGTCTTTGCATAAATTTATAATCTTGAATAGAAAATACTTGACTTTTCACTTGCATAGAATCAGTGGTGGGTTCAAAAAAATTACTACCACACTGTGGGCATGGCCAGGGTGTGTTGCACCCGAATTAGGACTACTTTATTTCAAAACTTGGATGGCCAGAGGGGCCAGCCAGAATTTCTGCTACTGGTTCTGATGAACTGGTGCGAGCCTGCTGATGCCCACCACTGCGTAGAATTCACTGTAGTAAGTGGTATTCTTTATATTGACAGTAACTGTAGACTATTGGCATTGAGTCGCTGGCAGTATAGTCTTCTCTATTACCATAGCAGGATAACCTGGCCAGACGCTTTATAAATACTGCAGTTGAAATTTTTAAAAGTTTTGTTGTCAGGATTAGGATAACAAGAAGCTATCCTGTTCTCAGGCAAACCACTGGTCCATTTAGCATGATATTGTCAACACTAACTGGCAGTGCCTGCTTAAGACAGAAGTTTTTTCAGGCCTTCTTGGAGTTGATGAGGATCAACTGGGATGTTCTGCATGAACAACTTGTGCTGTACTACTGACTAATGGCCACTGGAATGTTTAGTTAAGTTATGGTTGTATAACACACACTTTGCTCAGCAGATGCCTCATTCCTCCCTTTGCTCAGTTTTTATAGTATGAACAACTCCTCAAAGCAAATCAAGAATCCTAAAGCAAAATTTTAGACTACATGAAAGTAGAACAAGCACATTTTCTGACGTCTGTTTGCTTTTGATATAATCCATTAAATGTCATTCCTGAACAGGCTGCACTGATAATTGCTCTCTTAGTATAGTAGCAGTTTTGAGGGGATTGCTCTGCAACAACTTAATTCCACACTTGGTCTGTCCATCTTGTTGTGCTAATTTTATCCACCTTAAGGTTTCTTATTTCAGTTTATTTTTGATTGTAGTGTCATCTCCAAGAAGAAACATTTATGAGACTATTTCCACTCTTGATGACAAATTGCCCTGTTTTATAGGGAAAAAAACATTGTGGGAAACCAATTACAATACAATTAATGTAGTTGTAAGTCTAATTAAATTGACACTATTTACAGATCATGCAAGTAATGACACTTATTTTGTTTGAAAATTGTAGCTGTTGATCTTGTTTGACATTGCAGCTATTTATCTGATTTGTTAAAAAAAATGAAATGCGAAATGTCTGTACAATTGGAGCATTTATGTGCATTTAAACACAATTAGTGTGCTGATTGGGGCTTCTGGGAATTGAAGTCCAAGAACAGCAGGAGCACCAAGGTTAGCCACCCCTTGCCTAATAATTGCAATTTGTTGGTTAGAATTGATAAAGGAAGATCCTTGGACTGGAGTTCCCAAGAGGTTTTGCATATCTGTGGCAATGGGGTTACTTCATTCCAAAGCTCTCTTTTTGGGAAGAACAAGCCCATAGAGAACATCTCTGTTGCTAGAGAGCCAAGGAGGAGTGTTGGACCCTTGAGCAAGAACGGGAGAGACAAATGCATAGGGGTTGACAACACTGGGTGAGAGAATTGGTGAGATTCCTAAAAACTTTCTAACTGACTTTAAAGTCTGAGCAAGTTTATAGAGCCAGTTCAGGAAAGGACTAAAGGCTAAGCGTTATTGGCTTCCCTTGTGGCACAAGGGAATATATAAGCTTAAATATACAAACAGAGTGAAGTAATTGCTCAAGCAATGGATACACAGTTCTACATTAATAAGTGAGTTGGTTTTCAGCAAAACACAAGTGTCATTTTTCCTTACAAGGATCAGGTAGTTTCAGGATAGGAAACCACACTGCACCTCATGCAACCCTATTTAGCCCTTAAAAAAAGATATTCTTCTCTTTGTCTCCTTCTGTCTCCCTGTCTGTAAAAGTGTCAGGAGAAAGCTACAATTAAAAAGAAAACTGTGTGGCATAGTGCTGATGGGCATGCCAATCAATCAATCATGCTGGATTATAAGAAATTAAAACAAACAAACAACAAATTTGCATCCTCTTCTATTTCCCCTTTCAGGGGGGGAGTGGGAAGAAGGTTTAAATTTATTAATAAATGGTTAGGTCATGTAGCAGCTTAAGCAAAGGGACAGCTAAAGTGATCCATTTTGGTTTGATATCAGAGGTCACATTTGGCAGGACCAAACCAAAATTGTATTGAAATGCACATACTGGGGAAAAACAACATGCCAGTAACCCCCCAAAAAATACAGGTAAGTATGGATAAGGATAAAGTTGGCTTACAATTATGTGGTTGCCAGGCCAGAGAGTGAACAATCTTATTTCCAAATAGGATCAAATTGTGACACAAACTACTATTTGATCACATCCTAAATCCTTGACTCTACAGTTGCCAAATGAGCAGCATATTTTTCCCTGTGATTTCAGAGCCAAAGCTTAATACCTGGAAAATAGACCCCTATATGGCAAGTCAAATCCTAAAATTTGTAAACCTACTTGTTCCATTAATGAAGGGTGCTCACTTGTCTTTGATTATGTTTTGTGATCTGTATAATCGGTACTTCAGCACTCACCTCAGCACCCATAGAACTTCTGTGAGCCAAAGAGTTTTATGTGCTCCCCTGTGAGAGAGATCCACCTAAAGCTCAGTGATACATGTGCTAGAACAGTGATGGCTAACCTTGGCACTCCAGCTGTTCTGGAACTTTAATTCCCAAAAGCCCCGATCAGCCAGAGTGCTGACTTGGGCTTCTGGTAATTGAATTCCAAGAACAACTGGAGTGCCAAGGTTACCCACCAGGGCCCTAGAAATGTGATGGCTAATCTTGGCACTCCAGGTGCTCTTGGACTTCACTTACCAGAAACCCAAGTCAGCACTCCTGGGAAGTGAAATTCAAGAATAGCTGGAGTGCCAAAGTTCACCATCACTGCCCTAGAACATACAATTGTTGATGCCATGTGTCCTGCCCTATGCTCCATCTGTTAGCCTACACAGATTTAACAGAAGATGCTACCCCATTACTAGTTTTGAAGTAAGCTTAACAATCAATCTGTTCATCTGATTGATCATTTGATTGTTTATGAAATAGGAGTAGAGGCACCTGGGGTTGTAATCAATTTGTAAAAATTGTCTTGTCCTTGATGAACACAAAAAATAAGGTCAAGTGCTGCAATCTTATTTATTTATTTATTTATTGTTTTTAGTCATGTTGCTTAGTATTTAACACCATAAAAGATATTTTGGTACCCAAGGAGAAGAGCCCATAAGCAGTTCTCTCTCACCATTCTTGGTAGAAAATTACAAGCACAAAATATATTTCTATAACCATTTGCTATCAGTTTGTGATGCCTGAAAACTCTGAGATTGATGCTGTACTTGGGTTAGGAAAAGTGCCAATACTGTTTAGCTGGGAGTGAGTCCTACTGATCTCTTAAAAGACATGTGTTAGGTTAAAGCATAAAGAAAACTTCTGCCCAAATTGTACACACTAGTTTGAATTCAAGATGCACAATAAAATGGCTAGGATTGCATGGCACACTTCTAAAGCTACAAACTTGCAGTCATTTTCCCACTGGATTCAAGAACTGAGCAGATACTGTATATACAGCTTTGCACTGCAATCTCGTGACTTTGTGGTCCTGACAGAACAACATCTTATAAGAAATGCTCTGCTGCACACCCTCCCTAAAGGCAAGCAAGGGCCTTGTTTCTTCATAAATTAACTTAACTCCTTAAAAGTGTTTTTATATTAAAAAGTTAGGCTTAGGAAAAATAGACACTACATTCAGTGAATTGATTTTCCCCATCTCTGGAGAAAAGCCAGTTAACAAGTGATTGTGCAGTCTATTTGGAAGAACTGCATCTCAGCATCTCTTAATTTTTTCCTCCATGTTGTCTACACTTATTGAAGGTTTACTAAAAGGACTTTGTTATACCAGTTCCAGCAGTCACCAAAATAACAAACATCAAGTTCATAATAGTCTTTGATAATTCCAATGAATTAACGTTTGATGCTCACAATGCATGAAACAACTTGAGTATTTTGGCATTTTGCTTCGCTTAGCAGTATTCTAAAGTGACTGGATCTGACTCACCAAACCCTTGCATTTTCAGTTAGGTCTCTCCTTCTACAAACTGCTGCATAAGCAAAATTCTCCACTTACTTGAGCTCATTTTTATAATTTGATTCCTCTTTGTCTCTTACACTTGGATGAATTACAATCTACCATACAATATAGGGAAGTAGCTATTTTAGGAGAATCCTACACATGTGGAACTTAGAAGTTGGAAAATACAATAGTCACTAAAGACACTTGTGATCTTTTGATACCCAATAGCAGCGGTGCCCAATCTTTTCAGGCCCCGGCCTGGTCATGTGTTTCAGGGGGCTGGATCCGGCCCCTGGCCATAGTTTGGGCACCCCTGCCCAATTGCAATGTGTGAAGAAGGCTTCTCCCTAAATGAAAGTTGCCAAACAAAGTATGCTTGAGAGAATGACCAGGAATGAGTATGAGTTCAGGGTCAGACTAATGATTTACTTTAAAGGAACAAGTTAACAGCTTTAGCTTTATTTCTTTCCTACCAAAAAACCCAAGCATCTTCCCTTGAATGTAGGAATAGATGGGCTTTAATGATTGATCCCTCTGTGATTTAAATCCATTTTAGGGAAAGAGTGTTCTTCTACCTTCAATTTGTTTTGTCAAATAGGAGCAATTGAAACAAATTGATGCATTACAAAGTATCAAATGGCAACTGTACTAATTTATCAAAACCCTCTTAGATTTGAGCTATGTTTGTTCTGTTGGATATCAACAGTTTCCAAACATGCATTCAAATCACAGTAAAATAAGATTCATAAGTATGATCAATGATGATCCAAGGAAACGATTACCAGTACAGTAATACCCCAGACAACGTTTGTACCGGATAGCGCTAGAATCGGATAACGATGCAAGATTTTTGGAAAAATCTTGCATCGGATAACGTGATTTTTAGCGTTATCCGGTACAATTGTGGAGGGGGGTGGATTGGGTAGGACATCTACCCAATCCAACCCCCTCCCCAGTGCCCGCCTGCCTTTCCCCCTAGGCTTCCCTCTGCTTTCTTTCCCTTCTCCTACTGCCTGCTGATCGTGGAGCCTTTTTTTTCACTTCAAGGAAGGGGGGAAAGAGAGAAATGTGGTTGGTTCTATAGAGAAGTAAAGGAGGCCAAAGCTTCTCTCCCTGTCACTTCACTCCTTCCCCACCCCCACCCCCAGCAGTTTGGGGACACCCCACTGCCTGCTCGACCACAGAGAATCCACCCCAGGTCTGTTTACCTAATGTTCTTGAACTGCAATCTCCACGCTGTGCTTGCTTTACTTCCTGAATTGAAAAAAAAAAGGGAAGGGGGAAATACAGAGATGTGATTGGTTCTCTAGAGACTGCCAGCTGATATAGAGAACCAATCACATCTCTGTATTTTCCCCCTTCCCTTTTTTTTCAATTCAGGAAGTAAAGCAAACACAGCGTGGAGATTGCAGCTCAAGAACATTAGGTAAACAGAGCTGAGGTGGATTCTCCCGAGCAGGCAGTGGGATGTCCCCAAACTGCTGGGGGTGGGGGTGGGGAAGGAGCGAAGTGACAGGGAGAGAAGCTTTGGCCTCCTTTACTTCTCTATAGAACCAACCACATTTCTCTCTTTTCCCCCCTTCCCTGCAGTTTTAAAAAAAAGCCTCCGATCAGCTGGCAGTCGGAGAAGGGAAAATAAGCAGAGGGAAGCCTAAAGTAGCGTGGGGGGGGGAGGCACTTTCCCCCCTACTGCAGTCACATGGGGTGGAGCCAATGATGTGGGTGGAGCCAATGTGGGTAGAGCCAATGTTATGGGTGGGACCATGTGATCTGGTGGGCGGGGCCAAAGTTGGACATGTACACAAAAAAATACAAATTACAAAGACATAAAATACATAAAAATACAAGTAAAACACATATGATACATATTAAAATAAATACACATTAAATAGACATAAAAACACATAAAAATACAAATTAAATACACATAAAAATACACATTAAAAATAAATACACATTAAATAGACATTAAAATACATACCCACACCCCACACCCAAAGGTGAGTCACTTACCCTGGGGAGCAGGCTATAGGAGCTTCAGGCTAGCAGCTTCTCTTCCTCCTCCCCACTTGGGAAGACAGCAAGGAGGCCACGCATGTGCATCAAGTGCTGTAGGCATGCATGCACACCAAGTGTTTGGCATTCATGAGCAGTGGGGGAACCGGCAAAAAGGTAAGCCCCCGAGGTGGTTCCCTCCAAAAGTCACTACCGGTTCTCTGGGACACTTGGAAAAGTTACTACCGGTTCTGGCGACCTGAGGAGAACCTGTAACATCCCATCGCTGATTACAGTTATGAAAGAATAGTTGTTGCTATTCTCTTCCTACAGTCATTAGACTGATTTACCACATTTTCAACAAGGATATCCACAAAGAGGTCTTTTTTTGAGGGGAGGGGTTTGGGAAGGGGGCCTGGAGAGGCAACAAAGCCAGTACAATACAGTACACCACTACAACATACTCATATATTTTGTTGGTGTTTGTGTACAAATGCTTTGAGAAATATCACCTGTATTATGTATGAAATGTCTAGAAAGTTTAAGAGAACAGTCCTAGCCTATCTATCTACATGAAAATAAATACTGTTAGAAGGGGGAATTCTAGGGGTTGTCCCCTTGCAAATATTATAACTAATGATTAGTTCCAGGCCATACTTTTAGATTGTGTGACCTTAGTTGCTTGATTGCCTTTTCACATACTTCTCCAGACTATAATTTGTTGTGGCTTCCAGTATCAGCTAGAAGGTAGAAAGCAGTCTTTTATTTACAAATGCATGTTATAGCATTCATTTTTAACCCTCATTTCTTCCAAGAAGCAAGGTGACATATAAGATTATATCCAAGTTGTCCATCCTATAGCAAAACTGTTTTTTGACATAACACAGTAAGTTGAGGCTTGTGAATGAATGTTTATTAATTGATTAGTCTTACGACCTTATCAATAACATAGAAGAATTAAAATCTGTGCAATACAATGGAGTGCAATGAAATACAATAAAATACAATATGTGCATACCTGAGCTACTTTTAAAAGAAATATAAACTGGAGAAGGTGCCTTAATACAATTAATACATGCATAGTCAGATAAGTGAATCTCCCATACAGTATACTCCAATTTGATTGATATATTGGATTCTTTTAGCTGATGCCTTAATTATAAACTTGGCAGTTCTACATATAATGTGCATGTTAGAACCCAGGAGGAGATAGGAAAGTTTGTGGTTAGAGTCCCAAAAAGTTGTTTTTTCCTATAGGGGTGCAAGGTATTTAAATCTAATATCAGTCTATAACTGGCAATTGAAAAAAATATGAGAGATATTTTCAGTATTTGGAGAACCACATATGCACGTTCTTTCATGATATGGTAAGTGGAAAAAACACCCATATTTATTCATGGAGTTGAGGGTTGTGAAGACGAGGCAGTACATAAAAATCTGTGAACTGTTCATATATTCCATTTAACCCTCACAACCAGGCTGCTCACTTACATTTCTCCAAAGAGGTACCATCCACAAAAAAAGGGGGGGGGGATTACAAAAAAGGTATTCATTTGTATGAAACTGTGCTGCTCTACATGAATAACAATTTTCGACGTGATTTTTATAATTTAAGTAGAATTACACAAGTGCTTGGAATTTGTGTGCCTGCTGAATTTGCTGTTCATGTGCTCACACAGATAGCAATTTCATAGAGTCCAGTTTCCATCATTAATAGACCTTTATTTTAAATATGACTTAGACTGGACAGCCCTTCAAATGGAGATACCTTCAGAAGTAGTATAGTCCTATGGCAGCCCTTTAAGCAGAAGACTAGCTTCCATAAAAGAAGATGCCTCGCCACTCTGCTTACAGCAAACCTGTGAGATGGTTATCCACCCAGGGTCACACCACAAATGTAACTTATTCTCATTGAATGATAACTTGTGTTTCAAAGTCTCCAGCAATCTGCCTTGGGATGTCCACCCATAATATCATGGTAGAAATTGTTCCAGGGATTTATTTGCAACTTCCGTCTTTAAACTAGCAGCTATCAACCTCTTTAGAAATCTAATCAGCTTTACATGTTAACCTTTTTTTCTGTGGAAATATCAGTTTGATTAGTAGCCTGCATACCAGTCATTTACGTAAACAGCTGAGGCAGATTGCTTTGTCTGCCTGCCTGCCTCAAGTACCCATCTTATCCTGAGTGGTTATGAAGGTAAGGTTTATCATTTGCAAGAAGTATGAAAAGTGTTTCAGAAAATATTTGTTTCTCAGACAAGCACATTCTTCAGATGAACACCATTGATTTGAGCAAGTTAATTTCTGTCTGCAAACTTTCACTTATTGCGGTTAAAAAATAATGGCTTACATCCAGTAGTATGTCACAAATATTTGTTTTTGTTGTTCAGTCACATAGTCAAGTCTGACCTTTTGCGACCCCATAGACTGCTGCACACCAGGCACTTCTATCCTCCACCATCCTCCTTAGCCTGCTCAGCTCTACGCTCACTGCATCAACAATGCCATCTAGCCATCTCATCCTTTGCCGCCCCCTTCTCCTTTTATCTTTGATCTTTCCCAACATCAAGGCCTTCTCGAATGAATCCTCTCTTCTCATCTGGTGGCCAAAGCACAAATAGAGTAGGCCCATTAGACAAGTGGAGATTTAGCAAGTCAATCCCTATAAATTTCTCAGATTTAATGAGTCTATTGTAGTTGCAATTTACTGTTCAATTTCAGACAGTATATATGATGCTGACTAGTAGTATGTTTATTAATATTTGCTGCCCTACTATTCTCCCAAAGAAAAATGATGCCCTGCTCTTTTCCTTGTATCCTCAAACTCAATGAGTAGTTTAGATGAGAAACTAACTTACTGGGGTGGGTGGGAAATTTCTATTAATGTTCTATCAGCAAGCAAAAACAACTGTTTTAGGGCAATTTTTACCTCAGTTGAACTGTTATATTCACTGTGAACATTGTAGACATTGTGCATAACCATTACTATTCCAAGGAATGATTTGAAAAAGGAAGTTTCTAACTACAATTTTAACAATTAGTCTGAGGCATGAATACTGGGTTTTTTTGTTTTCCTATGAACTTGGAAACTTAAGGTATCCCAAATAATATGAATGCAAATCAGTATTGCATTTATTTATTTATTTATTTATTTATTTATTTATTCATGTTTTTCTACCACCTTCCTCACCAAGGTGACTCAGGGCAGTTTACACATCATAAAAAAACAGAACAACGAAGACATAAAAAACATTCCCTAAAAACCTCAAATGTAAAAACTATGAAGGATTAAAAATTTAAAATCTTTTAAAAATTTAAAAGTTGCTACATCTTACTGATTACAAAGTTGAGGGCGAGAGGGGGCTTAAAACAGTGAGCAAGCTGGGTGCCATTGAACAACCCATACCCCATACCTGCCCTGCCAGCCATGTTTTTAGATTCTTCATAAAGGGCAGCAACTTCATCTGGAGATGTAGCTCCATTGGCAGGAGGTTCCATAGAGCTGGCATGGACACAAAGAAGGCCCTCCTTCTAGTGCCAGAGAGATGTGCTGCTCTGGCCAATGGAACAACTAGCGAGCCTCTCCAGTCTGTTCTGGTGGGATGGACAGATGTTCTTGGGGTGAGGCAGTCTCTTAAGTATCCTGGCCCACTACCATGTAGGGCTTTAAAGGTAATTACCAGCACCTTGAATTGCACCTGGAGGCACACTGGCAACCAGTGCAGCTCCCGGAGCAGCAGTGAGGCATGTGCATATGGCCCACACCCCATCACCACCCGGGCAGCCACATTCTGGACCAGCTGCAGTCTCCAAATTGTCATCAAGGGCAGCCCCAGGTAGAGTGTGTTACAGTAATCAAGGCTGGAAGTGACCAGAGTGTGTGTGATCATGAGCAAGGTCAGGATGGGGGACAACTGAATCCTGATAAGTTGTGCAAAAGCCCTCCTGGCCACAACTGCCACCTGCTCTTTCAGCAGTAGTTACAAGTCTAGGAGAACCCCCAAGTTACGCACTGGGTCTGTTTGGGGCAAAACAGCCCCATCTAGAACCAAAGATGGTAGCTCCCGGGATAACACAGGACCCCTGACCCACAATCACTCAGTCTTGTCAGGATTCAGTTGTAGCCCGTTGTCCCCCATCCCGACCCTGACAGTCTCCAGGCACCTGGAAAGGACTTCCACTGCATCGCTTGGGTCCCCACAAGCTGAGATATATAGGTGCATGGCCGTGCCACTGCCTTCTCCTAAACCTTCCCCAAAAAAGGCAGGTTGGATACCGGCCGGTAGTTGGTAAGCACCATGGGGTCGAGCGATGTTTTTTTTCAGGAGGGGGCATACTACAGTGTGTTTTAAATTTGCTGGAAAGGCCCCCTCCCATAACGAGTTTATGATAGCTTTGACCCAACCGCCTGTCATCGCCCTGGAAGTTTTAACCAGCCAGGCGGGGCATGGATCTAATACACAGGCAGTGGCATGAACAGATCCAAGGAGCCTATCCACTTCCTCAGGGACAACTGGATCAAACCAATCCCAGATAACATTGCCAGACTGCACTCCAGACAACCCCAGCTCTACATTATTCACACCAGGATTAAACTTCGAGCAAATCTGAGCGATTTTCTCCATCAGATAAACAGCAAAAACCTCAGCAAATCCCTGCCAGCTGGAGCCCAACCCTCCCCCCTCTACCAAGGAGGGATCTGGTCACCTGAAACAGGGTCTCTGGGAGATTATCTGCAAAGGCAATAAGGGTGATGAAATATTGATGTTTCAGCACCCCTATTGCCACAAGGTAGGCTTTAATAGTAGCTCTAACCAGTGTTTGATCAGACTCATTCTGGGTCTTCACCCAGCAGCACTCTTGGATTTCTCTTTGCCCGTTTAAGCTCCCTCAGTTCTTCTGTGAATCAATGCCTATGGGTAGAATACAGGGATCAATGCCTATGGGTAGAATACAGAGAGGTAGAATACAGACAGAACCTACTTTGAAGAAAACTGTTTTCTTAGATCATATTCAACTTACGTGGTGACTACATTAACAAATAATGTGGGAAAGGCTCCAGGATTGGAACGGTCATATTTGCATTATTTTCTGTTGATTATAACATAAAATCAATGTGAATCCAGTTTTCTCCTCAGCTGCCTGGGGCACGAACTGAATGCATTTCTCTCAGTTTAGGGAGTGTGGTTGTTTGACTTGATGTGGAGTCGTTTGTAGACCTTCTATTTGAAGCCATTCCATCCAGCTACAGTTATTGTTTGAATCCTCTCCATCCCAAATCTGATTCCAGAATCTGGTTATTTTCCTCTTCCCTCCCCATTTTCTCCATCTCCACCACCACCACCACCACCACTACTACTGCTACTACTAAGCGAGAGAGAGAGAAGGATACTATCAATCAAATTGCTTCTAGCTTAAGGTAGCTCTGCTGTAGTCCACCATATTTTCATAAGGCAGAATTAAAGCTGATCTACCTTAAGATAAAAACAAACTGCATCTTCTCTCTTTTCCTAGCTATTTTCTCTCCCCACACCCCCCCTTTTTTTTTTTGGTTCCTAGGTGTCCTAACAGCAAAGCTTTAAAAGAAAAGGAATGGAATGGAAAGAGAAGGGCATGGTAGGAGAAAACAAGCACTCAAGTACAGAGAGTAGAGGATTCTGAATTCCATTTCACAAAACTTTTTTGCTGCCTCTATATGGCTGATTGACATGAATTATCCAAGGACAACCCAACTTCCTTGGTATGGCTTCACAACAAATCTGTTTGTGTTTTAATGCATTGTAGTTGTTGAGATGTCTGGAAGTGGGTGTCCTAAATTTGAAGCAGGAATTGTTTCTAGTCTTCCCTGGAGATGCTAGAGAGAGATACAGAGTTTTTTTTTTTAGTCCAATGCTTTGTGAACATTGGAAATTACCCAAAACTAAGTCAGATCACTGGTCTCTGTAGCCTGATGATGTCAAATTTGAGCTGCATTATCTCTTTTGGAATTTGAGACAAGATTCTTTCTTAGTCTCATTTGCAGCTGCTGGGCATTTATTTGTAGGTTTTCATCACAATGTGAATCATGTCAGACTCTGCTTAGCTTCCAGAAGCAGAAATTTTACATGTTTGCCGTGTATTGTATATTGTATTCTGATACTGAGCTAAAGGTCTACCTAAAATGAAAATTAACTTAGCTGAAAGTCGCTAATAAGCAAATGAAAATTCTATAGTTCATTGTCACTGGAGTCCATTAGCTGCACCTTTATTTACTAATGAGAAATTTAAAACAACATTCTTAGACAAAATATGGGAGTTTCTTGTACAAATTCTTGATAAGAGTGTTGCAAGAATGCTATATCTCTGATATAATGTTTATCTAATTGTTTCTTCTATGGGGTTTTTCAAAACTTGTGGGACTGTATATTGCTATTGTGGAATGTGCTGCCATAGTTAATCACTGGTACCTTATAAGGAAGTTGTGTTATCTGACCTTTCATATGTGTAAGACCATTTTCATGATGATTTTTAGCTTTCCCATTTCATCATTCTAAGACTTTCAAACTTTAATTTAAAACAAATTGAATGTCCTGCTACACTGGCATTGTTCGGCTTTCCTCTCCTCCTTCTGTGCTGGGTCAGCAAACTTTGTCCTTTTCCTGACAGCTCTAATGCAGCACAGTAGCAAGACCAGCCCCGACAGCAATAACGGGCCTTTATAAAGTCAACAGACTCATTCAATGGAGCTCTGGTTTTCAATTGAAACACTGAAGCCACCTCTATATTTGAATAGTGTCTGGGGAAACTATTAAATATACTGACCCACCTTTTGTTTCTGTTCTGCTACATAGCCGAGGGTGTGTTATTGTACTCTCTCTGAATTATAATATAAGGAAATTAAACAAAATAAAACAAAAAGGGAGTAAAGGTATAATTGGCTTAAATCCTATATTTCTTTTCCTGAATTGAATGAATAGAGTTTGCATATCAGCGCTTTCCTATCTTCTTCCATCTGCAATTTTCTATGCTTTTCTGATTCAACTTGTTCCTGGGTGTTGAAAAACCCTTGGCAATTATGTTATCAATGGAAGATGTTGCATATAGAGTCAGAATTAAGGAATATTGCTCCTTCCTTTATATTAAATGGTTAGGATATAAGACCTGGTGCATAATCCTGGACTCACAACTCCTGCTTGAAGAGCAGGTGACAGTTGTGGCCAGGAGGGGTTTTGCACAGCTTCATATGATACGCCAGCTATGCCCACTCCTAGATCAGGACTCCTTGCTCATGGTCGTGCATGCTCCGGACATCTCCAGAGTCGACTATTGTAATGTGCTCTACAAGGGGCTGCCCTTGATGACCATTCAAAGGCTGCAACTGGTCCAGAATGCGGCAGCTCAGGTGGTGTTGGGGTGTGAGCATTATGCCCATGTCTCACCACTGGATGGGAGTTGCACTGGTTGCCAGTATGCCTTCGGGTGCAATTCAAGGTGCTGGTAATTACCTTTAAAGCCATACATGGTAGTGGGCCAGGATACTTAAGAGACTGCATCATCCCAATAACATCTGCCCATCGAACCAGAGCGGACTGGAGAGGCCCTCTCATTGTTCCATTGGCTAGAGGGGCACGTCTAGCACTGGAAGGAGGTCCTTCTCAGTGTCTGCTTCGGCCCTATGGAACCTCTTGCCAATTGAGCTGTATCTCCAGATGGAGCAGCTGCCCTTCAGGAAAGGGTTAAAGACATGACTGGCAGGGCATGTATGGGGCAGCAGTGGGGCAGTGGCCCCAGCGTGCTGGCTAACTCAGTGACTCTCTCTCTCTTTTAATTTTTTAATCTTTTGATTTTTTAATCTTATTTCAATTTTAGGGCTCATTCAATTCATGTGCAATGAGAATGATTGTGCATAAATTGAGTGAGCCCCTAGATCAGGAGTTCTCAACCTTTTAAAGCCGGGGGCCAGGTCACACTCCCTCAGACAGCTTTGGGGGCTGGATGGCCATTTTGCCCTTCCTCCACCACATGGCACTTCTGGGTGTGGTGGAGGCAGGGGGGGATATGAAATGTTGCCATGGGCCGCACTCGACCCATGGGACACAGGTTGAGAATCCCTGCCCTAGATAAACTATGATGTAAGCCGCCCAGAGTCGGGTTCACTCGATTGGGGCGGGATAGCAAATGCAACTAATAAATAAATAAATAAATAAACAAACAAACAAATAAATAAATAAATAATAAACTCTTTAAAGATTGATATTACTGTACTTCCTTACCCATGACACAATCTCATATACTGATTTAACTCCACAAGATATTAGCTATTGTGTATGTTTAATCTTAATAATGATATTAGAACTACAGAGCTGGAAGGGGCCGTATAGGTAATCAAAGCCACTTTATGACAAGGAGGCACAATGGGAATTGAACTCACAACCATATCTAAACCACTGAATTATCAAGCAGTTAATAGAAACACTAACAAGGTGAGCTTCTTAACCACTGAGCCAGAAGGCTGGCAAGTCAGCAGTTCGAGACCTGGGTACTGCATGACAGATTGAGCGCCCATCTCTGTCCCAGCTCTTGGGGACATGAAAGGAGCCTCATTTGGGCATTCCCTGATTGGAGTTTCTTCTGCAAAAATCATTTCAACCCAGAATGATTTCAGACACTAAATTATTATTATAGAAATGCTGCACACAACATGGGTCTTGAACTCACGACCCTGAGATTGAGAGTCTCATGCTCTGCTAACTGATATAACTGGATTGCTTTTGTTCTTATGGTCCTGCATATTCACTAAATTGACAAATACAAAAAACATTCACTAGAGTATTGTTACTTCCCCCTGCCATAAATTGAATAGATGTGGACACATTAATGCAGGAGTGGACAGCATTTTTATTATTTCAAGTATGGAATATATGTGACCCTTCTAAGCTTGATGTTTAGTATCACAAATATGGTTGACATTTTTCCCTACAAGAATGCAAATGGTGATCATCATCAAGAGATAATGCCCATGACAAGTTTTCCTTTTTTGCTTTGCCTCATTTCTGAGTCAAGTGTATTATCTTTTGATCTTGGACTTTTTGTGGAATTTCCCATAGAGAAAAAAAATTATGCAGAACTGTCCAATTTGAGGGAAGGAATTTCTCTGTTGGGTGCATTTAATTCTTTAGGGATTAATGGCTAAATTAAAAGCATTTCATTTCTGAATAATTGTTCTTGAGTTGTCTAAAGGTGCCAGGTGACTTCCCAGTCAATAGATGAATTGTGAATGAATACAAGATTTCCCCAGTGGAAAGCCCTTATAAATCACTGAGAAAAGCCAACATCCTACAATACTGTATTCTGTTTTGACCCTTTGCGACTTGGCATTATCACATGAGCCACAAAGCTACTGTTGTGGTAGGGAACTTTTAGATGAAAGGGATAATTTTTAAATGCCACCCAAAGTGTATCCAATGAAAATTCCAAGCTATGTTCCAAAAATCTAATGCGGCATATAAAACTTGAAGTCAGCTTGAAGCTGATAAATCTCATCACGGAATCCACCCCAATGCCTCATTAGTTGCACTGTGGGAGAATTTCTTTTTCCTCTCCATGTCTCTCCTTTTCTATCTTTTTCTATCACTCATAATCTCAATGGTACAGATTTTTCTTATAAGCACACTGCCATCAGTTTCTGTTCCACACATATATGCCCTGCAAAGCTTTCTCTTACTCCTCTCATACATCTACACATTATATCTGTCTTGCAAACAGTTTCCTTTTATGTCTCCTGTTGACATTGCTGTCTGCTTCTTCTCTCCCTCACCCCCGCCGCCACCGCTACCCACACCCCCACACAAACACCCCCCCCCCGGTTTATGGCTTTTTAAAACATACTGATGTTTCACTAGCACAAATGTATGTTTTTATGGTTTATAATTGTCCAGACAAATCTACTATTGTTCAATGCTTCATTTTGATTTATTTATTTATCTTTTTACAATATCACTTAATCTTAATGGCTCACCATGAAGAAGTACAGTAATACCTCATATAACATTAGTATCGAATAACACTAAAATCGCATAACATTAAGGAATCTGGGGGAAAGAATTGCATCAGATAACATTAAGATCCTATGGGATGCTTCAGATAACAACTGCTAAAGCCTGTGTGGTTACAATGTATCTCTATGGATCCCATAGGATTTTAACATGCATCAGATAACACTAAAAATCATATAACACCAAGATTTGTGGAACCAGGTTTTAGTGTTATATGAGGTTTTACTGTACTATAAGGTTACAGTGGTTTTGTTTTTAAAGGAATTAACCAAACTTGACCAAATCAGTATTTAAGGGTTCTCTGAAGCAGATCAATGACAAGTTTTCAAAAACTTGTATCCGCTAGAGAGGGAGTGATATCTACTCCTAACTTCCATTTAAAGTTGTAACTGCTGAGTTGGTATTTAAAAATCAATTGCTTGACTGTATTGGGAATTTTCCAGTGAAAAAAGTAATTTGTAAAGTAATACCCATAGGAATTTGGCTGCTGAAATTAAAGAAGTAAATGGAAACATTTTACATTTAAAAGAGGAGGGAAATGCATTACTGAAGATCACACACACACACACACACACACACACACACACACTGAAATGAGCTATGCTATTGACAAAAATGAATAAATCTTAATTCTTTTCCCCTCTTTTTCTTTGTAGAACTGTTCCTGCAAGGGCAGAAGCCATTGTCAGTGTGATGGAACTAAAGGCAGCAAGGTAATGGGGTGTATAGACATCCCCCAATTGTTTATCCCTTAGATCACTTTATGGTGTCACAACAACCACTTGTAATTTTGTAAGAATGGCCACAAGATTGGAAAAGATCAGTGTATGTTCCAATCCCAAAATAGGGCAATGCCAAATAATGTTCAAATTATTGAACAATTTGCTCATCCCACACACAAGCAAGGTTATGCTCAAGATAATACATGATAACACTTTAGTAGAATGTGGAGGGAGAATTACCAGAAATGCAGGCTTAATTCCGAAGAGGCAGGGGAACTGGAGAGACCACATTGCCAACATACGTTGGATCATGGAGAAAACAAAGGAATACCAGAAACAAGTCTACTTCTCTTCCATTGACTACCAAGGCCTTTGACTGTGTGGACCACAACAGAATGTGAACAAATAGGTCGATCCTAGAAGAAATCAACCTTGAACTGCTCCTTAGAAGGTCAGATAGTGAAGATGAAGCTAAAGTGCTTTGGACATCAAATGTGAAGAGAGGATTCGCTTGAGAAAACCTTGATGCTGGAAAAAGTAGAGGGCAAAAGAAGAAGGGGCGCAGTGATGGGATGACAAAAATTCTACTACCACGCCAT
Organism: Furcifer pardalis; assembly: GCA_030440675.1. Lineage (NCBI taxonomy): Eukaryota > Metazoa > Chordata > Lepidosauria > Squamata > Chamaeleonidae > Furcifer > Furcifer pardalis. The sequence goes on from CP126890.1 coordinate 260,732,933, forward strand.
GACGTCACGGACGTCATGGGCGTGGCCAATGGCATGACGTCATGACGTCACGGCCGACGTCATGACGTCATGACGTTGTGGGCGGGGCCAAAATAAAAATAAATAAAAAATAAAAATAAACATACACACACACCCCTCCCTCTCAGCCCACCCACCCAGACACAAATAAATAAATAAAATAAAAACAACCACCCACCCAAAACACAAATAAATTACCCACCCACACCAAATAAAAACCCCTCGCTTACCTTTCTTGGGACCCGGCACCCCGATTGCTGTCCACAGCCGCCGCCGCCGCCGGAGCTGCCTGCACCCCTGTGGCGTCCTCCTTGGGCCGGTACCTTTTTAGCCCGGCTCCGGCCATGGCGAGGGGCGACGGGCAGCCGCGGCTGCCGCGCCTCCCTGGGCCGTCCCCATGCCGCACCGCCGCCGCCTACAGCTTCCTCCTCCGCAGCGCGCGGCAGCCGAGCTCAAAAGGGACCGACCCAAGAAGGAGTCCACAGGGATTCAGGCAGCAGCAGCTCCGGCGGCGGCGGGCGGCGGCTGTGGACGGCGGGTGCAGGCACCCGGCCCACAGGCGCCCGGCGGAGGCGGCGGCAGCGGTGTACCCCGCCGGGCGTCCCCAGGGCATGGGGCTTGTCAGCAGCGGACGGCCGAGGCAGCCCTCAACGTGCCGCGGGGAGGCGCCCCCCTCAGAGGGCTGCTGCCGCCGCCGCTGCCCTGAAAGTTCTAAATGTTTTGAAAATCGGAGCGAAAATGGCTCTAATTGACTGCGCATGCGCAGAAACTCAATCTGACGCATGTGCAATGCGTCAGATTGAGTTTCTGCGCATGCGCAGTCAATTAGAGCCATTTTCGCTCCGATTTTAATTTTTTTTTTCTTTCGGTCAGGCGTCCGGAACCGGACGCCCCAAAAGTGGACTTCCCTTCACGGAGAAACCTCCGGGATTGGTCTTACCGGTTCCAGAGATCCGTCTGGAACCGGTGACATCCCATCACTGAAGGGGCGGCAGAAAATGAGATGGCTAGATGGTATTGTAGATGCAATAGGACAGAGCTGGGCAGGCTGAAAAAGATGGTGGAGGACAGATGTGCCTGGCAGGCAATGGTCCATGGGTTCGCAAAGGGTCGGAATCAACTGTGTGACTGAACAACAAAAAATAATGGTTGAACGGCTTTGCTGTAAAGATGAGATGGTTGGATGCTCCCTCCAGTGGCAAAAGCTGGAGTAGCACAGTGTAGAAATAAATAAGCTAGGCTTGTTAAATAGCAGTGTCCTTGGGAATCAGAGATCCAATTGCTACAATGACAAGGTGACCACTGCCATCTATGGATGTTCTACCTGTAGCAGGAAGTACATATCCAAAGAAAATTACTACATTGACAGAAAAACAGAAGGGAATGAGAGGGTGAGGTGAGGGTATCACAATACACAGTCCTGTTTTAGTTTCATTTGCAGGCATAGCTTGTTACAGTACAGCAAAAGGCATCAATTTGTATTTATTAAATCTTGGACCGGGGGGGGGGGTAGGAATTCTGCTTATCCTACCCCTCAATTACATGAACAGGTTTGTAATATTCCATTTCTCCCCTGCTCAATTTAGCAGTGCTCTTCTGGAGGTTCCTAGCCAGCTTATCAAGAACTGTATTAGCAATATCAAAAAAAAAAACAAAAATGCAGTAGCTTTTAAGACTAACTTAAATTTTAATGTGAGCTTTTGTGGATCAAGTCCACTTTACCACACTGTATTAGCAATGAAATGCTACACAGGAATATACGGTAGTTAACAAGTGGACTCATGAGAGGCACAGATCTCTTGCACTCCTACTTTACAAAACTCAAGATAGCAATGTACAGTATAGCCAATCCATGGTTATACGTTATTTCAAAGGGGACACATTTGGGAAGCAAGAAAGCTGAATTATTGTCCTTCCATGGAGAAAGCTCATACCACAATCATTCTTCTACATTCAGAAACATACTCAGACCTAGTAATTTAATATTATTTCAGTAAAGCTTTAAAAACTAAGTTGAGCAATAGGACAAAAAGAAGATTTTGCAAGTCTGTTCTCTTTGCCCTGTAGCTTTGTGAAATGGCTGGCAAATGTAAGCAGCTATATTCTATGATCAATAAGTTTACATATAAAAGGTTTATGTAAATTCTTTTTTCAGGGTGAAAAGGGTTTTCTTGGTTATCCTGGCTCACCTGGTCAGATGGGGTTTCCAGGCCCAGAAGGTCCTCCTGGACCACAAGGACCCAAGGTATGTTGAAGTCTAAAGTGAGCGTGTGAGTCCATTAAAGAGAGATCAGAGTCTTACACTGATTGGGGGGGGGGGGGACACTGAGTTTAGCTTACATTGCAAATGTACTACACCCATCCACATTTGCGTTGTGAAAAATGCAGACATGTGTTTCTTTAGAGACATGGTCTTCTAAGGAAATGAGTTCTGTAAGTGGTTCTGGTGGGCCTCTACAATGGCTGAAGGTCCTGCTGAATCCAGACAGATGGAAAGCTGTTATGAATAGTTGCTGGCAGAAAGCTCCAAAATAGTCTATCTCCTAAAATCAAATCACCTAATTTAACTAGTACATTATTAAAAGAAGAAATTTTATTACTGTTTCAGCTTTTCCATGCTAATTAATCAGAATAAAACTGCCAGTGTTTAACTCATGATGACCAATCACAAAACAAAGCAAGCTAGTTTGAAACCTCCAGGAGCACATATTAGTGATCAAAGGGCTTTTAAACACTTAAGGGATTGTGTCTTCTAATAGTCAACTCTCTGAAGAAAGTACAATGTTAGTAACTTTGGTTTTGCCAGTGCCAAAACTCCAAGGGGTTTTCCAAACTGTTTGAACTTCAGACCCATTCATAATGCAAGCCTAGAACTAGCAAACAAATAAGTGAGCATTCATCATGCTTTTCAGAATCTGTTTGGATTACAATCAAATTTGGCATGACCTCTTGAGGTAAATTTATTTATTTATTAGATTTATATGCCTCCCTCCTCACAACAGCGACCCAGGGCAGCTAACAAAATCAGAGAACACCACAAAAAGTTCAAGTTAAAATTATTAGAAAAGTTAAAAATCAATTAAAATTAATCAAAAAGTGAATGTGTTACAAGTTAAAAGAGTCAAGAACGAGAGGGGAATATTAGATCACCAACAGGTCTGGGATACAGTGTTACCAGTGCCTCAGACCTGTTCCTCCAGCCAGGTTTTTACACCCTTCCGAAAGGGCAGCAGCTCTGTCTGGAGGTGCAGCTCAGTTGGCAGGAGGTTCCATAGGGCCGGGGCAGACACAGAGAAGGCCCTCTTTATGGTGCTAGAGAGTTGTGCCTCTCTAGCTGATGGCACAACCAGAGAGCCTCTCCGGTTTGCTCTGGTGGGACGGACAGAGGTTCTTGGGGCAATGTGGTCTCTTAAGTATCCTGGCCAGTGATGGGATGTCAAAAATTCTACTACCACGCCATGACGTCATGGACGTCATGGGCGTGGCCAATGTCATGACGTCATGACGTCATGGGCGGAGCCAACGTCATGACGTCATGACGTTGTGGGCAAGGCCAAAAATAAAAAAAATAATTAAAAAAATAAACATGCACACAGACCCGTAAATAACTTAAAGAAATAAAATAAATAAATAAATAAAATAAAAATTAAATAAAAGTACACCCACCCACCCAAAACACCATAAACCACCCACCCACCCCAAACACAAAACCCTCACTTACCCTTCTTGGGGCCGACGACCCCCATGGCCCGGGGCCACACGGCAAGGCACGCCCCATCGCCGCCGGAACCGAGGAGGAGGCGGGGCGCTCCATGTTGGCTCCAATTTTTAAAAAACCGGACCCGGAGCCACTGCCTGCTGCTGCTACTGTCGCCGCTGCTGCCGCCTCCCGCCATCGCCATCGCCGGGGGGGTGGAAGGAGGAGAGGGAGGGGACTGGAGTGCCGGACCCGGGAGCGTTTCTGTAATTGATCCGGGTAGATGCATTTGCTTTTTTCCCTCCTTCCTTTTCGTTCCGGAGCTGTCTTCCCCGCCTTGCCCGTTGATCGGCTCCCATCCCGTCTTCTTCGTTGCCGCCGCCGCTGCTGGAACCGGAGGAGGAGGAGGCGCGCTCCGCTGGCCTGGGGCGACGGCGGCAACGGCGGCGATGGCGATGGCGGGAGGCGGCAGCAGCGGCGACAGTAGCAGCAGGCAGTGGCTCCGGGTCCGGTTTTTTAAAAATTGGAGCCAACATGGACATGGAGCGCCCCGCCTCCTCCTCGGTTCCGGCGGCGATGGGGACGGCAACGGCAGCAGCGATGGCAGGAGGTGGCAGTGGTGAGAGCACCAGGCAGCAGCAAACGGCGGCAAGCGGCTCCACAGGAGGCTCCAGTCAGGGGCGGCCGGATCCAATTTTTTTTAAATCGGATAAAAAAATGGCTCCAATTTAGTGCGCATGTGTCAGATTGAGTTTCTGCGCATGCGCACTAAATTGGAGCCATTTTTGCTCCAATTTTTTTTAAAATTTTCCTCCCGGTGAGGCGTCCGATCCGGACGCCTCAAAAACGGTTTTACCCCCACGGAGAGCCCTCCGGAAATCCTTAAAACGGTTCTGTGGATCCGGTCAGAACCGGTGTCATCCCATCACTGATCCTGGCCCACTACCATGTAGGGCTTTAAAGGTAATAACCAGCACCTTGAATTGTACCCGGAGGCACGTAATAGACGATAAAAGTTGAATATATTTACAGACTGCAATCCTCTTGTTTAGCACAGTAAGTTGCAACAAGATTAGGTCCATTGAATGAGTCAGGATTTGATAAACTAACTCTTTTGTAAGTTTAATTGATTCAGTGACCTTACTCTAGTTGCAATTTACTATGCTAAGCACCAGGATTTCAGTCACTATCTTATTTCATCTATGTTGTGATGTTTGTCAGTGGTTTTGAACATGAGTAAAAGACAACTAAATCTAAGCCCATTGAAGTACTTTTGGTGCAATATATGTGGGATTATTTCTGTTCTGCAAACAGTGACATTTGTATCAATAGGAAAGGTTCACTGAAACCTAGAACATTGAGAATTATTTTCTTGGATAACAGCTCCCAGAATCCCCCAGACAGGTTCAGTCTGAGAAAGTAACTTTTCCAGGCTCTGTGGAGGCAACCATTTGTGTTTACAATCTGTGTACAGTAATACCCTGCATAACAAAAAAGCTAAATTCCACAGAGCTCTTTGTTATGCGTGTTTTTTTTTCATTATGTAGATCAAATTGGTGATACCCCACATAATGGGGAAAAAGTTCATTATGCGGGGGTATGCAAAAACCCCATATACTGAATTTTTTTATGTGTGGTATCACGATTGCCTAACAAATGCTTTGTTGTACTGATTTTTTGTTATACAAAGTGTTCATTATGCGGGGTACCACTATATTTCTTCTTGTCATCAGTAGGATGATTATGGCTGTAGTTCTGCTAAGGTGTCTGTACATTTTCCAAAAAGAGCATATCTGTTTTGAAGAGTTATGTAATGGTGATGTTGATTTAATTTTAGCTTGTTATTTTAAGTTCTTTAACAACTAGGGTAAAGCAGAATTAGAACACAAGGAGAACCAATGATTCACATATTTGCACCTTCTACAGAAAAATAAAACTTTATATAACTAATTTTACTTTCCTTTTGCTTCATAGGGATTTCCAGGACTAATAGGCTTTCCTGGGCCTAAAGGTTCAAGGGTTGGTATTTCTTTCAGTAATATGCTGCCACGTGTTATGCTTCAAAAACTGTAGCAAATATATAGAAATTGTGACCATGATCCTATTGTGTTACCAAAAAAGATCTATGTTATTTGGATCCAAGATATTTTCTGTCTCAGATTAGAATGCCAGATTGCAGAGTTTAAAGGTGCTTCTGTAGCCTATTTGTTTATTTTGTTAGTCTGCTATATTTGGTGCTACTGCTGGATATAAACCCAGTTGTTTTAAAAATGGAATTGATCCACCTAGATGTTGGATTTCAAGCTTCATTGGATTATTGGTCAGGGCTGGTTTTAAATTAAACCTCTATCCTAATCTATAAGGTGATTTATTTTTGTTACTTGTGAAACCCCTGGCATGTGTCCTATATTTTTCTGAATATTTTCAAATGACTAACGGTACTAATTGCTCTGATTTCTGATGTATCCTTAGCTTAACTTATATTAACATTAATCTTCAAGAAGACTTTCATAAGTCAAGGTCACAAAATAGTATAACAACAGAACATAATTATTTTTTTTCTAATCGTGAAGTTGCTCTACAACCTTCAGGAGGGTTGGAAAGTCCAGACAATTACACCTTCCATTTGTAATCCTCCTCTCATGTCTCTCTTTTCCTTACCACAACATGACAAAATAGCTGCAAACTATCTTATGACTGCTAATGCTAGAGGACATGTAAGAAGCCTCTTCAAAGAGTGGAAAACATTGTAAATATACTCAGATGTCTCCTGGACAACAGTGTGCAGCTGACTAAACTGTTTTATGCAGAAGCATTGCACCATAAACTTGCTGACAACGACAATGATCCGACTGTCTTCTCTAGGACCAGAAATGACAATACAGTATAGTAATTTCTATTAATATAGAGAGTGTTTTGTCATCTAAAAAGGAATTCTTGGTTTTACCTTGTTGTGAATGGAAATGTAATATCCTTTGTGTCCAAGAAATTCACAGAAGATGTGATCAGTGTAAACCAAAAGTTTCCAGGATGTGTCTAGCTGTTGAGAAAACCCACAGACAATACAGAAGTGCCTTGGCAAGAGTAGTATAGTTCAAATCATAAATCTATCCCACTGTAACTAAAGATGGTGGTTTGGGACACATAGAAGAATTGAAACAGCATTTCTGAACCGTACAGCAGCAAATGATAGTGCACTGTCACTTGTTGCTTAAAAAGCTCTATTTCTAACCATGGACTAACAGTAGAAAATTGGACTATAAAAAGATACAATCTGCTGCTTATCTTTCCATGAAACATCTAAGAATCAAGCTTGGCTTTGTGCTGACCTACCCCAGCAGGCAGGTCACAGCAGTGCTACACAGGGAGAGTTCTGGCAACAGTCTTTCCAAGGAGGATGCGAAGTGCACAGTCTAAAGAGAAAGCCATGGTCCAGTTATCAGTTTAGTTCAGAGCAAGTGTCTACTCCAAGGGATGTCCGGGGGGGGGGGTCATCAGGGCTAGCAAAGAAGTCAGGGTCATAGCAGTCAATCATGAGTGGTATCAGGAACACATGGTCATCAAGCATGGTATCAGCCTTTGCACAGAGAAGTTGTACCAACTCCTAGCCAGTGCAGCAGACATGCTTAAGAGGCCTTCCAGCTAAGGACTGTCAGCTGGGAGCCTTCACGAGCAAGCCCTGGCCCTTTTACAACACAGCTGCAAGTCCTTTTGGCACTGTTCACTGGCTGAGGGATGATTGCTGTCAGAGTCAGGCCCATGATCTGACAGGTCATCCATCTGGGGAGGCAGAGTTGGGCCAGGAGTAGGCTGAGGTTCCTGAATGAATACATCCTCAGATTCAAATTCAGGCTAGGGGGGCAGAACTGGACTGGGAAGAGGCTGTGCTTCCTGATCTAGGTCATCCTCGGAGTCCGACAAGGCCTGGATCATGACTGGCTTGGACACTGGCTTGGATCATGACTGGCTTGGACTTCATCAGGCCATGAATGCCTGATGAAGTAACCTTGAGTTACAAAAGCTTGCAAATTTTTGAATTTTTAAGTTACCTATAAAAGATATCACCTTTCCCCTGCAATTGTTTGATTTTATGCATGGTCACACAGTTTAGTAGAATGGTTGTAATTCTACTACAAAACCAAAAATTATTTGTTGAATTTCAAGTCACTGCAAAAATCAAAGGAACAGTGTCTTATAGAATAGTATCCTGACACCATTACTTTAATACTTACACAAATGATCAACCAATATTCCCAAATTCCAGCAGTTTGATCTATGCTGATGATCTTGTTTAAATAATGAACAGCAGCCAACCTCTTTGTTAGATCTTTCCTTATATTATAAAACCAACCAGCTGAAACCAAATCCTTTTAAAACACAGATCTTTGCCTTGTACTTAAAGAACAGAGAAGTGGAAAGTAAACTTCAAGTGAGATAGGAGGACAAGATTACTTCAAATTATTTGGGTTTCACTCTAGATTAAATCCTGACCTACAAAAAACACTGTCTAAACACCATAGAGAAGATTGGTGACAGAAATAACGTGCTTAGGAAACTGGCTACTGTATTTCAAACTGGGATGCATACCCACAAACAATAAGAATTTGCTAGTTCTGTATGGAATAAATCAGCAAATGCTGAATAGCCAGATATAGTTCATAATGAATCATGCAGGATTATTAGTAAATGACTGAAATGTACTCTGCTGAACAAGCCTAATATTTGGGTTGCATTGCCGCTCTGCAAGTATGTTGAGAAGTAACTTGAATTATTGTTAGTTAATACAGTTTTCAATAATTGATACTTAGGATTGTTCTGTTCCACTAGCTTAGGGGTCAGCAAACCTGGCTCTCCAGATGTCCTTGGGCTTCATTTCCCAGAAGCCATGATCACAGATGTACTGACCTGGGCTTCTGGTAACTAAAGTCCAAGAACACCTGGAGTGCCAAGTTTGCTGATCCCTGCACTAGCTGAATTCAGCTTTGTTCATAGAATGGCTGCCATACTAGCATTGATGGAGCAGGGGATTTCCTCTTTGAACAGTTGCTATTCTTTTTCTCTTCAAGACGCTGGGTTTATTTGATTAAAGATTGTCTGCTGATTTCTTTCTCTGTTCTTTTTCATCATTAGGGTATGGCAGGGATCCCTGGTTATTCAGGTCCTCCAGGTCTCCCAGTAAGTAAAATAAAATTTTACTATACAAAGATCATTGGCCACCCTCACCCCCAATCCCGGAACAAAGAGACAAACACCAATTTTGGAGTTAACCAAGGGCCACAGCTTTATTAACTATTCTCCTCCTTTTCCTGCAGTGGGGCCTACATAGCATGGGGTTCTGGGGTGGAACCAAGGGATTCCACCTTACTCTGCTCCCAGCTCCCACCTTGGGCAAGTCCAAAGTCTTGAGAGCATGCTATCGATGGATAGCCAGCTCCCAGGCCAGCTAATTCAGGTTAAACATGACAGGTAACCACCCCCCAAGCCTCAGGATCTTAGGTGAGCAGTGTCCTCAGCCAGCCACCAGTGTGCACACACCCCTTCTGGAACTGAATCTCAGAATCCATGTGCCCCAGATGTTGTGTGGCCTGGGACCTACTCCCAAAGTATCCAATGCTATGATCATCCCACACTACCCACCAGTTGTGACCTATTTATGACAACAAAAAACAAAACACCATGATTGGCCCAGGAAGCTTTAAAAAGAAACAGTATGGGGTAGGCAAAAAATTACCCTCCCATTTATGTCAATCCAGAGAAGGTACCAAAATTCATATCTAGCCTCAAAGCGAGTAACTAGTCTCACACTGGAAACCTAGGGTGAGTGGGCAGATTGCTAGTACCTTGTGAAAGAGGTCGTTGAAGAGGAAGGAGCAGCCTATAAGGCAATTGCTCCCTCCTCCCCCAAGCTAAATAGCAAGTTCCTATTGGAGCTTACCACTGAGGAGGAAATGTCCCGGAAGAAGGAGTCAAAAATATCTTGGCCAACAGCTGTATTGTATGCCTCAGTGGTGGTACCCATGTCAGTACATCTCAAATGCAATGGCAAGCTGTTTTGCTAATCCATATGTTTGTACAGTTAAAAGTTTATTGTTAGTAATGCAGAAATTGTAGTTGTATTTACTTTGGCAATATTGTAACTGCTTTTAGGGTGAACCAGGAAATGCTGGCCCTACAGGATTTCCAGGTATACCAGGGTGCGATGGAACAAAGGTAAGAATACAGCAAAACCAATGGTGGACTGCGTGCAGTGTGCAAACTTGCTGAAACAGCATTTTGTAACACTCCAGATCATGTGTAAGACTTAAAACAAATATTCAAAGAAATACAATTTCCTTTGTTATCCATATCTCAGCAATCAGATCTTCAAAGAAAGCTGTATTTACATTCTACTTTTTGCTTCCTTTTGCAATCGAATGTCCATTGTTTGAAGGAGCTCTCCTTCTAGATACAAAGCTATAATTTTTAGAAGCTAACAAAATGTGTTTTTCTGTGCCAAGTTTTCTATTATCTCTATTTTCCAGGGTGAACAGGGATTTCCAGGGTTCCCAGGGCAAGTTGGATTTCCAGGATTACTAGTAAGTTTGAGCTAATTGTAGTCTAATATATTTGGACAGAACTTTGTACTCAAAGATTCAAAGTGACATTCATTAATACTACAATGGAAAGAAATTAGACAAGACTGGTAAATGTATTTCAAATTATTGGCAATCAAAATATTAGAAATCCTGCTTTATCCCCACAGTAGCAACAGTTATGGAGGGTTGCATTACTAGCTAAAATTATACAATAAGTATGTGTCCCAAGATGTAGCAAGATAAGCATATTGGATACTGATATGGTCTTCTTCTTCTTCCATGTCTTGGCCAGACATGAAACTGCCAAAATGAAGGCACCTTTTGGAGAATTAATTCCATAGTTCTTTTCACCTGACCTAGTGTGAGAAAGATTAGCCTGCACAAAGTGGTCATTGCTCCTGGTATGCCCAATTGTGGTTTAAAAATACCACAATCTTCAAGGAGGCTCTTTCTGTGTGTCTTTCTTACATGGTTCCCAATTATCACACAAATCTTAATATATTCTGATAATAATCCATATTTTGAAGATACAGTATCTGATTTGTAGGAGATCCAGGTTTCAGGAGTTTGATCCTCCATTGGCCTTGATGGAGAAGAGACAGCCTGTGTGGGTGGTCCTGAGCAAACTACATGCTCTCTAAGGGCTAGTAATTCACTGCTCAGTATTCTTTAACCAGAAAACACTGGAAAGGGTTACAATAAATTGAAATTGAATTGAGGATGCAAGTTATACTACACAATATATTAGTTGCTCAGGACCAGAAAGTAACTTGCAGAACTGGATCAGTGGTACAGGTGTCATGCTGTGATGCAGAAGGCAGATGAAAGGCCACTGCATTATATTCTCAGGACATTTTTCATGGCTGATCACCACAAGAATCACCAATATTCAGATTTGGATATAGCAGAAGAAGAAGAAAATTTCTACAAACATCATATTCTGACATATAAATAGTCCCGTTTTTAAAAAATATTTGTACTGTTGTTGCATTCTGTATTCAGTTATAACAAAGGAAAATATGCTATCAAAATATAGTTCAGAAGTATCAGTAGATGATTTCATCCCTCAAGCTAATTGGGATTAAATCCTACTGTATTTCTTGGATCTTGCTTCTAAACCAGTGTTTCCCAATCTTTGGTTTTTGGACTTCAATTCTGAAAAGCTTAAGTCAATTCCTCAAAGCACTGTACTGACTTAGCCTTCTTGGAATTGAAATCCATTGGTGGGGTGTGGTCCCCACATTGGGAGCCAGTGTTCTAAACAGACATATATATACTCAAGAATAGAATTAGATAGACTGAACTCTGTCTTTTCCTTTCTATATGTTTGCCATAAATAAAAAACAATAACAGTATATAACAACTTTTGCCACTTCATGTTGTAGTTACGGGGCATTGCAATTTTGAACTATTTCTTTGGATGCATAGATCATATTTTATTGCCATATTAAATGCCTTATAATATATTTAATGTATTTATGATATGTTATACAGTAATACCTCAGATAACGCTAAGACTTGGTTCCACAAGTCATGATGTTATCCAATTTTTAGTGTTATCCGATGCATGTTAAAATCCTATGGGATGGATTGGATAACGTTAAAGCTCCATAGAGATACATTGTAACCGCACAGGCTTTAGCGGTTGTTATCCGATCCATCCCATAGGACCTTAACATTATTCGATCCAATTCTCCTCCCCAGATTACTTAACGTTATGCGATTTTAGCGTTATCCGAGGTAAACTGTATTTTCTTTATCTTTCTTTATCTTTAGGGTCTTAAAGGCATCAAAGGGGAAAAAGTAAGTTGATCCCACAAGTATTATTGCATCAAATATACAGTTTTCCTGATTTGTTTGTCCAGAAATGTTTCCAAAATCTGAATGGTTTGCTAATTTTGTTTCTGATGTGAAACTGAAGTGTTAAGAATTATTCCTTTTTGGGTGTATGTATGTATATATATCAGATTTTATTCAGGGTACTACATATACCTGTTGAACAGGTGAAAAGCAAAGGTAAAAGATGACAAAAATAGATTCAATATCCTGAACACAACTTTTCAGTAATTGTGACATAGAGACAAAAAGAACTATTGCAGCAATCCTTTCAATGAAATAAAAAAGGAGGACAAGTAAGAAAAGATTCAAGAAATGAAAGGGAAATGTAAGTCTAGGTTAGAGATGCTGCAGATAGGTTAACAGAGGGATGCACTATTTGACCAGGATAAAATAAAGACAACATGCAAACAATATGCTGAAGAACTAAACAGAAGAGATCCAGAGATCACAGATCCATTTGAAGAAGAGTCTTATGATAAACAATTGCAGTTTGAGAAAGTGAAGTGAAAACTGTTCTTAAAGCACTTGAAAAAATAAATTACCAGAAGTAGAGACAATATTGAAATAACTATTTTAAGTAAAAAAAACTGAATCTATCAGTAGTACAATGAATATGAAAAAACAATATCTCACAGATTGGAAGCATTGCCCTAAAGAAAAGAAACTCAAAGAATTGCAGTAATTATAGGACTATTGTATTAACTTCTCATGCAAGTAAAGTGATGGTCAAGATGTTGCAACAAGGACTTTTCCCCAAATGGCATGAGAAATGCCCAAAGTTATGGCTTGATAATGAAAAGAAACTCACTAGACATAGGAAAAAAAATTAATATTTACATAAATTGAAGCAAATACATGTTGAGCACAGGTGTGCAAAAATACATGTTGAGTACAGGTGTGCAAAAATAATTTCAGGGGGGAAATCCATCTTTGACTGTGTTCAAAGAGATAAGAAACTATGGCATGTGTGTGCACGTGTATGTCTGCATGTCTATGCATGTGTGCACAGTACCTTAAGTTGTTCAGTAAAGACAGTTTTCCTCCCTTTATACCTGACATGCCTTGGTCAAAGGTTCTATAATGGATGAATTACTTCCTTCTCTATTTCATTCTTATTTAAAGGGAAGTTCTGCAAGTGGATATGACCAGGTTTATCATTCCCAAGGTGATCCTGGATTGCCAGGATATCCTGGATCTCAGGTAAGGATAAACACAATTCAGTTGGAAGAGTAATCCATGTGTAAATATTGAATATAGTAGGATTACAGACAGCACCAGCCTAAGATGTCTTTTCTCCTGAATTGGAACAGCAAATGTCATTACCCTGCAACTTCACTCACAGTGCATAAAGCCAAAAGCCAGCAAAGTTATTTTGGCACGTAAAAGAGAAAATCCCACGCATTCCTTTCTCCATCCCTGGCTGTAAAAATACAAAAGCAGTACATTACATAACTATTTATTTGCTGCCTAGTCACTATACCCAAAATCCTGCTATCTGAGATGGTGATCTCACTCTGCTTGATAGCTGATACAAGTCTGATTGCCAACCCTGGGAAATTCAGTAGCATCAAGACTGTCTTATGTAATTAGGTGATTGTGAGCATGATAGGTTATAAACTGGTGACCAAGCCCTATAAAAAAGAGTGAAAGATCTGGGCATGCTTAGCCTTGAAAAGAGTCCATGGGATCACAAAGGGTCAGACTCAACTGTGCGACTGAACAACAACAACAAGCCTTGAGAAAAGAAGACTGAGGGGAGATAGGACAACTCTCTTCAAATACTTGAAAGGTCATGCAGAGGAAGGTCAAGGTCTGTTCTCAATAATTACAGAGCTCAGGTGAAGTAATAATGGACTTAAATTCAAATGGGTTCCAGTTCAGGGAAACTAGATTTTGGTTGAATATCAAGAAAAACTTCCTAACTGATAGAGCAGTATGACAGTCAAACCAATTCTTCTTCTTCTTCCATGTCTAGGCCAGACATGAAGCTGCCAAAATGAAGGCACCTTTTGGTAAGTTCATTCTGCAGTTCCTTTCGCCTGACCCAGTGAGAGAAAGATTAGCTAACAACACAAAGTTGCCATTGCCATGGTATACCCGGTTGTGCTTCAAAAATACAGTAAAACCCCTACTTATGTAAAAAGTCTGTTCCATATCCTTTTATGTAAATTAGATTTTGATGTCAATCAAAGCAATCCATAGGAAAAAATGAATATTTACATAAATTGAAGCAAACCCATAGGAAAAATGAATTTTTTTACGTAAATCAAAGCAAACCAGTAGGAAAATGAATATTTACGTAAAATGAAGCAAGCCCATAGGAAAGAATTTTATGTAAATTGAAGCAAACCCATAGGAAATCACATTACATAAATTGGGACATTTACGTAAATCGGGACACCATTTTAGTGAAAAATCTTTATGTACGTAGAATTTTACGTAACTCGAGGCATATGTAAGTAGGGGTTTTACTGTACTACAATCTTCAAGGAGGCTCTTTCTGTGTTATCTTAGGGGATGGTGAGCACTGCAACACCGGAGACATTTTGCACAACTTCATGTAATACGCCAGTTGCGCCCACTCCTAGACCGGGACGCCTTGCTCATGGTCACACACGCTCTGGTCACCTCCAGACTTGACTATTATAATGCGCTCTACATGGGGCTGCCCTTGGTGACCATTCGGAGGCTGCAGCTGGTCCAGAATGTGGCAGCCCGGGTAGTGATGGAGTGTGGGCGTTATACTCATGCCTCACCACTGCTTCGGGAGCTGCACTGGTTACCAGTATGTCTCCAAGTGCAATTCAAGGTGCTGGTTATCACCTTTAAAGCCCTATATGGTAGTGGGCCAGGATACTTAAGAGACTGCATCACCCTAAGAACATCGGTCCGTCCCACCAGGGCGGACCGGAGAGGCTCTCTTATCATGCCATCGGCTAGAGAGGCGCATCTCTCTAGCACCAGGAGGAGGGCCTTCTCTGTGTTCACCCCGGCCCTTTGGAACCTTCTACCAACTGAGCTGTGCCTACAGACAGAGCTCCTTCCCTTTAGAAAGGGCCTAAAAACCTGGCTGGCAGGGCAAATATGGGGATCCACGAAGGGAGGATCCCATATGGGGTGGCTGATCTAAGGGACAGCCTTCTTCTCTGTTTTATTTCCCGCTGTTTTAATTCTGTGAGTTTTTAGAGCTTTATATTAGTATTTATTATTATGAGCTTAACCTATGTTTTTAATTTATATGTAAGCCGCCCAGAGTCGAGTTTACCTGATTGGGGCAGGATAACAAATATGAGTAAATTTTTAAAAAATCAAGAAAAAGCTAGACAACTATATGTCAAATATACTCTGACTTGAACCCCAGCATTGATATGTGTGTGTGGAGTCAATGGCTATATAGGCCCCTTCCAGCTCCACTATTCCTATGATTCCAACCTATTAAACAATGTGAATAAATATGTGAGAAAGTTGCTCAATTTACCTTTTTGGGAAACTGATATCATGTAGTATTAAAGTATAAGACTCATACTTTGAAAACAGGTTGAAGGCTTCTGTGAGCCATAAAACCTTATGGATGACTTGTACTGGTCACTAACTCTTACATTGTAAGATTAAAATGGGCAGGAAAGGAGCCTTGTACTGGAAAATAAATGTGCATAAAATTGTAAATCTTTTATTTAACTCCTTTCTTCCCTCTCTACCTCCCTCTTTGCTTTATAATACAGTAAAACCTCATATAACACTAAAACCTGGTTCCACAAGTCTTGGTGTTATATGATTTTTAGTGTTATCTGATCCTCTATGGGATCCATAGAGATACATTGTAACCACACAGGCTTTCGCGGTTGTTATCTGAAGCATCCCATAGGATCTTAATGTTATCTGATGCAATTCTTCCCCCCAGATTCCTTGATGTTATGCGATTTTAGTGTTATTCGATACTAATGTTATATGAGGTATTACTGTAATTGAATGAAACAGATGACATCTGGCACTTCCATTCATAGGAGATTCTCTGAACAGGAAAAAGTCCTTGGAACCAGCTCAATGTGTATATTTTAGAGTAGGGGTTCCCAACCTATGGCCTGCAGGTCTAATCTGCAGTTTGCCTGCTGAAACACAGCAGAGAAGTGGCGAAAAAAATCCCAAAATGGAGTGAAAATGCTACAAAAAGCCCCCTGCCACCCTGGGAAGTGCAGAGGCTGTGCAAGAAGCTGCAAAAAATGGCATGATTGGCACTGCTGCCACTGCTGCCACCACTGCTGAAGAAGAAGAAGAAAACATAAACAGTGGGCACAGCCACGCCTCCAGCCCGCACAGCTGAGTGTCGGTGATAGGAACTGGCCCCTAGTGGGAAAACTTTGGGGAACCCCTGTTTTAGAGTCACCATTTTAGTTGTTATGTGTTAATTTTTTTAAAGAATATTGTGGAGCTGGAGAGCTTTTGGCTCTTCAGATGTTAGTGGATTGCTATTTCCATGATTCTTGGTCATTAACCAGGCTGCCTGGGGCTGATGAGAGATGGAGCATGACAAAATCTATAGAGCCAGAGCTGCCTGGGCTTATTACCATTCAGTAAACAAACTGGTACTGCTGTTGGTTGAATTGTTACTCTATTATTTGTATATGTGAACATCAAAGGCAGTGAAGAAGAATAAAGTGCTCAGTTAAAGTATTAATAAGTTTAAATGTTTGTTGTTTTTGTTCAGTTGCACAGTTGAGTCTGATCCTTCACAACCCCATGGACCACAGCATGCCAGGCTGCTCTGTCATCCATCATCTTCTGGAGTCCACTCAGATCCACACCCACTGCCTAAAGCTTAAATGTATATTTTTAAGTAATTTAAAAAAATCTTCCCTTTTTTTTCATGAAGGGTGAGCCAGGACCTGAAGGAGAACCAGGGCTGATTGGGCCAGAAGGGCCTTCAGGTTTTCCAGTAAGTAAAAAGCCTAAACTTCATTCTTGATTTAAAATTTAGTCAGCGGTCATCAATGACTTTACATGTTCAGTAGTACACTAGTACCTCGGATAACGTTATAACTTGTTTCCACAAGTCATAACGTTATCTGGTTTTTAACGTTGTGCGATGCATTGATCGCACAATGTTAAAAAAAGCCCTGTTCCCTTTCTGAAGAGGAAAGGGAAAATGGGGGTGCTTTGGGAGGCACCCCCAGCCACCCTAATCCCAAAGCAGGCAGCCCGCCTGGGTTGCCTGTTTTGGGATCCGGGTGGCTGGAGCTGCTTCCACCCCCAACCAACCCGATCCCAAAGCAGAGAGCCTATAGCGCTGGTTTTGCTGGGGGGGGGGCAGGCATGCCTGATCTCTCCCCGACCAAACCGGCGGGACTAAGCCTCAGTAGATCTCTGCCCCAAAGCCCGCAGAGCTGGTCTCTAGCCCTGTGGGCTTTGGGGCATAGATCAACGTTAGAGAATTTAAGGCAAACAATTGCATCGTACAATGTTATCTTAACATTAACGTTATCTGATTTTAGCGTTATTCGAGGCAATCGTTATCTAAGATATTACTGTATTGTAAAACTTTACATATTCAGTAGTGTTATAATCTTATACAATTTAGCTTATAATAATAGCAACAAATTGGTATTTTGTCAAACAAAATAAATGTCATGTAAGCAAGGCATTTACCTTGTATTTAGAAGGAGATAGCTTGTTTTTCTTTTTATAACATGATTTCCTCAGTGATGTCAACCAAAGCAATGAGACTTGCAGGTTAATCCTTGCAGGGACCAATCACAAAACAAAGCTCAGTAGAATTTAATTAATTTAATTTAATTTATTTTTCATACTTGTATGCCGCCCAATCAGGAAACCCAACTCAGGGCAGCTCACACAATAATACAATAAACAATATAGACAATAATTATACCATATTCATTCTCAAAAGCACATATCATAATATAAAACAGTACAACAATACAATAGTACAATGGCCTCTTCACTCCAGCCACAGGCAAGTCTGAGGGCAGCGGCGGTGAAGTCCTGTCGTGCACTGCCGTAGTGGCCTTTTGTGCCCTGGCCCAGGGTGGGACCCAGGACGCTGGCAGTGGTGGAGGATCCCGTAGCCCATTGCCACTGCAGTGTCACTGCCCCAGCCACAAAGAAGTCTGGGGGTGGAATCCTGCCACTGTAGTGGCCTTTTGTGCCCTGGCCTGGGGCGGGGCCCAGGATGGGTGGTGGTGGAGTAGTGACCTGAGTTGAAGCACATGGAGCATGCACAGATATCTGGCAGACTTAAGGAAGCCCTACTAATAATAATAGGCTAAGTAGATCATCTAGTTTGACCCTTTGTATAAGATAACTTCTAGACCATGGATGCCCAAAAAATGGCCCATTGGCCAGATCTGGCTCCAGGGAATCTGGCCCATGGGCTGTAGTTTGGGCACCCCTGGTTTAAGCAGAGAAAATGGCAGCTTAAAATCTATCTCATCTTTTTGCAAAACAGATTGCAAGGTGCATTTTACTTCAGCTTCCAGTGGGAAGAACCACATAACCGGCCTGTTGAACCACATGACCGGCCCATGGCCTAAATAGTTTGGGCACCCTTGTTCTTAACCAATCATTCCCAACATGGGGCCTATGCCCCACAGAAGGCAGAAGAGGCCATCCCAGTTGGACTGGCTGTGAAGGCGCACCTTGTCCATATCCTCGAAGCTGTGGCAGTTCATTGCAGTCCTGGTGTTAAATCTTGCATGTCGCGCTTCATGGGTGCCATGGGTGATGGCCCTGAGATCATAGTGTGTGGGTCACTTCATGGGAATATGGGATCCACCTTAAACAAATTCACACCAGTAACATTTTTCTGCTTCAAGGGGGGAAATGCATTCTCGGATATAACTGTTCGGTAGTAAGAGATGTTCCATTTGTAGAGCAAGTTTGCACTGAGAAGTGAAGAGGGAAAGCAGTTTTCGACACATAGTTCTCGAGTTGTTCCTTCTTGTTCCTCTTCCTGTTTCTTTCCTAATGAAATAGTAGATTTATATCTGTAGACAACCAAGGTTGATGGTTCTTTTGCATTGCAGCCCACTCCCTTCCAGCCAATGTATCTGGCAGTCAGAATTGTACTTTCTTGCACCATTCCTGAACTGTGACACCTAATAGTAGTATAACCAGCACAAAGGATTTCATAGCCAGTAAAGAGTTCTCAGATGTAGTTGTAGTTGAAGTTCAAAGGCTATGAAACACAGTGAGGCCAATCTTGTGGGAGAAAGGTCCTGGGATATTAATGTAGAAGATGATTTTTTTTAAAAAAAATAATATTTTATTATTTTAATATTTTAATATTTTATTATCAGTAATTGTACTTTGAGAAATATGCTTTTGTGCACTCTGTTCCTTCCTACATTGTTTTATATATATATATATATATATATATATATATATATATATATATATATATATATATATATATATATATATATATATATATATATATATATATATATATATATATATATATATATATATATATATATATATATATATATATATATATATATATATATATATATATATATATATCTTGCATTTATTTAAAACATATAGTGTGTGCGTGCGTGCGTACATGCGTGTGTGTGTGTGTGTTTTAAAGAAATGCAAGATTTAACATGTAGGCCCTTCCTTCCCTATTTATCCCCATCACTAATTATCATTATTTGAAATTTCATCTCTATCAGATTTCAGGAGAAAGGGTTAGTCACTATTTGTGTTTTTGTATTTTAGGGACCACAAGGAAGGCCAGGAGTTCCAGGACCCAAGGTAGTACAGAACTGTGCTGCAGATGAATATTGCAGAAAACCCTCCAATGAAATTGAGTTGCCCATCACCAGTTCTTTCATTGATTTATTGATTTAAAATGTTTGGTTTCTTTTTTAGGGTCTTATGGGTGATAAAGTCATTGGACCCAAAGGAAAAAAGGTAGTAATATATAATACTATTTCATTTGTTCCTCTCTTTGGTTATATGTGTTTATAAATATGATTGTGTATACACATACACTGACCAGAATCCTGCTAGTTAAGCCCACCAATATAATTCCACCTATACTAATTTCTACAGTTTCTTCTAGGTAAGTCAGTGTAGACATTTGCTATCACACACCAATCACATGACTAGTTCCTTGACAGCAAATGTCTACACTTCTTGACTTATGGCGATTTGTTGCATGAGTGTAATGTTCCAATTGGATTCTGGGCACTGAATCTTACTGTTTTTCTGCTCATTGTGGACAGGTCAAGAGGACTAAAAAAAAGAATTTCATTGGATGTAAATGTCTTTCTTAAAGTTGCTCTTTTTTGCTACTTCTGAGATTTACTGCAGAAGAAACTTGCTTTGTCTCAAACACTCACACATTTGCAATACACACTTTTAAAATATTAATAGCAAAATGTGTATATAATTGTGGGGAAAAGCTCAAACACACATTTAATAAGTGGAGAGAAATGTATTCATGAGATTTGTAAATAAATATGCATGATGAGGAAATTTGCTTGTAAATTATGCATGAATGACAATTTGGAAAAAACAGCTGATATATCACAACTATATTACAACTTAAAGTCCTGCTAAAGAAGAATAGAAAAAAAATACAGGTGGGATTCAAAAAAAGCAAGGAAATCAAAACAGATATTTTTAACTTCTTTTTCTGCCCTTTTATTGGGCTATGTCTACCTTATGAACTATTTTTACTTTTTCTGGAATAAGTTTAAAGTGTAGCCATCTGTCTTATGTGTTATGTTCTTACTGTTTTCTTTTAAACCCCAACTGGCTGTTTCAATTCACCTGAGTTTGAGTTCAGTTCACTTTACTATCTTTAGCTTAGTCTTTGTTACTTTATAAAAACAAATTAAGTTAGATTGTTATGACTATCTTTCTTGAACTCTAGGATTTGGTGTATATGATCCCATTATTTATAATTGTGCATAAACATAGTTCTCACTAATACCTGTGTTTCTTCGTTTCAATTATAGGGTGATTTTGGATTAATAGGCCCTCCTGGACCAACAGGAACAGTTATTGTAACGCTAACCGGAGCAGATAATTCAACGGTAGAAATACAATACTACTAATTTTCATATTTGTTTTTGAAACTGTTTGTAAGCCAATTAAGTTCACTTTGTTGGGATCAAAGAACAGTGAATTAAATAAACATGCTAATGGGACTTGGTCCCAAACATACCAGACTCCATGAATTGAGAAAGGATCTAATGACCTGAATGGGCCACAAGCTGAACATGAATCAAAGTATGATTGGGTGGCAGAAAATATTAATGCAATTCCAAGTTGCATCAACAGAAATACCATTCAGAGATCAAGAGAAGTTATGGTACCACTCTTCTCTGCTTTGATTAGAGCTCATGGAGTACTACATTCAGCATCAATTTTTAAATGCTATCAAAGTGGTGATCCACATCAGTAGATCCAATATGGTTCAAAATCTGGAAACCATGTCCCTGAGGAATGGTTGGGGGAATTGGGTATGGAGTAGAGCAAATTGAGAAGTAATATGATCAGATCTTTACATTTGTGAAGGGCTTTCAAGTGGAAGACGGAACAGATTTGCCTTCTGTGGTTTCAGAAGGAAGGACCCCTTCAAATAACAAGAAGGACGTCTCTGACTAATATTAAGAAGAAAACCATAACAAACAAAAACAAAAACAAAATTCTGTGATGCCTTAAAGACTAATAGTTATATTTCAGTCTGTCTTTGGGTGGCTATGCCCACTTCTTTAGATACCTCTTCAGACAATGTGAACTTTTATAGATGTGTCTATGAAAGTTCAGATTGAAATATAACAAGAAGTCTTTGCTGTGGCACAACATGTTTTGTTTGTTTGGATTGTCTTGGTTTTGTCTGCTGTGGTTACATAGAAGGACACAGCTACTTCTTTGGAAATTATAGTAAGCGAAAGGGGAAGATATTAAATAAAGTTGTTTTACCTTTTAGTCCTTTATTACATTAACAAAATAATTTTGAAAAATGTGATGGCAGGAATTAAAAGGAGATAAAGGAAGCATGGGCTCTCCAGGATCCCCTGGGCCCCCAGGAGACTCGGTAAGTGACGCTAAAATCAATTACAATCAGACTAGATTATAACATATTCTTCTGTCTTGTCATGTCTTTGAGAGTGTATGTGTGACAGCATCTACAACTTATCTAACATCTTTAATATACAGTTAAATGTTAAGTAAAATACACTAGTACCCCGGATAACGTTATGACTTGGTTCCACAAGTCTCGTCGTTATCTGGTTTTTAACGTTGTGCGATACATTGATCACACAATGTTAAAAAAAGCCCTGTTTCCCTGGAGGCTGCAGCAAGCCAGAACGTCGGGATTTGAATCCTGACATTTTGGCTTGCTTCAGCCTCCAGGGAGGTGGGGGAACTTTGAAAACAGCTTGGATCGGGTCTCCCCACCTCCTTGGACCCGGCAGGGGGCTCAGAGACCCCAAAATTGGTAAAAAAAAAAAACCATCCTTTTTTAAA
The DNA here is from genome assembly GCA_030440675.1 of Furcifer pardalis. Taxonomy (NCBI): domain Eukaryota; kingdom Metazoa; phylum Chordata; class Lepidosauria; order Squamata; family Chamaeleonidae; genus Furcifer; species Furcifer pardalis. The sequence continues at coordinate 260,755,565 of CP126890.1, forward strand.
CCAATTTTGGGGTCTCTGACCCCCCCCCCCCCCGCCGGGTCCAGGGAGGTGGGGAGACCCGATCCAAGCTGTTTCTGGGCTTCCCCGACATCCTCAGCCAGTGCAGCAAGCCAAAACATCAGGGTTCGAATTCTGACATTCTGGCTTGCTGGAGCCTCAAAGAGGGTGGGGGAACTTCAAAAATAGCGCGCATCGGCTCTAGGGAGGTCGGGAGACCCAATGCGCGCTAATTTTGAAGTTCCCCCACCCTCTTTGAGGCTGCAGCAAGCCAGAATGTCGGGATTCGAACCCTGACGTTTTGGCATGCTGCACTGGCTGAGGACATCGGGGAAGCCCAGAAACAGCTTGGATCGTGCCCCCTGCCTGCTCCAGAGAGATCAGAGGACCCAATCTACAGCTGCAGGGTGGCTGGGGAAGCTGACGGGGACTCCCTGTCGGCTTCCCTAGCCACCCGCCCTTGCCTCTGCAGCTGTGGGATGGCTGGGGAAGCCGATGGGGGAGCCCCCCATCAGCTTTCCAGCCTCCCCACCCCTGCCTCCGTAGCTGCAGGGTGGCTGGGAAGCTGAACGGAGAACCCCGTTCAGCTTTCCAGCCACCCTGCTGCTAAGAACAACTGTATCGGATAACGTTAAAAATCACGTTATTCGATACAAGATTTTTCCGAAAATCTTGTAATGTTATGTGGTTTTAGCGCTATCCGGTACTCGCGTTATCCGGGGTATTACTGTATATGTATTTATACATTCTTAAATGGCCTTACATTTAGAAGCCAAATCTTTTCATCTGCAGAGGTGGTTGTGTCATATGAATGGTCTCTGGAGAAAAACACAGAGTGGTGGTACCAGCTGGCATACATGGGCAACTGCTAGAGTACCAATAAGGAGGGAAGGCCATTTGTATTAATCTGTCCCGGCATCTGAGCTTGCCAACCTCTGTTCCCTTTTTATTTGCCATGATGCCTGGCTTATTATTTCTCCACAGTACAGTAAAACATTGGTTAACGATTGGATCAGATAACGCTAAAATCGCATAACGTTAAGTAATCTGGGGAGGAGAATAGGATCGAATAACGTTAAGGTCCTATGGGATGGATCGGATAACAACCACTGAAGCCTGTGCAGTTACAATGTATCTCTATGGAGCTTTAACATTATCCCATCCATCCCACAGGATTTTAACATGGATCGGATAACACTAAAAATCGGATAACACTAAGACTTGTGGAACCAAGTTTTAGCGTTATCTGAGATATTACTGTATTGTGAGAAGCTTGAAGTAATCCAGCTGCTACCACATAAACATTCTTTCTGATATAAGAAGCAGTTCACTAATGGGCACTTTACTGAAATGCCTCTTTAACATGCCTTATACTGGCCAAGGCAGGAGGTTAGATGACACTTTGCCCACCCAGTTCTAGTTGTTTGTCTTTATTTTTTAAAAAAGGCCCCGCCATATAAGCCAGGGGCCACAGTGACTTATTGGTTAAGACACTGAGCTTGATGACTGGAAGGTCAGCAGAACAGCAGTTTGAGGCCTGGGTACTGCATGATGAAGTGAGCCCCTGTCTCTGTCCTAGCTCCTGCCAGCTTGAAAACAAGAAATTTGCAAGTAAATAAATAGGTACTGTTTTGGTGGGAAGGTAAACAGCATTCTGTACACTCCATTGTTTAGTCATGTCTGCCACATGTCAACAGAAATGTCTGCAGACACAGACAGCTCTTTGACTGTATACAGAGATAAGCACTGAACCCTAGAGTCAGATATGACTGGCTTTCAAGCAAGGGTGACCTTTACTTTTACCTTTATTATGCAACACTCTGATATTAATAAAGAAGAAAACAATTCAACTGAATAAGATAGATACAGTATTGAATGTTGGTGTATCAAGAATAAAGGCCATTCTTTGGTATATGCTTTCTGAATATTTTGTGTTTGTGTATCAATTTATCATGCAAAAGCTCATCAAATTCTAGATAAAGCATAAAATATTATAGCATAAAGAAATAGGGTGCCATGAAATGAAGACCTGTCCTTAAATATATGGAGCCTTATACTAATTGTAACAATGCTTTAGTTAAGTTTTTTAAAATGTGGACTTTATTTTCATATTATTATAAATGTTTAAAGATTGTAAAATGCTGCAAACCGAACAGTCAACATATCAAGGCAAGGTTTTAAAATGTGTTTTGGTGAAAAAAAAATTTTGTTTGTTTGTTTGTTTTAGGGTTTACCTGGTGATTTCCGATCTGTAAAGGGAGATCCCGGAGAACCGGGACCTCAGGTCTGTAGCTGCATTGGTCTGACGTGATAAAATTTACTTGCGGGTTTATTTATTTATTTATTTATTTATTGGTAAGCTATCTAGTACTGTGGAAGCTTTTGTCAATCTCAGAAATTTCAGTTTAAAATTGCATACATCATTTGAAAATACATGCTTTAATTTCTAAATCTATTCTAAACCAGACTGCTCATATTGATTTGTGGGGATGCCTCTTGAGATTATTCATTTTCATAACTTCAGATTTATTAAATTATATTTGATTAGAATAAATAGATTGAATGCTAGAACTTATTTTATTCAATAATGTGATAGATACAAATATTTATTTTATTTTCTTATATTAGGGTAGGCCTGGAAAGGATGGCATTCCTGGTCCACCTGGTTTACAGGTAGCAAGAAAATGTTTTAAACTGTGTTTTATAACAAAGGCTAAAATGTACAATTGAGGCTGGGGTAGTTTACACTTGAAAAGATATTGAGAAAAGCATTTCTGGAAGAAGGATCAGTACTAGGACAGGATAGCTTAAGAAGGACAGGGCAGGCAGCAGAAGAGCACAAAACAAAGCTGAAGAGCCAAAACGCCATAAACTTAGGGCTTCCCAAGTTTTTCAAGCCAGGGCCCAGGTCATGCTCTCTCAGTCAGCTTTAAGGACCTGACAGCCATTTTGCCCTGTCTGTATGATGGGTGTAGCCATTTTGTCACAACTGCTTCAAAGGGGTGGCCATTTTATTTCTCAAATGCCTTTGGAGTGGTGGAGGGGCCACATGAAATGGCACCGTGGACCATATCGAGCCCACAGGCCTTGGGTTGAGAACCCCTGACTTAGAGAGTGAAACTTCCTGTTTTCTGTGAAGAAGGAATTGATTCTGAGCCTCAATTAATGAAATAAGATTTCTGGCCAGACCACAAATCCAGGACCACATGCAAGTCCAGAACCACATGTATCTTTTGTCATTATAGTTGCTCCAAACAAAAAAATGCTATTAGTGCTTACAAAATAGTACCTTAAAGAAGCAAAGAAGTCAGGAACATTGTATGATGTAAAGCTAACTGAATTTTAACATTTAAGCTTTGCATATTAAATTGGTGTTCATTTTCTTATATCATATATCTTGGCAATATCAATCTGCTGTTGAGGTATACGGTGTGAAACTTTAGTTGGAACTTTGAAATTATAGTTGGAAATTAATGTACATCTTCCACTTGCATTTGTAGCTGGAAATGAAACATTTCTAAAATCTTGGGTTCAGAAAAAGCAGTGAAAGTGATTCAGTGGAGGTCCACCTGCTACTGTGCTCAAAATTAATCTTAGCATAATGTAAATTGTGTTTATCTCTGCAGGGGGAGAAAGGAGATCAAGGTTTCCCGGGATTACCTGGAAAAGTTGGTCCCAAGGTAAAAAGCTTTAGTTTTTCTGTTGATGTTTGCCTATTTTAAATGTTGTATTATGCTTTTCTTGAGGGGCGATGCCTAACAATATGGAATCAAATGGTTAACATTTTCATTATTAAGACGACAACAAGAAGGATAATTTCTAGCAACAATTTCTACAACAATAAAATTATTTTATATTGATTTAGTTTTAAGCCATTTTACTGCATGTCCTCACTCATCTCAGCTAGTGTTAAACCCATTGACTCAACTGCTGAAAGGTAAGCCAACACTAAGTAAATCTTATTTATTTACTGGGCTTACTCTATCTGGGAATATCAATTGGATTCAAGTCTTTATATTTGGCTTATGAAAGGGATTCCTTATTCTAGTTTTTCTAAAGTGTTAAATTCTGTTACTAGGATCAAGCAGATCAAATGAATAAATGTAGGGTTGTAAAGCCACCTTCATTTGTTCAGTGTAGCTTTTTTAACTAGGACCAACAGGTGAAGGTGGCCCAAAGCTGGAAGCCAACAATAAACAGGACAGTAGAAAGAATTGGGACAGTATATTTGCAGAAGTTTAATGTTACAGTAGATACTGCGGTGACTTAGTGGTTAAGACACTGAACTTATCAACTGGAAGGTCAGCAGGTGAGCAGTTGAGACCCATGTAATACATGATGGAGTGAGCTCCCGTTGTCTGACCCAGCTCCTGCCAAACTAGCAGTTCAAAAGCAAGAATTTGCAAGTAGATAAATAGATACCACTTCAGCAAGAAGGTAACAGCATTCTGGTGTCTAATCATGCCTGCCAAATGACTATGGAAACATCTGTGGATGCTGGCTTTTTGACTGTAAATGGAGATGAGCATTGCACCCTAGAGTCAAATGCTGGCTTTCAAGCATGGATGACCTTTACATTTACATTTACCTAATGTTACAGTGAACAATGGTTTAAGTTCTTGGAAGGTTTATTATTAAGGAGGGAGAGAAGGAAGCCAAAGAATAATAAAAATATAGAATAAAATATGATAAAAATATAGAAACAGCATTAGTGTATACAGTATAATGAAAAAATTCTCAAGGCAGAGATGTTTAGAAATGTTTTAGTTTATTTTTAAATGTTTTACCGGCTCATGCTTAACATATAGCCCAAGTGGCCACTATTTTTGTAATCACTGTTTCCAGTACATCTCACAATGTCATTAATTTGAGGGAATATGTTTCTCATATCTGTTTCAGTGTGACCAATTTTCATTTTCTTTTATCTTTTATCTTTTTTTTTACATTTTTAAAAATACAAAAATAATTATGATTACACATTACACAATAAAACAACAAAACAAACAGAAAAACACTATTACAATTTATGAAAATACTATGTGCTCCCTTCACTCAGCAGGACAATACATATGTTTCTTTTACCTTATTTATTCTACAATCTCTATAATTTGTAATTTATCCTTCTTTCCAGAATGAGATTTGTTCTTGGCCTGATTTCTTTCCTTTTCCTTTAATCAGTGCATAGTCTAGAAACTCTCCACATATTTCCTTAAAATTTGATTTCTTTAGAATTCCTTTTTTGACTTTTAACTCTAATGTTAATTTATTGCCATCTTCCACATTTCTTTGTACCATTCTTCTAATTCAATTTTGCTATCCGATTTCCATTTCTTAGCTATAACTAATCTCATCGCAGTTACCATAATATAAATCATATCTTTCTTTTGTCTCTCTATTTTTTACTTCTGAAATCCATTAATAGGGCTACCCTAGGGCATAGCTGCAAATGTACTGAGATGATTTGTTCAATTTCTGTGCAAACTTTTCCCCAAATTTCTTTTACAAAAATACAATCCCACCATAGGTGTAGATATGTTCCCAATTCTTTTTTGCACCTCCCATAGTTTTCATTTTCTACCACAGGGAAGAAAAGGTGAAACTGGTCGCCCAGGGATTCAGGGTCCAGTAAGTGCAAATTATATGTGCTGTAACATTTCATTCCTAAATTTCTTAAAATTAGCTGAGGGCATTCTGTAATAAAACTGCTGATTGGCATGAGATTCCCACTTTTAGACAAGGATATTTTAATGATGTGCTGGTTTTGTTTTCTTTAATAATCTGAAATCTAATTCACAAAAGAAAAAACTTAAAAGCTGAAATACTTCCGTAGCAACAATATGCTCTAAGTCTAAAGGAAGGGTGGGTGGGCATTGATCAGGGCAACACCTGACTGGGCTGGCCAAGTGTAGCATGCTTTTATTCTCCTGAGTGAATGACCCAGGCATGTCCTGCTACCTGGTTATCCAGGAAGGACAGCAAGGAAACATAAAAGAAAAGGAAATTCATCTTAGAACATTAATTGACAAAACCAAGGCTTCATACAATTGTGTTTTTTGTGTGCTGTGCCTTTGCATTATTGGCATCAGTGCCTTTCTTTTCTTCTTCATTATTCTTCTGTCCTCTTTTTCTCTCTCTCCCTGTGTCTTTTTTTTTACTTAAGACAGAGTATTATGATGAGGTGCCTGGTGAAAAAGGATATAAAGGCTTTTTAGGATTGCCAGGTCTCAAAGGCCAGCGTGGAGTACCAGGTGAGACAGTATCAAAAGATTTTAATTAATTACTTGTAATCCATAAACATTCACAATGAAATAAGTGATGCCACAATGCTTGCTTCTTTTTGTGCTGAAACAAAACATTGTTACCTGTTTTAAAATGCTATATAAGATTGCATGAGCTTGCTGTACTGCTGGTATTGTGAAGAAGCATCTGAAACAAACAATATCATTCTAAGACAGTGGTTCCCAACCAATGGCCCACGGCTCCATTTCATGTGGCCCACCACTGCCCCTGGAAGTGGAAGCAGATGTGTTTATGACTGCCACAAATGCACCCCAGGCTGTCATAAATGTGATTACATCAACCATAAATGTGCCCATGACTGTCATAAACACGGAAGCGGGTGAATTTACTTCCGCTTCTGAGAGGTGAGGTCCAGCCCGCTCAGCTGTCCAAGGGGCGTGGTCAGGCCCACGGCATAAAAAGTTGCGAAACCCTGTTCTGATTTAGGGAGTAAGTGGGGTTGGGGTAAAATGGGTATGCTATTGCAAAGGATAGGAAACTTTTCACCCTCTGTATGTTTTAGTTTATGTATGTGTAATTAGTATTTTGTTTTTGCAGGGCCCCAAGGTCTCTCTGGTGCCACTGGTAGCCCAGGTATTTATTGTTTCTATAATAATACTTTTAAAAATAACTCAGTGGCCCAAATCATCTTCCATAGGCTAACATAGCATAAACACCATAATTTTTACAGGCAAATTGCCTCAATTTCAGAAATCAACATAAATGAACAGTGAATTGCATACTGAATTGCCTGACTAAGTCTGAAACTGATAAGGTCTACAGTGATTTCTTAACTTGGGGCAGTTTGCTTCCAAAAATTATCCCATTTGCTTTGCTATGCAAGATAATTTTGGTCAGAGATTGTTATTTAATAGAATTCCACTAGAATTCCACTATGTACTACCAGAAATTATGTGGTTCTTTTTCAAGTTCAGACTAAGTCTTTCTAAGTGACTAAAAGTACTGATACATAAGAAAAAAAGAAAAATGCAAAATGCTTTTAACCTAATGCAATAATGTACCTTATAAAATCTTCCCTTAGGTATTTCAAGACCTGGCCTGAGAGGTCTCCCGGGTTCTCAAGGTCTCAAAGGACAAAAAGGTGACAGAGGTCTACCTGGTATGACTGCCATTGGACCACCAGGACCTCCAGGACCTCCTGGACAACCAGGCTCAGCAGGGGCTCCAGGTCTTTCAGGACAGCCAGGTAGAAATACATGATGATGCCATTCTATGTATATATGACCAGTTTTTGTAACATTTTGGAACACTGTCACCTTCATCTATTATAGCTAAGAACCGCAGCAGTTATTGCTGCCATTCTTGTGAAGAAAACAAATTCTGAAGGACAGGACTTCTTGCATAACCAATTCTTCAATTTCTTTTGCAACATAAGCAATATTAAATACCAATTTTGTATTACAGTAATACCTCGGATAACGTTTACCTTGGATAACGCTAAAATCGCATGACGTTAAGTAATCTGGGGAGGAGAATTGGATCGAATAATGTTAAGGTCCTATGGGATGTATCGGATAACAACCGCTAAAGCCTGTCCAGTTACAATGTATCTCTATGGAGCTCCCATAGGATTTTAACATGCATCAGATAACATTAAAAATCGGATAACACCAAGACTTGTGGAACCAAGTCTTAGCGTTATCCGAGGTATTACTGTAATTCTGAACATATGCAATCACTGGATTAATACATGCTATAGCAATGACATCAGTGCATCAAGCTAGAAAACATGGATTTACTGCTTCAGGAAAATCACTCAAAGATATTACAGAAGAAGAAGACGAAGACGACGACGAAGAAGAAGAACTACTACTCTACAGTTGGTTGAAGAAATCCTTATAACAAATTGGTGACATACAAGGACAAAGTTAGCAAAAGAGTAATTGATAATCATTAATGTTTCAGGTGTCATTTTAATTTCCCAAAATGCTAAGTATAGCTAACAAATGTTCATATTTATGGCTACATTGATGGCTACATTGATGGCTACATTGATGGATTCATTCATTCATTCATTCCATCTTCCTTGGGTTTCAAGGCTGCTCATAAAAATTGGAATTGATTTCTGTCTTTTTCATAGTTATTGCTGTTGCATAAATCTAGCTTAAGGTTCTCAAAAACAAACTTCTACATGGCTATTGATAGTTTTGTGAACAATAGTATCTTGGTCACAAAACTATTGATAAACATGAAAGGTTTTTAGATGGAAGCTTCCACTTCCTAATCCTAGGCCCTACCTGCCCAGGGAAGGATAAGACTAATGTCCTCTGGCCGGGAGGAGGAATGGATTTTAGCTGTTTGTGCTGTGTGTGTGTGTGTTTTATTTTCCTGACTGTAAATCGCCCTGAGTCGCCATGGTGAGTGGGCGATGATATAAATCTAAATAAATAAATAAATAAATAAACTGTTCGTTTGTTTGTTGGATAAGAAGAGTTTAATATATTTTATTCTTTCTCTCCTACAAACAGGTAGAATAACTTTTGAAAGAGGTCCCGAAGGATCTCCTGGAAATACAGGCTGCATGGGGCCTCCAGGCCTTTCAGGAGATACTGGAGCAAAAGGTTAGTTATTTTCCTTGCATATGTGTCTTCTAGCCTTCAATAATATGCTACCTGCAAGGCAGTGAATAAATATCATAACCACAGATCAAGATGGTGAAAAACAGACTAATGTCAAGACTACTTAGGTGGAACGTGTATTCATTTCCTTGTCAAAAGGTAAAAAAGCAGTTGACCTTTTGTTTTTACACGGAACACATAGATGTGAACAATGTTCCCAAAAGCAGCTTCGTCTGTACTGTGTGATGTTATAGTTACAGTGATGTAATAGTTCTAGTACTAGGCCTATGTCATATTTGCCAATCAGCTATGAAGCTTTATGTGTCATATCAAATCATGATTCAGCATGATGTGCAGTAGCCACAGAAAGCCTTGGATATACAGTAAAACCCCAACTTACATATGCCTCGAGTTACATAAAATTCTACTTACATAATGATTTTTTCACTAAAACCATGTCCCGATTTACATAAATGTCCCAATTTACCTAACACAGTTTGCTATGGGTTTGCTTCAAGTTATGTAAAAATTCATTTTTCCTATGGGGTTGCTTCGATTTACATAAATATCATTTTCCTATGGGCTTGCTTCAAGTTGAGTAAAAAGTTCATTTTTCCTATGGGTTTGCTTCAAGTTAAGTAAAAAACCGATTTACATAAAAGCCTACAGAACAGACTTTTTATGTAAGTAGGGGTTTTACACAGTCCTTCCCATCCCTTTTGTCGGCAAAAGCATGAGTTCAACACTTTTGGTTTCACATTTAACTCAGTTGCAGCTTCCTACATTGGCTAGGATTAGTTGCAACAGGCCTGTTTCACCAGCAGCAACAAAATGAAGCCATGGTTTCATGTTACAAACCATGGTTATGGATAAGAAAAAGGAAACACTTTTGGATTACTTCTCCCAATTGTATCCGAGGAGAGATTATAGAATTGTATGACAAATTGACTGTTCAACGCCAGTGGCCTAGTAAGCACTGTGCTAAAGCATGGCATGTGACATGTAAGTGCAGATACTGTGTCTCAGCATAACTTAACCCACAGATCTTCTATGAAGATAAAGTTGATAACCCATGTACCATAAAGGCCACTCTGAGTTTTTGAAAACAAAGGAAAGAATAACAATCAAACAGGTGGGTAAATGGGTATGTAGGTAAAAGCTGTATAGGTATAGGCTTACTATTAGAGATTGCCTGTGTTTAGTATCCCTTCTGTCATACTGATTCATAAAGTTTAATGTAGGAAGATAATTAACTTAGCATCTGCTCCTGGGAGCTACCATATTGTTTGGGGAAAGCACATGCCATGAGGGATTAGATGGAAAAACATTATTTCACTTCATTATCCTTAATGATAAGTAACATAAGCTTGCCTGAGGTGCTTGCATGTTAAACAGAACAATTATCTGCCTATGTAAATTTATAACATTTTCTTATAGGCGAAGAAGCAGGCCCATGTGATCAGTGTACTTATACTATAGGAGCACCTGGCCTTCCTGGTATTTCTGGACCAGAAGGTCAACAAGGAGTTAAAGGTAAAAGATGATAGAAATGTCTAAATAGTATTAAAATATTTCATAGTTTAGGAACAGATTGCCAATCTGTTCATGTTTATAGGTGAGTTTGCCATCTGATATTAAGTAGATTATAAATTAATAATAGGACTTTATCAGCAATGAAAGAATTAGAAAAGATCATCAAATTGGAGATACACTAGGTCAATGATGGTGAACCTTGGCACTCCATGTGTTCTGGAAATTTAATTCCCAGAAGCCCTAATCAGCATGAGTGCTGACTTGGGCTTTTGATAATTGAAGTCTAAGAACACCTAGAACACCAAGGTTCTCCATCACTACACTAGGTGATTAACAATCATTTGTCTACAGCAGGGGTTCACAACGTTTTTTTGCAATGGGCTGGTCCTGCCGCCGACATGCAGCTCCCCATACCTACCATTGTTGTTGTCATCGGCAACAGGCGATTGTAGCAGTTTTGATGCTGTTCCCACAGTCTTTGCCGCTTCTCCTGGCAGTGGGAGACTGTGGGGAGCATATCCGCTCTGTTTTGTGTTTGTCCAAGGTCCCTCAGTGGCACTTCAGCTGGTGTTGCACTGCAGGTAGTGTTGCGCTGGTGATGCAGGTGGTCACCAACACCTGCATCACCAGCATGACACCAGGAAGTCCCAGAATGTTGCATTTTTCTGGCCGAAGTTCAATCAGGGGACCTAGGTCCTAGGACAAACACCAAAACAGAGCAGATATACTCCCCACAGTCTCCCACTCCTGGGAGAAGCGGCAGCGACTGTGGAAACAGAGGCAAAAAATGCTGTAATCTTTGCTGCCACCACCACAGCGTAAAGTGACATATCATGATTTCTGGTGATGGGGGCCAGTGGGGGACATGTCTAAAGGTGCCTGGGTTCTCACCCCCAACCAGATTAATGTTATGCATGGGCCCAATTAGGCCCATGGGTCAGAGGTTGTGAATGTCTGGTCTTCAGAGATAGGAAAGATAGCCTATATTCCATGTGTCAAAGAAGACCAAGACTATTCACTCTCTTGTATTCCCTATCACTATATACAGGTATGAAAGCTGAACAGTAAAGAAAGCTGAAAGGTGGGGAAAAGCTTTGTTTGATATGTGGTACTGGAGGATATTTACAGATACCCAGGACCACCAAATGGGTCCTGGAGGAAGTCAGCCTGAATTATCTCTGGAGGAAAAATTATGAAATTGAGGCCGCCCTACTTTGGGAACAATTTAAGAGAGCCAGACAATAATGCTGAGAAAGATGGAAGGCCAAGCAGGAGATGGTTTGATTCAGTAACTTGCAGGAATTAAGCAGGGCTGTTGAGAACAGGACATTTTGGAAATCTCTAAAGCAATTTGAAAATTAAGAAAGACACTTCAGACATGGCAGATTAGAAAATAAATACTAAACTAATAAGATACATTGGTATAACAGTACCAGATTAAAATATGGTGAGAAAGGCAGAAAAGATAACAGTGTTCCATGTGCTCTGGCATCTGGTCATACATACCATATGACCATGGAAATGTCTGCAGATGCAGACAAGTGCTGGCTCTTTGGCTGTAAATTCAGATGAGCACCATACCTTAGAGTCAGATACAAATGGCTTATCTAAAATTGCATGTATTTTGATTAAAATGAAATACATTAATATATTTTCAGTCAGTTTCACCTTTTTGACTTCGCATGTCAGCCTGATTATACTCAATTGAACCAGCTCCTGTCTGGGTTTGTTCAGAGATATGCTGTAGATCTGGAGGCACTTAGTTCAGGAACCTGAAGTAGCTGCCAGAATAATCTTGTTTTGTGTCCTACTTTTTCTCAAGTCGTAGTATTTCTATTACAGGTATAGAAGGAAGGTTTGGCCCTAAAGGATCCCAAGGAGACCCTGGGCAGCCAGGACCCCCTGGAGTTCAAGTAAGGTTCATATTAGATTGCATTTATAATTTGCTTCTATGCAATTACTGATTCAAGTAGTGGGCATTTCTGTATTGGAAAAACAGAGTTCTGGTTCTCTTGGCCCTAGTGGTACTGATCATGAAAATGCATTAGTTCTTTGGGAGATGGAATTACTTGGAGGATGGTGGAGAGTTGCGTAATTTATATTGCTAGTTACCCTGTAACACAGGTTCTCTGGGTAGCTCACAAAACACATGTAATGCCAAAATATAATACACAAGCTGAAATCCTTTCCCAGTGGCTTTTTTTAATTAGAGAAGGAATTGGAGAAAACACATGGCCTGTGGACAAAATGTGTCCGATAGGCAATACTCCCCCCTCCCTTTGGGGACTATAAAATATGAGTGTATTAAAAGAACTGGCTAAGTAAAATGATCTTTCTCTATTGATGAAATGACCAACAATATGGTGCCAGGTGAAAATGTCTTCTCTCTTACCATATTCAGTGGGTCAGTCTGCCCTGGACATAAGAAGTTTCAGAAGTATATAGAGGAGAAGACAACCTTTCTGGTAGATTGGTCCCAAATTATTTAAGGCGTTAATGGTTAAAATGGTCCCTGAAATAGACTAACAACAATTCTTGCTGACAAAGCATGAGAATAACATGGTCAGAATGGCCAGTCCCAGTTAATGATCTGATAGCTGTATTCTGAGACAGAGGTGCCTGGTGGGGAATGATCCATGGGGTCACAAAGAGTTGGAATCGACTGTGCAACTGAACAGCAACAAAAAGCTGTATTCTGAATGAACTCTATTTTGGGAACTGTTTTTCAGTTTAGCCCTGCATTGTAGCCTAAAAAGGGGATTGTCAGAGAATTATGTGAAGAAACTGGTCCCATAAGGGTTAACATCTTTCTGGAAAAGAGAAAATTGCAAAACAACGGGTATAAGGTGCTAGACCAGGGATTTTCAACCTGTGGCCTTTGGGCAGGATGTGGCCCACAGCACAATTTCATGTGGCCCCCCACTGCCTCCACCACACCTGGAAGTGCTATGTGGTGGAGAAAGGGCAAAATGGCCATCCAGCCCCCAAAGCTATCTGAGGGAGTATGACCCAGCCCCCAGTTTTAAAAGGTGAGAACTCCTGTGCTAGACCAAAAGGAATTAGGATTATGCCTGACATTCCCCTTATCCCTTCCTGCCCCCAAAACACCAGATGATGATTGAAGAGCTGCACTCAGTGGGATATGATTAGTCAGGGTAAGGGGCTGTATCTAGTGAGAATTTTCCTTCAAGCCTGAAAAGAATATTTTTGAGCACAGTTTTAGTGTTTTAATTCTGTTCTGCCTATCATGTATCTTATTAAAAACATCTAACCTAGGGACTTCCAGGCCATTCGGGATCACAAGGTCTTAAAGGGCCAAGAGGTGAACCAGCCTATGTCCATCCAGAAGGTCCAAAAGGAGACAGAGGACCACCAGGGCAGAGGGGAGACCTTGGAGAAAATGGGTTGAATGGGTTACCTGGAAATCCTGGACTGAAAGGTGCAAGAGGTTCTGTGGGAACAAAGGTTTGTATGGGCACTTTGTTGTTTGTTCTGTGACTTTTATGGTACAGCAATACCTCAGATAACGTTTACCTCAGACAACACTAAAATTGCATAACGTTAAGTAATCTGGGGAGGAGAATTGGATCGAATAATGTTAAGGTCCTATGGGATGGATCGGTTAACAACCGCTAAAGCCTGTGTGGTTACAATGTATCTCTATGGAGCTTTAACGTTATCCGATCCATCCCATAGGATTTTAACATGCATCGGATAACACTGAAAATCGGATAACACCAAGACTTGTGGAACCAAGTCTTAGCGTTATCCGAAGTATTACTGTATCTGAAAGTTGTGCAAATGTATATGTAAAAGCAGTAGACAAGATAGATGTATAACACTTAGTAATGCATTTTTAAAAAAATTAACGTGTTTGTAAGACTGAACATATGAAGCTATTTCACATTTGAAACTGGGCTGACACTACCATTAAGCACAGTGAGGCAAGCAGAAAAAGTATGGAAAATACCAAGTTAATATCAGGCATCTGAAAAAGTGGGCTACAGTCCAAAACAAATTATGCCAAATAAAATGTGTTAGTCTTTAGGTGTTACAAGATTTTTTGTTTGTTTTGATAGAAGAAAATAATGCAAATATCCCCTTGGAAACTTGGCATTACAGTACACTAGTACCCCGAATAACGTTATGACTTGGTTCCACAAGTCCCGTCGTTATTCGGTTTTTAACGTTGTGCGATACATTGAACACACAATGTTAAAAAAAGCCCTGTTTCCCTGGAGGCTGCAGGAAGCGAGAACATCGGGATTTGAATCCTGACATTTTGGCTTGCTGCTGCCTCCAGGGAGGTGGGAGAACTTTGGAAACAGCTTGGAGCGGGTTTCCCCACCTCCCTGGACCCGGCGGGGGGGTCAGAGCCCCCAAAATTGGTAAAAAAAAACGTCCGTTTTTTTTACCAATTTTGGGGTTTCTGACCCCCCCCCCCCCGCCGGGTCCAGGGAGGTGGGCAGACCTGATCCAAGGTGTTTCTGGGCTTCCCCGACGTCCTGAGCCAGTGCAGCAAGCCAGAATGTCAGATTTCGAATCCCGAAGTTCTGGCTTCCTGCACTGGCTCAGGACGTCGGGGAAGCCCAGAAACACCTTGGATCGGGTCCCCACACCTCCCTGGACCCGGCGGGGGGGGGGTCAGAGCCCCCAAAATTGGTAAAAAAAACGGACGTTTTTTTTTACCAATTTTGGGGTTTCTGACCCCCCCGCTGGGTCCAGGGAGGTGTGGGGACCCGATCCAAGGTGTTTCTGGACTTCCCCGACGTCCTGAGCCAGTGCAGCAAGCCAGAATGTCAGGATTCGAATCCCGACGTTCTCGCTTCCTGCAGCATAAAAGAGGGTGGGGGAAGTTCAAAATTAGCGCACATCAGCTCTAGGGAGGTCGGGAGACCCGATGCGCGCTAATTTTGAACTTCCCCCACCCTCTTTTATGCTGCAGGAAGCCAGAACGTCGGGATTCGAAATCTGACATTCTGGCTTGCTGCACTGGCTCAGGACGTCGGGGAAGCCCAGAAACACCTTGGATCGGGTCCCCACACCTCCCTGGACCCAGCGGGGGGGTCAGAAACCCCAAAATTGGTAAAAAAAACGTCCGTTTTTTTTACCAATTTTGGGGGCTCTGACCCCCCCGCCGGGTCCAGGGAGGTGTGGGGACCCGATCCAAGGTGTTTCTGGGCTTCCCCGACGTCCTGAGCCAGTGCAGGAAGCCAGAACATCGGGATTCGAAATCTGACATTCTGGCTTGCTGCACTGGCTCAGGACGTCGGGGAAGCCCAGAAACACCTTGGATCAGGTCTGCCCACCTCCCTGGACCCGGCGGGGGGGTCAGAAACCCCAAAATTGGTAAAAAAAAAACGGACGTTTTTTTTTACCAATTTGGGGGGCTCTGACCCCCCCGCCGGGTCCAGGGAGGTGTGGGGACCCGATCCAAGGTGTTTCTGGGCTTCCCCGACGTCCTGAGCCAGTGCAGGAAGCCAGAACATCGGGATTCGAAATCTGACATTCTGGCTTGCTGCACTGGCTCAGGACGTCGGGGAAGCCCAGAAACACCTCCAGAGATATCAGAGGACCCGATCTACAGCTGCAGGGTGGCTGGGGAAGCTGACGGGGACTCCCTGTCGGCTTCCCTAGCCACCCGCCCATGCCTCCGCAGCTGTGGGGTGGCTGGGTAAGCCGATGGGGGAGCCCCCCGTCAGCTTTCCAGCCTCCCCACCCCTGCCTCCGTAGCTGCAGGGTGGCTGGGAAGCTGAACGGAGAACCCCGTTCAGCTTTCCACCCACCCTGCTGCTAAGAACGACTGTATCGTGTAACGTTAAAATCGCGTTACTCGATACAAGATTTTTCCGAAAATCTTGTAACGTTATGCGGTTTTAACGATATACGGTACTCGCGTTATACGGGGTATTACTGTATCATGCTTTTTTATTTCGCAAACAGGGAGTGGCATCTCCCTTATGTGCCAAAATAACTTACCTGGGTTTCAGTCCAGTGTACCTTAAGCTATTTGCTATTTGTTGCTCAGCCTAATATCACAAAATGATTTAAGCTGATCCAGTTATAAAGTGTCACCCAGTAATTAGTGGTGATCAAAATAAAGTTGTGTTTTTCCTATAAATAAAATTATTCTTGCTTCAAATGTCATTGATGAAACACAGTACAGTTACACCTCACTTAAAGAGAATAATGTGTTCCACAGTATTGCTCTTTAAGCGAGTTTGCTCTTTAAGCGAAACGCCATTGTAAGTGACCAATTGTGACTTCTGGTGGGGAGGATTGTGAACCCCGATTTATTTGTTAAGCGAGTTTTTGGTTGGTTTTATTTGTTAAGCGAAGCAAACATTCAGAGAAAATTCTGCTCTTTAAGCGAGGTGCTATTTATGCAAGGTTTGACTGTAGTAAAATATGTAAGTTACAAATGCCTGCTATCTTTACAATAAGATCTGACCCATATTTTCTGTGTGTTAGACCTACAGAGATTGATAGGACTTCATAAGTATGTACTGTACTCTAGGATCAAAGCAACTAATATCAAGTGGTTTTTATAATATAACTTATTCATAGGGGTTGGATGGTCCAAAGGGGGACAGAGGAGCACCAGGATCTGTTGGGCGCCCAGGTCTTCCTGGAGAGATTGGGCCAGCTGGACCACCAGGATATGGACCCCAAGGAGTAGAAGGTTCTAAAGGATCTCAGGGAAATCCTGGTTTGCCTGGATTGCTGGGAGCACCTGGTCAGTAGAATTTAACTGTTGTCATAATTTAGAAGCGTTGCTTGTGATATCTGTGGGTAGATTTAAAACCAGAGGTTTTAGTAACTTTATATATTCTTAGTATAAATTAGTAGTGGATGGCTTAAAAAAACCCTATAAAGCAAATTCAAAACGAAAACAAAGGTTTCTATGGTGGCTTCCTTGCTGAGATCAAAAATCCAACTTGGGAAAAGTGGAGAGAAGGTTTGATGGTCAAAAGGGAAAGGGGTCTGCTAAATTCACAGTTCCCATGCTTGCTCCCACCACTGCTCCTAAATTTATAGAGGAATTTACAACTACCAATATTCTTCCACCTGGAACTGGTCGAAATATATTCCATCTCATTGCTCCTAATGTCTAAGTAGAACATAAATCAGTATAAACAAATAGTTCTGTCATTAATTCCCCTCTGACCACAAGTGCCAGAAGGACTTTGGAAAGTTTGGAAGCTTTAATAACAGAGACTTCCTTCCTATATAGCTGCTTCCCCTTCAGATTGGTTTGCAAGGTATTTTTATAATTTAACATTGCTATAGCCCTTTATAGGAGCAGAAATAAAATAAACTTCTGTAATTTTTGAAAAGTAACTGGCTTATCTTTTACTAATTATATGAAAAATCAGACATCTTAGTGACATTTGAATACACTACTTTCTTTATTCGTGTCAGATGCACCACCAGTATATAATAACACACATAGATAAAGTTAACACATCTAAAAACAAAACAGAATTAAAAAGGGCTAGATGACATCTGCCCAATATTGGGCCACATCGACAGCATTTCTTCTTGCCAACATAAGGTCCTCCTCAGTGCATGTTGAAGGGCATGGTGTGCATTGTATCATATGGGCGATAGTTTTGACTTCTCCGCATTCACACAGGCTGTCATCTACAGGAAAACCCCACTTTCTCAGATTAGCTATTTACAGACTAATATAAATGTTAGTGATTGCCTGTCAGAGAAGATATGCAGGAAGTATAATTCTCAGCTGACTATCAGAAGGCACTGAGAGATCATTGATCAATTCTCTTTTAGATAGGCTCTTACACTGATATATTCAAAATATACACAGTTGAAGATGGCTTTCAATATAAAAATACTGACACATTCTACTCACTTTTGTTCCTATTGTTGTCATTCACTTACAAGGTCCTAAAGGTGAGCCTGGTAATGCAATTGCAATCCCTGGGCCACCTGGACTTCAAGGATCCAATGGTAGACCTGGCCTACAAGGAAGAAGAGGTAAATTCTACTTTTTCAAGCGTTTGCAGAATTAAGCCCATTTACAAGGTATATATAAAGATAAAAGGTTTCAGCCTCCCATGGTTAAACAATCTAAACCAAGATTTCTCAACCTTTTAAAGCCAGGGACCGAGTCATGCTCCCTCAGACAGCTTTGGAGGCCGGATGGCCATTTTGCCCTTCTTCCACCACATGGCACTTCTGGGTGTGGTGGAGGTGATGGTGGGACCATATGAAATGGTGCCACAGGCTGAAAATCCCTAGTCTAAATGGTACCCCATTATCTGAATAAATAGTCAGCGGAGTAATACCCTACAGAACAAAAACATGGCCAAGCAAACTTTTGCCCAGGCAGAACAAGGGAAAGAATTTCATGAGCAAAAATATTCAGACAGTATTTCCATAAGAGCAAGGTTACACTGATTATTTAGCCAGTTAGTAATAGAGGGTATATGCTTTTGTCAGGTAGTAAAAGAGGATGTCACGTACCAGCCGGCCCCCACACTTCTGTGAAAAACCTCCTAAAACCAAAACAAACCTACACAGGGCGAGCTGGATGGCAATAAGAACTTTTCAGCTGCTTATCAGCTACAAGGAGGTTTTAATTGGGTAGCGTGTTCAAATTGTTTGTGTGTGAAATGCAATGCTGCTCTTAGCCTTTTAGTCCAATGAAGACAAGTTGTTCAGAAAAATGATGAAGATTTATTGATCAGGTTCATAAAGCATAAAAGTCAGTAGCATAGGTCAGTCCAATAAAGTCCACAGGAAAATCTAGGTAACCATTTTTAAGGAGCAAAAATGCATAGCTCCTAGGCTAAAGAATGCTAGCCCATAGAGATTCAGAAACAAAAGCTCTCTAATCAAAAACAGGTCTTAATTAATGGAGAATCAGAGACGAACTCCTTCTTCTCTCCAAAATGGAGAATTTGCAGTCAGGTGGTTTAGCTTAGCCAATCACGTAACAAAGAGAACTTTCTCAAAACAACAGTACATTGTTTATACACGTGCACACAGGATGCACTGGGGCTAGCCAAAACATGGCTCTGCTAACTTAAAAAAGATAAGAAATACTGAAAAACAGGCTGTCTGTAACACAGCCTTGAGGCTCAGAGAAGACAAAGGATTTTTTCTGAGGCCTATTTCAAACTAGTATTTAATCAAGCTTTGTGAACATTAGGAAAATGATGCCATTTCCTGACAGAGGGTATATGCTTTTGTCACCAATCCTACATAATGTGTAACTCTATTTTGATGAAAAGATAGTCAGAAATAAGGTAATCATATGGGAAAACCAACAAGTTTGTTTTTGTTGTCACAATCATATGCTGATTGCTTTTCCATCCCTGTTTTTGTTTTTTGTTCTGAAAGGGTTAGGAGTAGCATATGATATCAGTCATAACTATTTTCAATTCTTGGATAGGTAGCCCGGGGCCTAGAGGTCAAACTGGTAGTCCAGGTCTTCCAGGACCAGAAGGCGATCCAGGCTTAACACAGATTGGATTTCCTGGTTATTCTGGTTTGAAAGGTAAAATATTTATATTTTATTACTTATAGGAAAAGTGAAACATAGAACAAAATTAATCAAGTGTACAATCTGATAAATAAACATATTTGGATCTAGTAAATGTCACCCAATATTAGCTATTTAATATTTACCGAGCATTCAGATCCTACCCAGACAGGAAGGGAAATGCTAAGAAGCTGAAAGCTTCTATCAAGATATAAATCTAGAAATTATGCAAATGAGTGAAGGTAATGGATTGTAAATCAGAAACAAGTATGATACCAAAATAATGTGGGCTTTTTTTAAAAAAACTGATGCTTAAGGATATGGACTGCAATGGCTCAAGTGGCTAAGATGCTGACTGGAAGGTGAGAGGTCAGCAATTCGATTCCTGAGTACTGCAGGACAGAACAAGCTCCTGTCTTTGTCCCAGCTCCTGCCAACCTAGCAGTTTGAAAGCAAGAAATTGCAAGTAAATAAATAGGGACCACTTTGGTGGGAAAGTAAATGTGCTCCAGTGTCTAGTCATGCCAGGCACATGACCACGGAAACTTCTGCAGACTTTCAAGCAAGGGAAACCTTTACCTTTACAAGGATAGGCAAAAAAAATAGATTTTGTAACAACTGCTTTTAAAATTTGACCTTGTGGACCACCTTAGATTCTTAATTATAAACAGAAAAACAGAAATTGTGTGTGTATGTTTGTGTGTGCATGCATGTGTATGCACACACAGACATATGCTTTAAGCAGATCATGCCAGATTCCAGTTACTTACCTCCACTGGCAAAAATCAAATGACTTTGCCTAAAACTTTTTGTTGTTGTTCAGTCGCACAGTCGATTCCAACCCTTTGCAACTCTATGGACCATTGTTTTCCAGGCACCTCTGTGCTCCACCATCCTCCTCAGCCCACCAAGCTCTAAAACTAAGCATATTTAAAAGGCATGTATTTGTTGTATACATATCTTTTAAATAGGCTTATTTTGCAAAATCATCAATTGCAACCCGTGTCCGAGAATGCATTTTTTTCCTGAAGCAGGAAAAATGTCACTGGCGTGAATTTGTTTAAGGTGGATCCCATCTTCCCATGAAGTGACCCACACACTATGATCTCAGAGCCATCACCCATGGCATACATGAAGTGCAACATGCAGGATTTAACACAAGGACTGCAATGGACCGCCGCAGCCTTGAGGATATGGACAAGGTGCGGCTTCACAACCAGTCCATCTGGCATGGCCTCTTATGCCTCCATGACAGTTGGGAATCAGAGATCCTCCACTCATTTTGCCGTTGGGCCATATTTTGCAAAATAAGCCTATTTAAAAGATATGGGACTAGTGAGCAACAAGAAATGAATGCTTTGACTTCAAAACTAGTGCCAGTTCTTTGCAGCAAACTATGCCATTTGATTTAACAACGGTGGACTATGTAATAGGTTTTTAGCCATTTGAAGAATATAGAAAACTCAATTTCTGTGTTCTTTTATATTCTCTAACTAACCTGTACACTCTTATGGGGCAGCAGTGGGAGGAAGACCAGGTAGCAAATTGTATTCTTGCTATCATTTAGTCAGTGAGGATAATGTATAAAATAGTCAATGATTTGAGAAGAGAATAATTTAGCCAAGAATCTAATCAAAGCTGGTAGTAAGATGTGAAAGAAACTCAACAACAAAATTTTTTGGAATAGTAGCAGTGTTAGTCTGTGGTTCAGGCATATCAGAAAACAAAATAAATAAAAACAAAAATAAAAACACTGTAGCACTTTAAAGACTAACTGCTATATTTTTATTGTTAGCTAACAATAAAAATATAGCAGTTAGTCTTTAAAGTGATACAGTGTTTTTTATTTTTATTTTATTTTGTTTTCTGATATGGCTCAACAACAAAATTTAATTAACAATTAAAATGGCATAATGTCAGAAAGTACATATCTGTGCAGTATAGGTCTGCGAATGTATATCATTTAAAATTTGTCTGCTGTATTTATTTTTAGGAAATAAAGGCTCTCAAGGACCTGTAGGACCACCTGGTTGTCCAGGAAAAAGAGGGGAACCTGGTTTGCCTGGAAAACCTGGAATTCTGGGAGCAAAGGTTAGTTTGGCAAAAGAGAAAAACACACATTGTTCCATTGTAACCTAGCACCTGTAAAGTCAGGTTTCCCTGGTAAATTCACTTTAGTCAATGGCACAGGAGCCAGTAAGAGAAAGGAAGAAATTGGCAATCATCCCTCATTTGCAACTTGTTAAGGCAGCTTCCGGCTTAGCTATCCAGATTTGCAGCAGTTACAGCTACAGCAGAAGCTATGTTAACAAGATTTATTTATTTTTATTTTATTTTTAGGATTTGTATTACTGCCCAATTCCAAAGGCTCTGGGTGGCGTACAGATATTAAAACGATCACAACTTTAAAATCACAATTAAAACACCATTAAAAACTACCACAAAACATTCTCTATCCTCCCACTAGTTTAAAAAGAGGGAGAGAACGTTCTTAAATCAGCCAGCAGGCTGGGGCCACAGCACTGCTGGTGCCCACACCTGCTCTGCCAGGCAGGTTTTTAAACCTTTCCTGAAGGGCAGCAACTCCGTCTGGAGATGCAACTCAGTTGGCAAGAGGTTCCATAGGGCCGGAGCAGACACTGAGAAGGCCCTCCTTCTAGTGCTAGAGAGACACACCTCTCTAGCAGATGGAAAAATTAGAGAGCCTCTCCAGTCCGCTCTGGTGAGATGGCCCACTACCATGTAAGGCGTTAAAGGTAATAATTAACACCTTGAATAGCACCCAGAGGCATACTGGCAATGTTGCAGAGACAGGCTTGTTGCTGATCTCCCCCCTCCCCCTTCCTTTGATTTGCTAGGTGATCTAGTACAATTTTGTTGCGTTATTGGTACATATACTTTTTTAAGAAATTGCATTTTTAGCAAAGATCTGAAGTCTCCTTGGTCATCTCTTGAAACAGTTAGAGCACAAATCCCTGCATTTCTACTCAGAACTCAGCACCTTGGAATGCGAAGAAAAGAAAAAACGAGGAAACCCACGCACCACTTTAATTACATAGTTGTTCTTAGAATTAACAACTTGAATGGGATGGGGAGGACAATTTAAACAGAGGAAAAAGATGTAAAAAAACCCTCAAAGAAAAATGAAATATAAGTTTTTCCTCAGCATTTCAGACCTGACATTTCTCCTCCCACTCCTTCTCCTTTTTCCCCCAGGGTGAACCAGGCCCAATTATTCCTGGTGAGCAAGGTAGTCTGGGTTCTCCAGGAGGCGAGGGCATGCCTGGAGAGAAGGGTGACAGAGGATTCCCAGGACTTCCAGGATGTCCGGGTCAGCAAGGTCGAGATGGTCCTGAAGGACCAAAAGGTAGAATTTCCTCATTTGAGTTCAATGGAATAAGAACTAGTTAGGAAAATGGACTATAAGTTGGGTAAAAAATATGGAAAGTGTAGATACCTAACAGAACTCAGGGAATTAATCACACAGATGGAACAGGATAATTTAAAGAAAACAAAGAAAGCCGTGATAAGTAAATTATATAGAATTTTAAGGAGAAGATCAACAGCAGAGCTTAAGAAATAAATTGGGAAACAGATTTACGTATGAATATAGAATAAGAGGAATAGGATAACATTTGGAAGAAAATGATTTTGAAGAATATGTCTGTTAGGATTAAAGTGAATCATTATAAAACTATTTGGAAATAGTACCTAAAACCAGTACAGCTGAGAAGTTACAATTCAGAGTACAGTTGTATCTCACTTAAAGACCATAATGTGTTCCACAGGGTTGCTGTTTAAGCGAGTTTGCTCAAAGTGAAACACCATTGTAAGTGGCCAATTGTGGCTTCTGGCAGGGGGGATTGCAAAGCCTGATTTATTTGTTAAGTGAGTTTTTGGTTGGTTTTAGTTGTTAAGCGAAGCGACCATTCAGAGAAAATTCTGCTCTTTAAGTGAGTTACTCTCTAAGTAAGGCACTCTTTATGCGAGGTTTTACTGTCCTCAAAAAATAGTTGGAGATGCAAGTGGTATGTTGGTACTTATTTTCAGTTATGGTGGGAGTGTGCAGTAATGCAGAAAATATGGAAAGTGGTATTTGATTAAATGAATGAAATATCTATTAATCTTGAGTTTGTGTCCAGGAATTGCATTATTATTTAATTTTTTTTAGGCATCCAGGTGGAGTGAGTGAGGGACTGATTGTTATATAGGTTACTGCAGCAAGATTAATTATAACTAAAAATTGGAAGGTTAATTTTTATTTTCAAATTGAGGAAAGGTATAAAAAGATTTTGAATATTGAAATTAATGATAAATGTACAAGTGAAATAATGTTTTTTAAAGATTTAGTAAAGAAACTACAGTAGATTTAAAGATATTTGGGGAATGTTTTTGGATTATGTGTTATTGAAAGGAAAAGCTATATATCCAGTGACAGAAATAATAGTTCTTTGGAGATGAACAGGGGTTTGAGACTGGTAAAAACAATTAAAATACTTAAATAATTTTCATCTAAATTGCCATGGGTAGAGGGTCGCATATAGATTTATTGCTCTCATTTGTTCTATATTTGTTTTTTGTGTTTTTTAGTTCTTTTTCTTTTGTTTCTGATTGTATGCTTAATTTTTAAAAATAGGAACCTGTCAATGGTTTATCGATTGGTCACTACATTTTGAGTAAAATGCATGTATCTGAAACATATTTAATTCTCCTAGCCATTCAAATAATTGTTTCTTTATAAGTGGTTTTATTCAAGCTGAATAATGACAGTTTCTATGTTTATAAAAAGAAAATATTGCTTCACGTTGTGTACAGTATAATTAAACTGTAGAATTTGCTTCTACAAGGTGTTAACATAGCCATTGATTTGGAAGGTTATAAAAGGAAATTTGACCAATTTAAGTATGATAAATCTGCCAGTGGCTGTATAGTTCTTCTGTTTCCAGAGTCAATGTGTCTTTGAATCCCTCCAATAAGAATCACATGATAAGAGTCCAGCTGTGGCATTTGGTTGACTGTTGTGAAATCAGGATGATAGAATATTTAGGCCTTTGGTCTAATCTGACACCACTGTTTAATGTTCAAATGGGTTTGGTTAGTGGAGAGCCCTTAGTAATAAGTTTTACATTTCCAACTCAAAGCTGATTGATCTATATGTATGGATCTGTAGTGCATTTGGATGTGAAAGTGTTTGTGTGTAAGAGAGAGGAGATGTTGTTGTCTTTGTTGTTGTTTAGTTGCATAGTTGAGTCTGACCCTTTGCGACCCCATGGACCACTGCACACCAGGCACCCCTATCTTCCACCATCCTCCACAGCCAGTGGTGGGTATCAGCAGGTTCACACCAGTTCGCCAGAACTGGTAGCAGAAATTCTGGCTGGCCCTGACCATCCAAGTTTTGAAATAAAGTACACTAGAACACCGGATAACGTTATGACTTGGTTCCACAAGTCATGACGTTATCCAATTTTTAGCATTGTCCGATGCATACATCGAAAAATGCTAAAAAAAAAAAAAAAAGCCCTGATGTCAGGGACAAACCACTCGCCGAGGCAAGGATCGGCTTGTCCGAAATCCCCCCTCTGGGGGGGAATTTTGGACAAGCCAATCCTTGGCTAGGTGCACAATCGTGCATCTGCAAGGATCGGTTTGTCTGAAATGACCTCGCCTGGGGGGGGGATTTTGGACAAGCCAATCCGTGGCTAGGCGCGCAATCGCGCGTCTGCAAGGATCGGCTTGTCCAAAATTCCCCCGCCGCTGTGAAGGGGGGGAGATTTCGGAAAAGCCGATCCTTGGCTAGGCACGCGATCGCGCGTCTGCAAGGATTGGCTTGTCCGAAATTCCCCCGCCCCTGGGTGGGGGAGATTTCTGACAAGCCGATCCTTGGCTAGGCGCGCGATTGTGTGTCTGCAAGGATCAGCTTGTACCTGAAGTCAAACTGACCCTAGGCTAGCGATTGCTAGCCTAGGGTCAGCTTGACTTCGAGGGCAAACTTGTAGCGCACGAGCGGGTGCCTGTTCCCCCTCCCCTAATGGCCCCTTAGCTAGCCATTAGGGTGGGGGGAACAGGCACCCGCTCGTGCGCTACAAGGCGTGCCAGCGGGTGCCTCTTTCTTGCCACCCGACACAATCCTTAAAAAGCACTAAGGATCGTGTCGGGTGGCAAGAAAAGGGGCCCGCTCGCGTGCCACAAGGCGCGTGAACGGACGCCTTCTCTCCCCCCCACCCTAATTGTCCCTTAGCTACAAGGTGTGCGGGCGGGTGCCTCTTGTCTTGCCACCCGACATGATCCTTAGTGCTTGTTAAGGATCGTGTCAGGTGGCAAGAGAGAGGCACTCGCTGGTGTGCCTTGTAGCGCATGAGCGGGTGCCTGTCCCCCCCAATGGCTAGCTAAGGGGCCATTAGGGTAGGGGGAACTGCACCCGCTTGTGTGCTATAAGGTGCACCAGCGGGTGCCTCTCTTTTGCCACCCGACATGATCCTTAACAAGCACTAAGGATCGTGTCGGGTGGCAAGAGAAGGCGCCCGCTCGCATGCCACAAGGCGCTCGAATGGACGCCTTCTCTCGCCCCCACCCTAATAGCCCCTTAGCAAGCGCTAAGGGGCCAGTAGGGTGGGGGGAAGAGGTGCCCGCTTTGTGTCTGAAGCCCAACAGCTTTGGACACAGCCTGCAAGGGGTTCAGAAGAAGGATAGTCCAGCCCAGCTGAGCTGGGCTAGCCTTCTCCGGCAGCCATGGTGGGCTGTGTCCAAAGCCCTGGGCTTCGGGAGAAGGCTAGCCCAGCCCAGCTGGGCTGGACTAGCCTTCTCCCGCAGCCCGTGCGGGCTATGTCCGAAGCTGCTAGGCTTCGAACACAGCCTGAACGGGCTGTTGACAAAGCCTAGTGGCGCTCAAGCTAGCTAGCCCAGGCACTGCTAGGCTTTATCCAGCGATCGCTCAGGCTGAACTAGGATCGGGGGAAAGGCAGGCACCTGTGTGCCTTTCCTCCGACCCTAGTTCAGTAGCAGCGATCCATCACTGGGGGGATAGATTGGGTAGATGTTCTACCCAATCCAAACCCCCTCCCCCCAAGCACACACACACGATTGGCTCGGATAACGCTAAAAAGATCGTTATCCAATGCAAGGTTTTTCCAAAAATCTTGCATCGTTATCCAGTCCAAACGTTATCCGGTGTTTTACTGTAGTCCTAATTTGGGTGCAATGCAGGGCTTTCCCCTTGACCTTGCCCACCATACAATGCCCACAGTGTGGTAGTAAATTTTTTTTTGAGCCCACCACTGTCCGCAGCCCACTCAGCTCTATGCTCACTGTGTCAACAATGACATCTAGCCATCTCATCCTCTGCCGCCTTCTTTTCCTTTTGCCTTCAATCTTTCCCAGCAGCAAGGCCTTCTCTGGTGAGTCCTCTCTTCTCATTTGGTGTCCAAAGTACTTTAGCTTCATCTTCTATATTTGTCTTTCCAAGGAGCAATAAGGGTTAATTTCCTTCAGGACCAACTTATCTGTTGTCTAGTTTTCCATTGTTTCAAGCAAGATTAATATGATCAACACTCTCTTCTAGGAGAACCTGGATTTCCTGGAATACCAGGAGAAAAGGGTATTCCAGGCAAAATAGGTGATTGTCGTGTTGGCTTACCAGGAGTTTCAGGTCCATGTGGACTAATAGGCCCACCAGGTAAGTCCTTTAAAAAAAATTCTAGCACTTGAACAGTATACAAATCACATGGCAAACAAGTCCCCACCCCTCACCCACTCCAAAAAAGCTGATTTTACCATAGGCATGTACACCAGAGCTTGGAAATGTTACCTTTTTAAAACTATAGGTCCCAGAATTCCACATGCTGGCTGGGGAATGTTGGGGTTGCAGTCCCTAGAAATAAACTTTAAAAGTTCTACCATGATTGTTTGCTTCATGCATAAGTAGATAGGCTGCTGCGAGAGTTTTGCAGGTATTGTATCCTGCCAGTGATACCTTTTATCACATTATATGGTGTATTACATCAGATAACATTGTGTCATTGATATTTCAGTTATTCGTTTTTTTAAAAAAAAATAAGGAAAAAAGATTCAGAAAAAATAATTCATTTAGTAAATGTATGCCTTTAAATGTACAATTAAAACTCAAAGATGTACCAGCCATAATGACTTTGGGTTAGGGGTACACAGAAAGAGCCTCCTCGAAGATTGAGGTATTTTTGAACCACAATCGGTTGTACCCAGTGGTGGACATCAGCAGGTTCTCAACAGTTCACCAGAACCGGTAGCAGAATTTCTGGCTGGCCCTGCCCATCCAAGTTTTGAAATAAATTAGTCCTAATTTGGGAGCAACACAGGACTTTCCCCCTGCCCACACCCACCACATCATGCCCACAGTGTGGTAGTAAACATTTTTGGAGCCCACCACTGGGTGTACCCTGGTAACATTCACCTTGTGTTGCCAGATAATCTTTGTCACACCAGGTCAGGCAGAAGAAACTGCAGAATGAACTGCAGGTGCTTTCGTTTTGGTGGTTTCACGTCTGTCCTTGACACGGAAGAAGAAGAGGAATAGGTGGAAACCTTTTGTGCTAGCACCATACTCTTGTACTGTCTAATCTCAGGTCCACCACCATAACTTGATCCACTGGCACAACTGCTGTGCTGGCTGCCCTTTATGGAAGGGGAAATGGAAGTAGAAGATGAATTACACTGAATCTAAATGTTAGCTCTGCCTATTCACACCCATCTTGGGTAACTGGCATTGTGTCTTTACTCTATTGTCTGCTTTTTGAAAGTGATCTTAAAAATAAATCTATAGCTAGTTCTTTTTTTATATTATCCTAGGAATACGAGGAGAATTAGGACCCAAAGGAGACCCAGGTTTCCCAGGATTAGACATTCCTGGGTTCAGAGGTCAATCTGGGCTACCTGGAATTCCTGGTCAACAAGGAGGTCCAGGATTGCCTGGCATCAAGGGACAGCCAGGCAGTCCAGGTGTGCCAGGTATACCAGGTGAGTGCTCTTTGACAAAAATGTGAGGTGAGCACTTTAGAAATACCACTTATTTCCCTTTTGCTTCTGTGGAAGATTTGTTGGTACAATCACTATAATTAAAAATTAAGGTTATGGCATCATTGTAAGCATATACAGTATATATGTGGTGAAACAGAATGATGTCTTATTGTAAACTTGAAATTACATGTGACCTGTTGCTTAGGCAATGGGGCATGCATACCCTTTGAATATCTTGATGATATACCTTACTTTCTGCAGGTTCAAGGGGAGAATTAGGTTTGATGGGTCCTGTAGGTATTCCTGGACTACCTGGAGTCTTTGGAAATCCTGGCATCCCTGGAAGCAGGGGTAAGTTATATAGTGTTTCCTTTATCTTTCATTATTTCTACAATCCGAGGGTCAACTGCTTGTGTATAAGCGCCTGTGCTGTATCTTCTAGTTCTCAAAATCTAAAACAAATCATTCCATGTAGACTAACTCCTGTATTTAAATGTGAACTGATGAGGTGGACTTGATCCATGAATGCTCACATTTAAATACAGAATTTTTTGGAATAGTAACCATGTTAGTTTGTAGTTCAGACATATCAGAAAACAAAATAAAATAAACAAAAAAATAAAACAATCAAAAACACTGTAGCACTTTAAAGACTAACTGCTATATTTTTATTGTTAGCTTTCGTGGCTCAAGTCCACTTCTTCAGACAAAGACTGAAACTTACAGGCATGCTTTTTATACACCAAATTCAGGGGGTCAAAGGGAGAAGGGTGTGGTCAAGCAAGATGACAGACAAGCAAGCATAACAATACAACTTCACACAGCCATTAGCAACAATAGATTATTCAGATTAGCTCTAAATGACTCCCTTTCAATCTTAAGGTTGCTGAGAAAGCCCATTCTGGTCTCTGATCAATCTTTGACCTGCATGTCAGAAAACAAACAAAAACACTGTATCTGGTTACTTTCTGTTTTTCTAAAGAGAATTGGCAGGAAAGTTGTAATATAATATATACAATCATATAGCAATCTGTGTATCAAATTTGATAATTTCCAAGAAACCCTTCGCTACTATTTAGTCCTCTGCGATGGGTGTCAAGTTTTGTAATTTCTCTGTTCCAGAATTGTAACTTTCAGGTCTTGGATAGAGTGTCCAGTTAGATTGAAGTGGTTTGAGACAGGTTTCTCTGTGTTGCCATTCCGGATGTCTGATTTGTGTACATTAATTCTTTTGTGTAAAGATTGTCCTGTTTGTCTTACATAAAGCACGGATGGACATTTTTGGCAAGAGATGGCATAAATCTCATTGGCAGAAGCACAAGTAAAACTGCCTTTAATGTTGTGTGTGGTGCCGTTGAGTCCAGTAATGCTGTGGGGGCATAGTTGACATCTGGATTTGCAGCAGGGTCTAGTTCCCATATCTGCTCCACCTCTGTGTAGTCTGTTGTGTGTCAATAGTTGTTTGAGATTGGAGAGTTGTCTATAAGCAAGTAGTGGTCTGTCACCAAGGGCCTTGGAAAGTGAAGCACTCTTGTCCAAGATGGGTTGGAGATCCCTCATTATGCGTGTGAGGGGTTTAAGTTGAGGGCTGAAGGTGACAGCCAGTGGTGTGCAATTGCTTTCCCTTCTGGGCCTGTCTTGTAGTAGATCACTCCTGGGTATTCATCTAGCCCAGTTGATTTGTTCTTTAACCATATTGGATCGGTACTGTAGTTCAAGAAATGCATTTTGTAAGTCCTTGAGCTTGGCATTCCTGTCATGTGGGTCTGAGCAGATACGATTGTACCTGAGGGCTTGGCTGAAGACAATGGATTTTGTTGTGTGTTCTGGATGGAAGCTGGAGGCATGCGGGTAAGCACATCTGTTCGTGGGTTTGCGATATAGTGTGGTACTAAGATGTCCATTTTGTAGTTTCACAGTGGTGTCCAGGAAATTTACTTGTTGTGTAGACTGGTCCAAACTCAGTTTGATATTTGGGTGAAAATTATTGAAGTCTTGGTGGAATTTTTCCAGGGATTCTTTTCCAAGCGTCCAGATGAAGAACATGTCATCAATGTATCTCAAATAGACAAGCGGTTTATAGGCACAGCAGTTAAGAAAACATTGTTCTAGATCAGCCATGAACATATGAGCATACTATGGAGCCTTGCGAGGACCCACGGCAGTTCCGTTGATTTGGAGATAGGTTTCATTGTTGACGGTGAAGTAATTGTATGTAAGTACAAAGTTGCACAGGGAGGTGACTGTGTGGGCTTCATTTTTTGTTTTTAATGATGTTCCTTATGGCTTGTAATCTATCTTTGTGTGGAAGGTTGGTGTATTTAAATACAGGAATTAGTATTTTAAGCGCTACAACTTTTCTTGTTTTGTTTTATTTATTTACTTACACTCTGATATGCTTGCACAGGCTAACATGACTACGACCTCAAACATTTCATTCAATGTAGAATCATGTAACTGCTGGAAGAGGTTTATTTCATTTAAAAAATAATAATCTGTCACCATTCCATCTGGCCCACCACTGCCACTGCATCCAGAAGTGAAAACAGACGTGTTTATGTCAGCTGTAAAATACACCTGCACATGTTTAAATGCACCTAGGCTGTAATAAACATGGAAGTGGGCGCATTTACGACAGCTGTAAATATGCCCACTTCCATAGGGTGTGATCCAGCCCGCTCAGCTGATCAGGGTGTCAGGGTCAGGCTCGCGACATAAAAAGGTTGGGAACCCCTACCTTACATTCCTTTTCTGTAATAAAAAATGGCAAATTCTGCCTATATTTCTTTTATATCAGTCTTTTTTTAAATTTTAAACCAGTTTTGAAAGAGTATAATTGTTCTAGTTTGTTCCAAAGGTACTCAGGATATTAAAGTTTAGTAAGATATTTATGCATATATGCTCAAGTGAGCCCTTGTGGTGTAGTGGTTAAATTATAGTATTGCAGCCAAAACTCGGCTCACAATTTGAGTTTGATCCTGTTGAGTTCAAAGTTGGCTCAGCCTTCCATTCTTCCATGATCAATAAAATGAGTACCCAGTGAGTGCTATAAGCACTATGGAGCAGTGTATAAGCGTGATTTCTACTGCTATTCCTTCCACTGTTATTCTATCTTGGAATTAATGTACTGTGAAATAAATTGCTGCCCTCCCGTTGTTTGTCTGAGCTCTTGATTAAATTGCTTGATTCTGTTTTGTTATTTTAAATTGTAGGTTCTCCTGGCTCTCCAGGGCCAAAAGGAATAAAAGGATCTTTGGGACAAAAAGGGGATCCAGGTAATAAAGGTTCTCCTGGAATATCAGAGTCCAGAGTGATTTCTGGAGATAAAGGAGAAAAAGGAGCTAAAGGTAAGTGGCATTTAGGTAAGTGGCAACTAGTTACCTGCTGTCATCATTACTATATTTTCTTCTTAGTTTTATTCTCACTTCAGCACTTGCAAGAAAGCATGAGGCAGATCATGACCCATCGCTCAAACCATATGATATTCATTCACCAACATGTATTAAAGCTCTATCCCTGAGAAGTACACAAGTAACAAAAATGTTAAATTATGAGACAATAGGCATAAAGCATTTAGCTCTATTTCTATATAATCTACCTACCAACCATGCTTGTATACATCTCATCTGAGAGTTTTCCTACTTTGGATGGTTCACATAGTTAAAATAGCAAGATCACAAGATAAGGAAATTCAGTCACAATTCTCCCCATCTGATGGCACCATCTAAAAAGAAAGTCTTAATTTAAATAAGGTTAACTTTTATTTATTATTTATTTAATCACACTTTTATGCCACCCTCCTCAAAAAGACCCAGGACGGCTAACAAACTCTCCAAAACACTTAGAACAGAATAAAAACACAATATAAAAATCAAAATTAAATGCTTAAAAAGATTAAGCAAAAAGATTAAGTAAGACACAGAGACAGAGAGAGGGAGGAGGTCAGATGAGCCAACAGACTGGGGTAACCGTCTGGCCCATACCCCATATATGCTCTGCTAGCCAGATCTTAACCCCCTTCCTAAAGGGTAGCAGCTCCGTCTGGAGATGTAGGTCACTTGGCAGGAGGTTCCATAGGGCCAGAGCAGACACAGAGAAGGTCCTCCTCCTACTGCTAGAGAGGTGTGCCTCTCTAGCTAATGGTACAACCAGAGAGCCTCTCTGGTCTGCTCTGGTGGGATGGACAAATGTTCTTAGGGCAATGCAGTCTCTTAGGTATCCTGGCTCACTACCATATAGGGCTTTAAAGGTAATAACCAGCACCTTGAATTGCACCCGGAGGCAAACTGGCAGCCAGTGCAGCTCCGTTAGCAATGGTGAGGTGCGAGCAGCCTGGACCATTTGCAGCCTCAGAATGGTCACCAAGGGCAGCCCCATGTAGAGCGCATTACAATAATCAAATCTGGAGGTGACCAAAGCATGTGTGATCATGAGCAAGGAGTCCCAGTCTAGGAGTGGACGTAACTGGCGTATTACATGAAGTTGTGCAAAAGCCCTCCTGGCCATGACTGCCACCTGCTCTTTGAGCAGTAGTCGTGAGTCCAAGAGGCCCACCGGATTATGCACCAGATCTGTTTGGGGCAATACTGCCCCATCCAGAACCAAAGATGGTAGCTCCCGAATTAACACAGGACCCCTGATGCACAACCACTCAGTCTTGTCGGGATTCAGCTGTAGCCCGTTGTCCCCCATCCAGACCCTCACAGCCTCCAGGCACCTGGAAAGGACTTGCACTGCATCACATGGGTCTCCATGGGCTGAGATATACAGTTGGGTATCATCTGCATATTGATGATACCTCACTCCATGAGAACAAATGATCTCACCCAGCAGTTTCATGTAGATGTTAAATAGGAGAGGTGAGAGCACCGAGCCTTGAGGTACCCCATATTGGATCAACATAGGGATGGATTTCTCACCCTCCAACCACACTGACTGGGTCCGGTCCTTCAGAAATAAGGAAAACCAGGACAATATAGTGCCCCGGATCCCCAGTCCTCGGAAACTTCCCAGAGGGATACCATGGTCGACGGTATCAAAAGCCTCTGAGAGGTCAAGAAGAACCAAGACAGATGGATGTCCACCATCCCACTCTCTCCAGAGATTATCCACAAGCGTGACCAAAGCAGTTTCTGTACCATATCCAGGCCTGAATCCTGACTGAAAAGGGTCCAGATAATCTGCTTCATCCAGGATCTCCTGTAACTGCTGTGCCACTGCCTTCTCCAAAACCTTGCTCAGGAATGGAAGGTTGGAGACAGGCCAGTAGTTGGTCATAACTGCAGGGTCAAGGGATTGCTTCTTTAGGAGGGGACACACCAAAGCATGTTTTAAGGTAGCAGGAAAAAACCCACCCTGAAATAATGGCCTTGACCCAACCACCTGTCACCGCCCTGGCAGATTTCACCAACTAACATTAACAAACCAGTTACAACATGAAAAAACTAATTGGTAGGGAGAACATTTGGAAAAGCCTCCTTAAACAGAAAGGTTTTTAATTGTTTTTAAATACAGTAATACCTCGGATAACGTTTACCTCGGATAACACTAAAATCGCATAACATTAAGTAATCTGGGGAGGAGAATTGGATTGAATAACGTTAAGGTCCTATGGGATGGATCAGATAACAACCGCTAAAGCCTGTGCAGTTACAATGTATCTCTATGGAGCTTTAACGTTATCCGATACATCCCATAGGATTTTAACATGCATCTGATAACACTAAAAATTGGATAACACCAAGATTTGTGGAACCAAGTCTTGGTGTTATCCGAGGTATTACTGTATATCCAGGGATGGGGTTGGCACAGCTCTACAATCAAGGCATTCTATAACGTAAGTGCCGCCACTGAGAAGGCCTTTTTCCTTGTCAAGGTCTTTCTTGCCATTCTCAGTGTCAGCACCTGGAGCTGTCCTGCTTGAGAAGATCATGTGATGCAGGCAGATAAACTATGGAGACATTCTGCATGCTGGTCCCATTCTAATTTTATATCAGGATCAGGGGAAACCCCACATAGAGAGCATTACAGTAGACAATCTTTGAGACCACCAAACCATGGGCTAGGGTTGTTAGGAAATGTCTGTCCAAGTTGGATGAAGTTGGGCAATTTGGTGTAATTGAAAGACCATGGCTTTACAAACTGCCACATTCTGTAATTCCAAATTAAGGGCTGGATTTAAAACAGCAGGACCTCCGTCTTGTTGGGATTCAGTTTTAACTTCTTAGATTTTATCTATTCCATTATTGAGGCCAGACAGTGATCAAGACATCAGATTGCATCCACTGCAGAGGATGTAAAGGAGAAAGAGTTGAGTGTCATCTGCATATTGATGACATCAAACTTCAAATCTCCTGATGACCTTTCCCAATACCTTCATATATATGTTAAATAACATCAAGGAGATGATCAACCCCTGGGGCACCCCATATTGAAGTGTCTATGGGGCCTATACAACCTCCTTGAATTGAATTTTCTGAGTTCAGCTGCCAAGGAAGGACCAGAACCACCATACTACAGTGCCCCTGATTACTCACCCCAGCATTCTTCCTATAAGGATACCATGGTCAATGGTGTCAAAAGTCACAAAGAGAACCAGAAGCACCAGGAAAGATGAAATCCATGTGTCTGCTTCCCAGAGAAAGTAATCGTGGAGTGTGACCAGTGCAGTCTCGGTGCCCTGGCAAGGTCTGAACCCTGACTGGAATGGATCTATACAAATGGTTTTATCCAAGAATGTCTGCAGCTGATCAGCCACAGGGAGCAAAATACACTTGCACAATCCTGATCCTATTTTTGTGACCTTCACATAGGTAGAGGGCCTCCCAACCCACACTTGAGATAGCAGAGACCCTGCTGATACTAATGGTATCCTTGTAAATGACAACAATCCCACCACCACCCTCAGTTTTGCCCTGATGCTGGGTGGGCATGTTAAGGCCAGGGCTGGACCACTGGCCTATGTAGACGGCTATTTATTTGAACAGTTCATCCTCACATTTCTCCTACATGTTAATTGAGAAACTACATGTAAGGCCTTCCCTACATGTCTTCGAAGCCTGGCTGTTGTTCCTCCATTGAAAAATGGGATCAAGAGGATACAGGTTCCAGATTAAATTATGCTTAAACCTTCTCTTCAACTCCTAGTGGCAGCTTCTATTCTACAGGGTGATCCATAAGTCTCTACACATCCATATGTGTTATAATTTATTTTTTCAGATAAATATGGCTGAATTAAGCCCATGTACACTTGAAGAGTGTATTGTGACAAGTGCATGGGTATATGAGTGCAAGAATACTGGTGACATCCTGGATACAATAAGTGGCAAATTTAGAGAAAGATTCAATAGGAACTTACAGTCCACCCTGTAGATTTCAAATTTCCAACTGGAAAGGGGAAATTTCCATCTGAAATGGAGCAAGTCATATATTAGGGGAAATATTGCATGCTCTCCTGTCACTTCTCTGTTGAAAGATGCATCCTTCTGGGTCCACCTAGTAAAAGGGAAGCAGAAGCTATCTTTGAATACATGTGATAGAGGTCGCAAAATCGTCTATTATTTTGAAGAAAGAGTGGTTTTTGGTTCTTTTGTTAAGTGTAAGCTATGCCATTGTTGTTATAGGATTTCCAGGACGAATGGGACTCAAAGGAGAAAAAGGAGAATTAGGTGCACAAGGATGTGTAGGCCTCAATGGGCAACCAGGAACACTAGGTCTACCAGGTATGGAGACTTCTTTTATTTTTTAAAATCAACCCCTATATAAGTTACATAGGGAAGAATCCTGAATCATATTCCATTGGCCCAGTAATTTGCACCACTAAGATAAAAAACTATATAACTCACTCAGGAAAAAAGCTTGGCTTAACACAATTGTCCACAGTTGCATTCTTTCCCATAGTTGAATTAGAAATCAGTGGTTCCCAACAAGGGGTACACAGCCCACTAGTGGACTTCAATTCCCAGAAGCCTAAGTCAGTACATTGGCTGATCAGTGCTTTGGGGAAATGACTTGGGCTTCTGGGAATTGAAGTCCAAAAACCAGCATTTGGGAAACACTGAATTAGATAATCATCTTCCTTATGGATACAGCTATAGACACTTCTTGTATTATTATCTAATACAGTAAAACCTCATATAACACTAAAACCTGGTTCCACAAGTCTTCGTGTTATATGATTTTTAGTGTTATCTGATCCTCTATGGGATCCATAGAGATACATTGTAACCACACAGGCTTTCGCGGTTGTTATCTGAAGCATCCCATAGGATCTTAATGTTATCTGATGCAATTCTTCCCCCCAGATTCCTTGATGTTATGCGATTTTCGTGTTATTCGATACTAATGTTATATGAGGTATTACTGTATGCCAAAAAAATGCCCATCCACTATTACTACCTCAGTCCCTTACTATGTAGTTAGTGTTAGGTTAAAGATATTTTATGTGTGTATGTGTAGCATTAGGTCTCCCTTGCTCAAAAGCTAGTTACATCCAACTTTAGAGGCTAATGCTCATCTTCATTTAAAGCCAAAGAGCCAGTGCTGTCTGCATCTGCAGACATTTCTGGGGTCATGTGGCAGGCATAACTAGACACCGGAGCACATGGAACACTGTTACCTTTCTGGCCAAAGCAGTACCTATTTATCTACTTGCAAACTCTTGCTTTTGAACTGCTAGGTTGACAAGAGCTGGGACAGATGGTGGGTGCTCATTCTGTAATGCAGCACTTGGATCTTGAACTGCTGACCTGCTGACCTTCTGGTCCTGAAACTCAACATCTTAACCACCAAACCACTGTGACCCTTATGTATCGCATTAGCCTAATCCTAATTCCATGGGAAGTACCAAATCCATTGAGTATCAAGAAAGAGAAAGAAGTATCAGGCCAAGAGAAAGATGGTAATCTTTTTATTTAACACTCCCCAAAACAGAGGTGATTAGTATAACACAGCCAGATGGATGATACATGTCCCAACTAATCCTAAAGTGCAGGAAAAAATAATAGTACTGTACTGTATACTGGTAACCCTGGTGATACTTTCAGGATCCAAAGGAGATAAAGGACTTCCAGGAATGCTTGGTAGACAAGGATTTCCAGGAGCTCAAGGAGACAGAGGAAACATGGGAGTACCAGGTGATTTCACTGAATTTATCTCTGTAGTCACTAAGGTTATAGTGCTGTGATAACCTGCATAACAAATAGCCTGGATACAAGACTAATATGAAAATAAGAACTGAAAGACAATAACACTGACACTGATTTTTATATATATACACAGTATCATTGAATAGTGCAGCATATAATCTAGCAACAACTATAAATAGGCCAGAACAAAGGTTGTGGATGTACGACTCCTTGCTATAGTGTTATTTAATTTCTTTATGTAATTCTCTTGGAACAACTCTTGATTAAAGAGTGACTTGAATGTTTTCTTAATCGATTATAAAGTGACAGAGGGCAACAGAAATTAGTATCAAAATGGGACACAATTTTGTCTTTATTGCATGATTTGTTTTTTGGTTTGGTAGTGTTGATCTTGGTTTGTTTTTGAAAACTTTTTTTCCGAATAAAACTCCCAATTTTAAAGTAATGTTTGTGTCACTTCAGGTCCTAAAGGTGACCCAGGTTCAGTAGGTTTCCCTGGAATATCAGGCATGACAGGGCCAGCTGGCTTACCTGGTATACCAGGGGATAAAGGAGAACCAGCCTCTCCTGAAGTTGGACTGCCAGGAAACCCAGGACCCAAGGTAGAGAAAGCTAACAATAGATTTGAATTTTGATTTCAGAAGGTTTGTCTCTTAATCATTTTGATGTTGTATTTGACTGATTATGCTAGGGTGATCCAGGTCTACCAGGAGAAAGAGGAAGAAAGGGCGAAAGAGGATCACCAGGTCGGCCAGGGCTTGTTGGAGAACCTGGATTATTGGGAAACAGAGGGGTTATTGGTCAACCAGGAATTCCAGGTAAAATGTGTTTTTGGTTTAGAACATTAGGCACAAAGAGCAGTGGAGAAATTCTGACTACTCTAAAGGAGTAGTTTTATGTTATTGCAGTCACCTTACACTGTTTCTGTTTGAGCTGAATCTGCCATATGAATTACTAGCAACCATTTTAGAAATTACAACCATCCCCACATGATATGTTCTTCATGGTTAAAGACCTTCCATCTGTAGTACCCTAAGAAAAAACATTATAATACAATACAGTATATATCAATGTTGTTTTCAGTTCTTTTCATCTATTATTATTATTATTATTATTATTATTATTATTATTATTATTATTATTATTATTATTATTATTATTATTATTATTATTATTATTATTATTATTATTATTATTATTATTATTAAACTTATATGCCGCCCTACTCAGCGAAAACCGACTCAGGGCGGCTCACAACACAA
Source organism: Furcifer pardalis (assembly GCA_030440675.1). Lineage (NCBI taxonomy): Eukaryota > Metazoa > Chordata > Lepidosauria > Squamata > Chamaeleonidae > Furcifer > Furcifer pardalis. Next base: position 260,794,860 of record CP126890.1, read on the forward strand.
TCAAATACAATGCAACAATTCAATAAAACAATAAAATGTCACAACACAATGAAATATCATACATCAATAATTCAAAAAATAGAATATCACAAAATACAGTACAGTAAGATAAAACCCCAATATACGTCATAAAGTTACAAAAATATTACAGAACCCATAGGAACATTACACAATCTTACAAAGAAAAAAGTTACAAAAAGACATCCCCACCCCACTCACCCTGGATCCTACCCATTAAGCTGGTGGGCATCTAGCTTCCTGGATGTGCATGGATGTCTCCTGGGGCATTTTAATATAGAGCTGATCTTGATCCAAGCTGATTGTACAATTTAATATTAGATCACAAGGGCAGCAATTGTTGAATTGAATGAAAGAATAAGGAAACTGTTCACAGGTAACTGCGATGATCTAGAGTAGATTGCATTATCCTTGATAATACCATGGAAATTGACACTTTCCTGTTTAAATATCTGGAAATCCATGTAGAGAATGGATAAATGGGAGTAATAGAAAGGAGTTCATCTTCCATAAAGGGAAAAAGGAAGTATTTGGAGCAGTTTCACCTCTTCTCTACGAATGATCTACTAATCATTTTGTATTGAAAACAAAAATTCAGATGTGATTAACAATTGTTATTATAACATCCTTTTAAAATGGCTACCGTATATACTCGAGTATAAGCTGAGTATAAGCTGAGGTTTTTTGCCCCAAAAAGGTCAATCACCACAGGGGTCCCAAGACAACCATGGATTGAGATGTGCCAACAATTTAATTAATTCTGTCATCTTTTCGTGTATTTTGATTATTGAAACTCACTAGCAGTTGCTGCATTTCCCACCCTTGGCTTATACTCGGCTCAATCTATTTTCCTGGGTTTTCAGGTCAAAATTGGGTATCTCGGCTTATATTCGGGTCGGCTTATACTCGAGTATATACAGTACTTGTTTTTCTTCTTTTTATAGGACAGTCGGGGCCTGCAGGTCAAAAGGGTAGCAAAGGTATTAAAGGATTGCCAGGACAAAATGGCATCAGAGGCTTTCCAGGTCTGTGACTTTTACATTTCCTGCTGTTTTGTTCTACTCATTGTTGAAAAATAAAAACCTATACTTTTCACTGATTGAGAGGGAGAAGCAGTTACCAGATACCCGTACTTGAATACAAATTATTCTAATCTCTTTCAGGGAAGTTTGTTACAAAACTGACATATATCTCATGCAAACTGAAAAATACACTGATGCTTGTAATCTGACAACAACAAAAGCACCATTCACTTGCCATGGATCAAGTTATTTCCCTTTCTCCCTCTTTTTCTCCCTTTTTTCTCACAAGCACATACATGCTAGAGAAACATTACACTTAATGGTTTTGTACTGCTGTTCATGGCTGTGAGACTATGTTTGGCAAAGTAGATAATTACTTAGGTAGTTCCACTCTAGAGGAATCTCTTTAGGACAGGGTTGTAGAATTTTAATTCTAGTTCATCTTTTGTTTTTTAAAGTGTATACAAAAGCAATTAACACCGGGCATTTATAATACTTAGGTTCAATGGGGTTACCTGGTGTTGATGGACCAGTTGGTGAAAAGGGTAATCAAGGACGTGATGGTATTCCTGGACCTCCTGGAGAAAAGGGAGCACAAGGTTTTCATTTCATTCATTTTTATTTGTGTCTTTGTATCACAACAGCTTTGTGTGAGTGTTTGGAAGATACATATAGCCTACACAAAATGAGGGAAGGTGTGCTTAGGCATTTTAGTTTCATTCTCCTCCATCCATTCCCATTTTTGTTGAACTTCACATGTAGAGAGTGAAAGTCTAGAAGGGAAGCAACCTGTATCTTTCCAGGTACTGAAGAATCATGTGAAATCATTATTAACATTTTAATGGTACGGAATAATTTTATTCTTATAATTGTAATATGTCATCTTTTATATTCTTCTGCATTTGTAATAAGAAATTATATGCAAATATTTATATGCTATTGTACAGGTATCCCGGGTCCATATGTTCCTGGTTCCCAAGGCATTCCTGGTCCCAAAGGTGAAAAGACCCTTTTTTTAATTGGACTGTATTTCTGGTTGTGCGTACTGTAAGTGTGTGTATGTGCTGTTCTTGACAGATCCCTAGGTAGATATGCAGTTGGGATCACTGCCTTAAAAATTGTGTGATCACATGCAATGTTGCTGATCCAGTGCAAAGGTTTGTGCAAATATGTATGCTATGCAGACATTGAATAGAATCTTGGCTGAAGAGTTGCATTCAATGCTTTTGTTCCATGGGGAGAGATAACTTCCATTCACAGACCAAAAGTTGTTCTTTTGAAAGGGGTCTTCCTTGAATTCAACTCAATGTCTGTGAACAGAAGTTGGATACAAGCCCACTTTTCATTGATTTCACTACCTATACTATTTCACTACAGCATGTACATATTTAGCTTTGAAAAATTCTGGAAGCCTTCATGGCATGTTTAAAATTTATCTAATTTTTGTTCAATTATTATGCATAGGTATCAAAGGAGATATGGGGTTGCCTGGTTTTCCAGGACTACAGGGAGTTAAAGGTCCTATGGGGGACCAAGGACCAAGAGGACCTTCTGGCATACCTGGACAACCGGGACATCCAGGAAAACCTTGCATAATAGTTCCAGGCCCCAAAGGAAACAGAGGCCTCCCTGGTCTTGATGGACAACCAGGTAGGAAGCTGTGAATGCACAGGTCTGTCCATAGTTCTCTCCAGATATAAAGTTGTTTGGAAAATCTTAGTAGGTTACTGAGATTTTAAGTGCATCAAATTAAAATGCACTTGTTAAAATAATGCACGTTTACATATACCTTTCTGTTTGGGTGGTAGGTTGTTTTTCCCTTCCCCCTTTTAATTTTTTTAACAAGGGGAAAGATAGAATATTCAAATTCTTGTAATAGTTGTTGTAGTCTGCCACATTGGTACAAATCATGTCCATCCCATGTTCCATTCTGGTTAATTAATTTTCTACTAAGGATCAAATCCTGCATTGAGGGTTGGGCAGCCAACTCCATCACATAGGATGAGGTTTTATCAGCCAAGACCAATCCATTATGTTGTGGCTTATCTCTTCCACTTGTAGTTTATGTTGCAGTAAATTTTTCATGAGGCCAGGTTGAAAACCTGATGCTTTTGACCCCTGCAATTGGCCTACACAGAGCATTATTTCACTCTGTATAGTTCACCCCCTCACCATATTGAGGAATGCAGTGGGGTTTTTTTGGGGGGGTTCAAAGAATACACTTTGCTGGACATATGCTCCACATGGATAAGTAACACCCTGTCATGATTACTATTAACTGGATAAAATCAGGTGGTTGGAGGAGGAGAGGAAGACCAAAGAAGACCTGGCACTGAACTTTCCAGAATGATCTAAGAAGCATCAATCTAGAGAGGAAGAATGAAGAAAATGTGGATCGAACATTATGGAAAACATTTGTAGCCCAATGTTTTTGGCACAGGATGTAGAGAGAAAGTGAATATAGGATATGGACTGTACTTGCCCACTTTTAAAAGTCTTCTAAAGCTTGGTTCTCCACACCCAGAATCATGATGGAGAAACACTAACAGCAACTACTAATTCAAAGTTGAGGTGTTACCAAGAGAAGCAGATATCCTACTACATAACTGTGTATTTATTGTGCTTCTAATGTTATTGTTTTTTAAAAATATATTTTTAATTATATATAAACACCAATTTTTATATAATCAGTATAACAGATATAATACATGGGACATATGTTTATATCTATTGAAACCATAGTATTAATGTATCAATCAGTTATGGAACTGATCAAGTCAACTCCAACTGATGGCAGACTTCCCACTGTTTCCTAGGTATAAAATACTCAAGTGTGGATTATCAGTCCACTTCTTTTAGTGGCACTCTGGAACACTGCAGCTTCCCCAAGGCTGCATAGGTAGCAAGTCACTTAGTTCATCAGCCATACACACTATTGTGATCTTGTCTGTCTCCTCTTTCAAGGGCCACTGTGTCCTGTCTGTATACAACCTCCAGCTCAAACAGAATTCACAAATTGCATGTACTAATGTAACTTTAAAAAAACACATAGGTGTTCCAGGTATCCCAGGACCTGCTGGGTTTCCTAGCCTCAGTATTAAAGGAAGCAAAGGTGATCGAGGAGCAGATGGTTTACCAGGTCCACCAGGAATTAGAGGAGACACTGGTCTGCCCGGTCCACCGGTAAGTGACAAAAAAAGTTCTTCTTTATCCATTTGTCATGCTTAAATCTTAAGGCAGGGAGGCAGCATTGGTGGAAGAAGCTATGTGATAAAAATTACTGCAGGAAAAAATGTAATAGTGGATAATCATTATAACAGCTGAATCCCGGCAAGACTGAGTGGCTATGGGTAAGGGGCCCTGCGCTAACACGGGAGTTACCAGCTTTGGTTCTGGATGGGGCAGTTTTGCCCCAAACAGACCCGGTGCGTAATCTGGGGGTCCTCCTGGACTCACGGCTACTGTTCAATGAGCAGGTGGCAGCCGTGGCCAGGAGGGCTTTTGCACAACTTCGTGTAATACGCCAGTTACGCCCGCTCCTAGACCGGGACGCCTTGCTTATGGTCATGCACGCTTTGGTCACCTCCAGACTTGATTACTGTAATGCGCTCTACATGGGGCTGCCCTTGGTGACCATTCGGAGACTGCAGCTGGTCCAAAATGCGGCAGCCCGGGTAGTGATGGGATGCGGGCGTTATGCTCGGGCCTCGTCACTGCTTCAGGAGCTGCACTGGTTGCCAGTTTGTCTCCGGGTGCAATTCAAGGTGCTGGTTATTACCTTTAAAGCCCTATATGGTAGTGGGCCAGGATACCTAAGAGACCGCGTCACCCTAAGAACATCTGTCCGTCCCACCAGGGCGGATCGGAGGGGCTCTCTTGTTGTTCCATCGGCTAGGGAGGCTCGCCTCGCTGGCACCAGGAAGAGGGCCTTCTCTGTGTTCGCCCCGGCCCTCTGGAACCTCCTTCCAACTGAGCTGCGCATGCAGACAGAGCTCCTGTCCTTCCGGAAGAACTTAAAGACCTGGCTGGCAGGACAAGTGTGGGGTTCCAGGGATGGGGGATCCCATGTGGGGTGGTTAGTCTAGGGATACTACCCTTGACGACACCCCCAGATACTGTTTTTAGTTTATGAATTTTAAATTTTTATATTGATGTGTTTTATTCTGTGCTGTAAGCCGCCCAGAGTCGGGCTTGCCCGATTGGGGCGGGTTAGCAAGTGTGAGAAATAAATAAATAAATAAAATAAACATATGTAGGAGATCTCATAGTTTTCCAGTAGCAATAAGAACAAGGCAACTTCTGGTTTGTAGTTCTTCTTGTGCAGGGTTCCTCAAACTTGGCTCTCCAGATGGTCTTCAATTCCCAGAAGCCCTGATCAGCAGATGTGCTCACTATGGTTTCTGGTGATTGAAATCCAAGAATGCCTGGAGAGCCAAGTTTGAGGAACTGTGTTATAGTGTGTGCTAACAAAATTTCCCTTCTTCATGGAGGAATCTAATGACTAAAGCCTTCCTTGCATTGTGTCTAGCCACTATAACTTCCACATTTTCAGACTCTTTCAGAAATCTCTTTTTGGCTAACTTCATGTTCCTTCTTGCTTTTGCCCAGGTTTTGATAGAGGAAGAACATGATCGTGGCAATAATGGCTTGACAAGTAGCAACTCTAAACAATTATGGTTGCACTGCTAATCCTAGCTTTGATTCGTATTCCCTTGGTTGAATTACTAGAATCTGTTTGTCTTATTAAGTAATTGAAAATAACCTATTTCCAAACAGTCTAGAGTGCCTATTAATGGAGGAAGGCTGTTGTATCAAGTCTTTCTTAGATAACCTTCCAAGTATAGTGACATATTTATCTTATCAAACAACTAGCTGTAAATCTGCTTTTGTTGATAGAAATGTTTATGTGCATGGGAGAGAAGTAAAGGGATGTTAAGTGAAAGGGATCTTTAATTCCCCTTGGAAATGCCCACCCAATGTCAGATAGTATCCATCTCAAATAGGTCACATCCAGTGTTGCCTTTCTCTACCACTAGTTTTCCATTCTCTCACAGAATCTCCTCCTAAAAACAAGTAGCCTAATCTGTGATGTAGTCATTGATGCAAAGTGGTTTTCTTCCTTTTATATGACTCATAGGGAGTTGCAGGTATTCCTGGCTATCAAGGTCTTAGAGGTGACCCTGGTTTTCCAGGATTCCCAGGTGTAAAAGGTAATGTCAAAAGTGTCATCTCATCATTGCATGTAATGTAATGTAATGTTTGGTGGTGATTTTATTGTGAGTTTTATAGTGTGCAATTTTTAATAATTCTTGATTTTTGGATAATTGATTTTAATATTTTTATTTATTTATTTATTTAGTTCAATTTATATGCCGCCCTACTCGGTGCAACCGACTTAGGGCGGCTCACAGCTGCCCTAAGTAGGGATGATTTTTCCCTAGAGAGGTAGGATATAAGTGTAAATAATAAATAAATATTGCTTGCACAGTATACTTCATGAATAAACTGTAAATTGAACTGCTGTGGATAAGGATCAGCCTGTGTAGGAACATGAGTTTGAGTTGAGATATCTCTGGACTTTTGGTTTCCTGAAAGGACTTTACAGTGTTGGCTGCAGGATATGAGGAGTCTCTCCTAGAAAAATGCTCTCACTAGTTTCCTCTGTCACTGCTGCAAAAATGCTTGTGCTTTCCCCTTTTAAGACTTAAGTTCAAAAATGCCAGGATCATGCAAGGTTCTTCTTCTCATTCTTCTCATTACTTGTATGCTTGGAAAGAGCAAGTTCAAGAGGCATTGTCAAATGATTGCTTTCTTTCTCATGTTCAAATCAAACTGGGATGAACTGCCACTCTCTTCTGAAGTTTTCAGATACATGGCAGATGCAAGCTCTTGACCCTGGATGAAGGAGAAAAGTTAGACCTGTTGAGTTATTTACTTCACATATGGAGCCTCTGTGTGATAATGCATTATTCCCAATGTAGCCAACATAACTTTTATTGAGGAAACAGTAAAACCTGGAAAAGGAAGGCTGCTGTACTAAAGTAGCATTTCTGCAAGGGGCATGATCCAAGGTAAAGCAGCTTACCTTCTTCAGACTGTTTTGTTTCTGGTATTGAGACTGTCTCAAGATAAAGAAAATTGTTTCTTCATTAAAAGAAGATAGCATTTTAAATAGTTAATTATCTTTTGACCTTCTTCAGGGGTCATGGAAAGTAAGAAAGCATAACATGCAATTAAAGTGATAATCCACACATTAAACAGCAAGTTTAAAATATCCGAATCACATCCATAATCATAATTGTTTTATGCATACTGCTAAATTAATACTAATTAATATTCCTGACAATCTCCAAATTGATGAAGTCGCAGCTGTTGATATACTGACAGGAGGAACCAATACTTATGTTTTTCTCTTGACTTTTTTCTTTCAGTGGGCCTGTTTTGTAACTGCATGCTGATATAACCTGGACTGAGAGTCGGAAACATTTAATTTAAACTTCCAGAAAGCTCAGGATACAGGGGAAGAGCCTTGAATAGTAAAAATATCACTACCAAATTGCCACCATATTGTTTTTCAGTCGCACAGTCGATTCCGACCTTATGGACCATTGCACACCAGGCACCTCTGTCCTCAACCATCTCCCTCAAGCTGCCCAGCTTTATGCCCATTGCATCTTCAATAACATCTAGCCATCTCATCTTTGCCCCCCCTTCTTCTTTTGCCCTCCACCTTTCCCATCACCAAGGCCTCCTCAAGTGAATCTTCTCTTTTCATTTGATGTCCAAAGTACTTTAGCTTCATCTTTACTATTTGACCTTCTAAGGAACAGTTAGGGTTGATTTCTTTTAGGATCGACTTATTTGTTCTCCTTGCTGTCCAGGGTACTCTGAAAACTCTCATCCGACACCACATTTCAAAGGCATCTGTTCTTCTGTGCTCAGCTTTCCTAATGGTCCAGCTCTCACAATCATACATTACAACTGGGAATACCATTGCTTTGACTATACGAATTTTTGTTTGCAAGGTGATGTCTCTACTTTTCACACTGTTCCCTAGGTTTTTCATAGCTTGTCTCCCAAGAATCAGTCAACTTTTTATTTCATGGCTGCAATCACCATCTGCAGTGAGACTTGATCCTAAGAAAGTAAAATCTGTCACGGCTTCTACTTCTTCTCCATCTATTTTCCAGGAACTGATAGGGCCTGTTGCCATTCTCTTGGTTTTCTTGATGTTGAGTCTCAAGCCAGCTTTTGCACTCTCTTCTTTCAACCTAAGCAGGAGCTTCCTTACGTCTTCCTCACTTTCTGCCATTAGGATAGTATCATCTGCACATCTCAAATTTTTGATGTTTCTCCCAGCAATTTTGATCCCAATTTGTGATCCGTCCAACCCTGCATTGCGCATTATGTGCTCTGTGTATAAGTTTAATAAGCAGGGTGACAAAATGCAGCCTTGTCTTACTCCTTTTCCTATTCCAAACCACTCTGTCATTCCACATTCTGTCCTAACTGTTGCTTCTTGACTGTTGTACAGATTTCTCATGAGGCATATAAGGTGTTCTGGTGTTCCCATCTCTTTAATTATTTGCCGCATTTTGTTGTGGTCCACACAGTCAAAGGCTTTGATGTAGTCAATGATACAGAAGTAGACTTGTTTCTGATATTCCTTTGTTTTCTCCATGATCCGATGTATCTTTGCAATGTGGTCTCTAGTCCCCCTGCCTCTTCAGAACCCAGCATGCACTTCTGGTAATTCTCTCTCCACATGCTGCTGAAGTCTATTCTGTATTATCTTGAGCATAACCTTGCTACCATCAGGATTACCAGTGGCAATCTGGTGGCAATTTTTTACTATTAGGGCTATTCCCCCTTTTCCCTAAAGACTTCCACAAGTCAAAAAGGAGACCTAAGGAATCTCAGAACCTAATATGTGGTAGGTGGGTGGGCTAGGAAACTTCCCATGAATTTAAATTAAATGTTACCAGCACCCAAGCCAGGTTATGCCAGTGTAAAGTTACATCAATAGGTCCTGGTGTCAAGGTCTCGACCAGTTGTCTGGAGGCAGTTAGGGTCTGAATCGGGGACAACAGACTACATCTGAATCTGGCAAGACTGAGTGGCTGTGGGTGAGGGGACCTAGCCCTCATAAGGAGTTATAAACGCTGGTTTGGGATGGGGCATCATTGACACAATCCAATCAGGTGCGCAACCTGGGGGTCCTTCTGGACTTGCAGCTCCTGCTCTAGGAGCAGGTTATGGCCGTGGCCAGGAGGACCTTCAGGCAAGTGTGTGTTATTAATCAATTTTGCCCACTCCTGGACCTGGAGGCCCTGATCACCTCCAATTTGGACTGATGTAATGCGCTCTACATGGGACTGCCCTTGATGACCATCCGGAGACTGCAGTTGGTCCAGAATGTGTCAGCCTGTGCAGTGGTGGGGTGTGGTTGTTTCGCCTGTGCCTTGCCACTGCTGTGGGAGCTGCACTGCCTGCCTATATGTCTCCGGGTGCGATTCAAGGTACTGGTTATCACCTTTAAAGTCCTTCATGGTAGCGGACCAAGATACCTCAGGGACTGCATTGTCCCTAGGACATTGACCCATCCAACGAGAACAAACTGAGAGGGCACCCTCCATATACCATCTGTTGGGGAGGCTCACCTCTCCAGCACAAGAAAAAGGGCCTTCTCAGTTGTAGCCCCCACACTATGGAACCTCCTCCCGATAGAATTACACCTCCAGGCCCAGTTGCTACCGTTTAGGAGAGACCTGAAAACGTAGTTAGTGAAGCAGGTCTAGGAGCCGGGATTGTCAACAAGCTCCTTTTTTTTGGCTCCTCTGAGGTTCCCCCTCTTGTAATTGGTTTTTAATTATTTTTAATGATTTAATGATTATTTAATTTAATTTAATTTTTCAAATTTTATGCTACCCCACTTGCCTAAGCAACTCTGGGCAGCTAACAACAATACAAAAAGAACACAAAATATACAGCTACAATCAGACTAGCATAATACACAAAACATTTCAGAACTTTAAAAAAATCCCACTTAAACTAGCACCCCACAAACCCAGAAACCAAATCAACTTTTAAAAAAAATACCACATGACTGGCCAGTGGCCTGAAATGTTTGGGCACCCTTGCTGTTAACAGGGCTTATGGGCCGGATCTGGCCTATGACACCAATGGATTCCTGTGCACATGGCTCCAGATGGCGACCTTGCATGTTGGTAAATTTTGGCATCAATTTTGGGTCCTGCTTCTATCTCTGTTAGCCAGGGGTGCCCAAACTATGGCCTATGGGCCAGATCCAGCCAATGACACCAGAAGTGGAAGTAAAACTCACCCTGCTCCTGGTGACGGTGGAACAGGCCAGATGTATTGGTGTCAGGGCCAGATCTGGCACACAGGCTGTAGTTTGGGCACCCACGAACCACGTGACTGGCCCATGGCCTGAAAAGTTTGGGCACCCTTGCTGTTAGCTTTTAAAACTGATTCCTGTGCACATGGCTCCAGATGGTAACTCTGCATGTTGTCATCCATTTGGGGCTTCTATCCCTCTTAGTTTTTAAATTGGAGTCAGGGCATATTGAAAGAGTCCCCACCCCCACCCCCCACCCCATGTCTGCTTTTGCTTTGCTTTGCTTTGCTTTGCTTTGCTTTGCTTTGCTTTGCTTTGCTTTGCTTTGCTTTGCTAAACTAGTTAGACTGGTTTGGCAAGCTTTTGTAATGTATTTACCCTTTAGACAAAGGTTCCGGCATGTTTCCTTGACTTTCTCTTGAAGCCTGTGTTGCTTATCTCTATGGAGTTAACGTTATCTGATCCATCTGAATAGGATTTTAACGTTAGGATAAGGCTAAAAATCGGATAACGTTAAGACTTGTGGAACAGGTATTACTGTATTTCAATCCATCTGTATATTGAAACTGAATTAATAATACAGTATTTTTTTTTAGGTGAAAAGGGCAATCGGGGACCACCTGGAATAACAGGAATGGCAGGGCCTGAGGGTCGCAAGGGCTTACCTGGTAATTAATATTATCTTCTTCAATCTAGTTCATCCCTTTTGATTTTTAGTATAAGTCAACCATCTCTTTCTTCTTTACTATTAGGTCCACCTGGACCAGCTGCAAAGGCTGTCTCTTTCCCAGGAATAGCAGGGCCAGCTGGACCTCCAGGAATTCCAGGAATTCCAGGAGATCCAGGTCCAAGAGGACCACCTGGACCACCAGGTATGAGTTTAATCTTCTGATCAGCAGACCAGATAAAAGTTTTGGAAATGTTTAAGAATACATTCTCAGTAAAATACTAGTTTTCCTTCAGAATGAGCAAATGTTTCCCAAAAACAATTAAAGAATTAGCTTTAGTTTATGGAGGTCTCATCAAGCTGGAGCATTAGTTTCTTCCCTTCTATGTGATGATATGGTGGCATTTCATACTTTAATGAACATACTTCTTTGAAAAGTTTCTACTAGGATTTCTGTGTACACAGTTCAGATCTTGTTTTGGGGTTGTTGTTTTGCCTAAAAAGCACTCCTCCCCCTCCTCTTCTTCTTTATCTTCTTTTAAAAAAACAATTTTCAAGAAATGGGGTAGTCACCTTCTGAAATATTTTTCAAGATTTTATCTTCTCTGCTTGATTTTTGGAATATTTTTGTTGTTTTAGTAGATAAGTTCTAAACCGATGGAATCCCTTAGCAGCAGATATCAACTGCTAATCCACTTTGAAAATCTGCTCTCTTTAAGAGAGATGTTTTCAAAATCTTGAAGAAACCTTTTAGAAATTATCTTATTTGCTGTATTTGTTTTGGTTGTTTATTTTAGTTCTTGCCAGTTGAATTCTTTCATGTACAAAGTGAAACAAAACAAAGCTACCTACAGGAAAAACCAGAAAGCCAGAATGTTTGTTGGTGTTGGTTTAAGCCAGGGGTTCTCAACGTTTTCATGCCATGGGCCAGACCATGCCCTCTCAGGCAGCTGAGCGAGCCAGACTGGTGGCTCCCCCACTGTAAGTGCTACTGAAAAATGCATCTGTGGCTGCTGTAAACGTGTTTACGACAGCCATGGGCGCATTTACAGGTGTTTACGACAGCAGGAAGCACATTTACAGCGTTCGTAAATGTGATTGCTTCTAGTAGTGATGATGGCGGCAGGCTAAATGAAATGGTGCTGTAAGCCAGGACCAGCCAGTTGTCCGTAGGTTGCGAACCCATGGTTTAAGCCTTTGTATCATCTGGATAGTAGAAAAATGGAAATAACATCATCAAGCAAATGTTCCATCTGAATATGCCTAGAGCTAGCTTCTCTGAACACAAATACCTCCTATCTTCTAGAGCAGGGGTCAGCAAACCTGGCTCTCCAGTTGTTCTTATACTTCAATTCCCAGAAGCCCTGATCAGCAGGTGTACTGACATGGGCTTTTGGTAATTGAAGTCCAAGAAAACTTGGAGAGCCAGGTTTGTTGATCTCTGCTCTAGAGCAACGTACAATATATGCCCATAATATCAAAGGGGGACATGTCAGTGAATAATTTTTATATTCCAAAGTTTTTAGACCTACCTTTCACAAGATGGTTTAGAGGGGTATAAAACATATGAAAATACAATTTCGTGCATTTCAGAGGCCTTGGTGGTATACACTTGGTGAAAACTATTTATAATCATCTCAGGAATTTCCTAGAAACTTGGCAGAAGGAGTGATAACAGCAATCTTTTCCCAGCCTTCCCTAAGGAATGGCTTCTGTACTAAATCACCTGTTTGGGTTCATCTGGTTCAAAAGCCTGAAGTTAGAAGGTCTAAGTTCCTTGTGGAGTTATTTTAAGTGGCTGGTTTTATGTTCTACTGTTTCTAACTACAAGAGTGATCTGGAAGGTAGATGAAAAATAAATAGCCCTTTCACTCCTTCTGCTGCTGTTGTTTACTGGCTGATGGGCTTTGCTGCTGATGTACTGATTATTTCTGAAAGCTGGACACTGAAAAAGTCATGTTCAGAGCTGTTTTTCCTTACTTCCTCTGCTGAAGCTTGATGTACATGAATAGTGGCTGTATATATTCTACTTTCATGATAAGCTAGAAATAATGAAGGTGCAACAATGGAAATATGTGTCTTCAGTGTCTACCAATAGTGAAAAAAATTCCTCCTCTCAAATCCATAAAATAAACTACAGTATTACAATACAAATCTTGATTTTCTAATTTGCATTCTTTGTTTGCATTTTTTAAAGCAAGTCCAGATTGAAAATACACTGATTTCATGTATGTTAATGTATACTTCACTTTATGACTCTAGGGCCTCCAGGTATGAAGGGCCAGCCAGGCTGTTATGGGATTCCAGGTAATCCTGGGCCAGCTGGACCAAAAGGAGAAAAGGGATTTCAAGGACAGAAAGGTACTATAAATAAAATAAAAAGCAACACTAAACTCGAGTTATATCCAGGAAAGCACTACAATGAGAGATTATAGGTTAATTTGTAATGCAGTGCATTTAAGCAGAATGAAAGACACAACAAGATCATATTTGCATGTCATGACAAGACCAAGTTTGCATGTTCTGACCAGTCATGGTGTGGTTTGTTGTAAATACCTTGCTAGGATTTACAAATTCAAGCAAACTATGGTTTGTCAGCTAGCTGTAACCATAATTTGAAATGTGATTTGGCGTTGGTTTATGCAGTATGCTGTGACTAAATCACAGCTCATCTGGCTTGTTGCTGACTTGTTTCCATACCTTCTCACCAAGAAACAGAAGATGGTAAAAGGGGTAGAAGAGATATAGTTCAGAAGGGGGGGAGCAACCCACAGTATCTCTAATCATCTGCATGCAAATATGCAGCTCAAACAAAAAATATGTTTAACATAAACTCTCCATTCTTATGATGTTCTGATATGCCTATCAATTGTGAAAGTTCCTAAATTTTTGAAAACAGACAATTATATCAAATGGCTCTATAGTATTTTATTATTATTATTATTATTTATTAAATTTAATACCCCGCCCCAATCGGGAGGACCCGACTCTGGGCGGCCCACAATCAGAATAAAACAAGAATAAAACAAGAATAAAACCATCACTAAAACGTCAAAGTTAAAACAATCGGAAGATATTTATTTCTCCTGCTTTGATCTAGCAAGTTTGACAGAGAATTCTAGTAGCTTCTTTCTTTTTCTTTTGTAGCGAACATAGCTGAAATATCTTGGTACTGAAGTCTCATATTTGCTCATACTGTATATAATAATCATGCCATAGTTTGTGTTCTTCACATAAAGGTGCACATTGGCAAATATATAGAACTTTTACTCAGTTTGTATTAATTCATTCACAGGTTTGCCAGGATTGCTTGGGTTTCCTGGAGTAAAGGGAATTCCAGGATTCCCAGGAATTTGCTTACCGGTTCCAGCAAAAAGAGGCTTCATCTTTTCTCGGCACAGCCAGTCAACTAGAATCCCTTTGTGTCCATCTGGGACAGCCCAAATCTATAGCGGTTATTCTCTGCTTTCTGTACAAGGGAATGAGCAAGCACACGGACAAGATCTTGGTACTTCCATAAATGCATGCTTCCAGTTTTTTAATAGTAAAATGTAACTATGCTCTTCCAGGATGATTGTACATTGATCCTTGCCAGCGTTTTCGATATATAAAATACTTGATAGTTGTTAATCAGGCCTTACTTCTGATGACATTCTGGGCCGTTCTCTTGGAAGGCCCAATGAGGAATTGTACTGCTGAGCCTTGGCTTTGCAGTCAGGTATTCCAGCAGATATTTATTCTTTTATCAATGGGAATTTTCTACTCAAGGGAACATTCCCATTAGCTTTATTATGCAACTGCAACTATCTTAATAGCTAGCTGTCATCAACCGTCAGTACCAGGGTTTCCCAACCAAAGGCCCGTGGGCCAGTTCCAGCCCATGGCAACATTTCATGTGGCCCCCACCCCTCCAAGAGCATTCATGAAACAAAATGGCTATCCCTTTGAAGCTGTTGGGACAAAATGGCCTCTTCACTGTGCAGGCAGGGCAAAATGGCCATCCGGTCCTTGAAGCAGACTGAGGGAGCATGACTCAGCCCCCCAACTTGAAAAGGTTGGGAACCCCTGCCTTATCAGGGTTTTCAAGGTACAGTATTTGAAATGTTCAAGGAGTCATTTACTGTTTCCCTTGACCTCCATTAATTACCCTGCCCAAGTGAACTCAAGGCTGCCCAGTCCTAGTCCAACACTCAGACAATTATACTAGTGTTTCTCTTAGCCACTGTATAGGATTGCAGGTTAAGAATTACTCTATCTTTAATTCTGTCTTTAACACACACACAACAAGCATGCTTTGGAAAGTGATTTCTCTTGATGATTCTTCTTCCGTGTCTAGGCCAGATGTGGAACTGCCAAAATGAAGGCACTTTTTAGTGAGTTTATTCTGCAGTTCCTTTCACCTGACCTCGTGTGAGAAAGATTAGCCAGCAACACAAGGCTACTGTTACCAGGGTATGCCTGACTGTGGTTCAAAAATACCACAATCACCACTAACAGATGTGATACATCTTTTCTACACTTTGTTGAACATTCTTATTACTGCAACTTCCATACTTTCATTTAGGTCATTTAGGGCTATTTTATTTTAATGTGAAACTTGCTACTTGCAGTTACACCTGTTTTATGACAGTGCAAGGATGGTTCCAAGTTGTAGTGGTCATTTGCTTAAAATAGTCCCAGCTTTCAGTCTTAATATATTAATGTATTTTATAGCTGGAGTTAAATTCTTACCCTTCTATTTAAGGACTCAGCCACCATTAGCTACCTCAGTGTTTTTCCTTTCAAGTGGTGACAGTTCCTCCAAACAATCTATACTATAAATTTAATTTTACTTCCTGTCTTTAAAAACTGTGTTGAAATGAAGAGTAATGTTACCTTGTCTTTTAAATTTTTCAGGTACAGTTGGTAGTTGTCTTCAAAGATTTACCACCATGCCCTTTTTATTATGCAGTCCCAATAATATTTGTAGATTTGCTTCTCGTAATGACTATTCATACTGGCTGTCAACAATAGAAACAATGCCTGAGGATATGGTACCAATTTCTGGGAAAGCTTTGGAACCCTATATTAGCAGGTAGTAGTTAATGATTAGATTCTTTTTCTGGTTGAATCTCTATACGATTTTGGGAAGGTGGTGTTAAACATGAAGCAAATTACAATTTTTCTAATGGCCTAAGGCAAAATATTTATAGAATGTTGACCCAAATTATTTTACCGTATTTTACTGACAAAGCACAAATGGCATAACCTTTAGATACAAATGGTTCCAAGTTATGAAATCACAATAGATATTAATCAGTCACATAATGAATTGTATGCCTCAGTGTTCAGCTGATAATGTCTACGGTAATTTCTTAACTTGGGGCAATTTACCTTCAAAAGTCACACTGTTTCTTTCTTGTGTAGTACAGTTCTGTGGGAAAGGCGCATTCAAAATAAAGTGATGTACTTCCCAACTACACTAAGGAGAACAGATGACTGAAAATACGATTATAGATCAGTGGTGGTGCTTAATATTTAAGATACAGTAATACCTCGGATCCGAGGTATTACTGTATATATATGTGTGTATTTGATTATTGTATTTTTTGGCTGCCTGATTAGGCAGAATGTTTTTTCTTTGTGAAAGGTACCCCTCTCTTCGAATGCTATTGTTTCAGTTTTAATATGCAAAAAAATGTAGGAGCTGTGGGGGGAGGGTTGGGGGGAGACAAAATTCAGGCGTCCAGTGCAACAAAATGACTGGCACTAGATACACGAGGGAGAAAATGTCATTCTCCAGAGACTAAAATACATTGTATAGTGTATTGCAGGGGTTCCCAACCTAAGGCCCATGCGCAGCACCATTTCATGTGGCCCCCATCCCTCCAAGGGCATTCAAGGAACAAAGTGGCTGCCCCTTTGAAGCTGTTGGGACAAAATGCCCAAAAAATACCCCATTGTGCAGGCAGAACAAAATGGCCATCCGGCCCTCAAAGCTGACTGAGGGAGCATGACCCAACCCCCAGCTTTAAAATGTTGGGAACCCCTAGTGTTTTGGTTCACAATTTTTTCCCTTCCTTATCACCTACTAATTTTGTATAAATTCTTGTTAGGTGCATTGTCTGTGAAGGTCCTGCAATGGTCATAGCAGTCCACAGTCAAACAACTTCAGTACCGCCATGTCCTCAAGGCTGGCAGTCTCTTTGGAAAGGATTTTCTTTTGTTATGGTAAAAAAAAACCTTATACAATCACTGCACTTTTTGAAGTAGAACGTCATTGAAAGGGGGCGAAAATCAATTCCAAAAAAACGATTAATCAAAGGGATTTATTTATTTATTAACTAAAATGCTGTATTTTGTGATTGTTGTTGCTGCTCTATCTTGGTTTCCAGTTTTCTGCAGTTGTTCAGCCTGCAGTGACTCAAAAAGTGGAAATAAGCAATTATGTCTAGGCTACACTTTCTTTCCCACCACTTGAATCAAGTCATTTTAAGTTGATGCTAAAGAAGGTCTTTGCTGAATACAAGTTGCTCTTTAAAATGTTCAGAAGATCAATATTAGTAACTGTAAATTTAGGAACAAATAAAAGCAAACAATGAGCTTAAAAATTATGAGAAGAGAACCTAAATATTTCCTACAGTCGTGTGAAAATTTCACTAGACTTGTTTTGTTTTTTGTTAGCATAAATAACAAGTTAGACAACAAAACAAGAATTGATTTTAAACTGGCTCCATTGAAATCAAGGTGTTGTAGTCTAAACAAAGTTTTTTCCACAAAAAATAACAAAAAATTCTGACACCTTAAATGCTAACACTTTTATTCACCAAAGTCCTGTTATTCAGTGTAGTAAATTGTTGTAGAATAGATCCATAGACCCTCAAGGATCTTGACTTGCTCTGGTGAGGGGGCATGTATGGTTCGATGAGGCTGTGGCCACCCAAGACAGACAGGCCATAACAGAGAATTCAGACAAAATGCAACCCCCTGGAGAACTAAATGGCCATCAACTCCAGTACTTTTGCCAAGAAAACTCATGAACGGTATCTGTGCTAAAGCCTTTGATTGTGTGGATCACAACAAACTATGGCAAGTCCTTAAAGAGATGGGAGTTTCAGGATTCAAAGAAGTAACGTGATTGTGTTTTCCTTCCTTTGATATTAGTACAACCTCTTTTCAACACATTGCTGTGGTAGTCTGTTGCAGCAAAATAACAAAGAATTATGTAGTACCTTTAAGGCTAACAGATTAATTTTAATATGTGCTTCTATAGACTGTAAATTGAAGTGGATTGTCTTCTTTGCTTAACTCATATATTATTAGCTAAAATGATTAAGTTAGCAATAGCAATTACACTTATATACTGCCCATAGTGCTTGTGCTTTCTCTGGGCAGTTCACACGGTAATTAGCATCTTGCCCCTAAGAAGATGGGCATTCGTTTTACCACCTCAGAAAGATGGAAGACTGAGTCAACCTTTTCCCCATCAGAATCGAACTCAGATCATGAGCAGAGTTTGCCTGTACTACAGCAATTTAATCACTGTGCTACAAAGCTAGCTTACATCAATGCCTAGAGACCTCAATGCCATGGAATAAACTAATTTTGATACCCTTGCCAAACATAAAAGTTTTAAAATAGACATTTATTACCTTCCAAATGTAGTAGTGAAATGGTTTTAATGGACAATCTTTATGGTTACAGTATACAGGTGCAGGCTCAGAAGCTTCTGGACAAGCATTGGCATCTCCAGGGTCGTGTTTAGAAAAATTCCATGCAATTCCATTTATTGAATGCCATGGCCGAGGGACGTGCAATTATTACTCAAACTCCTACAGTTTCTGGCTAGCTTCACTAAATCCAAGAAGAATGTTCAGGTATGCTAATTTATATTGTGCGTAGATCTTTCTGCCTAAAACAGAAGAGGCCAACTGAAATGTTTAAATAAAACGAAGCAAAACAAGTGTATGGAAGCAGTTCCCCTGGGACTAGATGACTGTTGTGGGCTCTCTACCAGCTCTAGAGTTCTCTGATTCTCTGATCAGTATTAAATGAGATGTTTGATTCCTGGGTACTGCAGGATGGAGTGAGTTCCCGCCTCTGTCCCAGCTCCTGCCAACCTAGCAGTTTGAAAGCAAGAAATTACAAGGAGATAAATAGGGTGGGAAGGTAAACAGTGTTCTGTGCACTCTGGTGTTGAGGCACATGTCCACGAAAACATTTGCAGATGCAGACAGTGCTGGCTCTTTGGCTATACACAGAGATGAGCCCTAAACCCTAGAGTTGGGTATGACTGGCTTTTGAGCAAGGGCGGCCTTTACCTTTACTCTTAATGTGTAATGTTTCTTGCAATGACCTCTGCTCCTCAGACTTATCTCACTCTGTGCATAGCTGCAGAATGTCATCTAAAGAGCACTGTGCAACTGTGGTGGTAGTGTTACTGCATGCCAATATCAATATTGGTGTGCATACTCCTATGAGCCAATGGCAACATACAGCAACATGCAAAACTAGCTACTAAGTTTGGCCACATCTATTTTAAAGAGTCTGTGGTTTAACATATAGCATATGCCAGAGCATGATAATGTAATTATTTCTGAATTGTTGCATCTTGAGATTATATTAATTACACTCTACCAGCTGTTTAATAGATGCTGGTTATGCCAGTCTTCCCTTAATGTTAGCAACTCCTTGCATTTCCTTGGCTAGAAGGGATTTTTCTTACACTGATGTTGTGTAAACTTTTTCTAATAATGCATTTCATTTCATTTATTCGATTTATATTTCACCCTACTCGGTAAAACCGACTCAGGGCAGTTAACAGAACAAATATATAATTACAAGTTACGCACAATCATAATAAGCATCACAAATCATCACAATTTCAACAAACAAAATATACAATAAATACCCAATAATACAGTCAAAATAAAACATCACAAATTGCGAATTACAAAGTATCACATCAATCCAGAACAAAAGGCATTCCAAAGGCAATACATTTTTTTAAAAAAAATACATGTTTCAAAATAATACATAGTTCGAAGCAAAACACACTTCCCTTCAGGCTACATAGTTCAGTGAAAAAAAGTCAGTTGGCGGCAGTGGCAGCTGGGTGGGCGTTTTATGCCTGGCCCTGGCTGTGCCGCGCAGGTGTTCCATGGTTTCTCGAAGCTGGGGCGCCAGTCAGGTGAGAGTCTGTTGGCGGTTTATGTCTGGTCCCGACCACGCAGTGCAGGTGTTCTGCGGTTTCTCAAAGCCAGGGGGGCCAGTCAGGTGAGAGAAGTCTGGCCAAGGGTGGGGTCTCAGGCACAGGTAGAGAGAGTCCTGGGACCCATTGCCATGGTGGCCTCTCCGCCAGCTGCAGATGGTTCCCAGGTGGAGGAGAAAAAATCCTGCTGCTATGGTGGCTTTTGAAGCCCTGGGCAGGGGTAGGGTCCCAGGTACAGATGGAGAGTCCCGGGACCTGTTGCTGTGGCGGCCTCTCCACCAGCCACAGATGGCTCCCACAGGTGGCATAAAGGCGAGAAAGTCCTGCCGCTACTTTTGAAGCCCTGGCCAAGGGTGGGGTCCTGGGTGCAGGTGGAGAGAGTCCCGGGACCTGTTGCCGTGGTGGCCTCTCCACCAGCTAGATGGTTCCCAGGCAGCGGAGGTGAGAAAGTCCTGCTGCTACGGTGGCTTTTGAAGCCTCGGGCAGGGGCGGGGTCCTGGGCACAGGTAGAGAGAGTCCTGGGACCCGTTGCCATGGCGGCCTCTCCACCAGCTGCAGATGGTTCCCAGACAGCGGCGGAGGCGAGAAAGTCCTGCTGCTACGGTGGCATTTGAAGCCGTGGCCATGGGTGGGGTCTTCGGTGCAGGTGGAGAGAGTCCCAGGACCCATTGCTGTGGCAGCCTCTCTGCCAGCCACAGATGGTTCCCAGGCCGCAGCAGCAGATTGCAATTAAGTGTCTCACTTAACTAAAGGTAGACAGGACGTGGCTGTGTTTTACTCCTGATCTTTGTCTGATATTTTTAGAGTCCAATCCTGAAAAAGTGTCAGTCCCAACATGGGGAACTTAGAACTTGAGGAAGGTATCGTAACCCACCTGGTTACAGGCCAGAAAAGGGGCTGCCTTTTTAAAAAACAAAACAAAGAAAACAAAAGTGGTTGATCATTCCTTGTTTAAAAAAATTAAAATGCTCAATTGTTTTCTGATTTAAAACAGAAATTAGTCTTAAATGGTAAACTGGAACCCCTATGGCTTCTGGAAATGCAGTTTAGCAAGGAGCTGAATGAATTATTTGAGGTTTAGAAGTGGTGCCTGGTCAAATCCAAAAGACATCTGTAGCTGAAGAATTTGTCCCTGGATGGCCAGACATTATCTACTGAAGTTACCTATCATTCTGTTCTTCTTTGCTTCCTTTTTCCCCATCAGGTGTCAAGGGAGATACAGTAATACCTCAGATAACGCTAAAATCGCATGACGTTAAGTAATCTGGGGAGGAGAATTGGATCGAAAAACGTTAAGGTCCTATGGGATGGATCAGATAACAACCACTAAAGCCTGTGCGGTTACAATGTAGCTCTATGGAGCTTTAACGTTATTCGATCCATCCCATAGGATTTTAACATGGATTGGAGAACACCAAGACTTGTGGAACCAAGTTTTAGCGTTATCCGAGGTATTACTTGATCTGGCATGTCTAGTGACCTCCACTGGCATTATTTGATCTTTTTGTAACATTTCTTTGATGTTATCTCTCCATAACTGTTATGACTTATTTATTTACATTTATACCCCACCCTTTTGATGAAAGCAGGGCAGCTTACAATATGTAAAAAATACTCACAGATCTGTATTGTAATGTAATGTATTGTCTGTAAGCTGCCCTGAGTTGCCATGGCGAGTGGGCAGCAATATAAATTTGAAATAATAATAATAATAATAATAATAATAATAATAATAATAATAATAATAATAATAATAATAATAATAATAATAATAATAATAATAATAATAATAATTTCTATTTTTTCCATTGTACTGAATCAGTATCATCCTATGTAATTTGTTAGAATAATAAAATGCCTTTATTTTCATGTTGTATTTATTTACTTTCAAGGAAACCATTGCCACAGACTCTGAAAGCTGGTGAACTGGAAAAAATAATCAGTCGCTGTCAAGTCTGCATGAAGAGACCCAGTTAAAGAAAACCACTATCAAAGGAGTAAATTCCTTTTGTGGGACAGCAAAAAACTAAATAATACCAAAAAGTTTATGAATTTATACCAGCGTGACTTAACAAAAGCCAAATTGTATTTGTACTATAAACTTGAAATACCAATGCTTTACTATAAAGATATAGTGCAATATTTTGATTCTTTTATTTCTGATAAAAATGCAAAGCACTTTTTTGAAGGAAAATGTTTGTACTTGCTGTTCTACTAGAATGTTACCTTCTGAACTTTGTCATTCCTGAGTATGTGGAGAGTATGTACTGAGGTACATGTGTACTGTTATTTTATGTGGGAGACTGTACTTTTCTAACTGGAAAATGGAGTAAACAGGGTAGCATTGGTTTATATGAATGTTTTTAGAAAATATCTAAACTGAAACATTGTCACTATAAGGAATCAAGTGTAGTTAAACACATCTGTGTGAAATGTATTCAATCTCACTGGTTACCCTACTTTTGGCAAGAAAATGAGAAGTACACCATTTTTATACCACTACAATAGCAGTGTTGCTTGTCTAGCTGGAAAGGGAATATGACAGAATGAATTTGTTTGCTTAGTTATGCAGTAAGTACAAAAGAGGTATGTTTGCACATTATTTAATTTCAATGATTGCCACAGGTCTTTGATGGATCCAGTTCACCTGTGGTGCAATCCTTAACTAGCCAAGATAGTTTCAGGGCTAGTTGAGCTGATACAAAGCCAGCAGAGGTTGTGCTGAATGCAAAAATTTCTTGGAAATTTGGGGTGATGGATATTATTTAGGATTATCCTGATGCTGGCCTCACTTTGTGGCAGCAAAATTATGCTGAATTAGGATTGAAAAGTATTTGGATTTGGCATAACTCCTCTTCTGCAAACTGCTCTTATATCTAGTTGAGCCAGTAGAATTGTGATCAGCCTTGACAAGGGGATTACACTGGCACAAGGATAGTTGTGTCAACCAAATTGCTCGACTCTTCTAGACCTGTGTCTTTGAGTAAATGGAATTGCACTGCCTGTTATGAAAACTGTACAGCATGTAGGTATGCCTACAGTGCTGGCTCTCCCATGAGAGAGGGTGGCAATCTTACCTCAGGTGAAAGATTGAAAGGGGCAGATCACTCATACCACTCCATGTTTACTACTTGAGAGCTGCAAGCCACTAATGCAACTGGCTATATTTCTTCAGATGCTTGCTTAATCATCACAGAGTGAGTTTTTATCTACTCAAAATAAAGTTTACTTCTATTTGCTTAGCCTTACTCCGAAAAGACTGGCTATACAGTTGCAACTTGATTACCTCTTGTCTTCAAATTGAATCTAGATAAATTATCCATATTTTAGTGTTACTGATGTCAATACCAACTTAGGTCCCATTTAGTTTAGTTTATGAAAGCACGACCAGTCTATAGCTGGGACCAAACATAGCATCTTTTTAGATGGCTGCTCCCTTGGTAACCTTTGGCAAATATGAGTCATCTCTAGACAATCAACAAGGGAAGTTTAAATATAATTGTATGCCCTCAAGTTGATTTATAGTGATCTTTCCAGAGTTTCTTAGGTACGGAGGATTCAGAAATGAAAAAGGTTTTCTTTGCAAGCTGCAAATGAACTGTAAATTGTTATCACCATATATATCAGCAATGGACAGTTAAAAATCTTCATAGCCTGGTAATTTTGAGGGTTTTTTTTTACACAGTATCATTAAATCATAAACATCACATTTGGATGGATGCTACAGTAAGTACATTTTATGTGGTATTTTGACTCTTCCAGCTAGTGCAAGAAAACCTGTGTTCAATTCTGCCTTTCAACATACTGTATCTATACCTTTTAAATTTTCATGACAGTTCTAACTATCAGTTAAATTTATTTATATTCTCTTCTGTCAATCCAGGCACCTAACTAGAATATCTTTTGAGTAGCTTCAAATAGTACTATTTGGGAAAATATTATATGGAACATTCAATTAAATGGACTGACAATGCAATCCTGTGTGTTTAATTAGAAATAAATGCACCTGAGTTTCATTGTGGCTTGATTCCAAGTAACTGTGCTTAGAGATGCAGTTGAGGTAAATTAATGCTGATCAGCAAGGGAGCCTCCTAAGCACAGATTGTGCAATTGTTTACCTAGCGTGAAAAGCATGCTGATACATCCAAGTTCTGTTGAACCTTATAAAAGAATCAGCAAAGCATAACTAGAGTTACATGAGGGTGTTGATTCTTATCATTCAAGTCAACTGCTTCCTGTAGCAAACCTCCCAATATTTTCTCAGTATAAAGTGCCTATAAGTTTTTTAATGCTAAGTCTTTAAACTTTTTAAAAACTTTTAATTTCTAAATTGATTTTAAATTGTTGTCTTGATGATTGTTAGGAATCGCCCTGGGTCCCTTTGGGGGGGGGGGGAGGGCGATAAACAAATTTAAATAAATAAATAATAAATAAATAAATTTACCAATTCCTCTTTCTAGTGGCACTCTGTTATCGTGAAGCTTTGCCTAAAGTCACAAAGATGGCTGGGTGAGTAATCCCATATGTTGGCTCCTTTGCCAGAAGATATGGTTAGGATTCAGATTCCCAGTATTTATGTATGCAGCTAGAATACTCAAGCCCACTGAGCTATACCAGCTCTGCTATTGTTAATATTATTACTATTACAGAGGTATAATTTATGTATAGAAGTATAGTTCAGAATTTTTGATATTTCTAATTTTGCACTTGAAAAATCATTGGAAATAATTACTGAAGGTAACACTAAGGAGCCTTGCTATTATCAGTATTTGCAATAGTCATAAAAATGACATCTCATTAGCTTTCAGATTTCTGTAAATGTGTATTCTAAGTACAGGGCACACAGTGCAATTCTATGCTGCTCTGCTCAAAAACAAGCCCACTGCATTCAACTGAAGTAACAAGAGTAACCAGGATAGCAACCTTAAAAATCTACTAAGGTGTATTTTTGTCATAACTAATATGTATTTTTTGCAAGCATTTGCAAATTTTATTTCCATTTTGATATTCATGATCTAAATAAGATACTTCTACAGTGTAATCCTGTGCATTTGAGCATGTCTATTAAATTCCATTGAATTCTATGGCACTTATTCTCATATAATAGTGCATTAGATTCCACCTGTAAAGATATCAACAACCTTGTAAATCTATTCCAATGCTATGACTTTCTGGGAAACAAGGAATCCTCTACAGTTGCCAGTCAAAGAATTATTGCAGTGTCACAGGTCATTATATTATGCAGTGGAGCAGTGTGCTGCTAGCAGATACATCAGTACAAATGTGTAGGCTTTAATGGCAAATACAACATATTCTGAAACAGATTCATAAATTGTATTTTTTTCATACATTACTGTCGCGTCAAGTGTTCTCTATATTCCTTGTCGATCCATGTACGAAGAAAAACAATCACATGGTGTATCTGCTTGAGTGGACCCTGTTACATACTGTTTCCTTGTTTTCTAGTGCACTGTCCAAAGAAAGTAGAAGTTTTATAATCAAACAAAAACAGCCTTAATGTTGGAAAATAAAGTTTGTATAAAACAATTATTCAAATGGAAATGTGCAAACAAACAAAAATATAACCAGCTTAATCAAGGTGCTGTCACTGGAAATGTAATATTAATCTGAATGTAGGAAAATAAAAAACTATCTTGTATTTTCAAATAAAAATGATAAATGCTCCAAAATCTGATATGGTACTGTTGAGTGAAAAAGAAATTTAAGAAATTAACCACTGCTTTTGGTTGACATTTATTAAGTACACTACTGGGACTTTGTTCCATAATCTTTATGGTTACTCATGGACATAGTTGCTTAAAATGTATTTCTTAGGGGAAAATGCAAAATGAAAGCTAAAACACACCTTACACACATACAACCCGCTCTGGATAATCCATTCATTTATATTAGCAATGTATTTCAATCAATATTTACATGTGCTTAAATGAGAGATACTCATGAGTTAGGATGTCTTTTAATCTGGCACACTACTGCATCAAATTTGGATAAAATAAGACAAGTGAAATAACATTAACTATAAAGATGCTGCATTTAATAATGGAACAATAATGAAAACCCATATTTTTAGTCTGTAGAAATTTGTAAGATCCAAGCTTGCTTTCTTCCTGCACCAGAGTGAATTGTCTTCTACAGGATACCCTCACTGCTGGAGACAATTCCATTCTTAAAATAATTTAATCCAAATGTACATCAAGTCATGCAAGAGAAAGATAACAGGATGTTACAGCAAATCAGAAGAAATAAATACAATCATCCCTAAACATCCTTTTAACACTGTAATCTTGTGTTACAGCTGTTTACTGCAGCAGAAGTTGCCAGTGCATGGGCCATAAATCAGCATACAAGTCGAGACGGAAAGGAAGGATTTCATAAATTCTCTGTATTTCCCCACCATCAAATCTTTTTACATGTTGCCAACACTTCTAGCGCCGGAACCAAAGCCAACTATTTAGTAGCCAGAAAGCTACAGTAATTGAATACATGATCATTTCTCTTTTAGCACGCTCTTTGTTTTCTTCTTCCAAAAGTTGTAGACGGCGATTAAGTTTGATTATCTGAAACAGAAAAGAAAGGAACCATATTTAAGTGGCCATTAAGAGGTTCTGTCCTTGTGGGACACTAGTACTGGAAATGTGCAATTTTGCAATAATTCACATAAGAATGGCTGGAATCCAGCTGTGTGGTTCTATATGCACAACAGAGATGACAAGATCAGTGGCAAATCACCACTGCTTAAAGCACATTTTGAGATGTATAATACAACAAAGCCTTTATTCAGCAGCCATTTGCTACTGATGTCACTGCCACTGCACACGTAAAGTTGCATAACAAGATTTCAACCTATACATTTCAACACACAGCTCTCTTGATTCCATAAACCCAGGCCATGAAATCCTAGTTGTTAATCCCACATTTTCTACATCTCTGAAGAAAACAATTATACTTTTATCTCTGATAAATGCACCAGCTGCTGAATGTCTCCTGTTCATTTAATTTTCAGTTCTGACTTTGCCCTTCCACATATAGGTATTACCACACCCATGGCAATGTTCCTTCTGTTGCTGTTCTTATGTGCCATCAAGTTGCCTCCAAATTATGACAATCTTATGAATGAATGACGTCCAAAGCACCCTATCATTATGTTCTTTCTCAATGACTACTCTGTTAATTACATCTGGTCCCTATAATATATAGTTGCTTCATAAAGAGCAACTATATCACACTACCAAAGGAGATGAGCTGTATCTTGATTAACAAATGGTTATGCAACTTTAATGTTCACATTTCTTCTCTTAAGAGATATTATGTAAACAAATATGTACAAAGCATTAGAAAGAGAGAAAAAAATCAAGGTACCTGTCGTCTTAAAGAAGCAGCATCCACAACTGTCATATCTTCTGGAGTTCCTTCAAATGATGTATCCATATTTGACAGAGCATACCTAATGTGATGAAAAACAAGTATGCTTCAATGGCATAGATAAACTGGCAAAATCAGAGTATAAAAGAGATAGTCAAGCAACGGCTTATTCATCAGAAGCGAGCAATTACTTACAAATAGTTATTGCTTAAAAGTCCTTGTTTTATCTTAAGCTTGAGGACTTCATGGTAGAACACTCCAATTTTCTTTCTTTTTTTATGTCTACTACACTCCCAAGTTTATAAACTTTCTAAACCATAAGAGCTTGATTTGTGTACTAGTTTGAAATGCTGTGGACTTTTAAAGCTGCTCATTAAACAGAGTGGAATTGTAAAAGGATCCCATATACCTATCCCCCTCCCAAAAAACAAAATCAAAACCAGAAGTTAAAAAAATATTGCTTTAAAATAGGCAGGCACAACAGAAATGCCACCACCAATTCTTGTTTGTAAACCTTTTCAGGTGTATTGTATTTAAAATAAAACAAACCAGCATGAAATCCATTTCTACTCAGCCATAATAAGCTTTCTCAGGTAAAGTAGAAAAATAATTAATTCTCAGGATTATTTAACAATAATTCACTTCTATGTCAGGGAGGAAAAACTTTTCAAATGGGCAGAGGAAAAACAAATTCAGTTCTGTGTGATCTACATAAATCAGCCAATGAAGGAAATGCAAAAGAGGAGAATGAAGAAAGTACTGTGCACAAGCACAAGTATTTTAAAAAACCTTTTAGCTTTAACTGCAAATGTTTCTCCAATATGAACACATTACTGTCATGCGTCATTAGGCTGCTTCCAACTTAGAATGATTCCATAAATGAGTGACTTCCAAAATATCTTATCATTAACAACCATGTTTTGGTCCTACAAGCAAAAGCCCATGGGTGCCTTTACTGAGTCAAAAGATAGCTTTTGTCCTGCTATCTCTTTTTTAAAAAAATTGTAATTAAGATTTTTAACAGAAAAGAAAGTAATGAAAAAAGGAACAGTAATGAAGTACAAGATTACATAACATAACAAAGAAAGAAAAATAACAATTATAACAAAAAAAATTAAAAAATAATTCTAATTATTCTCTTTAATGTGGTATTCCAATTTTTTCATAATACAATACATAAAACACCCAAGTGCACTAACCTTGTGACCTTGACTCTACCAGTTGTCTTTCCTTCAACTCAATTATTCTGCCAAAAACACATTATATACGGTACATGCTTATCTCCTTTGTTTTTCCCCAGTGTATACTGCAAAAAAGGCCTCCAAATGTCCCAAAATCTATTTTGTTTTAATATCTCCTTTTTAATATTTAAATCCCATGTGAGTTTTTCATTAAGTGCCATATCCCAAACATCAGTACACCATTTACTCAATTCTAAATTCGAAGCACCCTTCCAATTTCTGGCAATTTGTTAAGCCAATGTTAAGAAAATGGCTAATAAATCCTTTATATTTTCATCTAAGTTCAAATCTTCTAAATCTGTCAATAAAACAATTTTCCCATTCAACTTTAAATTGATATTTAAAATTTTAGCTATTTCTTGTTCAATTTTATGTCAAAAATTGGAAATGGTTTTGCAGTCCCACCACATAAGTTTATACGTCCCTATTTCCTGTTGAAATCTCCAACATACCTTTGAGTTACTACTGCTATCTCTTGTGGTGTTACAGTCAACTCTTCCCAACATTAAGTTTTTCTAGTGAGTTTTGTGTTCTCACAATGTGCCAAACTATGATAGCCTCAATTTGATCATATTTGTTTATAGAGAGAGTTCAGCTTGATTTGACATAGCACCTACTTGTCTTTCTGGTAGCCCATAAAGCTCTTCACTATCCAGCTTTCACATTCATACACAGTAACTGGCAATACCATAATATGGGTGATCTGGCCATGATTTTCAGTGATATGTCTTTGCATGTGAGCATCTTCTGTAGTGCCTTCATCGCTGCTCTTTCATCCCCTCTCTCTCCTCCCAATTTCTTGGCTGCAATCTCAGCCAAGATTCAGAAAATCTTTTTTTTTAAATAAACTAAGTATCAGTTTAATCTCTTTGTTTATAAGTTTACTATATATCCAGTGCAAGGACTCTATCTAAAGTTAATTGGTTAAGTGCTGTCAAATTATTTTGCCATGTCAATCTCCTTAGTTATTTTGAGTCAAGTTTCTACTTTGCAACTCTCAAATAAAGTCATAAAAAATCCATCATCTGTTTCTATACTGTTGGATCAGTCCCTCCAGAAAGAGCAGACAATGTTGAATGCAGAAGAAATACTACTATGCAAAATAGTCTGTCTAACATCAAAACATATAAACCTACTGATTATGCAATAAACCTGTTCAACTCAGATGGATATTCTGATGATTTAAGGTTCAAAAACAATGCATGACTATGTTCTGTGAAAGCTGAATAATAGCTAACTCTATGTCCATTTACCTGGCAGTGTCATGATGAGGGTTAGAGGAAGTGGCAGCAGCTGATCCACCACGTAACACTGGCCTAAGGCATGATTTGTAGATAAGAAACACAACAGGGAGGCAGAAAACAAAGGGGAAAGAGGAGGGAAAGAACAAAAGTCCAGTCAAAGATTGTTAAGATATTTGACTATTTATACTGAAATATTACAAATATAAACCCTAATTATATTTGTGTTGCATTTGATTTGTATGAGTTCTCTTGCAGAGTGTCTTAAAAGGATTCATTAATTTCTTTCATTCATAAGTAAGCAGCTCCCCCGGTGGCTTAGTGGTTAAGATGCTGAGCTGGAGACTGGAAGGCCAGGTTTCGATACCAGAGGGTTGCACTTGGGGATATGAAAGGAGCCTCATTAGAGTATCCCCCAAGCTGATTTTCTCCAACTAAAATCCTTTCTACCCAGAGTAATCTCTGACACAAAATTATTATTATTATTATTATTATTATTATTATTATTATTATTATTATTATTATTATTATTATTATTATTATTAGGTCAGACTCCTACTAGCAGTCACAGAAGCCAAAGTGCTGGATGCACAAAAAGGAACACAATCAGAATCTCATTAATAAGCAGCAATTTGCCACTACCACCTATTCAATTTCACTGACAAGTGTAAATCGCCAATAGGATTCTGACCATTTTAATTATTTTTTTAAATGAACACTGATTGCTTAAATATAAAGGCTCTTGGCAATTTGTTTCTTTTCACAGATATAGGTATAGAATAGTCTACATGAAACCATCTGTATCTATTAGTTACAACCAAAACAGTTCCCACATATTGCAAAAGGTCTATTTTAGGTATGAATATTTGGAGACAATTATTGTTTGGATCTTATTCTGTTTTTTGGAAGAACACTGTTGTTGCTTGCATGAAAAATTATTTTGAAACCATGTCACTCACTTTCACTGATTCATTATTTGGTGATAGTGCATTCAAATTAAAAAGCAACATGATTACAATAACCAACTTTCTGGCAAAGTCTTATCAAGTTCACCACAGGGAGATGAGACCAAGGAGTGAATGATCTATCATTGCAGATCCAAGATGATCCATGGTTACATAAATCTAATTCCACATTAACTGCCAATATCCCTTTTATAAAAATGTTAATAGAAATATTCTTTTCAAGAGGGATGCAAGTCTGTGAACTACAGGTTGTTCCAAAAGTAGCCATACACAGGGAAAATTGCATAACAACAAATATCTTGGAACTTGCTTGCCATGAGTGGAGAGACTGTGTGTGTGAGAGAGAGAGAGCAAAATATTTTCACATCATTAAATAAGAGCACAGAGGCATTTGTAAGGGTGGACTATTTAACATCTTATGTAATAAAAAGAACTGGCACTTGTACATTTTTTCTGGATGGTATACTGCCCTAATAAAGCTTTTGTTCCATGGCCAAAATGTCTGTTTCTGATTTTTGTATAAGCTACTGTTAATTTTTTATTCTAAAGAACATAAGAATTAAGCAGAAACAAACAATATTCTAGCTAATTGTAGGAAGAATCTGTCTTATGTTATGGAGAAAAACATCTGAAACAAACAAAATAACATCCCTTTCATAAACCCTTATTCTGGAGATATTAATCTAAATTTTACAATATATATTAATTGCCCCATTTTTTCTCCTATTGTTTTGGAAAAGTCTTACTTCAACAGTAAATTAATAAACATATATCACATGCTGTCTTCAGGTTTCTGGAATAGGAATGTGTATCCTGGCAGATTTTCTGATGTTAATTTACATGTGGGCTTCACACAGTTTACAACTACAGTATATGAGTTCTGATTACCGTGATTTAATGACCCTAAATTGTCTTAGATTGAGGAACTGACATTTTGCCATTTGAGCAGCCTTTCTTTGACTTTGAGAAAAATCTACTCTCCAAATCCTTCTCCACCTCCCCTCTGGTCAATGCTTCTCCTCAGAATCAGTTGATCCCTATTTTTTTTTATTCAATCATGAAGTATGAAAAATATGCTATTACAATGAGAACAAAGAAATTTGGGAGTCTGTTCTAACTACTAAATTGCATAAATGACACTGAAATCTAATTTTATGTTGATCATGATCACAAGCTTCCCAAATCCTCTGTCTACCAAACAACAGCTATAGAAATCATCTTAATCTTCAGTTTTTCAATAATTACTGTTTGCATTTCTGTGAACTACGTTTTCCCATAGCTGTCATAAAAATACCTGCTAAAGAAACAGTTCCATAATTTCGGTCACAAAATAACTTTGCGAAACTAATTTAATTTCCTTCTCAAATCTGTACAATCTTACTTTCAGTTTATAGAAAGCATTATTTCATGAGTCATGTACCTTGAGCTTTTGATTACCACTGGTGTAACAAAAGTATTGCTTTAACAGGTAATTGTTTATAAAACTTAGCGATATTTCATGAGTATGCTCAAAGTTCTACTTCCAGATTTAAATTAATTTTTTTAAACATGACTCTTGGCTTTCTTTACATGGAACCAGTGCCACCTTCTGTGGGGAAAAGTACTGACAGCAAGATATCAGACGGCTGGTAAAAATGACTTAATTCACATTCATTCTGTGCACCTGTATTTCTGCTACCATAACATTATTTTTGTCCATCCCAAAATGATGGAAACTAACTAATATAGTCAATGATATTGATGAAATAGCTTGTGTTGCCCAAAACTGAATCGTTATTGAAAATCTTGTGTGTTGATCTCAAAACATCAGAAGATTCTTCTTAACAGACACATAAAAGAAAAAAATTGCACTTTGCTCTCAGAGAATATTGCTTTCACTACTAGATAAACCTAATTGGTTGACTTCTGTTGAATTCTTTAACTTACACAATATCTAAAATTATCACCAGCATTGACATTATAAGAACCTGATAGCTACTCTCTTTCTTCAATACATAAAAGAGCTGTGAGCTTGGAGCAGGGCAAAGAAAAAAATGGAGTCTACAACAGAAATGACTTTTCCCCCCAATTTTCAAAATGTAGAATCTAACTTACACACACTCCAAACTCCCTTGGGAGTCTGCAAAATCTTCCTCTTACAGTATCTCAAGAAAACACAGATAACATGACTTAATGATCTTGTCTCCTCATGTTTCCCCTCCTTTGCCTGATCTTTTATAATATTGTGCCTAATGAAGAGATTCAAAGGTCTCAAACATTTACATACTTTTGAACATTTTTGGTTGGTGTAGCAAATCAAACAACCACACACCACAGTACAGCTGTGGCCAACGCTGCTTTTTAAAAAGAAAAATTCTTTCATTCCTAACCTAGTCTCATTTTGAACTGGCACTCTAGAAGTCATACATATCACCTACTATTATGTTATAAACAAAGGTATATGAGAGACACAGAAAGAAAAGAAATAGAAGAAGCTACTTCCCAACATTTCCAGGAATCCAGGAAGTTCACAAAGGTAAAAATGCAGAATTCCAAATCAAAACTTTATTAACTGAACTTGTGAACAAATGCAGAGATTTTCTCCAAAATGTTTCACTTGCCTTCTAGGGATTGAGAGAAATCCACCAGCATCTGCCATTTTTGGCATACCTGAGTCCCACCACAGCCCCCCCCCCCTTGCTTTGTTCCCCCTTTTCCCTGATACTCCAAGCAGCACAGAGACCTCACCATTTAATTTCCCCTGTGCTCCAACACAGGATCACTTTAAGGCACTGTGAGAAGTTAAAAACCACGAGTCTCACCAGTTCTGCTGTTGTCTGCACGGAATGCCATGAACTTGACTCCATAGAACATCTATTCCTCCAATGCTGTCAAGGTGGTGCATAAATTTAAGGCCACTAAAGGTAAATGTTTCCCTTGTTCGAAAGCCAGTCGTATCCAACTCTAGGGGGCAGTACTCATCTCCATTTACAGCCAAAGAGTCAGTGTTGTCTGCATCTGCAGATGTTTCGGTGGTCATGTAAGGAGGCATGACAAGGCATGAAATGCTGTTATTTTCCCACTGAAGTGGTACCTATTTATCTACTTGTAATTTATTGCTTTTGAACTACTAGGTTGGCAGGAGCTGGGACAGAGATGGGAGCTCACTCCATTGTGAACCATTCGGGTCATGAACTGCTGACCTGCCGACTTTCCAGTCATGAAGTTCAGTGTCTTAACCACTTAGCGACCACAGTCCCTTCAAGCTTTTGCAAAAATAAGCCTATTTAAAAGATATCCATAAAATAAATACATGCCTTTTCGATACACTTTATTTTAGGCAAAGTCATTTTATTTTCACCAGATGTAAGTAACAGGATTCTGGCATGATCTACTTAAAACATATATCTGTGTATCCATACATGTGTGCGTACAGGCACACACAAACACACACACACAATTTGATATGATTAAAATTTTCTGTCAGAGATACTAAAATAAGGCTATGATATTTAAGTCTGAATTTACAGTACACAGCCCAAATTCGACAAAACCTTACCTTTTATTTACCTTACTATATTTGTATGGCCTCTCAATAATATAAGTTTTCTGGGTAGCTTACTACCATAACACTTATTTACAGATTAAAACATAGGAAAGACAATACTGTATGCTAATATATTCATGGGTAATCTAAAATGTTTTAAATTTTACAGTGTTTCCCAAATGCTGGTGTTTGGACTTCAGTTCCCAGAAGCCTTAAGCCAGTATATTGACTGATCAGTGCTTTGGGGAATTGACTTAAGCTTCTGGGAATTGAAGTCCAAACACCAGCATTTGGGAAACACTGTTTTAAAAGACTACTCCTTGTATACTTAGGATCTTGGGCTAAATCTAATGTTTCACCACCAGATGTCAAGGAATATTATCCTCTTCCTTAATCTCTACTGCTGAACTCCTTAGTACCACCCAAAATACTAGTTCTGAAGAGTTTTGCAGGTCTCCAGTGCTGGATTTGGGAATGCATACAGTAATTCAGCAGGGAAGGAGTTTGGCTTCCTCTAAATTTAGCTGGAACACCCTGCTGTGTCTGGAAAGATCCAAAGTTGGATATTGTCCACTAAATATAAGGAACTAAGAATGTAAACTAAATACCCGCTAAGTTACAAGACATACTGTAATTTAAAAAAATCTGGTACCAAATAAAACTGTTTTTTGGGGGTGGGGGTGGAGGGAGGTTAAAACTTCTATTTTTTTTATTATAGATGAAATCAAAACTTTAAGGTAAAATGACCAAGGAATAATTCTATTTAGTACAATCAATACATTCTCACTAAGTCACAGACATGTTTACCAAAGTTCCACTCAGAACAGACTTGCTCAGTATTTCAAATAATCCGGTGAGACTTCTCTTTTAAACAGAAATACATACTGTTCCCATGTGCACATATAGCACACTTATTCTGGTATTAGGGTTTATATCAGGAGTTCTCAACCTTTTAAAGCCAGGGGCTGGGTCACGCTCCCTCAGACAGCTTCAGGAGCAGGAAGGCCATTTTGCCCTTCCTCCACCACATGGCACTTCCTGGTGTGGTGGAGATGATGGGGGGAGCACATGAAATGGTGCTCTGAGCCGCATCTGGTCCACAGGCCACAGGTTGAGAATCCCTGGTTTATGTAGACTTCATCCAGAAGGGAATTATTTTTAAAATAAATGAGAGTTCGTTTGTCCTGGCATTAAAATAAGCAAAGATAAACTGTCATCATTTTTATTTAAACAGTATAACATTTAGTAATTGTGTAACACTTTGGGAGTGGCAGGAGGAGGCACAAGTAAGTACTGTACAGGTATTTTTAAAAGGGAATGATCAAAACAAAATTGAAACCGGAAATTTAAAGGTATAGAGAAAAAGCAAAAATCAACCATTTAAATAATTTTTCCTTACATTTAAAGAAAACATACCTGTAAGTAGAGAAAACTGCTACCAAGGCCAATGAAAGCAACTGTATAGTCTGAAATTCTATAAAATAAGCAGCATTGTGCAGCCATGCAAGTTATACATTTTCCAAAGTTCACACTTATACAAATTAGAAAACTCACTATGCTGAGAAAAAGTATAATGAGAGATAAAAACAATGGATAATCAATCCAGATAATTTGATAACTCACTTATTAGGCAGGACAGTATTTGTTAGCTTTAAGTTTTCAATGAAAAATGTTTGTTAGTGGACATTCTGTGATGTATCACCATGCCAAACTTTTTTCACTTTCTATAAACCATTCAGTGCAGGGGGATTAAAACAAAAAAAAAAAAGGATTTCCTTTAATAAGGACAAATATACAAAATTAACACTGGGAGTGACAAATGGATAGTCCCTGATCATGTTGTGTTCTGTACAAGCATTAATGCCTTACATACAGAAGCATGTTGTAACAGAATCAATGTCAGCTCTTTCCAGACAAAGTATTCAAATTTGCACTGCCAGAAGGAAAATATATCAACAAAAAGGCGTTCCTTCTGGCTATTAGCCACTGTCAAAAAGTCTAAAGGAGAGAAAATTGAGGAAAGAATGCCATACTCAATAATCTACAATAATTCCTCCAGATTTGTATTTTGGGAGGCGGAGGGGACTGATTTGAATCCATTCTTCCTCACTGTAAATTAATTACAAGGAAAAACACCCCTCAAGATCCTGCCTAATGACTGCTAACTCTTTTTTTTTTATTTTTTGCACTTTTGTTATTTTAAGAGAAAAACTGCAGACGAAAAACTGCACCTTCCACCTACATATCTGCACTCATTTACATAACACGAGACCTATGAATGTGAAACAAAAATAAAATTCTGTACTGTAGCTAAGGTTTTTAAGAGTACAGTAATCTCATAAATGCAACAAATGTATACACCTACCATCCGATGGGACAGCTGAATACAGAGGGGAAGACTAGGATAATATCCTAGATGGGTGGGGTATAAATATAATAAATAATAAATAAAATGAGTTTTAAAAGTGCCCTAAAAGACTATGTAGAGTTTTATATGTTTTTGTGTGAATTTATAGAACTGCTCAGCTCTTATTTAAGCAGGACATCTGATTTAACAATTAAAGCTCTAAATTGCAGTTTAGTATCTTATCCCTTCCAATTTTTAATGGACTGACAAGAAGTTGAGAGTTTTTGAACAATATACTAGCAAGCTGATTAGGTTTCCCACTCTAGTTTCCCTGCAGCATGGGTTACCTATCAGAGTAAAATTACATTATTTTTTTCTCCATCACGAACCACAACAACTGCAGATAGCACTCAACTGAAATTAATTTCAGTACACATTTTTTTCTGTATCTGCCTCAATATAACAAATTGGATAACAAATTGGACAAAATAAATAAATAAATAATATTCATAGAATCATAGCATCACTATGATTGGAAGGGGACTTTTAGGCCATTGAGTCCAATCTCCTGCTCAATGTAGGAATTCAATATATTAATAGAACAGAAACATTTAGTTGTTTTCAAATAACTTTGGAATGGGAATATAATATCCCCAGCTGTAGTTAAAACCCTCTTAATATTTCCACTGAACTCAACAGTTCATAGATTGTTCTTTGTCTACTGTGCTGCTACATTAGTTATGTCTTGTTGTCCTTCTGCTCTCTTGATTTCTGTTACAAGAGAGATGAGAATTTTAATTGACTACTTAAGACTTCTATCCAACTAAGAAATAAGACAACTAAAATTATATGAAATGTGAATTTTGGAAATGTAATCCACAAACAGCAAAAGCAAAAGAAAGCAAAAGCATGTTAACTCTTCTCCAAGTAATTTAAAGAAATAAAAATCAATTAACCAAGAAATGAAAGTGAAGTAGAAAAAGCAGTAAACTGGGCAGAATCAGCAATGGCCAGTCACCTGCGGTTTTCATCCAGCACATCCAAGACTTGCTGGTAAGCCCTACGGGTAGAAGACTGGATAAGCGACAAAATGCCCCGAGCAGAGTAAAAATTAGATCCATCTTCAGGAAACATTTGGGGAGGACAGACACGAACCTGTTGAGGTGATGGTGTCACACTGTTTGTGCAAGCGTAGCAAATGAAGAGAGAAACACTAGGATCAGGTTTCAGAAATAAAAGTTTCACCCCTCCAACAACCCCTCTTTGAAAGATTATACTGGCCCACTTGTGCCAATACTCATCAACACTTTAAACATCATCAAGGAACTCCAATCTGAAACATTTTATGCAAGCCAAAATGTAAAATCACTTTATGACATTTTATTCTATTATTCTTATAATAACAAAAAACAACAAATCCACAGCAAAACGTAGTTTGTTTTAAAACACAGTATCCAAGATTATCTTTAGCAGGTATTAAAGATATATTCAGATATATTGGATTTGATCCAGATGTACACTGAAGATTGTACTTTTTTTCATTATTAACCTAATCCTCATTGCTTTCAATGAATCTACTCTAAGCATACAAACTTACTCTGGATCTAATCCATTATATGTTAAAAGAATGCAACACAAACCATCTCAGTCTCAAATATACAAGGTAAGTAAAAACTGTACTATATACAGTACTGAAAATATTCCGAGGAACAGATCTCTAGATTTAAAAAAAAAGTCTTGTTTTTACAAATTTGGAGAATGCAGGCCTACAAAAGAAACATAAAACATAACAAAGACCCCAGTGAAGACTCCTAGATAACTGTATATCCCAAACATTATAATATATGTCCTCAGGCAATCATTCTGAAAGAAAAGGCTGAAGATTATCTGACACAGCATAAAAGCACTCCCTTGTCTTGAAAACTATTGAGAATTGAGAATTTTATTTCAATACAACATTGATTAAATAATTATTCTCCAAAGATAGATTCTCAGAGAGCTATCAATCTCAAGAAAATCAGGGGGAAGCAAAATCTTCTGTTGGCCTTAAAGAATGTAGCATCATCTCTTTTTGTTTAAAAATTTAAAATCCTCCTTTCCAAGTGTTACAATTGTTCTTTAGTTTTCAAGCAAACAAGTTTCCAAAATAACAATTAACCAAAATATAATTTGTTCCTCAATCAATTTGCCTCACTGAAAAGAAGTATTATCAATTCATGACATAATCAGAATGCCAGTGAACAAGAACTTCTGTCATTAAAGCCTCATCAAAATACAACTGTTACAAGAACTTTTAGTACATGAGTGGAAAATCTGTGGCCAACCCAATTTAAAAGAATGATTTTGAAATGAACCTGATGAAGAATTTTATTGTGATATAATTTCCTTTGCTCAAGAACAAGACAGATTTCATACCTCTCTGTGTGTGTGTGTTTTAAAATTCTTAAAGAAGCACAAAATGGGCATTTGATTATGTTCTCAATAAAATGTACATTTCACAATAACTTCCCACCAAATATAAATATGGATAATACAAATAATACAAATACATAATACAAATAATATTGTATTATGTTATGCTATGCTTGAAAAACTTAGATAAAATTCTCTTTTTCCATTTCAAAGCCTCTCTGGTTGATTTATTTACCTAAAAGCTGTTCATCTGTTCGAGAGTTTAAGTGACACTATAATTATTTATTGATTTATTTCATTGATTTATTAATTGAATATCTCAGAAAAATATATTTGTTCAACTTTGCAATTACAGTCTATCTGGTTAGAAAGTATACCCAAATACAATTCTGAATCTACTTATTAAAAACTAAGTTTTGACAGATTTTACTGACCTTCATTGCTAAACTATGCTTAACATTGCAACACTCTCTAGCCCTGAGGTAGAACGTGAATTTTTATGCCATCTTTTTGGAGTAAATTATCAATAGCAACTACATATCATAGGAAACATCAGAGATTATGAATGTTTACTGATTATTTATAATCTATAGTAAAAAGCAATGTACCCTTAACAACATAAGTCCTATTTTCTTCCAACTGTACTGACACACTGAATTTAGACATTCAAGAGCAGAATCCTGAAAGTAGGGAAAGTTTTTGCTATCTCAAAAAATGTTCTTTGAAGGTACAGTCTCTTCAACCACTAACACTACCAAGTGTAGCTATTGCTGATTTTTAAAAAACAAGTGCATCAGCTATAATTACCTTCAATCTGCGAGTTTCATTAAAAATGAGATCCAGATACCTATATGCAGATCAGGTGTTATTTTCTTTATCCCACCATCTTTAGGTAAAATCTGAACTTTGGACAGTATCCATAAAAATCTAAGTCAACTAAGTCTGTGATCTTTTCTTATAGTCCATATTAAGGTTGTGCAGACCATCATTAATATAATGCAAGCTTCTTCCTAGCCTTCATAGGTACAGGCTCTATTAATCACCAGCTTGGATTACTGCCACATACTGCCTTTTAAAATGGTTTGGAGACTTCAATTAATAAAAAAATACAGTTGCTGGATTGCTAACCAATATTCTAATACTATAGGCACACAATTTGCTGATACTTCCTTATTTCTACTGCTCCCAATATGTTTCAAAGTCCAGTCCAAACTTTGATTTTAAAGCCCTTATTGCCCATATACCTACACAAAATACCATCACGTGAGGCCTTCTACTAAAAGTCTCCCCAACAATTGAGTTATCACATGTGGCAATAAGTGAAACTTTCTAGTTCCGTTTAAATAGGGCTTCAGGACTGGTTATGGGATAGAGACTGCTTTGGTGGTCTTGTTGAACGACTTACACTGGGAAGTGAGTGAGGCGACTTGTCCTTGTTTGTCCTCCTGCACCTCTCAAGGTTCATTACCACCAACCATGATATCCTTCTGGGCTATCTCTCTGGGATGACCTGGAAGTATTTCTATAATGGCTCGAATCCTTCCTGGAGAGGCATCTCAGAAAACAAAACAAAACAAAATAAATAAAATAAAATAAAAAACACAGTAGCACTTTAAAGACTAACTGCTATATTTTTATTGTTAGCTTTCGTGGATCAAGTCCACTTCATCAGACTTGATCCACGAAAGCTAACAATAAAAATATAGCAGTTAGTCTTTAAAGTGCTACTGTGTTTTTTATTTTATTTTATTTTGTTTTGTTTTTTGAGATACCTGAACCACAGACTAACACGGCTACTATTCCAAAAAATTCCTGGAGAGGAGGGCTCAGAAGATAGCGGTGGTGAGACTTCTATGTCAGGGGTCCCCAACCACCGGACCACAGACCAGTATTGGGCCGCGGCTGTCCTGAACCGGACCATGGGGGTGGGTCGTGTTGGGAGCCCCGATGGCAGACTTCTGCCCTCAACGTGCTTTGCCAGGTCTGCCCGGCGAACGGAGCAAGAGCAAAGGCTTCAGACACAGCATACAGGCAGGTGGTTGGGTCTTCCTCCACGTTGCTTAACTACGGCAGGACTAATCCCCCTCCTTGCCTGCGTGTGGTGTGATAATTCACTGCCCGTGTCAAACAGTCCATGGCATGAAACTGGTCCATGGTGGAAAAAAGGTTGGGGACTCCTGTTCTATGTGATAACCTGACCATTTAGTTTAAAATCAGAATCTAGTGCCAACAATAGACAGGACAAAGAGGTTTGCACTGGGATTCTGTGCGAGCTATACTTGTTCCTTGAGGTGTCTGATCTGATCATGATGACAAGCATCTCTGTTACATCCAATCTAGATTACTGGAATGTGATCTATGTGGGGCTGAAATGCTGCAGCTAGATTGGTAACTGGGGCTGGTTATAGGAAGCACATAACTCTCCTGCTATAACAACTCTGCTATCTGCCAGTCTCTTTCTGTGCCAAATTCAAAATGCTGGTTATGAAGTATAAGGCTCTGAACAACTTATTTCAATGCCTGAACTTTAAGTTAATTGAAGAGGCCCTTCTCTGTTCTACCATTCTTACAGGAAATATAGAGTTCCTCCTATGAATATTTGAAGTGGTAGCTGTGTTAGTCTGTAGCCATGTTAGTCTGATGAAATGGGCTTGATTCACAATAGCTCACATTTAAATATAGGAGTTAATTTTAAGGTGCCACATTGTTTTTGTTTACACTGATATCCTATGAATATGTCATTTTTCACTATATGGAGCTGGTTACAGACTTAATAAATGCAAACAGACTCCTAATAATACCATCTATGAGATGTATAATGGTTTTATAAGTAATATACAGTAATACCCCGTATAACGCGAGTACCGTATATCGTTAAAACCGCATAACGTTACAAGATTTTCGGAAACATCTTGTATCGAGTAACGCGATTTTAACGTTACACGATACAGTCGTTCTTAGCAGCAGGGTGGGTGGAAAGCTGAACGGGGTTCTCCGTTCAGCTTCCCAGCCACCCTGCAGCTACGGAGGCAGGGGTGGGGAGGCTGGAAAGCTGACGGGGGGCTCCCCCATCGGCTTACCCAGCCACCCCACAGCTGCGGAGGCATGGGCGGGTGGCTAGGGAAGCCGACAGGGAGTCCCCGTCAGCTTCCCCAGCCACCCTGCAGCTGTAGATCGGGTCCTCTGATCTCTCTGGAGGTGTTTCTGGGCTTCCCCGACGTCCAGAGCCGGTGCAGCAAGCCAGAATGTCAGAGTTCGAATCCCGACGTTCTGGCTTCCTGCACTGGCTCAGGACGTCGGGGAAGCCCAGAAACACCTTGGATCGGGTCCCCACACCTCCCTGGACCCGGCGGAGGGGGGGGGTCAGACCCCCCAAAATTGGTAAAAAAAGGACGTTTTTTTTTACCAATTTGGGGGTTTCTGACCCCCCCGCCGGGTCCAGGGAGGTGGGCAGACACGATCCAAGCTTTTTCTGAGCTTCCCCGACGTCCTGAGCCAGTGTAGCAAGCCAGGATGTCAGAGTTCGAATCCCGACGTTCTGGGTTGCTGCACTGGCTCAGGACGTCGGGGAAGCCCAGAAACACCTTGGATCGGGTCCCCACACCTCCCAGGACCCAGCAGGGGGTCAGAAACCCCAAAATTGGTAAAAAAAACGGACTTTTTTTTACCAATTTTGGGGGCTCTGACCCCCCCGCCGGGTCCAGGGAGGTGGGCAGACACGATCCAAGCTTTTTCTGGGCTTCCCCGATGTCCTAAGCCAG
This sequence comes from Furcifer pardalis, assembly GCA_030440675.1. Classification (NCBI taxonomy): domain Eukaryota; kingdom Metazoa; phylum Chordata; class Lepidosauria; order Squamata; family Chamaeleonidae; genus Furcifer; species Furcifer pardalis. The sequence goes on from CP126890.1 coordinate 260,837,991, forward strand.
TGCAGCGACCCAGAATGTCAGGATTCGAATCCCGACGTTCTGGGTTGCTGCACTGGCTCAGGACATCGGGGAAGCCCAGAAACACCTTGGATCGGGTCTGCCCACCTCCCAGGACCCAGCCGGGGGGTCAGAAACCCCAAAATTGGTAAAAAAAAAAATGGACGTTTTTTTTACCAATTTTGGGGTCTCTGACCCCCCCCCCCCGCCGGGTCCAGGGAGGTGGGGAAACCCGCTCCAAGCTTTTTCTGGGCTTCCCCGATGTCCTGAGCCAGTGCAGCGACCCAGAATGTCAGGATTCGAATCCCGACATTCTGGCTTCCTGCAGCATAAAAGAGGGTGGGGGAAGTTCAAAATTAGCGCGCATCGGGTCTCCCGACCTCCCTAGAGCTGATGTGCGCTAATTTTGAACTTCCCCCACCCTCTTTTATGCTGCAGGAAGCGAGAACGTCGGGATTCGAACTCTGACATTCTGAGTTGCTGCACTGGCTCAGGACGTCGGGGAAGCCCAGAAACACCTTGGATCGGGTCCCCACACCTCCCTGGACCCGGCGGGGGGGTCAGAGCCCCCAAAATTGGTAAAAAAAACGTCCATTTTATTTACCAATTTTGGGGTTTCTGACCCCCCCGCTGGGTCCAGGGAGGTGTGGGGACCCGATCCAAGGTGTTTCTGGGCTTCCCCGACGTCCTGAGCCAGTGCAGGAAGCCAGAACATCGGGATTCGAACTCTGACATTCTGGCTTGCTGCACTGGCTCAGGACGTCGGGGAAGCCCAGAAACACCTTGGATCGGGTCTGCCCACCTCCCTGGACCCGGCGGGGGGGTCAGAAACCCCAAAATTGGTAAAAAAAACGGACGTTTTTTTTACCAATTTTGGGGTCTCTGACCCCCCCGCCGGGTCCAGGGAGGTGGGGAAACCCGCTCCAAGCTGTTTCCAAAGTTCTCCCACCTCCCTGGAGGCAGCAGCAAGCCAAAATGTCAGGATTCAAATCCCGATGTTCTCGCTTCCTGCAGCCTCCAGGGAAACAGGGCTTTTTTTAACATTGTGTGTTCAATGTATCGCACAACGTTAAAAACCGAATAACGACGGGACTTGTGGAACCAAGTCATAACGTTATTCGGGGTACTAGTGTATGTCAGTGCGTTATCCGTAATGTAAATGATTCTATGTTGTGAACTTTACCCTGGAAAATTTGATTACTTATTATTTGGCAATCTTTACACAATTATAATTCTGTGCTGTGAAGTTTAAATTGTATATATGCATATGATTATCCCAAGCAAAAATGTGATAAAAAGAATTGTTCAATTTATTTATTTATTTATTTATTTATTGGATTTCTATACCGCCCTACTTGGTGTAACCAACTCAGGGCGGTGTACAACATAATTAATATACAATTTTAAAATATGTATACTCCAGAAGAAGACTAAGAGTTAAAAATGCATTAGGCATTTTAAAGTTCGAATAAAATTTATTTTTCTACATCCTGGGACTTACATATTCACCCTGATTCTGCCTTTTGCGATGTACCAGTTCCTTTTGCCATTGTTGCACAGCATGGAGAGACAAATGGCTCACCACCATCAAGTTACATCCAAATTATGGAAGTTCTAATGTGGTTTTCCAGGTGAGATATTTAAAGAGTAGTTTTACCATTACTAGCTGGCTGGATAGCTCAGTGGTTTAGGTTGAGTGTTTGATTCCCCACTGTTCCTCTTCTCACAGGGAATAATGATTTGTTTTAGGGAATTGCCACTTTTTGATTTTGTAGTTTTGACTAGATAGCTCAGTGGTTTAGATGGGTTGGGTGTTTGATTCCACACTTTGTCTACAGGGAGAAGAGTAGGCCTGTGTGGCTGTGGGCAAGCTGCACAGTCTCAGGATACCCAGAAGGGAATGGTAAACAGTCTGTGTATTTTCTACCTACAAAACCCTAGAAATAGTTGCCATAAGTCAGAATTGACTTGATGGCTGGCAAATATTATTTAATATTTTCCATTGCCACCACAATGTTTCCATGGCCAAATGCAAATGTAAATCCAGGTTTCCTGAATTCTGACCCATTCTCAATACCATTTCAGATTGTGTATTCGAGATCTTTAGATAAGAATCTAATAAAGACACACATGATATTTAAAGAGAAGCAATTATTAATTAGTAGTCAAGCTGCTTACGTGTCATCTTTAGCTGGAAAGGGTGACTGATACCGTGGCATTTTAATTCTCAGTACAGTTTCTGTCTCAGGACAATCTGCCTGGTTATTTTAGTAAGACAGCTTTCTCATTAGATGGAAAGTCGTTAAGAAAAACATCATTATTCATTATTTCTTCTTGCGCTTAGCTGTCCCTTCTTGTGTCTAGCTGTCCCGGAAAGCATCAGAGAAGTTTCTGATCACTTACTGTTTATGAGTAAAGGCACTACAGACAATAGTATGACAAGCACTATGTTGACAACGTATACGACATTACTGTTCTGAGACAAGTGGGGAAAAGGTTTGAGCATGGAATTTTTTTCATTGTTACAGTCAACATACTAGAATGTCATGTCACAGTTCATAGAGTAGAATTAAGAAGCTATCCAGCATTGATTGTACTATAGGCATGCACACATATGTTTCAAAGAGATCCGCATGTGTGTTATTAAGATTAGGAGAACTTCAATGGCAACAACATGCTATTTATCTAGAGCCAGTTTAATCAATAGATAAATAAATGCAGAAAAGCAAAATACAAGCTAAATAGTAAGAGAGAGAACAGGAAACAGCAGTCTGGGAATTAATGGTCAAGAAAAAAATACTATAATGTAATATCCTTATCAATTTAAGTCTGGATGAAGCTTGGCAATCAAGTGTTTGTCACCCACTCTATTTCAAGTATGACTAGAAAAGATACCTGTGGTAGCCAGTGACAGGAAAAGCCAAAGCCAACCAAAAAAAGGGGGGGGGGACGAGAACAAACGTGTCTTAAGTTTGCGTATGCTAGTGCAAATGCCACCCTTTGCCTGGAGATAGGCATGATAAAGGTTGAGGTGAGATTGTGGATAGCTACGCTCAACCTTTGGCTCAAAATTCTGTTTAGCCCCAAAGGCCTGGCGCCTCTAACCCTCAAGGACAGCTTCCATTCAGCATGAAAAAGAATAATCCAATCCAAACTGCAGCATTTTGGCCTCTCCCAACTTCTCATACAGACCATGAATCACAACAGGCAAAACAGACCATTAAACAAAAAATACTAGACATGGAAAGGCAAGAAGACCTAGCCAGGGTCCCTACCTTCCTGGCTCCAGTCTTGGAGACACATCGTTGCCCCAGTCCAGAACCTGCTCCAACTTGAGACAGCAAGCCATCGGAGGACATTCACACTAGCCCACTGCCAGACCCTCCCTTCTACAGTACTCAAGGGAAAGTTCCCAAAGGACACTACTGTCAGAGAGACTATATCCCTGTGACATGGGGGAAATTGAAACCACAGAACACGTTCTTTGCAGCTGCCCTTTCTATAGAGACATCAAGAAAAAGTTCATATATCCACTGTTCTGCAAGTATCCTGGCCGGACAAACAGTACATACACCCACCAGCTGCTATCTGATGGTAGACCCACCTTCACCCACAACACTGCCAGGTTCTGTGCCACAGCATGAAAGATCAGAAGAACAATCCTGGCAGGACCTTCAACTGAATAAACTACTATTGCTACACCATAGGCTTAGTTGTAACATTACTGATCTTATGTACTAATTTTACTACTCCTGGACTCTGAGCAGAAATGCTCCTTTTTAAGCAGCTTCTTTTTAACTTTTACCTCTCGATATATTTTAATACCCCCATTCTAACTTCTGTTCCCTTTGCTGTTCTATGCTGGTCTTGGACTGTAAAAAAGATTGATTTGATTTGCATATGTTAGTGCATAGGAAAATTAAGAAAAATTGTATTCATGGTTCTTTATCTCTAAAATTGACATAGACTGCCAACCTTTCAGAGAAAGCCTTGTGATCTGTGAAGCAGGGCAACCCTGTATTTAAACCTGGTTATATTTGTGGTCTAATTACCATTTGAATGTAATGGGGCTTTACACATGACCAGCTGTAAAGAATCCTCATAAAACTAGATGTAACCATTAGTTTCAACAGGCACTACAAGCAAATAGACGTCTTCTTCTGAGCCTTTGTTTCTGCCAGCATATACTTTTTGCATTTTTTCTTGGAGATAAGACAAGTATAGTTCCTCCAGCCTGTTTTTCCTTTATCCTGGCATTCCCTTCTCCCACCTGCAAATAACTAAAAACAAAGAATACAGTAGGAGAAAATCATTTTTCCTTCAGTCCAATAAATGGAACATGAATAGTTTACTACTTACAAAAAAAAACAAATTTTAAAAAACCTTACTACCCAAAAATATTATACAACCAGAAATTAAAAGTATGTAAAAAATAAGAACCACACACTGTGATATCCATGTGTGCAATCAATGTCATAATAGTTGTCATTCCCAGCATATTTGCACACTAAGAGAAGATTCCACTGAATCCAAAACAATATTAAATACAAACAAAAAAAATCATTCTCTATATATTTTAGGGCAAAACATTCCATAAAGCATAATTCAGTAAACATAGTAGAACATACCATCAGCCAAAATTGATAATAATAAGTGCCATCAAATTGATTACTGACTTATGGAAACCCTTCCCAGGATTTTCTAGGAAGCGAATACATAGAAGTGGTTTATCATTCCTTTCTTTTGTGGAGTGTTCTCAGAACGTACAGCTTGTCCATGGATACACAGCTTAGTTCTTCCAGGGACCCTCCAAGGGGAATCAAACTCACAACCTCTGGCTCCACACCCAGATACCTAATCCACTGAGTTACCTGGTCAAAACTACTGTATCAAAAACTGGCAATTCTCTAAAATAAACCATTATCTTCTATAGGAATATATTCGAAGATACCTTAATACATATAGTTCTATAGAGTTTCTAGAAATGTGATTTGTATTTCTAAAAATTGTAAAATTATATGCTAACATTAGGTGAAGCATTTCCAGTCTAGTACTGTATTACAATAACCAAGAGCCAACTTGAATGTGTGTTTATGTTAATAAAATAAAATAAAACTGACCTACTGATGCATGTTAGGTAGGGACTTTTCTGCTTGATAACACATTGGTCATTATTTGAAACAAACAAAATAGCAGAACTTTATCCTTTAACTGTTAATTACGTTAATTTCTAAACATTGAGAAGTAACATAGGGAAACCTTTTGAAAAACATTGAAAAATGTCAAAAAAACTACTCACACTGAATCATTTCTGATCAATTGACCATTTTGACGCATTGCATTTTCACTCATGGAACGCTCTCTTTTCAGCCTTCCTATTGCACGAACCTGCAAGACAAACATAAATAAAACAAAATAAGCCTTTTTTAACACAATCGCAATCATAAACAAGTACATGTGACTTCTACCAATAGCCCACTTTCACTTAAAAGCAACATGGAGTATGAAAAAATCCTGTGGAATGGTGACATTTTGTTATTTGAATATATTTTGCAAATTGAGTTCCTATTTTTCCCCAATTTTAAAAATTAGTCCTTTTTCCAACAAAAATTTAATTAAAAGCTTTTGACAATAAGATTTCTTTTTAAAAAAACTAAATCAAAAATTGATTGTGTGAATCACACAACACACAACTTGTATGGATCCTAGTAACACCTAAAAATCTGAAGATGTAAAACTGGACCTCCAAAGTTGAATTAAGAACCCAAAAGGATCATAAGACCTGGGAAGCTTTTAAAAAGATAAGACTGATGTTAAAATAACAATTAAGAGGGTAGGGGAAATAGAACCTGTGGCCCAATGTTGTTTCCATCCAACTCCTGCATTTGGCAGCCCTAATGTTTCTGAATTTCTACTCCAGAGGCATTCATGTTTTCAATAAGACATGTTAACATTAAGTATATATTTTATGTTATATTCCCCTAGAAATATTCAGGAAATACTTGCATTCCTTTTAGTTTCTTTATGAAATACAAGACCAAAGAAAAGATGTTGAAACTAGAGAAATAAAGAATACTAATACTAGCCTCTTCACTCTGAGGAGTCTGCACAGAACCTCTCTCTAGGTCCAAAAAATCTAAAGGGCGTTCACTAAGGGAAATAACACGAGGTGGTGTTTTCAGTGAAAGAGACTTGAATGGAGTCGACTGGAGAAGATCTAGATCTGGCGGCCTGGAAAGTGGAATGTCTTCACTATTTCCTGTAGCAGATTTAAAAGCAAATATATGTTATTAATAAACTTTCAATGCAGTTTGATGGGTACAGTAATATTTTCACAACAGAGCTGTTTTTCCTGCTTGGCATTTAGCTATTTTAGCTGAACACCACAACTGTAAAGATATAAACTAATATTATTTCTACTGCACTCTTTATTAAACATTTCAACATTTTCATCCAATTACTCATTCTCTAGCTTTCTTAGCAGAATTAATAATAAACACATAGTCACAGTCTATCAAACTTGCCTCCTCCTCACATTTTAAAATAGCACATCCACTTCCACACTAAGCAATTTACTTTACCTACATGTGAACAATTTAAAATAAAGAGGCAGCATAGTAGAATTTATTTATGTTACTGAGACAATTAAAATCTGCAACTGAAAAATTAATTATTTTTATCACACTTCTATGTTGCCTTTTGCCAACTTAGGAGGCCCAACACAGCAAACAAATAAAACCACAATAAATCATGACTTTAAAAAATAATTAAAGATATTAAAATAATTACCTGTTAAAACACACACTAAAACTACACATAAACTAACAATATAGTACCGTAGTAGTAATAGCAGTAGTTCCTTCTCATGCTGTGTGGAGCCTGTCTCCACCATTACAGCATATCAAGCAACCAAGCTCCTCCTTGTTTCTTTAGCAATAAAGTTTTTTTGGTGCTAATCCGATGCGCAACCTTCCTAATTTCTCATCAGAGAACATAACAAAATGCTCAATGGTTTATTTAAAGACTATCTAAAAATATGGTTTTCATTTGTCACTGGAAAGACAAGGGGGGGGAATTAGCCTCCTGGGAGAGGGGATTCCATAACCGGGGAGTAGCCACAGAGAAGACTCTCTTGCATGTTTCTGTGAAGGCAGTGGGACTGAGTAAAGGGCCTGAAGATCTTAAATACTGGAGAAAATTCATACAGGGAAATGTGGCCCTTCAGTCACAGTTTGGACCCAAACCATGTAGGGCAGGGGTTCACAACCTTTCCACGTGGCGGGGTGGTCATGCCCCCTCAACACAGGTGAACAGGCCGGAGGTGTGGTTCCTCCCACTGCTTCTACCACTTCCGGATGAGGTGGCAGCGGGTGCATTCACAGAGCGATCATGGCTGTTTTGCCACTTCTGCCGCTTCCCATGGTGGCGGGATTGAGGGAGGCACATTTTCAGTTCTTGCCACATTTTTGCCACTTCTGGGGCTTTTCCAGTGCTTCGAGTGGCTGCTCCAGGGTCCTCACCATGGGCTAGATTAATTGGCGCCATGGGCCAGATTAGGTCCGTGGGCCATAGGTTGTGAATCCCTGATATAGGGCTTTATAAACAGAATTTTGAATTGGGACTGGAAATGGACAAGCAGCTAGTGAAGTAACAAGGCATGAGCTGCTTCCTGAACCCAAACAGGATCAGCAGCCTAGCAGCAGCATTTTGAACCAGCCAAAGGTTCCAAATCATCTTCAAAAGCAGATATTTCCAGAAAAAGACATAGTTGGAACATCAACTTCAGCAGCGCAAATGCATTCCTCGACACCACAAGATCTAAGCATCCTGCACAGGCTGAATCCCTGAATTCCCTAACTTGCAACTGACCAATCAGGAGCACCTCTGTAGTGTCTTGATTAAGCAGGAGCACCTCTGTAGTGTCTTGATTAACTTTCAATCTGCTGTCCCTCATCTAGTCTGCTATTGATGGAAGGAAATTGTATCAAAAGAATGAAACACAACACAGACAGACAAAATCTGATTGCTTCTTGATTTATCCCAAACTATTTGATTATGAAATTAGTGGTTCCAGAGCGATTACTTTTTAATTTACTTTAGGATTAAGTCAACACTTCTCCTATGCTTCCTCCAAAGAATTCACAGCAGTCCCTAAAACCTCCTTCTCTATTGAACCCTCAGCACAACTGTGTAGCAAATTTCACTTCCGGCATGCAACCAGGCAAAAGTAACGCATAAACTAATTTAATTACTGAATAATGGTCAATAGGTACCACTTTGAAATTACTGTTTCCATTACAACACATGCAGTTTGGCAATATACCTTGCCACTGTCTCTTCCACAAAGATAACCTACCTGCTACAACAATACGCTCTGGCACTTGCATTGTGACACTGGCATGAAGATGCCCTCCTTCATGAGCACTTTGCTCAAGGTCAGCATTTGGGGGAGCAACCTTGAGTTTTTCTGGAACTCTCATTCTCTGGTTGATCCCTTCAGTATATTCCATTTCATATTGAATTCGATTCATTTCAGCTATTTCGGCAGCTGGAGATGGGAATGTCGCTGTACTCATCCTGGTATGAGATAAACCAATGAATACATTTTACCTCAACTGTAAGAACTACACAACATGGATTCTGGGGTACACAAAAAGAGCCTCCTAGAAGATTGTGGTATTCTTGAACCACAACCGGGTTACCTTAGTAACCTCAACCTTATGTTGCCAACTAATCTTTCTCACTCTAGATCAGGTGAAAGGAACTGCAGAATGAACTCACCAAAAGGTGCCTTCATTTCAGCAATTTCACATCTGGCCTAGGCACAGAAGAAGAGCATTGATTCTGGACATGATGCATTAAAACATCTCCACTGATTTGACAGAGAAAATGCCCCAGCCTCTAAAGACCTCTTCCAATTGTCAGGCTTTCTGCTGCAGCTTAGCCATCATATTCACCATAATCAACACTTCCAAATTCAAATTATTTTTATTCAGACTGCTAAACTGCAGAAATTCTCAACATATCTTTCTTTAGAAGCCAAACACTGTGAGCTGGCAGCATATGATGGCACCAACTGTAGGTAATTATGTTGGAAGCAGATGGAAAAGAGAAAATTGTCAGAAATTTTCAACATGTTAGATGAAACAAAATACAGTAGCAGTAGCAGTAGCAACAGTAGAGTCTTGACACAGTCTAATATTCTCACCTAGTAAAAGAAACTATTCAGCCATTCTGTAGTTTGTTCTTGTAAAACAACTGCTTTGTGTTAAGGACAGTCTGCAAGGAAGTTCAAAAGACCAGCGCAGAAAACTGAAACGTAGTGAGGAGGGGGAAAAAACCTTGGGAAATGGAAAATTTTAACAAAAAAATCTATACCTGCTTTAAGAATAGAGAGTGAGGAGAATGAAAATGTATGTAGGTGAAGTTGGCAAGCAGGAAAAGTTGTAGTGATGTTGGAGAGAACAGAATTAGCCAGGTCAGAACAATACAGAAGACCTCCATTTTTGAGGCAAAAGAAGCTATGCTGAAACCAAGGTAAGTAGTTGTACCACCAAACAATCACGAGCAATCTCTGTGCTATTCGGCCTTTGATAAAGAAGGAAATCAGTATATAATTAATATGATAGGTTTTACATGCTTTTTAAAATTTTCTATTTGTTCTTATGGTTAATTCCTGAAACTATCATAAAAAATTTCCTTCAAAAATGTTTAAGCATATTCATTAAGGCATCAACAGGAATCAAGGTGTCTGCTCACACCTCCCTTGGTGCTCAAAGCTTGCTATTCTTCCCAGTTAGAGTTGTGATATGTCCCGATTTCCCAGGATTTTCCCGGGTTGAAACAGTCCTGGCCGGTTCAAGAAAAAAAATGTAAAAATACCGGAAATAAAGGGTTAATTTCATAGAGTTGCTATTCCTAGAGAGGGCGGACAGAAAGTGAAGACTTGTCCTTTGCAAAATAAGTCCCTTCCTGTCTCCTGCTTTTCTCCATCCGGAGAAAAACAGAGACGCCATGGGCTGCATTGCTGTTCTGGGCCCCTTCTTAGAACTTTCTTCCAAGGGATCCTTGTTTGGGGTTTGAGGGTGAGTCTACTTCAATGGGGGGGGGGGTGTGTGTGTAGAGGTGAGGGGGGTGACCTCAGGGGGAGGAAGGGTGTTTTAAAGAGCGGCTCAAGAAATTTTAAAAGGTAAAGGTCACCCTTGCTCGAAAGCCAGTCGTATCCAACTCTAGGGTTCAGTGCTCATCTTTGTTTCATACCTGAAGAGCCAGTGCTGTCTGCATCTGCAGATGTTTCCATGGTCATGTGGCAGGCATGACTAGACACTGGAGTGCATGGAATATTGTTCCCACCAAAGTGGTCCCTATTTATCTATAGTACAGTACTAGCAATTTCTTGCTTTCAACCTGCTAGGTTGGCAGGAGCTGGGGCAGAGATGGGAAAAGAAATAATAGAGCCATTAAGAATCATCTTTTGCAAGAAGAATCATATGGGAAACCTGTTAACTACAGCTTTTTTTAAACTGATGGTGGCTGCCCACCCTGGACAGGGGTTCTGTGGAGTCTTAGAGCTGGGGTCTCCATGACACATGCACAGTTTGAAGAATGCAATGATGTCACATGGCTGTCCCAGTTTGGTGGGAGAGAATTATGGCAACCCTATTCCCAGTTTGTTGAAGGTTTAAAACAAACGTTAATGTTTGGGGCTACCGGTGCACTGGTAAGTAAGGCCCCTCTTTTTTCTCCAAATTGTTCCTTTTTTGACCTCTCCCTTCTCCTCAAATCCATTTGCCAGGCAGAATGATCTCCTTTTCCTTTTTAATTGTTCAAGAAAGTTTGGATGCCTTGAAGAGGGAAACAAGCCGAATATGAAAAATCAATATCCTAAGACTTTGTTCTTTTTTGTTATACTACTTTCCTCCTGTTGTTGTAACACTGCCTTGAATGGGTGGTACCCAAGAAAAGTATCAAAAGTCAGTTTATAAATATCTCCTCAGAACAGTATTTTGATGTAAAAAAATTCCTGCCATCATATCAGACATCTGGGAAGTATAATATGCTGATTTGACAAAATGTAAAAACATATTCTTAACTAACAGGAAATAATTTTTTGAAACACATGACCAGAATCTTATTATATTTTTATGCATTTGGTGTAAATCTTGGCTGTGATTCAACAGTAAATGTTTGTTGACATGGCAATTTGTTGCTGATGTTTACACCAATTGGGCTATACCAGGCATTCTCAACCTACAGCCTGTGGGCTAAACCTGGCCCCTGATAACCTCCTCCAACTCCGATGTCCTCCTCATTCCTGCTGCCACCAACTAGAAGCACTGCAAACCGGCAAAAATGCACGTTTTCGTGAGATCTCACCAAAAACCACATTTTTGCACGAGAATTCACATAGAAACATGTGGCTGGCCCCCGCAGCCATTCTGAAGGGTGTGATCTGGCCCTCACCCCAAAAAGGTTGATAAAGTCTGGGTTAAACTGACAGGCATAACTAAGAGGATTGTGGCCAGCGTATTTTGGAGTTTTTTAGGTACCACACATTTGGGTAAATTCTAACCGGTCAGGACCTCATTTTTAGAAAACTGCCTGCACTATTCAATTTTAGAGAACCTCTTCAGTGTTAGGTTGAAAACAGGATATAGTCAGAAAACACTTGAAGTTATACAGTATATGCAAATCTAGGCATGTCTAGTACACAATGCAATCACTTGGGAATCTTACAAATGATATGATATTTACTGTACTATACTGTTTTGTTATGTTGTATGTTATTGTATTTTTGGCTGAACTTTAATAGTGATATTAGGGGACTTTGTGAGCCGCTCTGAGTCGGTTACTACCGAGGAAAGTGGGATACAAATCTAAGTAAATAAATAAATAAATAAATAAATTTCTCTTCCACAGTGAAATATAGGAAGGAGTGTAAATAAATAAGCAAAAGATGAAATAGCAAGTGTTTTAAAATGAGCAAACATTTTAAGTAGGAAGGAAAGTACAGAAACATGTTAGGCTAGAAGATAACAAGTAAAAATTTAATAAACAATAACAAAAATATTTAAAGGAATCTATTATCTACTCTACTATGAACACTACTTGAACCTACAACTTCCACTGACCTTCCTAATGGAATGTCGCTGCTTGTTCGCTTGCTCATTTTGGTGTTTGCTTGCAATGTTTTATTACTACTAAATTGCAGCACTGTTTATTTTACATAACACACTCCCTAGACAGTAGAGCTTTTGTACGTAAGACAGCATGACAACTTCTTTTCAAACTGTAAAGGAAAAAAGAAAAAAACAGGGAGCAGCATCAGTCATATTACTGAAAAATTTAATACCCATTGCACAAAAAAATCTATATCCATCTATTCTGTAATGTGAACATAAGAACATGTTAAACAGCTTTTTCAGTTTCAGATGTGCCCTTCCTTTTGAACTTTGCAATTCTGGTTTTTACAAAAACAGAAGTTTTGTTTACCGTGCTGTTCTTGAAGAATCAAGATATGGAGCAAGATGACAGCTCTAAATCTGCAGAAAACTTTAAACTATTCTCTACAAAAATACTGTTTGTGTCCTTTAAAAGAATGATAACAGCAACAAAAGAAAAAGTACTTGACCTCAAACACTTCTGTTAGGACATTTTTCAATTGGGGGTATTGTACAAAGATTGCTGCCCAGTGGAATAGTACAACTTTAAGGCCCTCCATGTGTTCTGAACACAGGTGTACATAATAGAGCCTCAAACTGATTGCCAGGCAGTGCATGCTTGGTCCATGTGCCCATGTAACAGCCCAGCTGTGGCTGATTAGAGAATCTGCCCAGCAACACTGGGGTATAACTGTGGCCCTCTGGGAAGGGTCTATGGAGGAGATTATCTGTGAGGAGGTTGCTATTCTGAAGGAGTCTATATACTGAGAAGGACTGAAACACTGAAGGAGGTGATGCTGTTGAGAGCTTTTCTGCAACTGAGAAGAAAGAACTGCTAAAGAATCACCAGGACTTTTTTGAGTGCTCCTGGAGTTGGAGCCAACAGAGGACTCCAAGCTGTCTACCTACTGTGGGGCTTGGAGAGAGAGAGAGACTGTTGTATATAGTCCTGTGTATGTCTTGTCTTCCCCTCACTGTAAGTAAAGCGCACCTTTCCACTGAAGGCATATGTGTGTGTGTTATTGCACTAAGGCTTTCGCTGTGTAAGAGCTTAAAAGTGCTACTCTGCTATCCAGCCACACATATTGCTAGGGGAATCCCTGATAACTTCCTTTAATCTTAGGCTGCACAGCAAGTGAACTGAAGAATAAATTGAGGAACATGATCACTGGAACCTGGTGAGTATGCATGGTGATAGCTGGAACAAGAGAATACAAAATAGCTACACTGTCTTTACTGCAATGTAGTAGATGAGCAGTTATGCCAATGTCACAAAACCAAAAACAGTTAAGGTATTAACATGTTCACGTTTTCTTAAAAAGAATAACCTCATGTTAATAATCTTGGAGACAAACTGAAAGGGTAAAAGGGAGATACAATACCTCTGATAACAATAAGACTTGGTTCCACAAGTCTTAGAATTATCGGGTTTTTAACATTGTGCAATGCATCCATTGCACAATGTTAAAAAAAACCCTGATTCCCTTTCCGAAAAGGAAAGGGAACAAGGGGTTGATCCACCTGCCTCTTTGGAAAGGGCAGCAGGGATTCCATGTGTGCATGCTCTCACCCCAAGGAAACTGGCAGCCCGAGGCTCAGGCGGGCGGCTTCCTTGAGGTGAGAGCGTGCAGGCTTCCTTGGGGTGAGAGTGTGTAGGCTTCCTTGGGGTGAGAGCGTGCAGGCTTCCTTGGGGTGAGAGTGTGCAGGCTTCCTTGGAGTGAGAGCGTGGTTTGCCAAACAGCAAGGGATTCGCCCTGCCCACCCTGTTGTTTCAGCAGGGGGGGCAGGGTGAATCTCTGTCGCTTACAGCACTAGTTTGCCTTTGGCCGAAGCCCTTTCACCTTGGGAAATAATTCTTGAGAAAGGGCTTCTCCAGCCAAAAGCAAACCTAACAGCAAGGGATTTGCCCCGCTCACCCTGTTGTCCGGCCAAAGGCAAACCGAACAGTGAGGGATTTGCCCTGTTGTTTCAGCAGGGTGGGCAGGGCTAATCTCTCTCCTAAACACGCCACCAGCGCGCACTTCGTAGCAGCAGCGTTTGGGAAGCTGAACGGGGAGCTCCCGGTCAGCTTCTCAAACATGCCCCCACTATGAAGGGAGCCCCCGGCCAGTTTGGTTGGGAGGAGAACAGGCATGTCCAGTCTCTCCCAGCCAAGCCAGAGATCCGACGCTCAGAGTGCCAGTTTGGTTGGGGTGAGGGCGTGTGTGCCCAATCACCCCCCAACCAAACCAGCTGTCTGAGCCTCCGTAGATCTCTGTTCCAAAGCCCGCAGGATATCAACGTTGGGGAATTTGAGGCAAACATTTGCATCACACAACGTTATCTTAACATTGTGCGATGCAAATGTTTGCCTCAAATTCCCCAACATTATCTGATTTTAGCGTTATCCAATGTAATCGTTATCCAAGGTTCTACTGCAATGTGTAGTTTAGAGTACTTATGCTGTGACTTTGACAATAACTGTTGTGAATAAAGCAAATCCAAATAACATGCAGTGTGGATTGTGCCATATACAGTGACAGGAGCATTTCTATGAGACCAGGAAACATCTACCATTAAACTGCACTTAGATGATACTATATCAGAGAGTAAACAAAACAGCAAAAAAAAATGTTGTGGCACCTTAAAGACTAAGTCCTGTATTTAAATGTGAGCTTCATGGACCAAGTCATATCAAAGTATTCACAATTCCAACTCAATATCATTTAAGAACCATTTCTACATAACTGTAAGAATAAACAAACATGATAACCATTAGAAGATGCATAACAAATAATAAGGCTGGCATAAGAACTTGTAAGAACTGGCTGGATAGCTCAGTGGTTTGGAGCTATAGACTGGGTGTTTTGATTCCCCACTGTGACTCTTAGGAGAAAAGATAGCCTGTAGCATTGGGCAAGCTGCCCCAAAAGAATAGTAGAGATCTTCTGGAAAGGGTTGCCATAAATTGGAAATTATTTAGCATCAGCAGTTACACTTATATACCACCCAGAGTGCTTAGTGCACTCTCTGGGTGGTTCACAAAGTGATTAGAATGTTGCCCAAAAAATGCTGGGTACACATTTTCTCGATCTCAGAAGGAAGGAAGCCTGAGAGATACACTATTATTATTATTATTATTATTATTATTATTATTATTATTATTATTATTATTATTATTATTATTATTATTATTATTATTATTATTATTATTATGAACATGGCAGTCACAATACAACCGTGTTTTATCAGTCTTCAGGGTACCACAATATTTATGGTTTTTTATTTTTATTTTCTTTGTCACATATGCTAAACTCAACTGAAAAGGCTACCTCTTTGAAAATCGCTTTTCACTTGCAGATGATAGGCCTTTTTTGCTGTACTACCCGTTACTGACACGACTGCCCAAATTTCAGGGATATACTACCAGTGAACAGAGCAAAACAAGCGGGCAGGCAATAAGACTACACACTGTATCGAATTACTACTAGGAGAAAGTGCAAAGTAAGGTTGTGGGGGGAAGAACCACTACATATTTTGTGGGATCTTTTGGCTGGTCCTAATAAAAACATTACCCAACTGCGCGTCCCCCACCCCAATGCCTAGTACGTATGGCGAGTCCATTTTTCGCCCATTTTTCAAAAACGACCTGTAAGAATGAGGAAGGGGAAGGGGAACGGAATAAAAAAGTAGTTGTAGTCGCAGCTCAAAGAGTTGAATATTTTAGGAAAATTCCAACAGTGGGAAGAATAATAACACCCTTTTCACGCCCAGAGGAAAAACGACCGAATGTGCAGGCCTTCCCCGGGTCCACCCCCGGTCCCCTGCCCCATTGTTACCTCGGAAGCGAGCGGGGTTTTTTGGGGTTGAGGAGAAGCACCCCCCCCCCCCAAACCCACACCTTCTGTTCTCACCTGAGGCCGGAAGGGAGGCGGCGGCCTGGTTTCAGGGAGGTCCACACCAACCGCCTCCGCGCCCGCCCGCCCGCCTCCTCCTGCTTCCGTTAGTAACGAGGCATTAAGGTAACGCGGCGACCCTTTCGCTCCACAGCCCCGGAACCGAAAGAAAAAAACAGCAAAAAGAAAAAAAACGACCCAATTGTCCCCATTCGGCTGCCGTAACCGGCAGGGGCGAAATGTGACGTAGCGGGCCACGTGACCGAAGAAGGGCGGGGGGGGAGTCCTTTTCCGATAAAGAATGAAGGTTTTTTGAGGCCATTTTTAGCACAGTTGCAGCTTTCTCCCTTCGGCGACTCGGAACAGAAAAGAGGCGGCGGCGGCTTCCGGACGGCGCGTGCACCGCGGTTACCCTCCCGGCTTCTTCACAAGGATGGCGGCTTATTTACTGAGGGCGTCGCTTTTCGAGGGTTCCCGGCGCCTCATAACAACTGCCGCGAGTGGACGCGCTGCGTGGAGCCTTCAGCCGCGCCGTGGTAACAAGCGATGGGTCCGGGCTTATCTCGAGTATCAGCGGCTGACCGAGACGCCCAAGCGCCGGTGAGAGGAGAGCCGGGGGTGCCGGGGAGAAGGCGCGGGGCGCCGCAAGGCCTGCGCTCGTCTGCGGCCGGGCCGAGGGCATTCGGTGGGCTG
The DNA here is from genome assembly GCA_030440675.1 of Furcifer pardalis. Lineage (NCBI taxonomy): Eukaryota > Metazoa > Chordata > Lepidosauria > Squamata > Chamaeleonidae > Furcifer > Furcifer pardalis. Next base: position 260,854,717 of record CP126890.1, read on the forward strand.
CGGCCTTGCTTTCTGTGCGGTGAGGGGGGAGGGCTTCATGGGTGGCGAGTGCAGCGGGAAATAAAGACTTCTCGACAGCAGTTACACTTCTATACCGCCCCCCCCCGTAGTGCTTAGTACTGTATTGTAGAGACAATGGGCACAGAACTGAGCGAGTTCAGGAGGATGGCGGAGGACAAAGGTGCCTGGCGGACAGTGGTCCATAGGGTCGCAAAGGGTCGGAATCGACTGTGCGACTGAACAACAAAGTGCTTAGTACACTCTCTGAGTGGCTCACAAGTAAAATAGCATTTTGCCCCCAGCATGCCGATCTTGAAATTATGGAAGGCTGAGTCAACCTTGTGCCCAGGCAGAATTGGGCTCACAATCTTCTGGCTGCAGTACAACAGTTTAACCACTGCGTAACCAGGGCTTTGGGAAAGTCTCCCTTCACCCACATAGACGTTCTGCATGGAAAAACCTTTTGGGGATGGTGTATAGCTTGATGTAAGTAATAATGACATGCATAGAATTTTGCTACTAAAATATGTTCGCTAATGCAATTAATTCATAAGTTCCTGAAATACTATCTAATGGCTACAAGCAAGCAGGAATGCAATACAGTACTGTACTTCTTTTGTAAGAGCAATTCTTCCTCAAAAGTTTGTCCTAATTGTTTTCTGTCTTTTTCCTTTCACATATTGTAGCTCTGAGAAGCCTAACTGGGATTATCATGCAGAAATACAAGCATTCAGCCATCGGTTACATGAGAAATTTTCATTGGACCTTCTCAAAACTGCATTTGTCAACCATTGTTATATTAAAGGAGAAGAATCCAAGCGCCAAACATTGGGACTGGAAAAGGAAGCAATTGCTCTTAATCTCAAGGACAATCACGGACTTTACCTACAGGGGTCCTCTTTTACTTGCTCTTACCTCAGGCAGTGCTTTGAAGAGGCTTTCCCCAAACTGCCAGTTGCTGGCATTGAGGCTCTTGTTAACTTTCTCACCAGTGAAGAAATAGTTTCTTACATAGCCAAAAACCTGTCACTGCAAGACTTGACACTTTGTGCAGAATTTCCTGTACCACCTAATGTGCTTCAACAGACTTTCTTTGCAGTAATAGGAGCATTACTTCAGAGCAGTGGTTCCCAGAGAACAGAGATCTTTGTCAGGGTAAGTTATTGCACATCACAATATTGTCCCTTTGAGATGTGGTGTTGGAGGAGAGTTTTGAGAGTCCCATGGACAGCGAGGAGAACAAATAGGTCAATCTTAGAAGAAATTATCCCTGACTGTTCCTTAGAAGGTCAAATAATAAAGATGAGGCTAAAGTACTTTGGACATCAAATGAGAAGAGAGGATTCACTTGAGAAAGCTTTGATGCTTGGAAGGGTCAAGGGCAAAAGAAGAAGGGGACGGCCCAAGATGAGATGGTTAGATGGTATTGTAGAAGCAGTGGGCACAGAGCTGGGGGAGTTGAGGGGGATGGTGGAGGACAGGAGTGCCTGGCGGACAGTGGTCCATGGGGTCGCAGAGGGTCGGAATCGACTGCGACTGAACAACAACAAAATGGTACTCATTCAAACTTAGAAAATTGTTTGTGATGAGACAAAAACTACAATAAATGGTGTTCTATTGTTCTAACATCAATAGAACATAATTCCACTACAACTTTCTTAGCTTTTGCTTCATATATGTAATTGAAGAAGCTATACATTAAGCAGCTTGCAGGCATGTTTTGTGTGCTGTGTCAAAGAAAACTAATATAGCAGTAAGAAACTGATACATCTAGTTCTAGCCACTTTTCCTCGTCACCAGCCTTTGACCTCTGCATCTCAGTCTTCTTCCAGCAGTTTGCACTTATCCGATATCCCTCCAAATATTTGCAATTTAGTCTACGCAGACTGTATATTCTTTTTAATGTGCAAAATGAAGGTCTCATGACATTTGGAAGAATCATGTGTATGCATGACTTTGCCACTGACAATTCAAAGTTAGAGTATTCCTGCAGCAAAACTGCAATCTCCATCCACGTGTTCTTGCAGAATTTATTAGTGTGTCATTAGGTTCTGTAGTCATTCCATTTAGGTCAGTAGACTGAATTTTGCTCAAAAAGGGATTCTTTAACATGAGTTGAGGGCAAGGTATTTCTTGTATGTGATAATACTGTACCTTTCAGTTCCCTTCTGAGATCAGAAATGGCATGAACGCATATGTCTTTCCTTCCAGTCAGGGTAGGAATTACGAGGCCATTTTGGGGGGCTTTTACACACTTCAGAAGAAAAACCATGGAACTTAAGTTTTATTTTTGAAAAACGTGATGTAATTCTTGCATAAAATAAGGTATTCCCACAAGTTATTTTAGGAAAACATGTGAGTCAAAATCTTGTTTACATCATACTGCTTATACAAAGGAGCTTTTGCTATCTCCTTGTGCAAGCTGAAAGCCCGGTTGCTTTGAACCAGGGTCCCTTCCACAGTTGCTAGTTACCTCCTGATTACATTTTGAAAGTACTGTACAAGCTCTTGGGCTCTGAAGCTGGAAAAATAGCCCCTAGAGCTTGCCTAACTATGCTTTGTGGATTCTATATATGTTGTACTTATATATATACAAATGCACTTGATGTCTAAACTAGGTGAGGGTTAAACTGATGCCCTTTCCTATCATGTGAAGACAGGCGTAGCTAACAAAGCAGAAATGTCCATTATGCATCTAACAGATAAAGAGTCAAAGGTAGCCTTGGCTTTCTGGTACATGTTAGACAGGATTAGAGATTTAGAAAACTGGTTAACACCCTAATTTCCATTGTCTCGATTTAATTTTGGTAGGCACTGGGAGGAGTGAGATCAATGCTGGTACATCTTCCTCACATAAAATAAACATATGCAAATCATTTCCATCATTTGATCGTCTTACCATCTTACTGTGATCTATTATTTTAAAAAGCCCTGTAGTGGTTGATGAATGATGAAGTAGCAGGTGCAGATATACTGGAAATCATATTTGCAGACGTGTAGGTGACTCAGATCACAAAGCTTTCCCCCCTGAAGAACAACACTGATGTACCATTATGAGGAACTGGTTCTAGAAAGTACAGTGGTACCTTGCTTAAAGAGAATAATGTGTTCCACAGGATTGCCCTTTAAGCAAGTTTGTTCTTTAAGCGAAACACATTGTAAGTGACCAATTGTGACTTCTGGCAGGGAATTGTGAACCCCGATTTAGTTGCTAAGCGAGTTTTTGGTTGGTTTTAGTTGTTAAGCAAGGCAACCAGAGAAAATTCTGCTCTTTAAGCAAGTTAGTCTCTTAAGCGCGGTGCTCTTTATGCGAGGTTTTCCTGTATATGAACCCACCTTTTCTGCAGTGGATCAATTCATGCATCTTGGCAACATTGTCTCCCACTGTGTTCTCATTGATAATGAAGTGACCTTACAAAACTCTAAACCTGGCACTGCCTTTGAAAGTCTGTTTCATGTGGAGTCAATTTTTTTGTTGAGCTGAAAAATGTACAAAGTTGTTATAACCTTCCTTCCTTCAGAAAAGACAGACTTGAACCATCAACAGTGCTGTGCCACAAAGCTCAGTCGCTTTCATTTTATCTGTCTTTGGAAAATTCTCAGCATCAAATGGGTAGGGTAAAGTTCCTGGGTCCTGAAGCCCTATAACAGAAACAGATGACCAGTCTTTTTATAGTCTTGAAACAAAGACAACTTCAGTTGTCATCAGGAAGTTGGACAGCTATCTTCAAAAGTGGTTTTTTTATGGAAACTTTGTAAAAGGTGTTTGATTGCATGCTGGACAAAAGAATGATTTAAGGATATAGTGAAGACAACATACATTCAGGCCAGAAATATTGGAACAAGGGTAATTTTTTTGGCATGTGGCCTCTCCATGCCACCACAATGAAGATGAAAGGAAATGCTAAAAATGTGAGTGAAGTCAATATTGTCAATTAATGCAATGGGTTTGACTGTAGAAGGAATTTAACATGCCTATGTAAAAGGGAAAGCTGTCACTCAAAACAAACATATGGCAAAACCACCATTAAACAAGCAGGTGAAACTTTTGAAATTAAAAAAATCAAGGATGGACAACAAAAGGATATAACATTTCAACAGCCCAATGAATCTAATATTGGTTAATTTACCTCCCATGTTCCTGTATCTTTTGGGATCATTATTTGGCTAGTTAATCACCTTCATGTCTGTAAATGTGATGTTGTTACATTTTAACCACTCTTTTTTCTTTAAATGGCAAATCTCATGGGAATAGTTATCTTAAAAATTACTGATGAACTGTATGCTTGACAGATTTGCTGATGGGAACTGATTGAAGTCATCATGTCAAATGGCTTCCCTGACTTCTAGAACCAAAGAGTGCAGTGTGCCTACTTCATCTTCTGTACTAATACTAGTCATTTTACAAATGTGCTAATGGAAAATGCCTTTATTTTTGAGGCTTTGAAAGGTGTATTTGGTTTATGCTGTGGACATCAGCAAAAGTAGCAACAGTTAATCTTTGAAAAATGTGCTTTTGTAAATTGTAACATTCTATTTTACTTTAAGAGATAGTAGATTCTATGTCAGGTCTAAACTGTTGGGAGAATTGATAGAAATAAGTAAAGTAATGAGTACACTAAAACTATACGTTTTCATCTTTTAAAAGTAAGATTTAAGAGTGAAGACTTAAAAATCATGATCTTCTGTAATTGCAAATTTAAAATATTAATTATACAAATATTTTTTTTTCTGTATGCCAGTAATCAATTCATAATGATATATGAATGTTTTCCCTTGTGATATTCAGGACTTCTTCATTCCTCAACTGATAGGAAAAGATCTTTTTGAGATATGGAATGTTGTTAACCCCATGGGCTTGCTGTTGGAGGAACTCAAAAAGAGGAACATTCCTGCTCCAGAACCAAGACTAACTAAACAATCAGGAGCCACCACTGCACTGCCTTTGCATTTTGTTGGATTATATTGGTTAGTAAAATTTTAAACTATTTCACCTAACTTTACTAGCTATGCATGATCAGATCATGATTTTCATACAAAACTGATGATTCTGGAGAGGGTAAGAATAATATTTGAAGGCAGCCTTTGTATGAAAAAAGTAAAATGAACAAATCCAGACAGCATAATCATTGTTGTGGGAACTTACCATGCAGATGATGCCAACTAAGTAATACAGGTGAGCAAACAATCTATCACTTCCATTGCATGTAGCTGGAAATAATATGAACTGGCTCTTTATCTTCTTTTGCATTTCATGCAAAAGGTGCATCTTATACGGGAGCTCTATGTTTCTTTCTATTCTACAAAGAATATGCTCCAGTACACCAGTACTTCTAAATTGTCCAGCTCTACATACTTTTCGGACATGAGGAAACTTGTCTCTGGCATTCTTTAGCCTATACAGTACTACTTTCTTTAAAGTGTGTGTGTAGTGTTGTGTTAAAACTTGCCCTTAGTTAAACTTATGAATACCGTAGATTTAGTTTTATTCTGAGCTTTTAAAAGAAATGTGGGTGAGACATTTTAACTGCATTACCAAGCCATTATCTTTCCTTTATCCTAGTCTTTCCCTACTTCCTCCTCTTGCAGCCACTGCTATTCAGTGCTAATCTCTTTGCTGTTTCCATTTTGTCTCTATGCTACCTTCAAATGAAACTTTAGGTTCTGTAATCATAACTGTTCATTTCTTGCCAGGCATTTAGCTAAATTCTATTCTGAATTTCTTAGATGCTGATTAGATTCTTAGATGCTGATTAAATCAGTTTTAGATCCTTACACTCTGAATAATTCTGAGTATAATCAGATACGGTACTTAACTTCCATTTTAAAAGATGATTTGTCTTTGTTTTGTTTGTTCAGATTTATATTGCCATGTGGAAATTCATTTGTAGCCTTAATTGTAATTGTTCCTTATATGTACCTGTGTATAGATTTAATTGTATCTTATCTGTGCCTGTGTATCAATTGTCAGGCTCTGCAAATGCTGTTTCTAACTGTGTGACAGAAATAGTTAAAGCAGGATGTAAACTAGTGATAATGGGATGTGTCCAGACCACAAGAGGCTTATTTGCAACTGTGTACAATATGATAAGCATTTTTAGCTGAATTTCTAACTAATGAACAATTCTAAGCTTGCAAGATATATTCCAAGGCAGAAACTCTGTTAAACAAATGTGTTTTGTAATGATTAGATGGGTGTGTCCCACCCTTCAAATTTAACCAATCCTATTCTTCTGATGTAACCAAACCCCCCTTTTTTGGTGGCTCAGTAAGAATACGTGCCCTGCTTGATGGCAGGCAGAGAAATTCAGAGAGAGAGTCAGACTGATTTTTAAGCACCAGATCCAAGACTGCAGTCTCAATTCTTTCGCACCAATTGTCAGGGCCGGACTCTGACATTGCCGCCCACTCGCCCCAAGATGACTCGCTTTACATTTTAAAAAAGCAATCAGTTTTTTTCTGAAGGAATAAACATCTAGCTCCTTCAACTAGGTATATAGATGTATGCTTGCATGAAATGAACCTCATTTGTACTACCTTTTCCGTTTTATTCTATTGGAAGAGAAAACCTTTGAATTAGTTAAAAGGCATAGATTTGGATTCCAATATGTTGTCTGCTTTTAGTTGAATCTCTGTAAAGTTTCACAGAAAGTGCCTTTTTTGCAGAACTCCCCCCCCCCTTTCATTGTACACATCAGCTTCATTTTTCATGTGGTTTCAGAAGATCTCCCAATTTTCCAGGGCAGCTAGGAGTGATGGGAGAGCAGTCTGCCAAAGGAAGCAGGAATAGATGAAAGTCACTTTTAGCTAGCTATCCCACTTGTGAAATTCCTCTGCTGGATCAGAACCCTCCCACCTATCAACCTTAATTGACACCTATATTTTAGATAGTAGCCCTCATCAAAGTAGGATTTCATGACGTTGCACAACTTTAATCACTTTATTGAAATATAATACAGTAATACCCCGTATAACGCGAGTATCATATAGCGTTAAAACCGCATAACGTTACAAGATTTTCAGAAAAATCTTGTATCGAATAACGTGATTTTTAACGTTATACGATATAGTCGTTCTTAGCAGCAGGGCGGCTGGAAAGCTGAACGGGTTTCTCCGTTCAGCTTCCCAGCCACCCTGCAGCTACGGAGGCAGGGGTGGGGAGGCTGGAAAGCTGACGGGGGGCTCCCCCATCGACTTACCCAGCCACCCCACAGCTGCGGAGGCATGGGCGGGTGGCTAGGGAAGCCGACAGGGAGTCCCCGTCAGCTTCCCCAGCCACCCTGCAGCTGTAGATCGGGTCCTCTGATCTCTCTGGAGGTGTTTCTGGGCTTCCCCGACATCCTGAGCCAGTGCAGCAAGCCAAAATGTCAGAGTTCGAATCCCGACATTCTGGCTTGCTGCACTGGCTCAGGACGTCGGGGAAGCCCAGAAACACCTTGGATCAGGTCCCCACACCTCCCTGGACCCAGCGGGGGGGTCAGAAACCCCAAAATTGGTAAAAAAAAAGTCCGTTTTTTTTTACCAATTTTGGGGTTTCTGACCCCCCCCCCCGCGCGCCGGGTCCAGGGAGGTGGGCAGACACGATCCAAGCTTTTTCTGAGCTTCCCCGACATCCTGAGCCAGTATAGCAAGCCAGAATGTCAGAGTTCGAATCCCGACATTCTGGCTTGCTGCACTGGCTCAGGACGTCGGGGAAGCCCAGAAACACCTTGGATCGGGTCCCCACACCTCCCTGGAGCCGGCGGGGGGGTCAGAAACCCCAAAATTGGTAAAAAAACAGACTTTTTTTTACCAATTTTGGGGTCTCTGACCCCCCCCCCGGCCGGGTCCAGGGAGGTGGCGAAACCCGCTCCAAGCTGTTTCCAAAGTTCCCCCACCTCCCTGGAGGCAGCAGCAAGCCAAAATGTCAGGATTCAAATCCCGACGTTCTCGCTTCCTGCAGCCTCCAGGGAAACAGGGCTTTTTTTAACATTGTGTGTTCAATGTATCGCACAACGTTAAAAACCGGATAATGACGGGACTTGTGGAACCAAGTCATAACGTTATTCAGGGTACTAGTGTACCACCAATAAAAGTAGACAATAATAGCCTCAGAGAACTCTCCAAATGGTGTTATTGTGGGCCTACACAGATATTAGATCATTGGATAAAACCGCTTGCCAAATTTAACATCAGTGTAACATGAACTATAATCCCAAAACAAGTGCTCGTTTAAAACATACCTTAATGTTTGCATATCTTTTTACAATGATTGATTACAAGTCCCTGATGCCTTCAGACTCCCCTCCTTTCATTCTATTTCCCCCAATTTGAAGGTTTCCTTTCAACTTCAGCTGAGGTACCCAGAGCCACTGTCCAGGGGTCTTTTTAAATACATAGGTCCAACCTGGAGGATCCTCCTCTTCATCTCTTGGGCATTGTTCCTTCACCTAATCCAAGCTTCATTATTCCTTTCTCCACATTCATTAACCATTTCTCTCCTGCATCTACCTTTGGATCTTTGATCTCCAACACCTCTTCTATTACCACAACCCCCACCCCTGGTCCCTTCTAAATCATCATTTCCATAATAAATTGGAGAATTTGACATCTGAAACTCCAGGCTATTGTCTGTAGGATTTGAATGGCTGTCACATTCTGCGGTCTCCTTCACAACATAACTAAAAAATTTTTTTTAAATACTTACTGCATCATATACTACCTGATACTGATTCTCTGTGTTTAGGAGGATATGACAGTGTTTGTAATATTTGCCTGTTACTACCAGAAGTCTGAAATACCACAGTGCAGAAAAGCTCTATGTGTGGAAAAACATCTGTAACAATCCAGAAACTGATACTGTATGTAAAATATTTTTAAATTTGGTTCCTATCATTTTATATCTGTTCTGGATATACATTGTTTCCCCCAGTGTGTGGCAAGCCTTTGGTTCTCAGAGAAGTATAAATAGATTTAGATTTCAAAATAATACATATACTGTATATTATTTCAGATTGGACCATTTTAATAAAGCATTATAAGAAGTTGGAATTGTTATGCAGCACAACAAAACAATTTTAAGGTCATCAAACTAATACTATACTGCATTATGTGAATATTTATTGTATGCTTTTAGATGTTAAGCATAATACAGTATATTCTGCTGTTACCTGTCATAATTTTGTGATAATCTAAACCTCATTAAATTCTTTTTTCACCTTTTAGTGATAAGAAGCTTCTAGCTGAAGGTCCTGGTGAAACTGTGGTAGTTGCTGAAGAAGAAGCTGCTCGTGTGGCCCTGAGGAAAATTTATGGGTTCACTGAAAACAGGCAACCCTGGAATTATTCTCCTTCAATATTAGAGCAGAGAGAAGAAAAAGCTATTGGCAACAGTTAAACAGGAAATATCATTTCTTTCAAACACAAGAAGATGTATTTCAAGGAGTAGAGTTAAATGTGATATTATGAAAGTTTGGTCTCTAAGAATATAAGTTTCTGGACTGTACAGATGGTGACATGAGATACTTTAATACTTAGTATTATTTTGGAAAGCTGCTCTGAGTTAAATAGTGTATCCAATAATAATATAATTCAAAATTCTTAAGTAACAGGATGTTAAAAGATCAGTTGGATCTTGTAAGAGAAACCTTATTGTTAAAGTACAGAGGTGAAAGTCTACAATTTAAACTTCAGAAAATTTGTTTGCCCATAAGATGTTTCATATCTCGTCCGATAAAATTAAATCAAAATACAAATATTAATAGAAATATACTGCTGCTTGCTTTATTCATTCTCTCCCATGTGTGATAAGACTTTACATAAAATAGCTCTATATAAAATGCCGATTGTTATCCTTTTGTGGGTATTTCCTTAAAGCCTGCCTTTGGGGACTTTTGGACTAGACCAGTAGTTCTCAGCCTTGGGACCCCAGATGTTCTTAAGATTATCGCTACCAGAAGCCTTCACCATTGGCTGTGCAAGCCAAGATTTCTGGGAGCTGGCAACCCCTGGCCGAGGCCCTTCAAAGCCGAGAAGGAAGGAATATCTGCTTTAAACCATCTATATTACTAGTTAACTTCTTGAATTAAGTGAAGTGTGATAGAGGTGGCATACGTACAGTACTTCCATAGCTTACTTGCATTTGCAATCGCCTGAGATTCTGGAAGAAGAAAAGTCTTGCATGTTCCCACCATACTCACTGTGGAGAACAGAATGTGGGAAACAGAAATATAGGGACAGAGAAATCAGCATGCAAAGAAGTGTGTGTGTAAAAGAGAGGGAGAGCTTACAGAAAGAAAACACTTGGTGCATATCAGTCATAAAGAGATAAAGAAATTGGGAATACAAATGACCAGAGGGCAATAAGATACTATAATAAGAACTCCCAAGAACTTTGAATGGGAAAGGTAAAATATATGGGCACACCTCAAGGGGGCTGGGAGAATTGTGTAAAGGGCTGGAGAAGAGAAAGGGATTGCATGTTTTTTGGTATACAGTCAAACCTCGCATAAAGAGCGTTTCACTTAAAGAATAACTCGCTTAAAGAGCAGAATTTTCTCTGGTCGCTTCGCTTAACAAATAAAACCAACCAAAAACTCGCTTAACAAATAAATCGGCGTTCGCAATCCCCCCCCAAATTGGTTACTTACAATGGTGTTTCGCTTAAAAGAGCAAACTCGCTTAAAGAGCAATCCTATGGAACGCATTATGCTCTTTAAGCGAAGTACAACTGTATATGTGTATGTGAATAAAGAGGCATCTTGGTATGGAATATGGTAGGAATCAAAGCACTTGAGTTTTTGTGAGGCAGTCCTGAAAATTCTATGTGTTTGGATAACTGGCATCAGGCAGATGCGGGAAGAGGGATAGCAAAATGTCTTGGTCTGGCTTCACTTGAGCTAAAGAGCAAATTACATTCAGTCTTCTCTCTAATAACCAGTAATACTTAGAAATATCTTGGAAGTATTGTAGATCATGAGCTAAATATGAGTCAATAGTGCAATGTGGCTGCAAAAAAAGCAAATGCTATTTTTGGCTGCATTAACAAGCAAAAAAAGGGTAATTTGATGGGTTGTATGAGGTAATATAAGGAAATTACTATTTGGGGTTCAGACCCAACCTCTATCTTGTACTGTTTCTTAGGGAAAGCTCTTTGTTGCCTGGCTAGCACAAGTGTCAAGTAGATACACAATAGGTTATGAAATCACTCTCAGTGCTTATCAATGACTCCTCAAATTGGAAGAGAGGGGTTATGAGTGGGGTACCACAAACCTCAATCCTGTGATCGGTGTTCTTTAATTTTTTCATTGATGGCTTGGAAGAGGGAGTGCAAGGAATACTTATCAAATTTTCAGATGACACAAAATTGGATGGAATAACTAATACCTTAGAATTCAAAAGATCTTGATAGGCTTGGACATGGCTGAAAACAATGAAATTTAACGGATAAGTGTAAAGTTCTAAAGGTAGGGAAAGAAAACCAAATGCACAGTAATAAGTTGGGGAATAAAATAAAACCCAGGGTTACAACTGGGTTGCTGCGGTTTACAACGGCAAGTCACCTCGGCGAGTGGGCAGCAATATAAATAAATAAATCCAATGGAAATGCTGTCCCGGTTTACAATTTTTTATGTGGTTCTTTTTTCCAGTTTACAACGATCAATTTGGGACCATTTTTTAATTTTTCAGTGCATCCCTATGGATGTTTCAGTTTACAATTTTTTCAGGTTACAACAGAGGCTGTTGGAATGGACCTCCGTCATAACCCGGGGTTTTACTGTAATACTATGAGCTAGAAGGATTTTGGAACTGTTGTAGATCACACCCTGAATATGAGTTTACATGCAAAATGACTGCAAAAAAGGCCAACACAAGTATAGTTTTTGAAACCCATGAGGTACTAAAGGTAAAGGTCACCCTTGCTTGAAAGCCAGTCATATCCAACTCTAGGGTTCAGTGCTCATCTCATAGCTGAAGACCCAGTGCTGTCTGCTTTGCAGATGTTTCTGTGGCCATGTGGCAGGCATGACTAGACAACGGAGCACACGGAATACTGTTTACCTTCCCATTGAAGCAGTCCCTATTTATCTATTTGCAATTTTTTGCTTTCAAACTGCTAGGTTGGCAGGAGCTGGGACAAAGACGGGAGTTCATTCCGTCCTGCAGTATTCAGGTATCGAACTGCTGACCTACTGCCTTCCAGTCAGTGTCTTAGCCACTTGAGCCACTCCAATCCATGAAGTGTACTAGACCCCCCTCTATTTGACACTAGTTAGGCCACATCTAGAGTGCAGTGTTCAGTTTTGGACACCAGATTTTAAGAAGGATGCCAACAAACAAGTTCAGAAGAGAACACCAAAGATGATCAGGGGACTTTCCTCAAGCCATATGAGGCTATATACTGAAGGAACTGGGCATGTTTAAGTTCGAGAAAAGGAGACTAAGATGGGCTATGATAGCAGTTTTCAAATACAGGTACAGTACTTGAAAGGTAGTCATAAGGAATAGAGGCAGATTCTTATCCCAGAGCATAGGACACATAATAATGGACTCAAGTTATAGAAAGCCAGATAAAGGCTAAATATCAAGAAAAACTTCCTAACTGTTAGAGCAGTACAACAATGGAACCAATTATCTTAGGTGATGAGCACTCCAACACTGGATGCATTGAAGAGAAAATTGGACAAGCATCTGGCAGATCTGCTTTGATTTGGATTCTTGCATTGAACAGGGGGTTGGACTTGATTGACTCATAGGCCCCTTCCAAATCAGTCATTCTATTATTGTTTTACCTGGCAGAAATACAGTGCTGCACAGTGATGTGAGAAACCTGTGTATCTGCAGTTTTGTACATCAGGGAGCCAAGCACCCTTTGTCTTTATCTGTTAAAGACAGGCTGTCACTAGCTGCAGTTTTAATATAAGTTCAGTCCTGGATATACAGTATAAAAATGAAACTTAACATACAGAGATGGAAAATATCCTTTCAAAGCTTTTTAAACATCTAGCATAATCATCATGAAAAAAGCTAACAGTCTAGTCAATATGGCCAAATCAACCCCAGGTATTATTTATTCAGAAGTATAAAAGAAACAAGTGGAGATAAATTAAGAAATAGAAACTTGCTTTTAAAATGAAATGTAGAAACAAATAATTAGCAAAATAAGATAGTCAGTATCAGAAAGATAATTCACAGAAGATTTCTTGAGAAGGAGAGCACTAAGCCACCTAGAACAGCTTTAGACCAATTGTTTCTTTGTTATCCAGACGAAGACAAAGGAAATTTCTTTCACAATGCAAAGCAGATTGGGGGAAGGGAGGTTGAGAAGCTCCCAGAAAGAGGAATGCATACAGAACCACCAGTAGCCATATATGATAATGTGATTAACCAGGTGATTTCTATGAAGGGAGTCAGCCTGGGATCTAGAAAGAAATGCAAATTTGAGTCTGACTACATGGTCCTGGTTTATTTCGAATAGCAGAAAGATGGTGAATTTGTTGTATGAGATTAAGAGCATGGCCTATAATTTGGAATTTATTGCTCATTTTAACCAACAAATTGATTAGATCATCTCAGGAAAAATATTATCTTCTTAAGCATCACTTTACCTATCTTTCTACTTTGAATAGTACACAATGCAACACAGTTTGTAAAATTTATATTGTACTGTATATCATACTGGGTTATTGTAAAATCCTTATTCAGATCATGTGCCCAGTGTTTTGTGCTATATAAGTGCCAAACAAATATTAAAATTATTATAAGCATGCACATGCAATATGCAGTAAATGGAATATCATTTTTTATAAAGATCAACTGGGGCAAAAATAATGAATAAAAAATAATGGATTATGTCTCTGAAAAACACACGTGGATATTTTTAAACCAGGGATCCCCAAACTACAACCCCTGGGCCGGATTTGGCCCTGGTGTCAATTCATCTGGCCTGCGATGCCCTAATCACTCTCAGAAGCATTTTACTTCCGCTTCCGGGAGCGACAAGGGCATTGCAGGCTGGGTTGGTAATGATTTGCCACCTGACATAGCAGGAGTGATCTCAGTAGGGAGAGGTCAATTTTTCAGTTTAGCTGGCAGAACCAACAAGCTAAGAAAACGTTCCTAAGACACACATACACCCTGTAGTCTACTAGCTCTATTTTGCCAACCAATGTTTTACACTTACGTGAAAATAAGCCCTGTTATAGTCAGTTAACAGTTCTGCTATTAATGAATCTACAGCAGGCATGCCCAAACTTTTTGGGCCACAGGATGGTCACGTAGTTCAGCAGGCCAGTCACATGGTTCCTCCCACCGGAAGTAAAATGTGTCTTGCAATCTGTTTTGCAACAGGATGAGATAGATTTTAGGCTGCCATTTTCTCTGCTTAAACCAGCGGTGCCCAAACTACAGTCCATGGGCCAGATCCAGCCCATGATGCCGATTCATCCAGCCTGCGCTGCCTGCTGTGCCACTCCCGGAAATGAAAGTAAAATACATAGTACAGTAATACCTCATATAACATTAGTATCGAATAACACGAAAATCGCATAACATTAAGGAATCTGGGGGGAAGAATTGCATCGGATAACATTAAGATCCTATGGGATGCTTCAGATAACAACCGCTAAAGCCTGTGTGGTTACAATGTATCTCTATGGATCCCATAGGATTTTAACATGCATCAGATAACACTAAAAATCGTATAACACCAAGACTTGTGGAACCAGGTTTTAGTGTTATCTGAGGTTTTACTGTACTTCCGCTTCCGGGAGTGGTGAGGGTGGCGAGGGCCAGATGAAATGGCATCAGAGGCCAGATCTGGTCCATGGACCATAGTTGGGGCACCCAGATCTATAGGGCTGCTATGGCAGTACTAGTCTGCATAATTAAACAGCTTTGAAAAATCAGGAGTGGGACAGTGTTTAAGAGAAGAGCTGAGAAAAAAAATATTTACATGTTGCAGGACCATTCCAATGAACTCTTTAAACTCCATTAAAATCAGTAGAGATTCAATAGAAGCCTGAGGCAGCATCTTAGACTGTGAAGTATGCATCAAAATCTCACTCAGCAATATACTGCCTTAGGCCCCTTTAAACTTTCCCCCAGCATGTGAAGAAAGAATTATCAATCTCAATGAATAGTTTTGAAGGATGGATTATGGATGGACTGTAAACCACTTTACTCTCTTTTGTCAAAGACTAAACAGAATTCCCAAGTATATCTTATGAGCTATTGCTTTCTCAGCACAGCAAACTACAGAAGGCAGCTATGTCTGTATTTTTTTAATATGATGCATAAATAAAGAGACAGACAGTTCTCTCAATTACAGCAGATAAACCTGATGCATATGTATTTATTACTAGAGTCAAATTTAAACCATCAAATCCTATAGGAATGCAAATGTGTTTAGCGAACATAAAGAATATTATAGTATCTACAATGCTGACTCACTATAATAAATAATAATTGTGTGCCATCAAGGCATATCTCTCAGGCAGCAGAAATATGAACTACTTCATGTTAGCATATAAGGAAGTGCATTCCAGAGTGACCACAAGAAAAATAATACCTGTGGTTTGTTAAATGTTTGTATTGCATGGAAATATTATTTATTTCCATTAATACTCAAATTGAGTAAGTAGTGAACAGATGTCTTGATGCCTCATCTGCAAAATGGAATAATAGCAAGCTAGTTATTCAATTGTTTGATGAAGCTGAGTTTGTCCTACCTTGGGCAAGATTTTCTTGAAAAATAAATAATGCTGGAATTGGTGGAAGGCAACAGAAAAAGAGAAAGACCAATTCTCTGCAACATTAAACATGCTTTCAACCTTGTGCCATCTTTCTCACACTAGCTCAGGCAAAAAGAACTACAGAATGAATTCATTCTGGTGGCTTCATTTTGAAAGTTTTATGTCTGGCCAAGACACAAGAAGAAGCAGGAGAAGTAACAGCAGTTCTTATTGTGGGCTTTTTCTAACATCGGTTTCTGGCCTAAATCTCCTGAGCATCAGGCTAGAACACATGGTGAAAATATTACGGACTCCAAATCCTACATTTATTAGAAAGGTAGATACAGTAAAACCTCTGCTTACGCAAAAAGTCCGTTCCGTAGGCTTTTGCTTAAATCTTTTTTTATGTAACTTGAAGCAAACCCATAGGAAAAATGAAATTTTTATGTAAATCGAAGCAAACCCATAGGAAAAATGAATTTTGTATATAACTCGAAGCAAACCTATAGGAAATCGTATTATGTAAATTGGGACATTTATGTAAATCAGACATGGTTTTAGCAGAAAATCATTATGTTAAGTCTAATTTTATGTAATTCGGGGCATTTGTAACTCAGGGTTTTACTGTATAAAGAAAACCAACAATTGGTACTCATTTTCTTAGCACATTATGAAATCCACTCTATTATATTTATAGTAAAATCACAAATGCTAAATTCTACAGTGTTAAATCAGGGCTTGCTCCCACAGACAGTTGAGGGGGCCAGACTGGCAATTCTCCCTGTCATAAACGCTGTCGTAAAATACATTTAAGACAGCAGTGAACACATTTACGGCTGTCGTAAATGTGTTTATGGCCGTCATAAATGTGTTTATGGCTGTCATAAACATTTCCGCTTCTGGTGCCAAGTCCGGCCCATGGGCCGTAGGTTGCCTACCCCTGCATTAAATAATAACAGAAGCATATCTAAACAGCTGTAGAATGTTTTTTGTTCACTGTTAGAACCATAGTAAAGATTACCCCATACAGATCTCAGATTAGGATATGTTTGTTATGTATAAACTCTGGCATCTCTTATTTTAGAAGTTAAACATTGGCCTTCTGCCCAAACACAAATATTGAACTGCTACACTAATTTCTTTACATGATGTCCTGTATGAAAAAAGGCTGACAACCAATCAGTTTTTCCCATTAGATATCAAGGGTCCAGAAATGTTATTTGCCCCAAGTTCCGAAGTAGTTGGCTACATTTAACAAAACTGAAACCACATGAATTGAAACTTCATAATTATAGGATTGTGCCCAGGCTATATGTAGTCAATATCTATGACAGAGAGAAATTGACAAATTAATGTAATTTTCCAAATTCAAGCAGGTGGTCTCTGACTACTCAGTGCATGTATTTGATATAGTAAAATGTGTAACAACTATGTACTGAGAAAAGTCTTAACTCAGTGCATATATTTTCCCCATAGAAAGTTACAAATTCCCTAATTTATCCTAGGAAGCAGGTAAAAATTGGGGTAGTGACTTAGGAGAGTTCTTGCCACTCACAGTAGATGTTGGGCTAGATCAGGCATAGAAAATCTGTGGCCACACAAACAATGGTGAATTAAGCTCCCAACAGACCCTCCCAATATAGTTAATGGTTAGGTGAGATAGAGGAAACATCTGCATCAAAGCCCTATGTGTATGACTGTAATCTAACTAAATGAAACCAACTTTGAAAAAGTATTCAAAATCAATGTCCTTATGATTGTTTACTTCTGTGGAGGACTTTTCTCTTCTCCATATCAAACTAACGGAGAGATATCAGAGAGTAAACAAAACAAAAAGACAAAAATGTTGTGTCACTTCAAATGCTAACTGCTGCATTTTAATGTTAGCTTTCGTGGATCAAGTCCATTTCCTCAGATATAACAGTGGGACGTCATGGCATCAATTTATGCACATCTGGTACAGAGACACACAATGGTTGGCTAACATAACAGATAAGTTTACAAATCAGTGTGGCTTTTTACAGTTGGTAATAATTGAAGATCCCTCATTGATATTCAGATTTTCTGTGAAGTTTGACCCTGTTGAGTTGCAAATGGTTAATAGATACTGTAGATGCAAAAAACACTGTGGCATTATACATTATCCTTCAGACCTAGCATCTACTGACCATGCTGTGTTAAAGTAGACAATGATGTGAATGACCCAGGCAGAGCTCCAAGTCCTTCATTTGTTCTATTTGGTTGCTTGAGGCTTATGGATGAGAATCACTGATCATCCTTCTGTAGTTTGTTCTGTAAAGGTGGTATGGATAGATTACATCATATAACACCCTGTGGCATTTTAAATTTGATAATATCCCAGAAACCCTTGACTAATATTCAAACCTGTGAGGTGGGTGTCTTGCATATGTATATATATTTATCTCTGCTGTCTCTCTCTGGATCCTTGTCTTGTAATTTTTCTGTTCCAGAATGGCAACTTTCAAGTCTCGTACAGAAAGATGTGACTCAAAACATAAACCCTTTGAAGCACATTCATACTTTACTTTACAAGTGTGTCAGAGGGCTGGGAGGAGTGGGAAGTTAACTCTGAATTCCAGGCAGCATGTGATGCAATGTGAGGAAGGGGGAGCCTTGCCCCCAAAATTTGGAGATAGTCTGCTGAGGCAACAATGGGCGGGAATTATGGCCTTTCTCTTTGGCTGCTAAATCTTCCTGCACCATCTGCTTAGCCAGTGAGACAAACTGGGAGGCACCTTTGTTTAGACCATGACAGTCCTGCAGCTTAGCTTTGTTCTCTTTCCATGACAGTATGTAATCCATTTAAGGAGCCTTTTTCGCTCAGTAGCACAAAAACAACAGCAATGGTGACACAAACTGTCTAAAACTGGTAAAATCATGATGGGACTGTAAATTTGTCAAGAGAATTTGGAAGATAGTATCTGAAGAAATTAACCAAATATTGTCTTTTAAATTAGCGATGTGCCCTAGAATTGCATTACTGATGAACTTTGGAAATAAAATGATAGAAAAAAATAGATGATTATTGTTATGGTAACAGCTATTGTTAAAAAATTGAAAGTATGTTGTGAATTTGAGTTGGATGACTGATTTAAAGAATTATAGAATATAGCAATAAATGATAGGTTGACATGTGAATTAAAGTTAAAGAAAAGATTAACAAAAATGACTTTAAATAGATTTTGGGGAGAGTTTATTGAGTATGTTTTAGTCAAATCAAAAGGAATAGGACTGGGACAAGAATATGCAGCTTTTGGGAAATAGGGGACAAATATATATTTAAAATGGTATATTTTGATAATAGGTTGAAAGCATATAATGTCCCATTGGTGGTGGGTGCATATATTTGGTAATTTTTGAAGTGTGAGTCTGTGCAAGCATATCAGAGAGTAAACAAACCAAAAAAAGACAAAGAAAGTGTGTTACCTTAAAGACCAACTCGTGTATTTTAAAGCTAGCTTTCGTAGATCAAGTCTGCTTCGTCAGATGTGATCCATGAAAACTAACATTAAAATACAGCAGTTCGTTTTTAAGGTGCCATGACTTTTTTGTCTTTTTTGTCTTGTTTACTGATATATTTGTTAACATAATAGTTTATTTTTACCTTTTTTTCACTGTTTTTATTGTATTGTAGTTGTTATTCTTGTTAGTTTTATTATTAGTAAATTTGTTTATATTTTTGCCTTTTGTTTTAAAATTATATAATTAAAAAAAATCATGGTGAGCGGTAAACAAAAGAAAGGCCCAAGTGGGTTTCATACCTTCTGCTGGAATCACCTCTCGACCCTTTCCTCTGGACTTTCCTTTTTAAAATCCCTTTTCTCTTCCTCGTGTCAACTTGGTTTGTTGGTTCTTCTCTCATTTTACTTTTTTCCTCAAAGAAGGAAGGAAAGGATCACACCAGGCGAGTTTGTTGTTCACTCGCACAGTCAATTCCAACCCTTTGTGACCCGATGGACCGCAGTTTGCCAGGCACTCCTGTCCTCCACCATCCCCCTCAACTTGCTCAGCTCTGTGCCCATTGTGTCTATACAAATACCATCTAGCAATCTCATTTTTGGCCACCTCCTTCTTCTTTTGCCCTCCACCTTTCCAAGCATCAAGGCTTTCTCAAGTGAATCTTCTCATTTGATGTCCAAAGTACTTTAGCTTCATCTTTACTATTTGCCCTTCTAAGGAGCAGTCAGAGTTGATTTCTTCTAAGATTGACCTATTTGTTCTCCTTGCTGTCCAGGGGACTCTCAAAACTCTCCTCCAGCACCACATTTCAAAGGCATCTATTCTTCTGCGCTCAGCTTTCCTAATGGTCCAGCTCTCACAACCATACATTGCCACAGGGAATACCATTGCTTTGACAATACGAATTTTTGTTCGCAATGTGACGAGAGGCAAGAACAAAAAAGGAGGGGGAGCACAGGGACCTCCCGGGCGAAAGGGGGCGCGCTACTCGTTCCTCCGTTGGAGCGCAAACGGAGGCTCGTTCGCCGGGCCTGGGCCGCTCCCCCGCCTTTCTCATTGTCTGTTCGGGGGTGGGGAAGTGGCCGCGCGCAGATTCTGCCTCAACTAGTCGTTGGGCTGCGGCTCGAGCCCGGCGCCGTCGTCGTGCGCGCGCGCGCGCGCGTGTGTGCCTGCCTCACTTTCCTACCGCCGCCAACTCTCCTTCTCCCTGACACACCCCTCCCCCTCCCGTCCTTATTCGACGGTTGGGCTGGGCGCGCGCCCGGGTGCGCAAGAGAGAGGCGCGAGCCGAGGCCTTGCCTTTCTCTTTCCCCCCCCCCTCCTCCCCTTCCTTTCCCTTCCCTTCCCTTCCTCCCCCCCCCCTTCTCTCCTCCCATCCCTGCTGCCGCCGCGCCTCAAACGCGGGACACGTCCCGGCCTCCCCTTCGCCGTCGCTTTTCCGTCTTCCTCAGGAGGTCGGGCCCAGGAACCGGCTTCAAACACCCCCACCCCCGGCACCCCACCTTCCTCTCAGCTCCCCGGCGGAGGCCATGGCGGCGAGCGCCAAGCGGAAACAGGAGGAGAAGCACCTGAAACTGCTGAGGGAGATGAGCAGCCTCCCGCCCAACCGCAAGTGCTTCGACTGCGACCAGCGCGGCCCCACCTACACCGACATGACGGTGGGCAGCTTCGTGTGTACCTCCTGCTCCGGCATCCTGTGAGTTGAGGAGAGGAGAGTCGAGAGAGAGAGAAAGAAAGAAAGAAAGAAAGGGGCTTCTTTGAGAGGAGAGGGGCTGACCAGGCGGGAGGAAACGGCTGAGGGGACGGGGAGGGGAGGAGAACTTGAGGAGGATCGAGGGAATTTTGGGGGGGACCTTGGCCAAAGCCTCCCTCCTTCCATCTGAGATAGACCCTGGCCTCAGTAAGAGCGGTGCCTGGATAGGTTTTGGGGGGAAGAAAGCGAAAGAGGATGAAAACCTAGGCGGCATTGTGGAGTCTTGTGTCTTCACCCCTTTGGGGAACGAGAAAAGAGTGAAATGTATGGTGCTGCTCCTGGCAGGGACTTTGTGGAGTTCCTTAGGCGAAAAACACAAGAGAGTAGAGGGGGTTGGAAGGGAAAGGAGGGTGGATTGGGCCCTGGAGGGAGAACCAGCATACAGAAAGTTGATAGGGTTAGCAAGATCAGGGGAAGAGAACTGGGTTTGGCAGTGAACTGGGAAGGGGGTGGTGGCAAAAATATCCCCCCCCCCAATTTTGTGATGGAAGGGGGGATCCTGGTCTCCGTAAGAGTAGTGCCTGGGTAGATTTGGTGGGAGGAAGCGGAAGAGGATGGAAAAGGGAGGTATGGGGGAGTTTTGTGTCTCCACCGCCCCTCCTTTGGAGAACTAGAAAGGAGTGGAATGTGTGTGGAGTTCATGAGAATGAGTACTGTATTTGGTGCTCCTTAGGCAAATAACACAGGAGAGCACGGGAGAAGGGAAGACTGGTGGATTGTGGAACACCAGCATCCAGAAAGTTGATAGGATGAGGATTTAGGGAAGTGAATTGGGTCTGGCAGAACCTTCTAGCATCAGTTGCATTCCTCTTATATGCTTATAGTAGTATAAAAATGTTCAAGCTTGACGACTAAGTCTGGTACTGTATGTCAAGTAGAGCCACATTTGAGCATATGTGAGAGAAGGGGTGCAAAGATCTGGTGGTTCTAGCAAGGTCTCTTTGCGGTACACAAAAAAAGCTTCCTCAAAGATTGGGGTATTTTTGAACCACAATTGGGCGTACTCTGGGCAACTGTTGTGCTGGCTAATCTTTCTTACACTAGGTCAGGTGAAAAAATATGGAATGAATTCACCAAAATGTGGCTTTGTTTTGGCATTTTTAAGTCTGACCTAGTCACAAAAGCAGAAGCAAGGTCTCTTAAAGCATGTGAAAGGGCAAAGGTGGATAAGTGGCGATTCTCTTGTAGATTTTGCAAGTATCTAAAATGGGTGAGGAAAGATTGTCAGGTTTGCCTTATAAATGCAATTTTCTAATTTTCATGGATGTCAATTTTTGCCATAGTTTTTAAATGATCACAAAGTTTTGGGCACAATAAATGTTTGCCTTGAGGGCCGTAGCAGGAAACAGATTAATGATTACAGTACTTGTTAGACTCTTAGTCTAAGTTCACCACATTACCTAACTCTTTTGAAAGTTCACAATAACTGTCTGCTCTTCTATCCTAGTTAATATTGAAGTTGCTATGCAAATAGTTCCATGAGTTTAAAAGTGCTTGTCATAACTTATGAAGATATTGTGTAGTTATTTGGATCATAAGATTATCTTCCTGCTCATTTGTGTAAGATTTCTTTCTTTTAAGAATGGATTTACATATGGAAGTTTTAAACTTAATTACCTAAGAAAAGACTAATGACAGACATTATGAAGAATGATTGCCATTTTTAATAGACCATACTGGTGTAGATAGGCTAATTTTTTTATAGGACAGTTTGATCTGGGGGAGAAAACATCTGTTTTATGTTGTTGAGGTGCTGAATTCTTCAGTATAAACTATAGATGTTGGGTGTTTGTTTGTTTTTGCACTTAAAGCCAAGTAAACAATTGCATGATCTTGGTATGATGAAGTGATGGAAGAATGACCTAGAGTTAAATAAAATTACTCTTTAAAATAATAATTGCCTTTTGTGTAGCTAATATCTGTAACATCTGGATTAGTTATTCAGTAGTATGATTGATTATTCAGAAGTAAGTAATTTTCTTTGTAAAATCTTTTTCATGTTAAATCATTTTAGAAGCAAATATTATTAGGATATGGTTTAGTCATTCATTCCATCACAGTTCTTGACTTGTTTGTCTTCAGCATTGTTAGAACTTTATTTGCTTCAGTTGTGAAAGGAACCGAAGTCATAGTATTCTTTTTTCACCAAATTTAATTAATGTATCAACCAAATTCTGTATCTGTTTTTAAATGAAAAATGAATATATAAATTCTAAGTGAATAAAATTCCATCAGTGTTGTCAATGATATATGCTCATAAAAGTAAACAGCCATAATTTTCTCTCTAATTGGTTTTACCAGTTCTCCTTTGCAAATACACTAGTACCTTGGATAACGTTATGACTTGGTTTCACAAGTCATAACGTTAGCCGATTTTTAACGTTGTGCGATGCATTGATCTCACAACGTTAAAAAAAGCCCTTTCCGAAGAGGAAAGGGAACGGGGGCAATCCAGTTGGCTTGGGGAGGGAAAGCGCCCTCCCTCCTCAAGCAAACCGGCAGGCCTAGCATGGGACCACCACTTTGCTTGCAGAAGGAACACACGTTCCACCCGCAAGCAAAGCTTGATCACTCGCTGGGGCAGGTGCCATTCCCCCCCCCCCAACACCCCTCGCAGCCCCAAAGATCAGTGATCAATTGCAGGAGCTGTGGGGAACTTCAGGGACAAACCACATGGGGATGCAGATGTCTCCCCAAAGTCTCCAGCACCCCAAGGGAGCCGTCCGCTTGAGTATCGGGCGTCCAGCTCCCTTGGAGTATGTGCCTGCAGGCGCGCACCCCAAGGGAGCAGGCCACCCGAGTCTCATGTCCGAGTCTCAAGTGGACGGCTTCCTTGGAGTAAGCGCCTGCAAGGACTTGCCCCAAGGGAGCCAGCCACCTGAGTCTCGCGCCTGTGCTATCTATGGGGATTGAGGGGGGAGAAATCCCCCTCTCAAACCCCATAGATAACAGCGCAACCTGCGGCCCTTCAGTGATGGGGAACGGATCTCGTTCTCTTTCACTAAGGGCAGCACCTGTGCTGTCTATGGAGTTTGAGAGTGGAACCTGATCTGTTCCCCATCACTGAAGGGCCGCAGTGTTATCTATGGGGTTTGAGAGGGGATTCCCCCCCCCCCATCCCCATAGAATTCACAGGTGCGAGACTTGGGTGGCTGGCTTCCTTGAGGCGAGCGCCTGCAGGCGCTTACTCCAAGGGAGTTGGATGCTCGAGACTCAAGAGGACGGCTCCCTTTGGGCGACCGTCTGCAAACACTCCAAGGGAGCCGCCTGCTCGAGACTCAATCGGATGGCTCCCTTGGGGAGAGGGCCTGCATGTGCTTACTCCAAGGGAGCCGCCTGCTTGAGACTCAAGCATCCGGCTGTCTTGGGGTGAGAGCCTGCAGGGGCTTACTCCAAGGGAGCCGCCCGCTCGAGATTCAAGCATCCGGCTGCCTTGGGGCGAGAGCCTGCAGGCGCTTACTCCAAGGGAGCCGCCTGCTCGAGACTCCAGCATCCGGCTGCCTTGGGGCGAGAGCCTGCAAGTGCTTACTCCAAGACTTGGTCCAAGCCTTGGGTGGCCAGCTCCCTTGGGACACCCGTTCTTACCCCCTACCCAAGTGCCGATCCCACGCTGTGATCAGTGCTTGGGTTGAGGTGGTGGTGGCATGGCTGGGAAGCCAAATTGGGAGTCCCTGGTCGGCTTCCCAGCCATGCTTCTACAAACGATTACCTTGGATAACGCTACAAGATCTTTATCCAGTGCAAAAAATATATTGCAAAATCTTGCATCATTATCTGATTTTAGCATTATCCGATGTAATCGTTATCCGGGTATTACTGTACTTACAAAGTCAATATTGTCACTATTTCAATTGAATCCTTCCAACTAAAAACTATAATATTTGTATAATGATACATCTTTAAGTATGGTACTTCTAGATCTCATTTGATAGCTGAAGACATTTTTGCTTTTTAGTTCTAGCAGATCAGGTTCTATCTAAGACTTTTAGTATTGAGGTTGCTGTTAAACAACTTTAGTAAAAATTTACCTATCCAATCAGTCATCCTCATTTATAGGGAAGTAATTCTTTTCTAGATATCTTTGTAATACAGTAAAACACTGGATAACTATTGGATTGGATAATGCTAAAATCGCATAATGTTAAGTAATCTGGGGAAGAGAATTGGATTGAATAACGTTAAGGTCCTATGGGATGGATCGGATAACAACCGCTAAAGCCTGTGCGGTTACAATGTATCTCAATGGAGCTTTAACGTTATCCGATCCATCCCATAGGATTTTAACATGGATCGAATAACACTAAAAATCAGATAACACCAAGACTTGTGGAACCAAGTTTTAGCGTTATCCGGTGTTTTACTGTATACACTTTAGTACTTCCTAAGAAAAAATGTATCCAGACAACATCTGTTAGCTTGTATACAACCCTATAAGCTTTTTTTGTCTATATTTACTGGTAATTAAATTTTCCCATTTGTATGCTGCCCAGTCAGGAAACCCGACTCAGGGCGGCTCACAATAATACAAAATATTTATATATATGGTTGAGCTAGTGGTCGAGCTAGTCCGGGCGCCCGTTGCTGTGGCAGCCTCTCTGCCCCAGTCGCAGGTGGGTTCGAGGGCAGTGGTAAAGTCCTGCCGTCGTGGCAGCCTTTAGAGCCCCGGCCAGTGGCTCTATATTGCTTACATGCACAAAATTTCAAAAGTTATGGAGAACATAATAACTTTTTGAAATGCTACAGGCCCATTTCAAGTACAGGTATACACAATTAAGTATATCAGCTATGAAAACAACCATTCTTGCAACTTGGAAAAAGCTGCAGGTATGACTATCATTAAAAATCTTATAATTATAGGAAGTTTGCAAGCAGGAGTGCATTCATACTGATTTTCTATGAATTATATAGTCATTGAAAGTTAGTATTAAATAGGCCTAATTTTTCTAAAAGATTCCTGAAATGATGATCTTAAAACTTCTTGCTTTATAGGCGGGGTTTAAATCCACCTCACAGAGTGAAGTCCATTTCAATGACCACATTTACACAGCAAGAAATAGAATTTCTCCAGAAGCATGGGAATGAAGTAAGTATTTACTACAGAATATTTATGTAACGGAATTAATTTTTAAGTTAAAAAGCAATCCTTCCATGAATGTAGCGTACCATTGTTTGGATTGATAAGTGTTTGTGCTGAAAACAGAATTTTTTGAAATTTTCTATAGAAAATCAAAGGGCCATAGTAGTATTTGTGAACAATTTAAAGTTCAGCTGTGGCAAGCCATAATTTGGTCTTGTGGCAAGCCATAATTTGGTCTTGTGGCAGGAATTATGTCTCTTAACTTTCTGTTGAAATATTACTTATGCCTACTAGCTCTGTCATTCAGCACACAGTACTATGCTGTATGCATATTTTCATATGGAACTTCCTACTATAAGTGTTTAAATATATCCTCAGAAACATCAGTTGCCATTCATGTTGCACAATGGGATAGTGTCACAGAAGTATGCTGCTGTTATTATTTAATAATACCATTAGAGGGAGAGTTTGCAGAATATTAGAGCTTTGGAACTGTAAGTGAAAGTGAAAAGTGCTTGTTATTCTGGAATAAATTTTTCTAAGATCTCTAGTAGCAGTGCTAGGTAAGATTGTTTTGCCATGTGGCCAAATTTATGACCCCAGTCCACTTCAGGAACTGCACCATACCTGTAACTGGCTGAAAATGGCTGTTTTTAAAAAGAAACAGGAAATGTCTGATGGATGCTTCAGGATTTTTTGTGGGTGGGTGGATGGATGCAGTTTGTGAGTCTTGAAGCCTTTCTCAGGTCCAGGAACAGAAACTCTGGGCCATTTTTGTCCAAAATAAACACACACACCCATTTGAGTCTCTAAGTTTTCTTTTTTAAAATAAGTTTAGGGAATGCCTAATGAAAATAAACATTTCTTTATTAAGGGGTGGAAGAGAATAGTAGTTCCTTTTTCAAGTATTTCATTGTTATTCAGTTACCTAGTAGAAAGTTCTTTAAAAGCTTTAAATATTTTCTACTGCTGCTGAACAGCTACATTTTTTATAGAAATAAAAAATGGTTTGGCTATTGGATTTATTGGACCACAGAAAGTTAATTTAATTTTATTTATTTATTTATTTATTTAATCAAATTTCTATTGCCGCCCAACTCAGCAATGACTCTGGGCAGCTAACAACAATTAAAAACAATTTCAAAACTAACTAAAAACCCTTAAAAACCCCGTTAAAAAGTTAAAATAATTTACCCCCAGTCAAAGGAAGCCGGGTGGATTTCATTAATCAGTAAGATTAGAATAAAGCATGGTTTTCTACATTAAAAAGGACTGTGGTGGTTTAGTGGTTAAAATACAGATCTTCATGACTGGAAGATCTGTAGGTCAGCAGTTCAAGGGCTGGAAACGTTAGAGTTACCTCCTGTCTTTGTCCCAACTCCTGTCAACCTAGCAATTTGAAAGCAAGAAATTACAAGTAAATAAATAGGTACCGCTTCGGTGAGGAAGGAAACAACATTTATGCCCTCCGGTGTCTAGTCATGCCTGCCACATGACCACAGAAAAACCTGCAACGCAGGTAGCTCTAGCTGTTTGGTTGTAAATGGAGATGACTGCCACACCCGAGAGTGTGATACGACTCGACTTTTACCTTTCTGCATCAAGACTAATTTATTGTTGTTCGGTCGCATAGTCCATTCCTTTGCGACCCCATAGACAATGCCCTCCAGGCACCCCTGTCCTCCACCATCCTCAACATGCCCAGCTCTGTGGCCATTTCATCTACAATACCATTTAACCATCTCATTTTTGGCTGCCCCCTTCTTCTTTTGCCGTTCACCTTTCCCACCATCAAGGCTTTCTCAAGTGAATCCTATCTTCTCATTTGATGTCCAAAGTATTTTAGCTTCATCTTTACTATTTGGCCTTCTAAGGAGCAGTCAGGGTTGGTTTCTTCTAAGATTGACCTATTTGTTCTCGCTGTCTCCTCATAAAGTCTGAAAAAGTATCATTTTCATTTTTACTGTCCCTCCGCACATTTATCTTTTTGTAAGGATTTATACCACTCTCAACAATCTTCTATTGATTGTTTTAAAACTTAGCAATTAAGAAGAACAGGATTCATACTATGTAAATTGAGCATTAGAATTCCTTTGAACTGATTTTAATTACCAGTTTTTAATATGATATCCATTTAATTCCTTCTAAAGGTAAAGGTTTCCCTTGCTTGAAAGCCAGTCGTATCTGACTCTAGGGTTCAATGCTCATCTCTGTTTCAAAGCCGAAGAGCCAGCACTGTCTGCTTCTGCAGATGTTTCCGTGGCCATGTGGCAGGCATGACTAGACACTGGAGCGAGCAGAGCACTGTTTACCTTCCCACTGAAGTGGTCCCTATTTATCTACTTGCAATTTCTTACTTTTGAACTGCTAGGTTGGCAGGAGCTGGGACAAAGACAGGAGCTCATTCCATCCTGCAGTACTGTACTCGGGAATCGAACTGCTGACCTCCTGCCTTCTAGTCAGTGTCTTAGCCAGTTGACCCACTGCAGTCCCTTAATTCCTTCTAAATATTATTATAATCTATTATATTCTATCTTTTAATATTGTTTTTTAATATTACAAGCTGTTTTGAGTCCTCATGAGAAGGTGGGTGTTTATTTTGAATAAATAAACAATTAATATTTTCAGAGAATATGATCAGAACTAACCACAAGCTTCAGACAGATGTTTGCTCATCAAACCATCACCTAGTGCTGTTCACAGCTATTTTGAGCAGAGCCTATGGCCCTGTAAAATCTTTTCCTCAGAGGAAAGATTATTGAGACACTGTATCAGACAAGCCAAGAAGCAGGGCCACACCTTAAGTTCAGCTAAAAGCAGCATTTTTGGCTCTTCTAATTGTGTATTCATTCCAAATGGCTCTTGTAAGATCAACAATTACTTGCTGCATTTTAAGATGGAAAGAGTACACAGAGGAACTCTACAAAAAGGACCTCAACACCCCTGATAATCACAATGATGAGAGCATTGAACATGAGCCAGACATCCTAGAGAGTGAAGTCAGAAAGACCCTAAAAAGCACTGCAAACAACAAAGCCAGTGGAGATGATGGTATCCAAGTTGAACTTTTCAAAGCCCTAAAAGATGATGGAATCAAATTACTACATTCTATATGCCAGCAGGTTTGGGAAACACAACAATGGCCACAGAATTGGAAAAGATCAGTATATGTTCCAATCCCCAAAAAAAGGGTAATGCCAAAGAATGTTCAAATTATCAAACAATTGTGCTCATCCCTCACGCTAGCAAGGTGATGCTTAAGATAATACAGGATAGGCTGCAACAGTATGTGGAGAGAGAATTACCAGAAGTGCAGGTGGCTTCAGAAAAGGCAGGGGGACTAGAGACCACATTGCCAACATAAGATGGATCATGGAAAAAACAAAGGAATATCAGAAACAAGTCTACTTCTGTTTCATTGATTAGACTAAGGCCTTTTACTGTGTAGATCACAACAAAATGTGGCAGATAATTAAAGAGATGGGAATACCAGAACACCTTATATGCCTCATGAGAAATCTGTACATGAATCAAGAGGCAACAGTTAGGACAGAAAATGGAATGACAGAGTGGTTTGGAATAGGAAAAGGAGTAAGACAAGGCTGCATTTTGTCACCCTGCTTATTCAACTTATACACAGAACACATAATGCGCAATGCAGGGATGGAGGAATCAAAATTTGGGATCAAAATTGCTGGGAGAAACATCAACAATTTGAGATATGCAGATGATACTACCCTAATGGCAGAAAGTGAGGAAGATCTAAAGAAGCTCCGGCTTAGGTTGAAAGAAGAGAGTGCAAAAGCTGCCTTGAGACTCAACATCAAGAAAACCAAGAGAATGGCAACAGGCCCTATCAGTCTCTGGAAAATAGCTGGCGAAGCAGTGACAGATTTTACATTCTTAGGATCAAAATTCACTGCAGATGGTGATTGCAGCCATGAAATAAAAAGGCAACTGATTCTTGGGAGGCAGGCGATGAGAAACCTGGGGTACATAGTGAAAAGTAGAGACATCAAATTGCAAACAAAAATTTGCATAGTCAAAGCAATGGTATTCCCTGTGGCAATGTATGGTTGTGAGAGCTGGGCCATTAGGAAAGCTGAGAGCAGAAGAATAGATGCCTTTGAGATGTGGTGTTGGAGGAGAGTTTTGAGAGTCCCCTAGACAGCAAGGAGAACAAATAGGTCAATCTTAGAAGAAATTAACCCTGACTGCTCCTTAGAGAAGGTCAAATTGTAAAGATGAAGCTAAAGTACTTTGGACATCAAATGAGAAGATTCACTTGAGAAAGCCTTGATGCTTGGAAACATCGAGGGCAAAAGAAGAAAGGGGTGGCCAAAAATGAGATGGCTAGATGGTATTGTAGACACAATGGTCACAGAGCTGAGCGAGTTGAGGAGAATGGTGGAGGACAGAAGTGCCTGGCGGACAGTGGTCCATGGGGTCGCAAAGGATCGGAATCAACTGTGCGACTGAACAACAACAAACCATGTAACTTTTAGAAAGTGTGCCTGAGTTTTCCTGCTTTCCTTTTCTCATCATCTTTTTTCCTTTTGTTTAATGTATTTTTTTATTCCAAGCAAAAGGTCAGGGGCTGTTTTAATTCCATTACCCTATAAGCCATGCTAAAAACAGATTTCAAAAACAAAAATATTTTAGTCCTTTTTTAAAAAAGAATCTCTTTTAGGCAACCAATTACAGAGGAAAATCATGTCTGAAGGAAAAGATCTTTCCATGCTTGCAGAAGGATGATGAAGGGGCCATCTGGCCTCCCAGGGGATGGAAGTCCCTAATTTGAGAGCAGTGACGAAGATCATCTCTCACATCCATACCAAATGCATCTGAAGGTGGTGAAACCAAGAAATATTTTAAAACCTGGGCAAGCTCTTAAAGGGAATTATGCTAAAGCAGGGGTGGCCAACCTTTTTGCACCATGGGCCTGACCACATGCCCACTTCTGCATTTATGTCAGCTGTGGGCACGTTTGCGCATGCATGGGTGCATTTTATGGCTGACATAAACACGCCAGCTTCTACTTCCAGGTGCGGGGGAGACGGCATCAGGCTGGTTGGAATGGCGTCATGGGCCATAGGTTGGGAACCCCTGTGCTAAAGATAGTGAAATCATTTGCATAAGATAATAAGGTCAAGAAGTCAAGAATCCTGGCATTTTGTCTTACAGCACCAGCTGGGTAGGTCAGAGGACTTCAGAAATAGTGTTGATTGGGTCCCCTTAACTCCCCAGAGGGAGCAGGGGTGCCGGAGAGCTCGAAACGGGCGAAAAAATTGAATTATTTTTTTTGCCCATTTTGGGCTCTCTTGTCACCCCTGGGGAGGTCGGGGGACCCGATCTGTGCTGTTTCTGATGTCCCCCGACCTACCCAGGCGCTGCGATCGCAGCACGTGATCAGCACTTGGGAGGTTGAACGGGTGCACTCCCCGGTTCAACCCCCAACTCAAGTGCCAATCGCACGCTGCAGTCCGCCTGCCTCTTTGGAAAGAGCAGCGAGGATTCCACGCATGGAATCCCCACTGGCCTTTCCAAAGAGGCAGGCGGATTGCCCCCCTGTGGGTTTTTTTAACGTGTGATCAGTGCATCGCACAACGTTAAAAACTGGATAACGATGAGACTTGTGGAACTAAGTCTCATTGTTATTCAAGGTACTAGTGTATTACCTTTTGAGCTTAATTACAAGTTTCCTTCAGTCTTATCATGCAGTCAGGGTATCTTGAACTGTGTAACAGACTTTTCTACAGTGCAGATTAATACATGCCCTATGATATTGGTATAGGCCAGGGGTTCTCAACCATTTCGTGCCATGAGCCAGACAACTTCACCTCAGACAGCTAAGTGGGCCAAACATGTGGTTCCCCCTTCTGTAAATGCTGCTGTAAACCACTGTGGGCATGTTTGTGCATGCGTGGGTGCATTTACAGCTATCGTAAATGCTTGCGCTTCCAGGGCTGTAAGTGCAGGCTGGATTATTTGCTGCTGGGGCTGGGGCCAGCCCGCGGGCCGTAGGTTGCGAACCCCTGTTGTAGGCTCTGATTGTGTAGTGATGTTGTTTGTTTGATCTGCTGTGTGTTTTGTTGTTATTTGTTATCTATTTGTTCACTGCCCAGAGTGGGATACCACCCAAATGGGTGGTATAGAAATATAGTACAATAAATAAATAAATGCAGATTCATTGTAAATGGGAACAAATAATTGTATGGCATGTCTAATAGACCAAAGGTTTTTCTTAGAGAATTTAAATAGTGGTGACTAATTATTTTTGAAAGATGCAGAAGATTTGAATAGCTTCTATGAAATGATATTAAAGGGCCAATGTGTAGGTAATTGCAAAATACAGTGGTTGCTTTATATTTACAGAGAAATAGTTGGTCAGTCATTCTCCACTACAGACTGAAAAATATTTTGTGTGTGTGTGATATTCATTATTCCCATTACAGCTCTATGAAGGAAAAAACTACTTCAATTTGTTCCATAGTGTAAGTGTAAATTGTAATGAAGTACACTAGTACCTCAGATAACGATGAGACTTGGTTCCACAAGTCTCGTCATTATCTGGTTTTTAATGTTGTGCGATGCATTGATTGCACAATGTTAAAAAAAAGCCCTGTTTCCCTGGAGGCTGCAGCAAGCCAGAACGTTGGGATTTGAATCTTGACATTTTGGCTTGCTGCAGCCTCCAGGGAAGTAGGGGAATTTTGGAAACAGTTTGGATCGGGTCCCCCGACCCCTGGAGCTGGCAGGGGGGTCAGAGAGCCTGAAATGGGTAAAAAAAAAGTCATTTTTTAAAAAATCCATTTCGGGATCTCTGAATTCCCTGCCAGCTCTGGGCAGGTTGGGGGATCCGATCCAAACTGTTTCCAAAGTTCCCCCACCTCCCTGGCCAGTGGAGCAAGCCAAAACATCAGGGTTCAAATCCTGACGTTCTGGCTTGCTGCAGCCTCCAGGGAACAGGGCTTTTTTTAAATGTTGTGCGATCAATGCATCGCACAACATTAAAAACGGGATAACGACAAGTATTAATATAATGTAAAGATTGAACGTTTTAAAAAATATTCCTGTCTATTCTCAGCCCAAGTAATACAATTAACAGAAAACATTGAAAACATTATTTCACTCATTAAAGTTATGTAACTTGGTTGGGATAAGGAAAGGAAGTACAGTAATACCTCGGATAACGTTTACCTTGGATAACGCTAAAATCGCATAACGTTAAGTAATCTGGGGAGGAGAATTGGATCGAATAACGTTAAGGTCCTATGGGATGTATCGGATAACAACTGCTAAAGCCTGTGCGGTTACAATGTATCTCTATGGAGCTTTAATGTTATCCAATCCATCCCATAGGATTTTAAAATGCATTGGATAACACTAAAAATCGGATAACATCAAGACTCTTAGCATTATCCGAGGTATTACTGTACTGTATAATTGGAAAGTTTTTTCAAATGTTGCTGCTGGTTATGATGTTCTGCTGCTACTTGACTGCAAAATAAGAACAGGGTCACATTAAGCAAGGCATTTAAGAGACTGAAGCATATATTTTGTATCTATACCCTGACAGTACTGAAATTATGCAGAAAGTACAGGTGCATGATAGACATTAACTGGAAATAAATTTACATATTAGGCTGTGATTTAGCAACATGAGCCTTCATTAGACTTGTTAGCTGACAGAAATAAAGCAAATACAGTAAAACCTTGGATAACACGAAAACTTGGTTCCACAACACTTAGTGTTATCCGATTTTTAATTTTATCCGATGCATGTGTTATCCGAGGTTTTGCTGTAGAGCCTTTCAGTTAAAAGTTGGGATTCATTTGCCTCAAGTTATGCAGCTATTTAAAGGCAATGTGTTTAAAATTATTGGCTGTGTCCTAGAAAATTGTATCTAGTTTGAAAAACTGTTGCTGGAATTTAATACAATGTAACTGCTTATTCAAAGGAGAAGGAGCTGTGAGCAGTTAATCTTAACAGCACTTTGGCAAAGAAGTATCCAGGACTACTGTGCACAAGCAAGTTCTTTGCAACAGGAATCTCTTTTTACATATTGACACCTCATGTGCAAGGGAGGGATCTTATGTTACTGTGTGGGTAGAGGATTACAGTTATCTAATGCCCAGCAATGTCTTGGTTGGTATGCTTTCTTTCAGAAAACTTTCCATACTAACAATTCTTTTGTATTACTGTAGAACATATCTTGATTTTGTAACTATTTGTGTTCATGTAGAAGCTTTTATGTTATGTGAATAACATATCAAACTCACTTCACAATATTCATTTAGAATTTGGGGAAAAACCACCACTTCAAAAATGAATTAATAAGTGACTGAGAGTCTTCCAAGTAACTGTTATAAACCCGTGTGTTTGTGTGTGTGTGTGTGTGTATGTGTTTTACTTGAAGGATTAAAGATTAAATTAAAAGAGAGTATTTTACTGAGCTGGCCAGCAGGCTGGGGCCACCGCCCCACTGTTGCCCTGCCAAATTGTTTTAAAATATATTTGGCAGCTAGGGAACTCTAGCCATGTTATCTGGGATTGGTTCAATCCAGTTGTCCCTGAGGAAGTGGACAGGTTCCTGGGATCTGTTCATGCCACTGCTTGCGCATTAGATCCATGCCCTGCCTGGTTAGTTAAAACTACAAAGGCAGGAACAGGTGGTTGGGTCAAAGAGATTGTGAACTCTTCTTTGCGGGAGGGGTTTTTCCCAGTAGCATTAAAACATGCTTTGGTGTGCCCCCTCCTGAAAAAAACATTGCTTGACCCTACTGTACTTGCCAACTACTGGCCTGTATTCAACCTTCCCTTTTTAGGAGGCTGCAACTGGTCCAGAATGCAGCAGCTCAGGTGGTGTTAGCGTGTGGGCATTATGCCCATGCCTCGCCACTGCTCTGGGAGCTGCACTGGTTGCCAGTATACCTCTGGGTGCTGGTAATTACCTTTAAAGCCCTAGATGGTAGTGGGCCAGAATACTTAAGGCACCGCATTACCCCAAGAACATCTGCCTGTCCCACCAGAGCGGACCAGAGAGGCTCTCTCATTGTTCTATCAGGTAGAGCGGCACTTCTCTCTAGCACTAGAAGGAGGGCCTTCTCAGTGTCTGCTCCGGCCCTATGGAACCTCCTGCCAATTGAGCTGCGTCTCCAGATGGAGCTGCTGCCCTTTAGGAAAGGGTTAAAGTCATGGCTGGCAGGGCAACAGTGGGGCGGTGGCCCCGGCCTGCTGGCCAACTCAGTGAAATACTTTTAAACTTGTAACCTATTTTGTTTCTGTTTAATGCTTTTAATGGGGCTTTTATTGTTTTTAATTGTTACTGGTCTTTTCTGTGAGCCACCCAGAGTCTTTGGAGTTGGGTGGTGATACAAATTGGAATAAATAAAAATTGTATCCTGCCAACCTAGCAGTTTGAAAGCAAGAAATTGCAAGTAGATAAATAGGGACCACTTCGGTGGGAAAGTAAACAGCATTCCGTGCTCTCTGGTGTCTAGTCATGCCTGCCACATGACCATGGAAACATCTGCAGAAGCAGATAGCACTGGCTTGTCGGTTTTGAAACAGATGAGCACTGAGCCCTAGAGTCAGATACAACTGGCTTTCAAGCAATGGAAACCTTTACCTTTATACAGTGGTACTTCAGTTTACTAATTTAATGCATTCTCTGGGATGTTTTGTATTGCAAAAAAAAAAATAAAAAATTGTAAACTGAAACACTACCCACAGACTCCAGCATGCCCAGGTGTGGCACTATAATCCTCCAAGGCACAATGCATCCTGGGTAAACTTGCTTCGTATTGCAAGGCATTATTTTCAATGGATTTTCATTCGTAAACTGAAAATTATGTTAATTCTTCTGTATTAAAGTAGAATATATCTTTAATTTGTAACTACAGTTGTACCTCGCTTAAAGAGCATAATGTGTTCCACAGGATTGCTCTTTAAGCGAATTTGCTCTTTAAGCGAAACACCATTGTAAGTGACCAGTTGTGGGGGGGGGGATTGCAAACCCCAATTTATTTGTTAAGCGAGTTTTTGGTTGGTTTTATTTGTTAAGCAAAGTGAACATTCAGATAAAATTCTACTCTTTAAGCGAGGCACTCTTTATGCGAGGTTTGACTGTATTTGTGCTCACGTAGAAGCTTAGGTTAACCGAGGCATTAGTAAACCAAGGTACAGTAATACCTCAGATAACGTTTACCTCAGATAACGCTAAAATTGCATAACGTTAAGTAATCTGGGGAGGAGAATTGGATTGAATAATGTTAAGGTCCTATGGGATGGATCGGATAACAACCGCTAAAGCCTGTGCAGTTGCAATGTATCTCTATGGAGCTTTAACATTATCCGATCCATCCCATAGGATTTTAGCATGCATCGGATAACACTAAAAATCGGATAACACCAAGACTTGTGGAACCAAGTCTTAGCGTTATCCGAGGTATTACTGTATCACTGTATATAGTTAAATAATTTTGTTGTAGTAGCTGCAAGCAGAAATTCAAACCAATTTAGAATTGAAGATTTGACAAAAGCATTGAAATGAACAGCTAATATGTTTTTAAGCATGATGTATGTTCTGTTCATTAGAATTAACAACTGTTCTTGTTCAGAAAATAAACAGCTTTGCAGATGTGGTCTGATGGTCTCAGTCTTTTTAATGTGCTCTTTATTTTCTTAAATTACCTTGTTGAAATAAATTTACCCTAATATTGAGTTCTTTTTCTTTTAAAAGGTATGTAAACAAATCTGGCTAGGATTATTTGATGATAGGTCATCAGCAATTCCAGACTTCAGGGATCCACAAAAAGTCAAGGAATTTCTACAAGAAAAATATGAAAAGAAAAGATGGTCAGTTTATATCTGATTTCATTTATAGTTTAATGTTGCTAATCTTTTTGTATGAGAGATAAAATTCCTTCAATTTGCTAATAGAACCATAATTTAAGAATATGTTTTTATTTATTTTCCTCTTTATCTTGTATGGCTGTTTTTCAGTAGCAAACATTTCTTTTCCCAACTGTTAGTTTCTCTCTGCAGTTAAAATACTGTTCTCTTATTTTTATCTTGAGTGTAATATGAAGCAAATGCATTGGCCTCCAACCTCCATTAACCTATCCTTCCTGCAATATGCCATTGAGTTTCAAATAAGTTCTTAAGAAAATAAGATGACATGATAGTTGGAGACCTATGTGCTGGGGCAAAAAATTAAGAAAAGCCTTTATTACAGGCTGATTAAGTACAGGCTGATTAGGTTAAAGCTGAGATAAAGGAGGAATGGGGAATAACTTTGTATGTTTTGTTTGTCTTGTTTGGTGAGTGGTTTGGTTTACTTTGTTGGAGGAAGGTGTATTTCTCTTAGCAATTCCAGTTTTACTTATCTGAAATTGATAGTTGGTTGTTATGTAAGATGAATTTGTAGTTTTGTGTTTGTCATTCAAACCCAACATTTACCATAATTCAAGGGTTTTTTTTTTTTTTTAGTAAACAGTGCTTTGTCTTTCTGTATATAAACCATTATGTGACTAGGTAGCCCTTCCAGTTTCTTTAACTTTAAATAGTGTATACGAACTCAAAAACTATAGGCTAAAGGCAAGTCCAGTTTTGGACTTTTTCCTTTACCCATCATGACAACAGGCTTTGCTTTGTCTTAAGTCAATTGTTTTTACATTTCTGACAAAAGATTAAATGTTCATACTTCCTAGGAGTCACAGGCTAAAATCTACTAACAGAATTTATACCACATGAGGCTAATGGTATAATCAGCCACTTTGGTCTTTTGGAAATTAAAAATGTCTGATTCCCTTATTGAAGGTTCAAATACTCCCTTGGAATTCCTTGTACAGTAATACCCCGGATAACGCAAGTACCGTATAGCGTGAAAACCGCATAACGTTACAAGATTTCCGGAAAAATCTTGTATTGAATAACGCGATTTCTAACGTTATCCGATACAGTCGTTCTTAGCAGCAGGGTGGCTTAGCAGCCACCCTGCAGCTACAGAGGCAGGGGTGGGGAGGCTGGACTCCCTGTCGGCTTCCCCAGCCACCCCACAGCTGCGGAGGGAAGGGCGGGTGGCTAGGGAAGCCGACAAGGAGTCCCCGTCAGCTTCCCCAGCTACCTTGCAGCTGTAGATCAGGTCCTCTGATCTCTCTGGAGCAGGCAGGGGACACGATCCAAGCTGTTTCTGGGCTTCCCCGACGTCCTCAGCCAGTGCAGCAAGCCAAAACGTCAGGGTTTGAATCCTGATGTTTTGGCTTGCTGCACTGGCTGAGGACGTCGGGGAAGCCCAGAAACAGCTTGGATCGGGTCTCCCCACCTCCCTGGACCCGGCAGGGGGGTCAGAGACCCCAAAATTGGTTAAAAAAAATGGAGTTTTTTTTTACCAATTTTGGGGTCTTTGACCCCCCCCCCGGCCGGGTCCAGGGAGGTGGGGAGACCCGATCCAAGCTGTTTCCAAAGTTCCCCCACCTCCCTGGAGGCTGCAGCAAGCCAAAATGTCAGGATTCAAATCCCGACGTTCTGGCTTGCTGCAGCCTCCAGGGAAACAGGGCTTTTTTTAACATTGTGTGATCAATGTATCGCACAACGTTAAAAACCGGATAACGACGGGATTTGTAGAACCAAGTCATAACGTTATCCGGGGTACTAGTGTATATGGGTAAGCTGTTGGAATACAGACAGTGGGGAATCTTTTAATTTCTGTAAATTGTTACTGTGTTTCAACTGTTAGAAGGTTATGATGATGAAAATGACAATTCTTTACAGTTCCACAAGATTTTTCCAATTTAATAAGCAGTACATTTTAAAAGGATCTAGTAAGCTATGTGAAATTGAAGTAAATAATGGGCATGTACAGAAAAGAGAGAGCCTCATATGCTATGCAGAATAAAAACTTTTTCTCCAGGAAATAGCATTACTTACTTTAATTTACGGCTGCTCTGTGCCCAGTAATTTCCTACATAGTTATCACTTCCGTCAGTGAGAAGCACATGTATAAGTAAATCATACAGATTTGCATGTGTCTATGAAATTAAAGGCTACATTCAATTTATATTATATTAAAGTTTGTTATGTATAGTTTTCAGTTAGCTTTCCTCTGTGAGATATGCTGCTCACTCTGTTGAAACTACTTATGTAGGATAGTTGATAAGACGCTGAATGGGAGGCGGAAGGTCATCAGTTCAATTCCCGAGTACTGCAGAACAGAATGAGCTCCCATCTTTGTCCTAGTTCCTGCCAACCTAGCAGTTCGAAAGCAAGAAATTGCAAGTAGATAAATAGGGACCACTTCAGTGGGAAAGTAACACCGCTCCATGCGCTCCAGTGTCTAGTCATGCCTGCCACATGATCATGGAAACGTCTGCAGAAGCAGACAGCGCTGGTTTTTCAGCTTTGAAACAGAGATGAACACTGAACCCATAGTCAGATACAACTGGCTTTCGAGCAAGGGAAACCTTTGCCTTTACTGTGAGCTGCCAACAGCATAGTATTTAAAACAGGGATTTCAACCTGTAGGCTGTGGGCTGGATACGGCCGTAGCACCATTTCATGTGGCCCACCTCCACTACACCTGGAAGTGCCATGTGGTGAAGGAAGGACAAAATGGCTGTCCGGCCCCCGAAGCTGTCTGAGGGAGTGTGACCCAGCCTCAGGCTTAAAAAGGTTGAGAATTCCTGATTTTCCTTACATATTCGACTAAGTTGTCCCGAATATGTCGAGGTACCTAATTTGGACCTCTAAAACTAGGAAAATAGATTGGCCTGAGTATAAGTTGGGGGTGGAAAATGCAGCAGCTGCTAGTGAGTTTCAATAATTAAAATACATGAAAATATGGTAAAATTAATTAATTTAGAGATTTGTGTGGGTATGTTTTTGAATTTTTATAGTAGCGTTAGTGTGTTGTTGTTTTTTTCACTGTATGTTTGAATTTGCACCACCACAGTTTTGGGACTCTCGGGGTAGTTGACCTGAATATAAGTCAAGTCCCCTTTTTGGACCTCATTTTGGGGGCTAAAAATCTAGACGTATACTCGAGTATATACAGTAAAGCAATAGTTTTGTGTTATTTCTACTAACAGTGATTTTAGGCCTGGAGTGTATTAAATATGCAACATGTTTTTATTTTAGGTATGTTCCACCAGAACAAGCGAAAGTTGTAGCATCTGTCCATGCATCTATATCTGGATCTTCAGCTAGTAGTACAAGCAGTACACCAGAAGTCAAACCACTTAAATCTCTCCTGGGAGAGTCTGCACCAGCACTGCACTTGAACAAGGGTACACCCTCACAAGTGAGTAATGTGGCAAAAAATTGTTGTTTAAAATCTGTTATTCAGAAATAGAATCTAAAAATATTTCCCACAAAAATGTTTTAACATTCTGCCAAACTTTACAGCCATCATCACCAACTTTTATTTATTATTGTATGTAATAGCTTGATATGGGTGATAAATAATTTATTTTATAGGAACAATCTGTTCTCTTGTATTGCAAATGAAATTTGTACTGGTGTCTATTCATGTTTGTTTAGCCAACTACAACTTGTTGTTTACAGTCTCCTGTTGTAATTCGGTCTCAAGGACAGTCACAAGAAAAGAAACAGTTTGACCTTCTCAGTGACCTTGGTTCGGACATATTTGCTGCCCCTGCTACTCATTCTTCAGCTACAGCAAATTTTGCAAATTTTGCACATTTCAACAGTCATACAGGTAATAGGTTTGTTGGGTTGTGTTTTTTGTGTGTGTGTGGTTTGTTTTTGGGTTTTTTTTTGTAATTCTGGATTTGGTGCTGATATTTTTGAGTTTTAAAAATTAGCATTGCTTTCAGTGATTTCTTAAATAAAACCATCAAAAAGTTTTACTTAGTCATTTATTAAAAATGATAATATGAAGTTATTGAAAACTGATAATATGAAGTTATTGATGTACACCAGAAACAGAATATTTTGTCTCTTTTAGCTCAGAAGTACAGTAATACCTCGGATAATGCTAAGAGTCTTGATGTTATCCGTTTTTTAGTGTTATACGATGCATGTTAAAATCCTATGGGATGGATCGGATAACGTTCAAGCTCCATAGAGATACATTGTAACCGCACAGGCTTTAGCAGTTGTTATCTGATACATCCCATAGGACCTTAACATTATTCGATCCAATTCTCCTCCTCAGATTACTTAACGTCATGTGATTTTACCGTTTACCGTATAAAAATTGGAAAAATAAATAAATAATAAATAAATCCGAGGTAAACGTTATCCGAGGTATTACTGTAGTTAACAAGATCTGTAGGAGCTGGAAAAAAAGGCAGTAGAAGATGTAATCAGGCATTATAAAGTGTGCCGCCAAACTGAAGGCAACGATTAACGAGTGCCAAAGTTTATTCCTCTTGTTTACCTGGTAAGAAGCATAGTTATAGTTTATTTTATTCAAAAAAATTTGAAAGCTTTTATCATACCTTCTGATGTTGGCCTAGTTGGCCCTTGGTCTAGTTTCAGAATTCCTGCACCAGCCATCAGCTCAAACTTCAGACAGAGCAATGTATATGTCACTCCATCTGGGAAGAGGAGACAGGGAGTAAAGTATCGTTATCAATTATTTCATGAGAGAAAAAGAAACAGTAAATATTTTAAAAAGTGGGACTTTTTTGGGTAGAGGTGGTGGCACTTTTTTTTTTAATGTAGAATGGCTTTTGCGTCTGAAATTCCTCTATTACCGCAATGCTTCTTTTCAGATGATGTTCTTGAATTGGGCCTACATGGAAATTATTGTAATACTAAGTATATTTATCCTTTTATTTGTTTGCTTGTTTCATTTATATACTGCCTTTCTCCTGATAAGGGGACTCAAGGTGACTCAAAGTATTAATTTTTTTAAAAAACACAATAAATTTTACATTAAACGCAATTCAACTATAATAGTAATTAAAATACAATGAATGATTAAAAATATTTAAAACTTTAAAAACAAACTTATTCAACTAAAAAACATTGTTCAGGGACTCAGTTGTGCTTCCTGTGGTTTTCCAGAACACATTGCAAGAGTTTGGTTAAGCAGGACTGTGGTACTGTTGTCTTCTTGGTATGTGGAGACCTCCAGAGTAATCAACACTCTTGCTCCCAAATGCAGAATCCATCTTAGTGTTTGTTCAATTCTATGGTTTGGTGAAGATCTAAGAACTCTGAAGCATGAGAGGAGGAGGCTAGAATTCAAGTGGAGAAGAGCTCCCTCGGATGACAACTTCAGGGCTCTGAAGTAATACTCTAAAAATATGCAAATGCTGTTAATGTGATACCATCCAATGGATATACTGTATAGCGCTGGCAACTATCAGAGGGAGCTGTTTTGTATAGCTTCTGAGCTATTAGAGACAGAATAAGTGAAAGGTCTACAGCAGTGGTGCCCAAACTAAGGCCGGGGGCCAGGTGCGGCCCCTGACACCAATTCATCTGGCCCACAAAGCCCTCGTACAGGCGTGTTTTACTTCCACTTCCAGGAGCGATGAGGGCTTCATGGGCCAGATGAATTGGTGTCGGGGGGCACATCTGGTCCCTGGGCCTTAGTGACCAGCTCCTTGAACCATATGATCAGCCCACGGCCCAAAAAGTTTGGGCAC
The DNA here is from genome assembly GCA_030440675.1 of Furcifer pardalis. Taxonomy (NCBI): domain Eukaryota; kingdom Metazoa; phylum Chordata; class Lepidosauria; order Squamata; family Chamaeleonidae; genus Furcifer; species Furcifer pardalis. Next base: position 260,897,360 of record CP126890.1, read on the forward strand.
CCCTGGTCTACAGCCTACTGCAGCCAACTAACAGGTTGCCAGCATATTTTAGGTTAAACGTGGATGTCATCCACATGGACCTCAATGCCAAATTTCCTGCAACAGATTGCTGGGAGATGTCCAGCACACCATTTTATCCATATTTATTGGATCAGTTTTAGCTGGTGACATCTCAGAAATCTTCCATGGCATTGTCCAGTTGCCAGTATTCCAGTTTTGGGCAAGGTTGTGGAGAGGTTGGTGGCAGACCAGCTGGAGGAACAACTCAATCCACAACAGTCTTGGTTCAGGCCTCGGTACTGAGATGGTATTGGTTGCCCTGCTGGATGATCTAAGGAAGCCAGCTCAGGGAGGAAATGCCAATCCCTGAGTACAACTGTAAGGGGTGCCTCACGGGTCAGTGAGCTGTTTAACATCTATATGAGGCTGCTGGGAGAGGTCATCAGGAGATTTAAGGTCTGCTATCATCAGTACTCAGATGATGTGCAGCTCTATCTCTCCTTTTCTAAACAGTGGATCCAGTTCAGTCCCTAGAGGCAGTCATGACATAGATGGAAGAAAACAGGCTGAAACTGAATCTGAATATAATGGAGATCATGCTGGTTAGAGACAACAAAACTCAGGTTGAGAGAATTTCCCTTAATCTAGGGGCATTGCTTCAAAAATGTCTACCATTAAAGGAGAGTCTTCACAATCTAGCCATACAGCTGAACCGGTCCTTGACATTGGAATGACAGATGTAATCTATGGTCAAACCTGCTTTTTACCATCTGTGGTGCATAGCCCAGTTCTGCTTACTACTAGACAGGAAATCTCTGGTAGCATTGATGTATGCATTGGTAGTCTCCAGAATCAACTATTGAAATGCGCTCTGTTTGGGACTTCCCTTGAGACTGGTATGGAAATTGCAGTGGGTACAGAATGTAGTTGTTGATATAATCACTTTGATCTTAACACTCCAGTCTTGGCTGGCCTTCATTGGTTTTCTGGTGTTCCATGCCAGGTTCAAGGAGTTGGTTTTAACCTATGAAACCATAAACAGTTTAGGATCATGGTATCTATGGGAGTACAACATCCTCAAGAAGCATACCCGAAGTAGCCATTTGAATAAATTAAGGGTGGTTGCACCTAGAGAGGTAAAAAGGTTGATGACCTAACCTATAGCTTTCTCTGCCAAAACCCCTTCCCTGGAATTAGTTGCTAGCTAAATTAGAGCTTTCTCATTATGCTGGCATTCAGAAAATCTTTGAATACTTACTTTGTTCCAACACGCTTTCTCCTGAATGTTATCAATTGGACTTTTATCAGCAAAGCAATAAAAGTGAGGTTGCCAACCTAATCTCTTAAGGGAGTGCATTGCACAATGTGGGGGCAACCACAGAGAAAGTCCTTTCTAAAGCCCTTATCAAGCATGTCTGTAATGGCAGTGGGAACAACAACATAATCTTAAGAACTGGGAATACTAATATGAGGAGATACAATCCTTCAGATAGCCTGAAAGTAACCAAATAGGGCTTTATAGGTACTAACCAACACTTTGAATTTAAACAGTCTGGTAGCCAGTGCAGTGGTTGTAGCTGGATCATTACATATTCCCTATAACTGGCCCGAGCAGCATTTTAACCTAACAGCAGTATTTTGAGCCTGCTAAAGTTTCTATACCAGCTTCAAAGGCAGCCTCATGAGGAGCATGATACAAAAATCCAACTAGGTAAAGGTTGCTCTTGCTTGAAAGCGAGTCATATCCAACTCTAAAGTTCAGTGCTCGTCTCTGTTTACAGCCAAAGAGTCAGCACTATCTGCGTTTGCAGACGTTTCCATGGACATGTGGCAGATATGACTAGACACCAGAGTGCATGGAACACTGTTTACCTTCCCACCAAAGTGGTATTTATTTATCTGCTTTCAATTTCTCACTTTCAAACTGTTAGGTTGGCAAGAGCTGGGATAGAGATTCTGTCGTACAGTACTCTGGTGTCAAACTGCTGACCTGTTAACTTTCCAGTCATCAAGTTCAACATCTTAACCATATTTTTTAGTTACTAAAATGTAACTAAAAATATGTCACTGTAGCAAATCAGACATCTCAACAGTTGTAACTCTGCCCACTGCTGAAGACCAGGAGAAGTATATATGTGTTAAGTGCTCTCTGAACATTAATTTGAATATATTTACAACAATCCTATAATGCAGGTCATTCTTGTTCTCATGTTACATGTGGTAGTCTAAAGCTGTAAGGTGTCACTGAATGGTCTGATGCAAGCCTATGGTTGAGACTTTAACGTGAATCAGATAATGTGAACCAGATACTTCATTTCACATAAGCATTACATCAAGCCAACATTCATTTCTTAGCTTATCTCTTTTTATGCTATTATTATGGAATGGGTCACCTCTTCTTATGGGACCTGAGCAGCTTCAAATAAAGCAGTTTGCTATTGAGAGTCTGTGGGTAGAGAAGTATTAGGTAGAATTAAAGCCACAAGTTGAAGCAGATTAAATAGTTAGGACAGTGATGGCTAACCTTGATGCTCAGTGTTCTTGCATTTCAATTCCCAGAAGCCCAAGTCAGCACTCCTGCTGATCGGGGCTTCTGGGAATTGAAGTTCAAAAACACCTGGAATGCCAAGGTTAGCCATCACAGAGTTAGGAGATTAGATGTACAGAGGTCAGGGGAATTTAGTAAGATATGCAACAAAGAAGAATAACCTAAAGTAAGAATGGGTATAGAATTATACTTGGGAAAGGAAAGAGTACTAAATGGAAGACAGATTCTGCAGAAACTTCAAAGGGGACATTAGGCTTTATTGAAGAAGATGAGAAGAATGCAAAGGAACTTTGTCAGGGCAGGGTATCTAAAGGTAGTAGGACAATAAATGCAGTGGCCTGAAAACTGCAGGAGTTAATGAGTGGTGATGGTCTGACATTGAAGAAAAGAGGAACAATGGTGTAATGCTGAGGCCATACATTACAAATAGGAGGAAAAGGCCAAATGGGGAAGATTTGGAAGGCTGGGTAGGAGATTGGAATCAAGAGAACTCATTTTATAAATTGTCACCTGCTGAATAATCTTAAAATTGTGCAATTAAAATAATAAGGATCCTCATTTGCTTTTTAAAATTTCTGTTTGACTATTTTGGGAACATGATTTAAATATTGGTCCTTTTGGATTGCTCTCTTAAAATGTTCATATTGGTGATGGTTTCTTCTTTTAAAGCATGTTGGCTTTTTAAAGGCCAGATCTTTAGTTAACTCAGGGACTTGTATGCACCTAAATGTTTTATATTAAGGAATTGCCTCAGTTTGAATCGTCCTTAAGGAATGTGGTATGAGGACTTGAAAAGAAATCTTAAACTTGCAGGCCAATTTGAATTTTGGCCATATGTTTTAAACTGCAGATTCCTAGTATCTAGAAGAAAATTTTAACATACAGTAATACCCCGGATAACGATTGCACTGGATAACGCTAAAACCGCATAATGACAACAAATTTGGGGGGAAGATTTGCACCGGAGAACGTTCATTTTAGCGTTATCCGATCCATCATATTAAAGAAGTAAAGGAGGCCAAAGCTCCTCTCCCTGTCACTTCCCTCCTTCCCCACCCCCACCCCCAGCAGTTTGGGGACTCCCCACACCCACCCCACTGCCTGCTCAGCCACAGAGAATCCAGCCCAGCCCTGCTTACCTAATCTTCTTGAGCTGCACGCTCCAACTGAGCCAGAGACTTGTGTTTTTGCTTTCCCTTCCTGTATTGAAAAAAACAGGGAGAGGGAAAGAGACAGAGGTGATTGGTTCTCTAGAGAACCAATCACATTTCTCTCTTTCCTCCTTCCTTTTAGTTAAAAAAAAACAAGCCTCATGAGCGATCAGCTGGCAGTCAGAGAAGGGAAGGGAAGCCTGCAGTAGCGTCCCCGATCCTACTGCAGTCACAGCAGTGGGGGGTGGCTTTAAAGGCAGGGAGGTCTCTTTCTTTCCCTGTCTGCCTTTAAAGCGGTTTGTCCCTGAAGTCAGGGCTTTTTTTTTAGCGTTGTTCGATGCATGCATCGGATAATGCTAAAACCCGGATAACATCATGACTTGTGGAACCAAGTCATAACGTTATCCGGGGTATTACTGTATGGGCTAACTTATTATTAGATGTTTGACTACTTAACGTTGGGTGGGGGGTGATCATGGTGTTTATCTACGTTTGCTTTATAGCTAACCAGAAGGTTTGTCAGAGTACTATGATCACAGAAATTTGCTTTCACTTTTATTGTTTGACTTGAAGGCAAAGAAATCCATTCTCATTCTTTTACTCATACGTCATTCAAATAAATGATATTTCAGTGTAAGACAGCTAACATTAGAGGATACATGCAAGAAAACCTTTTATTCCATATGCTGCAATTTCTTATAAAACAATTTTATGTTAGTGGCATGCTTGAGGTATAAAGGTAAAGGTCTCGTTTGCTTGAAAGGCAGTCGTGTGTGACTAGGGCAGTGTTTCCCAAAATTTGGTTTTTAGATTTCAATTCCCAGAAGCCCAAGTCAATTCCCGAAAGCACTGATCAGCCATTGTACTAACTTAGGCTTCTGGGAATTGAAGTCCACCAATGTTTCATGGAACGTAGTTTGGGAAATGCTGGTCTAGGGAGTGGTACTCATCTCTGTTTATAGCCAATGAACCAGCACTCTGTATAGTTGTCATCAAAGCCTGCCATCGTCTGAATCAGTTTATTGTCTGTTTTTGTTTTCATACCATTAACATGTTTTGTTCATTGCAATTTACAGCGCAGAACTCTGCAAATGCAGGGTTTGCAAACTTTGATGCATTTGGACAGTCTAGTGGTTCGAGTAATTTTGGTGGTTTCCCCACAGCAAGTCAGTCTGCTTTTCAGCACCAAAATACAGGTAGAAGTGTTCTAACGTTGTTAGTTTTCTTCGTATAAATTAATCTGGACACATAGCTTAGAGTATTTCTTAATTGCCTCCTGCACTTACTTAACATATACATTCTGAAGCTCTGGGGAAACCTGAAATGAATCCCCCAACCTTTTTCTCTGCTGTGTTTGTTGTGAATTGTATTATTTCTTGCATGCTGCTTTTTGCACTGTATTTTCTTAATTCTCCCTACACATGAAGTAATCTGTCACATTTGCTGGCAATGTTGAATACTGTATTGGCTAATACCTAATAAAAAGATATTATTTTCCATCTTCTAGAATAACAGTAAATGCACATTCATTTGCAGAAGAAACATGTTAAAGCCAACAAAATATATCAATTTAAAGAACTCTCATGTGTAAGGGCTATTTGCTTTGCTCTTTGGTTTGGTTATGTTATTATAATATTTGTTTGGAATGACAATCTGCTTCTCTTGATCTATGGCTGACTTATTTTCTTTTTCCCTTTTCCCTTTTGTAAAGTGTGTTGTCTTAAACTTTCTTTTAAATTTTTGTTTTTCCCTTTTGTTAACTTTAACCCCTCACATAATTTCTGGCTATCCAGTGTTCAGACCGATTTCATCTAGCTGCAGTTTTGGTGAATTTACTTCTGCTTTTCCTCTTCAGGCTATGCGCAGTAAGTTCCACTGAGGTGGGAAATTCAGCTCACTTAATTTACAGTGCCATTTTTTCATTCCCAATATTATCTTCAAGTGTGCTTATGTTAGTCATCCTTTTAAAAGGTCTTAGCTTGTAGTTTAATAGCATGGTTACACTTGATTAGGAGTCTTCCTGATGTCTATAAAAATAAATGTCTAGGCAAATTTTTCTGTGATTAAAATTTTAACAGCCACTAGCATTCATAAGAGTTTAACAGTAAAATACCTATTTAAAGGCAATGTTACTTGTAGCTGTTGGAATTCTCAGGTGCCCGGGTTCATAAATGCTTATTCTGTTATAACTTTCTGTAGAAATCACACAAACAGGCCTTTTCCAATTTTGTCCTAATGTGCATTGCCTGAGGCATATAGTGCTCTTTACAATAAACAAGGCAGTATGTCTTAAGGCAGGAGTTCTCAACCTTTTTAAGCCAGGAGCCGGGTCGCATTCCCCCAGACAGCTTTGGGGACCGGACAGCAATGTTGCCCTTCCTCCACTACATGGCACTTCCTGGTGTGGTAGAGGCAGGGGCGGGGCACATGAAATGATGCAGGCCGCAAGTTGAGAATCCTTGTCTTAAAGGCGATTATTAAAAAGTGGATCTGATATTCTCCTGCAGTTAAGTACTAAATATGACAGCACATGATTGCTGCAAATGCTTCTAGGAAGTATTAACTTTAAAGTGTGATGTAGTCATTTCTGGTGCTCTTTGTTATCCAAAGTTTGGGATGCACTCAGCACTATCCCTTGTTCATAAAGGAGTTTTGACTGTCAGTCAAAATCTTAAATTTAATTTCCATTTCCTTAGCTTTATGTGTTTGGTTTAAGACATTTCACTACTATCAGAAGTGGTCAGAAATTTATTTATAAAGTGAATTCTTATTTAATTCCTGTTTAAATTTGCAGAAGGAGATAGAAGCTTAAAATGAATATGCCATTTTTTTTGAATAATTGAAGTTACTTTTGTTAAAATAGCTTTTCTTATAGCATTCTGCTGTGGCATCCATTTTAACAAATTAAGACTATGGGATCCTTTTTAATGTACATCATCTTTAAAAATACATGATCAGCAGTAGCAGTTGCAGAGACATTTATTAAATATGGAAGTGTCCATCATGTTTAACTTATTTTGTTACAGGTGGAAGTGCTGGATCAGTGAATGCTAACTTTGCACACTTTGATAACTTCCCCAAATCCTCCAGTGCTGATTTTGGAGCCTTCAGTGCTTCTCAGAGCAACACAACTGCAGCCAGCAAAGCAGCAGTGAATAAATTGAATCTCCAGTCAGCAGATAAATATGCAGCTCTTGCTAATTTAGATAATATCTTCACAGGGCAAGGTACTAGTTCTTATTCTTTGACCTGTTTCTTACACTGTTTGTCACAGCAGTGCTTACGCTCATCAATGTTACAGGAGATATGGTGACGTTCTTAATGTTCCTCAATAAATGAACTGCCAGTACCAGTTGCATTTTATATGCAGATTTGGTATACCAGCAGTAATGTAAATGTAGTGACTCTGGTTGGGAAAATAGTAAAGTGTAATTCCCTGGCATACTCAGTATTTTCATACTGGACTCCAGAGTTCCCTTAATATTTTATGAGTTATTAGATCAAGGCATCTAAGAATCTGTCTTTATTGATAACTTATTTGGTCTATAACTGGGGATAATGCTTCCAAGTAAACATCCTTTTCAGCATAGGAATTAATGTCACAGACCTCACCAGATGTTGACAATGCTAATACAGAAATGTTAGCATTTAAAGAATTGTAAAGATGATTGTACTTTCTTCTGTATCTTAAAAAAATATCTATTTCACATATTCATAATTCATGGTTTTGAGTCCTCTCATAAGTACAAAAAAACTTGTCATTGATATTAATACAGGGAATAATGCAACAAAAATAATCAGAATTGGTGATTTATATATGTAGATTGTGTAACTCATTGTTGCTAACTAATAAGGCACACGTTACATTACTAAGTTCATGCTCGTAGCATAGGAGGCATGTGCCTCATTGTGACTGGTGCCTCAGTAGCAGTTGTTTGCTCTTGCAAGATACACAATTAAACTTTCATGTGCATAAACCACAAAAGTTTCTCGCCATTATTTTGCCAGTTTCATTGATTGGTGGGTTAATTCAGCCACCTATACCTTGTAATAAACAAGGCAAAGTAATCTGAAAACTTAGAAGTGTCCACCTAGTCGAGTTATTTTAAGTGTTAAAAAGGAGAGGTCTCTTGCTCCCAAAAGCTATAGAATCACTTAAGGCAGAAAGTCTGAAAAAGTTCACAAATACAGTATATGATTAGTTGGTTTTAAGATTATATTTCTCATTCACTGACTATGGTGAATATTTTGAGTGGTAGGAACTGTAATGGTCTGCAGTGCAGAACTAGACACAGCTAAATCCTTCAAAGAAATAAGGGAAGTTTTCATTATTTGTCTTTTCCCACCTGCTTCCTGTTTTGTGTTGATAGTTTTAAATATGTTTTAATTTTAATGCTTTTAACTCTGATGGCAAAGCTTGGCACCCCGGCTGTATGCACAGTAAACCCATTTGTGTAGATTCACAGAGACTTGGGCTTCTGGGAATTGAAGTCCAATAACATCCGTACATGCAATAAACCCATTTGTGTGTGTTCACAGAGACACTGGGTTCTGGGAGTTGAAGTCAAAGAACAACTGGAGTGCCAAGGTTTGCCATCACTGCTTTAAGTTGTCCTGAAAGTAGGTTATATCTGGATCTTGTAAATGAAACATATAAATAAACAATAGGTCCAGATTATAGGGATATGAATCCACATTCTCCAACGTCCTTGTCTGACACTTAGAGAATCCTTACTATTGCATTATAAGATATGATGACACTCATATAAAGCAGGAATATTATCTGAATTTGGTTTTAGAGTTGAATATTTTCTTACATTTATTTTTGCATGATACAATTGTTGGTAATTTATATTTATTAGATTTATAATGAGCCACCCAGAGTAGTACACACATTAATTGGGTCGAGATATAAAATTAATTAATTAATTCTAACTGGGGATCCCTTTAAAATCAGTGATGTTGTAAGTTTACTTGGTTAATTGTAGTATCCTCTTTTGTATTGTGATTCAATTATAAAGGTATAATAACAGTAATAAAATTAATTAGATCTCTAAGTATGGAGTGATATAAAATAAACTTGTATGAATAGGTAATACTGTATTAGTTTATACCATTTTCAGTTTTCATGTAATGCTATTTTGTTCTGGCTAATTGCATTCTTTCATATTAGAACAGATATGTTAGTTTCCTATAAGCTAGGAGGGAAAGCTTTATAACACTAAGCAAATACATATACAGTGGTGCCTCGCTTAAAGAGCATAATGCGTTCCACAGGATTGCTCTTTAAGCGAGTTTGCTCTTTAAGGGAAACACCATTGTAAATGACCAATTGTGTGTGGGGGGGGGGGATTGTGAACCCCGATTTATTTGTTAAGCGAGTTTTTGGTTGGTTTTATTTGTTAAGCGAAGCGAACATTCAGAGAAAATTCTGCTCTTTAAGCGAGTTACTCTTTAAGCGAAACGCTCTTTATGCGAGGCACCACTGTACCTCTATTCACTCATTTTTGGACCTTATTGGGTCCTCGGTAATTATAGGAAATTGCCATATGTCACCTTCAAGGCATATTTAGAATACATGATGTTATCTTAACAAGCAAAAACTGATGCTTGTCACTGCTATCTTAAAGAGTTTGATGCTGCTACAAGTTTAACCTTATAGAACAACAATTACATTGAGCAGGTTAGGGTTAGTTGAAGCAATTCAGTAGATTAAGCTGCTTCTTATTTATTTATTTATTTATTTATTTATTCAGAGTTATATTGCCGCCCACTCGCCGAGGCGACTCAGGGCGGCTTACAGTCAAAACAGCAACAGTACAATAAAAATTATAAAATATAACCTCACAAAATACAAAATTCAACCAAATCAGAATACATACTAACTCCCCTCAGGCCGTTGTTATGGGCCCAGAGGAGGGGGCGATGTTCTCAGCTACTGCTAGGCCATGGAATCTTCTCCTCAAGCCATTGTTGGTTTAGTTCAATTCAAATTCAATTCAAATTTATTTTTATACCCCGCCTTGCTCAGGCGAACCTGACTCTAGGCGGCTTCCATGGAACATAAAACAACAGTATACAAACAACATAGTATAAAACAACACGGAGGGGCGCGGCGGTGGCAGCAGCGTTCCCGCGCTCAGCGGCTGCGGCGTCCTTCAGGCCCCCTCGGCCAGGGGCTCCTTTTCACCTCCCGGCCGGTGACGGTGGCCGGGAGGGGCGCGGTGGCGGCGGCAGCGTTCCCGCGCTCAGCGGCTGCGGCGTCCTTAGTTCTTGGTTTAGTTCTGTTAGATAGCTGCACAATTGGAGTACAACTTGTATTTGATGGGCAATATGTCTTCATATACCCTAAAATACAACTCCAAAACTTACATTTAGAAACTAGGTTCTTTTTTTCCTGAAATATCCACTACTTAGTGCATTTTTTGCAAATCATTTCCTAGATACTCAGGTCCATAATTGTTTGGTGATTCATGCTGTAAGAGCTGTTTGAAATGGCACTTATCTTTTTCCCAAGTGATTCATTTACAGCAGTTTTTTTGCATTAGGATGAAATTATTTTGTACTTTATTGCAGTCTTTGTTTTTCCTTGCAGTGGCAAAGGTGTGAGTTTGTCTCTTTGGTTACCTGCTTCATATGAATTATGAAGCAAGCATCTATATTGCAGGTTAATATGTTTGCAGGTTCTATATTATACCTATTTGGGCTACTTATAACTCTTCATTGTGGGTTCACTGTAAGTTTAGTGTTGCCTGCTTTTGGGAAAGAACTGTCTAATTCCGATTCTTAAATGTAAATGCTATATTTTAAATTTTAAATTTACATTTTAGTGTTTATTTTAATTGTAATGCTTCTGGAATGAATAAAAAAGAAGGTGTAGGTTCATTGAGTTTGTTTATGTAGGACTAACTAATTGTGAGGCATAAAGGATATGCTTTGCTGCATATGAACTTCTTTAAAAATAATCACATTTCAGAAAAGGAAATTAAAAAATTGTTGAGTGATAGAATATTACATGCTGTTTATTGACAGCATGGATTTGTCTTACGTAAAAAAAGCAGGAGAGGCAGTATTGGGCAAAGTATATTAACCAATAGAAATATCATGTCTACTGTTGCTAACATCTTATTTTGAAGTTTTAATCCAGTATTTTTCCCCTAGGTGGTAGTGAGCAGGGAAGTGGTTTTTCTGCCAGCCCAGCACCAGCAGGTCCTACTGTGTCAGCCTCGAATCCTACAAATACATCTTCAGACAAGTATGCTGCTCTAGCAGAACTAGACAGTGTGTTCAGCTCCACTGCAACTTCTAGTAATTCATACACTTCCACCAGTAATGTTAGCAGGTACTGTTTCTTGATGGACATTAATGTAAACCAGTTGTGTTTGCAAACAGAAAGAATGAGATAGTACCATTTTGAAAAAGTAGAAAACTTTATGATTTTTTAAAATCATGTCAGAAGCACACAAAAGTGCTTTCTGGGTTGGAAGGATTTTTTGCTGGAAGAACTCCGCTCAGGGGATGGCCGAAGGAGTCTCCTTTCATGTCCCCAACATATTTTTCCCACCGAAGTGGTCCCTATTTATCTACTTACAGATTCTTGCTTTCGAACTGCTTAGTTGGCAGGAGCTGGGACAGACAACGGGAGCTCATTCCGTCATGCAGTACTTGGGTCTTGAACTGCCAACTTGCCACCCTTCCAGCTAACAAGGCAAGCTTCTTAACCACTGAGGCACCGCAGTCCCTACTTTATGATAATTGGTAGTTTAAGAATGGCTGGTTTGATTATGGTAAGGCTGCCAATCCTGTGATCTGCCAGATGTTTATTTTATTTATTTGTTTTATTTATTACATTTATATCCCACCCATCTGGGATATTTTCCCATTCTGGACTGTGTACAACATCCATCATCATCATAAAAATCTTTACAATAAAAATGTAAACAGATTGAATAAAATTATAAACATCAAGTCAGCTTCCCCAGCCACCTTGCAGCTGTAGATCGGGTCCTCTGATCTCTCTGGAGCAGGCAGGGGACCCGATCCAAGCTGTTTCTGGGCTTCCCCGATGTCCTCAGCCAGTGCAGCAAGCCAAAACGTCAGGGTTCGAATCCTGACATTCTGGCTTGCTGCAGCCTCAAACAGGGTGGGGGAACTTCAAAAATAGTGCGCATCGGCTCTAGGGAGGTCGGGAGACCCGATGCGTGCTAATTTTGAAGTTCCCCCACCCTCTTTGAGGCTGCAGCAAGCCAGAATGTCGGGATTCGAACCCTGACGTTTTGGCTTGTTGCACTGGCTGAGGACGTCGGGGAAGCCCAGAAACAGCTTGGATTGGGTCTCCCCACCTCCCTGGACCCGGCCGGGGGGGGGTCAGAGACCCCAAAATTGGTTTTAAAAACGTCCATTTTTTTATCAATTGTGGGGTCTCTGATCCCCCCCCCCAGCCGGGTCCAGGGAGGTGGGGAGACCCAATCCAAGCTGTTTCTGGGCTTCCCTGACGTCCTCAGCCAGTGCAGCAAGCCAGAATGTCGGGATTCAAATCCTGACGTTTTGGCTTGCTGCACTGGCTGAGGATGTCGGGGAAGCCCAGAAATAGCTTGGATCGGGTCTCCCCACCTCCCTGGACCAGGCGGGGAGGTCAGAGACCCCACAATTGGTTTTAAAAAAACGGACCTTTTTTTTTTTACCAATTTTGGAGTCTCTGACTCCCCCCCCCCCCCGGGTCCAGGGAGGTGGGGAGACCCAATCTAAGCTGTTTCCAAAGTTCCCCCACCTCCCTGGAGGCTGCAGCAAGCCAAAATGTCAGGATTCAAATCCCGACGTTCTGGCTTGCTGCAGCCTCCAGGGAAACAGGGCTTTTTTAAACATTGTGTGATCGATGTATCGCACAACGTTAAAAACTGGATAACGACGAGACTTGTGGAACCAAGTCATAACGTTATCCGGGGTACTAGTGTACTTCACAATGTGGCTAAAGAGTTTTCTATGATTTCAAATGTAATGAATACCTGTCAGTGTACAAGTAAATAATTAACTCTAAGGTTGCTTAATGTGAATTATTTTCAGCAGTGCTTTTGGAACAGTGCCGGTCAGTGTTAATGCTCAGACACAGCCTGCATCATCAAATGTTCCTGGTCAATATGGAGGTACAGTAAAACATTGCTGAATAATCATAGTAACTTCTGCTTGAATGGTATTTCTTCTTAGGATACTAATTTCTCCCTATTCTTTGTTATGTATTACTTCAGCAGGCAAACTGTACTTATTTCTATAGCAATCTCTAGCAAAAATACTGCAACATTTAGAGGCTTCTATACTGACTTACTAAAGCAAGAAATTATTGGATCTTTTGCCCAAGTGTAGCCTTTGCTACCAGCGTCCTATTTTAACTCAACCAGAAAGCTATGCTTTTAGAACTAGTCAGGTTAAACTGAACTATCTTTCTGGCTTGTTTTGAAGTTGGTAACCAGATGTTTCCTCTTCATTTAAAATAAGGGGCTAGCTAGTTAATAGAGGACTTCCTGGTTTATATGCAGTTTAGGCAAAGGACATCCAGGCACATGGAAAAGCAAATTTGTATCTTGTCTTATCAACCTGAAGTATGATTATATAAACTATGTCTCCAGTATCTTAAATTCAGTTATCATACAGGGGACTTTTTTTGGTGGCTATTTAGTCTGAGGATGTACTATCTTTTATTATGTCAATGCTTCATTTTCTAGCATCATCATCCACAAATCCTTTTGTTGCTGCCCCTGTAGCTGCTGCAGCACCTTCAACAAATCCATTCCAAACCAATAATAGAGGATCATCAGGTTAGAAAAACAAAATATGCTATGTAATTAAAGCTTGATGGCAAATGTTTTAATCTTTTTCTAATTTTAGATAGAATAATCTAAATATACATACTTTCTCATGGGGAAAAAGTTTAATTTTGTTATAGTTACTAGATTTAACCATATGGGGCAGGTGTGGGATACCAGTAATACAGTAACCCTGGCCTGTTGGCTAATTTAGTAAAAGCCTTCTCTCTTTTAAACTTTTAAATTTTTAAACTTTTAATCTTAAATGTTTAATCTTGTAATTTTGTAACCTTTTAATACTTTGACCTATTCTTTGGTTGGTATTGTGGATTGGTTTATGTTTTTATGTGAGCCTCCCAGAGTCCTTAGAATGGGGCAGCAATATAAATTTAAATAAATAATTAATATAGGTTAAACAGTTAAGAACATTCAGTGTGCTTAAGTTCAAATAAAAATATTTCCCTTCCTACTTTTGCAAGGATTATTTAGTAATGTATTTAGTATACAGTAATACCTCAGATATCGCTAAGACTTGGTTCCACAAGTCTTGGTGTTGCCCGATTTTTAGTGTTATCTAATGTATGTTAAAATCCTATGGGATGGATCGGATAACGTTAAAGCTCCATAGAGATAGATTGTAACCGCACAGGCTTTAGCAATTATTATCCGATCCATCCCATAGGACCTTAACGTCATTCGATCCAATTCTCCTTCCCAGGTTACTTAACGTTATGTGATTTTAGCGTTATCCAAGGTAAAGGTTATCTGAGGTATTACTATACAGTAATACCCCGGATAACGTTATGACTTGGTTCCACAAGTCATGACGTTATCTGACGTTATGCATGCATCGAACAACGCTAAAAAAAAGCCCTGACTTCTGGGACAAACCACTTTAAAGGCAGGCAGGGAAAGAAAGAGACCCAGTCGAGACCCTTTAAAGCCACCCCCCACCCGCAGTGGTCTCTGCGACGGCAGTAGGGTCGGGGAAAGGCGCGCCTTTCCCCCGACCCTACTGCAGTCACAGAGAGTGCTTGTGTCTCTTTCCCTCCTTGTATTTAAACTACAGGGAGGGGAAAAGTGAGAGACGTGATTGGGTCTCTAGAGAATCAATCACGTCTCTCTCTCTCCCCCTCCCTGTAGTTTAAATACAGGGAGGGAAAGAAAGAGACACAAGCAGTCTCTCTCTCCCTGTATTTAAACTACAGGGAGGGGGAAAGAGGGAGATGTGATTGGTTCTCTAGAGACCCAATCACGTATCTCTCTTTCCCCCTCCCTGTAATTTAAATACAGGGAGGAAAAGAGATACAAGCAGTCTCTCCGACTGCAGTAGGGTTGGGGGAAAGGCGCGTGCTTTTCCCCGACCCTACTGCAGTCGCAGAGACCGCTGCGGGTGGGGGGTGGATTGGGTAGTTCTACCCAAACCACCCCACACCCGCAGACTATTGCCTCGGATAACGCTAAGAATCATCCAGAATCGTTATCCGATGCAAGTTTTTTCCAAAAAACTTGCATCGTTAGCCGATTCTAGCGTTATCCGATGCAATCGTTATCCGGGGTATTACTGTACTTCCAATATTTTGGCTTTCTTTAACAACTATTTTTCCTTCAACTCTTTGACTTTAGCTCTAATGCTTAGTAAAAATTAAATTTTGCATTATTAATGTGCTCAGTTAAAAGATGTCCATTTCTGTTCCCCACCCCACCCCCGATATCAGCAAAGTAATATCCAAAAGTTGTTATGAATTTTTAGAAGGCATTTAAATATTTATTGTTTAACATACAAAAGTATTTCTTTTAGAAGATGTTTATAATTGATATGACAATGTCTGGTCTCTTTATGACTTCTCAAAAGGCCTTTCAGGAGCAATGCATTCTCACATGTTTCCTCAGGCTCATTTTGGTAGGTGGCCACATTTTATATAAGTTTCGTGTGGCTAATTGTTCTTTTGCTTGTGAAAATGTACTGCCAATCTCCGATTTCTCTGCATGTACAACTTTCTCAACCCTTCTTCTACAAGTTGAAATGGAGTGAGCATGGAAGGCGATTTACCTCATACATGTTACTTGGTGAAAATTTAAGATTTACACACCAATCCTGAAAGTATGTGCTGAGAAGTATATTAATTTCATCAGGATTTGCTGTCTTTAGGTTTGTGAGCTAAAATTGCTACGTATTATCTCCATGATCACAGTAGACGCTTAAAAAGTGAATGTTGAAGCTTGTGTTCATAGTAGCTAGAGTGAAACAAATAATAGTACCAAACAATTGTGTATTGTCACAATGTGTTTGAATTTGCTGTTTCAGCAGGTTTCATTGTTGTGTATCCTCCCTGCTAGTAGAAGCTTCTGTAAGTTTTGTTGGTGAATTATCTGTATCTTGTTATATTTACATTAGACTGACACTTTTTTGTTGTTCAGTCGCACAGTTGATTCCGACCCTTTGCAACCCCATGGACCATTACCCTCCAGGCACCCCTGTCCTCCACCATCTTCCTTAGCCTGCCCAGCTTTGTGCCCATTGTGTTTACAATACCATCTAGCCATCTCATTTTCTGCCTCCCCCTTCTTCTTTTGCCCTCCACCTTTCCCAGTATCAAGGCTTTCTCAAGTGAATCCTCTCTTCTCATTTGATGTCCAAAGTACTTTAGCTTCATCTTTACTATTTGGCCTTCAAGGGAGCAGTCAGGGTTGATTCCTTCTTAGATTGACCTATTTGTTCTCCTCACTGACACTTTTATGCCATGTCTTTCCTAGTGAGCCTTAACTATTGACTAAAGAATTTGGTAACATATAATTAATACTGTGCCTTTTCTCTACTGATAAATAGAGATATGTTCTATAAGTAAAGAAAAAAAAAGATTTTCCAGTAAAATAAACCTATAACAGTATCAGGAACTTATAACTAATAATATTATCCAAAATAAAAATGGTTTAATGAACACAATACTTAATATGTAATAATGCTTTCAAGCAATATTTCTCCCCTAACCCAGCCAAGATCTCAATATTTTGTGACACTAATTCCATGATCTGAAGGAATATTTGACAGTTTTTGTTGAACAATAATGTCCCTTTTAAAGGCATATCAGAAAATAAAACAAAATAAAAAACACTGTAGCACTTTAAAGACTAACTGCTATATTTTTATTGTTAGCTTTTGGGGATCAAGCCCACTTCTTCAGACATGGAGTGAAACCTACAGACATGGTTTTTATACACCAAATTCAGGATTCAAAGGGAGCAGGGTGTGTTCAAGCAAAATGACAGACAAGAAGCAAGCATATAAATCAAAATAATAATAATAACAACAACAACAACACAGCTTCCCACAGCCATCAACAACCATAGATTATTCAGATTAGCTCTAAATGTCTCCCTTTCAATCTCAAAGGGTCTGAGAAAGCCCATTCTGGTCTGCAAACAAAAACACTGTACCTGGTTACTTCCTGTTTTGCTAAAGAAACAGTTGCATTGAGTATGTTGGTCACTTGTAAATCTATCTGAATCTTGGCTGCTGCCTTGAATTTGACCTTAACTGGGCTATTCAGCAACAGCTGCTATAATGTTCTAATGCTTTCTGCATGTCCTTTTCTAGAATAAATTGTTTCTGAAAGTGCTGTTAAACTAGAGAGTTTAATGGTCCCATGATACTCTTGAAATTAAGTTTTCCTTCCTGCCTTACCTGACTATTATTGTACACTGAACATTGTTGATAATTGAGGCCTTTGGTTTGAAAATGTTAGATTGATCAAAAGAGTCTAACCAAATCCTAGAAGTTCCTGAAGCTTAATGTTTTTAAGGTTGGCCACATGATTGGCTGCTTCATAAGGGGTTCTGCTAAAATGCTGCCAAATGTGGCTTCATTGTAGCATTAGAACACATTTCAAAATTATTGATTTTTCTCCCCTAAACAGCAGCAACATTTGGCACAGCATCCATGAGTATGCCTGCAGGATTTGGAACAACTGCCTCATATAGTCTTCCTACTAGCTTTAGTGGCAACTTCCAACAGCCTGCTTTCCCAGCCCAGGCAACCTTTCCTCAGGCTACTTTTGTTCAGCAACCTAATGGTAATTCTTTGTCATATTTAGTTTCAACAGATGGGGGTGGTGTAATAACTTGACCACATCTTGCTGATTTTTCTATTATTCATAAAATGTTTTTGCCTATACTGTGTGATAATTTTGACTGATCAGTTAAATGTGGAGGCATAGTCTCAAGATGTACTTGGGCAGCAAGAAGAGGTTATCTGATCAGGACTGTATTTTATATTTCCCCCTGAGTGCCCTTCAGCACAGGAATAACTGTTACCTTAGCTAAAAATTCCAGCTAAATTATTGCTTGTGCACATAGGGAATTTATTGGGAATTTTATTTTTACTTTTTAAAAGGGAAGATAGCCTATCACCTGTATCCTAGGTTGTCAAGGATAACTATATCTTGAAGTGTACTATTATTTTTAATTTAGCTTAAAGGGGTACTAATGGCCTGTTTCTTTTTTATGTGAAAGACATTGTTATGAGGTCTGATCCCATTGTTTTGGTTGATGCAAACTAGTTTTTTTTAAAAAAAATCCAACAACACTGGATTTAATTGTCTGTTATGGTACTTCACTCCTAATAAAAAAATAAAATAGTCTAATGCTAACTTTTGATACTCTGTTACCAAGGTGCAGGCTTTGCAGCATTTGGACAGGCAAAACCAGTAGTAACATCATTTGGGCAAGTTACAGCTGTTGGAGTATCTAGTAATCCTTTTATGGTAAGTAGTTCTGAAACACCCAGAAGTCGTTCTGATTTAGAGGTTGTTTTTTTTTTTTTTTTTTTTTTTGGGGGGGGGGTACATTAGACTTCAATTCTTAATACTGTTTGGTAGAAAATACCATAGGATGGTCAATTTATGTACTACTGTCTTGGAAGCTTTTAATTGTAATTTATTTATTTGTCCAATTTGTTATCCCGCCCCAATTAGGTAGACCCAACTCTGGGCGGCTTACAACACAAACCAGAAAAGACATGGCTTAAAACAACAGTACATAGTAAATACACAGCCAATATGACACTCCAGCGTGCCTCATACATATTAAAATTCACTAATGAAGTATATCCCTGAACCTAGCAATCTAAGTACTGTGACAGTGAGTACACAGTGAGCCACTGTAAGACATACACCATTTATTCATTAATCTCAGTATTTAAAAGGGGGGTTGTTTCTTGGAAAATTCTCATGCCTTATAAAAGAACATCTGTTGTCTTACTATATTTTCTTTCACTCCTTGTATGTCTTACTTGTTTCTTGCTTGAGAAAAGAGTTGTGTGAAAAAGGTGCGTTGACAGAGAAAATCAGACAGGAATGACCAACAAGTTCCCTAACTTGAGAGATCCCTGGCAAACTTTACTGTCCACTGTGTTCTCCATCTTTCTTCTCTGACTTGTTTACTGGATGCTATACTCAAATATCTGCTGTCTTCTTCTCTATTACAGCTTTGCTTGGTGATGTAAATATGTCAGTTTAATTACTAGTCACTCATAAACATGTGATTTGAATGGGGTGGTTCTGCTGACCAATCTCTTCTTTAGGCATGAAATCTAGAACCAACAACAAGTAATCCTATCTCCTTTCACATCAAAACAAACTTGAGAAAGCAGGAAAAACCCCTTAGTGCTGGTCATCTAGGAACTCTGAAACGCTGTGGTTTTGGCAGTATGGGGAGCTTAGTGGGGAGGGGAGTATTAGAAATTTCAAGAGCATTTTCGATCAAATATTGATGAAGTATTCTTTCTAGTCTGCTGTGGTTACTAAATGTACTTTATGATCAGTTGGTCCCTAGATAAATAAAGTGGGAAAACGGAATATATCTAATCTGTGATATTATGTATGGTAGGAGAGTCTGATCTAAATGATTTCAAACCTAGGACAAATGTGCAATTAATGCAGTTACTCTTTTATGTTGACACATAAATTGAAAGACAACTTTCCTTCCTTCTTTGTTTTGCATTCATATTGAACAGAAAATAGTGAGACCATTTATCTCCAAATATAATACCTTTCAATCTGCTCTCTGTTATAAACTATTTAATTTAAAGTAAGCATTAGATTAGCTGAACCAAGTATTAGATAGGCTATTTTTCTAAGAGTACAAAGATGAAAACATCTGAAGTATGAGATGGCTTTTGTTCTGTAACTACATACTTTGACACAATGATATCATCTCAAGTTGTATTTGCTTTCAATTTGTTGCAATTGTGTTTCACATTATGGCTTTATGTAATTAGTTTTTGTAAAGCTTTCCCTTTTTCTTCTTCTCTTCCTCTAGGCTGGTGCACCAACAGGGCAATATCCAACAGGAAGCTCATCAACCAATCCTTTCTTATAGCCTTATAGACACTTTACCTAAAAGAACTCTTATGTGATCACATAACATCTCTGCGCCTCTTGCACTGTTGTCTTGTTTCACTGACCTTAGCTTTCAACCCATGACTCAAGGAAATAGCCTGCATTGTTTAGTAAAACAAAGGAACACCAGGTAACGGGCAAAACAGGGGCTGTGATAACATCTTTTAATTTGTGCATTGGCAGGAGAATGTTAACGGTATCGTGTATATTAAAATTGGCTAATATTAAGTTATTGCAGATACCACTTTCATTATGCTGCCGTACTGTACATATTTTTCTTAGGAATTAGTTATTTGTGCATATCAGTATTTGTAACTTTTAACAAATTGTTATGTGAAAAATGTTATTGAGGGAAATAGATCAGCCACTTTAAAGTGCTGCCATATCTTTTGGAATGAATGACCTACAACATTTTAACCATTGCTGTTGGAATTTAAGAGTTCAAAATTGAAGGTTTTATTCATTTCTTGAAGTGTTTTTCTTTCTTTCCTAAAGAGCTCTTCTATTTATACATGCCTAAATTCTCTATAATGTAGAGGGATACCTGTCTGCATAATAAAGCTGATCATGTTTTGCTACAGTTTGCAGGTGGAAAAAATAAATAAACATTAGAAAAAACATGTTTGTCTTTGTCAACATTTGTGCTATAAAGTTTTTATGTAACTTCAGGTTCATTTCCAAAATAGATGTATTTTCCTGACTGCTTAAATAATGTTGTGAATTGCTATCTAAGAATGCTGCTACTGATGAGTCAATAAAATATCAAAGTACCATTATGCAGAACAGCCATACAGTACAGGATAACCTGGCTTCAAACATATAGTATTTCTTTCTCAGTTAATATGTCTTAACATACTGTTCTTACAGAATTATTAAACTTCTAGCTAGAGAGTACTTTCAACTTTAATTTTCACACGTTTTTCTTATTTACTATTTATTAGTTCAAATTTATATTGCCTCCCACTCGCTGTAGCGACTCAGGGTGGCTTACAAACAATACATTATACAGTAATACCTCATATAACATTAGTATCGAATAACACTAAAATCGCATAACATTAAGGAATCTGGGGGGAAGAATTGCATCAGATAACATTAAGATCCTATGGGATGCTTCAGATAACAACCGCTAAAGCCTGTGTGGTTACAATGTATCTCTATGGATCCCATAGGATTTTAACATGCATCAGATAACACTAAAAATCATATAACACCAAGACTTGTGAAACCAGGTTTTAGTGTTATATGAGGTTTTACTGTATTACAATATGTTCTTGTTGTGTATGGTTATTATGTGGCTTATTTAGTGGTGGACGCTCTCCCCTGCCGGCCGGGCGGGGAGAACATGGAACACCTGGGCTCTGAGCAGGCGGCTTTAAAAAGAACTCTTGCCTTGCCGCCTCGAGACGGACGCCGGACGCTCTCCCCTGCCGGCCGGGCGGGGAGAACATGGAACACCTGGGCTCCGAGCAGGCGGCTTTAAAAAGAACTCTTGCCTTGCCGCCGCGAGACGGACGCCGGACGCTCTCCCCTGCCGGCCGGGTGGGGAGAACATGGAACACCTGGGCTCCGAGCAGGCGGCTTTAAAAAGAACTCTTGCCTTGCCGCCGCGAGACGGACGCCGGACGCTCTCCCCTGCCGGCCGGGTGGGGAGAACATGGAACACCTGGGCTCCGGGCAGGCGGCTTTAAAAAGAACTCTTGCCTTGCCGCCGCGAGACGGACGCCGGACGTTCTCCCGTGCCGGCCGGGCGAGGAGAACATGGAACATCTGGGGGGCTCCAGGCGGGCGGCTATAAAAAGAACTTCTCTGCCGCCGCCGCCGATTAAGGACGCCAGTCCCGCTACCACCGTCATAACTGAGCCACGGCCAGCCACTCCTCCAGTTAAATGTATATTGTATATTTACTAATTGAAATATTTATAAGGGATGAGGACCTTCCCTATTGCTTTGTACTGTTTATCCTTGATTGTTTTTTGTATTTCTTTGATTGTACTGCATTTATATATTTTATTATTTTTTATGAAGGTCTTGTCGACCACATCGATTGTATTATACTTGTTATATTGTATGTATATTATGTTCTATTTTGTAACATTGTTAGCCGCTCTGGGTTGCTTCGGCAAGTAGAGCAGCATATAAATTTGAATTTAATAATAATAATAAAAAAATAATAATAGTTCTGTGCAAGATAAAATGACAGTTTTCTTAGCACTTCTTGATGATCTTTTTTGATGCCATCTCAAGAGATAAAGGTGTAGGTATGAAATGTTTCTATAGATAGGAGACCAATTAAAAATGTTGTTTCTTTTCAGCAATGAGCAGATACAGACAGCTAGCTACTCCCAGGCAGGTTCACAGAGACCTTTTGACGGTTTTAGTGGAAGAATACTATGTCCTATGCTCCCCAGTTGTCCTGTGCTTCCCACTTGTTACTGCAGTGTTCAAGACAAAACATCCCAAATCATGTGAATTAAATTTCCATAAGTACAGTTGTATATATCTATGACAAGTTACTGCTAGTTAACAAGTCACCACTAAATGGCTTGTGGATTCATGTGACTTTGCTCACTAAAGGAAATAAAAAGCGGCAACTTGTTAATTAGCAATAATTCACTGCTATGACTTACATCGTTGCACTTCCACTGGGATAAACAACCAATAGGATTCTGGCTGTGGTTAAACATGCTGTCACTGGAGCATTGTGTTTGTATTCCAGACTGAGATGGTTGTGCAGATTCTGGCAAATATTTACTGATGTTCTGCCTGATGCTGAAAGATGCAACACATATGTCCTTATTTAGAAACTGAAACATTTGTGGCTTGGCATCTCAAATGTATGCTTAGTTTTTTATTGATAATCACAGTTTTCTGCAGTGAATGACTCTGGTTTATTCTGCATTTTGGTTACCCTTATTCATAAGCAAACAGGTATGGTCTTTACAAATGCATTATTTTCTATTTGTCATTTTGGAGGTACATCATGTTAACACTTAATATTCTTAATGGAACATAGCCACTTTGCATTTTTCTCTACTAAGATGGTAATGTTGAGATAAACTGCTCAATACTGATGTTAAGTAAATAATTTCAAGCTTAATATTGCTTTAAAAACACTGTCATAAATCAGGTGTTTGGTGATTTTTCAATTTAACTTGGCATATACCATCACATTATATTCAGGTACTCAAATAAGAGTTGGGTTTGATTTCAGTGCAACCTGTCATTAAAAGAGTTTAAAAGTCTCAGAGTCTTGTTCCAGAGCCCTCTGTGTTCTGCTCTTCTGATTCAGGTTCCTTAGGATATACAGAAAGGTGGTGGTTCTGGCATTTCATTGAGATGATAGTGTACATGCTTCTGCATAGAAAAATCCCAGCTATTGCAGCAAAGTAACCGCCATAAATGAGGAACTACCAAAAAAAGAAAAAGGTCAGTTTTTCTCAGAAAACATTTAGGCTTGCTTCTTAATGATAAATGACACATGGTCTTTGGCTGTGGTGGAGCTTTAACTCTCAAATGGTATCCTATGCAGAACTCTCAGGAGATATTTGAGCTGGACTTTTCTAAATTGATTTACTTTGGAAGAAGATTTTGAAGGATTGAACATTTAAGTTTCCTGTGCCCTCATTTGTATCATTCAATATTTGTTTAAAATATTTATCAAATTGATAGTCCAAACACTTGCAACTATATTAAAACTAAATTATTTGTTATTGTATTAAGCTAAAACATTCCAAATTTTCATTATGGTTTTTGAAAAAAACGTTTGAATTCATGAAATCTTTTAATGCCTCTTAGATGTTACAGCATGTCTGGGTGAGTTATCCAGAAGAAATCCCCTGGCCATTAGTAGTCAAACTTCCAAGTTCCAAATGTTACACTTCCCAGTAGTACAGACCATTGGTTGTACTAACTAGAGCTCCTGGAAATTACAGTCCAAGTTGTCAGAATCCAGCCGTCCCACACAAAGGCCTCTCCCTTCCAGTTCCAGAGACCCCTGTCTCTTTACAGGAACTGTCAGCCCTTGTTTACCCTGTGGGAGAGCTGTTCTGCAAAAAGAGAACTCTTACTATGCTCAGGCAATGAAGCAAACAAGGGAGGTCTGGTAGCTAGGCCTTGTGTGTGTGCAGTTCTTTGTTGATGAAAAAGACAATCTTCAGGCAAAAACAGCTGATTTATTGTAGTAGGTTTCATAAAGGATAATCCAGAAAAGCATAAGTAAGCACAGTACCATTAGTCAGTCCAAAGACAGTCCAAAACACTCTAGGTAATCATTTTGAAGAAGTAAAAAGGCATAGTTCCACAGGCCAAGATGTTAACCCATAGACATCCAAAAGTGAACTCCCTCTGCTCTCCCCAAGATGGGGATTCTGCAGTCAGGTGGGGTACCTTCTAACCAATCAGGGTACGCTCTTATTGAAACAGAAAGTTTCTCAAAACATGGGAACATGTGGAGACAGTGTCTCTGTGGTAGCCACAATAAGGCTAACTACAGATAAGAAATAGGAACACTGAACTGAAAACAAGCTGTCTCGTGACACCCAGTCTTGTGAGACAAAGAAGGGAAATGATTTTTGAGGCCTAGTTAAGACCAGGTCCTCTCAAAGCTTTGAGAACATTAGGAAAAAGATGTCATTTCATGACAAAGTACCTCTGAAAGTCTGGGAACCTTTGATCTATGCAGACACCCTATGACTCTTCCACTTGTTTGCTTCAAGGGGCTTTCCTGTATCTAATAGCAACTGCCTGTGGGTTCACCAAAAAGCTTGGAGATAAAGATTGAATCTTGCTCAAGATAGAAGAGACTGATATTGTTTAGCAGAAGACTGAAAATGTTTTATGAGCAAGGGAATAGGTCAGATATACATTTATTTATTTATTTATTTAATCAAACTTTTATTGCTACAGGAGGGTTTGGGCTGAGTTGTTTGTACTTCAAGAAAGCAATTGCTTAGCAATTTTGGTTTATAGGACTCAAGATTTGGTTAAATCTGGAATTAGGTAAGGCTTGATTTCTAGGAAATTACTCCATTTCCAGTCAGAATTGGCTTAATTTCTCAGCTGAAAAAATAGTTCTAACCTGTCTTTGGTTAAAAAAAAAAGTCTGGAAAATCACTGAGCATGCCTATACAGTAGTTGAGGAAGATTTAGCCATATTTTTTGCAGTTCGTTATAACAAGGTCTTTTGAGAAAGGTTGGGTGGGAATCAAGGAATGTTTGAAGTATGAATTAATTTGTGGTGGGAAAGGAAACAGTGTTTTGTGTGCTACAACATCTAGTAATGCTTGCCTCATGACCACGGAAACCTCTGAAAACGCAGACAGAGCTGGCTCTTTGGCTGTAAACAGATGAGCACCAAACCCTAGAGTCGGACACAACTGGCTTTCAAGCAAGGGCAACCTTTTACGCTTTGTACACTTTCCTCCATTCCATATGTCTTACTTGTTTGGTGTATATAATACATTCATGATGCTGTCTTAAATGCATGTATTAGGAAGGAATGACAAAGTAACCACATACAATGGTACCCCGTATAACACTTCGTATAACAAAAAAAATATAACAAAATGTTTTTGAGCTATTGGGTATACCCCGCATAACAAATTTTATCCTGTAATGCGGTGTATTGCCAATACATAGTGATTCGCATAACAAAAAAAAATCATATAACGAGCTCTGTGGAACGGAGCTTTTTCGTTATACTGCGTTCTACTGTATATGAATATGTGATTCACCTGCTCAGTCAGAGAAACTATTGAAAGATTATTGAACATCTTAATAACAATTATAACCTTTTGTCGTAGGGAATATGTCTAACCTTCTGAAGAATGCTTTTTTAAGTGGTGAATGTGGCTGAAAATCCATTGATAATTTTTTGGGCTGATCAAAAGTGTAGAGCTAAGAATTTACATATGTATGTATGTTATTTATGTATGTTATTTATGTATTTTCTCCTCATAGAGAACCCAAAGTGACTAATAAGAAGTACTGCCCTTTCTAGGCATATATTCTTTCTTGATTTGAATTGTTGAACCTGCATTATTGAGCCAAAAAATTAAGTACCAAAGGAAAATGAGTTGTTAATCTGCTTCTTTGGCAGGGTATCAGATTCAACTGATTTGTCAAATAACATGAAGTTAACAACTGTGCTTTCCCCAGCTTTAAAAAGAAGAGGCATATCCATGGACATGTGAAAATGGTGAATTGTGGAGAGCTATTTCAAAATTAACTACGAAGTTAACAGTCATTCAGAAACAGTGCAATTCTATGTATTTTTACACAGAGATCAATAATATGTTTGGCTTGCTCCTAGGTATATGGTCTATAACAAGAGGTGCTCAAACTACATCCAATGGACAGGATCCAGCGCACAGCATCTAACGATCCGGCCCATACCTCTCCTAGAAGCAGAAGTTAAGTGTGTGTGTGCAAACGCTACCATAAGGCACCCACAGCTCTTGTAAATGCGTTTATGACAGCCACGAGTGCATTTATGGCAGCATTTTGCGCAGACGTGTTTTACTTCCGTTTCTGGTGAGAGGAACCACGTGATTGGACCGCTCAACCACATGACCAGCCTGCAACATGAAAAGTTTGAGCACCATTGGTCTATAATGTCATGTTCCTGGGGGGGAAACTGGAAACATTTTACTTCAAGTTACCTCATGAAAGTTTGCCTTAAAGGGCAGGCTACATTATGTTAAAATTCTGCCCATAGTCTTCAAGCAACCTTCCTGACCTGGTGCTTGCCATATGTGGTGGACAACAGTTTTTACCACCCCTCTCAGAAAATTAAGATTAGGAGTTGAGTTAGGAAAGGTCATTAATTTGTTTAGACTACAGCTTGTGATAAGAGATGGAGCATTTTTTTAAAAAAAGGACAGTATCTGGATACATAAAAAATTATAGAGGTAACATACATTTTCCTCAATAGAGAAACACAGATGAGGTGACGTACAAACACTGGCTTGTAAAACTATTGGATTGGTGTTTTTTTTAAAAAGTAAGCGATCTTGCAATGTGCTTAAGAAGGACAGCCACTAGATTTCTACAAACAACCATTTCCCCCTTTTTTTGCAATGGATCTGGTTTGTGGGGGGAGGGGGAACTTGATTCAGATCCTTGGCTTAAATATTACTGATGGGCAATGGTGTGGCCACTACATAATTCTATATCAACAATTCAACTTGCCTGAATCTCGATGCCCAGTCCCAGTCCTTTGGAATCCACCACTGTAACTGTCATAATAGTTTGGATTAGCAGTGCAATAAAGTTGTTTAATCCAAACATTAAAGCATAACGTTCCATGGTAAGACTGACAGCAATCTGAAATCTGAAATTAAATATATGTTAGAACAGTAGTACTCTACACATTTACCTTATCTCTTGTGGGTGGGTGGCAATAAAGCTGTGTAACATTGGGAGTGTGTGGGTGAGTGCTTTTTTACCAAAGCATAGTGAAAATCTTGTAGATGGGTAAAATATGTTGAGCAGTATGCCTGGCTGAAATCAGTGTTCTGTGAGCTTTCTCATTTGAATGGAGGCGTCTGTTCTCACGTCCTTCCACACAAGGGCATGTATTTATACTAGTCCATGTTTTAAATTTTTTACTTGTGGCTGGTTTAAACATTTGGGGACTAAATTACAGTGCCATGGAATGAGAAGAGGTGCATTTTAATAGTCCTGTTATATTCCTTTGGTTAAAGGCTGCAGTGGCTCAGTGGTTAAGAACTTGCCTTGTTATCTGGAAGGCCAGCAAGTCAGCAGTTCAAGGCCTGGGTATTGCATGATGGCTTGAGCACCCATCTCTGTCCCAGTTCTTGGGGACATGAAAGGAGCCTCTTTCAAACATCCCCTGAGTGGAGTTTCTCCAGCAAAAATCCTTTCAACACAATAATTTCTGACATGAAATGTGGTGACCCTTGCCTGCTGGCTGATTTAGTAAGAACACTCATCTCTTTTAATCTGTAGGGGTTGGGGTAATTTTTGGTAGAAGTTTTAATGGGTTTTTTTTATTGGTTTTAAAATGTAATATTGGTTTTATTTTCTATGAGCCACCCAGAGTCTTTGGAGTTGGACGGCAATATAAATCAGAAAAATAAAATTATTCCTTTGATTGAAATTCTAAGTATAAGACAAATGAATTTTCTACATTTCTTACATGAACTATTTTGTATGCCAGCATGTATCTTGAGCCTATTTTCTCATTCTTCCCTCCTCTGATGCTTTTCGTCTCACTAATAAATTCACTCCTATCCCCACAACCCAAACAGTTACATAGACAGAGTTCATGTACTTACGTAGCAATTGTTATGAGGAGCATGTAACATGCCTTGAAAATTAGATAGCTAGCATAACAGGCCCAGATATTCATTGTAAAATGCATTAGAAATAGTGAACCAGCATCCAGAGCTGAAAAGATTCCAAGTATCAGCTCTCCTGTTATATCCCAGTTCATTTTCACATATCCCACAGCCAGTGACGTTAATGAACCTACAAGAAGCATTGAGTCTTGTAAGAACCTACAGAACTAAAAGCTCACTTGAAAACTTTTATAATACATACACCGGATAACGTTATGACTTGGTTCCACAAGTCATGACGTTATCCGATTTTTAGCGTTGTCCGACACATGCATCGAACAACGCTAAAAAAAAAGCCCTGACGTCAGGGACAAACTGCGCGGTTTGTACCTGAAGTCAAACTGACCCTAGGTTAGCGATTGCTAGTCTAGAGTCAGCTTGACTTTGGGGGCAAACCTCTTCTCGCCACCCGACACGAGCCTTAGCAAGGGCTAAGGTTCGTGTCAGGTGGCGAGACAAGGCACCCGCTCGTGCGCTTTTGTTGCGCGCCAGTGGGTGCCTGTTTCCCGCACTGCACTGACCCCTTGCTGCTTGTTAAGGGGCCAGTGCGGTGCGGGAAACAGGCACCCACTAGTGCGCAACAAAGCGCATGAGCGGGTGCCTTGTCTCGCCACCCGAAACGAACCTTAGCAAGTGCTAAGGTACCTTTCGGGTGGTGAGACAAGGCACCCGGTCCTGCACTTTTGTTGCACGCCAGTGGGTGCTCGTTTCCCGCACCGCACTGGCCCCTTGCTGCTTGCTAAGGGGCCAGTGCAGTGCAGGAAACAGGCACCCACTGGTGTGCAACAAAGCACATGAGCGGGTGTCTTGTCTCGCCACCTGACACGAGCCTTAGCAAGCGCTAAGGCTCGTGTTGGGTGGCGAGACAAGATTCCCGATCGCACTCCACAAGGGACAAACTCCGCAGGTTGTCCCTTGTGGCACACGAGCGGGCAACACTTCTCGCCACGACCAAGAGCCTTAGTGCTTGCTAAGGCTGGTGTCGGGTGGCGAGACAAAGGCTGTTGACGAAGCCTAGCAGCACTCAGGCTACCTAGCCTGTGCACCACTAGGCTTCGTCCAGCAATCGCTGCTACTGAACTAGGGTCGGGGGAGAAAGGCAGGCACTCACCTGCCTTTCGCCCGACCCTAGTTCAGTAGCAGCGATCCATCACTGGGGTGTGTGGATTGGGTAGATATTCTACTCAATCCACACACACACACACACACACACACACGATTGGCTCGGATAACGCTAAAACAATTGTTATCCGATGCAAGATTTTTCCAAAAATCTTGCATCGTTATCCGATTCTAGCACTATCCGGTCCAATCGTTATCTGGTGTATTACTGTAATGCCATTTCTTTAAATACAAAAAATATACATAATGTTAAGTGCCTTGATTATTTTAAACGGGCAGGTGGGATAAAAATATTTTAATAAAAAACATAGCAGATGTTTTTCTGTGACAGTGTTTAAAGTGCAAGACATGTCTGTAATGTGATCTGCCTGGAACCTTGATCCAACTGGATAACAAGAATAAATAGTATAGCGGAGTATGTAGATTAAAGCAATCACACTTATATACCGCCCCAAAGCACTTTGTGCACTCTCTCACAAGTTAATAAGCATTTTGCTCCCAACATTTTACCAACCTTGGAAGGATGAGAGGCTGAGTCAACCTTGAATTCTTGGTCAGGATCAAACTCACAACCCTTTGGTTGCAGTACAGCAGCTTAAACACTGCGCCACCAGTGCTCCTAAAATAGTACTCCAAAGATTAGTGGCCTGGTGGATTATAATCATAATCAAATTTTCCTTACTGAAGTATTCTCATTTATGTAACTTCCCTGCTAGTTTCCCAAGTGCTCAAAGTAGCTCACAAAACATGCCAAGACTAGAAACTAGCTAATTTAACAAAAGTTATGGTATATCTACCAGTCTATCAACTGAAGAAAGATAAACTGGCTGAACTAGAAAGATGGGTCAGTGTCCTATTGGCCCATTGCATGTGTGGCTGCACTTTTCCTGAACATGCAATGGAATTATCCACTACCTGCTTTGACAAACACACTGTTGAAACACCCAGAGCAGCTTTGTATCTTGAAGTTTTTGTAGACTTCGGAATGTATATAGGAATCTTTGATTATATTAAAGATCTCTTTAAATGTATTCTGTTGTGGGGTTTTCTAATATCATTCACCTTGCTTTAGTCTATGCTGGATTGAAAGAACCTCAACTTCAGTGGTGGGATTCAGCAGGTTCACCCCAGTTCACCAGAACCAGTAGCAGAAATTCTGTCTGGCCTTGCCCATCCAAGTTTTGAAATAACACAGGGCTTTCCCCCTGGCCACGCCCACCATACCACGCCCACAGAGTAGGTAGTAAAAAAGATTGAACCCCCTTACATATATTTGTTACTGAATCATATACTTACTCAAAAATGTTGCAGTGGCTTCAACAGCACCATTGTAGATATCAGAATTTTGGGAAGGTGCTTTAGAGTCCCACAGTGCTTGGATATAATTCACAATCTGGTTAAAACCTGCAGTTGCTAATGCCCACCATAATGACCAATAAAGAAGTTTCTTTGTGGTGTAGCATTCCTTCAAGTCTTTAAACAGTTGCAAAGGCACTACTAGAAAAAGATTCTGGATTTGGGGTAACTGGTATTCAGGCAAGTTTTGAGAGTTGACTGATGGCATTGTGAAGTGTTTGTTCTCTTGGTAGTTTGGCTGGTTTGGGGGACCCTTATCTGATTCCTCTTGGGAAAACTTTCTATGAAAGAACATACTTCTTTGTGGCATTGGCAGGAAAAAAGAAGATATTAATGCCACAGAAACTGAAGCCAGTGTTATGGCATTGAGATAAAAATAAGGCACATGGGCTAAAGAAACTAAAAGCTGCCCTAGTAACGAACCCATAGTGGATGCTACTAAAGTTATGCTTCTGCAGTAACCTGTTACTTTCTGGTAATAGTCAGCACTAACAACACTGTAAATGTAGGCATAATAGGCAACTTCTGTGGCAGTCACAAGTCCATAGAAAAATTCCATCAGCTGCATGGCTGACAAACCACGTGCAAATAAAAGCAACAACCAAGTAGCAATAAAGGCAACTCCTTGGAAAATAATGACAGGCTTATAGCGTACATAGTCTGTGATCAGGAACACAGGGAATAGTAGAGCCAGGTAGGAGTATGTCCAAACTGGTAAAACATGCTGTATTACCTGGAATGGAAAAGGAAGACTGGTGTAACACTTGAAAAATAAATATACAGTGTAACAGAAAAATACATTTTGACATGGATGGTTTGCCCTAATTAAAGTTTGTGGGCTATCTTCAAGGGTGGGGTTGCAATGGCTCAGTAGTTAAGAAGCTCGCCTTGTTAGCTGGAAGGCCAGCAAGTCGGCATTTGGAGACCCGGGTACTGCATGACGGACTGAGCGCCCATCTCTGTGCCAGCCCTTAGAGACATGAAAGGACCCTCATTTGTGCATCCCCTCAGCAGAGTTTCTCCAGCAAAAATCCTTTCAACCCATAATAATTTCTGACAATAAATTATTATCATCTTCAAGGGTACTTGCCAGTGATGGGATGTAACAGGTTCGCACCAGTTCGCCAGAACCAGTAGTAACTTTTCCCAGTGTCACTGAGAACTGGTAGCAGCTTTTGGGGGGGACCACCTTCGGGGCTTACCTTTTCACTGGTTCCCCCACTGTGCATGCGCGCTAAGCACTTGGTGTACATGCATGCCTACAGTGCTTGGCGCATATGCACGGCCTCGTTGCTGTCCTCCCAAGCGGGGAGGAGGAAGAGAAGCTGCTAGCCTGAAGCTCCCTATAGCCTGCTCTGCAGGGTAAGTGACTCATCTTTGGATGTGGTGTGTCTGTGTGTATTTTAATGTGTATTTAATACTTTTACCTATATTGACATACTACCACAGTTTCTAAAAAGCCCTGGCAGCCAGCAGACCTGGCTTGGGTTTTTAAGCAAATCTTGGAGTTACCTCATCAATAAGCTACACCTGTTCTGTTCCAATTGCTGTTCCAGTTGGAAAACCCTTAAGGAAGTACAGCTGTTTTACATTTACATTAAGGCATATTATCCTAGAGAACTGGTTAGGCAAAGACTTAGTACCTAACTTCTTTAACTGTTGAAAAGTTGAAAAGTGCCAAAATGAAGCCATCTTGTGGTGAGTTCATTCTGTAGTTCCGTCCATCTGACCTAGTGTGAGAAATATTTAGCCAGAATAAGCTTTAAGCTCTGGTTTAAAAACTCTGGTTGATTTGTATTTGGGGTGGGTGGGTAGGTGTTTGGGTGAGTTGGTGTATTTTAATGTATTTTTATTTTATTTTATTTTATTTATGGGTTTGTGTTGTGGGTGGGTGGGTGGGTTGAGATGTGTGTGTGTGTGCACGCGTGCTCATTTTTATTTTTATTTTTAATTTTTTTCCTTTGGCCCTGCCCACAACATTATGACATTGGCTTCACCCATTATGTCATGACATCATGATGTTAGCTCCACCCACACTGTGATGATGTCACGGTGGGTCGTAAAATTTTTGACATCCCACCACTGGTACTTGCAAGTACGAAATCATTATAATGACACAGCTGGGACATGGGTCATCATGGTTAGACTGTCCAGGAAGAGATGTAACAGTCAAAGCAGCCCAAACTGTTAAAGGCTGTTTTTGCCCTCTCTGTTTCTATTAAGTTATATATTCTCTCATTTCATTATCATGATGAATAATGTTAGCCATAAAATGTAATGTCCTCAACTCTATTGGAAGGGAATCAGCCTTCTTGTTGAGGATTATTTCCTGTATTGAACACAAAGCCAATTCTGTTTGTTACAAACAGCATTACAAGACCAAAGAAGGTACACACATGTGAGGGAAGGACAAAACAGAAAAATAATGCTCAGAAACAGAAAAGGCATTAAGTTGGGTATAATATGCAATCAATGTTCATAGCTGACAGAACTGGAAGGAACCTCAGCAATCTTCCAGTGTTACACTATCTCACTACAGGATGGATTCTCAGCATCTCATACACGTGTTGTCGACTTACAACTTAAATCCCTCCAATGAAAGAGAACCCAGCATTTCCTGAGACAGTTTGTTCTACTGCAAGATGCTTTTTTGTTTTTAGGAAGTTTCTCCTAAGGCTTCAGCAAAATCTGCTTCCCTACAATTTTCATTCATTAGTTGTGGTCTTGCCTTTGGACAATGCCTTTTCAGGAAAGAGATAACTACTTGGAAAGTACTTGTAAGGTGTTTGTGTGTGTCATTTGTTGTTCCCTATTTCCATTCTCTACAAAAACTATTGAGTGCATAGATACTGCCTGTCTACATGGAAGATAAGCATGTCAATTCTAATGAGTCATGACATTTTGCTGCTTATAATAATAATTATAATAATTATAATAATTAGACTGGTCTAATAGTTGAGAATTGCATCAACACAGGGGTATAGAGGAGCCAGGGCATGTAGTGTAAAAATGTGGGGACTTTTTGATTAGCAAATACTGTGACAGGATAAAATGTGCAGAAGTAGAAAGTGATACCTTTTCTGGATCACTAAATTTTAAATAAATCATTGCAAGCTTTCGTGATTCATGATTAGTACTTCAAGCAAGGCATTCAAATGTTTGTGGCATGGTGATCTGCCAGGCTCTGTCTTTAAAAGCAGCAGTGGACTAGATGCTCCACCTCCCATTTTTCAAACATAGGAAACAGGAGAAGTGGGGTGGAACATCAACTCAACTGCTGCTTTTAAAGACAGCCTGGCAGACCGGCATTTGAATGCCTTGCCTGAAGAAGTGATCATGAATCACAAAAGCTTGCAATGAATTTTTTTTATTTAGTGATCCAGAAAAGGTATCACCTACTACTTCTGCACATGTTTTATACATGGATCACACAGATGACTTTGCTTATGACAGGATATTTTATCACTATTCTAGGCTTCCCACTACCTAGTTCATGAGATGGCACCTAATCTCAAAGTACTGTACTATTTTCCTCAGAAACAAATTAATGGAAACTTTCTGTTCTCAGAAAACTTCTGTGGAAAATAAGAGGATTAGAATGTGACAACAGGAGAGAATTAGAAATCTAAAAATCTTAAAGCCTATGTATATGCAAATTATTTAGAGAGTTACATATAAATCCCACCTTTCCTTCAATGACATTTAGGTAGCAATGGGTCCCTACTACCCAGTTTATCTTTACAATGATGTTGTAGGCTGACAAAACATGTATGTCTAAGTTTTCTCTGTGAACTTAGTGACTTATTGCAGACTAAAATGTGACCCTTGAAAAACAGCTGTGTGTGTGGGAGAAAATAAAGTGACTGTATGAATGAGAAAGACAACCACTATTCATACCCAACATTTTACCAATCTCAACTCTGTGGATAAAGTATATTTCACGGTACCTTGTCAATGGTCAGGTTTTTATCAGGTCCAGCAAGGTAAGGTATGAGGAAAGGTTCAGAAGGTCTCATCATGCTGAAGAAGCCGTATATACAAAGGATCAAAGTAGGAAGAATCCACCCATTGCTTTGCATTTTCTTCCAACAATCCATGGCTCTTATCACTGAAATACAATGTCTAAAGTACAACAAAGGTAAGAAAAGATTCCAGCAGTGAAGAAGAGAATTGTTTGTATCATACACAACAAGCTATTTTACAAAAAGAATTCCACTGAAGGCATCGAAAGTATGGCAACAAACAGTTCTGAAGAGATCTAGCCAGTTCAGCTTTGTTTAGATGTCAGTGAGGGTGAAAGGACAGTTCAAAAAGCTTTTAGCTGGGAAACTGGTAGAATTCCATAGTAACTGACACGGAAAATTAACTGAATCTTAGATATGATAACTGAGCAGTTTTGAACTTTGTACCTTACTTACTTCTGACTTGCTCTTGTAACATTCAACAGACTATAGTACTTTGGTCAACCAACTCTTTTGTTCCTAATGTCACAGTCTTACCATTACTCTATAAACACATTCTTGAAAATAGACTTCAGTTTCTTCGATGTAGCATCATTCTGCGTAGGTATTAACAGGAATGCATTGTGTAAGAGAATTGTCTTAGATTGCAGGCAGCTGCAGGGTGGGGAAGATATATGCAATAATTATACAACAGAGAGAAACTTTAATGAAGTATTTATGTTACTGGTGAGTATCACTTTCTGGAAGGTAGTATATAGAGCAGCGCAAGCATCCATAAGGTCAATCTTAGAAGAAATCAACCCTGACTGCTCCTTAGAAGGTCAAATAGTAAAGATGTAGCTAAAGTACTTTGGACATCAAATGAGAAGGGAGGATTCACTTGAGAAAGCCTTGATGCTGGGAAAGGTAGAGGGCAAAAGAAGAAGGGGTGGCCAAAAATGAGATAGCTAGATGGTATTGTAGACACAATGGGCACTGAGCTGGGTGGGTTGAGGAAGGTGGTGGAGGACAGATGTGCCTTGCGGGCAATGGTCTATGGGGTCACAAAGGGTCAGAATTGACTGCATGACTGAAAAACAACAAAAGCATTCAGTGTTAGAGACCTGGGAAGCAAGACAATTACATTTGAAAATGCAGGGGGGAAAGCTATTTTTAAAATCTGCTTACACATTAATATTTTAAAACTTATCTGGAAATATAAAAATTTCAGAACTGAGTGGCTGGATTAGACTCTTTTCTCAGTCTCATGCTGGTTTTGTGACAGAGGAGAGTTTATACAGTGGGGAGGTTTCAGAAGATGGCATGTCTACAGAAGCCATCTGAAGTGTTAACATTCCTCAGAGTCTTTTTAATCCATTGTACACATACAGGTTTACTATGAGCAGAAATCAGAACTGAGCTACAATACTTGTTCTGCCCTTGAAGTTACACCCTTGTACTGTACTGTACTGTACTAGTAACTCTGTGCATGGAGCCAAAATGCCTCCTTAATGATGGAATACATCGGACAATAAGTTCATCTAGCTGTTTTACATTATGGGTGAATAGTCAATAACTCTTCAGGCTTGAGAGATCTACACTATTAAACTGGCTTTAGCCCAATTACTTGGAAAAATGTTGTAGTCTCATTTGGCACAGCAAGCCTTTGCCTCTTTCAGATAGAAATATATAGAATATTCCTTCAAGCAGTGAACAATAAGCTTTTCTATATTTTTCTATACTTTTGTTCATGAACACTTTTCACAAGATAATTATTCTTTTAGGAAATCAAAAGTTAGATATATGGAAAACTTTTTGGGAGAAGCATTGAGCAAGAGTTTTCTTACCTATCTACTATTATTACTTCTGCCTGAAATTCTGAAGTCTGCTCTGTGATATCATCCAGTTTCAGAGTATTCATTTCAATTGTTTCAACTTTTCTTTCTAAAAAAAAATGGCACCTCCTCTTCTGTATCCTTACTGTGTAGAAACATAAATAAATTCTACTGTTCTGTGCCCCACAAAGTAAAACAAGGCATGAAAATAGATTAGATTTAAAAAACCTCAAATTCAATCCTTACCAATTCAGCATGTCAAACAAAGAATCATTTCTTTGAAGATGAATATTCTGTGGATTACTACTGTGTTTTCCCGAAAATAAGACACTGTCTTATATTTTTAAAAACTCCAAAATATGCACGAGGTCTTATTTTCAGGAGATGTCTTATTTTTTCCATGACGAAGAATACAGTACACATTTATTGCTGATACAGCGGATTGCCAGGGCAAGATTTAGGTGAGTACCTTATTTTCAGGGGGGACCTTATATTTCCAAGGTGGGGAAAAATAGAGGGGATGTCTTACTATACAAGGAGGTCCTATTTTCGGGGAAACAGGGTAACGGTAAAAGTGATTTTTTTTGTCCTTCCAATTTATGATATTCTAAGCTTTTATAAACAATGTTTAAAAATCAGTTCAACAATTAGAAAGGATGAAATATTTTTTTATCATGTCAGAAGCACACAAAGGTGCTTTCTGGGTTGAAAGGACTTTTGCTGGAGGAACTCCATTGAATGAGGCTCCTTCCATGTCCCCAAGATCTTTTCCCACCACAGTGGTCCTTATTTATCTACTTGCAATTTCTTGCTTTCGAACTGCTAGGTTGGCAGGAGCTGGGAGAGAGACGAGTGCTCATTCTGTCATGCAGTACTCGGGTCTTGAACTGCCGACCTGCTAACCTTCCAGCTAATAAGGTGAGCTTCTTAACCACTGAGGCCCCATACCTATTTAACAGGCCTTTTGTTGTTCTCCTCTATTTCTTTTCACTGGTTATTGTAATAGTTTTCTTTGCCTTTAAGAGACAGTTGCTGAAAATGCAGAGTTTTGGCCCTATTTCTTTCACCTTTTATTTTTAATTACATGTCAAAATAATTTGTACTATACTTTTTAATTAAAATTAAAACTGTGTAAAGAAAATATCCCAATGCAAAATACATTATACTGTGTTGGAATTCCCCTATAAATAAAGATTTTAAAAAGCAGAATGGACATCAGACATTATCTCAAAATAGACAATGTTTGGTTTTCTTTACTTTAACTTTTGAGGACTGGGAGTTTTTCCTCTGTGTTTGTGCTATGGAGATATAGATCATTTGAGTATGGCCGACTTGTTTTCACTTAAGGATTTATGCAAGCATATTTATACAGTGAGACTCTGGTCTATGTCTTGCTGAAAGTGCAATTCTAATCTAAATGAAAGAAAACCACTGGCATAAATTTCAGTAGCAAACGTTGCAACTAGGTAAAAAATTAAGTCTTCTAGTAAATGGCCTCATGAGAAACCTGTACATGAATCAAGAAGCAACAGTTAGGACAGAATACGGAAGGACAGAGTGGTTTGGAATAGGAAAACGAGTAAGACAAGGCTGCATTTTTTACCCTGCTTATTCAACTTATACACAGAGCACATAATGTGCAATGCAGGGATGGAGGAATCACAATTTGGGATCAAAATTGCTGGGAGAAACATCAACAATTTGAGATATGCAGATGATACCACCCTAATGGCAGAAAGTGAGGAGGACTTTTAAAAGCTCCTGATTAGGTTGAAAGAAGAAAGTGCAAAAGCTGGCTTGAGACTCAATATAAAGAAAACCAAGATCATGGCAATAGGCCCTATCAGTCCCTAGAAAATAGATGGGGAAGAAGTAGAAGCAGTGACAGATTTTACTTTCTTAGGATCAAAGCTCACTGCAGATGGTGATTGCAGCCATGAAATAAAAAGGCGACTAATTCTTGGGAGGCAAGCGATGAGAAACCTGGGGAACATAGTGAAAAGTAGAGATATCACATTGCAAACAAAAATTCGTATAGTCAAAACAATGGTATTTCCGGTGGCAATGTATGGTTGTGAGAGCTGGGCCATTAGGAAAGCTGAGTGCAGAATAGATGCCTTTGAGATGTGGTGTTGGAGGAGAGTTTTGAGAGTCCCCTGGACAGCGAGGAGAACAAATAGGTCCATCTTAGAAGAAATCAACCCTGACTGCTCCTTAGAAGGTCAAATAGTAAAGATGAAGCTTAAGTACTTTGGACATCAAATGAGAAGAGAGGATTCGCTTGAGAAAGCCTTGATGCTGTGAAGGGTGGAGGGCAAAAGAAGGGGGAGGCCAACAATGAGATGGCTAGATGGTATTGTAGACACAATGGGCACAAAGCTGACCGAGTTGAGGAGGATGGTGGAGGACAGAAGTGCCTGGCAGACAGTGGTCCATGGGGTCGCAAAGGGTCGGAATCAACTGTGCGACTAAACAACAAGTAAATGGTTATGTACTCAAATGACTGGTGGGCCATGAGATGTACAATGGTTGTCTTCTTAACTAGTGGCAATGCAGCACTATTTATGCAGATAGATTTATACCAGCAGATATAAATAGTAAAATTGTAGTCAGTGTGTATTTTTCTCATAGATTACCAGCTTTACTACTCCTTGTCCCTTTGTGCCTATACAAGCTGCACTAAAAAGACAGCTCTTCATTCTTGCCTGAAGTTTCCAAAACTTTGACATGAAAAGCAAATAAAAGTGTGCAAATTCATGGTTTTGAACTGCAACCCCCTACCTAGCCAATCAAGTCAATACACCAATAAAAGCAACTCTAGCCACACATCTGAGTCCTTATTTGTGTAGTTAGAAACCCCAAATGTTTTCTCTTCATCTTTTCAACCCTGATCTTCGTCTACAAAGCTTGTTGGATCTCATTTCTAACTTGTCGAAGGTCTCTTCATTATTCTCCTCAATCCTTTTTCATTTTAAATCTTTTTGGTTATTTATTCAGACTTGTAGTTTAAATCTTGTTGATTGTTCTGCTTTGCTGTCCTTTAGTGATGTTCCTTTGTTGCCTCATTCTTAGCCTGTTACTCCTGTTTTTCAGCTTCTAATGCTGCCAACTCCTCAAAACACTGGCTCTGTTTCAGCATCCTCTTAAATCAAATGTAAATCACAAAGGGTTTTTTAAAAAAAATTCTAACTAGTCTTTTGATGTGAATTCTATGAATGTCTTATGTTTTGGTTGGGTGGTCTGGCAGCTTTTACAGCGTAACTTAAAGCATGTACATTTGACAAGCTGCAACACCAAAACTAAGGCACCCACGAAAATAAGGGTTATGTTATTTGAAAGATCATCTTGGTGACTTTAAGAATTGGTGGAAACCAAAAGCCAAAAATGCAAAGTGCTGATGTCATCACTGTTGGAAGTAGCATCAGAAAACTGACAGTTTTGCTAGGGGAGGGGTCAGTTGTCAGGGGGGCAGAGAAAAAACAACCCAACCAATTCAGATGATCCAAAGTGTGTTTGAAAGAGGAAAGATTAACTTTTGAGGTGACACTTTAAGATGTGGACTTGGACTTTAGAAAAATAATCCATGAAGCGTTTTACAAAAAAACCACTCAAATGAGGTCACAAAAACACAAAAAAAATGAGGAAAACCAATTTAGAAACTGAATATGACAACTTCCCGAGGTGGATACAGTTTGCATACAACATGTGGAAAAAAATGACGCCAAAGCAGGAATTTACAAAAAAGATATTGAGGAAAAACATGACTCATTAAAATGTCATTTCTGTGGGAGAGGGGGGAATGTTTGGCAGTGATCAAACAAAAAAAGATTGATCATTTGACGTGATCCAAAGTGCACTTGAAATAGAACAGAATAACCTTCCTTTTGACACTTATACAATTTGGATAGGACATCAGAAACGTTTTATATGAAGGTTTAAAAACAAAAACGTGTGGCAGCTAGAGTCTAAGAACACTACTGTCAGGGATTTAGTTTGTGAATTCGATGGGGTAAACAGGCGAAGGACATTGAAATTGACAAAACAAGTCAATTTTGCAAACAAAGACCAACAATCATGTTCTTTTCACCCATGTAGCAAATCGAATTTACGAAATAAATTCCTGACTGTAGTGTCCTTAGACTCTACCTGCAACACTTTTTAACTGTGTTTTCTGTTACTTTCTTGATTGGATAATGAAGGAACAGGCACAAGAGATTAATTTCAACAGTACACAAGATCTGACAATGGATTATTGTGACCATATGGCTGAAAAATTATGGGAGTTATAGTAAAAAAAGACTGTAAGTGGCTTGTTGGTTAAGATGCTGAACTTGATGACAGGAAGGTCAGCAGGTCAGAAGTTTGAAACTTGAGTGCTGCACGATGGAGTGAGCTCCTGTCTCTGTCCCAGCTCCTGCCAACTTAGCAGTTCGAAAGCAAGAAATTGCAAGTAGATAACTAGGTATCGCTTTGGTGAGAAGGTAACAGTGTTCCATGTGGTCTGGCATATCAGAAAACAAAACAAAACAAACAAAACAAAATAAAAATAAAATAAAAAACACTGTAGCATTTTAAAGACTAACTGCTATTAGCTATTAGACTAACACTGCTATTAGACTAACACGGCTACTATTCAAAAAATAATAATAATAATCCATGTGCTCTGGTATTTAGTCATGCCTGCTACATGTCTACAGCTCTTTGGCTGTAAATAGAGACGACCACCACATCCTAGAGTTAGATACAATGAGCTTTGGAGCAAGGGCAACATTTACTTTTTTTTTTTTAATTTTTATTTATACTTTTCAATACACAAAAATCAAAAATAATAATAATATGAAAACAGACATGAAAACAGACATGAAAGTATAAGTACATCTATATAAATATATATATGTATATGTATAAAAGAAAAAAGAAAAGGAAAAAAAAGAAATCACCCTGTGTTATTTACAATATCCGGAGAAACTACGGTTATCCTTATTCAATTGTTTTTCCAAAAACTCAGTTGATCTGGTTCTGGTTGATTCCCTTTACCCTTATACAATGAATGTTCTATCAGGGGATGCCATATCTTCCAAAATCTATTCTCACGAATTGCACCTTTCCTGACCATCACCTCCCATGTTAGTGCAACATTTACTTTTATCTAGACCAAAAGCTGCTTTCTTAAACTCTGTCCAACTTTCTGTGTTATGATGTGGTTTGGATCATTGAATTAGGATTCTGGCCTGGTTCTGGTGTAAACAAGATTACTTTTTTTATTATAATTTCCCCAAAAAGAGGTGAAAAGGAGACATGAGCCTGCATAAAATGCACATCAGCTGAGCATACTTTTTCCCTGAAAGTAATTATTTTCTCTGTTGATTGATGTGTCTCTGGTGACTCAATAAGCTGATCTTGGTGCGAAACATGTTGACCCCACATGTGACCACACACATTACACTAAATAGATGGTGGAGGGTGATCTTCAGCCATTGCCTCCCAAGTTTGTGGGTTTATGCCTGATATACATTTAGAATTAGTTATTATCATCTTGAAAAATTATGGTTGACATCCTTTTGCTTTCGGTGTAGTGTAAAGCTACACCTGAGAATGTGTTGAAGGAAGTTACACTCATGTCAATTTGTACTACTTGCAATTGAATATAGTTACAGGTATTTTCATTTTATGCTGGCATTTATTATTTAGTTTTCTGGTCAGTGTTAATGTGATTTCTTTTATGGAATGCTTTAAATTTTCTGAAATATATTCATTTTATTGTTGATAGCATTCTGAACATTATTTGAAAAAGAATACATATTAGAAATACTTAATATCTGCACACTGGACACACACACACACACACACACACACACACACACACACACACACACACACACATGCCCTTAAAATAATCTGATCTATTTTTCTTCTCTTTCCTACCTGAAATATCAATCCCTTTAGGGGGAAATCAGATACCAATATCATTATTACATATATATTTCAGATAGCAGTCAAGTTACTCTGCTGCAGTGAGGTAACAGGTTCCCACCAGTTCCCCAGAACCGGTAGTAACTTTCCCCAGTGTCCCTGAGAACCGGTAGCAGCTTTTTGGGGGAACCACCTTCGGGGCTTACCTTTTCACTGGTTCCCCCACTGCGCATGCGCACCAAGCACTTGGTGTGCATGCACACCTACAGTGCTTGGCGCTTATGCACGGCCTCGTTGCTGTCCTCCCAAGCAAGGAGGAGGAAGAGAAGCTGCTAGCCTGAAGCTCCCTATAGCCTGCTCCCCAGGGTAAGTGACTCACCTTTGGATGTGCTGTGTCTGTGTGTATTTAATGTGTATTTAATACATTTACCTATATTGACATACTACCACAGTTCCTAAAAAGGCCTGGCGGCCAGGCTTGGGGTTTTTAAGCAAAGTCTTGGAGTTACCTCATCAATAAGCTACACCTGTGCTGTTCCAATTGCTGTTCCAATTGGAGAACCTTTATGGAGGTACACCTGTTTTACATTTACATTAAGGCATATTATCCTAGGCAAAGACTTATTACCTAACTTCTTTAACTGTTAAAAAGTTGAAAAGTGCCAAAATGAAGCCAACTTGTGGTGAGTTCATTCTGTAGTTCCTTCCATCTGACCTAGTGTGAGAAAGATTAGCCAGAATAAGCTTTAAGCTCTGATTTAAAAGCTCTGGTTGATTTGTGTTTGGGTGGGTTGGTGTATTTTAATGTATGTTCTATTTTATTTATTTATGTATTTATTTATGGGTTTGTGTTGTGGGTGGGTGGGTAGGTTGATGTGTGTGTGTGTGTGCTTATTTTTATTTTATTTTTTATTTATTTTTATTTTTTTATTTGCCCCCCCACAATGTCATGATGTCATGACATCATGATGTTGGCTCCGCCCATGATGTCATGACATCAGCTCCACCCACACTGTGATGACATCATGGTGGGGTAGTAAAAATTCTGACATCCCACCACTTCACGGAGGCCTTCTGCAGTGCAAAAGGAGGTTTTATGGAGCCTTGGAATGAAACGAAGGGGTGATAGGAAGCTTTTAACAACTCTGTAGCAACAACTCAACTATGGAACACCCTCCCAAGAGTACCTGATTCAGGTCATGCCAGCTGCAGTTTACACAACAGGATTTTGCTCATTGTATATTTTCCCTCCTGAAGAAACACAGATTTTCTTACTTCAGTATGCTGCTCAGATCATCTATTCAAATTGTTCTTTCTTTTAAAACTGTTTTTTAAGTTAAGGGCCACAGAATAAATGGGCTTTAGTCTCAAGTGTGAGATTTTTGGACTGTAGGTTCTCTGATATACAGGAATGTTTGTATTGCAATGTTTGTATTACAATTTTTTCCTCAAGCTTCCTGGTTTCCTCCAATAAATATCACTCCATGATCCTCCCCATCATCCTGCTATGACTATCTAGTTAGATCATTTTACCCACCTTCATCTTATGTGCAACAAGCCATTGCTGCATGCAGGAAGTTATGTACTTAAGTTTTAAAATAGATTTCAAACCAACAGGGAGATTTAAATAGATTTTTATAATTGTCTATGCAAATATCAAAGAAAGTAAATCAGTAACCTTACAAGGGCAAGTTGTGGGTGGAGTATGAACTCTGCCTTCATTAAAATTCCTGATTAGGTGAAAGTCCTCAGCAGGCTTGCCCGTTATATACCATGGTTCTATTTTTGGACTCTTCACAAAAGAAATAAAACATCAGAAGACTGTTGCCATTTGTTTTGTCTGACATAAGATGCTCTCCTTTCTACTATAGAGATACAAGAATTAGCAGGAAAGGGATTGTCCCAACTGATTTCCTCCATACTGTACAAATGAATTTCTTAATCATTGTGTCCAGCAGCACTATTTTTCATCATGTGCCACAAAACTGTTCTTGTTTTAAGACAATCCATTGAGCCAATGACCTCTAAAAAGCCACACCATTAATATCCCTGGTCATATCTAGCAAACTCAAGGCAATGATTTCATTCATGTAGGCTCCTTC
This sequence comes from Furcifer pardalis, assembly GCA_030440675.1. Classification (NCBI taxonomy): domain Eukaryota; kingdom Metazoa; phylum Chordata; class Lepidosauria; order Squamata; family Chamaeleonidae; genus Furcifer; species Furcifer pardalis. The sequence goes on from CP126890.1 coordinate 260,941,889, forward strand.
TTATTTCATTTTCCTAGTGTAGGAGTTTTCAACCTTTTTAAACCGGGGGCCGGGTCACTCAGACAGCTTTGGAGGCTGAACGGCCATTATGTCTTTCCTCCACCACATGGCACTTCCTGGTGTGGTGGAGGCGGTGGGGGGGGGGCACATGAAATGGTGCCGCAGGCCACAGGTTGTGAATCTTTGTCCTGGTGCCTTCCACTTCTACCTCCATTATTGCCTTTTTCAGCAAGCTTTGTCTCCAGATGACACATTCAGAATATGATAGCCTCAGCCAAGTCACTTTAGCTTCAGGTGAGAGTCCGAGCAAGCAGATCAGAACCCAATGGCATTTACTGTCTTTCTGGCAGTCCATGGCATTCTTCAAATGGCACATTTGGAATGATCCTTCCCCACACACTATTTTCACTATCCTGTTTAAGAGGCGAATAGTTCCTGAGCCTGTTTGATTGTGGCTGATGGCTACATTTGGGCTGCATATTACCTACCTTGATGTAAAGGAGGAAAAACATTTGCTCCATTTTCGCATTTGGACAGCAGTCTAAGGAAGTGATTTCCAGACCAAGTAAGACTTTGGTAATGGCTCTCACATACAGATTTTATAGGGAGCCATACTACATCAGCTTTCTTTAATAGAGGTGACAACCCTATAGACTATTTGGTTTAGTTTAGGGCAATGGGTAGGGAAATCTTATGAAGGGGCTGTTAATCAGGATTTGAGTTAGGGAAGATGACTGTCCTTCTCTTCCCATGAGGGCAATAAGACACCTGCCACCTTGGTTTAAGTCAGGAGTGCCCAAACTTTTTGGACTGCAGGCTGGTCACATGGTTCAGGGAGCTGGTCACTATGGCCTGGGGTCTGGATCTGGCCCCTGACACCAATTCATCTGGCCCACAAAGCCCTCATCGCTCCTGGAAGCAGGCACATTTTACTTTTGCTTCCAGGAGTGATGAGGACTTCGTGGGCCAGATGAATTGCTGTCAGGGGCCAGATCCAGCCCCTAGGCTGTAGTTTGGGCATCCCTGGTTTAAGTAATAGAATTTCCATGTGTTTGTGCAGGAGGGAAACTGGAAGGGCAAATCCACAGACTCAAGGTTATCTTATGTATTTTCATGTGCACTCACATTTCATTTTAGAGTTCTGGAGAGAATGTACATTTGGAGCCGATTCCTTTATGTTGATGATTCCTATTCTAGGTCAGTGATGGGCTGCTACTGGTTCAGACCGGCTCACCTGAACTGGTAGCGGCCATCCGGAGGGGATCGCCGGGGGTGGTGGTAAACCCCCAGGTGACTGGTTTGGTCGTCTCTCCGGCCGCCCTCCAGATGTGTATTTCTGGGCAGCCATTTTGGCTGCCCAGAACGGTGCATGTGTCAAACCTACATTTGACACATGCACATTAAAAAATAGAAGTGTGCATGCGTCAAATGGAGGTTTGATGCATGCAGAGTTCCGGGCAGCCAATTTGGCTGCCCAGAAAGGACGCAGGCAACGCCTGGAGGAGCGGCAGTGGAGGCCTTTCCTCGCTGCGCCACACCACCAGGCTGCTGTGTCACCGCAGTGGTTTGCCGCCGCAGCGATTTGTCGCCGCGCCGCTGTGGTTCCTGCCTGCCTGCCTGCCTGCCTAGTGCCTGCCTGCCTGCCTGCCTAGTGCCTGCTCCCCGACCCCAGGCCAGGTAAGTGACGGGTTTGTGTTTGGGGTGGATGGGTGGGTTGATTTGTTTGTTCTGTATTATGTGTATTTATTTTAATTTTTATGTGTATTTTAATTTTATTTTTTTACTTTGGCTCCACCTACAACGTCATGACATCACAACAATGCCTCCGCCCATAACATCATGACATCATGATGTCATGACATTGGCTCTGCCCACGGCATCGGCTCCGGTCACGGTGGGGTTGTGAAATTTTTGACAGCCCACCACTGTTCTAGGTCAGTAAATATATCTGGAAATTTGTTCTCATTTGGTTTCAGAGGCATTTGAATAGTGCTGGTGGGCAGTTTGTATTTGTAATACTCATAGATAGATAGATAGATAGATAGATACAGTGGTGGGATGTCAAACATTTTACTACCCCACCGTGACATCATCACTGTGAGGGCGGAGCTAATGTCATGACATCATGATGTCATGGGCAGGGCCAAAGAAAAATAAATAATAATAAATAATAATAAAATTAAAATAAGCACACACACACACACACACACACACACCCCTCAACCCACCCACCCACAACACAAACCTGCAGATAAATTAATTAAATAAATAAATAAAATAAAAATTACATTAAGTGCTTGGCACGCATGCTCATTGGGGGAACCAGTGAAAAGGTAAGCACCAAAGGTGGTTCCCCCCAAAAGCTGCAACCGGTTCTCTGGGACACTGTGAAAAGTTACTACCGGTTCTGGCAAACTGGTGAGAACCTGTTACATCCCATCACTGGATAGATAGATAGATAGATAGATAGATAGATAGAGACAGACAGACAGACAGACAGACAGACAGACAGTACCAGAGTGTTACAGAGGCCGTATGGTGGGTTTTTAAAAATAGAAAACTTGTGGTATCAACAGTATCAACAAATAGATCGAGGGAGTACCTTTCTCCTTCTATCTCACATCCACAGAAATGGCAGAGGTTTCTTAGCAACAGAGTAGAATCCTGTGTCAAAAGGAGAAGCTGAAAAAGACTAAGGATTAGTGCCAAATTGCCATAAGAAGAGATAATGGACAAAAAATTATAGCGAGCAAGGGAATTATTGCTTATTCTCAGTAGGGTTAAATTAATGACCTTTCTAGCTAGGCTCAGTCACATGCTGTTGTCTTATTTTATTTTCCTTCAGTTTTCAGTACTACAATCTCCAGATGCTAATCTTTGAGAAAATGACAGGAAGATTAGATTGTAACACAGTCGTGATTCATCCTTGAACATCTGCTAATGTTGCTTCCTCTTGTTTTATAATTTTATTTTTTCTTCAAAGATTTTCCTGTCCCTAATGTCATAATTTTTTTTGTAGATGGCTCAAAAATGAATGGAAACAATATTTTCCTCCCATTTCCATCAGCCAAATTTCATAGGTACTGTATAGCTGTTTCCAGCATAGAGAAGACCATGGCAAAGTTGCCTATACTTTAGGTATTAAAAACGAGGAAAAAAGTCAGGGGGGGGGGGAGGTGGTAAATCTAATTTTAGAATTAAATTGTTTGAATCCAAGCCCAGTCTTTAAAAGCCAGTTGTTAAAATCCTGTTGGTTAAATCCTGAAGCCGCGGACACTAACAGTGTAACTTTAGGAAGAAAACTACCTCAAATTTAAAAAATCCCCATAGACATTATCTGTTGTACACTGACTCATAGAAGCAGACCTGAATAATCTCTAGATCTGAGAAAAGGTCTTGTGGGATGTTGATGGAAAACACAAATTCCCCCCACCCCCAAAAACAAAACAAAACTCTGAAGCAGTGAAGCAATTCTTTTAAGGGTAATGTCTATTGCCATGACTTATCTTGATTTTAGAAAAACTTCATATTTGCTTGGATTGAATTGACCATTTTTTTCATTAGTACCTTCCTACAAAGCTAACTGTTTTTCTAATCTGTGTTTTCAGAGATTTAAAGGCACACTTGTCTTGCTGATCTGGCAATAAGAGATACTGTACATCCTTCAAACCTCTTCTTGAAAATATTGCAAAGAGGAAAGCGGAGGCATAAATGTATTAAATAAATAAATACATTCGGGGGGGATAGAGAAACCCCACTCTTTGTTTTTTGAGACACTGATCTTGTGTGACTTTAATTTTATTCAACAAGTCTTTTGTAAGACCAGCTTTTGTCAAAATTTACCTCATTAATACCCAAAGTAAAAGAAGCTCACACTGTGTAGACTAGCAGGTTTATTTTAGTATCACATTTTACAGAGTGTGCAAAGCTATGAGATCAGAATAAAATGAGAAACAGAAAATGATAATTGCATTTTTGGCAGTAAGTTAGATAGCTAATGCTCTATGAACTATTAACCTGAAAGTAATGAGCAGTTGAAAGCCAGTTGTATCCAACTCTAGTGTTTGGTGCCCATCTCAGTTTATAGCCAAAGAGCTAGTGCTGTCTGTGTCTGCAGACATTTCCATGGGCATGTGGCAGGCAAGACTAGGCACCAGAGGGCACAGAATGCTGTTTACTTCCCCACCAAAGTGATACCTATTTATCTACTTGCAATTTCTTGCCTTTGAATTGTTAGGTTGGAAGGAGCTGGGACAGAGATGGGAGCTCACTCCGTCATGCAGCATTTGGGACTCAAACTGCTGACCTGCCAACCTTCCAGTCAAGTTCAGTGTCTTAACCACTAAGCCACTGCAGTCCTTTGCAGTCACCGCAATGAACAATACTAATACACAATTGTCACTGAATTATATAGAAGGTGCCAAAAATGTATACACATTTTAAGAAAAGAATAAACTGTATTAAAATTGTAATACTAATTATATACTGACAACAAAAGATGAATCCAAGTCATGTTTGACTTCTGCAATTACAAGAGGTGCTCAAAGTGGTTGCCATCAGCATCCAGGCACTTCTGATTATGGTGAACTATTGCTTGAGCAACATTGACCAAAGTGTCCATTTGTATTGTTGTGCATGCCATTTCAATTCCTTCCTGAAGTAGTCCCAGTGTAGCCAGTTTTCTATGGTACACCACATCCTTTAAGGCAGTGGTGAGCATCAGCAGGTTTATACCAGTTCACCAGAACCAGTAGCAGAAATTCTGGCTGGCCCTGCCCATCCAAGTTTTGAAATAAAGTAGTCCTAATTTGGGTGCAACACAGGGCTTCCCCCCTGGCCACTCCCACCATATCACGCCCACAGTTTAGTAGTAAAATTTTTTGGAGTCCACCACTGCTTTAATGTCCCCCATAGGCAGAGGTCAAGGGACGTTAAGCCAGGAGAATGTGGGGGAAACTCATCATACCTCTTCAAAATGGCCTTTGTTTCTCAAATGACAACCATGCTTCTGCCATTTTCTTTGATTGATTGATTGATTGATTATGTTTTATACCGTCCATCTGGGATATTTCCCACTCTGAGCGGTGCACAGACAAATAAACCCAAACAACACGACAGAAAAAGAACCCAATATATTTGACTGTCCTGCCTTTCACATGTTGACATTAGCATTCTTTTGAGTCAATATCCTACTAAACATTGCTACCATAATTCAATTCAGCTTTGAAAAGTCATAGATAACATCTCTTAAATATGTATACATGTTGGCACCCTCTGTATACTCATGTACCTGAAGAAGTCAACTTTAGTCCAGGAAAACTTATACTAAATAAACCCGTTAAAAGTGACACATAATAATAATAATAATTTTTTTTTTGGGGGGGGGAGGGGAACAGAGGCTCACAAAAAACAAACAAACCCCAGATTAATACATCTGTCTCTTTTAATACATGAAGCTGATTTCAGCAAAGTAATGTATACATTTAGGGGAAATGAGAGCATTTCAGCTGGTGGTACTGTCAGAGACCAAAGTGCTAACGGTATGAGAAAACTTGGAGAGAAGATTTGCAGACTGTGCCAACATATTACAGAAGGAGGATTAAGCTTCCCAGCACATGATGGCAGAGCTCTTTGAAAAGACACATAGGAGAATTTGAGGATGTTGGCCCTGCTCCAGATTACATCAACAGAGAGCCACACAATGGTGTGATTGCAGTATTCTTTCTTTTGCTTTGCTTCAGTCTATGTGCACATTTCCTTTCTCCTTTGTGCAGTTCAGCCTTTTCAATCGGAAGTTACACTGGTTTTTTTCCCTTTCCTGTTTTCAATCTGTTCTTTTTTTCTGCCTTGCTGATGGGAGGTTCCTCCTTCCCTTTTTCATGATAGCCTGGGGTGTGGGGTACGAGAAATGGGCATAATGTTGACATATAATGCTAATAAGAGCAACAACAACAACAAAAAGCATAAAGATCCATAAAGTCTCACCTTGATCTTCATGGGTACAGGTGGGGAGAGATGTACCCCCAACTTCTGTGTGAGTGGAGGGAAATGGAGTTTGGCCAAATATGTAATAGCTGAGTGTCTGATCTATTCCAAAATCCCAGTGATCTGTTTATTTTGGCCTGAAGTTCCAGATTCTTTGCTGCCAAACAATTTTTACAAAATGCTTTACATCTAGACACTTAAACCACTTGAGCTATCCAGCCAGCACATAATCAGATAAGCTGAAAATCCTTCATTATTTTTTCATACTTCCTTTCCTCCTGGCAAAACTGATTTGTTGGGGGACAACTAAAAAAATGGAGGTGCAGATTTATAGGTAATACATTTTGAAAATAGAGAATAACTGAACAAATGCATATAAGAATGAACAATGCCATTGCTGTTTTCTCTCAACCAAATGAGATATGATATTTCCTATGTGAATGCAAACAACAGTTAAGTTCCCCCTTTTTGTTTTTCTTTAATAGGTAAACACAAGTGGACAATTCAGAATGGTTTCTCAACATGGTACATGGATACACAAAAAGAGCCTCCTTGAAGATTGTGAACACCAAAGAAGAAGAGGAAGAAGAAGCATGCCCCAGAATCTGTTCTCGTCTGTTTTACTTAAGTTGGGGTTTTCCACATTCACAATTGGCATACTATTTTCATTGTACATGTAGTGGAATTTCCCAAATGTACAAAGTGTATATTCAGTGAATATTCAGGAACAGGAATGGAGAACCAATTTTCCTGCCAAAGATTTCCTTACAGGTGATGGTGGATAGAAAGCAGACCCAGTACTGAACAAGACTAGAGATGTGAAGGCCAGGAAAACGAAAATTCAGAAAGAAAAAACTGCTTGGGTTTTTTTCTTAATTTTTCCTCTGAAGTCTTGTTTTTTAATAAACAAACAAACAAATAAACAAACAAATAAATAAAATCAATTATGGAATGTTTTATTTTAGCATGATGAATAAAATATTTAACACAAGGTGTTCATACATTGTGAGAAGCCGCTAAAATCTCATGGGAGACAATTGCTTTGATCCTCCATGTCAAACCAGACATGTGAAGTATGGATCAACCAAGTCACCAAATAAGTAAGTTCATACATTTTCCAAATCATTTATACAGCATAGCTCAGAAAATGAGTCTGATTAAATCTCATGCCTATTGATCAAATCTTGTTTCCTTCCACACACACACCCCATTCCCAAGTTCTTTTTATTGCAATGGGCACTTTAAGTCTATTTAATACTGTGGAGAGGGAATACACATATGTTTCTTTGTTACTACTGATGATTGTTTTTTCTGGGTTGTTGTTGTTTGTTTTTAATTTTCCCTGCTTCATATAAACTAGCAAACCCAAAGAGATTATGTCCATACAGTTCAGGAGATTGTTGCTTGATTTGTTACAATTACAAATAAAAAAATAAAAAAAAGTAAATTCCATTTGTAATAATTTTTGAATACACTATTATAAATATACGAATTGTGATGATTTTATGCTAAATCAAATTATACATAGCCGCATTTTATGTTCCTAAAGTAACAGAGTGAATATCAGTCTGTAAGAAATACCGTATTTTCTGGGGTATAAGACAACTCCCCCTCCCCCGAAAAACATGCCTCCAAGTGGGGGGGGGGAGCATCTTGTATGCCAGGTGCACTTCAGTTAAACTGAGTAAAATATAGTAATACCTTGGATAACATTTACCTTGGGTAATGCTTAAATTACATAACGTTAAGAAATCTGGGGATGAGAATTGCATCGAATAACGTTAAGGTCCTATGGGATGGATCGGATAACAACTTTTAATATCAGATGACGAACAGGAGTTTGAAGGCTTTTAAAGGGAAACTGTCACACCAGCAAAGTTGCTAGGGACTTGCCTGGCACTTGCTCTCTCCCTCTGTTTGTTATCTTCCTTCTATCATTGACAGTTCCAGTTTGGTTAACAGATTAGAAAACAAACAGCATGGCAGCTCCCATAGGTTTATTGTTCCATTCAGCTTTAGTGAATTAGCCTCTGGCATTTACTATTGGCTGGTATAATACAGGATGGGGAGGGGTCTTAGCCACCCTCACACTATTTATGAACATTCCTTTGGGAGATCAGCAAGGTCTGATGAAGGGGGCGTGTCCCCAAAAACATGTTACCTATCCCGTGGTTTTGCTGATCCAGTGTTTATACTCTTGATGTGCCTGTCATACTCCTATGTTTGTGAGTAACATTTTTATCTCTGATTTACGGATCTATTAAAAAGGTTTTACACGAGGAGGTGGCACCCACTATTTTTCTTCTTGTCTTCTACAGTGTGTTACCAGAGTCCCTCTGGGTTGTGGGCTGCTTGCCTGTGTTCCTGAGAAGCATCTACCCATCCATAGGGTCCACTTGGAGTGTTGCTTGCGCTGAGGAGGAGAGGAGTGTGTTGTCTTTGGTGAATTACGTTTAGTAAACTTGCACTGTTTTATGTTTACTGTACATGTTTGATAACATACAGCCTTGTGACAGTTTTTCTGCGTGTCATAACCATTTGAATATAAATTAACATGTTGAAATCAAATCTGATGTTCTTTTACATTTTATTTGGTGTGTGGAAGGTGTGCAGAAGAGGGGGTAGTCTTATACAGCAAGTATATAACAAACTCTATATTTTGAGTGGAAATGTTGGGAGGTCGTCTTATACGCCCAGTTGTCTTATACGCCGGCAAATTCGGTAGTTGTAATATTGTTTTTTTTTAAAACACACACACACACACCATTTTCATTCCCCCCCCCCTGGGAAAAATGTGGAAAAACATTCCCCCCCCCCCCATGGGTTCAAAATGTATGGAAATTTTACATCCCTAGGCAAGACCTTTCCATACCATCGCCTTCTTTCTCTTCTTCTCCCTTTCTCTCCCCACCAGATATCTGACCTGATCATATGGCGAAAGCTTCAGAAATTAGCCTGAGGCACACTGGAAATCAGCCAAGGATAGGATGACAAGAGCCAAGAGTTGACCAACCAGTCTCAAAGGGTGAAGATTGTATTAGGGAAAATGGAAGAAAACACAACATCAAAGTAGTGACAAAGCTCAGAAACCATTTTTTGAACACAAAGCAATGAATTAACCACCCACAAAACATTACTTAAAACATTTATTTATTTATTTATTTATTTATTTATTTAATAAATGATAACAATCATATTTACAATTACAAAAACAATACAATACAAAACACTGTGATACAAAACACTGACGAATAAAACGATATTGAACGACTGGTACATGTGTTACACCCATGCTGTACAATGGAACTTGTATAAGGTCAGTAACACCTCCTTTAAATTAATTTCCCCAAAAGTTGCTCATTTCCGGATCTGGCTTATGCCCCTTTTCTATCAAAGCAAAATCAACAAATTTTCTCCAAACTTCCCAAAAACTTTTTTTTCTTTATCAGTCCTTTACTTGCATATAGTTCCGTGGTTAGTTTCTCCTTCAGTGCTAATTGCCAAACCTTGTTATACCATTTATTTAATGTCAAAAAATGTAAGACTTGCATGACAAATAGTAATGAGGCATAATTCCTACTGAGGCACTAATGTTAACCAGGCTAACTATGTGTCCTAAAGCCTCACTGGACAAAGCAAAATTTGTTTCTGTATAAAAATGCTTAACAAAATTTCATTGTATTATATGTCAACTGGTATAAGCCTACCCAATGGTACTCGTGCATTTGAAATAGAAAATTTTCTTTACTGACAGGCGGATGAAAGCAAGTAATCTCACAATTAGTACGAAAACAAGACTGCTGTGTCTAGGATAGAGGTGGGTGGAAAGGTTACATGGTTTTTACTTCTCATCAGGCAATATACACACATCACACATTCCTGTGTTTCTGATCTCAATTTCAGTCCAGAGATTCTTAGTAATGTCTTGTTACCGGAAGTCTGCTGAGGAATGAAAGCAGTGGTGGGCAGCCAAAAATTTTACTACCACACTGTGGGCGGGGTCGATGTCATGGGTGGAGCCAATGTCATGATGTTGTGGGCAGAGGCAAAGAAAAATAAAATAAAGAATCAGTATACATAAAAATAAAATAAAAACACACTACATAAAATACCCCCCCCCAAAAAAAACCCACAAAGAAAGCAAACCCTAGTTCCTTACCTTTGCTGGGGTCGGAGACTCGGGGAGCAGCAGGTAGGTGGCGGCAGTGTGGTTGCGCGGCGCCACGGCCTACCCTGGTCTGGCCTAGCCAGGCCTGGCGGTGCTGCCGTGGGAGCAGCATTGGAGGTCGGCGGTGAAGGAAAGGCCGCCGCCACTGCTCCAAGGATACCTCTGCGCCCTTTCCGGGCAGCCGAAAATGGCTGCTCGGAAGTGCACATGCATCAAAATACCATTTGATGCATGCACACTTCTATTTTTCAGTGCACATGCATCAAATGGTGTTTTGATGCATGCACACTTCCGAGCAGCCATTTTGGGCTGCTCAGAAAAGGAATCCGGAGGGCGGCCGGAGAGGCGACTGAACCGGTCGCCCGGGGGTTTACTACCCCTCCCCCGGCCACCGCCCTCTGGATTTCTGCTACTGGTTTGGCCGAACCAATCTGAACCGGTAGTAGCCCACCACTGAATGAAAGTCTTTTCTACATTTCTGTCTAGCCATGTCAAGTACATTTGCAAGAAATAATGTGGTGGTCTTTTACTGTCCTTCACATCTCAGTGCTATATCCAGGTGACATGGTCACAGTTTTTTATACTGGAGTCTGACCATTATCTTTTCCTTTAGCCTCCAGTTGTTACTAATGTTGCTACTGAAAATGTTCAAATAGTGTTTAGAGGCCATTAAATTCCCCAAGGCTCCATGAATTCTTTTTCAGAGTTAAGGTTAATTAACTGGCATCCCTCACTTAGCATGGCTGAGGTGCATGGCACCAATACTTACTGAAGCTGGTTCAAAGGCTGATCTCTCTCTGAATCACTTGGAAGGATAAATTCACTAGTCCCCTGCCTGGAGACTCTTTTCCCTATGCTACTCTCCAAAATCAGCCTCTATCATTTATGGTGAGGAGGCTGCAGCCACTTTTACCATCTCTGTCTCCACCTCTTCCTTCTTTTGAGGGCCACTGCCACCACTGCTGACAAAATGTAGCCCCTGCCCTCCTCCCTTTTGATGAGCTACAACTGTCCCCCCCTCCCCGTTGTCTTCTGTTTTTCTCCATTTTGGTTCTAAGAAACAAAGCCTGACACAACATCTTTCCATGAACTTTTGGGCTCTCATTGATAATTTTCTTGGACTATCCACAAGAAATGAGTGCATGGCTGAAGAAGTGGTCTTGAATCACAAAAGCTCGTGTAATGTTTGATATTTTTAAAAGTGATCCAATAAAGGTATTGCTTTTTTCTTCCTTCTACACATAGGTAGGCAGGACACTGTTTTTCCCTTCTGGCTGTATAAGTGTACATCCCATGGTAATCAATCCCAGTACCAGTGGTGGGAATCAGCAGGTTCGCACCAGTTCACCAAAACCAGTAGCAGAAAATCTGGCTGGCCCCTTTGCCCTTCCAAGTTTTGAAATAAAGTAATCCTAATTTGGTTGCAATGCAGGACTTTCCCCCCGGGCACACCCACCATACCATGCCCACAATGTGGTAGTAAATTTTTTTAGAGCCCTCCACTGCCCAGTACTGCTAAGCCTTTTTGCTTGGTGGGCATGTGGGACCTTATTCTCTCTGCAGGTGGCATATATTTATTCCTTGACTTTGTATTACTGTTTATTTCTATTCCTTTCATCCTCACTGTGCACTGAAGATTCCTACTGTCTCTAGCCCCTCCTTTCTATCCTCTGATGTTGCTTGCTTCCCTCATTTTCCCTTTTATGTTAATCTTCTCTGGCTTCCTTGAAATCCTCCTTTTCTATCCCTGCTCTCTTCTTTCAGTCTGGAATATCTTCCTTTCTCTGTGTAGCCAATGCACATATTTCCCCCATGTCCTACTCTGAATGGGAGAAGGAGCTCTTTATGGGTACGGGTAGATCTGGTAGGGCAAAGGTAAAGGTCTCCCTTCCTCAAAAGCCAGTCGTGTCTGACTCTAGGGCAGTGATGGTCAACCTTGATACTCCAGGTGTTCTAGGACTTCAGTTATCAGAAACTCAAGTTAACATTCCTGCCAAGGTTGGCCATCACTACTCTATGCCCATTTACAGCCAAAGAGGCAGTACTGCCTGCGTCTGCAGACATTTCCATGGTCATGTAGCAGGCATGACTAGATGCCGGAGTGCATGGAATGCTGTTACCTTTTCCATCAAAGCAGCACCTATTTCACTACTTGCAATTTCTTGCTTTCAAACTGATAGGTTACCAGGAGCTAGACAGAGATGGGAGCTCACTCAATCATGCAGCACCTGTGTCTCAAATTGCTGACTTTCCAGTCATTAAGTTCAGCGTCTTAACCAATAAGTCACTTCAAGGCATAGGCACAGCCACTGATGTGTTCTTCTGCCTGTCCCACAGGCAGTGCTGCATGGACAGATTTTTCAGAGGGAAGGGGTTGGCGGGTACACGCACACTGCCCCTGCCTTCACCATCTCTTTCTTTTCAGGCAGGAACACTGTCAGTACCCCTTCCTCTATAGTTCTTTGCTGTCATGGCTGTTGTTTGGTATAATGTGGAGAAGATTTACCAACTCAAACAGTGAAAGGACTCTGCCCATCTCTGAAAGTAGTTTACATAAAAACAATAAGACAAAAAGCATGAAAGGAATGCTATGATACAATAAAGACAAGCAATATGGGAAAGAAGTGTTATTCAAAACATTTTAAGATTGCTGGGGATTTACCAAAGGGTGTGTCCTTCCTCTCCGATAGTTGGAAGTAATCTTTTGGGTTTTCCTACTCTTGCAACAGTTTTACCACTTACAAAGGTAGGTGTTCTATCAGTAAATAATGATTTGCATCTACTTCCTCTCCTGCATGACCTCATAGTTTACTTGTTGTAAATTAGTTGTTAATTAACTAGAATCTAGATAACATTAAAACTCGTTAGGCCACAGAAGACTACTTGGTATTGTCCTCTGGGGAAATCCCCACAATAGAGAGCTAAGCCATGCCCTTTGGTGATTTCCCTCAGAACCCGACCAGGGGTTATAAATAGCTTGACAAAAGGTACCTCACCATTAGCAGCACAGCCACATTCTTCTCATACACATATCATAAGAAGCAACAATATCATGACTGGCTTCTACCAAAATAACACAAATGTTGTTATTTTGATGGGGCTACTTCTTCTCTTGAGCACTGTTGAAGGTAAGCAGCTGGTTTATGAATTCACCTGTTCAAAGGACCCTTCATGATGATGATATAACGTAGAGGTGGGTAATTTGTGGTCTTGATATTGTTGGACTGCAAACCAAAGATGGAAAGCAGTGTATGTGTATAATACAGTTATTGATGGTGCATTATTTCTTTTTGTAATGGGACATTATGGAGTTACAGTATATTCAAAAATCATGTATGAACCAGTAATGACTTCAACTGTACTGGCATCACTAGTAATGCTTTTTACTGATTTTAAAAAGTTATTGAAATGGACTTTTAACCATTTTAAAGAAGCATTTCAACAGGAATTTTTAAATGATTTTTCAACCATGCTATTATATATAAAACTTCTTCTGTGGTTTATCATGTGATTTCTTACATTGATGTCGATGATGAACAAAAAGACAACTTAACATGCTAAAATCTACGTCCATTATTAAGGTGAACACATTAGATTGTTGAGCCTAGAAGAAGTTAAGAAAGCACATGAAGCCTTTTCTATCACTTCCCTGCTGCAAATTTCCACCATCCCTAATAAGCATAGTCACAGCAAGGGATAATAGGACAAGAACATCTAGAAGGTCAGATGTTATCCATGCAGGTGGCAATGTGTCTTCTGAAATGATATGGGAGGAAATAGATCCTCAAGGGATTTCAAAATGAAACACATTTTTCACAAAATGAAATCTAGACTATTATTTGCAGCACTGTTGCTTCTTAGGAAATTGTATGAAAACCTCAAGAGTAGTAGTCTGGATAGTAAGGCAAAACTACAAATTAAAACATTAACTACTTCTTAACTATACTTATTTTCCTCTCCTTCCTTTTCCAGCCCAAAGCAACCAAGACTGTTGTCTTGCTTACTCTAAGAAGCCTTTGCCTCGAAAAATTATCAGAGGATTCACAGAACAACTTTCTAGTGAAGTTTGTGACATCAATGCTGTCATGTAAGTGAGACAAGAGTTGCTTAGGCAAGTGGGGCGGCATAAAAATTGAACAATTATATATGTAAAATAAGAAAGATGCATGAGTGCATAGGTTTCCCATTATCAGAATGGAGGGTCTTACAATTTTAGTGTGCTTGGATCATAAGGCTCCCCTTTCACTGAAGGATTTTTTATGTATTATAGTGCAGAACTGGGTCAGAAGTTGAAACCTTCACTGTGGTTAGTGGGAGAGGGGACAACTAAGATCACTTGTGCATGTGTGATGGATGGAGTTCAGTGTCCTGACATCTGTGCAGCCTTAGCCAAGCTGCATGGTCCCAGAGCACCAGCAGGAGGAAGAACTGATAAACCAATTCTGAGTACAACGGAACCCCGACATACAAATGGTTTAACTTACAAAAAAATTGATATACAAATAGAAATCCTGGCTAAAAATAACATTCGACATACAAATTTTTAATAGGAAAAATTTAATATATAAAAAAATATACGGTGACATTTAGTGCCATCTTCTGGTAAGTCAATTTGTTTTTGACAGACAATTTTTTGACATACAAATAACCTCATGGAATGGGGAAAAATTGTATGTAGAGGTTTTACTGTACAGTACTTATATTTAGGAAACCAGGAAAAAGTCACTGTTAATTTGAAGCTGAGTTGATGACACATCATTATTGTTTTTATTATATAGTGAACTAATAATCTTCTGTCTTGATATAAATCTTTAGACACACTCTGTATGTAGTTTACCTCAGTTGTTTCCTTGACTAATCTCCCTCAGTAATTCCCCATTACCCACCACAGTTAGTTTTAGATTAATAACAGAATGTATAGAGAGGCTAATCACTTAAATAAAGGAAGCTGGATATATGCTGAATATGGAGGGAAACGTCTCAACGGTTACAGCAGTATGACAGTGGAACCAACTGCCTCAAGAGGTGGTGAGCACTCCAACACTGAAAACATTCAAGAGAGAATTGGACAACCATCTATCACATCTCATTCAATTTGGATTCCTGCATTGAGCAGGGGATTGGACGGTGGCCTAAAAAGCCCCTTTCAACTCAGTGATTCTATGATTCTAATGTATGAAGAAGACACAATCTTGCTTCTTTGTTCTACTGGTTATTATTCTGAAAAATAATATTAATTCCTTCTTTCTAGTTTTCACACTATGAAAGGACGTAGAGCTTGTGCAGACCCCAAGGACCCTTGGGTAAAGAATCACCTACGCTGGTTAAGGTAGGTAATCAGCTGAAACGTCTGATTATTGCTGACTACAAAATTTTGTTGTGCATGAGAAATGCCTAAAAACATAGTAGATATGATTGAAAAGAGTTGCTGTGTCACACTTTAGAAATGTAGAATTTAATTCCTCAAGTCTTTAACTTGAATGTGTAGCATTTTCAGTCTTTTGAAACAGCACTGTTGTTTCCTTGTCTTATACATATTGAAGGAACTGTGTGGCAGAGACAAAAAAAGATGCTCATGTGTCGTTCCCCATTGTTTTTACAGTAAAAAACTCAAGAAGATGTCACAGTTACAAAAGTAAAGCCAGAACCAGAAACCTAAACTAGGTTGGAACTGTTCCTCTGTACACTGTTGCATGCTTCCTGCCTGCTAAATCCTTGATTCCATGCAATGGCTAAAACTCATAAAGAACCATTTTTGAAATGATGCTCCAGCCGAGCCAAAGAATTGAAGCCAGGTCGCAGTGGTTTTGCTGATTTCACCAGAATTTCAAAAAGTGATTCATATTGCATCACATACAAGTTTGAATGAAGCATCCTATACACATCTGTTTGTTCACATATATAGATTCATTTATTCATAATGAATTAATAAATATTAAGTTGTACAGTAAAACCTCGCATAAAGAGTGCCTCGCTTAGAGACTAACTCGCTTAAAGAGCAGAATTTTCTCTGAATGTTTACTTCACTTAACAAATAAAACCAACCAAAAACTCACTTAACGAATAAATCGGGGTTCACAATCCCCCCCCCCCAACAGAAGTCACAATTGATCACTTATAATGTGGTGTTTTACTTGAAGAGCAAACTCGCTTAAATTAAATAGCAATCCTGGGAATGCATTATGCTCTTTAAGTGAGGTACAACTGTATTATAAATATGTGTCTTGCTAGATGTAACATACATCTGTTTAATGGCAATATGTATTGCTATTCACTGTAGTTAGCTATTGTTACATTGCATATATTATTCATTTTGCAACATCTTACTTTATATTATTGTTATTATTATTATTATATCTAATTTGGTGGTCTTTGTTTTTATTTGCTTTAGGTGAATAAAATATATTTATTCAAACTTTTTGGTAACTGTTTTGAGTGCTATTGTCAATACATTAAGTGTATATCTATAAGCTGAGAAACATGGGTTGGTTATATTTAAAAGAAGTATCATATGAAGAAATAAATTCATATTGTAGAATACTATTGTTAAGAAGTATTTTGGGCCTAAGCATTCATACACATTCATATACACTTAATGTTTTTAAAAATAACTCCTTACAGACTTAATGTGGTTGGCAAAAGCAAGCCCAAATATCTCACAATCTGGAAAACCTGATGTTATGAATGGGCCCCATGTATGTACTGAAGATGAACATAAGCAATAAAGACATATATGAAGATAACAAAAGCATATCATGAGACATATACTATGTCTCCCCCTCCTATGTATAAATATATTTGTTGCTGTTACGTGCCATAAAATAATCCATACTCAATTGGTACCTACTTAACAATGCTGATGCATCTTTACCTGTGTTCGGTCCCATTCTAGCCTGTGACATTTCCTTCCAGCTTGTGCAATCAGCACGCTCACATGCCCACTGTCTGTCTGTCTTTCTCTCTCTCACTCACTCTCTCTCTCACACACACACACACATACACAGGGCAGCCAGAAGCATAGAGGAGGGCGGGTAGCCAAATTGGAGGAGGATTTTTAACAGCTAGTGTGCCCCCCCCCCCCCCGGCAAAGTAATGCTTGACGAGGGTTCTGCGAGCTGGCGGGGCGTAATGAGAGGTGGTTTTCATTGGTAAAAATCCCACACACTGTGAAGCAAGGGTTCCACAGTGTCTTTTGAAGATTTCCACCTTCTCTAAAGAGACACACACACACACACACACACACACACACACACACACACACACACACACACACACACACACACACACACACACACACACACACGATATGGTCAGCAGACCCATGGGGCTGGTCATATAATACATGCAGAGATTTACCGGCGAAGGCGAGAAAATCAGGTGAAGGAACGAAACACAATTGCTATAGAAGCCAGGATAGAGAGGATAGCACAATGGCAGCAGATCTGGGATACATCGACCAAGGGACGGTGGACTCATCGCCTTATCCCAGACATTAGTGCATGGTCAACAAGACAGCATGGAGAGGTGGATTGCTACCTCACACAGCTGTTGACAGGGCATGGCTGCTTGAGAGCCTACCAACACTGCTTTAGGTTGGATGATGATGCTTTGTGCCCCGTCTGCCAGTCCGTGCAGGAAGACGTGGAGCACGTGTTTTTTCATTGTCTACGCTTTGATGTAGAACAGGAAATTTTACAGAGGCATCTTCGACGACAGCTGTCTCCAGAAGATATCATCGGTGAGATGTTGACCAGGGAGACTACCTGGGATGCGATGTCCAATTATGCGGCCAGGGTCATCTTGGAAGTTAGACATGTGGAGAGACTGCGAAGAGGGCAGCCAGAGGCATAGAGGAGGAGGGCAAGTAGCCAAATTGGAGGAGGGTTTTTAACAGCCAGCCTGCCTCACCCCCCACACCCGGGAAGTAATGTCCGACGGTGATCCCGCAGAGTGGTGGGGCATAATGGGAGGTGGTTTTAGTGGGTAAAAATCCCATTCTGATAAGCTTTTTGGTAGAGAAGGCTGAACATTTTGGCCCTTGTCCTGCATCTGGATCTGAACTCCCTTCTGGCTTTCTAGTACTGGGAAACTAGTGGGGTACACTCTGATTTGTGTGCTGTGGATCAAATTCAATCTTTTCTTTTTCTCTTATGTAATCTGCATGAAAGGGTGCCATTCTGGTAACTGTAACTGTAGAAACTTACTTTCCTAAAATAAGATAGCTTGGCTGTTTGTAATTTTCAGTATTGAGATAAATGATCTGGTAACCCTTTGTTTTTATGAAATAATCTATTAGTATTCTTTTTTAAGTTGTGTTGTCCATTTGTGGCCTTTTCTCTTTGCTTCGCCTCTCCTCTTTTTTGGAACATGTGTGTAGATTTTTGAAGCAAACACTGGCTATGTGATCCTGCCACAGTACATACAATGCTGTATATCAGGGATGCCCAAACTTTTTAGGCTGCGGGCTGGTCATGTGGTTCAGTGGGCCAGCCTGGTTCAGCAGGCCAGTCACGTCGGTCTTCCCACTGGAAGCAGAAGTAAAACACGCCTTGCAATCTGTTTTGCAACAGGATGAGATAGATTTTAAGCTGCCATTTTCTCTGCTTAAATCAGGGATGCCCAAACTATGGCCTGGGGGCCGGATGCGACCCCTGGGCCATAGTTTGGGCACCCATGCTTTATACAGTATGTTGCTTTACCTATCAAACAGTTTGGTAAGTAAATAATTGTAGATGCTACTTCTCCATATTGTACAGGTTGCTGCACATCTTCCAGAATACATTTTACCTTTTACTGAGTGTATGGTTTTTCCTCTATGCAGTTCCTTTCTGCTATAGGCTGTAAGGCATTGATTTTTTTAGTAGATGTTTTAAAAAATCAGACTTATTCTTCCTCTTCTGTAGTATTATCTTTTGTCACTCTGAGATCTGCCTCTTGCACACACACAAACACACATTGATGCTCAACCCTTTCCCATACACTGCCTCTGCCCCAAAAACCCTACAATGGGGTCATTTCCTTCTTACCTAAAGGCAAAGAACTGTCTGGCTGGACATCCCACTATGGTAATGGAATAGGCTGTATAGCCAGCGACTCAACACTGAGTGCTGGGTGGCAGTAAATAACCTGATTCCCTAAAGGGGCCAATGGCTATGGGTGGATGAGCCCGTTTAGGTGGGTTGATGGTCCCCCAGTGGAGGAAATGTCACTGGAAACCATCATATTGGGCCCAATGGTAAAATGAATGGAGGAGGAACCACTTCACTATTCTGATTCCCAACAGTCATGGAGGCAGAAGAGGCCATGCAAGATGGACTAGGTGTGAAGGTGCATCTTGCTAATATCCTCAATGCTGCAGCAGTCCATTGCAGTCCCGGTGCTAAATCCTGCATGTCTCATTTCATGGAACCATAGGAGATGGCTCCATGATCACAGTGTGTGGGTCACCTCATGGGAAGCTGGGAGCCACATTAAACAAATTCAAGCCAGTGGCATTAAAAAAAGTATACTCGGATACAAGATGCAGTTGATAGACGTAAGGCATTGAGGCTTGATGTTCTATTCCTTGGCCATACTGCTATGTTGTCCAAAGGACACATTCCTCTATGAAGTACTTGCAGATATCTATATAAGTTACATGTGTTTTCCTCTTGAATTTGCTAGTTACTGGTGCAACACAAGCATTTGACTTTCTTCCTTTAAAAGATACATTACTATCTATTTTGAGAAATCATCAACAGAAGTAAATACTGTATATACAGTATTTATTTATTTATTTATTTCAATTTAATATCCCGCCCCAATCAGGTAAACCCAACTCTGGGCGGCTTACAACATATATTAAAAAATACATAGTTAAAACAATCAATTCCCCATTAAATATAACCTACTAACAGTCCCATCATGCCCTCTGCATACAGAAAAAATACACTTAACAATTTGGGTAGTGGAGACTGTAATTGATAAAATACTAAAAAAATTAAAACTTACATTTTTCAGAGACTAAAATTTATTTATTTTACTTATTTCCTTCTTGGAATACTACTGGTGTTGGATCACAAGTACTGTATCTCTATGAATTAATGTTAGGTAGCTGTCTTTCTTTCACTGTTTTAGAGTGCATCTGTGATGCCTTTTGCTAACTCCCATTTTTGTAGTTTAGGTGTTGTTGTTTTCCTGAATCAGTGTAGATGCAGTGTTTTACTACTTTTTAAATTTTGCACAGCAAATCATATATGCACTTTGTTTTCAAGCCTACCCAGTATACTCCTTGATGTCTTTAAATTCAGCTGTATATTCTGTCTATAACTTGATTCACTGATGCAAGCCATTTGTCATTTCTGTACATCAATGTACAGAAGCATTTTATCACTAGGATTATGTAGTTTAACAGACTGAAATTATTTTGCCAACAGCTTCCATGTTTAGCTATCTGTCATAATCAAGTAGCATCATTCACTTTGATATGGTTTTGGCACATCAAAAATTTTCATTTCCAAGTGTAAATTATGATGTACGAAATCCACATCTGCTGTTTTCTGTATTCAAATAACTTATATATTTTGGTGTTGAATTTTGTATAGATTACTTCTCTGCTTAGATTTTTTTTCACCTGCAATCTCACGCAATCTTTTTTCAGTGGTATATACTTTCTTACAAGTGATTACTGCCAGTAGACTCCTGGTCCCTCACCAAATGCAGCACTTTCTTTTGGACATGTTCCGCTGTTATCTTCAGAAGCCTTGATTCAAATTAAGCTGGACCTGGTTGCTGTCAATGAACTTCAGACACCTCAGTGGGTAGAGAGGAACTAATATGCATTGTTTTTTGAACAGTGTGAAATCTGCTGTTTGTGTAGCTGTATTTCCCATTTGTAAATGCCACGTGATAACTACTTAGGCATGCTCTAAATTAAAAATCATATTGTATGTAACATATTGATGTTTTTCATTGCATGAAAATTCTGTAAACTGTTGGGGGAAAGAGCATCTTCCTTATATGTATTCATTTATAGATACTTATTGTCTTTACACTTTAGGTAAAGGTTTTCCTTGCTGGAAAGCCAGTCATATCTGACTCTAGGGTCCAGTGCTCATCTCTGTTTCAAAGCCAAAGAGCCAGCGCTGTCTGCTTCTGCAGATGTTTCCATGGGCATGTGGCAGGCATGACTAGACACCGGAGCACACAGAATGCTGTTTACCTCCCTCCCCCAAGTGGTCCCTATTTATCTACTTGCAATTTCTTGCTTTTGAACTGCTAGGTTGGCAGGAGCTGGGACAAAGACGGGAGCTCATTCCATCCTGCAGTACCTGGGAATTGAACTGCTGACCTCCCGCCTTCCAGTCAGCGTCTTAGCCACTTGAGCCATTTCAGTCCCTTTATACTTTGTGATGGTCATTATTGCAAAACTATCATACTTGAGGCAAACACAGCTGGTCCTTAGACTAAATCAGCTCTACACCAATCAGGCATCATTTCAAACAATATCTATTATTTATAAGAACAGTCTAGAAGTGTTTTTTCATTAAAATGAATTCTTGCCACTTACCATTGATGAATTTTCTTAAACACAAATGAGAGAAACAAACAATTCCATTTAAGAAACCAGGAAAGTTTATTCCCCAAAGAATTTTAGAAACCCTCTGCTATTCTGTCTTATTTCCTGTCTTTGAAACATGAAAGGTTTTTAATCGAAGGATAAACAGTGGGGAGTCATAACTGCTTTGAAAATGTAGTGGATTATTAAATTCTGACCTATAGTTGGTTTGATCTGTATTAATGTTGATTTTTAAAGGGAAAGTTTTAAACTATGTAGTCCTTTTGTTTCTGTGTGTGTGTGCTGTTGCGTTTCTGTATAAAATTCATGTGCCAAAAACCTTATACTACCAATAGCAATTATTCTTTGAAGGTTGGCTGTCCCCTGGCAGAATTTGAATATCTGATTAGCATTAGGATTAATAACAACTGAAACAAAAATCACAGGCTATTTTCAGTTGTGGGACTATGTTTGTGGAATGCTCTTTCACAAGATGTATGCCAAGCCCCTTCCTCCAGACCTTCTAGAAACATCTGAAAACAGTTATTTAAAGAGGCCTTCAAAAGCATACTCTCTAGGTAGAATCTTTGACCTATTGGAGATATGACAACTTCTATGTCATCTACTTACATGTTGATTATTATTTAATTTCCTTATAGTTTTGTCTAGTTTTTATATTGGTTGGGGTGTTGGTGTCATTAGAGTCATTAGATGGGTGGTATATAAATAGAATGAATGTATGTTTATTCCTTCCAAGCAAAGGTAATTAAAGTGTCTTAATAAACCATAAAACTAGCAAAAATATTAAACTGTGAACTGCCTCATTTGATTCCTCCTCTCCCCTGTGAGTTTTTAATTTGTGATTTTTTAAATCTCTTCTTTTTTACTTTTAATCCTTAATTTTAACTTTTAACTCTTCTTAGATGGGTGGGTATTTTATTGTGGGTTTTACTGATTTTTAAAAATTGTTGTTAGCTGTCCTGAGTCATTTGTGAGGAGGGCGGCATAGAAATATGATAAACAAATAAATAAATTTTCTATAACAGATTCCTTTCAGCTGGCTCATTACAAGCTTGTTGCTCTTCTTCAAAGTTTTACAAATATTTCTGTTGAGCCAATTTCCCCTTAACACTGAAATACTGTATGCCTATTTTCAGGGATTCACAAAGCTGGTACTTCACCATTAATTGGTGGTGGCGGCGGTGGCGGTCACCCTATGGTTGGCTACAAGTTGTTTAGAAGAGAGAAAATCATTGTTTAGTCATTTATAATATATTTGTACAATTACTATAATCAGAAAGCATCTTATTCTTTGCAATGTCTGCAGTGGTCTTGAGGTTTCTCTGTTCTCATTTCATTTCCAAAGTCCATCTCACTTGTGACTGAAGGCAGATTAAAGGGCGACTTGATTTCCCTTCCACATATGTGTCTGACATGTTGTCTTCCATCTTCAGATCTTAGATCAGACAAACTACTTTTGGCAAATATATAGGTATGAGGAGGCAGAGAAGATGTTTCTGTAATAGTTTCATTTTGTAATCCTAGTAAAAAGCATTTTATAGTGAAGAGGAAAACAGTACTGATGCTTCCCTTTCCAGCCATCTCTGTATATTCCAAATGGGTGAGCTTCATGGCTCTGATCCTAGAATGTCTTATGTTAAGATTGAGATGTGGGTATAATAAGACTGCACTTTCTTGCAGAACCTTATTTTATTTTTATTTATTAATCAAATTTATATTCCACCCTACTCGCACAAGCGACTCAGGGCGGAGCACAACCGGCGTATGGTATACCACAATCATACTAAAATAGCAATAAAAATTAAAACCCATTAAAAACAACCTTGCAGCACTATGGCAGGAAAACTCCAACCCGACCTGACTCCCTCGTCCACTCCCCACAATCTTAGAACTAGTATAACTTAGAAACCTATGTTATCATTCACCAACATATGATCTTCCTGGCACTTCCACTTTTTTGTTCTGCGCTCCTACCTTCCAATGCTCATCTATGCACCATATGCAGTGATGGGATGTAACAGGTTCTTACCAGTTCGCCAGAACCGGTAGTCACTTTTCCCAGTGTTCTGGAGAACTGGTAGCAGCTTTTGGTGGGAGCCACCTTCGGGGCTTACCTTTTCACTGGTTCCCCCATTGTGCATGCGCGCCAAGCACTTGGCGTGCGTGCATGCATGCCTACAGTGCTAGGCACGTATGCACGGCCTCCTTGATGTCCTTGTGTTGTGGGTTGGTGGGTTGAGGGGTATGTGTGCGTGCATGTGTGCTTATTTTTATTTTATTATTTTTTATTTTTTTTCTTTGGCTCCACCCATGATATCATGATGTTCGCTCTGCCCACACTGTGATGATGTCA
Source organism: Furcifer pardalis (assembly GCA_030440675.1). Taxonomy (NCBI): domain Eukaryota; kingdom Metazoa; phylum Chordata; class Lepidosauria; order Squamata; family Chamaeleonidae; genus Furcifer; species Furcifer pardalis. The sequence continues at coordinate 260,965,952 of CP126890.1, forward strand.
CGGTGGGGTAGTAAAAATGTTGACATCCCACCACTGACCATATGTACAGCAAAACTACAGAGTTGAGTGGGGCTGCTTACACTATCAACCATTTGAAGCCTAACCAGAGGAAGACTCAAGTATGTGCTTTCCATCTTTGAAAATGAGAGGCAGGGTTTAAACTGAATGTTACACGGCAAACAAACAGATTACAGGAGAAATACCTCAGTGTGACACTTGACAGGACAATCTCCTTTAAGCAGCACAACCTGAATACCAAAGCTAAACTTAGTAGGAGGAACATAATCATCACGAAACTCACAAACTAAAAATGAGGGACTTAACCATCTATGCTGCACACATCAGCTTTGGACCTGAGCGTCTCCGCAGCAGAGTATGTTGCTCCAGTATGGAGCACATCTATGTGCACAAATGACACAAGTTGACATTGCTGTTAATGAAGCCCATGCATATAATGAGAGGCTGCCTCAAACCTACACCAGCTGAGAAAATATATCCCGTTTTTGGAAATGAATTGAAATAAAGAAAATTAAAAATAAAATTCTGCACCACCATAAGCGTTGCCACGGATTAAGCCGACCCGAAGACCGGCACCTCCCGAGTAAGGGCGCATGGAACGGGGTGGCGCTTTGTTGTGTGCCATTAGCTAAATGGGGCGCCCCCTCCACCTTAGACCCCCCCCTGTCCCGCAACACGCTCTTCTCTCCTAATTCCCCGCCTACGCCCCTTCTCCCACTGTGATGCCGCCACCAAAACCCCGCCCACAAGGCACCGCCCTCCTTATGCCACGCCCTTTCCTTTCCCACCTGGAGCCTTCCGGGGTGTGTGTGTGTGAAGGGAGGATGCCGTTTCGCGCCTGCGCAGTGGACAGAGCTTCGGTTTGCCCGGTTTCCGTGGCAACGAGGACGCCTCCGAGGCCGCAGCCGGAGACGAAATGAAGCTGAAGCGATTTTTGCTGAGATATTACCCGCCAGGTGCGGAAGAAAGGGTATCCAGGGCGGAGGGGTGGAAGGCGGGGAGCTTTACTTGTGGGAAAATAGGATGAAAGGTTAATGGGGTATTTTGGGGTGGCGACGCTTATAATTTATAATATATAACAATATAAACTTTATATAGTTGACTTAATTCGAAGTACTCAGTCCTGGAATAATACCTGACCTTTCTTGGTCTCTTGACTGGAAAGTACCTCATTGTATTTATTGGCTGAGGAGAAATAGAGGTAATGTGTGTCCCCCCCAATCCAACCTTTAAGGAACATTTTTTAGGGGAGAGGGAACTGGGTGGTGGTTTTTAGGGTGTTGTGCAAATGCACCACACAGAGATGTAACTTGAACTTTTGAAATGCTACTTCGAGCCTTGTCCTCTCGTTGCAGATGTACCAGAATTAGCTGTTAAGGCTAGTGTGGTATAATGGATAAAATGGTGGAGAAATATTGGGGACATGTAGGTTCAAATCCTGGCATGCGTTGGTCCATGGGGTCACAAAGGGTCGGACTTGACTGTGCAACTGAACAACAACAGGTTCAAATACTCACCCTGGTTATAAAGCTCTCACACTGGGATGATGTCTTTGCTCTGTTCTCATTGGCACTGAAATCACATCAATATTTTATAGTTAATAATACCTTTAATTGAATGCTGTCAAACTTTGGACTTATTAGCAACCCTTTCTAGGTAGAGAGTATTCAGAAATGGCCTTCTTCTGGGTGCACCTTGAACTGTGTAGCTTGCCCAATGCCATACAGGCTAGCTAGCTTTTCTCCTGGGAAATTGAGCCCCCAACCACTGGCTCTGCTGTGAGATACTACTTCTTCCATGTCTAGGTCAGATGTGAAACTGGCACAATGAAGCCACCTTTAGGTGAATTCATTCTGCATTTTCTTTCGCCTGAGCTAATGTGAGAAAGATGTTGCCCAGGGTGTGCCTGATTGTGGTTCAAAAATACCACAATCTTTGATAAGTCTCTTTCTGTGTACCCCTGCTAGATACTTGAACCACTGAGATATCCAGCCAGTGTTCTGTAGCTAATCTGCTAAATATTGTCAGAATAGTGATTTTCAGCCACTGCAGAATATGGCATTGGCCTAGGCCAGTGGTGCGCAAACTAAGGCCCCGGGGGCCAGGTGCGGCCCCTGACGCCAATTCACCCAGCCCGCGAAGCCCTCGTCGCTCCTGGAAGCGAAGTAAAACACACCGATATGGGCGCATTTTACTTTCGCTTCCAGGAGTGACGAGGGCTTCACGGGCCGGGTGAATTGGTGTCAGGGGCCGAACCCGGCCCCCGGGCCTTAGTGATTGGCTCCCTGAACCACATGTTCGGCCCATGGCCTAAAAAATTTGGGCACCCCTGGCCTAGGCCCTAGACACAGAATAATAATATGGATACCCTTCTCTGCCATTGATTTTTCCATGTAAGCAGTGATCAGTCTGAGGAAGAAAAGTTGCACCTGATGTATAACATCTAAAGATTTGTTGTGGGTATTAAATGGATGAATATGATTTTTTAAAAATTGATCACACAACACAAGGGCCAATTGGAATTATTGAAAAGCACTTTGTGAACAGTTTCGTTCTGCAAAATGATGGGAAGTGTGTCTGTGGATGGTGTCGTGATGACATATGCAGTTGGAGCATGATGTTTAGAACCTACAGGAACACCTGTCCCTGAGATCTGTCTCCTGAGTGCCCCAGAATCTTAAAATTTGGGACCGGGGGGGTGGGGGTGGAGGGAATAAATGAATTTAACACTGAGTCAATGCATTGATAGAGTCAGGTTCGTCTGATTGGGGCAAGATAATAAATCTAAATAAATAAATAAATAAATAAAATATTAGTTTAGCTCTCAATCACCTTGGCATAGAATAGCAAAATGATCAGCCAGGAGTCCCACACTCCCAAACCATAGTTTGTCCTTCCCATCAGAGATCCTTCTACTTTTAAAAAGTAAAATCCATTTGCTTTTGTTGGTGTGGTAAGGAGAGTGCAACTGAGCACATGCACTTCACAATGAGAGAATGCAATCTAATTCACATTTACCTCTTTGTGTAGTTGTATCCTAAGTCAGAGGTTTATAAAATGTGGGAAATGGGAGCACAGATCTTTCCTCTACAGGCTCATTGATACTTGTTCGGAAAAAGTGACAATAAAGAGGTTGAGCAGTACTCTTCCTTGTAATGCTAGATTCTGTTAACTATAAAGTTGAATTCTGTAATGACTGGATAGGACAGTGGTGGCAAACCTATGGCACATGTGGGAATCTATGGCACATGTGGCCCAATGGGAATCTGTCCTCCCTCCCCCCAGCACACAGTCTGCTCTACCCAGCAGCCCAATGGGAGTGCTTCCTCCCTCCCCTGTTGCCATGTTGGCACTTTGCAATTAATAAGTGGGTTTGGGGTTGCAGTTTGGGCACTCGGTCTCTAAAAGGTTCACCATCACTGGGATAAGACTTCTAGCAATCTACTGTATAGGGTTGTTGTGCGTAGGACAATTATGTGTCCTGCATTGAGTCAGTAAAAGAATACCTGGATTTAAGCATAAAGAGACTTTCACATCTGTATTTGTCCCCAAGAGCATCTGTGTGTGGACTGTAGAAGCTCCTTCTCATATGGCTTAAATTATAAGTCTTCCTACTGAATAGAACTTTAAAAAGTCAGTCTTTGTAGTGTTTTCCATCAGAACTCAGCTTGACATTAAATTAATAATTGTTTTGTTATGCTTCTTCCAAGGTATTATTTTGGAATATGTTCAAGGTGGAGAAGTGAAAACCAAATCCATAGATTTACTAGATCTGAATGCTGCGTGAGTATTCTGTTTTATTGTAGTCAATAAACCTGCAAGTTGACAGAATGCCGTCAAACCATCTTCTATGTATATTCATTGGAGATTGAGGTGTATATGCCTGACCTTACATTCCCTGGTATAACTAGCAGAATGACCATTTTTTTCAAAGGCTGAAATTTCAGCAATGAATGGCTTTGATTTCACAGTTGCTCAGATGACAGCATTTTTGGATAGAATGACATTTGTTAAAATGGATTGTAGGCTAGATACATTTCAAACTTATGAACGAGATCTTTGGCATCCATGATATATATTTTAGGTAGACAAATATATATCTTAACCTTAATGTTTTGTTGAGAGGTAAGTATTTGTCTTGAGCTATGATGTGCAGTTATCTGGTGCAAATGTTTGCCTCAAATTTCCTGAGGCGTGGCCTGGGAGAAAGGCAAACTGGTTAGTCCTGTTCTCTTTCTCTCAAGGTTGAACCATCTCAATAACAATCACAGCAACTGATCCTCAGCTAAGCCCTTTAGCAAGCCAGGGTGGGGGGCCTGATTCTGAAAAGAAAAAAGTTTTCCTAGCTTCTGTTCAGAAAGCCTCCATCTGGTTTGCTAAGGGACATAGCGATTTGGGGGGGGGGTTCTTAAGAGAGGCATGGGACCCTTTTCCCAGCCACTCTTAAGAAGCCCCCCCAGCTAAGCCCCTTAGCAAGCCAGGAGGCCGGGGGGGGGGGCCTGATTCTGAAATGAAAGGCAAACTGGTTAGTCCTGCTCTCTTTCGTCCAAGGTTGAAGGATCTCAATAACAATCACAGCAACTGATCATTAGCTAAGCCCCTTAGCAAGCCATGGTGGGGGGCCTGATTCTGAAAAGAAAAAAGCTTTCCTAGCTTCTGTTCAGAAAGCCTCTGTCTGGCTTGCTAAGGGACATAGCGATGGGAGGGGGCTTCTTAAGCGAGGCTTGGGACCCTTTTCCCAGTCTCTCTTAAGAACCCCCCCTGCCTGGATAGCTAAGCCCCTTAGCAAGTGGGAAGGGGCGGGGGCTGATTCTGAACAGAACCTAGGAAAACTTGGGGAAAGGGTCCCAAGCCTCTCTTAAGAACCCCCCCCCCCAACCTGGATCATTTTCGCTATGCGAGTTTTCCCCATAGAAACGCTCGTTATGCGAGTTTTTCCATAGGGAAAAGTCCGACTCGCATAGTGAAAAATTCATTATGCGAGTTGGACCGCTTAGCAAAAAACTTGCTCATTATGCGAGTTTTCCCCATAGAAACGCTCGTTATGTGAGTTTTTCCATAGGGAGAAGTCTGACTCGCATAGTGAAAAATTCGTTCTGCGAATCTGACTCGCATAGTGAATTTTTCGCATAGCGAGCAGCCTCGCAGAACGCATTAAATTCGTTATGCGAGGTATGACTGTATTTTAAATTTTCCACTTCAAAGAATATTTAACTCTCTAACTTCTGTGACTAACCCTGAGAAACACAATTACAAATTATACTTTCTATATTATTTTCCCCTTGATATAACCCAATAACAATAATGAATTGCTGCCACTGAAATAATCATTTTAAGAGGTGACTGAAGTGCCATTTGGAATTAAGTGTTCAGGATTATGCATCAGTATTCAAGAAGAAAACAGTAACATGGAGAATCACAAATAAAATAGAGCTACAGGAAGATTATCTTGCCAAAGATCCTGAATTGATGCTAAAATTGTTTAATTAATAAAAATAGACTTCTTGTCTAACAAAATTACTGTGATATAGTGCTTATTAGAACAGGACTTGGTAAACCTGAGTTCAAATGCCTATGTGGCCATGAAATTCATTTGGTGTCCCTAGGTAGTCTCAGTTTCTTAGCTGACTTACCTTGTTGAGGAGGAGAAACATATATGCCACCTTGAGTTTACCGGGAAAAAATCAAGATACAAATGTAACAGTTTAAGAGATAAATAAATATAATATTTAACAGTTTACTCAAAAGTAAATGTTAAATTCAATGTGAGTGAATTTTTGTTTTGCTAAATTTGTGTCTTACCTCTCTATAAAATAATTCTAGTGATCGTTAGGCACAACAAAATACAAATTAAAATAAACAGTAGTCCAAATACAAAACTAAGTAGGTCTTGCTTGCTTGCTTGCTTGTTTTCTATGTATCAGAGCATTACATAATTTTAAAATTATGAAGCTATAAAAATATAGGCCAAATTCTAAACAAGTTAAAACAATTAGGTTATCATTCCAAAGTTTGACTATGCAGTTAGTTACTATTATAGTTACATTTTAATAAAAGTGGTTCTTTCTCCAAAAGTAACTAAAATAGATTAAATAATTAAAATACTGCAAACTGCTTGCCTGTGATTGAAAACTCACTCTTCTCCTGTTTACTTTGTTTATGTTGCAACATTTACAACATAACATAAGGCAGCACCACTTGAGCCAGAACTTGAACACTTGCACCATTTAGTAAGTTTTTACTTCCATAACTTTAAAAGTAGCTAAAAAGTTACAGTAATGCTGGAAAAGGAGTGAACTGATCTCTTCTTAAGTTACATTCACAATGTAGTTTTACTCTTGGAGAAAAGAAAAATGTTACTTTTGACTAATTCCAAGGTACACTAGTACCCCGGATAACGTTGAGACTTGGTTCCACAAGTCTCGTCGTTATCCGGTTTTTAACGTTGTGCTATGCATTGATCACACAACGTTAAAAAAAGCCCTGTTTCCCTGGAGGCTGCAGCAAGCCAGAATGTCGGGATTTGAACCCTGACGTTTTGGCTTGCTGCACTGGCTGAGGACGTCAGAGAAGCCCAGAAACAGCTTGGATCGGGTCTCCCCACCTCCCTGGACCCGGCCGGGGGGGGGGGGGTCAGAGACCCCAAAATTGGTAAAAAAAAAAAAGGACGTTAATGCATCGAACAACGTTAAAAAAAAAGCCCTGACGTCAGGGACAAACTGCGCGGTTTTCCCCTGAAGTCAAACTGACCCTAGGCTAGCGATTGCTAGCCTAGGGTCAGCTTGACTTCGGGGGCAAACCTCTTGTCTTGCCACCCAACATGACCCTTAGCACTTGCTAAGGGTCGTGTTGGGTGGCAAGAGAAGGTGCCCGCTCGCACGCCACAAGGACGGACGCCTTCTCTCTCCCCCACCCTAATGGCCCCTTAGTGCTTGCTAAGGGGCCATTAGGGTGGGGGGAACAGGCACCCGCTCGTGCGCTAAAAGAGCTAGCTTGCCCAGGCGCCGCTAGGCTTTGGCTCGGATAACGCTAATGATCGTTATCCGATGCAAGATTTTTCCAAAAATCTTCCATCGTTATCCGATTCTAGCATTATCCGGTCCAAACAGTGGTGGGATGTCAAATTTTTTACTACCCCACCGTGATGTCATCACAGTGTGGGCGGAGCTGTCATGATGTTGTGGGCGGGGCCAAAGAAAAATAAAATAAAAATAAGCACGCACACACACATACACACACACACCCCTCAACCCACCTAGCCAAAACACAAACCCATAAAATAAATAAATAAATAAATAAATAAATAAATAAATAAAATACATTAAAATACCACCCCAAACACCACCCCACCCACCCCAAACACAAATCAACCAGAGCTTTTAAACCAGAGCTTAAAGCTTATTCTGGGGGGAACCAGTGAAAAGGTGAGCCCCAAAGGTGGTTCCCCTCAAAAGCTGCTACCAGTTCTCCGGGACACTGGGAAAAGTTACTACCAGTTCTGGCGAACTGGTGAGAACCTGTTACATCCCATCACTGGGTCCAAATGTTATCCGGTGTTTTACTGTACTTTATTGCATTGTTTTATCTTGAAGGAGTATAGCTTTTTCATACTGCTCTCTGGTTTGACAAAAATACAGTCAAACCTTGCATAAAGAGTGCCTCGCTTAAAGAGTAACTTGCTTAAAGAGCAGCATTTTCTCTGAATGTTCGCTTTGCTTAACAAAACCAACCAAAAACTCGCTTAACAAATAAATCGGGGTTTGCAATCCCCCCCCCCCCACAATTGGTCATTTATAATGGTGTTTCGCTTAAAGAGCATACTTGCTTAAAGAGCAGTATGCTCTTTAAGCGAGGTACAACTGTACACCAAGAGTTAGTGGACTATTATAATTTGGACCTAATGCTTGATTCCACCCCCACCCCCCTTTTGTATTGGAAATCCTGCAGAAAATAATTTGTCTTATTTTCAGGTTAAAGTTTTATAATACTAGAGAGTGTACATACTTCCTAGGAGATGAAAACAGTATTTTAAAATTTACTTTAGTACAGATGTAGGAGCCTTAGTAGAAGATATTAGAAAGGCAGAGCCTCTCATCACTGCATCACATAAAGATCGAGTTGTACATTTGATACTGAGGTTACAAGAGATGTTGGATCAACCAGTGGACCACAAGTTCTGTCTTTTTAAGGTAAGTGTCATGAGGAAATATATGATCTTTGTTTTCAGTAAGATAAATATGTAGACTGGTTGAACTATTCTTAGATAATAGACTCAGATGGTGACAGGAATAGGGCCATACAAGCAAGAAAAAGGCATGAGCAAGCTGATGTAGATGCTAACCGTTTTAGAAATATAACATTCTTAATATGAATTTCTTTAAAATCACAAAATAACCTTGAATTTTGTGTGCTCTGTCACCATCATTGTCACAAACTGCTGTATTTCCTTCCCACAGCCAGATGGCATTGTTGGATTGTCCTAAATTACTTATGGGTGATTTTAACAGAATATGAGCCAGAGCCAATGTCCTGTGGACATGCATTCTCTGGAATAGATTTCTACAGAAAATACTGCTGAAAAACTTCAGTGGAAATTTACTGGTACATAGAATTGTCACATTCATCAAGAAATAATTTGAAACGCTTTATGTTTTGTGTCTTTAGTGGACAGTTTGATTAAGTTGCTAAACAGTATACAGAGGCATAGATTTCCAAGATACTTGAGTGAGAATGAAAAATCGCAGGAAAGCTCTACGATCTTATCAACTGCCCAAAAGAATGGGTTAAGCCATCATATGGCATTTGCTTTCACCCAAACAACTCTAGTGCTACTCAAGTAAAGGATTAAGAAAGGCCTCTGGATCATCCCCAGTGCAATTTCTTCATTCTAATAGATGATGGGCATTGTAACCATGAAGACTGAACATTTGTGCTTAGGTTTTTGATTCCCTTTCCTCTGGTTACTCGGTTTACTAACTTGCCTCCTGTCTCTCTGACTTCCTATTCGGTTCAGTCTCTGTCATCCACCAGGGATAGATAGTTGGTGCTTTTTCCACAGGGTTGTGCCACTATCCCCAAGCCCTTGGAGAGGTATGGAATGGTATGTTGATGGGTCATTCCATGTTCATGTAATCCTTGTACCATCTCTAGATCCTTCTTATATTGGTAACTTGGTTCAAAAATCAACTAGCATGGATACATCTTTTACAGTATGCTACCTTTCACTGATCCACACAAGAGACAACTGTATTCAAATATGCAAATTCCAGTTTTACAGAGAAGAAAACTGAAATCTGAGTTTCCAGTGGTGGAAGGAGGGGAAGAAGAGGAATCATTTAGGTATCTAGTAAATAACTTGCAAAAAATTGTTATAAACAAAATGACTCAACTTCAAATGTAATAAAGGATATTTCTTTAATGGTTCAAGTAGTTGCTTGTTTATTCTTTAATTAACAATAGGCATGCATATTTTTCTCATCTGCCAGCAATAACAGATATCTGGAATATAATTTTCATATGAAGCCTTTCCATATGAGTCTTCTCAGCTTTTAAATTCTTCTGGGGAGGCTCTTCTCTTGGTTCCACCATTTTTCCAAGTTCTTTTGGTGAAGACAAGAGAGAGTTGTTGTCAGTGGCTGCTCAAGGCTTGGGAATGCACTGCCCAGAGAAGCTAAGTTGGTCCCTTCCGTTTGTCATTCCATCATCAAATGAAGACTTTTCTTTTCAGACAGGTTTTTAAACAGTAAGTGCAAGTTTCAGGAATGCTATATTTTTTAAACATAGAGATTTTAAAAATGTGTATATGATAGTTTTAACCTTTATTTTGATATTGACAAGTGCTTAATTTTTAAAAGATAGCTATTGTGGCATTTAAAAATAAGATCCTTGTGTAGTTTTAACTTGCAATCCACCTTGGGTTCCCTATGGGAAGAATGGAATGAATAAACAAATAACTAAACAAAAAAATGCAAACAAGATTAATTTTATATTTTCACTTCATAGCACACTGTAGCTGTCAGCAACACTTGGTGTAAACCAGGGATTCCCATCCTGTGGCCCATGGGCCAGACCTGGCCCATAACACCATTCCCTCCGGCCCATCACCGCCACTGCCGCAGTGGAGCAGGCATGTTTACGTGAGCTGTAATAGTGCGCAATAGTGCCCGTGGCTGTTGTAAATTGGAGGTGGGTTCATTTATGACAGCTGTAAATGTACCTGCTTCTGCTTCCGGGGGGCATGGTCAGGTCCGTGGTGTAAAAAAGTTTGCCACCTCTGGTGTAAACTATTCCTTTCTTTGCAGTTTCCTGCAGATATTTGTGTATGTGTATTTCCAGCATAATTTAACTTGACTGAGGTTTGAGTGTACCATGGTTTCAAAATACTGTTATGGCTTGGTGATTTAAGCTGAGCATAGTGCAGAGAAAATTTTCATTGTTAAGTACAATAAAAAAGAAAACAAAAACATGTTCTTGTACACAATCCAAAGTCAAGAATGGGTGATACACCACTCTTGTCTTTGTAACACCCAACTAAAGGACGACTCACAAGAGTAAAATGCTGGCTTGTTTGTGATATCTGGTTATTCAATAAATGCATATCTTGTCTTCAGACTCAAAAATGTAAGATAAAAGTACAGCACCTGCTTAAATCACTATAATTGTAAACTGTGGGACTTACAAATACTCAACTTTAACTCATGCACATTGACTGCAGTAATCTATACAAAGTTGAATTTGTGCCAATAAAAATGCTTAGACTATAATAAAAATAAGGAGTAAATTACATCACTTGATTTTCTTATTCTAGGTACTTCGGACACACATATTGCCATTGACTAATGTTGTCTTTAATAAATCTGGTTCTTGGTAAGTTTGGTTGTTACCATTCAGAGTGCATAATCTGAATGGAAAAGGCATGCTTAAATGTAATGTATTTACTTTTACAACCTTTAGATTATTGTACTGAGAGTTTTCATTACAAAAGATTATTAAGAGTAATTTTAGAACTGGAAAAGCAAAAACTGATTTTTTAACCAAAAAAAGACTGCTTTTTAAAAATTTATGAAACCCAGCAAAATGGCAATGAAGAGTTGTCATTAACAAAAACCAGGTTTAAACTAAAATCTTGTACCTATTGTTTACAGCTATGTTATCAGTCAAACAGTTAAAAGTTATAGATTGAGGCTGTAGTCATATGCATGATTAAATGGAAAGAAGCACCATTGAAATATGTTTTTTGATTCTGAGTAAGCAAGTATAAGATTGTACTTTCAGCCCATTTATTCTAAGCCATATAAATGACACTTAAAATATTCAAGTTTGCTGAGAGTATCATTTAGTTATACAATAGAACCCCGAACAACGTGATGACATGGTTCCACAAGTCATGATGTTGTTCGGTTTTTAACGTTGTTTGATACATTGATCGAACAGTGCTAAAAAAAAGCCCTGACGTCAGGGACAAACCACGCCGAGGCAAGGCTCGGCATTCCCCCCCCCCCGGGTAGGCACGCGATCGCGTGTCGTTCAGGGTTAGGGCAAGGTATGGGAAAGACCCCCGTCCCCTGCCCTAACCCCGAATGACTCGCGCGCGCATGCCCGAAGTTCCGAAAGTGTAAGGATCTTTACCCTTTTGGAACTTCGGGCGGCTTGGAGGGTTGCGCGGCACGGCGGCAGTGATGGGAGGATGCGGGAAGGTCCCTCGCATCCTCCTCTCACCAGCGCCGTGCCGCGCGTGCATCCCGAAGTTCAAAATTGTAAGGATCTTTACCCTTTTGGAACTTCGGGCGGCTTGGAGGGTTGCGCGGCGCCAGTGACGGGAGGATGCGGGAAGGTCCCTCGCATCCTCCTCTCACCGGCGCTGCGCCGCGCAACCCTCCAAGCCGCCCGAAGTTCCAAAAGGGTAAAGATCCTTACACTTTTCAAACTTCGGGTGCGCGGCGTGGGGCCAGTGAGAGGAGGATGCGAGGGACCTTCTCTCATCCTCCCGTCACTGGTGCCGTGCCGCGGAACCCTCCAAGCCACCCAAAGTTCCCAAAGGGTAAAGATCCTTACACTTTTCGAACTTCGGCCGTGCGCGCGCGGCGCCAGTGAGAGGAGGATCCGAGGGACCTTCTCGCATCCTCCTGTCAGTGGCGCCGTGCCGCGCAACCCTCCAAGCCGCCCGAAGTTCCAAAAGGGTAAAGATCCTTACACTTTTCGAACTTCGGGCGTGCACGCGCATGTCGTTCGGGGTTAGGGCAGGAGACGGGGGTCTTTCCCGTCTCCTGCCCTAACCCCGAACGACATGCGCGCGCACGCCCGAAGTTCGAAAAGTGTAAGGATCTTTACCCTTTCGCAACTCGAAGTTTCGAAAGGGTAAGGATCCCCGTACCCTTTCCAAACATCATGGGGGCGGGCGCTGGGGGGTGGGTTGGTTTGGGTAGATGTTCTACCCAATCCAACTGCCCCCCCCACGCTTGTATTGAATAACGTGAAAATCGCGTTCTTCGATACAAGATTTTCCCGGAAATCTTGTCGCGTTATTCGGTTTTCACGCTATTAGGTACTCGCATTATACGGGATATTACTGTATCTCAATTTCAACCTTTAGATTTTTTAAAATTATTTATATTCGGGACATTTTCAATCTATATGCTAGGTCTTGCTCATCAGGAGCTGGAAAAGAAATCATACACTACTAATGTAATATTCTAAATAATTTGCAGTCGTTATAAAATGTGTTTTTTATACCCCTCTTCTTAAAGACAAGGCTAGGAAAAAGAAAAGCTTTAAGATGGATAAAGATAGTCACAAGAACTAGTGTGGTGTGAGACTGGCATATATTAAAAATAGCATTCTACCTGTCTATTCTAGTTTTATCACTGGAAGTTATGACAGAACATGCAAAGTGTGGGACACAGCTTCAGGAGAAGAACTACGATCTCTGGAAGGACATAGGAATGTGGTATATGCAATTGCTTTCAATAATCCCTACGGGTATGCCACTTTTAAGAATTTTTCAGTAAATGTATGATCACTCCTGAAATGTGAATATGTTAACACTAGAATTTTTTAACCAGCTTTATCTGTTTAATATCTAGTTGTTTTTATTTTTCTTGGTAGCCTCTATTTTGCTTTTTTCGTCTTCATTGTTTAAAAGGAAGAATGATTTTTCTAATGAAAACAACTTTTTTAAAATTTAGAGACAAGATTGCTACTGGATCATTTGATAAGACCTGTAAATTATGGAGTGTGGAAACTGGAAAATGTTATTATACATTTAGAGGACACACGGCAGAAATTGTGAGTATAGGAGTATTTGGGGAAATTGTTATAATTCTATATAAATTCATATTCATTTTTCACATCACATTAAAATTTAGATTTGGTTTTTTTTGAATCTCATTAAACTGTTATTGACTACAATACTGATCCTAAAAATGCTACAGATAATTTAACTTATTTTATCTTTAATCAGTTGTGTTTTCTAAGCAGTTGCTGAAGGCAGTTTTTGCTGTGATTATTAAAAGCATATCAGACAAAACCAAAGCAAAACAAAAAATAAATAAACAAGGAAGACAAAAATGTGGCGCCTTAAAAACTGCTATATTTTAAGTGAGCTTTTGTTGATCAAGTCAACAATACAGAATATAGACGGACAAAGCTTGTTCTGTAAAAATGGTAAATGGTTAGTAGATAGATCACAACTGTAGATGCAACATCATCATTGTGGCATTACACATCTTTACTTATAATTGAGGCAATTATCTTCTGCCTTGTCTTTTTTTTTTAGTCTAGAGCCGTGGTTCCCAAAGGGGGCACATGCCCCACAGGGGCTCCAATTTGATTTTTAAGGGGAACAGTTTGAGACTACTGTAAGTGATTTCTTAGTGATTTCTTCCTCAGTACTTCAACTGTCCTTTCATTCTTTTATTTTTCTCTTTCATGGATGCCATGTTTTTGGGAAGCCTGTTTAGACAAAGTTAATGGCTTTTTAGGCTTCCTCCGCATGAATAGGAGTTCACTTTTTGAATAATAAGAATTCTGTGTCACAGGGGAGGGGGTGTGACAATCCACTTACACCCAAGTAGGACTTGGGCGTCCTCCAGCCTCCTGGTACTATGATTGTGTCTGATCCTGCTTCCTTGGTCCAGATCAGACCCAGCAGTTCAGGTGCTAAATACAGGTGGTAAGCAAAGGGAGCAGATGAAACTAGCATAGATTCAGGTAACATGAGCCAAGTAATCACTCCAAGTCTCTCCAGGTATTTAAAAGTATATTGAAATCAAAGCATAGTACAGAATAAAACTCACTGGAAGCTTAGAAAGCATTTCAAAACAAAGAAATAAAGACAGCTGCTTATTTAAGGGATAGCCCATGCCCGTCCCTCTAGGCTACAGGATTGCAGTTAGATCCAAGAGAGTGTCTCTTCTTGGCCCCCACCTTCTAGATTATATCTCCTTCCTCAGGGTTCACCTTGCCCTCCCCCCAAGGGATTCCAACCAATGATCTTACAGGATGATATGTCTATCACACATTAGGTTTCATTTCTTCCAAACCATGATGCCAACATTGTATACATACCAAACCTGGTATGAAGGGACTCCTACACACCAAATTCTCCATCTTGGCTGAAGCACAGAGTATAATTCATTTCGTCACAGGGGACATCAGGATTTTAGATATGCTTAGATGGAACATGGTCAAAAAAAAAAAGTTGGGAGCCACTGGTCTACAGCAGTGGTGGCGAACCTATGGCATGTGTGCCAGAGGTGGCACTCGGAGCCATCTCTGTGAGCACCTGTGCAGTCATCCCAGCACAGAGTTGCTCCGTCCCTCTGCCCAAAAGCCCAATGGGAGCACTTCCTTCCTCCCCCCAGCACAGAGTTCACCCCGCCCCTATGCCCAGCAGCCCAATGGGAGCATTTCCTCCCTCTCCTGTTGCCATGTTGGCACTTTGCAATAAATAAGTGGGTGTTGGGTTGCAGTTTGGGCACTTGGTCTCTAAAAGTTTTGCCATCACTGGTCTAGAGGCTAGTATTTTAGAGGCATAATATTTTTGTTGTACATGGAGCAAGTTATAGGAAATGTTATGTTTCCTCTAACTCAGCTCTTTTCTGAAGTAGGTTTTTATAAATTTTACTCCCACCCAATTTTTATGTTATTTTTCTAACTTAGTAACATTTTTAGTTCGTTTCACATTTTTTTATTAACTTCAATTGTTACCAATCACTTTTAGTATTGCTTTACATGTATCCTAAATCAGTCGTGAAGTAATTCTGTTTGTTTTTGTAATATGACTCAAGTTCAGATTATTATTTTTCTTTACACATTGTTATGAGCGCAATGATTGGTGAAAGAGCATTGTTATTTGTACTTGTACATGGTCTGAGATTAAGATTTCCACAATCTCAGCCACAATAATATTTTGGGCATTCACAGATGTAACCTAAATATAGTTCAATCTTGAATATGTGCCTTATTTGCTGCTACTTTCCCCCACATAAAATACACTGGAAAAACAGAGTACGTCTTGTACTGTATATGGTGGCCTTTGGTGGGCTATTTTGGTAACAACAAGGTGCATTTTACGCCCCAATGTGTATTATATGCCAGCAAATACGGTATGTCTTGGGGAATAATATGTATAATTTTTTATCCCAGGATGTAAAAGACAGCAAGCATCAACCAAACCACACTTTACAGATAATTGTTTCAGGAAGTGTTTGGATTTTACGATTTGACTCCTTTTTTGGTTTTTTACTATCTGTTTTTTTACCGATTAAATTCAGATCTCTTTCAATTATTACTTTTCCTGAACTGATTCAGGCTGTTTAATACTTTATCTAAAAATTTATAGTGACCTTTATTAACAGTATAAATAGATGCTAAAGTAATATGTTCTCCCCGCTATAAACAAAAATGTATCTACCTCTTGGTTCAGTCAAAATAGTGTCCAATAATGTAAAGGTGAGGATCATGCCAATACTACTACCACTCCTTGAGATTTTGAAGAGCTAGCATGTTGCATTTTACTGATCTTAGGTACAGGAAATTGAAAAGAAACAACTACTGTTTCTGTATTGTGCTTTCATTTTGCCAAGCGGCAAGGTGCACAGGAAATTAATAAATGTGAATTCTCTCTTTTATCTATCAGGTTTGTTTGTCATTTAATCTGCAAAGTACACTGGTTGCTACTGGAAGTATGGATACTACAGCTAAACTATGGGACATACAAACTGGAGAAGAAGTCATCAGATTAACAGTGAGTTGTAGTTCTTTAAAGTTCTGATGATGATTTGATGGTTTCCTAGGTTTAATTAAAAGAGTTATTTCTTAATTGCAAGCTGGAAAAGTAACAGGAAATAAATTTTCTAGACCTCTTCTCAATTGTAATTAAATAATGCTATACTTTATTTATTTATATACTGGCCCATTACTGCAAACTCTACTCTGGGCGGTTTACAGGTTAAAACTTAAAACCCCACAAAAACTCACATAGCAAAATACATTCAACAATATGGAGGTTCATAAGTATATCTCTGAAATTCATACAAGAAGAGAAAAGAACAATAAAAGTTGTGTTTGGTGGTGTTTAGTCTGAGATCTAAATAAAGAGGTTGCAGACTAAAGTACAGTCCTTCATATCCTTACCTTGGAGCAAGTTCCCTTAAACTTGGTGGGTCTTACATCAAATTAGATATGTACAGGATTGCATTGTAAACTATGAAATTTATTTTTCCTATTTCATTCATTACCACTACAGGGTGGAGTATCCTGCTTTGTTAATTAAAATGAAGAGTTTGGATCTAATCCAGTGTTTCCCAACCTTTGGTTTTTTGACTTCAATTCCTAGAAGCCTAAGTCAATTCCCCAAAGCACTGATAAGCCAATATACTGTCTTAGGCTTCCAGGAATTGTGGTCCCCCTATGAGACGTGAGCCCCACATTGGGAACCACTGGTCTAACCTATATATGAGACCATTTCCTTGATCCTTAAGCTTAAATAAGATTGCTCTCTTAAATGCTATGTGTCAATTAATGTGCTGACCCACCCAGGCAGCCACAGTCACTGCACGGTGGCTCTACACAGATAGTCTTGTTCGAGGATAGTCCAGATATCAAAGCCCAAAAGGTAAGCTGAGTTCTGTTTACCGGTAGTCCTAGTCAGTAGTCTAATCCAAAGGGTGTCCAGGGGCGTCAAGCCAAGGTCTTTTACCGGTAGTCCGAGTCAGTAGTCTAATCCAAAGGATGTCCAGGGGTGTCGTCAGAGTTGGCAGAGAAGTCAGGGTCATGACAGGCAGGCCAGGGTCTAGCCAGGCACTCTGAAGTCAAGCAGGATGTCAGTCTTCGCACAAGAGTTATACTGATGCTGGCAGGCTGCAAGAAGCTTGCTTATAAGTCTCTCAGCTAATTGGTATCAGCCAGGAGCCTTCTTTGGTGCTGTGCTCTAGCTTGCCTGCGTCTCAGGTGTAGCTGTTTCCTGGACCTCTCCCTGACTGAGGGCTGATCACTATCAGAGCCAGACTCCTGATCTGACAGGTCAGCTGCTAGGGAAAACAGACTTGGGCCAGGTGCAGGCTGAGATCCCTGGCTCAGGGCAGCCTCGGGCTTGGGTGCAGGCAAAATTGGGCTGGGCATAGGGAGTGCCTCCTGATCCAGGTCCTCTTCGGATTTGGAAGAGGGCTGGATCACAACAATTAATGGCAGTAAATAGTTATTATATTTGACTGCTAATGATATTTTTGTGGACATTATAGATTTTTATAATACAATTCAACTTTGGTTATGTGCTTAATTTTCATTCTTATTCCGTCCTTTCCCAAGGAAATGAGAGAGATATGTATAGTTTTCCGTCACAGTAATGCTGTGTGGCAAGTTAATCCGATAGATAATGATGAGCCCAGTGTCACCAAGATGGGTAACTTATTGACAGTCTGAACCCAGATCTCTCTGGTTTAAGTTCAACACTCTGCATTATGCATTGCTGCTCATTTTACTATTTATCTTGTTCATACATTTCTGACAATTTGATGAGATGTAGCAAGAATGAATCCCCTTTGGCTGCCCATGAGCTCCACCCAGGCATTGTGAACGAGAAATGATTGTGGAATTGTGGTCCAGAACATTTGGAAGGCCAGTGGGCCCTTATCCCTGAGGGATAGTAAATTTGGAGGCCTGTAACAGCTAGTGATCTGTTTTCTCTTGTGCCAGGACCCTGATTTCCTTTACTTCCCTGTGGCCTACTTTGCTTAGTAGGATTTTTTGTGCATTTTTACACTGTCTATATGTAAGCATAGGTTATATTAACTCTACTAATTGTATCTTCTTAAGATCTTGAAATCCTGTTTTATAAATTTAGGGGCACTCTGGAGAGATCATTGCACTTTCATTTAATACCACAGGAGACAGAATCATCACAGGTTCCTTTGACCATACTGTTGCAGTATGGGATGTTGGCACCGGCAGGTACTGTTTTAAACCACAATTTATTTTATATTTTACTGAAGTCTTAAAAGAATTTCACACATAAATTTTCATGTTCTAAATCTGCTATGCTTGGCTCATGTTTTTATTTTTTTGATACATTTTAGGTAATAAAGAGATTGTTAAAACCAGAATAATAAAAACTTCAGTGAATTTATTCCCCTGTGCTTCTCCCTAGCAATGGATATGAGTTTTCATTGCAAGAATTATGTTAACATTGCTCCATGTTGCCATGTTTTGCAGGGCATCATAGTTAAAAAATGGAGGATAATCAGCAAAATCCTCAGCAGATCCCTGCCAGCCAGGGCCTGACCGAGGAGGGATCTACCGAGGAGGGATCTGGTAACCTGGAACAGGGTTGCTGGGCGATTATCCGCAGAGGCAATGAGGGTGGTGAAATATTGACGTTTCACCACCCCTATCGCCACAAGGTAGGCTTTAATAGCAGCTCTAACCAGTGTTCGATCAGGGTCACTCCGGGTCTTCGCCCAGCAGTGCTCTAGACATCTCTTTGCCCGCTTGAGCTCCCTTAGTTCTTCAGTAAACCAGGGGAAGTATCGATGCCCACAGGCGCGGAGAGGCCGTAGTGGTGCAATCACATCCAAGGCCACAGTCAACCTCTGGTTCCAGAGGCCTACAAGAACCTCAGGTGAATCACATTGCTGGTCCAGAGGAAAACACCTCAGTTCCCTCTGGAATCCTTCCGGATCCATTAGTCGCCGGGGGCAGGCCCATTTAACTGGCCCTACCTCCCTGCGGTGAAGCCTCGCTGCCAGAAAGTTCAGGGTCACCAGATAGTGATCTGACCATGGCACAGGAGTAATGTCTAATTTCTGTAATTTCAGATCACTCTGCCACTGCTCCGACAAGAAAACTGAATCCGGGGTGTGGCCGCTGCTCCTTGTAGGGCCCTGAATTACCTGAGTCAGGCCCATAGCTGCCATTGAAGCCATGAACTCCCGTGCTACCTCAGAGCCCACCCCCAATGAAGGCAAATTAAAGTCCCCCAGGACCATAAGTCCTAGGAGCTCCAATGCCACCATGGAGACGGCCTCAAGGAGCTCAGGTAGGGAATCTGCTACCTTGCAGGGAGGCAGGTACAAGAGCAAGATTCCCAGCTGACCCTTTGGGCCCAAACGCAAGAGCAGGGCCTCACAACCTGGAACTTGTGGGGCTGTGGCTCTGGTGACTCCCAGTGACTCTCTGGCCACAATGGCGATGCTCCCACCCCTCCCCTTCTCCCTGGGCTGGTGCCAAATACCGAACCCAGCTGGACACAGTTCAGATAGAGGAACCCCGTCTTCAGGTGTCAGCCAGGTTTCAGTGATGAATGCCAGGTCAGCCCACTCCCCCAGGATAGAATCTACAAGCAGGGGGGGTTTCATCATCAGCAACCTAAGGAGGGGGTCACTCTGGACCATCTGCTCCGGAACCAGAGATGTAGCCGAGGGGCCAGAACAGGGAACAGATATTAAACATCTGTCCCACGTTCCCCGAGTGCGACCCGCTCCTTGGTACCCGCCATACTGCCCCATGCCCATCACAACACCAATTTGGCCCCCAGGAACTCCCACGTCGGCCCCAGACGACGTGATTGTTGTTTGATACTGCTGCTTTTGAATTTTGATGCTGTATTGATTTATTATAGTATCTTTGATTTATTTCTTAGGATGTCCTGATGTTTTGAAATTGCAATTGTTATTGGAGATATATACTGTATATATGATGTTTGTAATTTACTATGTGATATCTGTAATTGTTTTTATGCTATGGCATGTGCTATGTAACTGTAACTGTTTCTTATGTAAGCTGCCCAGAGTCGCTGTGCGAGTGAGGCGGCATATAAGTCGAAATACAAATACAAAATACAATTTTTTTTAGAAAGTACATAAAATATGATTTGAACCTTTTCCTGCACATTTGGAGGTTTGCAGACAGAGCTTAATGCCAAAGCTGCAATCTTCCACACACTGATTTGGAAAGACATTCCATTGAGAAATGATACTAAGGAAACATGCATAGCACTGTATTGAATAAGGAATAATTTAATCTGTGGCCTGTGGCATTTTTCTTAACCTAGTTATAGCTCTGTTATGAAGCATGTTTTACTTGAATTTTCCTTCTCTCTTTCCTGCCAGGAGAATGCATACCTTAATAGGACAGCGTGCAGAAATAAGTAGCGTGCAGTTTAATTGGGATTGCACTCTGATAGTTTCTGGATCAATGGACAAAACATGCATGGTAAGTTAGATCATCCTTATTAACATGGGGTAACATCCAGATTTTACTTTTCATATATGGATGAACTTTTGTCTGTGAAAAATTATTCATTTATGGGATGGGATCTGTCTGGTAGAAGGAAGTGAGGCCATTTCCCCTTCTATTGCAGCTGCCTGGACTCCCTGAAGATTGATTTGAAGACTTCTCCATGCTTCTAAAGCAATTTTTGGGAGGACACACATGGCTTTTTGGTGGGGAAAGAATTTACAAAGATGTTCCTCCTATTTTCTTTGGCAGAAACATCCTGGGTGGAATTTCACTCAGGGGATGCTCCAATTCAAAGAGAACCCAGTCAGTTGCATGTTCCTGTTCATAATGTGTGCAAGTTAATACTGTGATTTGTGTCAACTTCGATAAGACAAAATTGCTACTTTAGTCAACTTTTTGTGGCTATAGAATATGGTCAGTCTAAAATTAGCTTTTTATGGCAGTACTTCTCGCTTTGGTTTTTTAAAAAAGTTAGTTTCTGTTTTTACAAATCTCAGAGTCTCCCTAAAATGCAATTATCTTCCTACTATTTGTCAGCAGGCCCCATTGGTCATCAGTTTTGTTGACACTTACTGAGTTTACTGTTGGTAAGAGATACAAACATCAGAGAAGCAGAAAACAAGGTTTCCTTTGTCAGAAGCATCTAGCAACAATGGTCGAGGACAGGGTTGCCTGGCGGGCAGTGGTCCATGGGGTCGCAAAGGGTCGGAATTGACTGTGCGACTGAACAACAAAACGCAGTAGACTTGTTGTCTTTTCCAGGTGTTCACTGCTGCAAGTCACTGAATGCCTTTGAGAAACAAATCTTAGTTTTTTAAAAAATCATTCTTCTTCTTCCATGTCTAGGCCAGACGTGAAACTGCCAAAATGAAGGCACCTTTTGGTGAGTTCATTCTGTAGTTCCTTTCACCCAACCTAGTGTGAGAAAGATTAGTTGGCAACCCAAGGTTGTTGTTACCAGGGTACGCCCGATTGTGGTTCAAAAATACAACAATCTTTGAGAAGGCTCTTTCTGTGTACCCTACAAATGCACTGAGTAAATGTAAGTATTTTTGGGAAGTGTTTTTCCCCCATGTCATTTGTTAAGCACTGAAAAAACCTAATCAGCTTGCTTCAAAACCTGCATTTCAGCTGCTTAACAAACCTCCAAAGCAACATGCAATCCAATTTGCTCTGAGAAATAATTGTTAGCACATTGGAGATCTGGAGAATTGACCATACCCAGCTGCTTCTATGACTCTAGACAGTAGAATAGACATACAGTAAAACCCCGATTTACGAATGCCCCTACTTATGAATAAATCTACTTACGAATTGGTTCTGCTCTGAAATCCATGCATCGAGTTACGAACATGCCCCGATTTACGAATTAATTCTTTTCCCTCTGTGTTGCCTCCAATGAAGCAAAAACCACAATTTCCCCTATGGGTTTGCTTCAGGTTACATAATCTGATTCCCCAGAATGCATTGCACACATGCAGCCTTTCTGAGCCCTGTAGGTGGCAGTAGAGTGATTTCTTTGTCTGGAGTTTTGGCACCAAAATGGCTGCCTGTTGCTGTTTCTTGCTGGATTTTTCTGAGTTTTCTGTCAATTTCCAAAGCTTCTTTAAGGTAAAGAACAGAGTTTTTGCTTATGCATGCTTTCCTTTCAATGCTGCTGTTGTTTTTGGGTGGTTTGATTGATTTTTGGAGGGAAGGGGGACTTTTCTTCATCCCTATGAGGATTCATCGAGTTACAAACAAATTCAACTTACAAACAAGACCATGGAACTGATTTTACTCGTAACTCGAGGTTTTACTGTAATTCCATTAGATATCTCACTTACATCAGTGCCATGTCGTAAAAATATGTTACCTTATATGCAGGTGAAACACTGATTGATTTTCAGCAATACATTTGCAAGTGGGTCCCATAAATGAAGCGGCCAGTCATTTTTTGCTTGAATTATTGGCTTACTGCTTTCTCATTGCAGCTGTGGAATGCCATAACTGGCAAGCGTGTAGCAACTTTAACTGGTCATGATGATGAAGTATTAGATGTTTGTTTTGATTATACTGGCCAGCGTATTGCAACTGCCTCAGCTGATGGTAAGTAGAATTAATTAGTTGGTGTGGATGTCTAAATCTTGTCAGGTACCTGGGAGAACATTTGTGGAACAATAAATCATCATCTTTCCCAGCAAAAATGCTCCCAATGACCTGAGGACAAAAGTGACTCATGCTATTGCTTCATGGATAACTTAAAAATAGAGATCTTTGTATGAAAGTGAGAAGATGAACAATTCCTTCATATAAGAAGTGCTGTGGTGGGAGAAGGAAGAAGCTTGTTTTTCAGAGACAACTAAATATAAAGAGTCTCCATGACCTTACCAGTAGTTATCAGAAATTGGTAGAGATAAGGGTACCCATATAAATAGTCATTTTTTAAATGTTCCTGAAATATGGCATTTTATTTATTTATACTTATATCGCCGCGCACTTGCTATGGCGACTCAGGGCAGCTTACAGTCAGTAGCAACAGTGTCAGTATAAAATTGAATCACAGTACTTTGACTAAAATCAGTAAACTTAAACAGCTAAAATACACCATGTTAAAACATCTTTAAATGGTTAGACTAAAATCCCTAAATGGCATCTCACTGGGTTGTAATGTCTGCGCCACTCTTCCTTCCTACCCTGTATCATGATGATCTGGGCTGGAGAAACATTCAAACAATTTTCACATAGCAACTCATTCACCCAGCCTTCCCCTGGATTGTAAGGTATGAACCTGCACCCAATTCAAGCCTCTGTTCTCTGATTGCCACCGAGAATTAGATGTTTACTTTAAAACAGTTGTCACTGAGTTCAGAGGCATTCTTTCCCAAGTAAATGTGTTTAGTCATGTGGCTTCTCCAGTGTTTAGACAGCACTGCAGTGGCTTAGTGATTAAGACGCTGAGTTTGGAGACTGGAAGGTTGGGGTTCAATACCTGAGTGCTGCATGATAGATCTTGGGGACATGAAGGGAGCTTCATTCTGGCATCCCCTGAGCAGAGTTTCTCCAGCAAAAATCTTTTCAACCCAGAGTAATTTCTGATACTAAATTTATTTATTTCCAGTGTTTACCATGAGAAAAATAGAGCTTAATTGCACTAAACAAACAAACAAAAAATACTGTGCTGACTCAAATTCTTATTTTTTTTACTTAAGGATCAGCAAGAGTTTATAATGCAGAAACAAAAAAGTGTATTGCAAAACTTGAAGGTCATGGAGGAGAAATTTCAAAGGTATCTGTTTTATGTTGTATTTTTTTTCTCTGTGCTGATGTCCTGAGTAAGCCATATTGGTGTATATCAGGGGTGCCCAAACTTTTTAGGCTGCAGGCTGGTCACATGGTTTAGGGGGCGGTCATGACGGCCTGTGGGCCGGATCTGCTCCCCAACCCATAGTTTGGGCACCTCTGGTCTATATGTTCAGTTTTAGTAGTTTTGTTTATAAGATCATTTGATCTCTTGACACTTGAGCATGGTACATAGAAGCAACACCCCTTTTCTTTGCTCTTCCTTATAGAATTTTTGGCCTTTGGGTCTCTAGTGTGGTAGATATAGCCAGTGGCCAATAGTTCTCTAATGAAAGCTTTCAGTGCAGAACAGAACAGATTGCAGATGGGGAGTACAGCACTCCCATTCAATATGATCAAATGTATCCTTTGGAATGTATATTCATGTAAGTAGGCAGCCAATGCAGGCATTTTAATTAGAGGCTCAGCTATTAGGTTAGTTGACACTTTCATCTTCGACTGCCTTTTTACATGTACATTGAGTGGCATTAAATAACATTCTTTGAAATGTTCCAGGAGTAGTATTCAGTGGGAGTTTTTCAGATATGTTAAGGTTTTTTCTCATAAGAAAGGTAGTCTCAGTTCCACCTCTCTTACATCCTTTGGTAGTAGAATTTTAAAGTAACCAGATGCAGTAGAAGAGCGTCTCCTTTATATTTTATGAGAAAGAAGCAATTTTGGCATATTTAACTTTCTGACACCTTAGGATATTATGAAATACTGAACTGTTTCTCTGTCAAACCTCTCTTTAACCATTAAAGGTACAGAAATCTCATCTAATATTGCCCTTCCCTGCCATATATTAATGTTTTATTTTATGTTGGAAGACTGCCTGCCTTGCTGTTTAGCTAGTTTTTATCTGTAACATCCAAAGAGGGTTGTGCTAAATTGCTGAACCAAGAATACTAGCTGTGTTCATATATTTGCCCTTTGATTTCAAAAAGTGGATTATCTATCTATCTATCTATCTATCTATCTATCTATCTATATCTATCTATCTATCTATCTATCTATCTATCTATCGACACTCTCTCTCTCTCTCTCTCTCTCTCTCTCTCTCTCTCTCACACACACACACACACACACACACACACACACACACTGGGACTGATGTTCTCATCACAGTTCAAGATGAAGCGGTCCTTGTATGTGCTGATTTTTACTAGTTTTGGCTAGGAATGTTCTGCAGTTTAATTTTCTGAGAGTAGCAGTGGTTTGAACATTTTGTTGCATGATTAAAGGAAACATTAGTGTCTGTATGATTTAATTTGGCAGCATATTGGTATAATTAAATCCAGTATAATTAGTATAAAAGTACATGGGCCCACAACAACCGCCTGAGGGAGAAGATTCCATGGCCTGGCAAGCGGCTGAGAACATTCCCCCCTCCTCTGGGCCCACAACAACGGCCTGCAGGAGAAGATTCCATGGTCTGGCAAGAGGCTGAGGACCTTGCCCACTCCTCTGGGCCCACAGCAATGGCCTGAGGGAGAAGATTCCATGGCCTGGCAGGTGGCTGAGAACATCACCCCCTCCTCTGGGCCCACAACAATGGCCTGAGGGAGAAGATTCCATGGCCTGGCAGGCGGCTGAGAACATCGCCCCCTCCTCTGGGCCCACAACAACGGCCAGAGGGGAGTTAGTCTGTGTTGTGCTTTTGTTGTTTTGTGAGGATGTATGATTGTTACTGTACTGTTGCTGTTTTGACTGCAAACTACTTAAGAGCCCAAAATGAATATTCCAGGGAAACTATGCAGGAGTATGAACTAGAAGCGTGATGGCAAACCTTGGTACTCCAGGTGTTCTTGGACTTCAATTCCCTGAACTAGAATGTGCAAGGGCTAAGTGGATAAATTTATGCCTTTTAAAAATAATTTTCCTTTTTTTTAAAGATCTGTTTTAATCCTCAAGGCAGTCGTATTCTTACAGCCAGTTCGGATAAGACAGCTCGGCTTTGGGACCCCCAGACAGGGCAGTGTATTCAAATACTTGAAGGCCACACTGATGAGATATTTTCATGTGCTTTCAACTACAAGGGCAATATAATTATCACAGGTAACTAATATCTTGTCTAGAAAGTGTATTACTGTATTACTTATTGTTTTATTCAGGTGTTAGACAAATAGTGATGAATAAGTGCAAAGCATAGTGGAATAAATGGAGTTTCCCAGCAATTTCTGTCTGCTGTCGCCAGACTATTGTATCATTTTAGTACATATTTTGTTCAAACTGTATCCTTGTGTTTTTGGCATATTGTTTCTCCAAACTGAGTTCCTTCAAATTTTTCTTTGACTATTCTTTGAACAAGTGAGTGAATGTTTTCGGAACTGGACAGTTATTAATTTGTCCATGTACATGAATATGTAGAAATGGATGCATTAAAGCAATCCTCAGATTTCCCTAGCCACTCATACTTCTGTCCTAAGCACATTTTATTTTAAAAGTCCCTTTTTCTGATCGTAATTTCCTTGAGCAGATTTATTGATGGTGATCCACTGATTAATATTTAAAAAGAGGTGGAGTAGGGGAAAGCTATTCTACAACCACACTGAAGATGCTTTCTGTATTATTTCAACACAAAATTTTAGAATTTCTAGGTAATGTATGCCATTAATGCATCTTCAGATGAGGACTGGAATCTGGATTTGCTATTTTTTCCATGACAGAGACTCTGTATCTGTAGATTAACTGCATTAAAGGCAAAAATGTGTTAATAGTAATGTGGTGCTAAAGAAAGCATCACCTGAATTCTGCCCACTGTTTTACTGTTTAAAGGCCAGATTGTCTGAAACTCTCTTATTCTTATCTAACCAACTTGGTCCATGTATCCCTATGTTATTTTCTATGAATGGAAATGACTCTCAAAAATATTCAGTCAGAAGTATTCTCTAGATATTTTACCTGAAGTCTCTTAGACTTGAAATAACTAAAGTTGAAACATGGGAGACTCATTATGGAAAGTGTATGTTGTTCACCTAAGCTATAGGTTTACTGTTTCCAAAAGAAAAATTGTCTCCAGAATCAACTGGAGAATACTGTATATTTTGGATAGGTAAGTAGAGCTTTAACCTTAATCACCAATAGAAGTGAAAGGGATCAGCATGTATGAAACAAAGCAAAATACTATTGATTCAGCATGCAAATGCCTTTGGGAAACTGTTATTTATACATTATAACTATACGAATTACTCTTTAAAAATAAATCATTCTTTTTCATTTTAGGTAGCAAGGATAATACTTGTAGAATATGGCGCTAATTGAAGACCGTTTCTGACTCAACTTTCTAAATACTTTGATACAACAGGTTTTACTTTCACAATAACCACTAAGCTCTTCTTGTGCCTTTTTTTTCTGTTCTAGACCTTATTGAAGTAGACATTATATGAAATTAACAATGCTACCTAATCATATATTTAATAAGCTAGTTGTGAGAAATGACGTTCTTTTCTTTTTAAGGTTTTGTATTCCAATTTGTGTAAGAATGGGGAGATGTATCATTAAGTTAGCAATTAAGATATGGATGCATCTCACATTTTTAGTTGGATTCTTTTTGTGTATTTTGTGTATTTAATAAACATTAATAAGCAGTAAGAAATTGTGATTCTTTACTAAACATTAGAATGTATTTAAACTCTGTTAATATACTGAGGACTGATAGAGGCAGTATCCTATTAAAATCTGATCTAAAATTTGCCATTAGTGGTTATTAAATATTAAAAACCATAAACTGACCAGTTAAAACAAATTAAGTAGAACAGATAGTAAACAGCTGCTAAAATTCATTGTCACTGACAGAAGACATACAGTTCATGCTTGAGAGAAAAAATGAATAAACCAGACCATACACTAGTGATGCAAATCTTTTAGAGACCAAGTGCCCAAACTCAACAGGCTACCGTCTACGCAACAGAGGGGTGGGGCGAACTCTGTGTTGGGGGAGGGAGGAAGTGCTTCCATTGGGCTGCTTGGCAGAGGGGGAGGGCAAACTCTGTACTGGGGCAACAGCATGCGTGTCCACAGAAAGGGCTCTGAGTGCCCCCTCTGTCACGCGTGCCATAGGTTCACCATCACTGCCATACACTATGAAGCATATAAATGGGAAGTAAAGAGTATATGTCAATGTTTTATTTTTCTTAATTAGTTGCAAAGAAATAATGCTTTGCTTTTTACTATTCCATTAGAATTATGTGAATAATTTACTATTATAAGTTATTTGTAGCACTACATAGCGCTAGTTTATGCATAGACCTAAGAGTAGTATTTCAGTGTTATAATGGAAACTGGCACAAGCCTCACGCCTCTGTCTTTAATGCTGCACTGAGCTCTGCATAAAGAGGTCTTTGCTGCTCTGAGATAAGAGTTACAAGAACTAGGCCTCTCTGAGAGGGCCTGGCCAATAATGGAGGTAACCTTCATGGTGGAGAAAAAGGATTCTTGTCTGTATCATGGTTTTCTGCTTAGGCTGCCATGGCTGAATGAGTCATGACTCCAATTTATTTTTCCGTCTGGATCTGTTCACTACCATTCTAAGCTGTTTTTTTTAAAAAAAAATTGGGCAAAGGACCCAACTAATTGCCTCTGTGTAGGTATACCTAAATATTCAGATGCTATTTTAGTACTGACAAAAAAGCTTACTGTACTTCCAAATATTTTTTTAGTCCCAAATTCTTTTTCTCTAGTGACAGACTGCATTTTCTGTATTGTCCTAAAACTGTCAAGCTGAATGACACTCTATCCTGACTTTCCTGTTCAGCATTACCCTATGGATTTTCTGATATTATGCATGCTTTACCTCCCATGACAGCTGTGAAAGTCCCAAGCATTAGATCTGGTACTAAGCAAAGCATGGCACCCTTTAAGTCCTGGAAAGCAAAGCTTCATGCTTTTCCAGTGCACAGCCCACAAAGGCAAATAGTTTTCTTCAGAGAGAAGCTTTAGCTACAAGGACCTAATAAAGTTTCAGTATAAGAGGTGAAGGAGCATTCTATGCTGGGCTGCATAGCTAGAGCTGCAGACAATCTAAATATATGAGCTGGAATAAAATAGCTTGGCTTGTTTTTTAGATAAAAAAAATCAAAATCAAATAATTGTTTAATTTAAAAGGTGTTTCCCTTTAAAACATCTTTTAAAGTAAATTCTATCCCACAGCAGTCCATTATATATTTTTGGGTGATTATGCAAATTCATTCCAGATTAACCCCGCCCCCTTTTCATGTCAAATCATGGAAAATCCAACCTAAACAATGTTACAATTTTTGCTGCAATGAATTTAACATGGATGTCTTTCACAACTTGTTGATGTTACATTTTTCTCCTTTTGACCTATACCTTTTAAAATTTGGTTTCTTGTAGGCCCTTCTTCAATAGCTTTCATAAACTTCATTTGTATTTGTACCATGTGTTCTGACAATACTCCAGTCAATCTTCAAAAATGGTAACTGCTCAGAACCTTTAAAATTGAGATCTTCAGGATAAACTAACATTAATATTCCATGAATATTAACTTTGTGTCCAGTTGGTACTGGACAAGTGAAACTTTTTAAGAAGACCATATTATTTAACATAAGGCTCTGGGTTTTTTGTTAAATAATTGGAAGACAATGTTACTCATTCAGAAACATTTGGAATTAACTAGCCTTAGGAAAACCAAAGAGGACATAGACTGTTAACACAAATTTATTTCAGATCTATACTAAGAAGAAACGTACATAAAGGAATTTCATAAGACAGTTACATGGCAGCTATGTTACTTGTGCTTGTAAACATTTATTTTACCACTGTGAAAAGTCTGTATAACTCACAACTAACTTGCAATGATCTGAAAAAAAAACTTTTCAAGCAATTAAATTTCCATCTTTAATACTTTGTAACTTTATTTGAGAGAGGTATTGAATGCTCAGAATTCTTGGCATACTTTTTGGATAGTGACACTTCTCAAGAGTAGAGCTAGGTGCTGTTCAGCCCAAGCTATTACCAGGAGTAAACTGGTCTTTCTATTAAAAATAGCAATCCTTACCTTTTTAAAAAAATTGTAAAGTAACTGTAATGTTTGCAGTGTTGTTTGCAGTTTGAAACAGGTTAAAATGTCAGCAGATTTCTCTACTGAAAGCATGCATGCATGGAAGCTGATTCCACAGGAGCAATGGTGGCAAAGATGTCTCTTCATAATTTATTTAAAATTACTCCAAAATAGTGCGTAAACATTTTAGATATAATATAGAATTATACACTCTGGTAATTAAAATAAAAATACACCTTTCATATTTTACTGAACATACAAGCAGAATCGCTACAAAATCAAATGTTTATAATAGTCTTTTTTCCAAAATAGATACGGAATACATATAATTTTCAGTAGTATGGAATTAACTGCATTGTGAAGATTACTGTTGCAGAGGATTTGACAATGGAGATTAATTGAGTAGATAATGAGCTGAAGATTTTGCTATAACACAATTCTCTTTCTTGGCTTAAAAGTCATCCCGAATCTTTTGGCTGGTGTTAAAGAATGTTTACGTATGGGTGTGAAAATCATTTGAAGCTCAAGGTGCTGGTATTGCATGTTGACAAACTAAACCTTTCTTATAATGGAAACACTCATTTGTACTGCATCCTTAATATATAAATAAAAAAACTAAAAAGTTAAACCTTTGTGTGCATTTCCATTAGTATAAAAAACCTTCAAAGTTACATTCTTTTAAGGAAGGTACAGTTTTCAGGTTGCTCTGAAACAAAATGACTTTAGTAATCTTACTGACAGTAATTGAAACTCACAGCCACATCTCCTACATACTTATTTAGAGTAAAGCTCCACTGAACTCAATGGGATTTACTTTGGGTCAAATATGCATAGAATCAGATTGCAAAATTTGTGTAGTAACTTTGATCTTCCAAAAAGGTTGTTTATTTAAAGATCACAAGGAACTTTACAAAGGACATGAACTGCTATTACAAATAGCCAAAAGTAAAGCTCGGAAGTGCCGAAACTTGCCCAGAATCTCACAACAAGCAGCTTATGACCTGTCCTATAGTACATTCAGTGGAGCATACAGCCTCTGTTAGCTGCAGAAAACAATAACAACAGCATAAGTTTTAAACACCAGTATGAAAATCTGCAAACCTGAATTTATCTCAGCAGAACAGATATGTCTCCTGAATGGCTATAAGCTTTTAAAAGGAAATTTCAGCAGCTGGTAATGTCATTTCTTTGTGGCACTGTTGAAAAGCTCAGACTCCTCTTTTTGCTTCTCTGGAGTAATCTGAAGACATAATTATATCGAATTCATTGCGAGGTATATCCTACAGAGTCATTTGGCTAACATTCCACAAGCCACTAGAGTTGCTAAATCACAACATACTGGGGCTTTTGAAAAGAGAGCAAAACCTTTGTGCAATTCCAGTGCTAGTTGATACATCTAGCTAGCAGATATTTAAATATCTGTAATTACGATAAACATTCTTTTAAAAACAACCCCTCAGAAAAAGTTTGCTAGTTAAAATATGTACTTTCTGCAACAGCACATATTAAAACATGAACTAACTGCAAAACAGATCTTTGCTTTCTCTCCACCACACCTCTCAAGCAGATTGGTGCATTGGCAGCATTTGTGCATTTCTGTTCAGTTTATGTACTGATGTTTTGAAAAAAGGGCCACTCACAAACCACTGCCACTTAAAGGGGGTTAAAAATGAAAATGAAGCATGTAGCAAGGTTTCTTATCCCAGCTCGAGAAGCCAGTCAAAGAGGCTTGGAGTCAGCTCCCTTTTTTCTTCCTGAAGCTTGCAGAATTCGACCACAGCATGAAAGATATCACCCACTTTCCAAGACTTCTGGTGGACAAGCTGCACAACATCTAAAAACTGAAGGAAATGAGCTGGTTTTAGAGATTATATCTGTTATATTCTCCCTGTTTTGTGTAATAAAAGAAGCAAAAAAAAAAAACCCTCATATACTGTTAGAATACTGCTTTAATTGTTCAGTATTTAGTTCAGAAACAGATGTTAGAGATAGTTCAAAATCTGATTTAAAACCAATTTAAATTTGTAGGAAACTGATTTAAGCTGTTTTGTAAAATCTGACTTCTAAGATACTTCATGCTTATATCCTGAAGACCAATCACTAAAAAACCTACCAAAATAATTTGCATACTTCCAGTGATGAGAGAAACTCCTACTATGATTCTCAGATGGCTGTGGTAGCTAAGGATTTTAGATCCTTATGGTCTATCCCCATCATCTGTTTTTCATTGCGCTGTCTGTAATACTGAGTGATGACCTGCACATGCGCTTGAGCTGTCACTATTGTCACTTCTATCATCTTCATTCCAACTCTACTTATTAAAATCCTTTGAATACATTCAACAAGCAAGTGACAAATATGTCAATCAAGTCTTAGAACGTGTGCATCATGCAGAACTGAGGAAAAGCTGATTAGAAAGGAAGAGAACCATCAGAATATAAAAAGTGATTTGTATTAAGAGTCAGCTTCTGGTGGCTGAAGAGTTCTGTTTAAAGAAGATGTTTCTATCCAATTTTCAGGCATCTCTCCCCCTCTATACCATGTGTGTCCCATTTAGCTAGATCTTCTGATTCCATGTTAATATTTTTACAAGGGTGAGGGAAGTACATCAGGGGCCTTTGCAATTCTGCACAATTTCTGGTGTGACAAACTGAATGCAGACATTTGTGAAGCCAGGAGCTTGACATGTTCACTCTTTGTTGGCTACAAGTGGAGCTGAATAGAATGAAAGAATCAAAGCACTGGTGATTCAAATGTCTTTTAGTGAATATGAGATAATCTGTGCTGATATAGACAAAAATATGGATCTTCTAATGAGTATATTTCCCAAACCTAATCTTATCAGTTCTTATTGAAAGAGGAGAATTTGTATTAATACATGGAAAGAAAATAGATCACATTTCAGTTAACCTGCCTCATTTTCCTAATTTGTTTGCTACTCTCAACTCAAGTTTTCACTAAATACAATTATCTCACACAGGGTTTAGTGATTCCTGTGGCTTGCTACAAAAGTGCAAACAATTAAAAGTCTAGAAATATCATTTAAGCCAGTCTTACATCCCATGGATGATGGGAAGTATATTATAACACAACCGGAGTGTACCAATTTAAGGAAGGCTATTTTAAGCCATCTTGGACTGAAATGACATGGGCTACAAATGTTTTAAGTAAATATGAACAGATCATGCCTTATGCAGAGGAATTCTCCCTCTTGCCTCCACTGTTCTGTTCTGTACACAGCAATGCTGCATAAATGGAAAGAAGGCCATAGGAACGGAAGATACTGTACTTTATAAGTACCAAGGACTTGCATAGAAGTAACTGAAATGTTGGGTCTTGACCACAGATCACAAAATGGGCTTTCAAAAATAACTCCTCCAGAAACATATAGAGCTGTCATTTTGTTTAACACTTTCTAAAGCAAAACGTTTGGGTATCATAAACGTCATTTAGACTACATTCAGTAAGAATGCCCAAATTCTGTCCCATTACAGAAATAGTTGTCAGCTTTGGCATATGGCTTTATGCCAATTGCAAAAACCTACCAGAGAAGAATGAAACAAAACTGCATGCCTAGTTGAACAACTTTAAAATATGTATTTAAGTTTAGAACATCATATGTAACTAGTAAACAGTTCAGTCAGCTTTGAGGCATAACATTTCCTCATGCATTTTGTAAGTGGAGTGATGGAGAATGAGAAGCTTAATTAGATATTGATTTTGAAAAGCAAGAAAATGAGATTTCAATTTCTAACCCAAAAGAAAAGTTGGACCTGGATGTGCAACGTGATGATGACCATCACTCAGTAAAATAGCCGTGGCTGCAGTGACTCAGTGGTTAAGAAGCTTGCCTTGTTAGTTGGAAGGCCGGCAAGTCAGCAGTTTGAGACCCGGGTACTGCATGATAGATTGAGTGCCCATCTCTGTCCCAGCTCCTGCCAACCTAGCAGATCAAAAGCAAGAAATTGCTAGTAGATAGAGACCACTTCGTTGGAAAAAGCTCTTGGGGACATGAAAGGAGTCCTCTGAGTGGAGTTTCTCCAGCAAAAATCCTTTCAACCCAGAATCATTTTTGAAACAAAATTATTAGTAAAATAACAAAGCACAAAAATTGACAATGTAATATCCCCGCCCCCCGTTGCTTCAAAATGTAAAGGAAACAACATTTTGATACAAATTGAAAATTAGCATTTAATTATTTTAAAGAGTTATTGTTATTTTTAAATTATTGCCACTGTCAAAGATTTTCAGGCCTTTTAGAGACCAACAACCAAGTTTTCCAGGAGACTTTCATCAGGGATAGTTCTAACAGTTCCACAATTCTTAATTCTCACCTCTCTTCCAGCAGCAGAATAACATTCAGCTGCTTCTGTGTCTAGGCCAGATGTGAAACTGCCAAAATGAAGCCATCTTTTGGCGAGTTTATTCTACAGTTCCTTTCGCCCAACCTAGTGTGAGAAAGATTAGCTGCCAACACAAGGTATGCCCGATTGTGGAGGCTCTTTCTGTGTACCTCAACATTCAGCTGAACTAAAATATATCCTTGTAAAACAGCCGTTGTGTTACGGGGGCTACATTACATATTACATACTAGTCTAGAAGTTGGAAGATCCAGCTCCTCTTGCAGCTGTAAAGCTCCTTTGATGAGTTTGCTAATCAAATTGGTTTCTCTCTCTCTCTTCCTGGTCTCTTTCACAAGGTTGGTATAAAAATAAATGTGAAAAAAGAGAGACATACACATGACTCTGAGATGAGCTCTCTAGAGAAAGGAATACTGGTTTGAGAGCCACTGTGGTTTGGTTTGGAATTTAGAAGATCAGGGTGTAATCCCCACTGAGCTGTGAAGCTCATTATGGAAGATATGCATCAAGAAAACATGGTGCTGTTATTCCTGCAAGATACTGAAAAGACATACCTTTTCAAGTCGATTTTCCTGAGATTTCTTAAAATAGATAGTGGGAATCCCAAGTTCGGATGCAGCAATCCACTGAAGAGTGGCACGCAATTCTGCATCTGAGCACTCTGGCTCCATGTCAAAATTGATCACCAAGAGGTCCTTTTGCTCTTTAGATGTTGCCACACATAAACTAGAAGTAGATTCTGAAGAAAGAGTGACACCGTCATTTTCATTGAATTAAGCCAAATGATGTAAGCAAATCGAGTTCCTATCCACTATTTTGTGATGCTGTCACTTACCTACACTCTTTTCTGGCTCTTTTTTATGGAATGTGATTTCTTCTACTATCTCACTTTAAAAAATAGAAGGGGAAAAAAGCATTATAAATAACTTTTATACACAGCTTGAGATTATTTCATGGAAACTGAAATAGTTTCATAGACAGCCCTGATGTGTTACAGCTTTATTACAACATTAAGAGAAACCAGTCTATAGGGCACAGTGGGAATGTAAGACAAGACTTTAGTGGCACCCATTCCCAGGTTTTGAAACTCTTTGGCCACGAAGGGCCGTCTGATTCCATTTTGCGTAATAAATTTATACTTAGTCATGCTTTTGGTCCAGACTTGTAAACAGATTTTAACTGGCTGTTTTGACTGATTTTATGTATGTTTTATCTGATTTATTTTCTATTTGTCACTTATGTTCTGTTGTATTTGTATTATCCCTGTTAGCTACCTTGAGCACTATTTTGGTGGAAAGCAAAAATACAAGTTTAAAAAAAATAAAAAGTGAAGATATACATCACTATTTAAACCAGGGGTTCCCAACCTAAGGCCTGCAGCCCCTGGTACCCCTGCATGTACAGAAAAAGCATCCTAGAAGACTGTGGTATTTTTGAACCATAATCGGGCATACCCGAGGCAATGGCAACTTTTTGCCGGCTAATCTTTCTCACACTAGGTCAGGCAAAAGGAACTGTGGAATGGATCCACCAAAAGATGGCTTCATTTCGCAGTTTCACATCTGGCCTAGACACGGAAGAAGTTTGAGTTATAAGCAGTGGTGGGCATCAGCAGATTAGCAGAAATTCTGGCTGTCCCTGTCTACCCAAGTTTTGAAATAAAGTAGTCCTCATTCTGGTGCAGCACAGGTCTTCCCCCTGGCCACACCCATCATACCATGCCCACAGTGTGGTAGTAATTTTTTTTGGGAGCCTATCACTAGTTACAAGGCATCATCACAGTTCAGGGCGGCTGCATCCAATGTTGCAACAGCCATCACCAGAAGAGTAGCATTTCTAGTTAATCAAATGGGTTTCAATGTCAGAACACCCAGAAAGGCCTTTCCCCCACTACTTTTCCTGATACACTCTTTAAGATGTCCCTTCATTGTCACACGGCGAGAAGCCATTTCCTTGACCTACCTGTGTAGATGCTAAGAAAAGAACAGAAAATTAATCTCCCATGGCTTTGGAGGGGAGGTTTAGGAGCTCTGCCTCATAAAGATACATTTTCCAGGGTCTGGATTTGAATGCAACACTGAGCTAATGGTTTGAGGTTTAAGGGCATGTTTGGAAGCACACTGTTCTCAGCTGTGGGGTAGAGGATTAACAGCCACTGGGAGGCCACAAAGCTAGGAATAACCCTACAGCATGAGGAAAATCAACTTGGAAGCCAGAGGAGTCTGCTGCTCCATCCCCTAGTGTAGGAGTTTTCAATCTTTTAAAGCCGGGGTCATGCTCCTTCAGACAACTTTGGGGGCTAGATGGCCATTTTGCCCTTCCTCCAGCACGTGGCACTTCCTGGTGAGAATCCCTGCAGCAGAAAGGAAACTCAAACTTGACTTGGGACTGTGGATCCTAAAGAACATATGTTTTGTCCACATCCATTTTTTTTGTTGTTCAGTCGCACAGTCGATTCCGACCCTCTGCGACCCCATTGACCACTGTCTGCCAGGCACTCCTATCCTCCACCATCCCCCTCAACTTGCCCAGCTCTTTGCCCATTATCTCTACAATACCATCTAGCCGTCTCATCTTGGGCTGTCCCCTTCTTCTTTTGCCCGCAACCCTTCCAAGCATCAAGGCTTTCTCAAGTGAATCCTCTCTTCTCATTTGATGTCCAAAGTACTTTAGCTTCATCTTTACTATTTGACCTTCTAAGGAGCAGTCAGGGTTGATTTCTTCCAAGATCGACCTATTTGTTCTCCTCGCTGTCCAGGGGACTCTCAAAACCCTTCTCCAACACCACATCCATTAGCAAGCAGTTTAAATAAAGTCGGCTTATTTATTTATGGGTGACTATTTGAGGTATGTATTATATTATCAGAGATTTCTGAAAGTAATGTGCTACAGCATTTTTGTTTTAAAATTTGTTTTGTTTATTCTCTGATATGCCTGAAACACAGACTAACATGGCTACTATTTCAAAAAATTCTGAAAGTAAGTCGTGGAAAAAAGGACCAGGTACTTGTATTTTTAATAATTGCATGATAATGATGAACCATTATTATTATTATTTATTACATTTGCTACCCCGCCCCAATTGGGTGAACCCGACTCTGAGTGGCTTACACCAAGGTTAAAACATAGGATAATCTATATTAATGCTATTTATAATTAAAACTTAATGTTAACTCTAAAAATCATAAAAAGTTAAAACAGTGTACCATACTTGTAATAGTTGTATATTTGATTGGTGACAGTTGCCATGCTACATGTGAAGAATTTCTGCCCTCTGCACAACTTTTTAAAGATGCAGGACCACCTTCATTTGTCACATGGCCATCCTGGTGGTTAACCATCTTTAGAACCATTTGTTTCAAAGGCGGGATAAAAATGAAAATATGGTGCTCTAAGTCTAATGTGTCTTGCATTGACACTTGTCACTGACTGTGATAACTGAAATGTGTATTTCTGGCTTATTACACTGCAGATGGACTAGGGATAGGGAAAATCCCATGAACTCCGAGTTTGTACCTGCGTATTTAGTACATGATGAAAGGCTAAGTCATTTTACTGAGCCTACCATAAAAAGTAGGTAAGTGCTTTGGTTATTCTTTATTGTCCATTAAATGATGATTATCCACCCTGGAACAGCCAAACTACACATTTGTACTGTCAGTGGAGAGATTTGCAAGGCACTTAAGACAACAGCTGAAAAGTGGAAGGACAAACAATGAACGCTTGGAGTCACTTGGCACATTCTGCATGATGAGAATGATTTTCAGCTGAAATGGAACAGCACTTTCCAAGATCAGATGTCACCTTAACAGCTACTTACTTAATCATACGAGAAGATGACATGTTTTCTTGATAAATGTCCAGGTCCATAATGCCAAGACTGCTAGTGGTACTGCTGTTGCCATTGCTGACAATGCAAAAATGTGAGTGTTAATGCCAGTCTGCACTAGCATGTGATTGAACACATTGTTAATCCAAAGTGACAGACAGAAGTGCTGGTTTTCTGTCTCACGGAAGGAAAACATACAGTTCTCTGCTTGACTCCACAAATCATTGACAGCAAAACAAAACATGTAGATGTACAGAATAAAAAATACATGATGGTAACACATCTGATGAAGTCTCAAACTGGCAAAGAACCAAATTTGTTATTAATTTGACATGGCAAAATGAAGACACTATTTTAGCTCATCGTCTTACATATCAAGAATGTTATGTAAGGGCTAGTCACACATGCATCAAGTTTACTTGATGCTTCAACACTTGAGACAGGCAGTACATGTATGAACTGCATCCACTGAAAAGTGTTTTCTTTTAAACGTGGTATTTGAATTTTGATGTCTGTTTTAGTTATATGCCAGTTATCACTTGATGTTGCAGCTATCGAACAGTTTTTAAAAAATAACATACTGTATCTTAAGCTTTATCACAGAGAAATCCAGATGCCTCTGAAAATGCATGCCGTGTAGGGATATGCTGAGGGGTTTCACTGCTTTCCTGTCTGACATCTTACCTCTAAATATCTCATTTAATGCAAGAATTTCTTTATGTGCTGCAAGCCATATCACCCAAACACTCCAACCAACCAAGAGATCTAAATATGAATGATCAATTTATGCCAGACTTCTTAAACCTACTAACACAGAATGAAATCTCAACTATTGACTATCATTCGACTTGAAAGCATACATGTTTAATGGCCTTTTTGTTTAGGAAATGGTGACAACATATACAGGAATAGTCTGAAACATGTGTGATCAATGGAGCAATTTGTTTTAAACAGGACTGGTTTCTCCACAATTATTGCTCATTAGAGGCTGAGCAGTTCAAGTGAACTCAGCAAAATGGATTTACATGGACCTATAGGCCTCATTTTCAAAATATGCTTTTGGTTCACAGCCTTTTCTTAATAAAAATTACAATGCAGGAAAAGGAGTCCTAAAATCATAAACTGCATTCTTTATCAGTGATGCTTATCCCAGGATGAGAACTTCGTTGAACAGTGTTAAGATAACAGATGAGCTAAACAATTAGTGCAATAAGTGTGTCTTTAAAGCAGAACAGACAAGATGAGCTATGATTGACTAATTAGCCTGTTCACTGGTGTTTTCCTTGCAGGAATAGGAATCACTCAAGACTGGACTGCAGTTTCTTCACATGGTTTTCAAATATTTAATGAGATCTCCTGCAGCAACATAGGTAAGCCAGATCTTGTCTGGATACACTCTCTTGACATTCATGTTGAGAAAATGACAATCAATTGTTTACTGGATGATTTTACCCCTTACAGCTCAAAGGGCACATGGTTACCTCATAGATCTCTCGCTGAGCTGCAAATAGCTGCTTGTATCATCCAGATTGTCCTCATCATTTGCCAGCTGACACCAACTGCTACCCGTGCTTTCATCACTGCTACTAAGAGGGATTGGAGATTCTTCTGCTGGTTTAACCTCCACAGATTCATAGCCCCTCCATGCAGTCAAGCTGATCAGGAAAAGAAGGGAAGGAAAGTGTTCTGAATAACATGAGATTTGTACAAAAGACTTCTTGCCTCTAAATCAGCAGATGTTGTTGGACTACATCTCTAAGTAATCCTCATCTTTGACTATGCTGGCTAGGAGTGATGGCAATTGCAGGCCAACAATATTTTGAAGAGCCATGCAATCTGCACCCCTCTGTTTTAAACAATACAATGGTGGTGAAAACAAATGACACTGCTCAGCCTTGACCTATTATACACCAAAGCATAAAATTTAAAATTTTTACTCAACAAGGCCCCTCATATCCTTTAGGATTACTTAGGTGCAATTCTGTCAATTCTGACTTAGGTGCAAGTCTAGGCCAGTGGTTCCCAATGTGGGGCTCACACCTCACAGGGGGACTTCAATTCCAAGAAGCCTAAGTCAGTACATTGGCCGATCAGTGCTTTGGGGAATTGAAGTCCAAAAAGCAAAGGTTAGGAAACACTGGTCTAGGCCCAAGGAAGGACCAATTTTCTCTCCAAAAGTCAAGAGTTCTAATAGTAGGGAGGTGGGAGGGGCCACATGCCACTAGTAGGCCCCATTTTGGGGTAAAAGAAATTAAAATGAACTCAGGATCAAATAATTTTCATCAGGTGGAACGCTGATTCACCAAGTAATAGTGGTGTAATGAAAAGTCATGTTTATGAAGCTATGTAATCTGCCCTGAGATCTTGTGATATAGTGCAGGCTATAAATGTTCAAAACAAATACACAAGCAACAAACAAACATCCATTTTTAAAAACCAATTTACTGATTTTTTTAAAAAAATCACAATACTGTATTCTGTTCATTAGCATAATCTATACAAAGAATGACATGTCTTGCTCTATAACAAGTAATGGGAAAGGGCAGGTGAAGGGGGATTGGAGAAAATATTGGAATGTTTTCATGAACTATCTTTACACAATACAAAGCAAGATTGAGCAACACACCACAGAATCCATACCCATAAATAATTCATCAAAACACTGGATCAATCTCTGTATTTAATATAAACTATACAGTAAGGACCTAATCATAGTAGAAGTCCTGCTAACTGGAAATTATAGGATTCACAATACAAAGTGCCTACTGGTCCTGATGTTTCCATCAGAGATTTAGTCCCCACATCATCTGAATTTTCTGAGCAGGACCCAGGGTCTGTGCTCTAGACTACACGAAAGCTTAGCATGCACATAACAGTTGACAATGTTTTTATGTTTTGCATATTCTAGTTTATTACAGATCAGCCTGTCAGTCTAAAGTTTTGTTGATTCTACTTTTTTTAAAAAAAAGAACCGAAAGATTCATGAGAGCCAGAGGAAAAGAAAGAATTAAAGAATAGGATATCTTGGAGTACATCCGGAGTGCAGGAATTTATTTTCAGTAGTAGAACTGAACTAAGGTCACAGTTCATCTGCACAAATAGCCACTTCTGTTACTGAAAGATCCAATGAGCTGGAAAGTCATTTTGTTGATACTCTGTTAAACAATGAAGAGTAAAAAATCCCTTGACAGTCTACTACAAATCATCTAGAAATTTCCCACTAAATCCTGATTGACCTTCTGTCCACCTGGAATATACATCTATGAAGAATGTGGCTTATTTCCAGGCAAAAGTTCAGGACTATATCTCCTTCTTAGTCTCAAGTAAAGTACACTCATTGAATGGATGAAAGCTGTTGAGTCAATACTTGAGCAAATCTCACTGCCTGAGTGGAGCACCTCTAATTGGATAGAAAAACTGGATTTAAATTTTACTGTGCTTCAGACCTAGGGCCATGCATTCATAGGTCACGCACCCTTCAAAACAAGTTTGCCATACATACAGTAGGGGAAAGCTATAAATATGCAATTTGCAAAGTAAGAAACCTTTGTTTTTGTATTCTAGGATTTACAATCCAAAACAAGTAACATTTCAAGTGTTGTGTTGGTGCTCATGTGCACAAATGCCTGTCTGTCTGGTTTTTGGTGTCCCATCTTATAGGAAAGAAAGGTTGGTTTGAAAAAATAGGTCAGACACAGGCCCCTTTTACTCTTTAATTGGCTAATGAATCTTACCTGTTGTTTGCTGATGAAAGCAGTTGCCTTCCTGAATACAATTCTGTAGCTTTGTCTTTGTTTGGCAACTCCACATTATTTTCAGAGGTAATGGTAACTTCACTTATGGTCTCTGAGTCTTTATCAAGAGCTTCTCTTTGATCAGTTTCTATCTGAATTACAGGCACTTTCCTTAGGCATGCAGAAGAGCTCGTATGGTTCACAGGAAACAATCCAAGGGATTCTTTTGGTTGTTTCTCCACATCCAAATCTATTCCGTGATCCAGTGGTTTGCAGTTATTTTGCTTCTCTATTGGTATATGCCTGCCTTCTGTGCCAGGATCTTTGATTGTAGAATCTTGATGGGCAGCAATTAATGTTTTACCACTTTCCACAATATTGGCAGCTAGCCTGTTTGCATACAACTGAACATGTGATGGGGAGTCGTGAGGATGCAGATCTGGCTCTGCAATTTCCCCATCATCTACTATTATTTTGTTCTTACACATTAGAGATTTGATGGAGTTTGCCCATGTCTCATGAATCAGCATGTCTGTTATCTGATCAGTCTGACATTTTTGATACAGGTAAGAGTCTGACTTGCAAAGCCCTGAAGAGGACACTCTGCTGATGGGCTGTATGGTGAGAGAATCACGATGGCCATGACAAGAAAAGCCATCTAATGAATTTGCTTTGATGGGTACATTCACTGATAACTTAGAAGCTGAAGATCTGCTATCAGGCATTGAGGACTGCCTGAAACAGAATGGCAATCGTTGGGAAGGAGATAATAAACTGCTGTTCCAATCTTTTGAACCCCGAGCAGAAAACATACTTTCTTTATTTTCTTTTTCAATTTCTTTCAGCATATATCTGTAAAACTCTTCCGTTATGCTTTCAGTGCTTGACTGTTTGGATGGACAACTTGGCCTCACATTGAGGTGACCATTTTTCCTGGCAACTTGCTGTAGTGCTGAAGATAAGATGTTACTTGCATTTTTTCCAGCATAATAATCAAGTAGTAAATCAAACTCCCGGCCTTCATTTTCCATCTGGTTGACCATAAACCTTGAAAACTCATCTGTAATGCTTTCGCAACTGGATTGCTTAGAGACAGAACTAGTCCTGCTTATGGACTGCCCTAAACTGTTCATGAGGCCCAAAGTATTTGCAGATCCTTTTGAATCTGAGTCTTCTTCAGGAATACTCTCATAGCTGGAAGCATTGACTCTGTTCCATCTGTCACAGTGTAGTCTATTTCGAGGATGGTTTGGACTCTGCCAGACATTATCAGTCATAGATAGTTCAGCTAAATTCATAATTTTAGCAGCCACTTCACTGCCAAAGCTATTTGTTGAATCTAGTGTGTCTTCAAGGTTAATGGATTCATCCTTTACCCTATTCATAAGCCTTTCTTTTAACTCAGGGTGTTCATCTGTTTTTCTCTTGATCTCACTAAGCCTAGGTGGTCTATGTTTCCTCATAGCTGACCCATTTGATGATACTTCTTTCTTCCTTTTTATGTTTCGGCATGTCAAAGCTTGGGGCATCAGATATTCACTACCTCTCTTCCATGCACAGAACCATGGTTGTTTGCCACTTGAATTGTCAAGGCAAATGGCAGCTATTTCTGTTGCCATAGAGACCACTGTCTCTGCTAATTCATCTGCAAAATCAGTTATGCAGTATTTATCTGTTGGGTGCTTCAATGGTGGCAGAGGTTGGGGAGTTTGAAACTCTTGATTATCCAATAATGATACAGTGAATTCAGCTTCATTTTGCCACAATGCACCACATGTATGCTTTTCTTCACTTTCTGTACTTACTTTCACAGTGGAAGATTGACATTCTTGAAGGCCATGGGTGTGCTCACTGTTTGGTGCTATATTGTCTCTGTTAGTAAATGTGTGGGTTTCTTTTTTTGTTTGGTTGCTGCTACTAGGATTTATGGATTTATAACACTCTTGTGCAGTGTGTTTCAAATATCTTTTTTTGTTAGAGGTTTTCCCAGAGGGTGAACTATGAGGACTGACTTGAGGTGGTGAATCTATTAAAAATGTAGCAGGTTCCATGATGTCTGGCACAATTTCCTCTTTGGTGATTTTAATAGAATTTGTTTCAGATACAACTTCTTTCTCAGGGCAGGTGCTGCAGAAGTCACTGAAAGATTTATTACCAGAGTAGTTGGGCAATTGTTGCAATAAATAACCTGCTGTCTCTTTTGATTGGCTTTCCATTACCAGACTGCTAAGATTATCTTCAGCACAAGTATCTGAATAATCACCAAGCTGGCCAATATCACCGATTTTCTTACAAGTGAAATGCAATATATTAAAAAGCAGCTTATTTACAGTGGCAAAAAATATTTCTTGGGTATTAAAATCTATGCTGTTATTGGAACTTGTATTTAGCTGCTTCTTCCTGACTTCTTGCATGGAGTGCCTGAGAATAACACTGGATAGGTTCTGGGCAAGATCATCAACAATAACGTCATTCAAATGGGGAAGTGAAGGCTTTGTCACAGCTTGAATTATTTTCCCATTTACAGATTCCATAAAATCCCCTATATTTTTGTATGTGTCAGGCTGTGTTAATACTAAAGATGCCTCTTTGAACATTACTTGTGCAATGCTATTGTTGAGGTTCTCCATTCTGCTTCCTACTGCTATGCTACAGTGAAGTGTAATAGCTGCTGATGTCTCAGCAGCAGATAAGAGTCCACCTGATGTTACAGGGTACTTAGAATCTTTCCCTTCACTAAGACCACAGAAGGCAACAGCACTTGCAACCTGGGTCATGTTGCACAGAGCAGATGGAAATGAATATTTCACAGATGTATAGTCGTCAGCATTTGGGGAAGGTATCCCTTCTAACTCTTCACTATCAAGTGCACCAGTTATAGAGTTTATGGATTCCTGCTC
This sequence comes from Furcifer pardalis, assembly GCA_030440675.1. Taxonomy (NCBI): domain Eukaryota; kingdom Metazoa; phylum Chordata; class Lepidosauria; order Squamata; family Chamaeleonidae; genus Furcifer; species Furcifer pardalis. The sequence continues at coordinate 261,010,870 of CP126890.1, forward strand.
TTTTTTAAGTTTTTCTGTGATGTGTGGACTTGAAATGGTACCAATGACCGTAGCTGCGCAGGTCAAGGCAACTTCTAAAGCACTTTGAGTGCCTTCACTGCAGCTCTTATTTTGGAACCAATCTATAACTTCAGCAGAATGTTCAGTTTCAGACAAAGAACACACATTGGTCAGACTAGACCCAGACCCTTCAGATATATTGTCAGAACCATCTGGACTTTGAACTATAACAATTTTGGGAAGTGCATTCCATGATGGTGAAGCCATGACATCCTGTGTTGTGTATCCTGCTGAATTTAAGGCATTACCACCAACAGAGATGCTGACTGCAGCCTCATTGGTAAAAGCAGATTGAGATAACCTAATGAAGGCATCTTGCAGGACAGATTCTGCCAAATTTGTAGCAAATTCACCAGCTGTGGCCTGTTCTTTTTGTACAAGAACATGAGGTGTTATTTCACCATTACAATTTGATCTGACTAAAAGACTGCTTTGCTTTTCTGTAGTATCATCCAAAAAACCCATCTCCTTCTGAGGCATTATGGTCAAAGCTGCATTTTCTGAATGAGAAGAAGTGTCTTCTAGGTGATTCTTATTACAGGATGGCTTGAATTTTCCAGCTATGCCAGCCTTCGAATGAAGCTGGTTAATGGCTTTATCTGCAGTTTCTGAAATGCCATCTTCATCCTCACCATTAAGTTCTTCTTCAGATAAGCTTGATGTTCTAGCAGGAGCTTTGGTGATGCAATCAGCTTCCGGGGTAGACAACCCACCCTTTTTGCAGGGTAAGTTTTCAAGTCCCTTCCCTATGTACTTTGTGGAGTCTGCAACAGGTTCTGTGATACTTAGTTTTTCCAAACCTGGGAAAAGAAAAACATGGAAACTTTCATAAATATTTCCTGAACAGTAAATGTGTCACGACATCATGAAAAGGAGAAAACAATCAATATAAGCAATCATATGATTGGCATATGACTGATTATAATGAATAGCATGCAGAATGTTTATCTTCCTTTTGTTATATTGCTTTCTAGCCACAGTTAAAAGAAATGCATCCTTTAACATCAAATGCAGTTTATATGAACATGATCTGCTCTATGACTGCTCCATACTGATACAGATTTACACTCAATTGCTTAGACATTACCATTTTTATATTCACCAGTCTCATTCTCATCTTCAAAGTGTTCAGATGCTGTGAGAAAATCTTCTTCTATTGAGGACACTGAGCAGTTAGTATCATCCTCAGGCTTTAAGATGCCAGTCTCTATGTGTAGTTGCTTCTCTTGCACAAGATCCAGCCCAATTAGAAACTTGTTTATTTCAAAGATGATGCAGTTTGTGCTGTTCTTTCTGTTTCTTCTTGCACACTGAACCAGACAGACATCTGTTAGCCAAGAACACTAAAGGGAAGAAAGCATTCAAAGTATTATGCAATTCAAAAGAAAAAGAAATTTTAAAAAATATCTGATGAGCATTTTCTGCAATAAAATCTATTTGTTAAATTGTAGAATGAAACGTATGCTTAACACAGCAATATTAACACAGCAGCTTTCCCCGTGGCTTAGTGGTTAAGGCACTGAACTGGACAGTGGAAGGTCGGGTTTTGATACCTGAGAGCTGCACTTGGGGACATGAAAGAAGCCTCATTCGGGTGATCCCTAAAAATCTTTTCAACCCAGAGTAATCTCTGATACAAAATTTAGAAATATTAAGCTCCATTGAACTCAGTGGAACTTATCTCAAAGTAAACATTCATAAAACTGTAAACATGCAGAGTACAGTATGTATGTATGTATGTATGTACGTACGTACGTACGTACAGTGGTACCTTGCTTAAAGAGCATAATGTGTTCCATGGGATTGCTCTTTAAGCAAGTTTGCTCTTTAAGTGAAACACCATTATAAGTGACCAACTGTGACTTCTGGTGGTGGTGGGGAATTGTGAACCCCGATTTAGTTGTTAAGCAAGTTTTTGGTTGGTTTTAGTTGTTAAGCGAGGCGAACATTCAGAGAAAATTCTGCTCTTTAAGCGAGTTAGTCTCTAAGTGAGGTGCTCTTTATGCGAGGTTTTACTGTATGTACCATATATACTTGAGTATAAGTCGAGTTTTTTAGCCCCCAAAATGAGGTCCAAAAAGGTGACTTGACTTATACACGGGTCAACAACCACAAGAGTCCAAAATCGTGCTGGATTCAGTGCAGTTTGGCTTTAGGAGAAGGGAAAGAAAAACATATGTTCAGTGGGCCGTTACCACAGGTAGCCACAAGAGGGTGCAAATCGCAATTTCTCATTTAAATGCATTGGAAATCAATTTCTTATATTCTAAAGCTTTTCTGTTTGTATGTTCCCAATGCATTTCAGTGGGAAACCTAACCTGTGCATAAAAAGAAAGGGGTTCACTTTCTTTCTTGCCTTTGTCCCTGCTCCATGTGGTCAAAATGGAGGGGGAAGCCATGCTTCCTCGTTGCAGGGAGAGCACAAGGCTAGGCTAGAGCATCGCTTCCTGCTTCAGTGCAATTCACTGCACACATTTTCCCTGCAGCGCCATCACTGGTTGGTGGTGAAAATACAGTTTTTAAAAAAGAAGTAACTACCGTAAATACTCAAAAACATGCCCACACAAATGTTTACATTAATTAATTTTACTGTATTTTCATGTTTTTTTAAATTATTATTGAAACTCACTAGCAGCTGCCGCATTCCCCACCCTGACATACTCGGGTCACTCTATTTTCCTAGTTTTAGAGGTCCAAATTAGGTACCTTGACTTATATTCGGATTGACTTATACTCGAGTATATACAGTATGTATGTATGTATGTATGTATGTATGTATGTATGTATGTATGTATGTATGTATGTATGTATGTATGTATGTATGTATGTATGTATGTATGTGGCAAACATGAGTGTCCCCAGCAACAGTTTGAACTAGCACTATCCTAGAATCACAGTCCCTGACCTTCAGACTTTTCAGTGCACTGTGAAAGACAATTCAATCCTGTCTTTAACTGATAGGATAAATTCTTAGCAGAACCGCTGTCTCCCCAGTGTCAGAGAGTAACAAATAGAATAGCGAATCCAGACAAAAGCCCTTTAAGGGTCTAAAAAGTGCATTTATGTGCATTACACTATTTTCTTAATCGATCATATTTGCAACGCTAAAATGCAATTTCAAGCTCTGGCTCTTAACAATGTAGTCCTCTACATCTCTACCCGTAACTAGGCCCCACTGAGTTCATTTGAGACTTAGATTGCAAGTCTATCCACAATTTAAATCCAAGATCAACATCAATAGGTTTACTACAAATTTACTCTTTCAGTACACAAGGGCCTCTGCATATCAGTCAATTGTACTTCACTGTATATGTTGCTTTGTTTTTATAACACATGGAATACAAGTAAGAGCCCTGAGAGATTTTTAAGGATCAATTTAAATTTCATACCTGGGGTACTTCAAAATCAGTCTGAAGGTTTCCTGATGTTAATCCACTCAGCAGAATGATTTCATTCTCTTTTGGTGGCTGTACATTCATAGAGCTGATAAGCTTTGGGAGGTTTGGGGAGATGCCGATCAATCTCTGCAGTACATGAAACATAAGCATGAAGCACCCTGCCTTTTCTTAAGGGCACCATACTATCATACACAAAAATCAAAGCAGTTTCTGGCATGTCCTCAAATGTTATTTAAAAAGGAACAACTCATCTAGGCTGGACAAATAGAGGCCTAAAAACAAGCTCTTAGGAAGCCAACAAAATTGACAGATGAATTCACAGCAAGGGCTGCATGGGAAGTTCTGAGTTATTTGACCAGTTTGCTAGGGGTTTATGTTCTGAGTAGCTAAACAATTAGGTATGCAACAGAAGTGTTAGAGTACCATGCATGAAAACAGCATGGCAAATTGCTAGGGGTTATGGGACCTGTAGCTCCAAACATCTGGATGATATCAATTATCAAAGCAATTGTATTCCCCCCCACAATTTTTCACATCTGAGAAGCAGTTCAGACATCTTTATCCTTCTGTTTATTTTCTTTTGAGGAATAGCAGCTATTTTTATATTGTGCATGCATCAGGAGAACACTTGCCTGTTTCTTGAGTTCATCATTGCAATCATCTTTGTGTGCATCCAGACTCACAAAGCAAACCTACAATTAGAGGAAGAAAGGAAAGAAGAAAAAGACTAGATAGACTCTGAAGGCTCCTGGAAAGATCTGTGGAAACTGCAGGGAGGCAAAGACAATTCTATTTTTTCCAGCTTATCAGGCAACATTCCATCTTCTGCCATGAAAGAGAATATTGTTATAGATAAGCAGCAGACAAATGTGTGGAAATAAGGAAATTATAAAGCTCGAATATGGGACACTATTCACTTAAGACCATCCATTCTTTTGTCTTGACTTGCAAAAACTCCCCATGGACTCAGGAAGAGGTCTTCTACCCCAATTATCAGCAATGTGTCTATTTATAAGTGCTATGGATTTATCTTGATGCTTTTGAATGCAAAGGTTTTTCTTTAGCACCAAGCTATTGTCCCTTATTTTTTGTCGGAATAGAGTTTTGAAAATTACATTTCTGATCTACAAAGAATATTCTTTTCAAAGTTCTGGCTCATGTTTAAAGATATCATGAATGCTTAAAGGTGTCCACTCAGTGGGTAGAGAAGGCATTCTTTAAAGATTTGTGAACAGCAGCTTTCACTTCTTAAGTGGTTACCATTGTTCAGGCTAAGCTGCCTCTTGCCTCTTTAAGAGCATGAGCTGCCACTGAGAAAACCTTTCAGAAATTCTGTATCTTGTGCAACTTGCTCATTTTAGACACAAGGCTATTTCATTCTATGATCTACTGTGCAAGATTAGGCCCAATATCTTCTTCTATTTAGTCCTATGTAGTTATTGCAAAGCAATGAAAATTATACCAGGACTGTATGAGAACACCAAAAACATTTATTTTCACCCTCCCCTTCCTTGGCAACATCTAGAGCTCCTTTCTCTTCCTCTCAGTAAACATTCAACAACCACCCATTCATAAGCCACTGCTTTCCTCTTTATCCCTCCTAGAAAACAGTGACTTAACTTACAGTGACCCTTCTTTTCCCCAGCCTCTTTATAAATAAATATTGCAGTATTTTAATGTTACATCTCCATGTAGTGAACCATCGAATTGCTTCTTAGTGGTTTCTCAGTGAACTTTCCAAACTACTTCACCCACACAGGGGGATTGCTAGATCCTTCCAGATAGGAAAGGGCTTTTCCTTTTAACTATCTCATGCTTGACCAACCAGCTCTAAGCTTTCATTTCTCTTTCCCCGCCAGATCCAGCTTCAGGTCCAACTGAACCAAGAAATGGGCTGACCTTTATTCAGCCTTGACTACCCTCAAGGGCTGTTGAGGGGATTAAGTGGGAAGGGAAAAAGCCAGGCATGCTTGAGTTTACTGCCTTGAGTTTACTGAAGGAAAGATGGAATATAAATATTATGAAAAATTACAATAAGATCATTAACAACAACAGTCTTATTTTTCAAATCTGACTTGATCGTGGTTGCCCTTCCTGATCCTAACTACTTTTTAATTTCATCTCCTGGATTATTCTTTGTCTCCTGGTTTATCTCAGTCTGCTACCCATGATTCAGCCTTGACCATTTCCTTATTTCTGCATTTGACAAGACAACAATGCTCAAAAACCCTTTAAGAATGTCCTTGATCTATGTTTTTTCAGGAGAATAGCTACATTTGTGTCATGAGACAGATTTTAAAGAGTTTTTACCTTACATCCTTGCAACAGTTATGAAAATGGAGAAGAGCAATTTTCATCTTAGCAATGCACAAAATGATATTTATAATTATTTTAATAATATGTATGACATATAAGCTTCAGTATATAAACGATCAATATGAGACATTACAAGCTTGATACAGCTTTTTTTTTTAAAAAAAAATCTAATAAGCACAATTAATGTAAGGCTAGTAGTTACCATTCAACCGCCTGCAAAAAGAAACAAGAGTCCTTCCCTGTGGGCAGAGTATACACACACAGAGACATCTAGGGGTATAAATTGGCCAAAGCAAAGCTTCTGCCTCAGAGGGTAGATGGTTAGAAATGGCCTTCCTGTGATTCTGTATGCTGTCTTGCTCTCAGGTGGAGTACAGACTTGTGTATGCCTCACAGCCATTTCACAATCCCCTAATAAAGCCTGCTCATCAAAGCCAGCAGAGGATGTAGTCCCATCATTCCTGGGTTTTTAAAATTGTGTCAGAAGCACACAAAGGTGCTTTCTGGGTTGAAAAGATTTTTGCTGGAGGAACTCTGCTTAGGGAACACCCGAATGAGGCTCCTTTCATGTCTCCAAGATATTTTCCCACTGAAGTGGTCCATATTTATCTATGTGTTGCAATTTCTTGCTTTCGAACTGCTAAGTTGGCAGGAGCTGGGATAGAGATGGGCATCATTCCATCATGCAGTAATCGGGTCTTGAACTGCCGACTTGCTGAACTTTCATCTAACAAAGCGAGCTTCTTAACCTCTGCCGACCCACTTGGCTTTTGTACATGGAATGGGGAGTGTGTATCTTGCTCTCTTTTGCCACAGGCATCAAAATGGGTGTGCCCTTGGCAAAGAGAATGCAGTAAAGATTCAAAACATTTCCTTGCAAACTCCAAGCAGAATCCCCCGCTCTTTCTGCCATCACAGCATCATACAAACCTACAGGTGCCTCAGGGTCAGGCACATTACCTGTAACAGCAAGCACCTTACACTGGATAAGGTGACACACCAGGTTGCTTGACACCCACAAGGCCAGAGAAGTGAACTTTTCAGTCATCCAATGCAAAAGCCAAAAGGCATCTTAGTTTGAGGTAAAGTACAGAGGCTATATTGAAAAAGCCATGTTCACAAAGCATGATTATAGAAAAATGAGAATGAAAAAGCCCAAATGGCCTATCAAAAACTGTGGAATCTGCTCTGCCTATAAAATGGGTGAATTTAATGTATTTCTTACTGATGGAATGATGTAAAAACTGATTTGGATCAATTTTTGCTCCCAATACCTCTCTCCCTCGCTACTAAAGGGATTCTACTTTTTAACATTGCAAAGATTTGACTGGACTTTCCCCTCATAACATCGGTTGTTATTCCTTGTTATAAATATAGGTGTGTGTCTGTAGGATGCGTTTCAGTCACACACACTGTTGAGGTGTGATGTTCAGGCCTGAGAAAACACAACACATGTTCTTTCCCCACAATCCTTTAAAAAATATTTGTGATTATAACTAAAGCAGCCTTTTACTTTATTGTTGAGTCGGTAGCTGAACAGGTCAGGAATGCAGAAGAAATAGGAAATAAAATTTTCAGGGACTTCTCTCTTCATTGAGAGAGATCTTGGGATTCTATTCCTCCATCTCTCTATTCACTTAGTTAAGGAAAAGCTGCTCTAGCGCTAATGATGTCTCCTCCTCCCTTCTTAGCTGCTAGAGGGGGAAACCAATCAGGAGTTCAAAGTGCTTGCATACATATACATGGACACACAGTTGGGGCTCCTTTCCCCTCTTGCGCCTCCCTATTCAGAGGCTGAATGCCTTGGTTATGTGTTGTTTATGTGCACAGATAAGAAAGTACTCATTGTTTTCCCTTAGCAGGACATTTTCTGACTTTTTCAGACTGGTATCACTAAGGAAGTCCTCTTTTGTTGTTTTGATTGTTTTCTCCAATTCTGCACAAAAAACTAGCAAGACAGAGAACCATAAAAGGACTGGCAGAGGCAGGACCAGAAGAAGAAAGGAAGAGCAAAGGTGAGACCAGAAAATGGAAGGGAAGAAGCTAGAATGCTTATTTATTTATTTACAGTAGATTTATATACTGTCCCAATCATGGATTTCAGTGCAGAACCAATTCGTAAGTCAAATTATCTGTAAGTAGGGGCATTTGTAAATCAGGGTTTTACTGTAAGCACTATAGGGTGCTATAAGAGTCTGATTGCTTTCCTTTAATGCAGGGGTGCCCAAACTCCCGCCCATGGGCCAAATTGACCCCCTGCATATAATTAATGTGGCCTGCAGTGAGCTCCCGGGCATCACCGCAGACCATCCCCCCAACCTCCCCATACCACTTGACGTCAGCAGTGGTGGCGACGCAGGCAGCGACTGTGCTTTTTCCAGTCTGCTCCGAGCAGCCTCTCACTTGATCCTTTCCCCTCAGCAGCCTGTGCTGAAGCCGATCACTGCTTGGGGAAAATTTTCGGAGCCTCCTGCAAGTCAAAATTCGTGGCGCTAAGAGAGCCCCCTGGCGCACTCGGGATGACATCATCCTGAGCACGCCAGGGGGCTCTCTTAGTGCCACAAATTTTGACTTGCAGGAGGCTCTGAAAATTCCCCTGAGGCAGTGATCAGCTTCAGCACAGGCTGCTGAGGGGAAAGGATCGAGAGAGAGGCTGCTTGGAGCAGCCTGGAAAAAGCACAGCCGCTGCCTCCGTCGCCACCACTGCTGATGTCAAAACTGTCAGCAGTGGGAGCAGCCTGCCTCCAGCCTCTGTAGCTGTTTGTCAGGGGAGGGTCTGGCCCGCAGGAAAAAAGGTTTGGGCACCACTGCTTTAATGTATTCCTGATTCAACATGTAAGCCCAGTGCAGGCACTGATTACAATTTCAAATGGAATAAAGGCTGTGATTCAAATCAAATCAAAGTAACCAGAGAGAGAGAGATAGGCTTTTCCAAATATATCCTGACTTGCTAGATAAATAAGTAGATAAATACTCAGAGCAACTAGAAAAGCAAATTACTAAAATAAATTAAACTGAAGAAGCAGCAGCAGAGGAGGAAGAAGGTACTGAAACAGTGAGGATAAATGGATTAAAAGCTAAGAACTGGGTAAAATAAGATTTAATGGCTATTTACATATGCTGATGCATTCTGAAAAACTGTTCTTCAGAATTTAGAAGTACACTAGTACCCCGAATAACGTTATGACTTGGTTCCACAAGTCCCGTCGTTATTCGGGTTTTAACGTTGGGCGATACATTGAACACACAATGTTAAAAAAAGCCCTGTTTCCCTGGAGGCTGCAGGAAGCGAGAACATCGGGATTTGAATCCTGACATTTTGCCTTGCTGCTGCCTCCAGGGAGGTGGGAGAACTTTGGAAACAGCTTGGAGCGGGTTTCCCCACCTCCCTGGACCCGGCGGGGGGGTCAGAGCCCCCAAAATTGGTAAAAAAAAGTCCGTTTTTTTTTACCAATTTTGGGGATTCTGACCCCCCCGCTGGGTCCAGGGAGGTGTGGGGACCCGATCCAAGGTGTTTCTGCGCTTCCCCGACGTCCTGAGCCAGTGCAGGAAGCCAGAACATCGGGATTCGAAATCTGACATTCTGGCTTGCTGCACTGGCTCAGGACGTCGGGGAAGCCCAGAAACACCTTGGATCAGGTCTGCCCACCTCCCTGGACCCAGCGGGGGGGTCAGAAACCCCAAAATTGGTTAAAAAAACGGACTTTTTTAAAACCAATTTTGGGGTTTCTGACCCCCCCGCTGGGTCCTGGGAGGTGTGGGGACCCGATCCAAGGTGTTTCTGGGCTTCCCCGACGTCCTGAGCCAGTGCAGGAAGCCAGAACATCGGGATTCGAAATCTGACATTCTGGCTTGCTGCACTGGCTCAGGACGTCGGGGAAGCCCAGAAACACCTCCAGAGAGATCAGAGGACCCGATCTACAGCTGCAGGGTGGCTGGGGAAGCTGACGGGGACTCCCTGTCGGCTTCCCTAGCCACCCGCCCATGCCTCCGCAGCTGTGGGGTGGCTGGGTAAGCCGATGGGGGAGCCCCCCGTCAGCTTTCCAGCCACCCCACCCCTGCCTCCGTAGCTGCAGGGTGGCTGGGAAGCTGAACGGAGAACCCCGTTCAGCTTTCCACCCACCCTGCTGCTAAGAACGACTGTTTCGTGTAACGTTAAAATCGCGTTACTCGATACAAGATGTTTCCGAAAATCTTGTAACGTTATGCGGATTTAACGATATACGGTACTCGCGTTATACGGGGTATTACTGTATAAAAGATGTGGTCAGAATGTTCAGGTGTTATAGTTTGCTACATAATTTCTTCTCATGAAAAGGGAATATGTGTCAGTACATATGAACAATAATTAAACCTTTTCCAATAAAATACGTTTAAATCAAACAATAAAAACAAACTATAAAAGATGATTATTAAAAACCAGCCAACAGTAGAGAATACAACTGAAAAGACTCAACTTAAAAATATATTAAAATCCATATCACAGTTCACTCAATAGCTCTCCTGAAAAAAGAGTCTTTTATCTGAAAAAGTATTACAATGTTTTTGTGTAGCCAGAGAAATGGGTCACAGAAACCAGCCACACCAAGAAGCAGGTTGAAAACTTAGATTCTGAGGAAACAGTAAGTTTGATTTCCAGGACCATTTCAACACACACATACACACACATTGGTCCTAGACCACTATCTGGTCAAGCAGTGCTAATGAAAATGCACTTAAGTAGGATGCAAAAATCCTACAAAATGGAGATCATTTTATCCAGTGCCCTACAATAACTTGTGCAGTATAACATGATTATGAGATTATCACATACAGCAAAATAATAAAGCTATGAATAGACAGATTGCAGCATGCTGTAAAAATGGAATTGACAAATCAGTGGCTGACTTGTGCCTTAGGAGAAAGAAACCTATTTTGTTCATACTACAACAATGGTATAAAGCAGGCTTGCCTGTTGGATTTTACATTACAATAGTTTATCCATCACCTTGTCTTGATTCAAGTCTATTTATTTTTCTATTTAAACATGTATAGTCTGCCATCTATCACAGGATCTCAAGAGAGATTACAAAGATATATAAAATAAATTTAAAATATAAGATTTTTAAAACAACTTAAAAACAATTTAAAACTAAACAACACAAACTTAAAATACTCAAACAATAAAAACATTGCACCAAAACAATGCAGGTTACAATCCTCAAACCCCAAAGATTCTAAGAATTAAGTAGGCTTTGACTTGGTGTCAAAATGATGCCCATGTTAACACCAATCAAACTCCCAAAGGAAGGGCATTCCACAGTTGAACTGCTAGAGCAGAAAAAGCTCTTCCTTGTAATTCCCCATAAGAAGAAGAAGGTAATTCCCCATCAGATTTCACTCATTGGGCAGATTCATATAGGAAGAACATTCCTTCAGATATCTAGACCCCAAGTTGTTTAGGGCTTTTTAAGTAATCATCAACACACTGAATTAAAACCAGAAGTGTATTGGTAGCCAGAGCAAATCCTTTGGACCTCGTATCACATGATATTGGAGTAGTCTAACTGGAAAATAACAAGGGCATGGACTAATGTGGCCAGGTTATTTCTGTCCAATAATGGTCATAGCTGGCTAACTAGTTGAAGAAGACTCCAGGCACTTCAAGCCACTGAGCTTACATGAACTTTCAAAGACAAAGCTGAATCAGGAGTACTCCCAAAATAAACATGTGCTCCTTCAGGAGGAGTGCAACTCTAGCCAGAGTTTGTCTCCTGTCTAACTCACAGATTTGGAAACCATTCAACTACAGAGTATACATTTTCTTGCATGACAGAATGAGCTCCCATCTTTGTCCCAGCTCCTGCGAACCTAACAGTTCGAAAGCAAGAAATTGTAAGTAGATAAATAGAGACCACTTCGGTGGGAAGGTAATAGCGTTCGGTGCACTCTGGTGTCTAGTCATGCCTGCCATATGACCATGGAAACTTCTGCAGAAGCAGACAGCGCTGGATCTTCAGCTTTGAAACAGAGATGAGCACTGACCCCTAGAGTCGGATACGATTGGCTTTCGAGCAAGGGAAACCTTTACATTTACCTTCAATTTATTGATCTTAATCCAGCTGTTATAGACTCCAGCATTTGTCCAGTATCTGTGCAGTCTCAGCCGACTTCAAGGATAAAGAGAAGTATAGGTAAAGGTTGCCCTTGCTCAAAAGCCAGTTGTATCCAACTCTAGGGTTCAGTGCTAATCTCTGTTTATAGCCAAAGAGCCAGTGCTGTCTGTGTCTGCAGATGTTTCTGTGGACATGTGGCAGGCATGACTAGACACTGGAGTGCACAGAATGCTGTTTACCTTCTCACCGAAGTGGTACCTATTTATCTACTTGCCATTTCTTGTTTTTGAACTGCTAAATTGGCAGGAGCTGGAACAGAGATGGTACTCGGGTCTAACTGCTGATCCTCCAGTCATCAAGTTCAGCGTCTTAACCACCGCAGTCACTTCTAAAGAGAAGTATAGCCGAGTACTATTCAGCATACTGATAGCAACCACTCCAAAACTCCCAATGACTTATCCTAGCAGTCTAGGTAATAGTCACTTATTCCTGGAGCTTCAGAATGTTACTTTTATGGACAACAACTCTCAGGATTAACGTCCCATCTTACCTTAGGAACCATAGGACCTGAAATAAGAAGAAATAAATGCTTCCAAGCAATGCTTATTATATGGATATAATACAACCATCTGTCATGACAAGCTGCAGAGCAGATGGGCAAATTCAGATCTCCTAGAGACAGCCAAAGAGGGACAAAATAAGGTTTCCTCCTTTTAAAAATGTACTGCCTTCTTCATTTTGTAATACTGTATCTGAACATGAGAAGCACAACACCTTTAAATAAAAATAATGTTATCATTAAATAGTGTTAAATATATGTCAGCTGGATGGTTCATTTCACTGTAACCATGTCAGGCTATGGTTGGGCTGACACCAGGGAAACAGTGTTGTCAGAAATGTAAATGTCAGAGCCATAAAGATACCCCAAAGCAATTAAACAGCTATAGAGTGTTCTGGCTCTAGCTTTAAATAAATTAGCATTATCATGGTTATATATTTTGAAGGAATAAGTTGTAACAAAGAACAGGCTTTTTAAAAGCCCATAAAAGATTATATATTTTTGTGAACAATGAATCACTGCGATGAGATGTTGCTCAACCAAATCAATTGCTAAAATTAAAACAAAACAGACTGCCTTAATTACCATGTTTGGGTAGAAAGATGGAATAAAAATAAAATAAATAAATGTCTAGGCAGATTTAGGTTTATCAACTTTTTATACTGTATATATGTCGTGTCAGAAGCACACAATGATGCTTTCTGAATTGAAAGGATTTTTGCTGGAGGAACTCCGCTCAGGGGACACCCAAATGAGGCTCCTTTCATCTCCCTAAGGTCTTTTCCCACCCAAGTGTTCCCTATTTATCTACTTGCAATTTCTTGCTTTCATACTGCTAGGTTGGCACACATTGGGACAGAGATGGGCACTCATTCCATCATGTAGTACTCAGGTCTTGAACTGCCAACTCAACATTCCAGCTAACAAGGCAAGCTTCTTAACCACTGAGCCACTGTAGTACTCTTTATCAACTGATACAAAGGCATTTAGCTCTCTGTAAATAAAACTTATGTCCTAGTGATGTAGATGTGTAGACTGTATAACAAGCTTCACTTTGTTATAGAAGTCTCATGAGTTTGAAAATTATATTAATAATTCTTGTCTAATATTGGTTCAGTATCCAGTTCTCTATTTAACAAGTAATTAGTAGATCAAACAGGAAAGTTTGCTAATTTTGCTTCTATTTGCATAACTACATCAAGAAATTGACTCTAATTTTGAAAAAATACTCACTTAGATCTGCAGACATTAAACTTTCATTAAAAACTGCATCACTGAACAGATCTCTCAGTTAATGCTGAATGAAAATCACCCTCTAAAGTACATTCCTCCATCTGCAGAGATAAATGGTGTGTCTATGGGGAGGGAGAATATTTTGGGCAACTTCTAAGGTGCAATCAGTTTACCCAAGGCTTGGGATTCTAAGCTGTTGCTACTGCAAATTTTTGCTTTGTTTTGAGAGCAGTAGCAGCACTACCATCACCACCAGAATTTAACAACAAGTGCCATTAGTCTGTGCAAAATTTCTTGGGAACAATGATGCACTGTGACATAGCATCATTAGCAGGAGGGTGCTTTCATAGTTTGGGGCAACTAACTCTTCTTCCCTCTTGGAACTATAGTTTTATAATTGAGTTCAACTGTTTGGACAAGTGGGGTTTTTTTGGGGGGGTGGGGTGGGGGGGAGGGAATGAGGGATGAATTCTGCCATTGTTTGCTATACCAGCATAAAAACTGTATGTTGAGCAGAGAGTGCCCTAAGTGTAAAATAGAGAAGGGTCCACTGGTCAAGCATCCAACAGTGTGTAAACACCTCTCCTTCCTCAGTCTTGAAAGTTCAATCTTTCAAAAAACATCCAGCTTATGAATGTGGGATATTGCGTCTGCAGCACTCATGGCCCCAAATGCCAGGAAATGGCCTGACACTGCTTTTGCAATTCCATGCCCATTTTTGCCAGCAGAAAAGGGATGCCAAGCTGTATACAGCAAAGGCCAACCCAGAAGTTGATGATATCAAGGTCAGAAGTCAAGATTGTCTTCTTTTGTAGTTCCTCTGTACTCTGTAACATTTTAACTGCAGTTGTGTAGTTAGTTTGCTAATGAGAAAAATTGTGTCCAAAAAACAATTAGTGTGGAATCAGATATAATCTCTAATTCGTTGCATAATAGGGGAGCCATAGCAGAGAAATATCTTGATCCAGTCACAGCCTTTCAAATTTCTCTGGGTGTGGCTATCTGTAATTTTTGAAGTTGTAGTCATATTAGTCTGTGCATGCATATGTAACAGAAGGGACCTGTCTCTCGGGTACGGCCCAATGTTCTTCTGGATTGCACTTCTCTGGCTGGACAACCCAGGCCTTGGATATGTGTAGAAAAGGTAGCATTAGGCCAAATAACCACTCCAAGTTTCTTCAGGAAATATATTGAAAACATTGTAACATACAGGATACAGTTCATAAAAAGATCAGCAAGCATTTCAAAGCAGAAATAAACTTTTAAGGTTCCAGGGAAAGCACTTCGGGCCCTCTCCTTCCACAAGTGTCGCATTTTGCAGAATGGTTGCACAGCATTCCAGGAAAGGGAAATGGTGTGTGTGTGTGTGTGTGTGTGTCACTGGGTTACACCTCTGGCCCTCCTCCTTAGGGATTCCAGCCCATGATCTTATAACAAGGGATGTCAATCACATATTCACTTTCATTTTTGCAATTCCATGTGGTTTAATTGTTTTGAACTCTTCTTTCTTCCTCAGATCCAGAATCGCCATTTTAAGTGTACTAAAACTCAATTAAGTGGGTACAAAGATAACAGAAAATGCACCTTTTAAAAAGGGGGGCCTTCTATGACAGCATATCAGAAAGTGAAGGTGCCGCAACATGTCTTTTTTTGTTTTATTTTATTTACTCTCTGATATCTGTAATTTGAAAGCCTGGATGCTCTCAGTACAATTTCTTAGGAAGAGACACTCCTGCAAGTCAACTGCAAAAGTATTACAACCTTTCTTTTCCTTCACTCATCCACGCACAACTTTGAACAGTGATATTTTTGAACCACAACAAACAGAATACCTTGGCTTAAAAAACAAGACAGGCAGAAATATGAGTGTTTGAGACCTTTACTGTTTTAGCTTCATTTTATACATCGTATACAAGATTAATTTTACCTTTGTGAGCTTTGAAAGCCCTAAAGCAAAAGATTAAAAAGTAACTTTTCTAAGATCTTATCATTCATGTTTCTGCCTTCCTTCATCTTTCCTTGCCAAAACTGTTGTTTGTCCAACTAATAGCATACTCCTTAATACTGCACCCTGGTAAATGTAATGTTTATTAAGCCATTTTAGATCTCAATTATGTTAGTTTAAAGTGGAAGTACAGTACACTGAATTTACTTAGATTTATGAGGGAGGGAGAGCAGTGTGTGTGGTTTTCTATTGAGGGGAATGATGGCTTCAAGTAAGTGTAATTTCCCTACAGTATTATAACTAAATACTGAACTGCTCAAAATCATCACCCCCTAGAGTGAGTTCAGCATCTGGATGAACATCTTTTGCAAGAGCTGGAGTCAGCTAAAGTTTGGAAATGAAAATGTTGTTTTATATTATGCTTCTTTAGGGAAAAGCAAAATGCAATCCCCAGAATCATTATAGGGCAGGCAAAAGGCCAACTTTCCTCAAATTTGGTTTTGACATTTCATTTCTGAAAATGAAGCACCATTTCTTATTTCTGATACTCTTACAGGAATAATGAAAAATAGTAGCTTTAGCAGATCATTAGAACATAGCCATCTGTTCCCCCAGCTATAGAGTGATACATTTCATTTTGGTGGGTACTGAACTGCAGAGCACAGACCTATGAAGTCAAATAAACTATGCTGACATTTTGTTAAAATTCATGGGAGAAACCAAAAGAACAGGTACACAGGGACTGTGTCTTTTGATGAATCTTGGCTCTGTAGGATACTGAAGATGGATACCAAATCAATATTTGCCAAATTTCTAGAAGTGTACCATGCCCTCTGCAAAATCTCAGAGAAAGTTTCTTACATCACACTGAGCTATGCCATGTATTATCAAGTGGTTGGATGACTTCCCATCCTATGCTTAAGGGCCGTTCTGTTTAATAAAATTATAAAACTGTACAGTTTGAAGGGAACCTAGAGATCTCTTGTAGAGGCAGAGAATCTACAACTAAAGCATCCTTGACAATTTGACCATCTCTAAAAACCTCCAAACTTCTAAGACGGTCTATACTAGTGTAAAATACTTTTGCTGTCATTAAGTTATTTCCAATGTTTAGGTAAAATCTCCTTTGAATCTGTTACTTCAGATCTTACCATTTGAAACTTCCAACAATTTACAGCCTTTCAAATATGACTTTCACATTTACTCTAAAACTTAACTTCTCCAGGCTAAACATAAAAAGTTCTCTCAAATGTTCCTCATAGGGCTTGGTTTCCAGATCTTTAACCACCTTTGTTGTCCTTCTCTGGACACAGATTTAGATAAGTGAGAATGCAATCCTAGGCAGCATGTTTTGGGTGTTACATCAGGGCAATGGGGTGCTATTTACTTTGCTATTATGGCAGTTTTCACTGCCAGACGCAGAGAGTGTTGCTTGTGGACTCCCCTGCCCCAATCATAGTACCAAAATAACTTGGCTGGTTTAGGAACTGTGCACCTTGTCTTGGCAATGATAAAACATTTATTGTCCAGCCTAAGTGGGAAAATGTCTTATTTTGGCTAAATTTATTATTACTCTGTGTTATATCCTTGCTTCAGAGGATGACAAAATGATACTAGCCAGATCAAATACAAGATCTTATCAATGGGTTTCAGCTACCCAGTGGGCAGGAAGAATTCTCCTTGTTCCAGCAGAAGAAATAAAAAAATATGTGATGGAGGTTCTGCATCCAACATAATTCTTTTCTCTGGAGGCAGGAAAATAGTCCCTCTTTCCCTCCTCTTCACCTCTTTCCTCTTAAATCCTCTCTGGTTTCTATTCTCTACTTCTTTGCCTTTCCTGCATCTGTTCTTTCCTTGTTCCATCCTTTGGAGTGAAGTGCCAGATTGAAGCCACCCTTTGTTTTTAGAGTACCTTTGTGAGTGATTGTATAAAGAAGTGCCCTACTAGCCATAAGCATGTGCAAATTGTGCTTCCACGTTTTGCACTTGTAGACTTGGCAGAATGCAGATATTTTATCTGAGGAATAGATATACGATTTTTCATTCCTGCATATGCGTGTCAGCTGCAACTCACATCCGAGAATGCATTTTTTCTGAAGCAGAAAAATGCAATTGGCGTGAATTTGTTTAAGGTGGATCAAGCCAATTGCATTCCACATATTGGGCCCAACAACAAAATGAGTGGAGGGGGAACTCAGATTCCCAACAGTCATAGAGATGGAAGAGGCCATGCCAGATGGACTGGCTGTGAAGGTGCACCTTGATAATATCCTCAAGGCTGCAGGAGTCCATTGCAGTCCTGGTGTTTAATCCTGCATGTCGCATTTCATATGTGCCACAGGAGATGTCTCCATGATCATAGTGTGTGAGTCACTTCCCTCTGGATCATGTTATAGGGCAGTGATGGTGAACCTTGGGACTCCAGCTGTTCTTGAACTTCAATTCCCAGAAGGCCTGATCAGCAGGAGTGCTGACTTGGGCTTTGGTAACTGAAGTCCAAGAACACCTGGAGTGCCAAGGTTCGACATCATGGTTATAGGGTTTTGCACACTAAAACAACTACATTTAGAGATAGGTTTCCCCCCTTGCCATTATTCAGTTGAACATTAAATTATATTATTTGATAGGATATAGTGAATAATTCATCATAGCCAAACCTCGCATAAAGAGCGCCTCGCTTAAAGAGCAGAATTTTCTCTGAATGTTCACTTCGCTTAACAAATAAAACCAACCAAAAACTCGCTTTACAAAATCAGGGTTCACAATCTCCTCCCCCTCATAAGTCACAATTGGTCACTTACAATGGTGTTTCGCTTAAAGAGCAAACTTGCTTAAAGAGCAATCCTGTGGAACACATTATGCTCTTTAAGCAAGGTACAACTGTATATATGAATTCTGTTGTTGCTATGTTTTTATGTGTTGTTTCTGACCAGTTAGCACAAAGAGATCTTTTAGTACTGGAGTTAGATTCCTTGTGTGTTTGTTGTATTTGGCCAATAAAGTATCTAAGTTATGGTTTAGTGTTATAAGGATGAGCCTCTTCAATCACCAGGCCTAAATTAGAAACTTCTGGTTCTTTTTTAATTTAATCACAGTACAGTGTTCTGTCTAAATTTTAAAATTATGGTTGATGCTAAACACTGGTTTACTCAAAGAGACAGTATTCTACAATGGCTGGAAAACTGGATTTGGACTTGGGACATTGCCCTCAAATCCTCACATAGTCATTGAAAAATCACTGAGCAATTTTTGCCTAGTGACTCCTTCTTACTCTGACCCTACTCTATGATCTGATCATGAGAAAAAAGAAGAAAGAAAAGTCTACGTAAGCCACTTGAACTTACTAAAAGAAAGGTAGATCAATAAATCATAGTTTCAAGGTGCATTATTTTAGTAAGCTGTAATTAAATCTAACTATAGTTCGTTCAAATTCAGACATCACATCAAATTACGCCTAGATTAAAAAGTTCTAAACTTCTTACAGTCATGCAAGAAAAGGAAGAAGCATGTAAGTCTAGGGCTCACATAGGCACATCCCTCTAGTTTAGCATTACTTGAAAGCATAGCCACTATCTGAAGTGCATCTAAAACAAAACAAAAAATGTAATCTAAAAGTACACTACAGTAGACCATCACAATATGTTGGACTTGGACTTTAAAGACCCAAATGTCCTGGAATTGGAGTAACCATACACCTGATTGGCAATTAAAGGCTTCTTCAATTCTTCTTTAAGTGCCCTTTCCTTCTGAGACTGGACTAATAGTCATCTGAAAGTCATTCTCAGTCATGGGATCCAATTTGTGGAATTCTGCTTTATATACTGTATATCCAATACCTGTCATGCTGTCTTTTAGTCCCCAGGCAATGTCTGCACTTTTCTTTCAGACTTCTGTTACCCGACCTGCTCTTTTAAAATTACCTAGTCCTCCTGGCATGAGACTTTCATGGTTTGTTTTTTACATGCTTAATATTTATGAATATTACTGCTTTAAGGCTTCTGCTAGGTTGGCAGGAGCTGGGACAAAGACCGGAGCACATTTTTTAAATAATAATAATAATAATAATAATAATAATAATAATAATAATAATAATAATAATAATAATAATAATAATAATAATAATAATAATAATAATAATACCACCACCACCACCTTAAGCCCAATCAGGAAATGCAGAAGCAAGGCTGTTGTAAAACCATCACATTTCTGTTCTAAAGGCAAAAGTTAAAACACTGAGATTATGCCTTTTACTGCACTATATTTAGAACCCTGTTTCCTGACAGATGGAGATATGAACTTACCTTACAGGAAGACTGCAGGAAGTCTATCACAAAAGTGGCTTTATAGCCTTTTCTCTATATGGGTCATCCATTTGAGATAAAGAGATACCATTGCCTCTTAAGTAATAGACACTAGCCAGCTGGCCTAGAACACAAGATTAAATTGGCTGCTGAGGTCAGATTCTCTAACTCATACTGTGTCAGAGACTGCATACTGTGTATCCACCTAACAGGAGGCAGCTGGTAATACCAAATCTAGCTAGCCAATTAAGTGTACACCAAGCTAAAAAGTAAGGTGATTCTATACAAAGATGGATAGATGTTAATAATAATAATAAGCCCATAGAAGCAGCAGACTTCTTCGGACATCTGGACACCGCCACCCAGCTGACCTTGCCCCTCTGGGGTCAGAGAGAAAAGCCGTAGGCTTCTTTGGGCAGCCAGACACTACCGCCCAGCTGACCTCGGGGCCCATCCCCCGGGGCTGGAGAGAAAAGCCACAGGCTTCTTCGAGTGGATGGACACCACCGCCCAGCTGACCTCGGGCCCCACCCTCCTGGGGAAAGCCCTCCCCCCCCCCCGGTCCATTGCCTACTCGGAGGGAAGTGACTGTAACTGTCCGCTCAGAGGGAAGTGACTGTTTTGTAATTGTAATTGTCTTATGACATGCACTGATGATATTGATGTATTTGTTGTTATTTTGATGTTTTACTGCATTGTATTATGTTGTATTTTTATTTAATTTAATTTTAAATGTATTGTGATATATTGTGATTGCTGTTAGCCATCCTGAGTTGCGTAGCTGAGTGGGCGGCATGCAAGTCCAATAAATCAAATCAAATCAAACAGTGTTCAGTGGGGCAGTATAACAGGCAGTGAAACTGGATAATCTCTTTAGAGCATAATCACATTTTGGTAAATTGGAGTAAATCACACAGGTTTCCACAAAACATACTTGATTTATTGAGGGTTAGATAGTTATTGAATAAAGCCAAACTCATCGATGGGATATTAATCGCATGCCATCTGATTAAAGGCACTGATTAAGGCACCTTCAGAGTTTTGAAATAATGTTATACAAGTGATTACATTATCCACAGCACATTACTTTATACATTGATGACAGAACTATGATGTTATTTTGTACAAAACAATGCAGCAATAGTAGCATCATTATTTTTTCATATCTTGGCTCTGTTCTGTAAGTATCAGCTGATTCATTTGTGGCATTATAGGTAAATGTAAAAGTTGCGCTTGATGGAAAGCCAATTGTATCCTACTCTAGGGTGCGGTGCTCATCTCTGTTTAGAGCCAAAGAACCAGTGTTGTCTGCATGTCCAGACATTTTCATGGTCATGTGGCAAGCATGACTAGACATTGGGACACTGTAACCTTCCTGCTGAAGCAGTACCTATTTATCTACTTGCAATTTCTTGCTTTCAAACTGCTAGGTTGGCAGGAGCTGGGACAGAGACAGGAGCTCACTCTACTATGCAGCACTCAGATCTCAAACTGTCTACCTGCCAACCTTCCAATCACCAAGTTCTGTGTCTTAACCATTATGCCACCACAGTCCCTTTGTGGCACTATAGCTTCTACTAAAACAGTTTAAAAAGAAAAATAAAGGTTTTGAAGTTATTTTAAAACTCTATAGAATGACCCCAGAGGTTTCTGAAACAGATTTAAATCACCATCTAGCTGTTAACAATACATTATGAATTTCACAATATTTGTGCCCTCCCAGCTGTGACAATTAAATGCTTAAAACCATGAGTCACTGTTGTAACAATGCTAGAACTGCTTTTTGAAGATCTGTGTGAGCTTTCATTATGGAATTGCAAAAAGCTTACTAAAAATGTGTAAATGGACTTTCCTCTTTCTTTCCATTTTTTAAAAAGCATATAACCACTCTTTGGTTATCTAAATTCCTTAGCCAGAAATCCCCCCTCTCCCGCACCTGTTTAGCCAGTGAACCATGATCTAACTCTCTGAAGCAATAATTAAAGATCTCAAGTTGAGATTTAATTATTGGGCAAGTTTAAAAAAATAGTTTAACTGCCTGTACAGACAGGCATTAAGTCCATTTTCTGGAATGATCTGAGGGCAGGCTGTAGCAGTTTGATTCCTGAGTACTGCATGACAGAATCAGCTCCTGCCAACCTAGCAGTTTGAAAGCAGGTACAGAAATACCTCGGATAACGTTTACCTCGGATAGCGCTAAAATCGCATAACGTTAAGTAATCTGGGGAGGAGAATTGGATCGAATAACGTCAAGGTCCTATGGGGTGGATTGGATAACAACCGCTAAAGCCTGTGCGGTTACAATGTATCTCTATGGAGCTTTAACGTTATCTGATCCATCCCATAGGATTTTAACATGCATCGGATAACACTGAAAATCGGATAACACCAAGACTTGTGGAACCTCAATTCCCAGACTTCAATTCCCAGAAGCCTAAGTCAGTACATTGGCTGATCAGTGCTTTGGGGAAATGACTTAGGCTTCTGGGAATTGAAGTCCAAAAACCAGCATTTGGGAAACACTGGTCTATTCTATTACCATTGCAGGATAACCTGGCCAGACTAGATTTTCATCCTATCCATTTCTATTTATTGTAAATTTATTTTATGTAGATGGATAATTATTTACTATTACAAACATGTTATGAATCATTATGTACCCTAGGATTTTGGCAGTGGGCTAGTATCACTGGTGGATGGGATGCTTCTTTCTCCAGGCCTTGGCAGTTGGAAGGCTGCAGATGTCCTATGTGTTCAATCATACTATGAAACTTCTGGATGCTGGAATATATACACAAGACATTTTTCCATCCAGGAAAGTGAAGTATCTGGGCTTCAATGTTCTAGTTATTCATATCTTACAAGTGTGATAACAGGAAGGAAGAAAGCAAATGCTCCATAAGAAGCTGATGTAGACTGTCCTTGGTTTCCCTAACTATGAAAACACACAATGTACAATACTGTATGTTAAAAAGCAAATGTACAACACGTTTACAACTGCTGACCTGAAATTTTGATTTTACTAGTCAAACTACTCTTTTAAATATCTTTTAAAAAGTTTGTTTTTCTATTCCAATATTTAGAATGATAGCATTTACAATATAAGCAGTGCTACTTAACAATATAAATCCTATGTTGCCTCAGCAGTAAATTTCATTGAGTCTGTCCTATTTCTAAGTAAGTGCATACAAAGTGGCAACTGTACTCATATGTTTAGTATATTTCTGAGTTGAAATATACACTGGTGCGCTATTAGTCTTAACCTACCCAATACAATCTTGTGTGAACAAAATATTGGCTACAGACTATGATGTAGACTGTTCATCATGTGTCGAACTAGACAAAAAGTGTTTGCTTTACTAGTTAAGTTGAAAGTAAAGACCAACAACAATAACAGCAGCCTCCAAAATGTTGCTTCGCCAAATGGAAATCACAAGAGTAATACAATGCAATCTGTTTCCTTATATCAGGATCCCACCCCATTCAGACTGCTGGGGGTGACGGAGGCTGTTTGTTGTCATTCAGTCAAGTCCAGCCCTTTGCAGCCTCATGGACCACAGCACACCAAGCTCTTCTTAGCTTCTTGATACTGTCCATGGGATTTTCTTGGCAAGAATACTGCAGTGAGTTGCCAGTTCCTTCTCTAGCAGATCGTGTTTACTCTGTGTTCTCTGCTATGGCCTGGCCATTTTTGATGGCCCTACATGACATAGCCTCATAGAACCACACAAACCCACTCACCATGGCAAAGCAATAATTTTTGAGGGGAGCAATACATCTAAAGGGCATCGGATTGAACAATAGTGTCCTGTGTGTTTTGATCTGGTGCTGTTTCTCAGAATAAGTGCACAGGGAGACTGCTATCAAAATCTCTGTAATGAGAGAAAGCTAAATCTTATATGGTTTTAGCCACACAACCCACAAAGTGTGGGTTTTTATAAGGCTACTCCACTCTAAAGTTCTTATTTCTAAATGAAACCGACAAGAAGACAATGCAAGGAAATCAAGCATAAATTCTCTCTCCTCTCTGGACTGTTATATTTACTTTTGAAGTTGCTCATTAAAATGCAGTAAGTAGAGGAATATAAACATTCACACTGGGAGCAAAATAGCTTCCTCCTTCAACACTTTACATGAGGCTTGACAGGAATGCTGCATGGAAGAAACACCCACACTCATTGTTCAGTAACAAGGAGAGAACATTATTCATTTTAAATAGCAGTAAGTCCTCACGTTAATGCCAACTGTTTCTAAACAAGTCTATCCTGCTCTTTCATTTATGAAATACATTGAAATGGTCACACTTGCTTTTTCACCCACCCATCCCGCTTCCTTTGGCATTCTGAATCATGTAATCCAGACTGTCACTTTTTGTCCCTTTTCTGCCTAAAATGTTGACATGGGAACATTGCACAGAATCATACCAGATAGTCTTTCTTTTTGATAGAGGAATCTAGTAAACCTTCACTATTGCCTCCCAACTGTAATGTATATTTGTCCTTTAAAAATATCATCAAGCAGTATACTGCATTCTAGTGATATTGCTTTAGACCAGTGGTTCCCAACAAGGGGTACACAGCCCACTAGTGGACTTCAATTCCCAGTACATTGGGTGGTCAGTGCTTTGGGGAAATGACTTAGGCTTCTGGGAATTGAAGTCCAAAAACCAGCATTTGGGAAACACTGCTAGACCATGGATGAGAAATAAGGGGCTCTCCAAATGTTGATCTCTTTTCTTTATCACTGGCATGATGACTAGGGCTAATGGGACTTGTAGTCCAATAATTAAGAAAGGCATAAATATAGCTATATTTGTAAGGCTTAGCTGGCTGGAAAGCTAAGTAGTTTATACATCTGGCTGCAGAGACAGCTGTTGGGAGTTTGATTCCCCACTGCACCTTCTAGGAGAAGAGCCAGCCTGAGCAGTCATGGCAAGCTACATAGTACCTGGGTCTCTCCCCCCCCCCCCAAATGAGGGAATGGTGAACCACTTCTCAATTTTCTTTACCCAGAAAACCCTAGGAAGGATTGCCATGGTCAGAATTGTCTGGATGACAATACAGTTATTTACTACAAGGATTGGGATTGATTCTCTTGCATCTTCGGCACCTGTGCAAAGGAGGGAATTTGGGAAGGGAAACTTGTCATAGTGCAATATGTTTCAAATAGATGCTGAAATCCCAGAAGCCCACCTTATTTACTACATGTATTTATTTATTAAAATAGTTGTCTCCTGCCTTCTCTAAACCTCAGTAACTTTTCTAGCTCCTTTGCTCACAGAAACTATCTTTTTACTATTAGACATTGTCAGAAAACTGGCATTAGAGTTACAGCTAGAAAGAGTCAGGATTTTTCAGTTTGGGTTGAGGTAGGATCTTCTTGGGGAAGTTTTGGAACTACTGTCACACCAAATCCAGTTGGATATCCCTCTCCCTCACCTCAATATAAAAGCTTCACATACGCAACATCCATGATTATAAAAGACCTTAGTACATTCTGGCAAGAACTCAAGGAAAAATGTAATTCAAACTTAGCTTCAATTATAGTTCAAGAGCTCATAACTCAAAAATGTCCTGTCAGATTTGTAGGCATATTAAATACTGCCCTTAGTTTACCCATGTCACTCATAGTCCTTTTGTTTTATAGCTTCCAAAACAGCTGTGAATATTTGCTTATCATTACGGTTATTTCCTTTTGGGTTTTGGTGTAATTAATGTCATTTCTGATTTCAATTTAAATGAAATATGCCAGCAAACATTTATGTCATGCATGCCATCTGCTTCATTTTGAACAATATGCTAATTATTAGCAGGGCAGTGTTTCTATATACCTGGCAATAGTCAAGCTCAGGACTCATAAGAGAACCTAAGAACACTAATATAATACCGGTACATATAAAAGGCAGTGCAGAAATCTCACTGGGCTTCATTTCTAAGGGATTTAGTGGATCTCCCATATGTTGCCAAGGCATCAACTTTAGATCCGTACACAACATACAGTAATACCTCGGTTAACGCTAAGACTTGGTTCCACAAGTCTTGGTGTTATCCGATTTTTAGTGTTATCCGATGCATGTTAAAATCCTATGGGATGTATCAGATAACGTTAAAGCTCCACAGAGATACATTGTAATTGCACAGGATTTAGCGGTTGTTATCTGATACATCCCATAGGACCTTAACGTTATTCGATCCAATTCTCCTCCCCAATTACTTAATGTTATGCGATTTTAGCGTTATCCGAGGTAAACGTTATCCGAGGTATTACTGTACTTCAATCATTTCATCCAGAACATAGCCTTGCCAGTAATGGGCTAAATGCCCCCACGTTTAAGTAATGGCTGCATAGATTTTCCTATTTTCACTACTATAAGGTTTGGTTGAAATTTGTTTCAAATACATTCTGAACAGCCCGAGACAAATAAGAGTCAATAGAAGAAAAACCACTGTTCTTTTTTGTACAAATGTACAGTTTCTGAAGGTGGGTTGTTTCAAATAAAATTGCTAGGTAACAACGTAGGGTTTATGAAAAAGTAAAATAAAACCAGTTAGAGAAGTGTAGGTCTGTCCTGCTTCCCATACACAGAAACCTGCTTGGATAATTGAGGTAAGAGCACCTTAAGGTAGTAATTCTAAATAATGTGGTAATGAAAACCCGTTCTCAAAGCTGCGATTTCCCTTTTTCAGAATACATTCATAAAACCAGACATCACTATTGATAATGTGGGCACATTTGGTTCCTACATTACTAGTTCAGCTGCTGCAAATGCTTGTACTGTACTGTATTAGAAAAAGCTAAGCTGCATATTACATATGCCAAGTCATTAAATGTATTTCTGTAAGCTTTACTTCCTTGCCCAGCAATTTAGTTTTAATCAAGTGCAACGCTCAGAAGCCATACATAGATGTGATGGTGGCATGATGACAATTTGGCTCTAAATCTACAGCAGCATGAATAAGGGGAAATCTCTATACTGTATTCATAATGACTGTAGTTTACATAAAAGCTATTGTTTTGTTTTTACTGTACTACATTTTACATTATTTATTACATATAATCCAGTGAAGGAGACAAACCATTCCTCTGCTATTGTAACAGAGGAGTTACATGTTCCCTGCAACTATTGTTGCAGCACCATTTTGAAAATGGAGTTTCCAAATAGTGGTCAAAAGCAGACCCACGTAGTGCATATTACAGTAATACAAGCAGGATGCAACTAAGGCAAGGGTCGCCATTGCCAAACCATATCTAGGAACAGACACAGTTGGCATATCAGCTTTAACTGTGTCAAATACACTCTTAGCCACCACTGAGATCTAGCTGTCCAGACTCAGCAATCAAACCAGCAGAACAACCAAGCTTGAGTTGTCACATGGAGCATAATCCTATCTTGCAAAGATTGAATACATATTCCTGATCTGCTATTTGCGTGACCAAGAGTACTTCTGTCTTGTCTGGATTATGTTTCAATCTGTTTACCTTGACAACAGACACCGATTTTTAGCTGAAATGGCTTCTTTGGGTTTAAATGTAAAGGACAGAGCTGGGTGTCATCTGCATACTGGTGATGCCAAACCTTTCCCAGGTATGTGTCAAACAGCATAGAACACAAAACAGAACACTGAAAGATGTCACTGGCCACCTTCTGAGATCACCAGGAAGGATGGAACCACCATTTTAAAAAAGGGGCCTCAGAGCCCCAGTCCAGAGATATAGCCCAGAAGAATGCCATGGTTGATGGCAATGGAAGCTTATGGAAGATCCAGCAGAACCAAAAGGGACAAACTTGTTTGGTCCAGTTCCTGGTGAAAGTCATCCATCAAAATACCCAAACCACTCTCCATCCGACAATCAGGCCTGAAAGTGGATTAAGCCATCTATATCATCCAGGAACCTTTGGGACTGGGAAGCAACCATCCTGTCCAACACCTTGCCCAAAAATGGAATACTGGAGACTGGGTGATAATTGTCCAGTATAACAGGACTCAAGTAGGGCTTTTTTAAACAGCAGTCTGAGTATTGCCTCCTTTAGGCACACTGGAACCCTATCTTGCTAAAAGGAGGCATTTACCATTCCTTTTACCCAGTTCCCCTCCATGAGATAGAAGGGCAAGGACTCAGTGCACATTTAGTGGCCTTCATCTCTTGAAGGTAACACATCCTCAGGCTACACAGTTTGAAACATATTGAATGACACAGCACAAGCAGAGGCCAAAATTATACCCAAGACCAATATGAACTATAGCATAGGTCAACCAGGGCTTCTACCTGTCATTGAGACAAAAACTTTGCAAGAGCTATCATGAAACCATTGAAACCCAACAGTCTCTTGGCATTGACCATGATCACTGTTGTTCCACCCTTGCAGAGGGCCTGGTTTCAGTGAGTCTAAATTCCAACATGTAGTGATCTGTCCACAAGAACCGAACTATAGAAAGTACAGTAATACCTCATATAACATTAATATCGAATAACACTAAAATCGCATAACATTAAGGAATCGGGGGGGAGGGGGAGAATTGCATCAGATAACATTAAGATCCTATGGGATGCTTCAGATAACAACCGCTAAAGCCTGTGTGGTTACAATGTATCTCTATGGATCCCATAGGATTTTAACATGCATCAGATAACACTAAAAATCATATAACACCAATACTTGTGGAACCAGGTTTTAGTGTTATATGAGGTTTTACTGTACCTCTATATCCAGATCAGTCTCAACATGGTCCAGAGTATTTATTTATTTATTTATTACATTTATACCTCATCCATCTTGGAGATTTCCCTGCTCTGGATGGCTAACAACACATAACTCACACAAAGTATGCGTGAATAAGTATAATATCCAGAGCATGCCCTGACACATGATTGTATCACTCAGGACAGACTCATAATTGTCATGGAGGACATGAAGTCCTACAGGAGAAGATGTTGAGGGATTCCAGCATCACCTACGAGTCTAATTCTAAGACCACACTCCTAGGTCTAGCTTACCACTGCTCTCTTTTATCCATGGATACTCTACATGTCCAAGAAAGGTGTCGATCAGTAGTGCATTCCAGAGCATCGGCACTACCTTCAAGAAGGCTCTATTTCTAGTCATAGACTTCTAGTCACGTTCGGGGTCAGCACCTGGAGCTATGCAGATTGTGAGTGAGTGATGCAGGGATTTGTTCTAAGGAAGAAATGTTCTGACAGATCATTGTATAGGGCTTTATTTGATAACACTAACATCTATGTAGGAAATTCTCTGCAACAGGAAGAACTATACTGCAAGAAGCAGTTCTAAACAAAATGTATTTTAAAAGTTCATACAACTAAGATCTACTGAGAGGCCATGTTACTATCACTGATTCCCCCCCCCCTTCCTTGATTCTTCCTCTTATTTCAGGTCTGTTACTACTTCACTTGCTCTTGCTCTTTTACTCATTGATTCTCAGTCTCAATTAGCTTCTGACATCACACTTGCCATCCTATTCTTCCATGAATTCTTTTATATCAATTCCAATGATTTCTCTTCTTCAGAAAACAAATCATTCCTTCATTTTTTCTCTTACTATCAACCTTCAAGACTTGCCTGCTCTGAAATCCAAATATGTTATGATTATCAGCACCTTCTGTAGAATAAATCCATATCTAGAAGCCTTCCCCAATCAGGCATGTTCTATAAATCTTTCACTACAACTCCCATTTCCAGTGGTTAACAGTTATGCTGTTCTGGGTGAAGGGAGTGACAGCATTGTATAATATAAAGTCGTTAACTTCAAGATTTTTCTGTATTCTCTTCCCCACCCCTCCTAAATGTGGGAGGAATTACATGGAAGGGAAAATCCCACAGGTTCTTTTATGAGACATGGCTGCCAACATAAATATCAAATAATGCTCTTCCTTCACAGCTCTGACTTCACATTTCCTCTCCATGAATTCATATCTTTCAAGGACTTACTGAGGTGTAGTTCTTTTCTAACTTGTCCTCCACAATGCCAATTTGACATGGTGTCTTCTGGTTCTGAAGCCAGTAATCTGTTGATTCTAGCAGGCTGTTACTGCACAATACCTGTGAAGAGAGAAGAATTTCATAGCTCTTTTTACAGCAAAATCATCACACTATGACATAGTTTCACTGGAAGCCTAAGGAAGATTTTCCAAATCAAATCTGGTTATAGTCATTGAAATTTTTTAAAGTCATTATTGGTTGACTATCTTTTTTAGTTTGGAACCAATTCACTGATAAAGTTAAATGATCGCAGGGAGATTGAGTTGGTCGTAGACCTACAGCTTGTTGCATGGGCAAATAGGTTAAGTAATAACCCAGAAATAAATAGGTCACCAGGCATCTTTAGCTGATCAGGAGAGCTGAAATGTTAGTAGGTTAATGGTCTCTTATAGAACATATGAAAGTAGGCTGAAATTAACCATGTCAGGTAAAAACTATTCTAAGGGTGTCATTAGCTCTAAAGGGCATTTGGTGTGACTTCTATTTATCAAAGCTGACCTAAACTAGAAACCTAAAGAATCCCTCCCCAAATAATTAAAAAAGAGCAGGGTGAGCTATTTCCCCCAAAAAATATTTTTTCCCAGTGGGAAACACTTGAAATGTTAGCAATTATATGTTTAAAATAGGATATTTCTATTTCTGAATTAATGAAATCATTTTTATGAGAAGGATTTTTATGAAAACACCTCAGACTGTACTCCCCACTGTGCCTCCTTGACACAGGCTACACTTGATGAGCCATAGAGTCCCTTCCAGCTCTGCAGTTCTAAGCTTACTGAAATAATAATACAGTCCAAAACTCTAGTCAGAACAACTGGTGGACTGTATGCACCTATGAGGATAGTATAGTACAGTGGTGGTGAACCTATAGCATATGTGCCAGAGGTGGCACACATAGGCCTTTCTGCATGCACGTGTGCCATTGTGGGAAAGCCCCACCCCCCAGACAGCACCAATGGCAGTGCTGCTTCCCCATCCACTCCTCTCCCTCCACCATTAATTAACTATGATTAACCTATTACATTCAAAGTGGGAAACTATGGTGTACTTAAACTCCTGAACATGATACAGTAATACCTCGGATAATGCTAAGACTTGGTTCCACAAGTCTTAGTGTTATCCGATTTTTAGTGTTATCCGATGCATGTTAAAATCCTATGGGATGTATCAGATAACGTTAAAGCTCCATAGAGATACATTGTAACCGCACAGGCTTTAGCGGTTGTTATCCGATACATCCCATAGGACCTTAATGTTATTCGATTCAATTCTCCACCCCAGATTACTTAACGTTATGTGATTTTAGCGTTAGATGAGGTAAATGTTATCCGAGGTATTACTGTACATGATTTGGTTTCATATTGTTATCTGGAGATTCTGACTAAATAACAGTCCTCCTTTTTAATGTTAGAGGAAAACCTCTGCTTTAAAGGGGCCACTCTACAACAGAAGAATTGGGGTGAACAAGGAAGGAAGCTTAACATTACTGTACATCTGGGCTTAATAAAGCAAAAACAACAGCAATTATATTTAGAGCACTCTCTGGGCAGTTCACAAGATAACTAGCCTTTGACCTCAACTGACTTTGAAAGATGTAAGGATTGAGCCAATCTTGACCCAATCAGGACTGAATTCAGATAATGAGCAGCATTGTGGCAGCACTACTGAAGCTTAACCTCTGTGCCGCAATGACTCTTAACAAACCATTGTATAATTTGATTTTGATACATCATTCCACTTACTTACTTCCAATTCAGGTTTGTTTATCCATCATGAGACTAGTGTCAATTACAAAACTTCTTCCATCCTCAGGAACTAAATAAAATGGTCTTAACCTCTAGGCTGGATTCTTTTACTGTAACATCAGATTCTACCCCAGCTTGTCTTTAAACTCAAGCTAAACAAACCACTCACTCTATATTTTCTGAAAGCAAAATTTTTCAAAATGCAACAAATAACAATAATCTTCTCTCACTGCTCCCACCCCCACCCCTGGTCATGAGTTAAACTCCATTTATACCATGCTTTCTATATATGTCTGCCTACCTTTCCCCCCAGGTAAATGTGTACAAGATTACAACCTCACAGCAAAATTCCATGTACTGTATATTTATTCACAAGTCACTGAACTAATAAACCGATTTTAAATAAGACAACCTGTCTTCAACGCTTGACCATGATGATTTGGGGACCTTTTCTGTTTCTCCTGCAACCCTCAGTTCTATAATGTCCAGCTTTTCACAGTGTTACAGGGGTTGTTTGTTTGTTTGTTTGGGAAATTTTACTGATCTATGAGAGGAAAACCTTTTCTTTCCACGTTTACATCTGTTTTTTGTGTAAGGACCATATGGCATTTTTCTTTTTTATGCTCTCACTAAGTTTGGTATGAAAGTCCAGGATAGCTCCCATGTGCTAAATAAAAACAAACAAGTGCAACCTGTAGCTTGTAATGTTGCTGCATGGTATGCTCCTTGTCAGATTTTTTTTCTACTGCATTCTCCTTCCCCTCTAGTCCTCTTTTGCTCCCCAACAGGTAGTCAGCATCCGTCAACTACTGAGCAGTTTTATCGTTTGACAAGTATTCTCAGTTACAGAATTTTTTTTGTATCTCATAAAGCCTTGGGGTTTCTCCCAATACCTCTGCTACATTCCCTGCTGAGAGTAGTGCACAGATGATAGTTTTTGGCATTTTTTCATGTTTGTAAAATATGCAAATAGAAACAAGCAGTTTTCACCTGACAGATTATGATCCCAAAATAGAAGGAAAATAGAAACTCATGCAAATTTAAGGATACTGTTTCCTAGTCTGCAGAATTACAGTCATATATTTTTCAGATCTTCAAAGTGTAAGTTCCAATTTGATTTCAAATACCAACTATTGAAATAAATAATATTAAATATACAGTTTTAAAACTTAATTTTAAAGCAATATTAATGGCAGAGAAAGAACAATCATGATCATACGTAGCAAGGAAATTAATTTAAATCTGTCTGTTCCAGCAATGTAATTATCATGTGCTGGATACAGATGTCTAACCCCCCAAAAAGAATCATAGAATAATTGACCTATAAGGTAATCACAGTTTGGGATCAAAATTGCTGGAAGAAACATCAACAATTTACGATATGCAGAT
The DNA here is from genome assembly GCA_030440675.1 of Furcifer pardalis. Classification (NCBI taxonomy): domain Eukaryota; kingdom Metazoa; phylum Chordata; class Lepidosauria; order Squamata; family Chamaeleonidae; genus Furcifer; species Furcifer pardalis. The sequence continues at coordinate 261,043,911 of CP126890.1, forward strand.
GATACCACCCTAATGGCAGAAAGTGAGGAGGACCTAAAGAAGCTCCTGTTTAGGTTGAAAGAAGAAAGTGAAAAAGCTGGCTTGAGACTCAGTATCAAGAAAACCAAGATAATGGCAACAGGCCCTATCAGTCCCTGGAAAATAGATGGGGAAGAAGTAGAAGCAGTGACAGATTTTACTTTCTTAGGATCAAAGCTCACTGCAGATGGAGATTGCAGCCATGAAATAAAAAGGCGACTGATTCTTGGGAGGCAAGCTATGAGAAACCTGGGGAACATAGTGAAAAGTAGAGACATCACATTGCAAACAAAAATTCGCATAGTCAAAGCAGTGATATTCCCTGTGGCAATGTATGGTTGTGAGAGCTGGACCATTAGGAAAGCTGAGCACAGAAGAATAGACGCCTTTGAGATGTGTTGTTGGAGGAGAGTTTTGAGAGTCCCCAGGACAGCGAGGAGAACAAATAGGTCAATCTTAGAAGAAATCAACCCTGACTGCTCCTTAGAAGGTCAAATAATAAAGATGAAGCTAAAGTACTTTGGACATCAAATGAGAAGAGAGGATTCACTTGAGAAAGCCTTGATGCTTGGAAGGGTCGAGGGCAAAAGAAGAAGGGGACAGCCCAAGATGAGATGGCTAGATGGTATTGTGGAGACAATGGGCACAGAGCTGAGTGAGTTGAGGGGGATGGTGGAGGACAGGAGTGCCTGGCGGACAGTGGTCCATGGGGTCGCAGAGGGTTGGAATCGACTGTGCGACTGAACAACAACAACAAAAGGTAATCAAGTCCACCCCCCTGCTCAGTGCAGGAATCCAAGCCAAAGCAGTTGTGACAAATAGATGTCCAATTTTCTCTTGAATGCTTCCAATGATTGAGCACTCACCACCTCCTCAGGAAATTGTTTCCAATGCCATACCACTCTAACAAGAAGCTACAGTAAGGTACACAGAGGGTCTCTAGGCAACTTCAGGTAGAACAGGGGCACACCAGGTAAAAACATGGGAGGCATAGTTGCAGTTTACATAAGCAAGGCTCAAAACTCTTTGGAATGTTGAAGTGAGTTAGGTAGGATAGAGGGAAAGTTCTGATGGTGGGGAATGCTGAAATAGTGGGAAGAGGAAATTGTTGAATGAGCACCATGATTATGAAAGAGAAACTACAGAAAAAAAAGAAGGGTGAAGGAAAGAAAGACCAGAAGTGCACAGTGGCAAGGTAGGAAGATCACTTGGATGGGAAGAGAAAGAACACCTAATTGGATAAGGGGAGGAGATTGGAGAGGAGAGAAGAAAGTTGCCAGGATTGGTGAGTCAATGAAGTAGGGAGAGAACCAATATCTATGTGAGAGACCAGAAACTGCACAGGGCCCATCGTGTGGGACATGCCATAGGATTAATATGCAAGGAAACCAAGCCAAAAAACTGTTCCATGTACATAATACAGTGGTGCCTCACTTAAAGAGCATAATGCATCCACGGGATTGCTCTTTAAGTGAGTTTGGTTTTAAGCAAAACACCATTGTAAATGACCAATTGTGGAGGGGATTGCAAACCCTGATTTGTTAAGCGAGTTTTTGGTTGGTTTTATTTGTTAAGTGAAGCGAATATTCAGAGAAAATGCTGCTCTTTAAGCGAGTAACTCTTTAAGCAAAACGCTCTTTATGCGAGGTTTGACTGTAGTTCTATAATAATGACTGGCAAAACAGGTAAAATAGAAGAATGGAGACTATATCCTAGTGTTGGTGAACCTTTTAGACACCGAGTGCCCAGACTCAACAGGCTGCCATCCATGCCACAGAGGGGCGTGGCAAACTCTGTGCTGGGGGAAGGGAGGGAGCGCTCTCATTGGGCTGCTGAGCAGAGGGGCAGGGCAAACTCTGTGCTGGGGCAACGGCATGCATGCCCACAGAGAGGGCTCTGAGTGCCCTCTCTAGCACACATACCATAGGTTCATTGCTACTGCTCTGTTTCTCCATTATTTCATCTTCATTATTTTTCTGGAATATTTTTTGAACACTCTCTAGTCAAATAACTTCAGATGCCATAACATTTGAGTTAAAGAATAAAAAAAACTTGACAAATATGGAAAACAAGAAGTTTTGATTTAGAGAAAATATTTTTCTTGGGGATTATGTACTACCTTTAGTTTTCAAGTTCAAAACTTTCCTACTTACCATTATCCCATGATTCCTTTATAGTAACAGCTCAGGGAGGAGAAGCTATAGCTTTCTCAATATCCCAACTGTAGTAAAAAGTTTCTTTATATCCTACTATTTTTCTTTCTTAAAAGCTTAATTGAAAATCCTATTACTGCTATCTGTAATTCAAATCCCAAGTTATTTAGTTCAGCAATAAAATTGGACATCTTGAAAACTGTGGAATCCTCCCTCTTTGATGTAGAATACTGTAGTTTTATTCAGAATACCTGAGACACATACTATCCTGCTTTAAGGACATATGGTTGAACTAGATCAGTAGCAGGAAGTATATGATTCTCCAGATCAGGGATGTTCAACATGCAGTCCATGGGCTGAATGTAGCCTTCAGTGCCATTTCATGTGGCCCCTTACTGCCTCCACCACACCAGGAAGTGCCATGTGGTGGGGGAAGGGGAAAATGGCCGTCCAGCCCCTGAAGCTATCTGAGGGAGTGTGACTCAGCCCCCGGCTTAAAAAGGTTGAGAACTCCTGCTCCAGATATTGCTGGTCTGCAACCCTCTGATTCTTCAACACTGGCTTTCAAGCCAAATAGTTGATAGTTCCAGACCAATATACTGTATCTGGATTTGCCATGTTACTGGACTGCAACTTTTGCCCAGCATATATAATAATAAAGAATAATGGAAGGGACTACATGGACCACATGATCTCCAGGGACTCTATGGTTGGGTTGTACGGCCAGAATTTTATTTGTCTTACACAATCCTATGCAAATAATCACATGAGTAATTGACTGCATTGTGTATGTAGTTTTTCTCTGACTGTGCAGCTGATTATGTTCCTCATCAGGTATGAAATGGGCAAGCTGGGAAATGAGACTTATGCCCATAGTAAAGTGCAATAAAACCTTGACTTATGACTGAACACACACACACACACACACACACACACACACACACACACACACACACACACACACACACACACACACACACACACACACACACACACGTTCTGCACTCCCTGAACAACTTTGTAAGTTAGGACACCTTTTTTTTTTTACAGAAAAGAAAATGAAATGTGATTAATGTTGTCCAAAGCCATTGAGAGAATCAATAGCAGCTGGGTTCTAAATGACAATTTAAAAATAACCAAAAGCAAACTTTGCCACTTTAAAGAATACTGAAGTGTCATTGTGAGCTAGTATATTGTCAATCACTGAACCAAAATGCTAACAAGGCATGGAAAAAATAGTTCTATCCCAAGTTAAAAGAACCAGTATTTAAATTCAGTATTACTCCATCTAATTAAGTGGCTAATATTACTGTTCTCAATATATCCCTGAAGAGTCAGCTCCACACATGAAAAAGCAGCATGTTCTTATCTGATCTTCTTAATCGCTATGGTTAATTAAAGCTCATAAAAAGAGATGAGCATTGAACAAGTTGAAATGAGATGAGATTTTTAGAGGGTTCATTTTCTGGATTTTCTTTTTTTTCCAAATGGGGAGAGTGAACCTCATATACTACTTAGGGATCTCCAGAATTGCCAAAAACAACTGATTTGTAGTAAAGGCCAATTGGATGGGAAGCTTAATTCATTCTCTGCCAGTGCTAGTGCATTGCAAATGGTAAGTCTACAATTAAATTAATGTGATGTGCAGAAGATACTGATGGAGTCTGATGGCACATGATGAGATATAAATGCCTTTCCCCATATTAACACATTTTAAAAGAACACTTCCAATTTACTTCTGTTCCACCTATTGTAAGAGATGCAAGGGGCTTGTATGTATCGGAAATGAAAAATAAAATAAATTTTTTTGATCACACAGAATGTTAAGCAAACTCTTGTTAAGCATCTATAAAAGCATAAATAAAAGTGGCAGGGGGTCCTTTTTTACTTTCAAAGGTTACATGCAGTAATGACGAATACAACATGTAATCCTTGGACATTATATTAAGTAATTCATTTCTGTAAACATTACTTCTGAGGGTCAAGGGATGAGGTAATAAAGGCATGAATAGGATTCCAGAAATCGCATAATGACTGTGAACAACAGCCTAGCCCCATCCTGCATGAATAATTCTCTGTTACACTTGGTGAGCCTTTTTCCAGAACACACATAATTAAATATCTAGGAGATCCCTATGGAGGAGCAAGCCAGAGACTATGGATTAGCTCCATTTATAGTAAACAGAATACTTGGCACAACACAATAAGAAATCCTCCAAGAATAAGGATGAGAAAAGTGCCTAAATATGACCACCCCCAGTTTCCTTCCAAATGTCAAATTATTTTATACTCAGAGAGCTTCCTTGTGCCCTTTGATGGTGGAAACATAATTTCAAGAATGTCAAATGAGAAAATTTTATAACATTGCTAGATGCAGCATTACTTCTGACTGTCCCTCAACCAGAGAGTTGTGATCAATTTGTAACTTCCATTTTGGATTGTTCTTATGGTTCCATTCCAAGAGGGTGCCAGACAAACTACATCTCAGATATCAATCTGGAAATACACACCCAATGCTTACGTTATATTCCACACTTTAAGGGAAATTGTTTTAATGAACATAAAATAAAAGTTGGGAAGAATTTGAACTTGGTTCTTGCAGAATCAAAAAGAAATCATTATAACAGAGCTTTATATGGATGGAAGAAACCAGAAAGCAAGGATACTACTGAAAGAAAGAAAAAAGAATAATTATCCAAATAAAAGGGCACCATGCAAATATAACCCTAAACCGAATAGCACAGGTAAGACTACCCAAAGTATAATAAAAATCAAAGATCAAAGACACAATGAACTTTCCACTGCCTTCCTATTGGCAGAAATAATAAGATGTAGGAATGACAAGGCTATAGGACTCGATATCAGATTGAGAGAATTAAACATTTTAAGCAAAAAATAAAGGAATGGATCCTTTAACTTTTTGAAAACTGGTAGATGAGCAAACAAACTCCAAAAACATGATGGAAGATGAAAGTATTTACTTTGATGAAACCAGGCAAAGAACCATCAGATCTACGGCAGTGTTCAAACAAATAATATTAAATCATTTAAAGGCTGTGGTGGCTCAGTGGTTAAGAAGCTCGCCTTGTTAGCTGGAAGGCTGGCTAGTTGGCAGTTAGAGACCCAGGTACTGCATGATGGTTTGAGTGCCGGTCTCTGTCCCAGCTCATGCCACGCTAGAAGGTCGAAAGCAAGAAATTGCAAATAGATAAATAGGGACCACTTTGGTGGGGGAAATGAAAGGAGCACCATTTGGGCGTCCACTGAATGGAGTTCCTCCAGCAAAAATCCTTTCTACCCAGAATAATTTGACATGAAATTATTATCATCTAGTCGTGAGGTGGCAAAACTTTTTGTGCCGTGGGCTGGCCACGTAGTTCCTCCTGCCGTAAAATGCGTCTACGGCTGGTGTGATCTAGTCCCTAAAATTAAACCTCTTCTAAAACAGGCAAGCTTTAGACCTGGCAACAGTTTTATAGCTCATCTTCAAACTAACCCAGCATATAGAAGATAAACACATAAAATAACTAGAACAGCATTTTGTCAACTTTACAGCAGCATATGATACTGTCTGCCATTAACTTTTACTGAAAAAGCTCTACCTCATTATTAAAGATCATGGTGTAATATAAATGGTCACCAGTCTACTTCAAAACTAAAGACTGTGGAATTTCAAAGAAGGCACAGTAGCTGCAAAAATCAAAGGGACAATCTTCTAGGGCATAGTGTCCTGACAGCATTCCTTTTTAACATTAATGCAAATAATTAACTGATGTTCCCATATGCCAGGAATGCATTATATTGGTTTTACAGGCCAGGGAGAAACCTTCAACTTCATGGAGCACCTGTTAACCTGTACCATCACGACTATAGAAGAAGCCCTTCTTTTACATTATTTTAACATTTTAATTTTTCTTGTCCTACACACTCAGCAATATTTTTGTATTTGATGTTCTTCCACTTAGTTAGCTCCTATATCTGTTCTATGTGTCTGAAATCAGTAGCCATTCTTAAAACTAGAATAAACTGAAAATATAGCCAAAGGATCATTTGGTAATTACATTAACATCTGGATCCTGTGCAATGGACCAAAATGACACACAGGATCTGGCATTGAATATCCTGAACCTGATGAGGGAGACATGCTGGAACTCAACTCTACCCTTTATAGCCAAACCCCATCTCAGTAACTCCAGGACTGTGAGATTTGTGCCCACTTCCCTAGCACCATCTGTTAGCACAGTAATACCTCGGATAACATTTACTTTGGATAACACTAAAATCACATAATATTAAGCAATCTGGGGAGGAAAATTGCATCGAATAACGTTAAGGTCCTATGGGATGGATCGGATAACAACCGCTAAAGCCTGTGCGGTTACAATGTATCTCTATGGAGCTTTAACGTTATCCAATCCATCCCATAGGATTTTAACATGGATCGGATAACACTAAAAATCGGATAACACCAAGACTCGTGGAACCAAGTCTTGGCGTTATGAGGTATTATTGTAATTGAATCAAGCAAAGAAGCCATTGTTATCTCTATAACTGAAGCACAGCCACAAGATCAGGTTATCCGTAAATGTTGGCATAAAACATTTGGTCAATTCACAATGAATGCAGATTATTCACAAATTAACGCTATTTTTTGTTTTTCTCTTAACAGCCTGGATCCTGTCTACTAGTAAATTACCCTCAGTTAGACTCATTATGTCAATGGAATTTCATCAGTCAAGTCCTTTGAATGTTTTATTGATTCACTCTAACTGTGAATTACTATGCCAAGCAATAGGATATTGACCAATATGTGGTTTCTACTCAAAGCAAGAGGTAAACAGCACAACTAATCTTCTAGCTAAAAATAATACAAGTTTTTGGTTTGGAGAAAAGTTACCTTTTTACATGCTGTGACAGAACTTCCAAGACTGCTTGCTGAACTATCTGTGCCAATGCTTTGGTGTTCTGAAACTTCACACATCAGTGGGTATTCACAGCTGCAGAAGAGAGAAGTGGGAAAAATTCAATGTCATCCGCATATCTAATTTAAGTACAGTAATACCTTGCATAACGTTTACCTCGGATAACGCTAAAATCGCATAACGTTAAGTAATCTGGGGAGGAGAATTGGATCGAATAACGTTAAGGTCCTATGGGATGGATCGGATAACAACCGCTAAAGCCTGTGCAGTTACAATGTATCTCTATGGAGCTTTAATGTTATCCGATCCATCCTATAGGATTTTAGCATGCATCGGATAACACTAAAAATCGGATAACACCATGACTTGTGGAACCAAGTCTTAGCGTTATCCGAGGTATTACTGTATCTCATCAGTTTAAATTCTTGTCCAACTCAGTTCACTCCATTTATTGCTGGTCTCCTATTAATGGCATCACACAGATTAGGTCCATTTTTCTGCTTAGAGGTATGCTCTTAAGAGGTTGATCTCTTTAAATAGCTAGAATATGGTGCTTTGTTGGACACAATAACATCTGCCTGCCTTCAGCAATACAATGAAATGTTTCTCTTCTCCTCAATCAATCCATTTCAAGGTGGCAAATGCTACACTGGCTGCATTCATTCAGTTTGACAGATGCCAGACTCAGAGAAATCATGTACTATACCTCATCCTTAGTCACTTTGTTTCCTACCAAAAAAAGAGATGTAAATTACAACTATTCAGAGACAAAGAATACAATGGGCGGGACTGAAGCTGGGAACCCAAGCAGCCTATCTTTATCATCACAGACTAGAAACTGTTAATGTGGGCTGGATGCCTAGTCTTTACTGCAAGTATGTTATGGCATATTGAAATGTGAAATAAAATAAAAAGTACAGCCTTTCTCAATGCAGCAACATCCTTATATATTGGACTGTATCACCCATCCTCACCAGCCATTATAGCTGTATCAGCTGTGTCCAAAGGATAATTTATTTATTTATTTAAGCAAACTTTTATGCCGCCCTCCTCAAAAACACCCAGGGCGGCTAACACAACTCTCAACACCTAAAACACAATAAAAACATAATATACAATCAAGATTAAAAAAGCTAAAGCAAGACAGAGAGGGGGAATCAATGGAGCCAACAACTGGGGCAACTGTCTGGCTCATACCCCACACATGCTCTGTGATCTACATAATGAAGATCAAAATATCAGAGGGGTAGCAAGTCAATGCAGAAGACAAAATGTTTTGAAACTATTGTAATTAGAAAGAGGCTCCTCATTTAGAGCAGATGCCAAGCTTAGTAATGTTGCTACTGGATTAGCTTAATGAGAGCTCAAAACAAAAGCCTTCGGCTGTAAATCAACATTCACCATCTAAGCATTTTCTCTGAATTGTCAAAGTGGATGGCATCTGTTACCATAAACCAATGTGTACTACATAATGGTCACACCATGTATATCACAAGAAGTATGCCAAGATAACTACATGACATTGCTCATGTTCCATATTTCACTATTTGGGGATGCTCTGCTTTTTATCTTATTTTATAGACAGGATGTTTAGCATTCTAAAAGGCCATTTAAGGTGTAGATACATATTCTACCATCCTCTGCTCCCTTTGATACAGAACACAGTTTCACACTATAAGACTCATATTTTATGGTAGTAGATCTAGAACAATATTTTTAAAAATGTATTGACACAATATTAAAAAAAAAAACCCACAAGAACCATTACATCTGCTGAATGGTGATGAAGTAAAGGGAACTGTAGGCTCAGAATGTAAGAAATAATTTATTGGGATGGAATTATAAAAGGCCCATCATGTTTCAGCCACAAGTTTTAGGCCACCTACAGGGAACTAAAAAGACCTATACAGTAAAACCCCAACTTACATATGCCTTGAGTTAAATAAAAATCAACTTACATAATGATTTTTGCACTAAAACCATGTCCTGATTAACATAAATGTCCCGATTTACATAGCACAATTTCCTATGGGTTTGTTTCAAGTTATGTAAAAAAATTGTTTTTCCTATGGGTTTTCTTCAATTTACATAAATATCATTTTCCTATGGGTTTTCTTCAATTTACATAAATATCATTTTCCTATGGGTTTGCTTTGAGTTAAGTAAAAAACCGATTTACATAAAAGCCTATGGAACAGACGTTTTACATAAGTAGGGGTTTTACTGTACAGCCAAATCTCGCTTAACGAATGTCTCGCTTAGTGAAAAACTCGCTTAATGAGCAGGCATTTAAAAAAATGTTCCGACTTGCATAATGAAAATTTTTGCTATGAGAAATGGACTTTCCCTATGGAAAAGCTCGCATAATAAACATTTCTATGGGGAAAACTCACATGATGAAACATTTTCACTATGCGAATTTTTTCATAGAAATTTTCGTTATGTGAAAAAACTCGCATAGTGAAAAACTCGCATATAGCAAGCAGCTTCGCAGAATGAAATATTTTCATTATGTGAGATTAGACTGTACTTGCAAAAGGCAACAAACTTGGATGGACAACTAATGCTTTAGAATTAGAAAATGGAAACAAGATTTAAGATGATTAAGATGTGGAACTGGGCCAAAAGAAAATAAATCTTAACAGAGATAAACTACTGCTATTAGACTGGAAAATTGGATGCACACATAGCAGATGGGTAACACCTGGCTTGACAGCAGTCCATATTTAAACAAAACAAAAAATCTAATGCTTTTAGAAGCACATAGGCTAAACATGAGTGAGCAGTATTAAAAGGTAGTTTAAAAACCAACAAAACATAAACCTCATGCAATTCTATGATGCAACAATAAAAGTATGGCGCTCAGATTACAAAACCTGATTCTGGTTTAGTTAAACTAAAGTTAAAGCTTAAGTTCCAGTTCTGGACATCATAGCTTTAGAAGAATATTGACAAGCAAAAACATGTCCACAGGAGAATAGCTAAGATGCTAAGAATCAAGAATTAGAAGAAACAACTGAAGGAGATGTGTATATTAAGCCTCAAGAAGTGATAGCTATTACGGGAACATGATAGCCACTTTTAAATACTGTATCTGAATATTTTTTTAAAAGTCTATAATGGCTTAAGCAGGCCATGAAGGAAAAATTATATTTAAGTGACAACTCATATATCCTAGACCAGGAGTCAACAAACTTAGCTCTCTAGCTGTTCTTGGACTTCAATTACCAGAAACCTAAGTCAGTACACCTGCTGATCATGACTTCTGGGAATTGAAGTCCAAGAACATCTGCAGAGCCAAGTTTGCTGGCCCCTGCCCTAGAAGCATTGGGAGTAAAGGAATAAGCAAGCAATTTTTAAAAGAGTGAGATAGGTATGTCACCTTCTGGGATCCGGGGCAGAACAAAAACCTGTTTATGTCCACAAAATTCTGGTGTAATACAGATAAGTAGGTTTACTTTGAAGTCAGTAAACACCCCACATTTACTCTGGCAACAGTATTACTGGACCCAATAATGCACCAAACAACATTAAGGGCAGTTTTACTTATTCCTCTACTAATGTGATTTATTTATTTATTTATTTACTCATATTTATTATCCCGCCCCAATCAGGTAAAACCTGACCCTGGGTGGCTTACACATAAGTTAAAATCAGAAATTAAACCCATAATAATATAATACTAGTTCTAATTTAAAACTTTAAAAGTTCACAAAGAACATTAAAACAAAACATCTTTTGTCAAAATTGTTCTTCTGCATTCTACATAGGGCAAACAGGACAATCTCTGTGCAAAAGAGTTGATGGACATAAATCAGACATCAGGAATGGCAATACACAGAAACATGTTTCAAGCCATTTAAATCTACCTGGACACTCTGCATAAGACTTGAAAGTTGCCATTCTGGAACAGAAAAATTGCAAGACAAGTATACAGAGAGAGACAGAAGATATTAAATACATATATATGCTGAATACCCACCTCAAATGCTAGCATATAAGTCAAGGGTTTCTGGTACATTATCAAATTTGATACACCATAACTAACAGGTTGATATATGCTGCTATATCAACCTGTTATAGCATATATATGTTGCTATATTATACCACTTTCACAGAAATTACTTCAGTAGAATTCTCACCCACAGCCTCAGGGCACCTACAGAACAAATGGAGAGCTGGGTGCTTTGCCGGGCCACTCACACAACTGTCAATAAATGCTAGCAAATGTGTAATGCTAAAATGTTTATCAGGCACCTATCTACCAACCATTTGCAACTCACCAGGGCCAAACTTCACAACACATTTGAATAACAGCCAGGGACTTTCTGCTATTACCAGTTGTAAAAAGCCACATTGATTTGTATACTTATCTGTTATGCTAACCATCTGTTATACCTGATATGTATAAATTGATGCCGCCCTCCTCTCTAAAGTCTCACTCTTATGTCTGATGAAGTGGACTTGATCCACAAAAAACTCACATTAAAATATAGCAGTTAGTCTTTAAGAGTGATTGAAGAACTTCTAGGTGTTGTGCTTCAAATGTCTAAATAAAATGGTCAATTAACTTTGGATAATCAGCATCTCACCTTTGGTAAGCCAGGAGGCATCATTGGCTGTTACTCCTCAGGCAGCAGAATGTTTTGGGCAAGCCCTAGTGATATTAAAGTCAGGATTACTTGGAATCATGAGTTCTGTTCTCCCCTAATAATGTGTACACATCAGCTGAGGCACAGACGGTTAGTAAAAGACAGCTATAAATACCTCTACCAAATGTCTTTGTGATTTGTTCTGAATGCAAACCCCATGTATCCTGTAAATGTTCACTGTGGCCAAATTCCCATATAATAGCAGTTCAATGTTTTCTGAAACAGCTCTCAACATTTTGCTTCTCTTTGTTTTGAACTGCATCCTCCAAAATCCCTAACCACTGGATGTGTTGAGTTTTCCTCCTGCAAACTGAAATCCAAAATATTTGATTATGATTGTTCTGCAATCCATTGCTTCTCATAGTCATGCTAACCAATTACATAACTGAATGTTATTACTAACGTGGTATATGTTTGTTTTATTGTAAATAGTGGATCAAGCTTTCACTAAACATAAATTTCCTGATTTTAAAAAGTAGTATTCCATAGCTTTCACCAGGTGAATATAATATACTGCAATTTTGCAGTGGCATTTTCTTTAGCAAAGTTATGTATGGAGGAGCACAGGCATTTGAGGCACAATGAATGATGAGTACAGAATGGCAAAGATGAACCATTCTATTCTGCAGCTTGGTGCATATTCTTACTCCCATTGCTTTATTAGATTGAGTAAAAAAAGCAGAACTCTGTTTGCTGACCTACTTCAGAATGATATCGTCAAAGGGACTTGTGCCAATCAGCTTCAAACACTACTGTAATCACCAAATCATTTTAAGATGTTAGGAGTAAGCAAAAAAGAAAAGAAAATAATTCTGCATGAATAATGGTTTGGATCTAAACTTAATTGTTAATTCCAATTAGCGTAGACCAGGGGTTCCCATGCATATCATTAATCCAGCCTGCAGTGGCCACCCGGGCACCTCTAGACCAGCCCAACCACCACCGGAAGTTGTGACATGTCACATACTGCAGTAGCGGCAATCGTGTTTTTCTGGGTTTTTGGACAGGCTCCACTGCTTCCCAGGGTGGTGGGAGTTTTTTCAGAGCATGTTAGCTCTGGTTTGAGATTTTCTTGTCACTTCTTGGCTGTGCTTCGGCAGCTGGAGCATGACCGAGGGTGACCTCCAGTGCTGGGTGGAGCTTCCGTCAGCACCTGGGATCCCAACACAGAACTAGGAAGTTGGCCACAGTTGTGCTCTAGCTGCTGAAGTACAGCCGAGAAGCGACTGAAAAATCCCAAACCAAAGCGAATATTTATTTTATTTATTTATTTATACCTCACACTTGCTAACCCGCCCCAATCGGGCAAGCCCGACTCTGGGCGGCTTACAGCCCAAATTAAAACACATCAATAAAAAGTTAAAAGTTTATGAACTAAAACAGTATCTGGGGGTGTCGTCAGAGGGGTAATATCCCTAGACTAACCACCCCACATGGGAGCCCACATCCCTGGAACCCCACACATGTCCTGCCAGCCAGGTCTTTAAGCTCTTCCGGAAGGACAGGAGCTCTGTCTGTGTGCGCAGCTCAGTTGGAAGGAGGTTCCAGAGGGCCGGGGCGAACACAGAGAAGGCCCTCTTCCTGGTACTAGCGAGGTGAGCCTCCCTAGCCGATGGCACAACAAGAGAGCCCCTCCGATCCGTCCTGGTGGGACGGACAGATGTTCTTAGGGTGACGCGGTCTCTTAGGTATCCTGGCCCACTACCATATAGGGCTTTAAAGGTAATGACCAGCACCTTGAATTGCACCCGGAGACAAACTGGCAACCAGTGCAGCTCCCGAAGCAGTGGTGAGGCCCGAGCATAACGCCCGCGTCCCATCACTACCCGGGCTGCCGCATTTTGGACCAGCTGCAGTCTCTGAATGGTCACCAAGGGCAGCCCCATGTAGAGCACATTACAGTAATCAAGTCTGGAGGTGACCAAAGCGTGCGTGACCATAAGCAAGGCGTCCCGGTCGAGGAGCGGGCGTAACTGGCGTATTACACGAAGTTGTGCAAAAGCCCTCCTGGCCACGGCTGCCACCTGCTCATTGAACAGTAGCCGTGAGTCCAGGAGGACCCCCAGATTACGCACCAGGTCTGTTTGGGGCAAGACTGCCCCATCCAGAACCAAAGCTGGCAACTCCCGTGTCAACACAGGGCCCCTTACCCATAGCCACTCAGTCTTGCCGGGATTCAGCTGTAGCCCGTTTTCCCCCATCCAGACCTTAACAGCCTCCAGGCACCTGGAAAGGACTTCCACTGCACCGCTTGGGTCCCCACGGGCTGAGATGTACAACTGGGTATCATCAGCGTACTGATGATACCTTACCCCGTGGGAACGGATGATCTCACCCAGCGGCTTCATGTAGATGTTAAATAGGAGAGGAGAAAGTACCGAGCCCTGAGGCACCCCATACTGCAGGGGCCTAGGACTGGACTCCTCCTTCTCCAGGCACACCGACTGGGTCCTGTCCCTCAGGAATGAGGAAAACCAGGACAGCACTGTGCCCTGGATCCCCAAGCCCCGGAGCCTTCCCAGAAGGATGCCATGATCGACAGTGTCAATATGCTCCAAAAACCCTCCCACTGCCCTGAGAAGTGGTGGAGCCTGTCCAAGAACCCACTAAATGGTGCGATTCCTGACACCACTGCAGATGATGATGAAAATGCAAGTAGTGGGTATAGCCATGTCTCTGGCCCCCATAGCTGAGGGTGGTGGTAGGAACTGGCCCATGGCAGGAAAACATTGGGAACCCCTGGTATAGACCTTTTAAATCAACTGCTTTATAATGAGTTACTACCCATGTAACAATTCACTGAATCTACTACAATTGGAAACACCAAACAAGCATCTAAATTAGTGACTTTGTATTTATTCTGTAAAAACAACCAAACAGTACTTTTGAGTTATATGTTTACTCTATACTGTTTGTGGAAAAAATGCCTTAGAGACAAATGTCTGATTAAAATATGTATATTTATTGACAGATAACCGACGTTCAAAAGATTATTTTGTATTTATTTGTTATCATGACACGGGCTGAAATCCAGTAGTAATTTCAACCCGTGTTACGATAACAATTAAATACAGTAATACCTCGCATAACGCGTTCCACACACTTGGTCGTTATGTGAGTAATTCGTTAAGCGAAATACATTTCCCATAGGGAAATGTATTTCGCTTAACTTCGCCTGCGGTGCATGCGCATCACCTGGGTGTTTGGAAAGGGTACGGGGATCTTCTCCATAACCTTCCCAAACCCCCGCTGACGTGCACGCGCCTGCAGGGTGTTTGGGAAGGGTACAGGGGAAGATCCCCTTACCAGTTCCAAACACGGTGCAGGCGCGCACCGCAAGTCAGTTGGGTATTTGGAAAGGGTAAGGGGATCTTCTCCGTACCCTTCCCAAACCTCCGCTGACGTGTGCGTGCCTGCATGGTGTTTGGGAAGGGTATGGGGGAAGTTCCCCTTACCCTTTCCAAACACTCTTTGCGATGGGGGCTTGGGTGCCGGGTTGAACGGGCGCGCGCCTGTTTAACCCAGCACCAAAGCCCCCATCGCAGACTAGAGCATGCTGGCTAGGTGTTTTGGAATGCAGCGGGGAGCCCCCGTCCATGTTCCAAAACACCCTGTAGCCGAGCCACCTGTTAGCTGGGCGTTTTGGAACGCGAGATGCTTGCTATGCGAGATGCTTGCTATGCGAAGCATTACTGTAAGTACAAAATAATATTTTGATATTCAAAAGGCCCATTGAATTAATAGAACTTACATAGATGTTGTCTCCATAGATTCAATAGACCTACTCAAGTTGCAACTTACTTTTAGTTTACAGCCATTAGAACTTAAGAGGAAATATTTATTTTAACCCTCATCTGCCTGGATTTTACAAGTCCCAGTCTATTTTTTGACCATATGGAAAATTCAGTTTTTAGCAATATAAAAAATTGATATTGAAATAAATTGTAAGTACTGTCTTACTTCCATTATTTTCTGAAACAACATTGAGGATCTTTCATGTTCTTCCATTAGTTAAAGGCAGAACGTGAGCAAAATGTTTTCCTTATCTTAACCAATAATATAAGTTGCCATTTAAACAACTAAAATTTTATCCTGTTCAACATGATTCCATGCATAAAAGTGGTATCAACATAAATGGAGAGTCATTTTCTTCTTCCATGTCTAGGCCACATGCCAAATTGCCAAAATGAAGGCACCCTTTGGTGAGAGAGTTCATTCTGCAGTTTTTTTGCCTGACCTAGTGTGAAAAGATTAGCCAGTGACATTAGGTTGCCCATACCAGGGTACGGCCAATTAAGAGTGATTGACACCTGATCTGTCTGAAAATTGGATTGGCAATCTGGACGTTTTCAAGGTACAGTTTCTTTCTTTTCTCCAGGAATTGAACCATGAGCCTTATACTCTTGATGCATGTCTAAAATTCAGTAGGTAAAGGTAAAGGTCTCCCTTGCTCAAAAGCCAGTTGTATACAACTCTAGGGTTCAGTGCTAATCTCTGTTTATAGCCAAAGAGCCAGCGCTGCAGACATTTCCGTGGACATGTGGCAGGCATGACTAGACGTTGGAGTGCACGGAATGCTGTTTCCTTTCCCACCGAAGTGGTCTCTATTTATCTACTTGCAATTTCTTGCTTTCGAACTGCTAGGTTGGCAGGAGCTGGGACAAAGATGGGAGCTCACTCGATTGTGCAGTTCTTGTGACTTGAACTGCTGCCCTGCTGCCTTCCAGTCAGCGTCTTAACCACTTTAGTAGCAAGTTGTTTAACAATTCAGTAGCAAGTTGAAAAAGCACCTTTAAAAATGAAGCGAAGATGCTTCAATTTAAATATTGCTTTCCAGTTATGAACTGAATTTTGATAGCAAACTGCAAAAAAAAGTCCTTTAAAATGTGCATTTCCTGCTTTTAAAAATAAGGTTTCTTTCCTTGTTCAGTAAGTATAAAGCCATGGTTTTAACAGATCAGGAGCAGAACTGATTATTTATTTTAATTGGATTTTTAAAAAATTAAATCAGATTTTTTTAAAATTTCATATTCTAAATAAAATGCTTTTTGAGAAAAATTCTACCTAAAGATAGTTTTCTATTTAAGATACATTATAGTTCAAAGGTTTTATTTAGCATACCCTGCATATTTGTGCAATGTTTAAAATCTTTGGTAAATGAATTTAATTAATTGAATCATGCTATCACGCTCTTCCAGAGACTCCTGTTAGAGAAATGTACATTTTTTTTCCTGTCTAGAAGATATTATCACATATGTTTGGTTTCACAGTTCTAAAATCTGTGAATTTGTGTCTGCAGAAATCACATGCCTTTTCTTCACAGGAAAAAATGTTATAAAATAAACTGAAAAGGTTGGGGGAAAGACCTTTATCCCAATGTTCCTTTGCAAATCTATGTACTCAAAACCAACCATTTTTTTCTTAAGTGCTAGGCTTCCAAAAAAAAATTCAATAGATAGAAGAAGATTGTTGGGGAGTGGAATATATCTTCACCAGAAACTAAGTGTGAGGAAGGAGGAGCAAGCAGAAAAAATGAATGTGAAACCCTTTGAGCATTTATTAGTCTTTATAGAATCATAGAATAACTGGGGTATAAAGAAAGAGCCTTCTCAAAGATTGTGGTATTTTTGAACCACAATCAGATATACCCAGGGCAATGGCAACTTTGTTGTGCTGGCTAATCTTTCTCACACTAGGTCAGGCAAAAGGAACTACGGAATGGATTCACCAAAAGGTGGCTTCATTTTGGCAGTTTGAAGTCTGACCGAGACACAAAAGAAGAATAGAATAACTAAGTTAGAAGGAGCCTATTAGGTCATCCAGTCTAACCTGCTGTTCAGCACAGGACTCCAAATCAAAGCAGATATGACACCAGATGTTTGTCCAATCCTCTCTTGAATGCTTCCAGTATTGGAGTGCTCACCAACTCTCAAGGCAGATATTTTGGATTCTTCTGTAAAGGCCATCTGGATCCAGTGAACTGTTAATTTTTAATTTATATGTAAGTCCCAGAACACCATCTTTTATCACCTCAATTTGTCTATGCTCCACAAGTCTCCTCTGAAGGAGGAATTCATTTGTGAATATTTGTATGACATCTTTCACAGCAAAAGAGAAACAAAGTGTTCAACAATCTCCCTGCATTATAGCTGAGATCACTTAATGAGACCAGAGGTCATTACAAAATGTAACTCAGACAAGAAAGACAACAACTGAACATCTGCTTCTAATTTGCACTCTGATGATCCATGTGCTCCCAGCTAATGAGATATTGGTTCTTTGATTACCTGCAATTTTGTTTCTGAACTGAATTATATTTTATGCATACAATTTATTATTGGTTTGATGCTATTGGCAATTTTTCCAAGACAACTGTCTCCAACATCACTTCTTTATAATGAGTTTGTCCTTATAATGAGGTTGACCTTGAATATCATAAGGATAAATATGTTGACACCAAAAATCTCAGGACATGGAAAACATGCTAATATCAACACAGATTCTTCAGAAACAGAGCAACAATATTTCTGGCTCCAAATACAATACAGTAATACCTCGAATAACGCTAAGACTTTAACTTGCATGTTAAAATCCTATGGGATGGATCGGATAACGTTAAAGCTCCATAGAGATACATTGTAACCGCACAGGCTTTAGCGGTTGTTATCCGATCCATCCCATAGGACCTTAACATTATTCAATCCAATTCTCCTCCCCAGATTACTTAACGCTATGCGATTTTAGCATTATCCGAGGTATTACTGTATACTATTTTTTTTGAAACTGCCCTCTGTATTAATAATATATAACTATTATGACTTTTCAGGGTTTTCTAGGTACAGAGTATTCAAAAGAGGTTTAAAGGTAAAGGTTTCCCTTACTCGAAAGCCAGTCATATCCAACTCTAGGGTTCAGTGCTCATCTCTCATAGCTGAAGAGCCAGCGCTGTCTGCGTCTGCAGATGTTTTTGTGGTCATGTGGCAGGAATGACTAGACACCGGAGCACATGGAACACTGTTTATCTTCCTACCAAAACGGTCCCTATTTATCTACTTGTAATTTTTTGCTTTCGAACTGCTAGGTTGGCAGGAGCTGGAACAATACGGGAGCTTATTCCGTCCTGCAGTACTCGGGAATCGAACTGCTGACCTCCTATCTTCCAGTCAGCGTCTTAGCAGTAGAGTCACTTGGTTTCCTTTTCTGGGGGTATTTTAGGACTGTGCAGCTTGCCCAAGGCCACACAGATTGGCTCTTCTGTGTGAATTGAACTTCCAGCCTCTAGTCTAGTTCCACAACCAGATGCCTATCTCACTGAGCTACCATAAAACCATCTATTCATCTAGCCCAGGAGTTGATAGCTCCTGAGGGTACAGGGGAAAATTATCTACCCCAAGACTCACCACAGACCACATCATCCCTCCAAATGAACAAAAAATTATGTAAAACTAACACCTAATGTTACTGGAAACTTACCTCCAGTTACATTTTTGTGGATTTTTGAAGGAGAGCTACCAATAGACTCCTCTTTTTCCTCCACTACTTGCTTCTCAGTTTGTAAATTAACTGCTTTATAGATTGTGCTTCGGCCTGGATCTTGTACTGCTCTGCTCACAATCTCTTGTAACTGGACATCAATGAAGAATTTAAGTTTCAAAATAATGCATTTCTGGCCCATTAGTCATTGCACACTAATTTCCAAGTCTGGGTGGTTTTATTTCCAAATTTGGTACATATGTTTTTGAAATCCACAGTTTGATGGTTCAGATTGGTAATAGGCTTCTATAATAGGCTTCTGAATAGTTTTCTCCTGTTGCCCAGATTTTTTGGATTTTTTTTTAAAAAATGTCTTCCAGTTGGTCATAGCATTTGGGGTGTTTTTAATCTGTTTTTAATCTTTTTTATATTTTAATTTTAAATTTTAACAGTTTTAAGGTTTTTAGATGGAAGCTTCCACTTCCTAATCCTGGGCTCTACCTGCCCAGGGAAGGATAAGACTAACGGAATGGATTTTAGCTGTTTGTGCTGTGTGTTTTTGTTTTTGCTTTGTTTTTTTTCTGATTGTAAGCCGCCCTGAGTCGCCATGGCGAGTGGGCGGTGATCTAAATCTAAATCTAAATAAATAAATAAATAAATAATCAACTCCATGCCCACGTAGCAAAAGGATTTGAGCCCTGTAGCCAATCTTTGATGGACGCCTAGGAGCCATAGCATCCAACAAGATCCATGTTAATCCAGGTGACAAATTGAGCTGCATGAATTAGAATTATGTATTCTCATCATATTAAGTGGGTTATGGAACAGACTTAGTCTGGTTCTTCAGCTAAGACCTGTCTGATATGGTTGCACCTGTTCAGCATAGTTCCTAGCATCACTAGAGCACACAATTGCCCCAACAAAAATAAGATGCAGTTCCTTTTGGAAGTTGTTGTTGTTAAGTCAATTTTGACCTCTAGGTATAAACAACTCGTAAGTACTGTAACAGACTCTCCCTTTCTTTTCTGGGACCCAGACCTCAGATAAAGGAAGAAAATTTAAAATGGCAAATGGGACATAGAGTGTGGGAATGTGCTCTCAGGGAAATTAGGCAACTTTTCTAACCATTCAATACTGCAAGTTTCCAATTACCAGGCCCAGGGCACAGTCCTAAATAACTAAACTGACTTTAGGCTGGCTCAGACTTTCAACTGGCCTAAGGGGAAAATAGCACAAAGAGAAAGAGAGAGATAGAAAAGAAAACCATAAACTGAACACAATCACCATGGAAACTGAGTTGACAGCTGTCAATTAACAGCTAGCAGCCAGCACAAAGAGTTAGACTGACTTAAGGGCACTTGTGGTAGGACCAGTGCCGGATTAGCCATATAGCAAGAGTAGCAAATGCTACGGCCCCTAGTCTCTGGAGGTGCTGCCCCCATGCCCATGCTGGCATATCTGGCTTCCAGGGATCTTGCATCATAGCCCTCTCGCCTCAAATGCGGCTGCTCAGCCCAGAGAAGCAGAGAGCTTCTCTGCTCTCCCCCTTCCACAGAGATATGGCAGGAGCTTCAAAGGAAAAAAGCACATTCTCACTGCCTCTCGCCCCTCTTGGCACTTGTGTGTGTACCGTATATCTCGGCGCATAAGACGACCCCTCCCCAACATTTCTACTCAAAATATAGAATTTGTTATATACTCGCTGTATAAGACTACCCCCTCTTCCGCACACCTTCCACACACCAAATAAAATGTAAAAGAACATCAGATTTGATTTCAACATCTCCCTGTGGCCGGCACTAGTGCGCACATGTGCATGTGTGAGCTCTGGGTAGACAAGGGGCGGGGCGGAGCGCCGCTGCTTCCCGCCAAGCAGAACGGGCCGGTCATGCCGAAAAGGCTGGCACCCCTGTCTCGCTGCTGATGCTCGCCGCAGCCACGCTGGATACCGCACGATACTGGATGGTATATAGAATGAGGTGGGTGGGCATTGGGATGCCACTATGGGCACCAGGCGGGCATCGAGAGGCCACTATGGGCTCCAGGCGAGCATCGGGAGGCGACTATGGGCAACTATGTCTATCCCAACTGAAGTGCACCCGGCGCATAAGACGACCCCCCTCCCACTTGGCTGCATGCTTTTCAGGGGGGAAAAGTAGTCTTATACGCCAACATATACAGTATGTTGGTCTGTCACAGGACTGACCAGGCTGAGGAGCAGGTCAGGAAAGATCTGGACCCTGCAAACAGATGTGGGAATGGGGGTTGGGGCTTTGGGGTGAGGAGGGAGAACCCCCCTTTTCTACTCCCCCCAGCGAAGGAAAGGTGAGGGGTCAGCTGCTACGGTCTTGCTTGGGGGGGGGAGGATGGTTTTTTCCCTTCCCACAAAGGAAAGCAATGCCTCACCTGGAAAAGGGGGGGGTCACCCTCGCTTAACTGCCTGCCTTCCTCTCCACCAGTGATGACATGCAACAGGTCCGCACCAGTTCGCCCGAACCAGTAGTAACTTTTCCCAGTGTCCCAGAGAACTGGCAGCAGCTTTTGAGGGAACCACCTTTAGGGCTTACCTTTTAATTGGTTTAATTGGCACTGCTCATGCGCGCCAAGCACTTGGTGTGTATGCACGCCTACAGTGCTTGGCGCATATGCACGGCCTCCTTGCTGTCCTCCCAAGCGGAGACGAGGAAGAGAAGCTGCTAGCCTGAAGCTCCCTATAACCTGCTCCCCAGGATAAGTGACTCACCTTTGGATGTGTTGTGTCTGTGTGTATTTTAATGTGTATTTAATACCTTTACCTATATTGACGTACTACTACAGCTCCTAAAAAGGCCTGGCACTGGGTAGGACAAGGGATTTATGGCCTATCCAAACCCATCTCATCCATTCCTTAACTTGGAGTTAGGATTGTCCCCATCATTAGGAAAGAAACATTAGCCAGAATCTTGCTAGTGATTTACAAATGTATTAAGTTAAACTGTATAACAAAAATGAAAGCTGTATTATGAGGTACATGCCTAATCATGCAAGTCATGCATCTAATAATGCAACCAAGAAAGTAATTAATGATGGAGAGTAATGCAAATTCACATATCCATGTGAAATCACCAACAGGATTCTGACCTCTGGCTTGAGATCGCTAGCTTGTTCCTCAAAATGTTTTGTTCTACCTTTCATCAGTTCAGTTCATGAAAATTTTGGGCTGCTTGTTTGATGCTCTCTTGTTAGCTAAGCTAACTAAGAACAAAATCTGTTTGATCTAACTATAGCTGGGAAACAAAAGCAGAAAGGTGCTACTGTGCTCATATCTTGCTTGTACCTTGCTAGCCACTGTATGAAGAGAATGCAGGAGAATCACAGAGTAAAGAAATTGGAAGGATCATCATGTCAAACACCTTGCTCAATGTAGAAATCAAAATCAAAGTATATCTGCAGGGGCATGCAGGCTACCCTAAAACTGCACTAGACAGGTGTCTAGCCATAAAAAATTATATATGTTCTCACTCGCCTTCTAATTTCAACTCTCCTCTGGGAATTCAAACCAACAACCTCTTGCTTACAAGGCAAAATTGCTACCTCTAAGCTACAGTGGCTCCACTACCAACAAAACTGCTTTTGGTAATCTTATAACAGAGAATTCTTTGTTAACCAGAGAGGCTATCATTACTTTAAAAAAACAGGTTTAAAGAAAAATCCTTAGTGGATAAGTGGTTAGTGTTTTTGACTATGCCCAAAAGGTACCGAGTTTGATTCATGCTTAGGACTTAATTTTTTTAAAAAAATATAATAATAATAATAATAATAATAATAATAATAATAACAATAATAATAATAATAATAATAATAATAATAATAATAATAATAATAATAATACTGTTCCATGTTGTATCCATTCTTCAAACAAAGGGTCTCTCCTGAGGCAGAGTTTGATTCCCATTTAGGGCTTCTACAGCCTGGATTTTAAAAGCAACGATATCCTCTCTGGTTAACATAGAGTTCTCTGTTATAAGATTGCCAAAAGCAGTTCATTTGGTAGTATAGCCACCGTGGCTTAGAGGTTGAAATTTTGCCTAGTAAGCAGGAGATTGGTGTTCAATTCTCCAGGAAGGATGGTGGGAACATGTATAATGGCCAGAGACAAGGCAAGAGGGAGGTGCCCATCCTGCTGGTGTTACTGCCCTGCCCCTGCTTCCCCTTGAGTTAAGCCCTGTGCAGTGCTGGCTTGGCTTCCCCCTTCCTGACCTTTGGTTAATAAAAAAATTAAAATAAAAATAAAATTCCACCCGCAGGGGTGGAGATTGCTGGGGCAGAATGGGACATTGTCCGATTGCCCAATACTCCAGCATGTAACTGAATATCTGACAGATGGTTGTCTCATTTCCTCTTGAATACCTCCTGCACTGGAGCACCAAGTTATTTGGTTCCATTGTTGTACTGCTCTAACAATTTTCTTGATATTAAATAAAAATCTGGCTTTCTTTAACTTGGGCCCATTATTATGTGTTCCGCACTCTGGGATGATCAAGAACAGATTGTGCTCCACCATATGCCAATCTTTTAAGTAGCATCCAACATGGCTCTTTGTATGTTTTTTCTTTAAATGTTGCTTCTAATAAATTATATTAAATTACACTGGGGAACAGTGATTTTGGTGCATCACAATTTTCACCTATTTCTGGCTATATTTGGGTCACTGATTCCAAAAATCCTTTCAGTTATGCCCCATCAGCTCTAGTTTTATTAGATATGGCTTATTCACATTATGCCAATCTAACCATACTGGTTGCATATATAACCAGAGGCGTAGCAAGGGTGTAAGCCACCCGGGGAGTCAAAATCATACTTAAGATAAAGAGGAAAAAAACTAGAATGCAAGCCTCCCTGGATGAGTCCATGGAGCAGCTGCAGAGTTGGACTAGTTTCGGGATGCACAGTATCCAGTCTCAACAGTAAAGGAGAGCACAGAAAATGACAAAAACGTCAGATTAGTTAAATTATACTTGCAACAACACTTGGAACAACAGGAATAGAGCTTGAACAACATCAATAAATATTATTAAAACAATCAATTTACGAATGGTGAGGCAAATACAAGTGTAGTTATAAGAGCAATGTATAATGACATCATCGATATCTCATGAACTAGAGCTGCTAGAACAAAATGGATGGCATTTTCGGAATCAGCTGCCCTAAAATGCCCGAAATCAATTTAAAAATTTTAGGCACCAAGAAATTTTTTTTTTTTTGGTTCTCCAGTGTTACAGATTGAGACACTTCAATACTAAAAGTCTTTAACTGAAATTGAACACTATCACATCCTGTTTTAAGCATCAATTGACTTTAAAATAATTTGCTATTACTTAATTTACTTTCTCTGTCCCTAAACTTGCCTCCATATGATTTATCAGTTTCACAATAAATTATGCCTGTTGCTCATGTTGTGAAAAGTGACTGACATCATTATGTCAGATTTATGAGGCACTCTGCAAAGAGCCATCTACTAAAGCCTGAAACATAAAATGCTAATTAAATGATATTTCTGCTGTAAATTCCAGCCAGCCTGGAGGGAGGCAGCAGCAGCTGTGTGGTTCAGGTGACTTAAAAACCTCTGCCGCCGCCACCACCATCACCGGGCGCTCCCTTGGCCAGCTGGCCTGGAGGGTGGAGGGAGGCGGCAGCAGCTGTGTGGCTCAGGCGCTTTAAAACCTCCACCGCCACCACCATCACCAGATGCTCCCTTGGCTAGGTAAGAGAAAAGAATCTTTTACAATATTTTACAAAAGCATCATCAAATCTCTTGAAAATGAGCATATTCAGGATTTCTAAGGTACCTTGCAGCTTTGTATACTGTCTCCCTGTGTGGCACTTCTTTACTATAAAACTAATTTTAAGTCTTTCTACTCAACTGTTATGGAAAAGCATTCTCATTGGTTACAAATCAATGAATTTTGGAATAAATGATGTTCTCTGCATTACATTTTTAAAAAATAATATTAGTTAGTCAAAATGTAAAGCTAAACCTACATTGAAGAATGAAGCCTGCAATAGGCAACCACACTCCATGATTTTCTCTATCAGTTTTGGCTTCACAGTGGAAGGTGAGTGTAATTTACACCCTCTGCTGATCAAACTTGAGACATGTTGTGTGAAGCATAGACAGCAAAGGACTGCTGTATTTGCATCTTCTTCACCTACTTACAGCATATGAATGAGACAGATGCTGTTCATTAAACAAGAACAACAGGGCTTCAAGATGCCTGGTTGTTTTATTTTTTAATTTCTCCTCTAAGATACCATTAACCTTGTAGAATAATGTTAATGTTTGTTTGATGAGTTGTGTTAGTCCAAAGGAGCGAAGAGAAAACCATTTCATTAGCCAAAAGACCATGCCATCAATCTATTGCTTTCTGCAGTCACTTTCTGCAGTCACAGTGCTCACACTGTGTTTATGTAGGTCAGAGAGAAATGGATATATGCCAGTCAAAAAAATGCACCCCCTGTGTGTGAAGTAACTGATAATGAACATTCTATAGTATGAGAAATCTAATGCTTAAGATGTACTGTATCTCATATCCTCTCCTCTTGCCTCAGAATGCATTTTAAAGGAAAGTAAAACAATTGAGTCTAATTGAAGAGAAATTATAAATATTTTAAATACATAATAAATATAAATATAAGAATGAAATCACAAGTTCTTTGCGAAAAGTCCTTACATAATAAAGGAAAGAGACTTCAGTAATGCTGATTTTCAAAACCCACTTCACTTGAACTTCCTTAATTTTGCACATGCATTGCCTTCAATCTCCAAAGAGAGCAAGCTTCTGAAGTGCCCCTCAGACCTGGGAATGTGTGTGCTATAAAAACTTAATGCAAACGAATATTGAATCCACTTTCCTTAAACAGTTGTTTCTTCTATATCATAAAAATGTGACACAGGTGATCAGGACAGCATGCTGTATATTTTAGTTACTAAAGTAACATTAGCAGGCATTGTATGTTAGACAAGTGAGCTTGTATGTAGCACAAGAGAACTTGGTAATATTTTGTCTGGGATATTGCTCCCATCATCTCCTCGCTCATCACACAGTACAGTATAGGTATTTACATTGGCTACATTTCCAATAGGATAGGTATTTACATTGGCTACATTTCCACGTTGCAACTTACTATCATAGTGTTCTGGAAATGTCTGATCTGAGAGGAAGTCAGCCATGGCAAACAATTTTTCTATAAGACCATGGAGCAAAACAACATTACTGCAACCTAGCACTAGTACCATCTGATAAGGCAAGGATGTAATTTCCAAACCCAATATTATTCATTTCTCGGAGTGCTAGCCATCTAACTGATCATATCCCCAGAAGCTCACGTATAAAACATCTACAGTCCATCTCTGTGCCTCCTCAACCGCCCCAAGTATACCGGCTGCGCGCCTCCATTTCCACGTGCCCTGGGGTCAGTCACATTCCCTCCAAACTCCGGGGGGCGGGGGGCGGGGGGACCCACCAAGGCTTCCTCCACCCTTCGCTTCATCTGTACCTGCAATAGGATCAACTGTTCATGCCGAGCCGATCTGGTCCCCCACGAAGCATTTCACGCAGAAGACTATTTGGATCGCGTGCCTTTAGCAGTGATTTGTGTGTGTGTGTGTGTGTGTGTCGAGGAGGTGTTTAAATGTGATCCCAATCTGGCCTCCGTTAATTTCCTTCATTTGCAGGTATGAGGGGAAAGGAAGGCATGGTTGGCTTTTGGCAACCATTACTTTTAAAGTAAGAAGATGGCCGATCTTTCCCTCCTTAAATTTCGCTGTCTGTCGCGATGCACAGCTTACACGCACACGCACACGAAGCGAGCCCCTGTTCTGGATCCGTCCCCAAATAAAAAAGGACAGGGAGACCTTACCGTCTCCTCTCCAGCGGGTCCTCACCGCCGGTCGCCAAACGCTACCGCGCGCAAAGCGTCTTCCTGTCAAAGTCTGAAGCACTCAAAAGCACACCAGCCACTTCGGCAAAGGATTTGCAGTAAATAACACCATCTCTCCTCCCGCCCCCGCCCCCCCCCCCCGGCCGGCGGTGGCAGCAGCGGCGCCAATTGCCCTGAACTCCTGCAGGGAAAAGGGCAGAGCCGAGGGAAGAAGGCGGCAAACACCGGGGGGGGGGGGGGTTGCAGGTGGGACACACGGGCAGGTCTTGCCCTTACCTCGGAGGGACCTTCAGCGTCGCATTCCTAGCCATCGTCGCCGGGCGAGGCGATCTTCTGCAGGAGGAGGAGGAGGAGGAGAGGGTGGGCTAAAGGCGGGAAAGGTGAGGGAAACCAGCCCCGCCACGGGTGGTTGTCTCACCTCTGTCGCACTGCTCCGCTGGCCCGGCTTTAGTAGCCCGTCTTGCTCCGGACCTGCCCTTTGTTGCCCTCCTCCTCCTCCTCTTCAGACACGCCCGCTCCGGAGAAAGGAGGGAACCACCGAAGAGTCCTCGACGTGAAGTAGTCAAGCTCGTTTTGGCGGGAAAGTGGAGGGAGTTCTGACCAGATCTCCACGAGCACTGTTGGGGAGCTGGATCCAAAATCCTCACTAAACCTCAAAGGGGAGGAAACTCACACAGCCCATTCCGCGCTTGTTTGTGAGGAGATATGTGGGCACCCTGTGTAATCTGCATCACCCTTCAGTTGACAAGGGTTTTGGACCTTGTTCAAATGGGGCAGAATCGGCTCTTTTCAGGTAAAGCAAAACCGGCTCTCCTCTTCCAGCTTTTACTGCCTCTGTTTCATAGTTACACCATACAGTGGTCCCCAAATAGCACAAAAAACCACTGTTCTTCTTTGGATGGTCTTTGCCAACCCTCCTCCATCCCAGAATCTTTTTTCAAGAAATATCCCTACCTTTATTCCTGGTTGGAATTCTAAGAAATTCTCACAGTAGTAGCTATGTTGGTCTAAGACAAAAAGATTGTGGCCCCGTAAAGGCTGTTATAAAGGCCTTCATAGATCAAGTCCAATTTCTTAGACATTAGATTAAGATCTGACTTAGGGCAATAATGTATACATGGGCCAGAGGCGTAGCTACCGCCGTATCTGCCGTATCAATTATACGGGGCCCCCAGGCGACGGGGGCCCCCAACGTGCGTAAGCAAAAAAATATTTACCCTTCCTAAGGGCCCCCAAACAAATTTTTATACGGGGCCCCGCCAAGGCACGCTACTCTTCTGACATGGGCCCATGACCAAGTGGGGATACAGAAGGACAATGTTGAGTGTTAGTACGGTAGATGCAAGCTGCAAACCATGTGAGTCAGTTGTGGCATTTCATAATTGGTAATGACTGAAGATCCCTGATTGATATTCAGATCTATTCCTGTGAAACTTTGCCCTGTGCAAGTGGCAAGTGGTTAGTACAGAGGGTGCCAAAAATGTACACACATTGACCAAAATGTCCACTTGTATTGCCGTCAGGGGCGTAGCTACCGCCGTATCTGCCGTATCAATTATACGGGGGCCACGGGCCACGAGGGACCCCAACGTGCGTAAGCAAAAATTAATAAAAACTTCCCAATTTTTTTTTTATTTCACAAATGACAAAAGTCAAAAAAAGCAATTTCTTTTTTCCCCGCGTAAAGCGTACGTTCAAAAGTTGACAACACCCTACATCGGTTATCGCAGGCTGCGGGATTTCCCCATTTAAGTCATTTACTTCAACGGGGGAATCCCACAATAATCGATGTTTGTAAAATTTTTGGAAAAAGTGACAGTTAGATAATTATGATGAATAAATATTTCTTTTAATTTTATGCATTTTTTTCTTTTGTGAGAAATCTTTACCCTTCCTAAGGGCCCCCAAACAAATTTTTATACGGGGCCCCGCCAAGGCACGCTACGCTTCTGATTGCCGCACATGCCATTCTAATTTCTTCCCAAAGTATTGCCAGTGTAGCAGGTTTTGAGCGAACATCATATTACACATTGCTACCATAATTCAAATTAAAAAGTAATACATGGATAACATCTCTTTAAATTTATATACGATTTTGGCATCCTCTGTAGAGAGATGCAACATAATCATTGTGGTGTTACCCATTTGTTTATGAGTTTACCTTTCAGACTTTGCATATTGCAATTACAGCCTTTTTTCTGTAAAAAATGACTGGTTTGTTGGTGAAATGACTTAGACTATGAGAAATAACAGCAGATAACAAATATTTAACTTTTAAGCTTTGTTTTGTAAACAGTGATAATAATAGTGGCTAAAAGGAGGTCAGGCTATCAATGATATGTAGCAATGAGGAGGGATCACTCTCAATAGCTCTGAAGTTTGTTCTGTAAAGGAGGTTATGAGGGAATTTGTGTTATGGAAAATCACAGCAGATGACATACTTATTGTGGCATTTCAAATTTGGTAGTGGCCCCTAAATATTTGACTACTATTCAAACAATTGAGGGGCATCAAGCATTCTGGGCTAGATGAGTGCAACAGATTACACATAGGTAATGGAGTACAACATGGATAAATCCACATTTTGGACCATTCCTCCCATGCTTAGTGAACCAGATGGTTTAGCCCTGTGTAGATAAAGAAGTGTAGAAACCTATTGTACAAGTGGATAAATCAAATTAAAAGGCCAAATGTCTTATATTTCACACCGTCAAAAAGAAAGGTGAGGTGTGTGTGGGGGTATTCTATTCCCAGTTCCTTGGATCTGGTCCATTTGTTCTGTTCATCTTATGTCAAAGTAGAACTTGAGATATATAATTATTAAATGATCTGTGTAATTCTGTAAAATACTTACTTAAGGGTGTCCAGCAATACTGGAAAGAAATGTGGAACTTGCAAAGCCATCCTTTGTATATATAATTGTTGTGGTCTTTTAAATTCAGTGGGGTTTCTTCTATTACCTGCAGTGATGACAAGACAGCACCAAGAAAATAAAAACTTTTCAACTAAGATACAGCCAGTATTTCCATTTGAAAAATAATTTTTTGAAAAGATGTCCTACAGAAAACTGCTAATATTTTATGACTTATTTCAGAAAGCCATGCTGCAGCTGGATTCCCATTCTTGCAACTTAATTACCAGTTTCTCAACAATAGCTGATGTTTCTGAAAGCCTGAAAATTGAGATCGTGACAAAACTATTAAAAAGGCAGTTTTAGACTAAAATTCAAACAACTCAACGTGTCCAAAACCAAAGGAATGAGTGCTCATGGTAAAGGTAAAGGATTGTGTGTGTTATGTGTGGATGGATGGATGGATGGATGGATGGATGGATGGATGGATAGATAGATGGATAGCTGGATAGATGGATAGATGGATAGATAGATAGATAGATAGATAGATAGATAGATAGATAGATAGAGCGAGAAAGCGAGAAAAGCGCAGGCTTATAGTGATAGCATGTGGGTGCATGGTAAATCATCTATATCCAGGCTGAAGTTTTGTTTTTACATTTTAAACAACAGCTGTATTATCTTTATGCTTTCTACAATAATTGTGAACTAGATTAGGATATTGTTTTCCTGTGCACTCAGTGGCACTGTCCAGTCTCCAACATCACTGCATAATATTCTATTAGGTCATGTGTGCAACTAGACAACACATCTAAAGCAAAATTAGGGACTCATCATGTGATCTGTGCTTGTCTGTATTGGATTTTATGTATGTATAGCTTATTTCAGTGTCACATATACTGGCAAACAGATGGCAAAATAGGTGGGATAGACATGCCAGATGAGTGTGAAGGAAAGGTATCCTGAATACACAGAAAAATAGTTACCATCTGTCTAGTCTCATGTAAAATGTGTGATAGTTATATCCTTGTTTGTCTGAGTACAAACATAGGAAATCTCAAACTCTCTGCCATGTATGTCCATTGATGATTGAAAATATTTGTCTTTCATCAATAGTTTGCATAATTACTACCAGAAATATGACATTAAATCAGGTGCCCTGAGATAGGGCTCTGGGTGCTCTAGTTATCCCTACTTTGATTCTTTCATACAAATTGTCATTTTAAAATCTTCCCTTTACATGTCCAGCTTTATTTCTTTTAATCATAGCCCTCTAAAAAGCGAGGAAGTCAATGTTCTGTACAATGAAAATGTGAAAGAAGCTGGTTCGTTCAATACAAGCATTTGCTGTTTTGTTTATTTCTGAGTATATATATATAGGAAGGGAAATATAAAACGATAGCTTTTATTAAGCAAAACTGGGTAAAGCCAAATTGAAACTCAGTGGGTCTTTGTGTTTTACAGAAGGCAAGTGTATGCTGTGATTTTCCTTTCCTTTCTTTTGAATGTATGTGTTAAACTATATAAATTATATTTATTATTAGAACATTTCTAATACATCTTGGATCTAAAGATCCCACAAAGAAACACAATAAATGAAATACAGTAATACCCCGGATAACGATTGCACTGGATAATGCTAAAACCGCATAACGACGACAAATTTGGGGGGAAGATTTGCACTGGAGAACGTTCTTTCTAGCGTTATCCGATGCATCGTAATAAAGAAGTAAAGGAGGCCAAAGCTCCTCTCCCTGCCACTTCCCTCCTTCCTCTCCCCCACCCCCAGCAATGGGGTGCCGTACTGCCAAGAGAATCCAGCCCAGACCTGGCCCTGCTTACCTTCAAGCCACCACAGCTGCTGCTCCCACCAGGTTCCCCAGGCAGCCCTTTGCACTGGAACTCATGGCTGGCCCTGGCAAAGGTAGCGTGCACGATCAAGGCGGCCTCTGCTCCGACTGAGCCAGGCTTGACCAGCCGATTGCAGAGCACAGAGCTATGCCTCATGGCAGGCAGAAGCAGCTGAGCGCCGATGCAAGAGATCAGAATATGGAGAGGAATGGTTGCCAAGGCAGCATGAATCGGATAAGGCTGAAAATCGCATAACGTTAAGACTTGTGGAACCAAGTCTTAATGTTATCCGATGTATTACTGTAACTTTAAAGTGGATAAAAATAATTTCTAAGCAAATTAACAACCAAATAAAACTCATAGTCTAAATGGCCAATCACTAAACTATGATCTCATTAAAGCTTGGAAAATTGGATGAACAGAAAGAGAGAGACTTCCCTTTTGTTTTAGAAGAGAAGTAGAGATTGCGTTGTTCACAAACCATACAGGGCCTGCCAAGTCTCCTCCTGACATTCACCCACAAAATAAAAATAAAAATAATACAGCAGTCTTTTTTTCACCAGACTTCACAGACTACATTCCATATACAGTGGATCCTCAGTTTAATGTAAGTAATGCGTTCTCTGGGACATTTCTTACAGCGAAAATTACTTTAACTGAATTTCCCACAGGATTGCATTGAATGTAATTTTGCATAGGAATGCACTGAAAACCAAAATACATTAACTGAAATGTGGTTTCCCATAGGAATACATTGAAAACTAATTAATCTGTTCAAAAAAAACAATTCAGTAAACTGAACCACTATTTGCTATGGATTTCCTTTTGTTATGCGATTTTTATGTTAACCATACCATTTGTTAACTGAGGTTCTACTGTATCTGTCTGCTACTGAACAGCATAGATTACGATCTATATCTGTCACCCCAATGGACTGTTAACAACTCTTGGGATTCATCTCACCTCATTTACACTTCAGGAGTAACAATGAAGGCAGGCAAAGGTACCTCTAAGATCCCTTCCAAGACTGAAGCTACAAAGACATATATGTAGAGACACATGAAGTCTTGCTGCCAGTAAAGCCTTGTCCAGCAGAATTTGGGATTAGGGCAGATACATATAGGAGATTTCTATAAGATGTTTCTGCGAGTAGTGAAGCCACTCATTTTGTGCCAGCATTTTCCATTAGCTGAAGCTTATGTTTTGCTTTTAAGGACACATTAATCCAGTGTTTCCCAAATGCTGGTGTTTGGACTTCAGTTCCCAGAAGCCTAAGCCAGTATATTGACTGATCAGTGCTTTGGGGAATTGACTTAAGCTTCTGGAAATTGAAGTCCAAACACCAGCATTTGGGAAACACTGCATTAATCTAAACAGGAAGACACTGATCTAAATAAGAAGTTACCAGAGCCTACTGTGGCCAAGATAGCCTGGCCCAGAAGCTGGCCAAAAGCACTTTGAGCCACTGAACATTCAGTGGCAATAAACACTGTATAGCAGTATTTCTAAGTTAAGTACTTGCCCCTTCAAGTGCAGTATAACTCCATCCTGAATCTTTTGGAATTGTAAACCACAGATCTGTAGATTTTCCAACTTGTTGAGATTTTGCTTCACTTTACAAGACTTCATCTAGCATACAAGAGGGTCCAGTCATTGATCCAAAATCTGTACACCCTCACCTAAGACTCATGACAGGTAGGAATAGAGAATGGTTTCATCATCAAAATTTCTGCTTACCTTACCCATTCATAATGATGCACACTTTAAAAATGGATCAGACAGCAACCAATATGGACAGATTGTCATACTAGGCCTGAGGAAATCTAATCCCCACAGAGCCATGAAGCTCACTGGATAACCTTGGTCCAGTTATTATTTCTTGGCTTAACCTTTCTTAAATCTCTTATGGTGAGAAAAGTGGCATATAAATCATAAAAATAAAGTCTATACAATTGTGTAATTAAAAATGGAAGAGATATGATGGAGAATAAAAGGTAATAATGTGGGAGATGATCCAAAAGTATCTTTATGGGTAGCCTTCTACAGTTTCCCTTTTTTCTTTTTTCATACACAGAAAGGTTCTGATTTTCAAAAGCAGAAGCAGTCATTTTCATCAATAAATGAAGTTCAAAATCCATATTAGGATGTATATTCATTGAGCCCCCAAGAGGCACAGATCTGTGGGCAACAGTGAGAGATGTTAGAAGACTCCTCAAACAGACATGGTATTAGAAAAAAAAATGAGGTGGGGAGAGATAAGGGTATGTTTAACCCTAGCCCATCTTTATCTCTGCTACTTTCTCATCTTTCCCCCATTCCTGTCTTTAATTCAGGTGCCACCTGATATTATCCCTTACCTCTAAAGTTTTCTTTGACACATGACCCCTTCAAACATGCTTTTAAGCTTCTTTCCCTTCATCCAAAAATATAATTCACAGCAGTGTGCAGTCTACTCTTCACACCCTTGAGTGTATGTATCTTCATCAACAGAGCCATCCAACTCAAAAATAAGTGGAACTGAACTTCAGTCAATGCAAAATAATACCATTATATTTTTGTACAGAAACATATTTCTTTCCTAGGAGAGAATGTTCATAGTTCTATTTTTGATTGTTCCATGTTATAAGTGCTCCAGAAGTATGCATTTCACAACATTTATTGAGGTTAATGGATTCGTTAAGTGTTTGCTTAAATTCATTTCTTTACATAACTAAATTTATACTTTTGCCTCAGCTCACAGTTTTTTACTGGATCATGTTTAGGTTACAATGTCCATTAAACTATCTCACTGTTGTTGTTTCTGGGCGCGGGGGGGGGGGGAGGTTCATTTTTTTATTCCCCCCCCTGCTGTCATGAAACCTGTTAACACCATCTGCAGCATTACTGATTATTGTAATATAATTCCAGTTTCCATAGTTTTTTTGTGGCTTTTAAAGCTTTCCTCACAAGTTTTAACTACCCTAATGGCAGAAAATGAAGAGGACCTAAAGAAGCTCTTGCTTAGTTTGAAAGAAGAGAGTGCAAAAGCTGACTTGAGACTCAACATCAAGAAAACCATTATACAGTAATACCTCGGATAACACTAAGACTTGGTTCCACAAGTCTTGGTGTTATCCGATTTTTAGTGTTATCCGATGCATGTTAAAATCCTATGGGATGAATCGGATATTGTTAAAGCTCCATAGAGATACATTGTAACCGCACAGGCTATAGTGGTTGTTATCCAATCCATCCCATAGGACCTTAATGTTATTCGATCCAATTCTCCTCCCCAGATTACTTAACGCTATGCGACTTTAGCGTTAACTGAGGTAAACGTTATCTGAGGTATTATTGTAATGGCAACAGGCCCTGTCCCTGGAAAATAGATGGGGAAGAGGTAGAAGCAGTAACAGGCTTTACTTTCTTAGGATCCAAGATCACTGCAGATGGTGATTACACCCATGAAATAAAAAGGTGATTTATTCTTGGGAGCAAGCTATGAGAAATTTGGGGAACAAAGTTAAAAATCACCTTGCAAACAAAAGTCCACATAGTCAAAGCAATGGTATTTCCTGTAGTAATGTATGGTTGTGAGAGCTGGATCATAAGAAAAGCTGAGTGCATAAGAATCTGAAATGTGGTGTTGGGGGAGAGTTTTGAGAGTCGCCTGGACAGCGAGGAGAACAAATAGGTCGATCTTAGAAGAAATCAACCCTGGTTGGAAGGTCAAAAATTGAAGATGAAATTAAAGTACTGTACAGTTGTACCTCACTTAAAGAGCATAATGTGTTCCACAGGATTGCTCTTTAAGCAAGTTTACTATTTAAGCATCATTGTAAGTGACCAATTGTGACTTCTGGTGGGGGGATTGTGAACCCCGATTTATTTGTTAAGTGGGTTTTGGTTGGTTTTATTTGTTAAGCGAAGTTAACATTCAGAGAAAATTCTGCTCTTTAAGTGAGTTACTCTTTAAGTGATGCACTCTTTACGCGAGGTTTGACTGTACTTTGGACATCAAATGAGAAGAGTTAATAAGGACCTGTTGGATCAAAAGAAAGATTCCTTAGATCTACATCTTGTGTGCACAATGGATAACTATGTGCATCTGCTACCCCCACCCCCAATGGGTGTTCATTTCATTTTAGAGCAATAAAACCAAATGTGGGGTTTTTTTGGGGGAGGGAAGGGATCTCTAAAAAAAGTGGCAGGTAGAGTCTAAGGACACTACCATCAGGGATTTAGTGAGTGATTTCGATGTGTTGATTTATGCTCAGTTCATTTATTTCTTTTATTTCATTCATTAGTTAAGGGTGATGTTTCAAATGGGGGAAAATAAAGACATTATGTTCATAAAATTAAGGTTTTCATAAAATGTTCACTAAATCTAAGGTTTTCTGAATTAAGGTAAAGGTCATCCTTGATCGAAAGCCAGTCATATCCTACTCTAGGTTTCAGTGCTCATCTCTGTTTATAGTAAAAAAAAGCCAGCGCTTTCTGTGTCTGGAGACATTTCTATGGACATGTGGCAGGCATGGAACGCTATTTACCTTCCCACCAAAGTGGTCCCTATTTATCTTCTTGCAATTTCTTGTTTTTGAACTGCTATGTTATTTTAACCCAAGACCATGAATCCCAATTTCATTTGTGTTTATTATTTTTTTATATTTTATTTTTGAATAAAGATGCTCTTAACCTTTATTTTCCATTCTCCCAGACTCTACTCACTATGCACACATGTCAATAAGCAGCCCACTGTACAAACAACAATTCACCACAGGTGAATAACTGCAAAGGACCTATTTTTAATAAATATTTCAATAGTCAAACTGCGAAGAAAAAGTTTTTCCTTCACGATTCCTTGAAAGTAGTTCTTTAATAAGAGGGAAAGTCAAAAAAGAAACTGGTTATGACTTCAAAGGAGAAACTTCTTACAGTGTATCCATTCTTACACGAATTTATCTATTCTGGAATGGAGATATACTATTTTTTTAAAGAAAAGGTTTAATAAGAAAGTGGGTTGTTTTTTTTTAAACCTTCATAGAAAATTTTTCTGAAGTCCAATCCAAATTGTATAAGTATCAAAAGAAAGGTTATTCTGTCCTCTTTCAAGCACAGTTTAGATCACTTTGATCAGTTGATCAGTTTTTTTGTTGGATAACTGCCAAACACCTACCCCCCTCCTGGAAATGTCATTTTAACACATCACATTTTTCCTCAATATCTTTATTGTGGATTCCTGCTTTGGCGTCATTTTTCTCCACATGTTGTATGTAAACTGTATCAACCTCAGGAAGTTGTCATATTCACTTTTTCAATTGGTTTTCCCTCCTTTTTGGGGGTTTTCTCTTTCAAATGCACTTTGGATTAGCTGAATTGTTTGGGTAGTTTTTTCGGTCGCCCCATGACAACTGAACCCCCCCCCCCCCAGCAAAACTGTCACTTTTACGATGCTACTTTGGAAAGCGATGATGTCATCGCTTTGAATTTTTGGCTTTTGTGTCCTACCAATTCTTAAAGTTGCCAAGGCGATATTTCAAATGACATACCCCTTATTTTGGTGGGTGGCTTAGTTTTGGTGTTACAATTTCTCAAAAGTACATGAATTTCGTTACATTGGTAAGTTGTTCATAGAATTCACGTCAAGAGTGACAAGTAAATGAGCATCTGAGTTCTTCTCTTCATCAGGCAAAAACAATATAAAAGTTGGGTTTAGAGAAATTGTCTAAAAATTGAGCCAGATGTAGGGCCTTTGTCTCTCAAAGTCAGACTGGCAACAGAGCAAAAAGGAGTTTAGATTCCAGAAGAGACATAGGTTAAAAAAGTACAGTA
Source organism: Furcifer pardalis (assembly GCA_030440675.1). Lineage (NCBI taxonomy): Eukaryota > Metazoa > Chordata > Lepidosauria > Squamata > Chamaeleonidae > Furcifer > Furcifer pardalis. Next base: position 261,081,562 of record CP126890.1, read on the forward strand.
TCAACCAGAATTTCTTTCCCAGGCTACAGACAAAAGGTTACAGAAAAACTAGTTTTACTTCAGCAGCTATGACCATTTGTCCTTAAGATCTTTGTAAAATATAACAGTTTGCTCACTGTATTGTTTGCTTACTTTTGCTTTTTTGTGCATTGGTTTTACAGATTCATATTCTGACATGATGTCCACACCTTTATGGATGAGAGATATAGGCATGTACCAAGGAACATCTGTATATGTAGTGTGGAGGAGGATGTTTCATGTTAATTATTACACTGTCTTCAGTATCTGAAGAGAGATACTTAGGTCAGGTCTTATGATTATTGCAGGAAAAAACATTTCACTTGAATATTTGTTGGCTACTGTCAAATTGTAATACTTGTGTTATAGAAGAAAGGTTCTGGCCTACAGGTTTCAAGTGGCCACCACTCTGCAAGACTTCCAGCCCTTTCCCATCTGGCCTGAGGTTGCAAAGCCCTGTAGCCACAGAGGGCAGGCATCAAGAGAGGTCTGCGGCCACCGCTTTGCAAGACCTCTGGCAGCTGTGGCAGCAGTGCCATCGCCATCTCCACGCCAGCTGCTGCCATGTCGGCATTGGGTGTGGTGGGCCCAGAGTCGGTTGAGCTGTGGTGGAGTGGGAGCTGCAGAGCTGTGGAATGGGGGCTCGGGCACATGGGCCGATGGCAGGGGCCCTGGTGTGGTGGAGTCTCATGTCTCCTATGCTGCCTGGTGCTTTGGAATTCACCACAGACTTGGCCTTTGGGGCACGGGACCAGACTCTGAGGCCTGGACTCTTGCAGTCAAATTCTTGTTTTGGGATGTTTTGACTTAGGTGACTTTTATTATTGTATGCTAATTGTATTCTGCTAATTGTATCTTGCTCTATAGTGTATGCTAATTGCATCTTGTTTTATATTGTATTTGATGTGATATTGTTGTTAGTCACCCTGAGTCGCGTTGCGAATGAGTGGCATACAAGCCATAATAATAATAATAATAATAATAATAATAATAATAATAATAATAATAATAATAATAATAATAATAATAATAATAATAATAATCTAGCCCTCTTTCCACCATTACAGTAATTATTTAACATATTTTGAAAATTTTCTATTTCTTTTTATTTTTGTTTAATTGGTAAAGCTTCTAACAAAAAATTAATATCTGGTAATAATTTCATTTTGCATATCACAATTCTACCAAACTACAATACGTTTAGTTTCTTGTATTCTATTTTTTGTTTAAGTTCCTTTCTTAATTTTTCAAAAATTAACTTGTAAAGATCTACATTTTTACCTGAAATATTTATTCCTAGGTACTTTAGGCTTTGTCTAATTTGTATTTTATAATTGTTCTTAATTTTTTTCAACTCTTCTTTATTTATGTTACAAAAGATTGCTTTGGATTTTCTCTGTTTATTTTCAAACCTGTTACTTCTTCAAATTCTTTTAAATGTTCTTGGACTGTCTTTAAGTTTTTTACTGGAGTTTTCATTATTATAAGTGTATTGTCAGCATATAGGCTGATCTTAATTCCTTCTATACCTTCCAAACTCTGATAATTTCTTATCACCCTTGCTAATAACTCTACAGCAATAATAAACAATATAGGCAAAAGGGGACATCCTGTCTTGTACTAGCTTTTAATTCTATATCATCCATCAATGTATCATTAACTCTTACTTTAGCGTAACTTTTTTTGTACATCTGATCCATTACCCTTTTAAATTGTTCTCCAAAACCTAACTTCCCTATCATTTCTTTTATTGTTGCCCATAACTTTAGGCCACATCTTGCTCCAAGAGAAGTGGTCATTTCCATCTTTGGAATGATGTGCCTTGCAGAGAAGCTTACCTATATTATATCACTTTTTGATGGCTTACAAAGACATAGACTTTACCATGTACCTGCTCTCTACCTATCTTCTTAAATGGTGGATAGTAGCATGAGAACATTGTCATGTCAGCATAGAGTTTGCTTGATTTGTGGGACTTGAGGTGTATTTTTTTCATGCTTTTCATTGACTTATTGAAGAGGGATGGGTTATATGCTCTCAAATCGATTCAGCCCTAGGGTGATTCAAATAGGTATTTTGATGTGAGATATTTAAGGATGGTTTTACCAGTGCCACATACCACACCTAAATAGGAATTTGAACTAAGGACTGCTGTATTCCAGTCTGATACACTTATCTAGTAATGTTACACTGGTTCTTGAAGATGCAGTACACTAAAACATATCCAGTTCCAATTTGAGAGAGGACAGTATCTCACTAGGTCTATAAGCGTAAAAGTTTTTCCCATTCATTTGGAAGTTAGATGTTAACTCACCATCATCATATTTTGTTGCAAATTTTACATAAACCTTGAACTGCAAAATGGGCATTTTACAAAATTGTCATCTAAAGATTTGAAAACAATACCCTTGTATTGCTGCCACTGGAATGTACTGGTACAGTATATGGTTTGGAATTTGTTTGTTGATAAGTCAATGTTATATACGCTGGTTGTTAGTATGTTTGTCCCATTCAGAGGTTAGGTGTGCGGGAGCAGTGGAATTCTCAGTGATTCAGGAGTTATAAAAAATCAAAATGGGAAACCCAACCACAATTCTTCCTGAATCTAATCCTCAGCTAAATGGAGTGTTTTTGCTATGTTTCTGTTTAATGCTAGTGGAAATGGACTAACTTTCATGGCTTCCCCAACAGAATTCTAGAAGCTGAATTTTGTTGAGAGTGCTGAGAATTCTTCACAGGAAGCATAAGTATTCCTAGTTTTGGTAAAAGAATGACTCTTAAAGTATTCTTTGGGTTTGGTATTTGCTCTTTACATAGTTTCAGTTCACCTCTTGACATTTCATGGCTCTATCAGTATAAAAAGGAAATGCTGTTTATCAAAACAGGTCAAAATGGGCTTTGGCCTCAGGTGTATTCTGCATTAAGATTGATTATTCCTATGGCAGACTACTTTCTAGGTTGAATGCAATTTGGGTTGCATAGTAATAAGAGAACATTGCCAGATAAATGAGCAGTGACTTTAAATAATAGCTGAAATTTCAAGGATTCTTAAAGGGCAGGCTAATAAAGCCTATTTTTCAGTAAATCAAGCTGGAAGTGACAGAAGCCTGCATTACTCTTTCAAGTTATGAAGTGGAGGAAAAGGTCAGTTCTTCTTTGGTCAGACTTCACTGAATAAAAACATTCATGGCAATTGTCTTTCCTGCCAATCTTAATTTAATTAATTAAAGAGGAATATCCCAGGAAGGGGCTCTGGATATGTTAACTAAATTTTGTTAGCTTTGAATTGGTTGGATATTGAAAAGATGTATACAATATGAATCTCTTTTGCTGCTACAATCAGTTCCTGTCACTTTCTATTTAATGTACATGCACAATCTCTCACATATTTTGCATGCATACCCACTACACATGTTGATGTCAAAGCAAAAATAAAGAGGCTTACATATACAGTAATACCCTGGATAACGTTATGACTTGGTTCCACAAGTCATGATGTTATCCGGTTTTTAGCGTTGTCCGATACATGCATCCAACAATGCTAAAAATAAAGCCCTGACTTCAGGGACAAACCGCTTTAAAGGCAGGCAGGGAAAGAAAGATACCTCCCTAACTTTAAAGCCACCCCCATGCGACCCAACGCTACTGCAGGGTTCCCTCTGCTTACCTTCCATCTCCTTCTCTGACTCCCAGCTGATTGCAAAAGGCTTGGTTTTTTTAAACTGCAGGGAAGAGGGGGAGAGAAAGGAGTTTCTTTCCATGCTTCTTGCTTTACTTCCTCAATTGAAAAAAATACAGAGATGTGATTGGTTATCTAGATCAGCTGATCTAGAGAACCAATCACATCTCTGTATTTTTTTCAGTTGAGGAAGTAAAGCAAGAAGCGTGGAAAGAAACTCCTTTCTCTTTCCCACCCTTCCCTGCAGTTTAAAAAAACCAAGCCTTTTGCAATCAGCTGGGAGTCGGAGAAGGAGAAGGAAAGGAAGGTAAGCAGAGGAAACCCTGCAGTAGCGTCGGGGGGGGGGGGAAGGCAGGAGGGCGCTGGGGAGGGGGTTGGATTGGGTAGATGTTCTACCCAATCCAACTCCCCCCCCCCACGCACAAGCTTGTACCGGATAACGCTAAAAATCGCATTATCCGATGCAAGATTTTTCCGAAAATCTTGCAACGTTATGCGGTTTTAGCGCTATCCGGTACAAACGTTATCCGGGGTATTACTGTATACCGTATATGCCAGCATATAAGACGACTGGGCGTATAAGATGACCCCCCAACATTTCCACTCAAAATATAGAGTTTGTTATATACTCACTGTATAAAACTACCCCCTCTTCCGCACACCTTCCACACACCAAATAAAACATAAAAGAACATCAGATTTGATTTCAACATCTCCCTGTGGCCGGCACTAGTGTGCAAGTGCGCATGTGCGAACTCTGCGTAGACAAGGGGTGGGGTGGAGCACCGCTGCTTCCCACCGAGCAGAATGGGCCGGTCATGCCGAAAAGGCTGGCACCCCTGTCTCACTGCTGATGCTCACCGCAGCCATGCTGGATACCATGTGATACTGGATGGTATGTAGAATGAGGTGGGTGGGCATTGGGAGGCCACTATGGGCACCAGGCGGGCATCGGGAGGCCACTATGGGCACCAGGCGAGCATCGGGAGGCCATTATGGCCAGCTATGTCTATCCCAACTGAAGTGCACCCGGCGTATAAGACGACACCCCCCCCCACTTGGAGACATGTTTTTCAGGGGGGAAAGTAGTCTTATACACCAGCATATACAGTACACCCATTTCTCTTGAACTGCTGTAATTTGTCTAGTCCAGTGCTTCTCAACCTTAGGTTTTTGGGCTGCAACTCCCAGAAATTTAAGTCAATTCCCCAAAGCACTGACTTAGGCTTCTGGGAAATTGAAGTCCAAAAACCAAAGTTTGGGGAGCACTGGTTTAGTCGCTTTAAAAGATAAAATAGATAATGCCTTTGGTGGACTGTTTTAGTATGCTGTTTTCTGTATTGTGCAGTTTTCATATCTGTTTTTTTGTTTTGTTTTAGTTTTGTTTTAGTTTTTGAAACAAAATGCAGTTGAACCAGCCACTTATTTGGCATGGGTACCAAAACACTACAAAAACTATCCAGTGGCAGAGGCATGTTGCCATCTTTGTTGGAAAAAGTGTTTCCTTTTTTTTGTGTTCCATGTTGTATGCTTTACATTACAGATTACATTCATGCCATTACCCCAGGAACCCTTCTGCCATCCCAGACCACTCCATGGGGCACTGCTCCAACCATTAAGTGAAAAGGAAGTTTGTTCAAAAGACTCTTATCATTTATTTATTTATTTATTTATTTATTCAACTTGTATTTATTCAACTTGTATGCCCACTCGTATTGCGACTCTGGGCATCTAACAAAAAATCACAAAACATCACAATTACCATAGTACAATAAAAATAATTACAAAGTATCACATTACAATAGTACAAAAACATTTCAAAAACAATGCATAATAAACAATACATATAATATTGCAAAAAAAAAAATAACAACCTCAAACCCCAGAAGCTATGTTCATTTCCCTCCAGGCCGGGTGGGCCAAGGGAAGGAGTCTTGATGTGGAGACAGCCACTGGCGTCTTTGTGGCTATGGAACTGCACCAGCTACTCTCACTTCCCTCCAGGCCGGATGGAGGGCACTAGGTTTATGCAATCTGATATTGCTCTGTGCCAAGATTAGTGATATTTGGCAAATAGTTTTATATATAATTTATATATATTAGATTGCATATAACTAGTGTGTCAAATTTGGTGCTAATCCTGAACCAAGTCACAAGCCATGTTATACAATTTTGTTTGAGCTGTCCCATTATTAGCATAGAATGTAGATTTGATCTGCCACATAATAACATCACTGCATTCTTATGCAGTAAACAATAATAATGTTGGGACAGAAATTATTCTGGGTTGAAAGGTTTTTGGTGGAAGAAACTCTGCTCAGGGAATGCCCAAATGAAGCTCTTTTCATGTCTCCAAAAGCTGACATAGAGACAGATGCTCAAACTGCTGACTTGCCAGCCTTCCAGCTAACAAGGTGAGCTTCTTAACCACTGAGCCACCACAGCCCCTCCTATGCAGTGATAATAAGTGTTACCCTTTCCAAGCTCTTTATTTTGTCTCAACAGCTCAGCTTGGGAAATATGAACTTGATGGGTGTTTTTAATAATCCTTTCAAATCTCATCAATTCTGATTCTCTTACTAGCTAATAGGCATTCTAGCAAGTTGATGGATTTAAATGTTAAGTACGTGTGCATGGATGATAGAAAAGATTGGAGAGGCTTGTAGTGATTCATGGCAAAAAAATCTGCATCAATTTTTACATGCCACAGTTGCTGCTTTGTTTTGATTTTTTTCTGTTGCACAATGAGTTGGTTGTTATTCTGAAATGCGATACAATAGTTTAAAAAGTTCTCACTGCCTAGATTGTACTTATTCTTTATCATCTTAACATAACCTATAATGAAGTTTTGAACTTGGCTTGAAATTAAATGAGTGTTCTCCCATCCCATCCAGAACCCATTGGTTTTTAAAAGTTCATATGAAATTTCAGTCACAGATCAATGATAATGATCCAATTTTGAGTTTACAACAAATCATTAACAGAGTTTTTTCTTCCCAACCTGCTTTGAATGTATCATTTTCAAGCACCCCACTCAGTAAAATATACAGAAAACCTAACAATCAGCATTCAACACCATGGCAGTGCCAATTTTAAACCACACTCCCAAAACACATCTTGTTATTTGAGTCAAAATATTAAGGACATAACTGCTATACTGTACTCTTTACAGGTATACTTTATAACTGCTATTATATTTCTAATTACGCATGTTCCTCCCACCGAAGAAACCCTTTGTACTTGGGTGTCAACAAGGTTGCATTTCTTTGCTCTAAAAAAAGTGAAAAAGTACACACATTATCAAGAAGAAAAAGTTTCTCATGATTTTTTAACACAGGTAAAGAAAAGCTAGATTTATATTATACATTTGTATAGTCACATCTCTTGTGAATATGTGAATGTATAATATAAATCATTATAAATACTTTTGAAGGGAGGTCATTTTCTGGAAGGGGAAAAAGCTGTATAAAGGTACAGTAATACCCCGGATAACGCGAGTACCATATAGCGTCAACACCGCATAATGTGACAAGATTTTCAAAAAAATTGTGTATCGAATAACGCGATTTTCACGTTATCCAGAACAAGCGTGTGCGTGGGGGGGGGAGTTGCATTGGGTAGAACATCTACCCAATCCACCCCCCCCAGTGCCCGCCCACTGCCCGAAGTTCCGAAAGGGTAAGGGTAACATCCTTACCCTTTCCAAACTTCGGGCGTGCACGTGCGCCTCTGCGGGGCTTAGCCAAGGATCCGGGGGAAATCCTCGGATTCCTGGCTAAGCCCCGCAGAGGCGCGCTTGCCTGCAAGCCGCCAGAGGTTCGGAAAGGGTAGGAATACCCTTTCCGGACTTCGGGCATGCACGCGCGCCTCCGTGGGGCTTAGCCAAGGATCCGAGATGTTCTACCCAATCCAACCCCCCCCCAAACATCCGCGAAGAGCAGAGAAGGCGAAGAAGCTGGAGAGAAAGAGAGGGGGGGAGGAAGGAAGGACGCGGGCCCCCCTCACCAAGCAAGGGTCCAAACTCTTCCCCCCCCGGGGAGCAAAGACTCTCGCCGCCAAAGCGGCACTGGCCGGATACCTGGTGGTGGGAGGGGGAAGAGGAAGTTTGTAAGGGGATGAGGCAGTATCCAAGGATACCGGCAACAACTCTCAGATCCCCGGCTAAGCCCCGCAGAGGCGCGCTTGCCTGCAAGCTGCCAGAGGCTCAGAAAGGGTAGGAATGCCCTTTCCGAACTTCGGGCATGCACGCGCGCCTCTGCGGGGCTTAGCCAAGGATCTGGGGAAAACCCTCGGATCCCCGGCTAAGCCCCGCAGAGACGTGCTTGCCTGCAAGCCGGCAGAGGTTCGGAAAAGGTAAGGATACGATCCTTACCTTTTCCGAACCTCTGGCGGTGGGCTGGCACTTGGGGGGGTTGGATTGGGTAGATGTTCTACCCAATCCAACCCCCCCAAACATCCGCGAAGAGCGGAGAAGGTGAAGGAGCTGGAGAGAAAGAGAGAGGGGGGAAGGAAGGACACGGCCCCCCCTCACCAAGCAAGGGTCCAAACTCCTCCCCCCCAGGGGAGCAAAGACTCTCGCCGCCAAAGTGGCACTGGCCGGATACCTGGTGGTGGGAGGGGGAAGAGGAAGTTTGTAAGGGGATGAGGCGGTTTCCAAGGATACCGGCAACAGCGTCTGTTTAAAGTCCCCATGATGGCTTCTGTGGGATCTCTTCCCCGTAGCCTCCCCAGGCGAACAACATTAAGTATCGAACAACGTTAAAAATCGGATAACGTGATGACTTGTGGAACCAAGTCATAACGTTATCCGGGGTACTAGTGTACTGTATTTTTGGACCATAAGCCTCAAGTGTGTGGGGGGGGGGCGCGAGAAACGAGGGTACGCCTTATGGTCCAAAGGCACCAGGCGGGGCCTTTTGGATTTTAGTGCCTAGATGGGTGTACAGTATTTTGCTTTATTTTAATAAATATTATAGTATGGTAAAGGTACATGTTTCCCTTGCTTGAAAGCCAGTCGTATCTGACTCTAGGGTTCAGTGCTCATCTCAGTTTCAAAGCCGAAGAGACAGTGCTCATGTGGCATGCATGTGGCATGCATGACCAGACAAATGGAATCCTATTACCTTCCCACCAAAGTGATCCCTATTTATCTGCTTGCAATTTCTTGCTTTCGAACTGTTATTTTAGTATACCAGTACTATTTGGTTCAGAATATTTTTTCTTGTTTTCCTGTTCTAAAAACTGGGTGCATCTTATGATCAGGTGCGCCTTACGAACATTCAGAGAAAATTCTGCTCTTTAAGCGAGGTGCTTTTATACTAACAGGTAAGTGATGGGTTTGTGTTTGGGGTGGGTGGGTGGGTTGAGGGTGTGTGTGTGTGTGTGCTTATTTTTATTTTATTATTATTATTATTTGGCCCTGCTCAAGACGTCATGATGTCATGACGTTAGCTCCGCCCACACTATGATGATGTCACGGTGGGGTAGTAAAATTTTTGACAACCCACCACTGGGGTCTTGGTATTGTTTAGAGAGTCTATATGGAAGCTTTGTGAGAAACCAAAACCCAGTTGTTCCATAGATGTGTTTCGCATTCTAATGAAAGTGATTTGTATTTCTTTTATCTCTGAATTCAGTTTTCTTGAGGGACAGGACATGCACTTTCTTCTCCATCTTGGGTCTCTTCAAGAAGAAATGAGGATAAGAACAGGAAACACTTTCTTGATGCTTGTTTTTCCCCCACATATTTGAAACAGTCATAGTAGAGTGTGATGCTCAGTTAGAGTAACAATGTGATATGAAAGTTATACATGTAGAAAAATAATTTGTATTCTTTCCATTTGGGTTTACCTTCAAGAACTGAAAAAGTCCCTTTTGTTGTCTTAGTTCTCAAAATTATCCAATGAGCATGCTTATACTGAGAGCTGTAGTTTGATGAAGTAGATATTTCTATACCTGGGTGTGATTTTGGATAACAGGATTTATCACACAAGTATAATATTATGCTTTGGCCTATGCTGTTTTTTCTTCCCTCTTATGGCTTTTTCAGCAAGAGAAGAACAAATCATAAACAGATTGTACTATTCAATTGCTAGAAGGCAGTACGTGAAATGCAAAGTGGCTGAATATACTAAGTGTGCAGTGCAGGAGATATCCTTTTGACTTAAGAAATCACAGCCAAGTAGCTGGTGAACTTAATGGCCTAGTGACCTCACTATATTGGGAACAAACAAGAGACTCATCCAACAGCAGCTTGTAATTAAGTGATGGGCAAAGGAAGCATACATTCATTCCCTGTTATATCAACAACTTCTGCTCTTTATTTAGTACACGATAGAAGCATGAGGTTAAGATCAGTTCAAGCTTGAGGTTGAAAGTGCTTTGGATGATTAGTAAATATGGGTTATTTAAAATTAACCCTCAGAAAACACTTCAAGTTACTTAAACATCACTTAATACTATATGCTCTTTTAGATTATTAAAGATATCTGATGTCTTACAGCACTGAATCTTCAACTCACTGAAGATTTACCTCATTATCTTGCTGCTTAAAGGCATAAGGAACAATTCCCCACATAGTTACTAATAAGTGAAAGTACGGCTCTCTTTGTCAATAAAAATAAGCTCTTAGTAATTTACCGGTGTTTATTTGAAAAGCAGACAGCTTTGTTTTGGTATTGAGCAAAACTGAACAAAAAATTGTAGATGTGAACATGCTTTGCCTTGCCACCTTAATTTAGAAGCTACATCAGCTGGATATTGTTAATTAATTTTTTATACAGCTTTTCCCTCAAAAAGCTTGAAGTGGCGTTCAGCATTCTTTTCCTCTCTATTTTTATATTCACAACAACCTTGTGAGTAAATTAGTCATAGACTTAGTGATTAGCCCAAGTTCACAATATGCAACTGTCATTGGGAATATTATGACAACTGCTGTTGTAGCCAATCACTAGAATAGTTACCTGTTACCTATTGTTACCTGTTCAACTTCCTCCATAGACTCAAACTAAGCATCAGTTGATGCACTGAAGATACTTGACAATTAGAACTTTATTTCTAGTCTGCACACAACTTTTGAACTTTAGCTGAATCTTCACAAATAGAACTCAGTGCCATGACAAGTGCTAGTTTCACCACTGCCTTCTTGAGGGGATGACACAGTTCTTTCTCTGCCTCTTACTCCATGTTACCCTCTAACCATTGCTCTTTCAATATCACTGGATATATCTTTGGCAATGCGAACAGGTGGAAGGGCAATAGGTATTGGTTCTGGGATGAGAAGGTCAGTTCCATGGCTCCTTAATGCCTCATGGATACTGCTTTCTTAACTCTCAATTGCCCCAGTACTATGGCTCATGGGGGAACCTTCTCCCTATTGCTGATTTACCACCTCTTGTGGGACACAGAAATGCAGCTACTAACTGGATCCAGGAGTCCTGCTTCACTTACATCCATCCAGATGGTAACACATCCTTTCCCTCCTCACAGCCTTGACAACCAATCTATTCTCCTGTAGATACCTTCTCTCCCATTCCCCCCCCCAGCTACTCCCTCCACTTCTGCTCCTCTATCTCCTTCTCTATCATTATGCCCACTATTACATTTTATACTTCTTCCACAGTTAGCACCTTCCTCTCTTTTCAAATGTTCTCCTCCAATCCCAGCCATCTTTCTTGTTCCCTCTCAACTCTCATCACTTCAAATGTTCCCACCACCTCAACTGGGGAGCTGCTGGTCAAGAATTCCAGAATGAGACTGCCAGGGATGACAGGTTACCCACTTCAGGTTACCTTTCTTCATTATTACAAGTAATTTTGTGTCAATGTAAATGGTATACAATGAAACGGGCAGATGGTGGTGTCTTGCTATTTTAATCAGGCAGGAAAGGTAACCCAAATAATTCACTCTGTCAGGAGCCATGGATTTCCTGCTTTATTTGGGGTCAGCTTAATGACCTTTATGATCCCTCACAGCTGTACAATTCTATTCTATTCTAATTTTTATTTCTATTTCTATCCTACTGTTCTCTCTTTGTGAGAACCCAAGGTGGCTTACAATACAATATGTAAAAATCCACAAATAATTAAAATCATAGTAACTAAAATGTGAAATTATAACATACAAAGATCTCAAATGTTGAATACAAAGTATAAAACATAATAGCCCAGGAAGCTTCCCCATCTCAACTGCTTGCTGACTCCCTAAAAACTTCTCTAAAGAAATGGGTTTTCAACTGAACGCAAGGGTAGGGGTGGCGGATGTCTTCTGAATCACTTGAGGAAGGGATTTCCATGATCTAAGAAAGCTACTGCTAAACCCATCTCTTGAGTCCTCATTAAGTTTGCTTATAAAGGTCTCTGAAATAAGAGAATAAAATTGATTTTAATGTTCATGCCCCCTCCCCATTTTTCAGTTAGCTTAGACCCCAGCCATAAAGGGCATTAAGATATCATAACCAGCACTTTAAACAGGACTGAAAAACAAACTTTGATTTATTTTTGTCATTTCAAAAATTAGTACTAATTTTTTTGACATTGGTAGATATTATGGTCTAAGAAATAACAAAAGATTAAAGGAGTGCTATGTGACACAAGCCATTTCTTTCCCTTTATACTGTTCAGATTCCAGGAGCACTCTCTTTAGTAGAAAACATGCTTATTACTAAACATATCACAAATTCTGAATCATCAATGCATTTCTACCCTTTCTTTTCAATCACCTATTTGTTGTTCTTACATGCCATCAAGTTGTCTTTGACATACAGTGACTCTATGAATGAAAGATTTCCAAAATATCCTGTCCTAAAAAGCCCTGCTCAACTCTTGTAAACTCAAGCCTGTGGCTCCTTTAGGGTAGGGGTTCCCAATCTGTGGCACAGGGGCCAGACCCAGCCCATGGCACCATTTCATATGGCCAGTGGCTACCTTTGCCACTCCCAGAAGTGGACGTGGATGCATTTACATCAGCTGTAAAGCATGTCCGCACATGTGTAAATGCACCCGAGCCTATCATAAATGCAGAAGTGGGTGCATTTATGGCTGTTGTAAACATGCCCACTTCCATGGAGTGTGGCCAGGCCCACTCAGCTGTCAGGGGTGTGTGGTCAGGCCCATGGCATAAAAAGGTTGGGAACCCCTACTTTAGGGGGTCAGTTCATTGTATCTGGTCTTCCTCTTTTCCTGCTGCTTTCAACCTTTTCTAGAATTATTGTCTTTTCCAGATAATCTTGGTTTTTCATGATGTACTCAGCCTCAGTTTTCATCATTTTTGCTTCCAGAGAAAGTTCAGGCTTGATGTGCTCTAAGACCCATTTGTTCATTTTTCTTGCAGTCAGGTATTCAGCACTCTTTTTCAGCACCATATTTCGAAAAAATCCATTTTGATCAGCTTTTCCCCCGTTTATCTTTTACATACATACATGGTGATCAGAAATACAAGAGTATGGATCACCGTTGTCTTGGTCTCCAGTGGAAAAATAGAACAAACGATCAATAGACTAGAAAATTGCCTTCAACAAAGTGATGAATTAAGAAACATGATATAAACAAGATAAACATGATATAATGAAGGGGTAACAGGAGCTAAGAGACATGTTAGCAAACCTTTCTAAGGCTATGGATTTAAAGCTTGAATCAATAGAAACCAAAATTAAAACAATGGAAGAAGAAATTAAGGTAGTAAAGATAAGGGAGGGAGATATAAAGATTATCAAGGAAAATGATAAAGAAAGAAATATAAAAATAAATTTTAAGAGGAAAGATTATATACCTTGGAGAATGCCTTTAGACAAAAGAATATAATAGTGGAGTGTCTCCACTATTTCTAATTGTGGTTTAGCATCTTTCCCTATTTGAGACTTTTCTTTGCTGGCCTGAGATCTTTATTTTTTATTATTTTATTATTTTGATTTATATGCCGCCCTACTTGGTGAAAACCAACTCAGGGCGGCTCTCAACATACAATTAAATACAATATAACAATTCAATAATGATACAATATAAAATAGAGTTTAACAAAACAATCTTTATCACAATCACCTTGAATGTCCTCTTCTATTCTTGTTAAATGTTTATAATTGCGAAGATTTTTCTCTTGGTTCCCTCCTCCAAACTTAGGATCCTTTGGATGTTGGCAACTCATTCTCCTCACTATGCTAACTATTAATTCCAGATTATCAAGATTAAATAAAACACAATTTATGCCTTCGTTTTTTTAAAAAAACCTACAGCCTTTTATAGGCAGAATACCTTTGCTTTGTCTTTAATTTATCTGTTGCTTTTCTATTATTATCATTCTGCTTTCAGTCAGTGACTGTACCACATTTTCTTCCAGCTCCTCATGATCAGCAGTGTCACTGTTATGACTGCATGAGAATTTATATATAAATATTATATTGGTGCACTTACAAGCTGCCACTTATATTTACCATGTGTATGTATTTTTAAGACCACTTGCAGTTAAAGGAAGAGAGAAGAACAACCTTTCTTCAAGTAGATTGGCATGCCTAGTCTCAAAACAGCTGTAAAAGAGCAAATCCTATTATGGATAGATAGCTCAGTCCCACTAATCAGCTTTTTATAGTAAGCATTAGCATGTAATTCAAAAACAATGACCTAGATGCCTGAAAGCTCCTCAGAAAAGGAAAGGGCAAAATGTTTATGCTTATGGAACCCAACTGTGTGTATTTAGTGAAATGTTTAGTTTATATCTATGCCTCACCAGGCTGATATTGTAGTTTTTACTCTCCTGTGTGTTTTAATCCATTTTGCTATGTTGACTGGGCATCCTGGAATCCAGAGGGGGGTTGGGGAACTGACCAGATTTCAATAATTTACAAATACAATAAATTTAATACAATAAATTTACAAATGCAGTCAGTACTCATTCCATTTCTTGCCACCACATTTTCAAGGAGAATCCAGAAAGAAAATCTGTAGCAGTGATCCATATCAATAAATCAGTTTGAGCAGTTTTCACCTCCACCAAGAGCAGGCCTTTCATAAAACATGTGGCCTTGACCAAGCACTCCCAAAACGTTTCCTCAGAATAATACAGATAGATCAGAACAATATATGGCTACTGAGATATTATATCCCTACCAAAAAGGAGGGGGTGTCAGAGGGGGATGGCAGATAGCATTATTGTATTGATCAATACATCCTTCACACTGTTACCTTGTGAACTCTTGCTCTACTACACAAATACTCTGACCCCTGAAAAATTGTTGTTTTCTAAGTCTAATTTTAAAAATATCATCAATTTTAAAAAATATTTTCCTAAGCCTAAAAATCTCTTAGAATGAAAGGGAATAATATAAATGAAGGATTCCTAGTTAAAATCAGATCAAATCCACACATTTGCCAAAAGTGAATATATTTCATCCTTTTGGTACTAATTCTCCACATGATATCTTACCCTACATACAGTGGTGGGCCGCCAACATTTTTACTACCACACTGTGGGCGGATCCAATATTGTGGGCAGAGTCAACATCATGACATCTTGTACAAAGACAATGTCATGATTTCATGGGCAAGGCCAATGATGTGGGCGGAGCCAAAGTAAAAAAACCCATAAAAATAAGTACACATAAAAATACACATTAAAATAGACATAAAAATACATAAAAATACACATAAAACACATATAGTACACATTAAAATAAATACACATTAAATAGACATAAAACACATAAAATACAAATTAAATAAACATAAAAATACACATTAAAAATAAATACACATTAAATACACATTTAAATACACTCACCTACCCCACACCCAAAGGTGAGTCACTTTCCCTGAGGAACAGGCTATAGGGAGCTTCAGGCTAGCAGCTTCTCTTCCTCCTCCCCACTTGGGAGGACAGCAAGGAGGTTACATATGCACGCCAAGCGCTGTAGACGTGCATGCACACTAAGTGCTTGGCACACATGCACAGTGAAGGAACCGGTGAAAAGGTAAGCCCCCGAGGTGGTTCCCCCCAAAAGCCGCTACCGGTTCTCCGGGACACTGGGAAAAGTTACTACCAGTTCTGTTAAACTGGTGTGAACCTGTTGCTGCCCATCACTGCCTGTATACCTTTCATGCTGATCCCATTAAAAAAAGTTAGACAGGAGCGACATTCCTACTCTTGGTGGGCAAAAAAACCAAACATGCAAACCACATATGATTGGATGCATTTTTCAGTCTCAGCCAGAACTACCTGTGCTCAAACAGTACTTGTGGATGATGCTATAAAACATTTACTTTTAGGGCATAATTGAAGACGTGATGTTAGACCACCAGAATTTTGATATTTCCATAATATTGTGATTCAGACCACAGAACAATAGTGGTGAAAACAGCAATATGTAACAGGGTATCTGTGGTTACATCTGCTATAAAGTCACTGGTTGAAGTCCAACCTCCTGGTCTTTGTGCCTTTCAGATGTTACTCTACGACAGAGATGTGTCTTCTTTTCAAAGATGGGAACATGTGGTCTCCTGATGTTGTTAGACTACAAATTCCATCAGCCCTGCCAATTGCCAGTTCTTGCTAGGATTGGTGGGAAATGGGGTCTAATAACCTCTGAAAGGCTAGAGGTTCTCCATCCTTAGTACAAAACCCTCCCATCTGTGCAGTAGGTTGCATTGTCATTTGGCTGGAAAATCTTTAGCATGGTGCATTAATGAGTCAGATAATCTTGCTCTATCACTCTCTTACTCCACTCATGATTACTAATTTGCTCAAGTTTTAATGTATCATCTGACATCCAAACACAGCAGTGTAAAACTTTTGAGTTGGGATAATGTTGCTCTGTTCTGAATAGCAAGAACTGGCAATTGGCAGGGCTGATGGAATTTGTAGTCCAACAACATCAGGAGGCCACAGGTTGTAATGCTGAGGAATTTAGCTCTTTGTTTTGGGGAAGATAGTGAAAACCACAACACAATAAATATTGACATGAATTCTATGAATGTCTTACATTTCGGTTGGGTGGTCTGGCAGCTTTTGCGATGTAATGAAAATCATGTATTTTTGACAAGCTGCCACCACAAAACTAAAGCACCCACGAAAATAATGGTTACACTGACTGAAAGCTCGTCTCGGCAACTTTCAGAAATGTAAAGAGCCATTGGCCAAAAATACAAAGTGATGACATCATTGCTTCCGAAAGTTGCCATGGAAAAAAATGCAATCTTTGCTGAGGTGTGTGTCAGTTTTTGATGGCCCAGTGACTAAACCACACAACCGATTCAGGTGACCCAAAGTGAGTTTGAAAGAGGAAGGAATAATCTTTGTGGTGACACTATTACATTTGAAATTGGACTTCAGGGGAAAAAACTATGAAACATTTTACAAAAAAAATCACTCAAACAAGGTCACAAAAATGAAAACATAAAATAAAAGGGAAAACCATGTTAGAAACAGAATATGACAACTTCCAGAGGTGGATACAGTTTGAATACAACATGTGGAGAAGAATGACGCCGAAGCAAGAATCAACAACAAAGATATTAAGGAAAAGTGGGGGGTGTCTCGGTTGGTGGTGAGCCTGCAACCAAACCAATCAACTGATCGAAGTGATCCAAAGTGTGATTGATAGAGGACATAAAACCCTTGCTTGTGACACTCATACAATTTGGATTGGACTTCAGAAACGTTTTCTATGAAGGTTTAAAACAAAAAAAAAAAAACACTCCTTCAAAAAAGTATCTCTCTACACCAGAATAGATACATTGTTGTGAGAATGGATACACTGTAGCAAGTTTCTCCTTTGAAGTCATAACCACTTCCCCTTTTGGCTTTCCCTTTTATTGAAGAACTGCTTTGAAGGAATTGTGAAGGAAAAACTCTTTTACTTTGTGGTTTGACTATTTTAATATTTATTAAAAATAGATCTTTTGCAGTTATTCACCTGTGGTGAATTGCTGTGTGTACAGTGGGCTGCTTATGGACACGTGTGCATAGGAGGTAGAGTTGAGGAGAATGGAAAATAAAGGTTAAAAGCATCTTTATTGGAAAAATAAAAAATAAAATAATAATAAACACAAATAAAATTGGGATTTCTGGTTTTGGGTTAACACAACGTAGCAGTTCAAAAGCAAGAAATTGCAACAACATAAATAGGGACCACTTTGGTGTGAAGGTAAACAGTGTTCCATGTTCCATCTAGAGTCAGATATGACTGGCTTTCGATCAAGGATGACCTTTACCTTAGCTCAGAAAACCTTAGATTTTATGAACATTTTATGAAAACCTTAATTTTATGAGCATAATGTTTTTATTCCCCCCATTTGAAACATCACCCTTAACTAATGAATGAAATAAAAGAAATAAATGAACTAATGAGCATAATTCAATAAATTGAATTCACGCACTAAATCCCTGACGGTAGTGTCCTTAGACTCTACCTGCCACTTTTTTGTTTGTTTGCTTTAGGTTGGAGAAAGGACTAACTAACATTTAACACCCACACACACCCTCCAAACACTCCCAAGCAATCTTTATCCATACCAAGTGGCTGGTAAATGAAACAAGGTATAGCGGTGTTGGAGGCCTATACACTGGGCAGGGGCTTGGTACAGTGACATTGGCTGTGCCCAAGAGTGTCTGAAGGCAGGAGAAATTCACAGCAGATTTCTTCCTTCAGAGCAATTTTTTCCCAATAATTGATTGGTGGTGACAGCAGTGGGGTGAAGTTTAAAAAAATGTATTTTGGAAGGAAAGGGAAATTACTTTCCCTGTTCCTCTACAGAGGAGTAGAAGTATAATTCAACCATTGGATATGCTGAAAGGGCTCAAGTGGTCTTTGACAACTGCAAGCCCCCTTTGGGATCACTGTTAAAAGTAAATCTTTGATGGGGGTTCAAAAAGAAGGGCTGAGGGTGTGTGTGTACAGCATTCCAGCCTCCATGTGTTCACATGGAGCCAGACCAACCCTAGTACTTCTTTTTAAACCCACATCAAAAAGATAGGTTTGGACATGCTCAGAGTGCTTGTTCGTTGACAAATCATATAGGCATTCTCCAAAACCACTTGCACCAACTGCTTTATGAGTGGCCATTACTCAGATAGGAAAGTTCAAGGAACTTAGTCCATGCTGCAAAATGAGGAAGACAAGACTGTCAAACAGTATCTCCAAAGCCTGACCAAGGAAACTCATTATGTTAGTTTAGCTATTGTTTTCTTTAATATATTAATACAATCTCACCACCTTTGACAAACCCAGACTTCCAAGTGTCATCTAAGAATCTCCTGTGCTAAATGAGGAATTATTGGAGTTATTTTTCACCCTCAGTGCCATGTAGTAATTGCACACAGGAGTTCTTGACAGTAAGCATCTTAATTGATGCTTCTCTTTAAAAAGCTTTTGGGTGTATCGATGGCTAGAACCATCTTAGCATGAAATGTTACAGGGAGCACTGTGTGCCTGAAACATAAGAGACACATTTTTGCTAACAAGGCAACATCATGTATTTCTTAATGGGCACAACACACAGCAGGTTGTTTTCTCTTCCTACTACCATTATTACTTATTCTTCCCACAACCTCCCCTATTTTCCATATGCTAAATGTTACAAAGAAGGAAGAACTATATGGCCAAGAAAAAATTCTCTTAAACACCATAGTACAATTTAAGGTGACTTATTTCATCTCTCTCTCTCTTTTATCATTTGTTCACCACATTTCTTCTCATTGCCCCCTTTCAAGGTATTCAGTTGAGGTTTGGACTAAATCCACAACATCCATATACCTACCTGCAGCTATCTTCAAAACTGCAGACATTTTAGAGCACAATCTTAACCAACCAAGACAGCCAAGTGTAATCTGAACCAGCATTAGGCCCTTTCAAGCTGTGCTCAGTGTATTTATATGTACTTATTTGTATTTATATGTATTTGTTTGTATTTATATGTATTTAAATAATGTGCATTTTTATTTATTTATTTATTTTTAATTTTTTACTTTGGCTCTGCCCACAATGTCATGAGATCATGACATCATGACGTTGGCTCTGCCCATGACATCAGCTCCGCCCATGGTGGGGTAGTAAAATTTTTGACAGCCCACCACTGGCTATGCTGAATCCAAATCTATTATACCACTGATTATAACAATATTTTACCTACTGTATTTGCCGGCGTATAAGACGACTGGGCGTAAAAGACGACCCCCCAACATTTCCACTCAAAATATAGAGTTTGTTATATACTCGTCATATAAGACCACTCCCTCTTCCATACACCTTCCACACACCAAATAAAACATAAAAGAACATCAGATTTGTTAATTTACTGTAAGAGATAAAGCATATAATAAAGGTCGTTCAACAAGAAAGCAAACGTGGACAAAATGGGAGATTCCAAGTTGGAAGGGACATTGCCCTGGCCGGCCCGAAACTTTCCCTGCTTCAGTCGCAACCAAGCCCTGGGAAGCCGCTTCCCAAGACTTTCAGTTTCCCAGAAGGGAAAAAAGCAGGGGTGAGAAAACTGCATGTCCCAGCATGCCTTTGGGAAGCCTCACAGTGGGGACTAATCTTGTTGATGTAGATAGGGATTAAGGGTACGGGTGTGCGAGTGTGTTCGGTCTTTGGGAAGTTAGGAAAGGGAGAAAGCAAGCCGCCCTGGTAAACAGCGAGGGAGAGAAAAATGCGCTGAAAGTAATTTTCATGGCTCAAAAAAGGGAAGCAGATTCTCATCTTTAGTTTTCTGAGTTTCTGGTCAAATAGAGAACGACCAGGAAGAACATCCGAGAAAAGAGGTAAGAACGAGAAGCAACAGCCATACCTTTGACTTGTCATAATTTATGGAATTTCAAAACCTGCATCGGGTTCAAGGCTGCTGCTTCCGAATCATGGTGATTCCATGCATTAGTAGTGCCTTCCTCCCAAATGGGCAGCTATGTCTATCCCAACTGAAGTGCACCCAGAGTATAAGACGACCCCCCCCCCCCACTTGGAGGCATGTTTTTCAGGGGGGAAAAGTCATCTTATATGGAGGAAAATACGGTACTAGCATCCAACATTGATCCAGACTCCTCCAGTCTAGGAATGTTAGAAATTACATAAAACTAACTGCACCCTAGTTTGAGTTTTTGCCAGCATAGTGGCCTCCATCCTGACATCAATCAGCATAAGAGAATTCTGCTAATACAGGGCATTTCTGCTGGAAAAAAAAGCTTCTGTCTAGTTCATCCCCTTTACACTTGAGGTGTCTTTGAGGATTACAATTGTATTGTTGTATTGTATTGTACTTTGGATTTGTATTTGTTGCATAACTGAAACATATGAGTCTTATGGCAGCTTAAATATTAGCAGATCTATATTGGCATGTTCTTCCATTCCACACTTCTTCAGGTGCATCCAACACTGTAGACTGGAACTCATAAAAGCTCTTTCTAAAATAAACCCATTCGTCTCCAAACTGCCACCAGACCATTCTCTTTGTCATATACCTGTATATGTCTTATCCACAAGAAACTGATGCATGCCTGAAGAAGTGATCTTGAGTCACAAAAGCTAGCAATTGATTTTTTTGAGTGATCCAATAAAGGTATCATTTTTCTCTTCCTACATTTGTTTTGTGTATTGATCACACAGTTATCATTGTTTATGTTAAATCTGATTCTGTGATTCTCTGCTGGCTGATCTATTACTGTGATTGTGTGATAGCTGGCATACAATGTTCAGGTTTTCAACAGTAGCTGTCTACATCACAGGGTTAATTCTCAGTAGTTGAGGAATCCAAATTCATTCTAGAAATCTCCAGGGTGAGATGAATTTAGCTGTATCAAAATGAGGACAGGGTTTATGCTTTCAGAACATAATTATTTCTTAATGACAATTATAACTCCTGAGGATTTATTCGTTTAACTATGTTATTTTCACATGCTAATTAATCTTTTAATAAGAATTTGAAGGCAGGTAAAGTTTGGAAAGAACTTATTAAATATTATAACTTGTAATTAGTTTCTTTTTGAATAAACAAATTATCTGATGTAACTGAATTGCATTGACCAAAATACTATTAAACAACTGAGCATAACACACAATAACTATTAGAGATGACTTGCTCCAAGTTACATACATTTGTTACACCAGTGTAAGGTGAGAGTAGTGACAGGATAATATATGCAGAGTGCTGGAAGTGGCTTAGCTTTTGCCACACCCTGAGCTTCCAGAGTGTTTGTTGAAAACAGGAGACAAAACAAAGTCCGGCTTGGTTTGCAGAAAATATATATTTACACTATTTACATAGAGCATGCACAAAGTGCAGGTCAACACTTGGCTTCAAGTCAGACAAAGTGTTGCAGCTAGTCTTAATAGTCAATGTGAGCTTTCAAGCTCTTATCTTCGAAAAACAATGGAAGAACTCCAAACCTTTACCTTTGCTCCAAGGTTGGCTTCGAAGATATCCACCAGTAGTTCATTCACGCTACGAAGTAGCTTAGCTTCAAACAGTCCTCGAACAGGTTACCACGATGTGGCAAGGTATGTGTTCCAATAACTTGCAAAGAACAGCAAGTAAAAACATACCAGGTAATCCTCAGGAACGAAGCAGGCAAATGGACATGAGCACAGCAGAAAAACAGTCAGAGAATGCAGGGTGGCTAAACAGCAGAGAGTGGTGCTACATTTATGCTAAAGACACAATCACTCAGTGCTTGCACTGGCTGGTAGTAACTGTGTTTTCTGCACAATCTTAAAGAGGCAGTCATTAGTTTGCTCTCGTTGCATACACATTCATATATCCTAACAAGTAGGATATTGGGCATTATGATTCTAATATAATTAGGGATAACTTCACTGTTTTTACAGTCTAATTGTAATTATTAAATACTTCAGTTATTTCTGGAGTTACAGGGGATATCCAGCCTTGCCACTTTAGGTTTGTTTTGTGTGACATGCCAGGGGATCATACCATTCTCTTTTTTTAAAAGGAAACTTTAAAATAAAATAACTTAAACCTGTCCATACTACCCATCAGTGTATAATGAATTTGGTCAGTATACATGGCAAGGAATGTTCTTTGGTTTGTTTTTTGTTAAGAACTCATCAAAATCCTTCATGGCCTCCCCAAACAGGATGAACTTGAGATTTAAATGATCTGAATACAGGATAAAGTGATCTTGACAGGTTTGATCATCCCCATTGGGGACATACTGGTGTGAATGGCAGTGGCACACAGAACCTTCTTGTGACACTTAACTGTACAGAGAGATTCCTTCTTAGATAAAAAGAAACACACTTTGTAATACAGGCCAATATTCTTTGCCTGAAGGCATAGCAGAAAACCAATCATGTAAGTATCTCACTTGCTTTAGCTTGTGTGGTTTATCTCACAACCTATGCAAGAACCAGTAGGCAACAGGGAACCAGTTAGGCTTGTAATTGCCCTGTAGTCAGTGGTGGGTTGTCAAAAAATTTACTACCCCACCGTGATGTCATCACAGTGTGGGCGGAGCTAACGTCATGACATCATGGGTGGGGCCAAAGGAAAAAAAGTAAAATAAAATAAAATAAAAATAAACACGCACACACACACCCACACTCACCAAACACAAACCTTCTCTTACCTGTTAGTATAAGTGCCTGGGCAACACCATGTTGCAAGATGGATATGGTCATCATACCAGTTCTCTAGGATAATATGCCTTAATGTAAATGCAAAACAGCTGTACCTCCTTAAGGGTTCTCCAATTGGAACAACAAATGGGGCAGCACAGGTGTAGCTAATTGATAAGGTAACTCCAAGACTTTGCTTAAAAACTCCAAGCCAGGCTGCCAGGCCTTTTTAGGAACTGTGGTAGTATGTCAATATAGGTAAAGGTATTAAATATACATTAAAATACACACAGACATACCACATCCAAAGGTGAGTCACTTTAACACTGTTTGCAGGCTAAATTTGTCACAGACTTCAACAACAATTTTTAAAGCTAACAATTTATTCTTCTACTTCCCCAAACCAGTTGCTGTTGGTTATCTTCTCAGTCTTCTTTCTCATAACTTAAAGAGCAAGTTTGCAATAACATCACCATCTGCTGTCAGTCTTCTCTGGAGAACTTAATTCTACGTGGTTGACTCTACATAAAATAATTAAAGAGTAATGAAGGGTTGGTATGATCAAGTGAAGTATGATAGGCTTCATTATTTTGTGCGTTGTACGTAATAACCTGGATTTCTTACTAAAGAGGGAGAAATTTGAAAATGGGAAAATTGTATCACTCAGTTGGTACCTTTTTGAGCCAGGATTGGTCTGGCCAGGTTATCCTGCTATGATAATAGAATAGACCATACTGCCAGCAACTCAACACCAAATGTCATGCAGTGATTAACTAACCTGACAACCCTGAGGACTAATAGCTTTGAGTACCAAAGTCCACAGGGAAGGTTAATGGTCCTCAAGTGGGTTAAATCCCACTTGAATCCATCTTGATGGAGGGCAGCAGGTTTATCAACACTGGACTGGGGTTAATGAGGACTTTGTGTGCCAAAAGGGCTCAGGACCAGAAAGTGACACATGGAAATGTATCAGTGGTATGGATGCCATTCTGTGATGTGGAAGGCAGGTGAAAGGCCACTAAGTTATATTCTCAGGACAGTCTTCATGGCTGATCACCATGAGGATCACCAATATTTGGATTTGAATACGGAAGAAGGAGGAGGAGGAGGAGGAGGAGGAGGAGGAGGAGGAGAAGAAGAAGAAGAGCAGCAGCAACTACTACTACTCATGTTCTGGAGATTGTGTAATCTGAGTCTGAGAACTAGCCTTGCAAACTCAAGGGATCAGAGGTCTGTTTGCACATGGAAGAGCATCAGGACATGCAAAATCAGCATGTGTGACTTAGAGGTACAATGAAACCTTTAGTTTAGCTGGAAGTGTTGTTGTTGTTCAGCCGCACAGTCAATTCTGACCCTTTGCGACCCCATGGACCATTACTATTACATCAATATTAAAACCAATTTTGAAAACATTTCTAAAACAATATAAGAATCTTTAAATTTAATATATAGCATTCCCGACACGTCCACTTACTGCATGTCTATTCAGATGTACTCAGTGGTGGGATTCAAATTTTTTTTACTACCTACTCTGTGGGCGTGATATGGTGGGTGTGGCCAGGGGGAAACCCCTGCATTATTTCAAAATTTGGATGGGTAGGGCCAACCAGAATTTTTGCTACTGGGTCTGGCGAACTGAGACAAACCTGCTGAATTCCATCACTGGATGTACTGTACATTCCTAGTGTTTTCACTGGGATTCGCAGATTAAATGTCTATGGAATTGTAGCTTTAAATAGTGTTGGATAAATCATCTTAGTGATAGTGATGACCTGCCACCTTCCTACATCTCTGTTCAGAAGAACAATTTTCATATTTCAGAACTTTCACTGTAAATTCTGTAAGATAAATCAGGCTTTTTAAAAATGTAAAATTAAATAATCCTTCCTATAAGCTCCCTTTGGCCTCATGCTTCTATGCCTTCTATCACCTAAACTTGAGCTGGAAGGTTGGGGGGGAAATCTAGTAGCAGGAAAGGTCTGTAAAATCAGACATTCATGTGAGTTCATTATAAAGTGAACTTTTAGTGCTGTTTAAAATTGACAGTGGATTTTATGAACTGAGAGCATTCAGAAAAATTACCTCTTCTACTTCCAGAAAACTCTGGGCTTAGCTAGAGAAGATGATGGCTCTACATTGATGTAAACTTTTTCTACAGCACAATTACAGAGCATACAACTTGTATGAGTCACACACCCATGCTTATTAATGATGCTGCATTTCAGCTGTCCATACAGTGAGTAAAATTAGCAACACCCCTCCTCTAATTCCCATATGTGTCCTTATTATACTCCTTTACCAACATTACCACATTTTTCTCCACCTTTAAGACTCCATTTTATACCTTCTTCCCATCCACGGTGTGTCCTGATGCATAAATCAATTTTGTTTATTTGTTTGTTTTTGGCTGATGTGGTCGACTAGTATATTTGTTTATTACAAAAATGTGTACATTATGAACGTAAATATTGTCCTAAAATTTCTGTTGTACAAATATTTCATGCTTTTTTTTGCAGGTAACTGCTGATTTAAAGATCTTTAAAAAGTTAACAGCCAAAACAATGCTGAAATCTTTCATTGTTTATATCAGAAGCCTTATAGTAAAGGTAAAGGTCACCCTTTCTGGAAAGTCAGTTGTATCCAACTCTAGGGTTCAGTGCTCATCTGTGTTTATAGCCAAAGAGCCAGTGGATGTGTGGCAGGCATGCCTCAACACTGTTTACCCTCCCAGTGAAGTGGTCCCTACAATGGACCACTTGCAATTTCTTGCTTTCTAACTGCTAGGTTGGCAGGAGATGGGACAGAGATGGAAGCTCACTCCATCATGCAGTACCCAGAAATCGAACTCTGACCTTCTAGTCAGCAAGTTCAATATCTTAACCACTTAATAAATATATCAGATAATTTTTACTCAATAGTGGGCAACATCAAGAACACTTAGGGAACTAGCATTAAGTCTTCCATAGTACACATTGAAGGGTACAAAGTATACTGATAAAAGTGTAGAGTTGGCTGTTCTTCTCTGCACTTACCAAGGACTGTCAGTGAAAAACCTCTTTTTTTTCTCTTAAGCTCACTTTAGTTCTGCCAACTGCACACTGTAGTCTATTAAGTGACTTCTAAGTGAGCAAATTCTCTGTGTAATTTCCTGGAGTTCCATTATTTCAAGTAGGTGAGCAATTCTTTATTTACAGGTAACAGTCCTTCATTCTCTGCTGTTCCTTCAACATTCACAGGTGTTCTGGAAGAAACTTTTCATTGATTTTAATCTTGAAAGAGTGGGATGCAAGCCAAAGAGTAGGTGTGCATTTGATGTAGATGACCTGACTCTTTCATTCTTACCATATGTCACCCAGTAGGTAACTGATTTTATCAAAAAGGATTCCTCCAGGCATCTATTAATGATTCTATAGCTTTTATTGAGTGCTTACATCTACCTATTTGTATGGGCTACACTGCAGCACACCATGCTGTTTTTTTCACCTGCAGAGTAGCATTGGGCTAAGACTGCAGTTCTTAGTGTTCCTGATGGCTTTATAAATATATTTATTCTTGTGAGGACCTTTGCTCTGTATTTAGGCAGTATTTCTTACAGATCAGTGTCTGTTCCAAAGTAACACCCTAATAAATGAGAGAGAATCTGACCAAGCCCAGAGGGATAGTTTGTAAAGTGGGTGACCTAAAAAATGATTTATCGGGGCAAATCCAATTCATGTCTTTGATGATGATCAACTTGTCTATGGGCTGAAACGTTTGAAGTTGTGGATGGAAAAGTAGCTTATCAGGGCGAAGAAGATGAGGCTATTGTTCTTTCCCTCATAAACTGCTTACTTCTCAGACTAATTTTCCATATGGTTTGATTTCCCCCATCCTCACCTTTCCATCGTGTTATGATTAAATCTGTTACAGGGAAATGAACACCTCCAAGAGAAGTAGATTTCTGAGCAAGGATGCTTTCAATTTAGCCACTTAAATCCCCTCTCCTTTATTCTACACTTCTGTTTAGAAACCTTGCATTGTATATAGCTGCATGCTGTAACTCCAGATTTAAATGGAGCGGCACTATATAAAGGTCCAGTTAACTGCTATCCCCATAGGCTCAGTTCTAATCCTTGAAAATGTTAGTTGCATTATAATTTCACATCTCACTGTCCTGTTCTTGAGGCATATCTATGAATATGGAATAATTCTTAAATTTGCTGATACTTGCATTTAAATAATATACAGTATCCCACCGTGCATAAAAAAAAGACTGCCTTCAGGAAAACTAATACAAAAATTAAGGGAAGAGTACCTTTGAGTCTCAAGATGTTGTACTCCAACTCTCATTGCATCAGGGAATAGTAAGGGGTGATGAGAGTGGCAGTCCAATAACGCAGAGGGAGTCATATCTCATCCTTGTACCAAAATCTCTTAAGTTTGGGTTTCACCTGAAAATTAAAATCACTGGTGTTTAATTGTAACAGTCACATCCTGGAGATGAATATCAGTGCAAAGAAAAGGAGCTGAAGTTCTACTTTGAGTTGTAACAGACTCTGTTGCTCCCATGACTACAGTACTATTTATATATTCTGGAATACACTCACTCCTCAAGCAAAGAGGAAGTCAAAATTATTCTGGGTTGATGGTGCCATTTGAGCTCCTGAAATGATTTATATAAAATGATTTCTTGGTATATCACAGTAATACAGTGGTGGGATGTCAAAAAAATTACTACCCCACTGTGATGTCATCACAGTGTGGGTGGAGCTAATGTCATGATGTCATGGGTGGGCCCAAAGAAAAATAATAAAAAATAATAAAATAAAAATAATCATGTACACACACACACCTCAACCCACCCACCCACAACACATGGTAAATAAATAAAATAAATAAATAAAATAAAAATTATATTAAAATACACCCACCCAGCCACCCACCCCAAACACAAACCCATCACTTACCTGTTAGTATAAGTGCCTGGGCAGCACCATGTTGCAAGATGGATATGGTCATTGTACCAGTTCTCTAGGATAATATGCCTTAATGTAAATGTAAAACAGCTGTACCTCCTTAAGGGTTCTCCAGTTGAAACAGCACAGGTGTAGCTTATTGATCAGGTAACTCCAAGACTTTGCTTAAAAATCCCAAGCCAGGCCTGCCGGCTGTCAGGCCTTTTTAGGAACTGTGGTAGTACGTCAATATAGGTAAAGCTATTAAATACACATTAAAATACACACAGACACACCACATCCAAAGGTGAAGGGAGCAGGCTATAGGGAGCTTCAGGCTAGCAGCTTCTCTTCCTCCTCCCCGCTTGGGAGGACAGCAAGGAGGCCGTGCATACGCGCCAAGCACTGTAAGCGTGCATGCACACCAAGTGCTTGGCACGCATGCGCAGTGGGGGAACCAGTGAAAAGGTAAGCCCCGAAGATGGTCCCCCCCCCCCAAAGTTCTGCCAGTTCTCCAAGACACTGGGAAAAGTTACTACCGGTTCTGGCGAACTGGTGAGAACCTGTTACATCCCATCGCTGCAGTAGTATGAACAGTCAACTGAGGTAACGTTGGAATCAAATAAAACAGTAAAAGAAGGTTAATGTTATTTTGGTTGCAGTACAGGCCAGTGGAACACAAGAGGCAGAAGTGTTTACTTCCATAGTACACTTCACTAAATATGTCTTAATCTATGTTCCCTAGATGTGCTGAGCAATGTTCCAGAAAAAAACAATAAAACTATTCATAAAATACAATTCAGAACAAAACATGTGAGCTAATGCAATAACAGCAACAACAGCAAAATAATAATAATAATGGAACACTAGAGGCTGAAAACTATATGCCAGGAACTCATTCAAAGTATCTCACAAAAAATAAAAATATCATCCAGATAGACTACCATGAAGCAATCCAGCATGTCCTGCAGCATGTCATTCACGAAGTGCTGAAAGGTGACAGGCACATTACAATGGCCTTAGGTGACAAAGTCTACAGGAACAGTGATGATCCCCAAGTGGGTTAAGTCTCACTTGAATCTATCCTGATGGAGGGTAGTGGCTTCATTAATACTAACCAGGGCTGATTAGGACTTTGTGTGCCAAAAGGGCTCAGAACCAGAAAGTGACTCACAGAATTTGATTAGTGGTATGGGTGTCACACTGTGATGTGGAAGGCAAATGAAAGGCCACTGCATTATATTTTCCCCCGGACAATCTTCATGGCTGATCACCATGATGACAGCCAATTTTTGGAATCAGATATGACACTTGAAGAAGAAAAGAATACTCATAGTTGTTGAAAAAATAATTTCAAATTACTGTATTTGCTGGCGTATAAGACACACTTCCCCCCTTAAAATACACTGGAAAAATGGAGTGTCTTGTACTGTATGTAGTGGCCTATAGTGGGCTATTTTGATAATAATACTCTGGTGCATCTTATACTCTGGTGCATCTTATATGCCAGCAAATACAGTACTCAGCCCATACTCTTATCTCCACTTGTTATTGGCCATCAAATTGGAACGTACATATAGTAAACCCTAATAGAGCTTTCAAGGTAAATGAGATATGTAATAATGGCTCTACTCATTCCACTCCCTATGCTAATGATATTCAAATCCAAGTTTCTTCAGCCCTTATCTGTCACTTTGTTCACGACACCACTCTGGGTATCTCCCCTTACTCATAAAAAAAGTTAAACAGTACCAAATCATGTAACATTTTATAGGAGAGTTGCTACAATCCTTTCATAATTTGCCCCTTTTAATATTTCTTATTTTATATCCTGGTAGTATAAAACAGGAGGAGGTTGGGCATCAATGTTTTTTTTCCAGTTTTGGAGATGCACTGACAACGCTGCATGTTTTTAAGTAGAACATGAAGACATAGCATAGAAATTAAAGAGTAATTTCCTCTGGGACAGGCAAAGTATGTTAAATGAAAGGTAAACTCACCTATGAAGCCTATAATTTCCTATTTTTGAAGAATGGCTTTAAAAAAAACATTGTTCTTGTTTAAAATGACTCCTTTTAAAAAATCCTTCTATTCCATTTAAAGCTCTGTTTTTTACAGTCACCTGAAGAAAACGCACACTTTTGTAGAATGGGGAAGATGTAATATACCATCCTGATGTAATGCCCTACTGAGAGGCAATTTTGGATGTTTGTTTTGCCAAAAATGCTGGATTAGGCAACACAATCCAAGCAGGGGTTTTCTTTTTGCAAAGCAGTTACAATAATACAGTAGCTTGTCTTGCCTTTGTAGTAAGGATGGGTGGTGATTTCTCAGAGATTCTTCAGTAGGAGTTGGAACCCGATGACCTTTGAGGTCACTTCTAACCAGAGTTAAAAACAGAGTTATCGTTCATGTTGTTGTTGTCTTTTGAATCTCACAGCCTGCATAGCAATGAGTGTGGCTATGGGTCTCTGGAAGATTTTTTAAAAATAATTTGACAAAGCATTGATTCCAATTCTGCAATTTTGTGGCCTATTAAGTGCTTATTTGCCAACATTTCTTTCTTTAATCCTATAAAAGGAACAACAAACTATAGGTCATTGTGGGTACAGAATGAAGTTTCCTCATTATCATGCTGCCATTTAAGCCTTGTGATTGTCTGGATCTTTTCATCAGGCTGATGTTTGAACAGAAGAAAAGCATCCCATATAGAGATGGAGCAAAACATCAAAGTAAGAAATATCTAAGAAAGTAAGAAATATCTAAGATTAAGGACTAAGGGGTTTAAGGGAGAGATCAGAACATTGAGAAGAAAGTCACTAGCTAATACCCAGCAAGCTGTTCATTTGATGTATATAACCAGCCCTTCAACAAGATCCCAGTGCATCAATTAGAAAGTTACAGCTTCAGCAAAACAAATTAAAACAAGTGCATGAAGCAGTCAGCAAATCGAAACAGCCAGTAGAATAGAAATACTGCACAGAGAGCTGAAAAACTTAAGAAAGTAGGAAATGTATTTGCCTGATACTTGCAGTTATATTGGGAAGATTCTAAGACTGTTCACAAATCAGGTTTTTACCATCACATAGGATTTTTTCCTTGCAGCATGAAAACATCATGGTTTCTAGTTTAAATCCTTTCAACTTGGCAGCACAAATTTGTTACAATTCATAGGCTGGGATGGGGAAGATAATATATCTTGTGGTTATATCAACAACTGGCAAGTGATACCTACCGTATCAATATACATTGTATGTAATCAAGTTATTTAAGACAGAAGTTTCAGCAAGCACTTTCCTCCATTCCTACCTACCCATCATTGTCGGCTGCAACTCGTATCCAAGAATGCATTTTTCCTGAAGCAGGAAAAATGCAATTGGCATGAATTTATTTAATGTGGAGCCCAGTTTGCCATGAAGTGACCCACACACTATGATCACAGAACCATCTCCTGTGCCCCATATAAAATGAGACATGTATGATTTAACACCAGGACTGCAATGGACTGCCACAGCCTTGAGGTTATGGACAAAGTGCACCTTCACAGCCAGCCCATCTGGCATGGCCTCTTCCTCCTCCATGACCGTTGGGAATCAGAGTTCCTCCTCTGCTCATTTTGCAGCTAAAGGGACCAACGGCTACAGGCGGATGAGCCCCTTTAGGTGGGGTGATGGTCCCCTCAGTGGAGGAAACCATCATATTCGGCCTAACAGTTGGAGTAAGATTATTAATTCAAGCACCTTCTGTATGTAGAATTGGAGGATGAACATCCTTTTGTGTACCACTGAGAGCAAAATGTTTTGAGCAGGCCCTTGGCTCTCACAAGGATCTCGTGGTTCACCGAAGCATTGCACACACCACATTGCCCATGGCAGAAGGAAATACTCATGAACTTAAAGTTATGATGGTTTTAAATTTTAGTGCTTTGGACTTGGATAAATAAATAAAAGAAGGAAAGATGGAGAAAAAATTCTCATCAAGAGTCAGCACATATAATAATGGAGTTTCTCAGCACTACAGAAGCTTGAAATTACATGGGTAGCATTAGACACCGCAGTAGCTTTCCAGCAGTATTTCTCATTATTGTCTCTAAGCCCCTGTAATTACCAAAATTGTTACAGGAAGCTGTAACTTCCCAGTGCTTTTAAACAATA
Organism: Furcifer pardalis; assembly: GCA_030440675.1. Classification (NCBI taxonomy): domain Eukaryota; kingdom Metazoa; phylum Chordata; class Lepidosauria; order Squamata; family Chamaeleonidae; genus Furcifer; species Furcifer pardalis. The sequence goes on from CP126890.1 coordinate 261,113,896, forward strand.
AACAAGTTTTCTCCACCCAAAGAGAAGCTTAATTTCTTGGACTTTACTGACATTGAAGTTGTTCTTAACATGTTTAATTATGATTACCTTTATACTCTATCACATTTTAACCTGACTGCCCTGAGAGTCTCTGTTGATAAGCAGACATATGAATCAAGTAAAAAAACAAATAATAATAAAGTTATGGAACATGTAAAGCAGTTCTCACTCAAACACCAGCACCCAATATCAAACCTTATCATGAAGAACTACATTACATTAAATCACTTGAATTGTAAAGGTATGTGTCATCTGTTATCAAGAGTTATTATAATAGATTTTTGGAACCTTCCTAAATAATTTCTGCACAGGAGTAAAAGATTGCCTATTAAGTTAATTTGCCTAAAAAACATTTATAAATGCCATAAATTCCCTTCATTTTCACAGGTTCAGTTTCACACATTTTGTTCCTTTTTCTCCAGTCTGTGAAATGTACTGTAACAGTGCCAATCAAAGCTGTTGAGAAACCAGACAACACTAAAAGAATTATTATAGAAACTGAATCTCCCCTCATCTGCAATTTCATCCTTGGCTGGTGTTTAAAGGAAACTGCTTAAGGTTTTATATCAAAAACTGATTACAGGCATATATGAGAGAACAAATTGTATACTTGACATGGGGGGGAGGCATTTTAACAACAAATTTAGGTACAGTAAAACCTCATATAACACTAAAACCTGGTTCCACAAGTCTTGGTGTTATATGATTTTTAGTGTTATCTGATCCTCTGTGGGATCCATAGAGATACATTGTAACCACACAGGCTTTAGCGGTTGTTATCTGAAGCATCCCATAGGATCTTAATGTTATCTGATGCAATTCTTCCCCCCAGATTCCTTAATGTTATGCGATTTTAGTGTTATTCGATACTAATGTTATATGAGGTATTACTTGTATATTGCCAGTGGCAAAATCCTTCCTACCAGAATGTTAGCAAAAGCCATGAATAGTCAACATCTTGTCTTTCAGATATTTTGGACTACATGAAATGGCTACCCTGGAAAATCCATCTATTAATTTTCAACATTACAGTATAGATAGTGGCCTTTAGTGTCCAGCTCTAAGAAATCAGCAATTTTTCACTGAATATTTTTGGCTCTTGGATAAGTGAAACCATGGATACTGACTCCATTGATATGGGGGTGACCTGTATGTTATGTTACATAAGAAGAAGAGAAATGGGCAAGCCGTACTTTTGTTTCATGTCTAACACTAAAGAAGGTCTTATTTGTCTTCCTCCCTGAGGAATGCAATTATTTAGAGATCCATTTATTTATCAAGGTTCTAGGGTTCACCATTGTTTCATTCATCCCGATATTATATTAAGTAAGAAAGATGAATGAGAATCTGGCATAGTTAAATGCAAAGACACACCGAATGTTTAAGCATAGCAACTGTTAAGCTAAGAGTGCATCTAGGGTAGTATTTGGAAAACACAGAAGACCCCAGCTCATTTTTTCTAATTACATCCAAAAGCACTGAGACAGAAACTTCCCTTAAGTTTTTAATCCCTTAGTTTCCCCTAACATAATTAAAAAGTCAAGAAAGCTTTTCAGTCAAGCGTTGTAAAGATTTGGGATTGGGTCTTTGCTTTCTCATGAGCTCCTAAAATAAAAAGCAAGGTTCCAGGGCCCTGAATGTAACTTCATGGTGTAATAGGATTCCGCAATGCAATGCTGTACTACCAGTCCACTGAACTGTGAAATCCATTTTAAGGGTTTTATGTGACTTCAGCCCAATGAACAAAATAATCCACTCCAGAATTTATATCACTCCAGACCAATGAACAACATAATCTAGACTTTGGTTAGAAATTCTGGATAGATAACAAGAGGGTTGTAACTAAATGGTTGTCAGGGTTTCTTTCTCTTCAAATGGGTGATACCCTACATAACAGGAAAAAACGTTTGTTATATAGGGTTTATGTCAAGCAGGGTATAATCCGGGCAACGAAAACCCAGTATAATGAAACATTTTTTGTTATGTGGGGTATCGCGCAGAGCACACAAACGCTTTGTTGTACAGATTTTTTGTTATATGAAGTGTTCATTGTGCCTGGCAGCCGGCATTTAAAAAATACAACACCCATCTATGTTTCTACAAATATAGAGAAGCTACACACACTGACATTACATTAAATTACACTAATGACATTAAAAAACACCCACCCACCCCAAACAGAAATAAACCCACCCACCTACCCCAAACACATACCCATCACTTACCTGTTAGTATAAGTGCCTGGGCAGCACCATGTTGCAAGATGGATATGCTCTAGGATAATATGCCTTAATGTAAATGTAAAACAGCTGTACAGTACCTCCTTAAGGGTTCTCCAATTGGAACAGCACAGGTGTAGCTTCTTGATGAGATAACTCCAAGGCTTTGCTTAAAATCACCAAGCCAGGCAGCCAGGATAATATGCCTTAATGTAAATGTAAAACAACTGTACCTCCTTAAGGGTTATCCAATTGGAACAGCAATTGGAACAGCACAGGTGTAGCTTCTTGATGAGGTCACTCCAAGGCTTTGCTTAAAAAGTCCAAGGCCAGGCCGCCAGGCCGCCAGGCCGCCAGGCCGCCAGGCCGCCAGGCCGCCAGGCCGCCAGGCCGCCAGGCCGCCAGGCCGCCAGGCCGCCAGGCCGCCAGGCCGCCAGGCCGCCAGGCCGCCAGGCCGCCAGGCCGCCAGGCCGCCAGGCCGCCAGGCCGCCAGGCCGCCAGGCCGCCAGGCCGCCAGGCCGCCAGGCCGCCAGGCCGCCAGGCCGCCAGGCCGCCAGGCCGCCAGGCCGCCAGGCCGCCAGGCCGCCAGGCCGCCAGGCCGCCAGGCCGCCAGGCCGCCAGGCCGCCAGGCCGCCAGGCCGCCAGGCCGCCAGGCCGCCAGGCCGCCAGGCCGCCAGGCCGCCAGGCCGCCAGGCCGCCAGGCCGCCAGGCCGCCAGGCCGCCAGGCCGCCAGGCCGCCAGGCCGCCAGGCCGCCAGGCCGCCAGGCCGCCAGGCCGCCAGGCCGCCAGGCCGCCAGGCCGCCAGGCCGCCAGGCCGCCAGGCCGCCAGGCCGCCAGGCCGCCAGGCCGCCAGGCCGCCAGGCCGCCAGGCCGCCAGGCCGCCAGGCCGCCAGGCCGCCAGGCCGCCAGGCCGCCAGGCCGCCAGGCCGCCAGGCCGCCAGGCCGCCAGGCCGCCAGGCCGCCAGGCCGCCAGGCCGCCAGGCCGCCAGGCCGCCAGGCCGCCAGGCCGCCAGGCCGCCAGGCCGCCAGGCCGCCAGGCCGCCAGGCCGCCAGGCCGCCAGGCCGCCAGGCCGCCAGGCCGCCAGGCCGCCAGGCCGCCAGGCCGCCAGGCCGCCAGGCCGCCAGGCCGCCAGGCCGCCAGGCCGCCAGGCCGCCAGGCCGCCAGGCCGCCAGGCCGCCAGGCCGCCAGGCCGCCAGGCCGCCAGGCCGCCAGGCCGCCAGGCCGCCAGGCCGCCAGGCCGCCAGGCCGCCAGGCCGCCAGGCCGCCAGGCCGCCAGGCCGCCAGGCCGCCAGGCCGCCAGGCCGCCAGGCCGCCAGGCCGCCAGGCCGCCAGGCCGCCAGGCCGCCAGGCCGCCAGGCCGCCAGGCCGCCAGGCCGCCAGGCCGCCAGGCCGCCAGGCCGCCAGGCCGCCAGGCCGCCAGGCCGCCAGGCCGCCAGGCCGCCAGGCCGCCAGGCCGCCAGGCCGCCAGGCCGCCAGGCCGCCAGGCCGCCAGGCCGCCAGGCCGCCAGGCCGCCAGGCCGCCAGGCCGCCAGGCCGCCAGGCCGCCAGGCCGCCAGGCCGCCAGGCCGCCAGGCCGCCAGGCCGCCAGGCCGCCAGGCCGCCAGGCCGCCAGGCCGCCAGGCCGCCAGGCCGCCAGGCCGCCAGGCCGCCAGGCCGCCAGGCCGCCAGGCCGCCAGGCCGCCAGGCCGCCAGGCCGCCAGGCCGCCAGGCCGCCAGGCCGCCAGGCCGCCAGGCCGCCAGGCCGCCAGGCCGCCAGGCCGCCAGGCCGCCAGGCCGCCAGGCCGCCAGGCCGCCAGGCCGCCAGGCCGCCAGGCCGCCAGGCCGCCAGGCCGCCAGGCCGCCAGGCCGCCAGGCCGCCAGGCCGCCAGGCCGCCAGGCCGCCAGGCCGCCAGGCCGCCAGGCCGCCAGGCCGCCAGGCCGCCAGGCCGCCAGGCCGCCAGGCCGCCAGGCCGCCAGGCCGCCAGGCCGCCAGGCCGCCAGGCCGCCTCTACAAGCAAGCAAAATTGTTTTGAGGAAATTGTAAAATTCTCCTTTCCGAGGCTGCGACAACGATTGGTCGTTCTTTATCTACAGAAAAACAGCCCTTACATTTTCTTCCTAAACTATTTTTGGGAAGTTACAAAATCTCTCTGACGTTGGCTGACAACATTTGGCCAGTCCTTATCTACGGAAATCTCAACCCAGAGGTTCTGGCACGAGCAGTTTGATAAAATTGTTTTACCACAGCTTCTCTGGCAAAAACAGAATGAGGTCTCCAGCCCTTATTTACGGGTTCAGCCTAGGTAAATTAATAATATTTTGTTTGTGCAGACTTGGGTGCTAGACAGAGACACGTAACAAGGGAATGTAAAAAAAGGAAAGAAAAGTATTGTGGCCACGGAGAGAAGGAAACGAAAAATAGAAGTAATAAAGACCGTTAGTTAACTGGATATGAAGAAAGAAAAGGCAGAACATCACTCATACGAAGACATATTAAAACTTACCTATCTTTTTGACTACAAAACTTTAAACTTAAACGCACTTTAAACACAAAATACAAATTCCTTTAGGGCATTTTCCCACCCTTCCACGGCTACCTGCCTCAAGCATGATTGATCAGATCACAACCCAGTTCACACCCATGAACTGTCAACACAATAAATAAAACTTAACTACAGAGTAAATGCTATAAATGAGAACTTAACCATAAAATAAAACTTAACCACAAGCGACAGTCCTGTAGCAGCTAAAAACCTTTGAATTCCAGGATACCGGCTTTAACCACAAGGGAGCTCATGGCAGGCAGAAATAAAACCAGAAAGTGCATGTATGCATCCAAGCGCCACCCGGCAAACTGCAAACCAGAGAATGTCCCAGTTGGTTCCCTTAGCTAGCCCCCCCTACATGATGCCACTGACACCAGCATGGGCCTGGGAAATAGGTGACAGACTGATTCTACTTCTCTTCATTATTTGGGTCAATAGCGAACAGGGCTCAGATAATTAATTACTGTATTTGGTGGTAATTGTGAGAGAGCCTCTCTCACACATCCTGATCCCTGATGCACACATGCACACTGGGACTGGGTGGAGGGCGTGGAATGTGAGAGAGCTTCTCTCATAGCCCAATCCCTACTGCGCGTGTGACACCGGGCAGGGATTGGGGCGTGTGAGAGTCCCTGCCCTCACCACCACCCGATGGGCAGAGGTGCTGGGGTTGGGCTGGGCAAGAGGTCTCCTTCAGGAGGTGAGGAGGCGGCTTGTCTGAGTAAGTTCACTCACAAAGGAGCTTTTCATCCCTGCTTCCTGACAGTCAGTGGGATTGGCCGGGATCGGCTGGGCAAGAGGCTTCCAAAGAAGATCTCTTGACCAGCTAATCATGCTTTTCCCACCTCCTGGACTTAAAATGTAGAAAATTATTTTTTCCTTTAAAATGTGTATAAAAATGGGGTGCATCTTACTGTCAGTGCTGATACTGTCTTTTAAATCAGCAAAGACAGTATGTTCCAAGATTGATTGATTTAAGATTACCCATCTACTGCAATTTTCTGTTGCTAATATACAAGGTGGCCTGTAAGTCCCTATTGAAGCTTTCTCTAAATTAGCCACTTATGGTATCCAGGGTGTCACCAGTATTCTTGTGTGCATGTACCTATGTACTTGTCACAATACACTCTTCAAGTGTATATAGGCTTAAATCGGCCACATTTCTCTGAAAAAAGGGGGAAATTATAATACATATGGATGGATAGGGGCTTATGGGCCACCCTGTAGAAGAGAAGGTACTTTTAAACATAATCTTTTAAATTTCCTTTGAAAGAAACACTTGTATTGCTGTTCTACAATGCAAAATGGTGTGTAGTGATTTTTAATGATCTCCTCCTCATCCCTTGATTATGCATAGCATCTCTCCAGCTAACCAAAAGCAAGGAAGAATCAGAAATGAAAGTGTTGTAATAGGCTCCTGCTCAGAATTTCCTGTGTAGAAACATAAGCTAAAAATCAAAGAGCTCCTTTAGGCGTGCCAGAAAAATTGTACAAACCCAGCTGGATTTATGCCATTATACTTTGTACAGCAAACCACCTGCCATCTCACAAACTGTTTCTGAGCCTTCTCTCTTCTCCAAAATCAGTTTCCATGCAACATAGAGAAAGTTTGTTTGATAATAACAAATGCAAAGTTTCCATGAATATATAAACAAGTTGCAGAGTTCTTTCAACCCGGTCACTGTAAATAAAAAGTATTCACAGCCAGACTTTTAATTTATAACATTTTAATTATAGTACTGACAGCAGATCATACAATGAGCTCTAAAAACTTCTAAGCAGATTTTTTTTAGCTGTGCTCCATGAGAACTATAATTGCAGGCTGAACTTATCATGATATTAGTACATTATTACATTTTTTAAAAAAATCCCACCATTTCACCATACAGTAATGCCTCATATAACATTAGTATCGAATAACACGAAAATCGCATAACATCAAGGAATCTGGGGGGAAGAATTGCATCAGATAACATTAAGATCCTATGGGATGCTTCAGATAACAACCGCGAAAGCCTGTGTGGTTACAATGTATCTCTATGGATCCCATAGAGGATCAGATAACACGAAAAATCATATAACACGAAGACTTGTGGAACCAGGTTTTAGTGTTATATGAGGTTTTACTGTATTCTCAAGTGATCACAGTTGGAAATGGTTATCTAGTTTCATTCTGGAATTAACCATAAATAGGATAAATATCAGCTGTGAAAAAATTCCCCAGATGCCTATAAAGTTCTATCAGGCTTTTAGGGAAACATTCAGGCATAAATTGATGCCATGAAGTCTCACTCCCATGTCTGACAAACTGGACTTGATCCACAAAAGCTAACATTAAAATATAACAGTTAGTCTTCAAAGTGCTATAGCATTTTTGTTTTGATTTGTTTATTCTCTGATATTCAGGCATCAGACTTTTTCTCTTGATAGGGCTAATGGCACAACCACCATTAGTAGGCAGAGCTCTATAGGCACAGCTAGGTTCAGAAGCAGGAATTCAGTGAACATACAATGCCACACAGACAGGCAAGGAGATGTTCAGGCACACACATACAGTAGCAGGACTTAGAAATTGCCTCATTCACTCATTAAAGAAATCAGCAGAAAAATACACTTTGTCCCAAATCTAGGGTTGCCATAATTCTCTACCACAAAACTGGGGCAACCATGTGACGTCATTGCATTCTTCAAACTGTGCATGCACACATCCCCAGTGTACACTGCCACCCCAGAGAAGCCCCTGCCAACATGCCAGGCCCCAGACAAAGCCCCCATGCTGCCACCACTCTGGAGACGCCTGCTTAAGGGGTGGTGGTGGCTTTGTCCAAGCCTGACTTGGCTTTTTAACTCCCTTTTAAATTAAATTTAAAGAATGTAGAGTATTACAGTGGTAAAAATAAAAAAGCAACATTTCCCAGTGGTATCCATCAATATAAAATTACTGGGAAACAGCTAAATACCTCAGCAAAATGCTGTATCCCAACTGAAGGGGCAATTTTAGTTGGCTTTAGGAATGAGAAGTCATTACCTGTTTCCAATTTTCCACCTAACAGTTTTTGACTGCCTTTTCCTCTCCTGCTCTGCAGTTACGCTTTATTGCGAGAGCTGCACCGGCAGGAGGGAAAATACGGGACAACGACAAGATTTTATATTAAACTGGGCAGGACAATGTTCCCAACCTTAAATCCAGGATAATCCCAGTTTTCCAGGACATATGGCAACCTTACCCAAATCGGAAATGTTTTCACTTGGTTATGTTTTCCTCTGTGACTGATTTCAAAACTGACCAAGTAACTTAATCACTAATAATAATAATTTTGCGTCAGAAATTATTCTGGTTTGAAAGGATTTTTGCAGAAGTATCCCCACTCAGGGAATGTCCAATTGAGGCTCCTTTCATGTCCCAAAGAGCTGGGACAGAGATGGGTGCTCAATCCATCATGCATTACCCAGGTCTCAAACTGCCAACTTGCCAGCCTTCCAGCTAACAAGGCAAGCTTCTTAACCACTGAGCTACCACAGCCCCGTCTCACAGTCCTGGTCTCATTTTTCTTCTACCTCCTTCCCTTTCACACATAATGTAGGAAGGTTAGGGAAGTCAATACAGCCCTGACTCTCCACCTCTGGAAAGAAGAGAGGAAGAACTGGTTGAAGGTAGTCTGTGGTGGAGGTTGGAATTGTCCCACTTTCTCTATTGGACTAGTCTATACTGAGCATCAGCCTGAGAGTCATTAATTACTATGGAAAACAGACTGCTGGACTTGATAGGTAATTACTCCAATCCAGCAATAATTATTTTACAATCTTAATAGGGGAACCTTGTACGCATTATAGGTGAATGGGAATGTGAAGATGGGATTCCCAAGTTTACCACCAACATTCTGAAAGACCATCCTGTGTGTTTCTATCCACATAGAAAACAAGTGCTTAACCACTGAGATGTAGTCTGTCTACTGATGAACTGTCTAACACTTAACAATTTCAAAACGAAAGAACACTACCAAAAAAACAATGTCAATAGATATGCATTAGGAGCAACTGGCACCATTATGGCATTCAACAAGTGTGCATGCCTTTTGAAAAATAAGAACAGACCAGTTCACCCCAGATCATCCCAGTAAGTAGACTTGATCCATGACTAGACAGACATTCTGTGATTATTTTGAGTTCTATTCTTATTTGGCTAAATTACTGGTCATTTTTCTACTAACCTGTTCTCAAAAACTGAACATTTAAAGGTCAAATTCAATATAAAGGTTAAATATGCAATTTAGTGTTTCATCTGTAAAAGGCTGTAGTTTTGATGCAATCTGGTGTACACAAATGGCACATTCTCAAGAATTTAACTCTATATAACTAGAAATTATAACCTTGAAGGAAACCTTTCTGAGCATTTTAGCAAATTATTAGCCTCCACTCCCAGCCATCTCCAACTTCTCTTTGGGCTAAACATTTTATAGAGTATTTATAAATGGACTAAGGAATACTTGAAAATTATTATCGTGTGGACCGTGGTCTTCTAAAGGCCTTTTGCAAACGGCATTTTCACATTTGGTATGGCCTTAGAAAAAAGCAATGCTGTTTGAGCAAGGTTCAGCTAAAACAGCAAACATGTACTACTAATTGGTGCCCAGAATGCACTGGCAGGTGCATGTTGATCAGAGGGATCTTCACTGTGGACAGAGATCTGACAAGTCAATGTTTCACCATGTAGAAGAGTTACACACACATGAAGCAGCTCCTTATATTTTTACCTTTTCCAAACAGTAGCCCCAGAAGAAACTATTTCTAGAATTCTCTTTGTGTTATCTTGCCCCTTCTTATACAGGCAATTATATAAAACTTTTCTGAAGAAAGGTACATTCTACAAATGAAACTTCTGCTTGTTAATAACAGATAGCAGATATTCTATAATATCCCGGTCTCAGTACCATGATTAATACATCCATATTATGTTGAATTGACTATCAAAACATCATAATAGTTTTGTGTTCAGGGAATAAAGACCATTATAAATACCTGTAATTGAAAATTGTTTTTGGACCTGCAGGTATATCCCACATTTTACTACTTCCAAGAGATGTTAGCAGTAAAATATGAATGCACAAAAAAAAAAGATGTATGGTCATAATTTGGTTGGAAATAATAACTGGAATGGGATTTTGTCTTGTGACTTGCAGGCTGAATATTGTGCTTAAACTCTTACAGATTAAGCTTGTCTAATTTGTATTGTTATGATATTGGTAGTTCAAGCAGTCTTTTATGCTTTTTTGCTATTTTTTTAAACCTGAGTGAATTATCTCAAATTTATCAGTGTATGCTCTTTGGAGCTATTTTCCTGTTTTAAAGCTGTTTGAAAATGTAGTTCTATTATTTGTAATGGTGGCACTATTAAGGGAACATATGAAAAATGCATCTCCAAAGTAAAGTTCATCACAGTGAGAGTAATATAAGACTGATTTATTATTCTTCCTTCCATAACCTGAACATTTTTCACAGATAAAATAGGATGTGCCTTCAACACTCCTGGTTTTTTTTTTAAATTAAAGATCATTGGATTGGGACTCATTGATTAGGCAGTTTTCAGGCAAAATAGGGCTGTTTTTCAAAATACCACATTCAGATGTAGTTCTTTTGACTTGTGTTCATGCTCCTGCTACAGATGTTTTAGTAAGCTATACTTGTTTAACCATAACCTGCTGCTGTTCAAAATATGCTGCTACAGATGAAATGTGAGCAGTAGAAACCAAGAATGTTGCATTAGTATTCATGTGCATCTATTTGATGTGTATCTTCTACAAGAGGCAAGACAAGCTCCTACCAACCTGACAATTTTAACTCTGAAACTTCTTAGGGTATGTGTGTCTTTGTTAGTATCCAACTTCATCTTTAAAATGGTTCAAATTAATTTAGGGCCTTCATTACATGAGATTTCCTAGTTTAGAGTTGGCATTCCCTACTGTCACAAGAAAGGCTTATGGACTATTAAACTAGAGGAATAGTAATGAAATAGTTTGAGAAGCAACAGGGTTTTTTTTTGTTTTTTTGTTGGTTTGTTTACCTGTTAACCATGCTTGTGCAAACATGAGTCTTACTATAGCAAGGAATAAAATAAAATTAATTGGAAAAATCCGGTTAAATGAAGAGCCTCCTTTGACCCAATTTTTCTATGAAACTGTATGTCATTCATATTGTTGGGCATGAGTGCTAAAGTGACAAATTCAATTACTATACACAGGTCAACCTGCCTGATGATTTTCTGCTTTCCCTTTTCTTCAGCGGGAGTGGAGATAGAAGACAATCCACAGATAAGGTTGTCAAATACAGTGTCTGTCAGTTTGTAGTGGTTGCTGCTACAATTTAGAAATAGAAGTCCTTATAAAAGAACTCTTTGTTCCCACAAGTAGTAAAAGAATCAGTTTGTTATAATAGGATAATATGAACTTCTGGACACTCTAAAATTGAAAAAGGAATTATTTAATTCTTGTGGTCAATCAGGTAAAAATTTCAGCTATTTTTTTCAAGGTAAAGGTTTCCCTTGCTCGAAAGCCAGTCATATCCAACTCTAGGATCCAGTGCTTATCTCTGTTTCAAAGCCAAAGAGCCAGCACTGTCTGCTTCTGCAGACATTTCCATGGTCATGTGGCAGGCATGACTAGACACCAGAGCACACGGAATGCTGTTACCTTCCCACCGAAGTGGTCCCTATTTATCTACTTGAAATTTCTTGCTTTTGAACTGCTAGGTTGGCAGGAGCTGGGGCAAAGACGGGAGTTCATTCCATCCTGCAGTACTCGGAAGTCGAACTGCTGACCTTGTGCCTCCCAGTCAGTGTCTTAGCCACTTGAGCCACTGCAGTCCCAACTATATTGTTATTGTCACATTTTTAATTTATTCATCTATTTATAATTATGTGTTTTTAGATGCTGTCTTCAATTTCTCCCCAGCATTACTGTATTTTTCAGAAACTCTTTTCCTCTCATGAAGTTCTCTGAGTAAGATGGACACAGTTTAATTCTTTTTGCAGTTTAGGCTTGATTTGCCATAGCACTGGCAAAAATCCTGAACAACAACAAAAAGTTATATAGTAATTTTCAATTATGATAACTCTTAGTAGGTAAAGATACAAATTCATGGAAGCATACCATGCAGCAGAATTTTTCATTTTTCTCCTTCAGCCACTAAAATCTGTTCCAAAGAGATGCTAATTTCCAGAGGAATTTGGGAGGATGAGGGGTCTGCAGTTGAAGGGGGAATTCCTTGCTTGCTGTTACACACAAAGAATCCATCTTATCAGCTGGTTGGGATAACTGGATATCAACAAGGAAGTTCCACATGCTGCAGACAGCCACTCATAATTAGCAATACTATCATATTTCACTTCAACATAACTATAGCTACCTTCTAATTTGATATATTTTGGTAGATTTCTTTTTGGTTAGGAGTCAATTAATAAGGTGAAAATCAAATGCAAGGAAAGATAATGCCCCTTTCAAACATCAGATTCCATATTAGACTTATTCTTTTGTCTGGAAAAAATGCTATCAAAAGTTTTGAACGGCCCCTTCTTAAAACCCTAATTCAATATATTCTTCCATTAGAATCTATCTCTTTAAATAAAGGCAAAGCCTTATGTTCTGTGTCATTGTGACCCTCTTCATTGCACCCATCCTTTTTTAAAATTAGTTTCTTTTTTAGCCAACTAATCTATGGGTTAATAGAAGATGGAAATCCAGTGTCATTTCTATGTTTCTCCCAAGCTTTTCGAAAAGAAATACTGCTCTTTAAAAAAGCACTCCTACAAAGTTTTCCAATAGTTTTATATAAGGTATTGTGTCCTTGATTAAAATTACTTCTTTCTGTTCTGGCAATTTCCACAGACACTGTGGTGATTCATAGTGCTGTTGTTGTTAATGATGATGTGCCTCAAGTCCCTTCCTACCTCCCATGAAGGAAAATAGAAAAACTATTGCTTGGAAGGCTATGGATATAGTCATCACTAAATTTAATTTTGCTGACCAGTCCAAATATATAGTCATAATAATAGCAAAGAAAATGGATAGAGAATTCTTATGCATGGACAGTTCTATTTTTAAATAGAACTATGGCAAATTTAGCAATATTGCTGCAAGACTCATGACTGGAAATGTTGTGAGTGAATTGTTGTTTGGTTGGCTGGCTAGTTATTGTTTTAAACCAACCAAACAACAATTCACTCACAACATTTCCAGTCAAACTACTGAGGCATGGGACTTAACCCTGACTGCTCTTTAGAAGGTCAATTAGTGAAGATGAAATTAAAGTACTTTGGATAGCAAATGAGAAGAGAGGATTCACTTGAGATGGTTATATGGTATTGTCAATGCAATGGGCACAGAGCTGGACAGTTTGAGGAGGATGGTTGAGAATAGGACCACAACAAAATGTGGCAAGCAATTAAAGAGATGGAAATACCAGAACACCTTATATGTCACATGAGAAATCTGTACATGAATCAAGAAGCATGAATCAAGAAGTTAGGACAGAATATGGAATGATGGAGTGGTTTGGAATAGGAAAAGGAGTAAGACAAGGCTGCATTTTGTCACCCTGCTTATTCAACTTATACACAGAGCATATAATGCTTAATGCAGGGATGGAGGAATCACAATTTGGGATCAAAATTACTGGGAGAAACATCAACAATTTGAGATATGCAGATGATACCACCCTAATGGCAGAAAGTGAGGAAGACCTAAAGAAGCTCCTGATTAGGTTGAAAGAAGAGAGTGAAAAAGCTGGCTTGAGACTCAATATAAAGAAAACAAAGATCATGGCAACAGGCCCTATCAGTCCCCGGAAAATAGATGGGGAAGAAGTAGAAGCAGTGACAGATTTTACTTTCTTGGGATCAAAGCTCACTGCAGATGGGGATTGCGGCCATGAAATAAAAAGGCGACTGATTCTTGGGAGGCAAGCGATGAGAAATCTGGGGAGCATAGTGAAAAGTAGAGACATCAAATTGCAAACAAAAATTTGTATAGTCAAAGCAATGGTATTCCCGGTGGCAATGTATGGGTGTGAGAGCTGGACCATTAGGAAAGCTGAGCGCAGAAGAATAGATGCCTTTGAGATGTGGTGTTGGAGGAGAGTATTGAGAGTCCCCTGGACAGCGAGGAGAACAAATAGGTCAATCTTAGAAGAAATCAAGCCTGACTGCTCCTTAGAATGTCAAATAATAAAGATGAAGCTAAGGTACTTTGGACGTCAAATGAGAAGAGAGGATTCACTTGAGAAGGCCTTGATGCTGGGAAAGGTGGAGGGCAAAAGAAAAAGGGGGCGGCCAAAAATGAGATGACTAGATGGTATTGTGGATGCAATGGGAGCAGAGCTGGGTGGGCTGAGGAGGATGGTGGAGGACAGGGGTGCCTGGCGGGCGGTGGTCTGTGGGGTCGCGGAGGGTCGGAATCGACTGTATGACTGAACAACAACAACTATATTTCCCCACCAAAATGGTCCCTATTTACTTGCAATTTTTTTGCTTTCAAACTGATAGATTGGCAGGAGTTGGGACAGAGACAGACATTCATTCCATCATGCACTACTTGGATCTTGAACTGCCGATTTGCTGACCTTTCAGTTAACAAGGTGAGTTTCTTAACCATTGAGCCACTGAAGTCCCAGGATCTCAGATGGTAAAAAATCAATTTGTATCAGTTCATGTTGCATTCTCTTCGATGTGCCTAAGTTTCAGGATCTCAGATGAAACTTAGGCACACTGAAGAGAATGCAGCATGAACTGATACAAATTGATTTTTGGCCAATCTGAATTGAATTACTTTATAAATGAGGTGCAGTGGCTTAGTGGTTAAGACGCTGAGTTTAACAACTGGAAGGTAGGCAGGTCAGCAGTTCTAGACCCAAGTGCTGTGCGACAGAGTAAACACCCATCACCTGTCCCAGCTCTTGCCAACCGAGAAGTATGAAAGCAAGAAATTGCAAGTAGATAAATAGGTACAATTTTGGTGGGAAAGGTAACAGCATTCTGTGTGCTCCAGCATCTAGTCATGCCTGCCACATTACCACAGAAACATCTGCAGATGCAGACAGCACTGGCTTTTGGCTGTAAACAGAGATCAGCACCACCCCCTAGCGTCAGATATGACTGGCTTTCAAGCAAGGGAGACCTATAAACAACAAGAACAATTGTAACAAACTCAGAGCTCTTTGCAAATCAAAGAATTAATAGCCTACTAGATTTATTTAATTTAGAAACCAACTTCTTTTTAGTTTTGATTTAATCACTTGTGAGTTGCCAATTTCTAAAACTGCTTTTTAGGATGTTATGAGATTTACATTCTAGGATGGCACGTGAAGTAGATTCAAACAGTAAAAACAAAAAGAATGAAGACATTTTCTAGAGGATCTCCCTCTCTCGCTCTGTCTGTCTATCACAGGAAATACGATTGCCAAGGTATCTCCTGGATAGCTCAGACATCAGTACTAGGCTACAGATGCTTGGTCAATAACTCAGAGAATTGTTACACTCATGACCACTTTTAAGTGTGATTTTTGTAGCTCCAGTAGCTGAGATTATAACATACATGTACTGAAATCCTTTGTTGCTTTCTTGTTAATAGACTGACTTTCTCTTCATATGAACTCTGATCCCTTTGGGAAACAACTAGTGTTAGTGAATTCATAACACAAAATAACATACAGTACTAAAGCAGGGGTGCACAAACTCTGGCCCATGGGCCAGATCCAGCCCCTGGCACCAATTCATCTTGCCCATGAAGCCCTCATTGCTCCCAGAAGCAGAAGTAAAACACACGCATATGGGCACATTTTACTTCCACTTCCAAGAGCAGCAAGGGCTTTGTGGGCCAGATGACTTGGTGTCGGAGCCCAGATCCGGTCCACAGCCATAGTGACTGCCCGCCTGAATCATGAGACCGGCCCATGGCCTGAAAAGTTTGGGCACCCCTGTACTTAAGGTTTCAAGCACCAGAGAATTTTAATTTCAATGGAGAAATGCTTTGCTTTCAGGTGCACTGTAATTCAGGTTACAAATGTAGGTGTTTGGAACAATCATTGCTATAGGAACATCACTCTTTCTTTCTTTCTTGTTCTTGTAATGGTCTACAGCCACAGGGAGCTAAGGCTCATTTAATTCATAACTAACAGCTCTCACAAGATAAACTGATGTATTCTATGTGTGTACTGCAAGTAGAATGCAGGAAGGATCATGGATGGATCAATCAGCACCTGAGAGCTGTCAGTGAGTAGTGGCACAACAATGGATGTAGGCAGTATGGTTTGTTTTTTATTTTTCAAGGTCAGAAAAATGTATTGTGACATTCAGAGTTGTGACCTCTCCCCTCAGCTTCAGTTTTCAGGTTAAAGTGGTTGGCAATTTGATATTTTAGCAAAATCAAACCTCTTAACTTATCCACAAGCCACAGCTGTTTGGACTCCTGTGGCTGAGTTAAGCAGTGAACTTTCCTGTAAAGAGATATTACAGATAATGGACTATAGATCCAAGATACTTAAAACCAATTGATATATCGGAGTGCACTGAAAAAACTGAACCATTGCACCTGGAGAGCAACTGGGACCACTCTGGTGTCCCATATACCTGGACCCTGGAGTGAAAAAATGTGGGCTAGCCCACCCAAAAATGCCATGGAGATTTAACTCAGTGGCTGTCTGGATAAGCGATATTTATATTTGCTGCCCAATCTCAAGGGGGAGATGGTAGAAATGTGCATAACAATGAGTGTTTGGGAGACATACATGGTTTCAGAGAGGTAGACAGGGCTGTAACCAGGATTCTAGATGGGGGGGGCATGAATTTTTACCGAGGAGGGGCAACAATGTTACACTCACATATATAACATTGGCTCCATGGGGTGGGGTGGGGTTGTTCAGAAAGGTTTTGCCCCCCCCCCCCCAGCCCCTCTGGTTACGACCCTGGAGGTAGATTTAGGTTTAAGTGATTGCAAGCCCAGAGTTGGGAAGATAGCTAGAGTTAGGCTTAACTGTTAAGGAGAGAGGAATTGGGCATAGAGGAAGCTAGAGGTGGGTTTAAATCAGGAGTTCTCAGGGACCACACTCCCTCAGACAGCTTTGGGGGCTGGACAGCCATTTTGTTCTTCCCCCACCACATGGCACTTCCAGGGTTGGTGGAGGAAGTGGGGGCCACATGAAATGGTGCTGTGTACCACATCCGGCCTGTGGGCCACAGGTTGAGAATCCCTGGTTTAAATTATTTGGACTGTTGGCTGAGAAATTACCATTAGGTTTTAGTTATGTAAAAGGTTGTGCAGCCTTGGCTGGGAAACTTAAAGTGGAGATTACTGTAAATGAATGGTAGATGGACTGCTTCAGAAAAACAAATTAAGATTAACTTGGTTAGTGATCTGTCATATGAAGTAATATTAAACACATTTTAATAACCATTATAATTATTATTTTCATATTTTGCAATTTAATCTTCTGTAAAAGTCAAAATCTTTTTGTGAGTGTTTTAAACCTCTCTTTATTTCCTAGTATCAGCTATAATATAAAAACCCACATTGACTTCTTGGCTTCATCTCAAGCAAATGGAGGAAAGGGAAGAAAATTGTTTTTATGGTTTTTGTTTTATGAAGTGAGTTTACAGATTAATCAAGATCATCTTCAGAGTGAGGTGAAAGTTGTCCACATGAGTACAGTGGCCTTGCAGTTGATTGATTGATTGATTGATTCAATTTATATGCCGCTCTACTTGGTGAAACCAACTCAGTTGCTCATATTGTCACAGTATAGTAGCACACTTTTTGAGTTGCACACTAAAGGTGGCAGTGGGGTGGAAGAAGGGGACTCATGTTCTAAGTATATGGGGACAACAGTATGGAAAAGCACATTGGGTGTTTCATTGAGTGGTAGCAGGGTCAGATATAAGGATAAAAGTCCCTATGGCACCCTACTGAGTGAGGCATGGATGCTCACACTTTAAATTATCTTCAAACCCCCAAACAACACTCGCCCTATCTGGCACAGTTAATAACTAAAGCAGGGATAGAAATGGTGTCCCTCGGCCCTCTAGGTGTTCTTGGACTTCAATTACCAGAAGCCCAAGTCTGCACTACTGCTGATCAGGGCTTCTGGGAATTGAAGTTCAAGAACACCTGGAGTGTCAAGGTTTGCCACCACTGTCCTAGAGCAATCTGCATCCAACTATGAAATTTCTGAACATCTCACACACTATGACTGATGGATCAAGTATATATAAAACCACTTGGGACTGTAAGTCAGCGTGCTGTAGTGGTTGGAGAGCTGAATGGCTGGAAGGATGGGTTTAGGTGGGACATCTCAGCATCCTTGAAACACTTTGAAAGTCATCACATGGAAATCAAAGATTTGTTCTCTAAAGGCCAAAGGGCAGGACTAGAAAATGTAGCTCCCAGTTTCCTAACAAGTGGCCTCCAAGTTTAAGTTAAAGAAAATTACATTTTAGTGCTTGATTTCCTATGCGAAACACTAGGCTGGCCTTTATGATCCACAAGACTAGATGTCCCATCTAGGTCAAGATTATAAAACAGAGACTCAGACATGATCTAAATCTAGCAGACCGATGGTAGATGTTTAAATATTTTTCCACCAAAGTTTCAGTTGTTATACCATGCTTCTCTCACTAAACCATCTTAATTTTTTGATAATAATGTAATCTTAACTCTCATTCCTTGTTTGCACATGACAACATTAAAATAATCAACATTCTTAAAGTATGTACTGTATAATGAGCCAACATATTTTGGTATTCAGAATACAACTCTTTGGGTACAGCTGTACCTGAATTAATTTTCTAAATTAAATATATTTCCTAGCATTGTCCCTGCCAAAGTATTTAATCACAATGGCACTATGGATATCCATTGCATAAATATGTGAAACATTAAAATAAATTTCCACTTCCCCAAGAGTGTTCTGTAGTAACAAAAGATTCAGAGGAAAGATGGATATAGGCACGTCACGGGCAAACAATAGCAGTGCTACGTGACAGATTATTTTCAAAACAACTGTCTTCCTCAATATGCACAGATACAGTTTATTCATACATTCCATTAGCCCATCTGAAAAACAGAAATATTATGTCCATGAATGACAAGCAAACTATAAATCACCTGGTAACAAGTCTATTTAGCTAAAGCTGAAAAAGTAACACAGCACTTTATGAAACACCAAACCAGAAACTTGTATTATTGTAAAAGGAAGTGCCACAACACATTTTGGGGAATGGGTTGAAAATTATAGAGAACTGAGTGTTTTGGCAGAGACAATCATGCTGCATCTTTTGTTTGGCAAAATCCAGGTTTTACACTAAAACCAAGCTAAAACTGATTTTCTCTCATTTGTGGAAATCTTGAAATCATTGTACTGTACATCAAAACATACATTTATTCAAAAATATGTGAGTACCAAGAAGAAGAAGAAGAAGAGGAAGAGGAAGAACAGCAGCAGCATTTGCAGCAGCTGCAGCAGCAACAATACTGGGTCTCAGAAATTCTTATGAATCTGTCAGCTGCAAAATCTTACAGTTTGGAAGCAAAAGTGGCTGTGGGTCTCATTTTATAAAAGGCAGTCCTCTATTTGAAGGACCATCCAGTCTATACCTGAACATATTCTTTAAATCAAAAATAAATAACTGCAAGAAGTGAGGCCATAGGTCTTGAAGTAACTCATGTTCTGGAGATTGTGTAATCTGGAGATTGTGTAATCAGTTGTGAGTACTCAAGGGTTCAGAGGTCTGTTTGAACATGAAAGAGCATCAGGACACGAAAAATCAGCATGTGTGACTTAGAGGTACAATACTATGAAATCTTCAGTTTAGCTTGAAGTATTACTGAGAAGAAATGAATTTTTAGCTTGATCAACAGAATAAAACTTCATGTCTGCTGCACTCTACCTTTGTCTTGACCAACCACTTAAACATCACCAAAAAGGAATTCATCCTCCACCAGAAAAGAGAACAAAAGTGGAAACAGGTTTGTGTAATATTTCTATAATAAAAAGAGTGTGAAATATGAAGGCTACAGCCGAACATTAGACATTAAGAAATTAATACATTGCTAAATGTTTAAAAAGGGACTGTGGTGGCTCAAGTGGTTAAGACGCTGAACTTGCTGACTGGAAGGTTGGAGTTCAATTTCCAGGTACTACATGACAGAGCGAGCTCCCATCTCTGTCCCAGCTCCTGCCAACCTAGCACTTTGAAAGCAAGACAT
The DNA here is from genome assembly GCA_030440675.1 of Furcifer pardalis. Lineage (NCBI taxonomy): Eukaryota > Metazoa > Chordata > Lepidosauria > Squamata > Chamaeleonidae > Furcifer > Furcifer pardalis. The sequence goes on from CP126890.1 coordinate 261,133,928, forward strand.
TGCAAGTAGATAAATAGGCACCACTTCAGTGGGAAAGTTAACAGCGTTCTATTCACTCTGGTGTTTGAGGTATGCTTGCCACATGTCCACAGAAACATCTTCAGACACAGACAGTGCTGGCTCTTAGGCTATAAACAAAGATGAGCACTGAACCCTAGAGTCGGATATGGTTGGCTTTTGAGCAAGGGCAACCTTTACATTTACCTAAATATTTAACAGAGACTGTGGTGGCTTAGTGGTTAAGATGCTGAATTTGACAACTGGAAGGTCGGCAGATCAGCAGTTTGAGACCCAAGTGCTGCATGATGGAGTGAGCTTCCTTCTCTGTCCCAGCTCCTCCCAACCTAGTGGTTAGAAAGCAAGAAATTGTAAGTGTCTAGTCATGCCTGCCACATGTCCACAGAAATGTCTGGAGACATTTGGCTATAAACAGAGATGAGCACGGAACCCTAGAGTCAGATATGACCAGCTTTCGAGCAAGGGTGACCTTTGCCTTTACCTAAATGTTTAACATTTAAACATTCAAGTTGCTAAATTAACATTATTAAAGCATTAATTAAAATGTTGGTCTAGTGTGCTTTATGCAGATGGGACATGTCATTCTACATTCTTCTCTCCCTGAAATGAAAGGAACTTGTGCCTCCCATTTGTTCTAGGTGAAAAATAGTCCATAATAAAGTAAGCTTAAATCAGGTATATTGCCTAATATGTACCCGCGCATGCAAGTACATAGAAAGAGGAGAGAAATCATATTCATTTTATCATCTGATTAAAATTGGACTAGGAAAACAAATGCTTACAGTAAACAGATACAAATAGATCTAGTGTAAGGCAGAGGGGGGATGAAGGGAGGAGGGAGAGACTGAGTGAGAGAAATGCTGTTATCTGAAGTGTGCAGCGATGGGATGTAGCAGGTTCTCACCAGTTCGCCAGAACAGGTAGTAACTTTCTCCAGTGTCCCAGAGAACCGCTAGCAGCTTTTGTGGGGAACCACCTTCGGGGCTTACCTTTTCACTGGTTCCCCCACTGGGTGGGTGTATTTTTAAATTTTATTTATTTAATCAATTTGTTTATGGGTTTGTGTTATGAGTGGGTGGGTGGGTTGAGGGGTGTGTGTGTGTGCTTATTTTTATTTTATTATTATTTTGTATTTTTAATTTTTTCTTTGGCCCCACCCACATCATGACATCATGATGTTAGCTCCGCCCACACTGATGACATCACGGCGGGGTAGTAAAATTTTTGACATCCCACCACTGGAGTTCTCCTTTGTTGGTTCCCAGGAAAGGAGAGAGGAGAGAGAGAAAAGACGGGCCTGGTTTTTTCCTGTGACGTCTGCTGTTTTGCCTGCGCTTTTAGTTAGTTGCTGGCCAGCCGGAAAGGAGAGGGGAGGGAAATATGACTAGGCTCTGAAATAATAGGGTGAGTGATTAGTTAGGTTTCTTGTTTTGAATACGCAGATGCACTGGATGTTTTTTGCTGTTGGCTATTGAATCATTGGACTAAAAATAAAAGAAAATCAGACTAATATTCCTGGGGAAATCAAGATGGGAGTAAGGAGCGAATGGGCCCCAAAGCTGCTACCAGCCTGTATCCTCACTCTTATATGGTGGCAGTGGTGGGATCTGAACCTACGTTGAAGGAACTGGAGGAGTGAAGAGTGATTGCAGTGACCCTGGAGTGTTGGCTGGGCTGTAATGAAGGAAAGGCATTCTCAACAACCAAGGGTGGCATACAAGTATTTATTTATTTATTTATTTATTTATTTATTTATTTATTTATTTATTTATTCTTCAAATTTATATTATATTATATTATATTATATTATATTATATTATATTATATTATATTATATTATATTATATTATATTATATTATATTAATAGTAATATTGGTGTATTTGGCAGTATACTTTGTTTTACTGCCTAAAGCTCATTTGTGGCTTTGAGACACTTGGCAACACTAAATATTCCTAAACAAAGAAGGCCTTTTTTCCATCGCCAGATCAAATTCTTTGTCACTGACCATGCTGGAAGACTGATTAAAGCTTTCGATGGCCCATGTATAAGGGTATGCTATTCAGCTCAAACATCTGTTAACACTGTGACCATCTATTGCCATTGGGAAACCTGTGACCATTTCTTTATTTTTTTACATTTGTATCAACATTGTTCCATTTCCCCTGCCCCCAACCAGTGTTGGTTTCCAACAAACCTCCTGTGTTTTCTAATTCCCACTGAAAATGTCAGTGTTCACCTCTGTGGGGCCAAACTACTGATAGCCTGAATATTTTGCATTTGTTTTTTGTACTTCACCGTTGGGTGTCTGCCTAGATATCCCACTATGGTAATGTTGTAGACTGAACAGCCAGCGACTCAACGCCTACTGTTGGGAAGTGGTGAATAACCTGACTCCCATAAGGGACCAATGGCTATGGGCAGATGAACTGCTTCGGGTGGGGTGATGGTCCCCTTCAGTGGAGGAAATGCCACTGGAAACCATCATACTGGGCCCAATGGCAAAATGAGCGGAGGAGGAACTCTGATTCCCAATGGCTGTGAAGGAGCACCTTGTCAATATCCTGAAGGATGTGGCAGTCCATTGCAGTCTCGGTGTTAAATCCTGCATGTTTCATTTCATATGTGTTGCAGGAGATGGCTCCAAAATCATAGTGTGTGAGTCACTTCTTGGCAAGCTGGCATCCATCTTTTAAAAATTCATGCCAGTGGCATTTTTCCTGCTTGCCTTGGACAGTGAAGGCAGCCCAGAACCTCTAAGGCCAAGCCTCCTGGCACCCTGAGGCAGGAAAAAACGTATGCTTGGATTGAGCTGCAGCTGCCAGTGATGACAATGACCAGCCAAGCAACCAACTACCCAAACAGCCAATCACCATATAACTTAATTTTTGTTCCTGCACATTACATTGGTTGGTTTGCAGCCTAGTGGCAAATCACAAAATATTTCATACAGCTAATTTCATCTTCAAAAATATCTATTTATGGCAAATGGCTTGGGGACATTGGTTTACAACTGACCAGGTGACAATAGAGTAAAACCCTGACTTACATATGCCTCGAGTTGCATAAAATTCAACTTACATAGTGATTTTTGCACTAATACCATGTCCCGATTTACATAAATGTCCCCATTTACATAACACAATTTCCTACAGGTTTGCTTCGAGTTACATAAAAAATTCATTTTTCCTATGGGGTTTCTTCGATTTACATAAATATCATTTTCCTATGGGTTTGCTTTGAGTTAAGTAAAAAACTGAGTTACATAAAAGCCTACGAAACAGACTTTTTACTCAAGTAGGGGTTTTACTGTATTGCACAATTCCTAGGTAGCAGGTCTAGTTCTGCAAAATCCTGCAACAAAGCAGGGCCTTAGAGGGTTAATATATTCTGGTTTGTTGGACAAGGGTTAATGATCTGCTGAAAGTTTAATGGTGGAGAGTAGGAAATGCAGTTCCCTCTTATTATAAAATTTGTTCAGCTTGGATAACAATGACTTTCAAAGATAACAAAGGGACTCAATAGGATTTTTATACATTGGCAGACTGAACTGTTCAGGTACCATGTATAATCTTGTGAAACATGAATGTAAAAGGTCAATATTTCCATGAACTGTGTTGCTAATCCTTTATACTAGTAATGCATTTGTAAGTCACATCTTTTTTTCAATGGAGGGCATGGAGAATGCAGGTTGATAGACTGAGAAATGTCACTGCAGATGTTCAAATACCAATCCACACAAAGAAACACCTCATACAAAGCATATTCATTCCCACCTAACGTTATCAGTGCCAAACATGGACACTTACAACAAAACAGAAGCAAAAGCTGATCACCACAGAAATGAGATGTCTGCGGAAGGCTGCTGGAGTGACTAGAAGGGATAAAATCAGGAAAGGGTAGGATGATAAGCCAAGCATAGATTTATTTATTTATCTAATACAATCCACTGTTCTGCCCATCAGGTGTTTGGACTTCAAAGAATGCAATAAACCTTGCACAAAACATAAGGAACAGTATAATTTCCAAACATTATTAAAATAAAATGAAATAAAACAGCAGCAAGACATTGAACATTGAGAGTTTGATAGAACAAGATTGCTCTTTCTAACTGCCTAAACCAGGACCAAACTTACTCGCTTGAGGAGACCCTTACTTTAAATGATGCTGTTAATACTGCCCTGTCCTGAGTATCAGACAACCTCTAGATACAAGGCATCTTAGGTCTGATGAAGTAAATTTGATCCATGAAAACTCACATTTAAATACAGGAGTTAGTCTTTAAGGTGCCACAACATTTTTTTTATCTTTTTGCTGTTTTGTTTACTCTCTGATATGTATTTTAAAGGTAGATTATATAGGAGCAAGTGTGTTTTGTGACTTCCAAGAGGTTTAGGCTTTGGTTCAGTCAATACTTTGAATTGGGTCTAGAAACAAGCCAGTGAAGTGTTTTAAGAACTGTACAACGATCTACAAAAGTTACTCCTAACAAAAATTAAGCCAGATCATTTTGTTGCCAAGCACAGGCATTACAATAATCTAAACAAGAGGTCATTAAGGCATAGATGTCTGCTGCCAGGTCTTATTTCCTGAGGAAAGGAAAAGGCTGATACATAACAGAAAAGTGGTAAAGGCATTCCAAACCACTCCTATTACCTGGATTTCCACAAATGGTGCTGGACCCAAGACTGCTCTTAAGCTTCTGTTCTATAGAGGAGATGTCTTCTCTATAGTTTTGTCTCCTCAGCTTTTCTTCTAGAACTGCTAGACCAGGAGTTCTCAACCTTTTTACTCCAGGGGCTAGGTCATGCTCCCTCAGATCATTTCAGGGGCCAGATGGCCATTTTGCCTTTCCTCCACCACATACTTCCTGATGTGATGGTGGCAGTGGAGGGCCACATGAAATGGTGCCATGGGCCAAATCCAGCCCACAGGCAGCAGATTGAGAAACCCTGTGCTAGACAGCTCCTCAGCCTTGTTCAGAAGAAAAGGAAAGGAGAGTTACATGAGCATGATTTTCCCTGCTCTGTGAGCACCAATGGATCAGAATGGAGCATTAAAAAAACTGAGGATGACTGGATCTCACTATTTTTTTTTTAAAAAACCACCAGATGTCTCTGAGTCACATTGTAGCTTAAAAGCTATGGCAATTTCAGTGCATTATTCTACACAGACTGGGAATGAAAACATTTTGAGCTGTTACATTCATCACCAGGAAAAACATTCCTAAATCCCATTGAATATATTTGGTGTGTATAAAAACATTATATAGTGACTAATAGGCATGGAAAGGACTGCAGTAGCATCCAAAATCCTATCATTGTATGTGATTCCCAAATGCAAAATATTTCCCCCCAATACTTTCTTCTATAAATTGTCTCTAGAAGACTAAGTTTCCAACATCTTGACATCCTGACTTTAAAAATCTTCAGCAACAGATACTAGTTGTTGTCATGAGCTGTCAAGTTACTTCCAACATTTTGCAATTGTCACTCAGGAAAAAGAAGGGAGGGTGAATCTGAGCCTAGACTAAGGTACAGGAAAAATTAGAAGGGCTTACAAGTTGGGAAAACTACAAAAGGCCAAACCATGAGAAAGTGTAACTTTAGAGGTCTATGCTTTGTTTAGCTGGTGCAAGACATGTAACTTCAGATAACTTGTAAAAGCTAAATGTCAGACCACAAAGCCTGCTGCTTTGTTAATGGAAGTCTGTATATCATTTGACATGTCTGTTTCCTGTTTTTTATGTTATGAAATTATGTTCTTTGAATCTGTGAAATTATCCATCCCTTACACTTAGAGGGTGGGTCCCTGGGTGTAGATCTTCAAATTTTCAATAAACCCCTAAATTTTTGATTGCTGGTGTTATTTGTCTCTTCCTCACAAGTGTACTCCATAACTCATTAAATTGGAGTAATACTATCATATAAATTTGTGACTTATCATTTATCGGCCCTGTCATTAATTTTGTTGTTGTTCAGTCGCACAGTCGATTCCGACCCTCTGCGACCCCATGGACCACTGTCCGCCAGGCACTCCTGTCCTCCACCATCCCCCTCAACTCGCTCAGCTCTGTGGCCATTGTCTCTACAATACCATCTAGCCATCTCATTTTGGGCCATCCCCTTCTTCTTTTGCCCTCGACCTTTCCAAGCATCAAGGCTTTCTCAAGTGAATCCTCTCTTCTCATTTGATGTCCAAAGCACTTTAGCTTCATCTTTATTCTTTGACCTTCTAAGGAGTAGTAAGGGTTGATTTCTTCTAAGATTGACCTATTTGTTCTCCTCGCTGTCCAGGGGACTCTCAAAACTCTCCTCCAACACCACATCTCAAAGGCGTCTATTCTTCTGCGCTCAGCTTTCCTAATGGTCCAGCTCTCACAACCATACATTGCCACAGGGAATACCATTGCTTTGACTATGCAAATTTTTGTTTGCAATGTGATGTCTCTACTTTTCACTATGCTCCCCAGGTTTCTCATTGCTTACCTCCCAAGAATCAGTCGCCTTTTTATTTCATGGCTGGAATCACCATCTGAGCTTTGATCCTAGGAAAGTAAAATCTGTCACTGCTTCTACTTCTTCCCCTTCTATTTTCCAGGGACTGATTTTGGTTTTCTTGATATTGAGTCTCAAGCCAGCTTTTTCACTTTCTTCTTTCAACCTAATCAGGAGCTTCTTTAGGTCCTCCTCACTTTCTGCCATGAGGGTGGTATCATCTGCATATCTCAAATTGTTGATGTTTCTTCCAGGAATTTTGATCCCAAATTGTGATTCCTCCATCCCTGCATTGCGTATTATGTGTTCTGTGTATAAGTTGAATAAGCAGGGTGACAAAATGCAGCCTTGTCTTACTCCTTTTCCTATTCCAAACCACTCCGTCATTCCATTTTCTGTCCTAACTGTTGCCTTTTGATTCATGCACAGATTTCTCATGAGGCATATAAGGTGTTCTGGTATTCCCATCTCTTTAATTACTTGCCACATTTTGTTGTGGTCAACACAGTCAAAAGCCTTAGTGTAATCAATGAAACAGAAGTAGACTTGTTTCTGATATGCCTTTGTTTTTTCCATGATCCATCTTATGTTGGCGATGTGGTCTCTAGTCCCCCTGCCTCTTCTGAAACCCGCCTGCACTTCTGGTAATTCTCTCTCCACATACTGTTGCAGTCTATCCTGTATTATCTTGAGCATCACCTTGCTAGCGTGAGGGATGAGCGCATTAATAGGATATCAATATTAAGAAAAAAATCAAGGTTGTTCATCACTTAACATGAGAGGTCAATGTTCTCCAGCCTTTAGAGCAGGGGTAAGCAACCTGTGGCCTGTGGGCCTGATCCAGCCCACAGCACCAAATAATCCAGCCCTTGCTCCAGCCACCGCTGCTGCCACCAGAATCAGCCATGGACTAGTTTATGACTGTTGTAAACACATTTATGGCTGTTGTAAATGCTTTTATGACAGCTGTGGATGCATTTATGGCAGCTGTAAATGTGATTATGACAGCCATAGGATAGCTGTGGACGTGTTTAGGACAGCTCTGGATGCATTTATGGCAGCCGTAAATGGCAGAGGGACCACCAGTCTGGCCCCCTCAACTGTCTAAGGCAGGAGTTCTCAACCTTTTTAAGACAGCTTTGGGGGCCAGAAGGCCACTTTGCCCTTTCTCCACCACATGGCACTTCCTGGTGTGGTGGTGGTGGTGGTGGTGCTGTCCACATGAAATGGCACTGTGGGCTGCATCCATCCCATGGGCCACAGGTTGAGAATCCCTTGTCTAAGGGAGCGTGACCCAGCACCTTAAAAAAGTTGGCAACCCCTGCTTTAGAGTAAGAAAATGTTACCCTCAAACTGCCACAATTAAGAACTCTGAGCAGCTGCAGAAATATGATGCTAATTGAAATATAAACAATTTTCTACACATTTTGCAGAAACCTTAATTGTCTGGCAAAGTGAGGTGAATTGAAAGAGAGACGTTTCTGTTCTTCAACAGATGATGTAATTGGTGAGATATGGAGGAAACTGATTATTTTCAAAATGGATGACTCTGAATCCATGCTAACAATTATGCCTCTTAGCTCCCCCTAATTACTGTATGATGCTCTAATGAGTTTCTTCCTGTGTGAAATGAAATTATCTGCAGACTACCTAATGCACTGATAAATTTAGAGGTGTAAACTCATGTTAGTCTAGAAAATAAGAGTGAAATTATAAATGAAAAAGGCAATTTCATCCTTTTTGACAAATTAAGCCTAAGATGTATGTCTTGCAAATGTCCCATGCAAATGGCAACTTTTTGTTAAAAAAAGCTGTCATTTTGTTCATAATGCCTGAACAGCCAGTAGTAAAAAGAAAATATCGAGATCCTCTTCTCTTAATGTTGGAATTTGTTAGGCATCTTTGCAGGACATCTGAAAACATATGGGCATGTGGATATGATTTCTTTCCTCTTCTGTACTGACTAGAATTGTTGGATGAGAACTTCCTTTGCTTGCTTTTAAAGAATAAGAACCTACCCAAATTCACAGATTTCTCTATAAACAGGACAAAAGGAACACTTGGGGTTCCAGATTACAGGGGGAGCATGCACACAATCACTAGATATTACCTCGGTAGAAATGTGTAAAGGGCAGATGGTTGAAACAGAATTTCATCTTTTTTTAAAAAAAATAGGTGGGTAAGGGGAGTGATTTCGATTAAGGTTTATCTGAGAGCTTTGAAAAGTTACATTTTGAACTATAACTCCCATAATCCCCAAGGCAGAATCCATGATATCATGGCTGGAAATTTTTGTCTGGGGAATTCTGGGAGCTGTATCCCAAGAAGGTAACATTTCTGAATCCTGGTTTACCAAGAGATGTATATGAAACTTTGCAGAAATAGACACCTACCTCAATTTCCTTCTTGGTAAAATAAAAAGGCCATATTTATTTATTTATTTATTTATTCCCTAGGGCAGTGATGACAAACCTTTTAGAAACCAAGTTCCCAAGGAGGAGGAGGAGGAATGTGGCTAGGCATGTGGGTGTGTACACACCCATATGACATCACCAGCATGCTCCTAGTGGTGCACACATGTGTGCATGCACCCATGTGACATCACCATAGGCATGCTGGCAACCTCACATGGGTGCGTGCACACACACAGTGCTTGCATGTGTGCCACTGCCTCCTCCTTTGCCTCCTAGGAGGAGTGTGTGTGTGTGTGTGTGTGTGTGTGTGTGGGGTGTCTGGTCACCTCACTTCATCCCTGCCGCTGCCTCCCCTTTCCATTGGCAGCATGAGAGGGGTGGATGGGGAAGCACCACTGCTATTGGCACCAGTGTGGGGGGGGGACTTGCCTGTGATGGCATACATGCCAGCAGAAAGGGTTCTGCATGCCACCTCTGGCACACATGCCATAGGTTTGCCAACACTGCCCTAGGACATGTTTTCTCAACCATGCCCCCCCAGGTATTCTTGGACTTCAATTTCCAGAAACCCAAGTCAGCACATTTGGGTTACTGGGAATTGAAGTTCAAGAATTTCTAAAGACCCAAGGTTGAAAAACCCTGCCCTAGAACTTTATGTCTTCAATTGTGCTACCATTACAAGGACCTGATTCTATTCACACAGAGAGAGTTTATTATTTATTTATTTACTTACTTACTCATATTTACTATCCCGCCCCAATCGGGTAGACCCGACTCTGGGCGGCTTACATCATAGATTAAAATCACAGGTTAAAACCTTAAAAATTAATAAGAAAAATTACAACAACACAACAGATAAAAACAAGGGCAGAAAGGGGTGGCTGTCCCTTAAATCCCTTAAATCAGCCAACCTGCATGGGATCCCACATTCCTAGGTCCCCACACTTGCTCTGCCAGCCAGGTCTTTAAGCCTCTTCGGAAAGGCAGGAGCTCTGCCTGTAGGCGTAGCTCAGTTGGGAGAAGGTTCCAAAGGGCCGAGGAGAACACAGAGAAGGCCCTCTTCCTAGTGCTAGTGAGGTGAGCCTCCCTAGCTGATGGAATAACAAGAGAGCCCCTCCGGTCCGCCCTAGTGGGATGGACAGACGTTCTTAGGGTGAGGCGGTCTCTTAGGTATCCTGGCCCGCTACCATATAGGGCTTTAAAGGTAATGACCAGCACCTTGAATTGCACCCGGAGACATACTGGCAGCCAGTGCAGCTCCCGGAGCAGTGGTGTGGCACGAGCATATCGCCCGTGCCCCATCACTACCCGGGCCGCCGCATTTTGGACCAGCTGTAGTCTCCGAATGGTCACCAAGGGCAGCCCCATGTAGAGCGCATTACAGTAGTCAAGTCTGGAGGTGACCAAAGCATGTGTGACCATGAGTCCAGGAGTGGTCGTAACTGGCGTATTACACAAAGTTGTGCAAAAGCCCTTCTGGCCACAGCTGCCACCTGCTCTTCGAACACTAGTCGTGAGTCCAGGAGGACCCCCAGATTACGCACCGGGTCTGTTTGGGGCAGAACTGCCCCATCCAGAACCAAAGATGGTAACTCCCGAAGTATCACAGGGCCCCTTACCCATAGCCACTCAGTCTTGCCGGGATTCAGCTGTAGCCTGTTTTCCCCCATCCAGACCTTAACAGGCTCCAGGCACCTGGAAAAGACTTCCACCGCACCGCTTGGGTCCCCACGGGCCGAGATGAACAACTGGGTATCATCTGCATATGGATGATACCTCACTCCGTGGGAACGGATGATCTCGCCCAGTGGCTTCATGTAGATGTTAAAAAGGAGAGGGGAAAGTACCGAGCCCTGAGGCACCCCGTATTGGAGGGGCCTAGGGCTGGACTTCTCATTCTCCAGCCACACCGACTGGGTCCTGCCCCTCAGGAATGAGGAAAACCAGGCCAACACAGTGTCCTGGATCCCCAACCCTTGGAGCCTCCCCAGAAGGATACCATGATCGATGGTATCGAAGGCCGCTGAGAGATCGAGAAGAGCCAGGACAGACGGATTTAAAAAAGGTCCAGAACCTTTTTTAAATCCAAGGGGAAAACCATAGAAACAGACTATATATTTACATGATTTTTCCGGGTTACTAAATTAATAATTTAGAAGAGCAATTTAAATTGAGGAATTATCCAGAGGCCCTGTTCTGAATATTCTGAATCCAAAATGCCCTCTTTCCATAGTTGCCATATTTATTTTGGTGACAAGGTGGATTCAGGGTTTTTTTTAAAAAAAGTCAACAAATCATCCTTTTAATGGATTTTTAAGCTTAGCTGCCAAACCTTGTTACTTAGGAGAACAGAGAATTATGTCAATAGCAGTTGCAAATTGCCATTAATTAAAGGATTCCTGCTTCAGTTTTGCATTGTGTGCAAATCCCATGCAACCTATAATTAAAGTGGGTATTCTTTAATTAGTGGCAATCTGTCACTGCACATGACTTCATTCCTACAACTAATGTAGCTCATGCAACAAAACACTAGCCATGGAAACTTTTATGGCTGCATACTGTGCTTAATTTTTTTCCTTATACAGTTGTACCTCGCTTAAAGAGCATAATGCGTTCCACAGGATTGCTCTTTAAGTGAGTTTGCTCTTTAAGTGAAACACCATTGTAAATGACCAATTGTGGGGGGGATTGTAAACCCTGATTTATTTGTTACGTGAGTTTTTGGTTGGTTTTATTTGTTAAGCAAAGCGAACATTCAGATAAAATTCTGCTCTTTAAGCGAGTTACTCTTTAAGCGAGGCGCTCTTTTGCGAGGTTTGACTGTACTTACTTTTCTTAGACTAATGGGTGGCAGTACTTTGTCATACAATGCATATCTAAACAGTGCCACAAGATGTTGCGATGGCTGCCAACTTGCATGGCTTTAAAAGTGGATTGGATAAATTCATGGTAAGTTTTACGCAAATAATGGCTATTAATAAGGATAGTGGTGCATCACTACTTATGTAGAGGGAAAATACCTATGAATACTAGTTGCTGACAAATGCAAGATGGAGTGTGCAACTGTACTCTCCATAGATTCTTATCATTTGAATCCAAAATCTGCTTTCTCTAACAGAAGGGCTCCTATCGCAAGAAGAACTTTCTGTTCATTATGCCTTTCAGTCCTTGAATCAACCATGAAGCATTTTCATGTGTCTGAAAGAGTTGTGTACAGAAAAGTGTTAGATATCTACTGTAACAGCAACAGTGATTGTTCCAGATCATCCTGGATTTATCCAACAAAGGCAGGGAGGAGACATCTTAAAATGGGTTACAAATTTGATTGCACCAAGTACTAAAAGACCTGACCCTGTTGTCATAATCTCACTTGATGACCAAAAAGGATTTGATAAAATGTATCAGCAGTTTATCTTTATTACAGTACTTTGAAACAGTTTGATTTTCCATCAGAATTCTTGACATGGATTCAAATCTTTTATCTCACTCCTCAGTAGAGACTGATTACAAGTGAGAAATTCTAGCCTTCGTTTCCTCTGTTATGCAATTTATGTTTGGGATCGTCAGAATCCACATTCAACAATTTCAGATTTGTATAAGAAAAAAATGTCATTTCTAAATGCTTACTATTTTCTGTTGTTTATCCCCAAACCCAAATCTTCTATACCAGAAATGATTAAATTAAATGATAGTTTGACAGCTTATTCGGGTTGTACAGTTGATTGTGCTTGCTGGAGCTTTTATCATATCTGAACTTTATGCTTCCTGCTAATATAAGGAAGAGAATGGGATTAACTAGTGTTTGCTGTTGTTGTGTGCCTTCAAATTGTCTACATACAGCTTAAGGATGCATCACAGGAGACCAAGACTAAGTTCATCCACAGTATTGCATTCTCAATCACTATGTATGAGTGCAAAAGCTGGACAGTAAAGAAAGCTAATGGGGGGGGGGGATGATTCATTTGAAATATGGTGCTGGAGGAGAGCTTTGTGAATACCCTGGACTGCCAGCAAAATTAAGAAGTAGCTCCTAGAGCAAATGAAGCCTGAACTGTCTCTGGAGGCAAAAATGAGATTGCCCTACTTTGACAAGATCCTCTGGAAAAGGCACTTCTTTTTCATTGTCTAGGCCAGACATGAAACTGTCAAAATCAAGCTATTTTTTGTGAGCACATTCTGCAGTTCCTTTCAGCTGAACTAGTGTGAGAAAGATTAGTTGGCACAAGGTCGTCACTGCCTCAGGGTATGCCCATTTGTGGTTTTAAAATACCACAATATTCAAGGAGGCTCTTTCTGTGTACCATGGGGGGGAAAGCACTAATACTAGAAAAAGTGGAAGGCAGCAGGAAAAGAGGAAGACCCAAATATGAGATGTATTGATTCCACTGCAACACCTTGAGCATCACGTTGCTTGCAGAAGAAATTAAAGCAATGGCCATATAGTTATTTCACTCCTTGGCATCCAGTTTCTTGGGGACTGGTTGTTGTTTTATTTTCCATATTTGTTGGTATATACTATTTTAACCAATTCAGTTTCTGTGGCTTGAAATAATTCTATCAGTGTCCCATCTATTTCTGGCAATCAATTCTTTTTCAGTGCCTCCATTGCAGCTTTCACTTCACTTTCTAGAACTGCAGTTTCTTCATCACAAGATTCTTATTCAAAGAAGTCTGTCATCCATTTATCTTGTCTGTATAGATATTCTGTATATTGTTTCCATTTTTTTCTTGGTAAAACCTTACTAAGCAGCAAGGAAGCAGACTTTCAGTCAGAGCCAGTGGAAACTGAAGCTTCTCATTCCGCTTGAGCAGTAAATCCACTCTTTACAGAAGCTCATTTAATCTTTGGACTAAAAGGGAGATGATTTATTGCACTTCATGATATTGTCTGCGACGGATTGAATATATTTTGCTGCCTGATGCAGAGCAGCAATTAGTGCACCTCCTATTCATCCAAGTTCCCCAGATGTAAGTCAGACCATTCCCCAGATATAACCATGTTACTGTATCAACAGAGGCAGTATCCCTGGGGAAACATAGTGAGTGACTAACATTTTTTTGGGCTTTCATTGCTTCCCAGATTTGCTGCCTGGAGTGGCTACTTCACTTTGTCTAATGACAGGAAATGGCTCTGGACTTAACTTACCATATCTGTCAATCACCATATTAAAACTACCTCTAGTCCTCATCCCAGCTATGAATTCTGGGATATAAAAGAGTGTTCTTTCAGAGATGCAATGAAGGAGTTACTGCAAACTATCTGGAAAATGGAGTGAAATCAGGAGCATGGGGGAAGAAGGGATCAATAAATATTTTCAGTCACAAAAACTCATTTTGTCTTGACTTCTAACTGACCTCTGCAATACGGGATTGCATTTAACTCAAGAAAAGGTCTCTGAGGAAGGCTAAGGGAGGAACCAAGTGGATATTATACCATTTCCCTACTTACTGTAGAGAATACTTTTCAGATTAGTTTCTCTGAGCCAAAAGAGGCACAACTTGTCTTGGTTTTCACTCATGTTTTTCCAAAAATATAAAAAAACCCTCCCATTCCAACAGCCAGGGAGTGAAGGAGAAGACATGGGAGGCTGAGGTTTTACTCCCTCCCCTGAGCCCACACCAATGGCTAGTGAGTGAAGGAGAAGACACGGGGGGGGGGGCCTGAGGCTTGGGGGGGGCAGCCCACACCAATGGCCAGGGAGTGAACAAAAAGACGCAGGAGGCTGAGGCTTCACCCCCCTCCTGAGCCCACGCCAATGGCCAGGGAGTGAAGGAGAAGACACAGGAGGCTGAGGCTTTACCTCCCCCCTGAGCCCACACCAACAGCCAGGGAGTGAAGGAGAAGACCCGAGAGGCTGAAGCTTTGCGGGAACCCCCAGCCCACACCAACTGACAGGGAGTGAAGGAAAAGACGCGGGAGGCTTCGCTGCCACCCCGAACCTCAACCAACATTGATTGTATTATATTATTATTATTTTATTGAGTGTATTGTCTGTAAGCCGCCCTGAGTCACCATGGTGAGTGGGTGGCAATATAAATATGAATAAATAAATAAATAAGTCCAAAGCTGAATGGGAAGTTTTGGCCACTATATCCAAGTGTGGGTTTATGTGCTGCTTTGCACTTGAGGTATAGGAGTCAAGACCTCTGTGTGTGCACAGGGGAGACTGGAACCAGCTGTGCCAGGGCTGGTGACATTGGAAAGAACTGCCACCGCCCAACCGGACACTGTGCCTCTCCTGCCTGGCCTCGGACCAGGGAGAGTGGGACCAGCTGTGCCGGGGCTGGCGGCATTGGAAAGAACCAGGGGCACCCCACCGGACTCTCCACCTCTCCCGCCTGGCCTCGGACTTGGGAGACTGAGAACAGCTGTGTGGGTCTTCCTGCTCTACCATCAATATGGATGCTTGCCCAGCCAGCTAGGCTGAGGGTGAAAAAAACAGCAGGGAAATGGAATTAGTGAGGGGGGTAGGGTTGCAATTTTTGTGAACTGTTTGAAGGGTTTTTCTGAAATGTTTTTATGATGTCTTAATTGTAATTGTGGTGGGGGATTTTCTCAAATGTATATGATATGTGATGCTTTGATGTGTTGCTGATATTTGATATACTTTGTTATATGATACTTTGATGTGTTTTGTTATGGGATACTATATTTTGTGATTCATGCTGTTAGCCGCCCTGAGTCGCTTCGGCGAATAGAGCGGCATACAAATACAAATACAAAATGTGCACACCTGGAGGAGAGGTTATAGTAGTTTATGGAAAAACACAAAATGAGCAGGAAAATAGGTTTGTATAGAGTTACCAGAATGAAGTGCATTAATTCAGCCTGGAGGAATATGCTAGAAAAGCTACTTCTAGGTTCTCACTAAGATCACCTCAATCATCTTCCATTGGATTCCTCAGAAGTCTTTAATTCCTTTCCCACCCTCCAGTTATTGCTATACCTTGCCTTCTGCCATCACTTTTTCTTTTACTACCAGCAGGTACCCCACGTACCATCTCTTCTATCTCCAAGAGCATTTTCCTACTGCCTGGAATGGCTCCATGATCATACAGACCTGAGCATTATATAGGTCAAAGAAGAGCTAGCCAAAACATGTTTGTGGAGGAAAAGCTGGAGTGAAAAATGAAATCTATACCTAAGTACATTAACCACAGGCTTGCATGCATTTTAAATCTCATGGAGGGGAAAGTCAGTAATTTGTTGGCAAACACCAGGCAGTGAAAGGGGTCTTCTTTTTTCGTGTCCCGGTTAAACCATGAACTGTCAAAATGAATCCACCTTATTCACTTTGTGGTTGCCCAAACTTAAGTCCTTATCAGTGCATATTTCTGACAGTAATTGGCAGACCAGTAAATGAGTTGGATTCTGTAACTCTCCACATTCACACCATGTGTTGTTGTCCACCAGCAGCCCCCACTTGAGCAGGTTGGTCTTGCATTTACGAACTCCAACCCTCAGCCTTTTCAGGGTCCTCCAAGTGACATAGGGGAGCTTGAGTTCCTCAGTTATATCCTCCTTCAATGTTGTTCCTTGGCCAGTAAGTTCCTAGTGAAAGGGGTTAGCAGACCCTACCTCTTACTTCTTGTCTTCTTGTCCTCACATCCTCTTTTCTATGCTTCTCTGGTTGTGATCACATAACTACCAAAAATGGTTTTTCCAGCTCCAGTTCAGCCTGTAGTAACATTGTCATATGTGTTCAATGTAACTGAGCGTAATTTTATTTTACTCATAGTTTTAGCTTTTCAACCTACAATTGTTAAATCCCAGTGTGGGATGTTGAGAGAGAGAGAGATGCTCAGAAATTTTTCATTATCATTTCTCTGACAAAGAACACAGCCAGGTTTAAAATAATTCATCATTATTTTGTCTTTTTAAAAAAAATCAGCTGTTTTTACTGAGGTTCTGTTGCGGTCCTGGATCCTGAGTGCGAGGAGGACCTTTGGCTGGTTCCTCAGCCTGCTGCAGATTCAGATCTGGATCCTGAGTGTGAGGAGGAGGATCTGTTGCTGGCTCCTCAGCCTGCCATCAGTTCAAATCTGCCTTCTCTTGACCAGCAGGAGGACTCCATGCCAACTCCGTAGCCTGCTGTCAGCTCGAAGCTGACTCCTCTTGGTCAAGCTGATCAAACTGATCAGGGTTTGACAGAAGACCTGGGTGAGGCAACAAGTGCCAGCAATGAGGACAAGGCAGAGCCCAGCACATCTGAGAGATGTAGGACACAATTAAGCTGCAGCTGAAAAGGAGAAGGGCTAGGGCTCACCTCCAGAGGCAATCTCCAGCTGTGAGCCCTGAGCCTTCTTAAAAAGATGCCCATGCTGGCAAGCCTTTGTGGGAGCAATCATTTTGGATCCTGACACTGCACTTCTTGAACCTTTTCCTGTTTCCTGGATATCGGACCCTTGCCTGAAAACCTGACCACACCTTTGGATCACCCTTTTGTCTGCAGTTCTATTATTGATTGGCTCTTGAACCTGGCTGTTTCTGACCAATAGCTTTGTTTGACCCTTTGGACTCATGTTACACTTTCCTCCTTACCTTGGGTGCAGTGGCTGAAGGCATGAAAAGGATGAACTTTGTTGTTGGGTTGTTGTGTCTTTAATGTTTGTTCTGTCATACCACGTCAAGCCGCCCTGAGTCGCTCTGCGAGTAGGGCGGCATACAAATGTGAAAAATAAATAAATAAATAAATAACCTGCTCTGCTGTGTGTGTCTGGACCATAACAAGCTCACTGTTTTTATTCTAAGGTGCTTTTGGATATATTTTTTTAAAAAACGAAACAAGATACAACATTTTCCATTAAAATATACATACATGGCATATTCTACATAATGTACACATTTTTTCTCATGAGAAAAGTAATATTTTGTAAAAGATTGCTTTATTCATCTAAAGGTACATATGTTGGTAAACTGTCTAGTGTGTGCAGATGGAGAAAGTAATAATAGAACTGTATTTATTTGTAATAACTATAAATCATATAGCACACAACCATAGGATTGAGCTTTATCAAATTATATCTGAAGGCTATAATAGAAATATGTGGGCAGGAAACATGGCAGTCGTTCAAACTCAAAAAATAACATTCTAATTAGATCAATGTTAGAGCTGGTATCTATCATGAGTTATTCCAGTAGGATTGAAAATGACTTTCAACACTCATAATCGGGTATGAGAAGTTACATATTAATAAGAGTTACTTTGAAGAGCCAAATTGTTGCATAGATTCCCCAAAGCATTTCCCTCTATAATCAGTTATGGAGACTCTGGTTAATTAAACATTAAAGTAGTTAATCTGTACCTTAAAAAGGCAAATGAATGTGATACGTCTATGGGAGCCTAGCCAATTCTCACCAGTTGCACTTGATTTTTGCTGCACTTTTCATTAATCTAAAATACTAGGTTCATAGAAAAGATGAGGAGAAAGCAATTAGGCTGGTGGGCTACCATTAAGGTAGTAAATGTAGGATTTGGCTTTGTGATGATATTCCTGAAAGCAGAACAAGCTGACAAAGAATGAAATTCATTCTTCCCCGATTGTTCCTTTTGTGACCACAAACAATGAAGATGAGACTGTTAAAGGGATGGAATAACTACAACATAGGGCAGGCAATTATACTAAACCATTCAGTGACATCACAGGAGACAAACTGTGTATGCATTCTGAATATAAAGAAATGATAAATATGGGAACTTACGATATGGTAAACAATATTCCGGAAATATCTTGGATTGTTTTGACTACAGTGTAAAAATGTGCAACTGTGTACATGCACACATTCAGAGGAAAGAGAGCGAGAGAGAAAGCTGGATATAATATGGACCCCTGGCAGAAAAAGATGGACAATTCAAGCTGACTTCAGCTGTTCGATTTTGAGATAGCATAATAAGCAAACTTTTTTTTAAAGATGAAAACTTCTTCCTTGACAGTAGTAGTATAATATGATAATTTACTTTGCCAGGCTATGTCAATATTAAATTAGACTTTTTATTTTCAAGTTTTCTTTATCAGAAAAACTAGGCCAGCCTCCTAAATAAATTGCTGGGAAGCTTTTGTGTCTGACTAAGCAGCATCAGCCTGATGTTTGCTGAATCCATTTATGTTTTTATGCCACATTTCAATTTTCAGCTGATGAGCTCTAAAAACTAGAGAGAATTACATAGTTTAAACCCATTCTTGCATTTCTTCATTATAGCAACCTAACAAAGGTGGGAGTAGGGTAGTATTTGTTGTTGCTGTTGTTACAATATTTAAATATTTCTGAGCCAAAAACTTTTTCTCATAGGCCATTAAACACCAAAAATGCCAGTAGATCCTAGTCACCATGGATCTTCTCCAGTGGCGGGCAGCAAATATTTTCGCTACCACACCATGGGCAGAGCCTATGTTGTGGGCGGAGCCTACATTGTGGGTGGAGCCTACATCATGGGCAATCTAGTCATGCCTGCAATATGGCCATGTATACATCTGCAAACACTGGCAGCACTGCCTCTTTGGCTGTAAATGGAGATGAGCACTGCACTCTAGAGTCGGATATGACTGGCTTTTGAGCAAGGGAAACCATGAACCACTTGCAGGGACAAAACCTGATGTCAAATTTGAATACCAATCAGGGATCTTCTGTTATTAGGTAAAGGTTGCACTTGCTCGAAAGCCAGTCGTTACCAACTCTAGGGTTCAGTGCTCATCTCTGTTTATAGCCAAAGAGCCAGTGGACTTGATCCACAAAAGCCCACATTAAAATACAGTTGTTAGTCTTTAAGGTGCCTAAACTTTTTGTCTTTTTGTTTTGTTTACTCTCTGATATGCTTGCACAGAATAAATTTTTTAAAATAGTAGCTATGTTAGTCTGGGCAGGGTAGGGAGGTGGGCGTAGTCACCCAATTTCACTACCCTCCACCCGAAAGACATCCAATTTTGCCACCCTCTGCCCGAAAGCCACCCAATTTTGCTACCCACCCTGCCGGGAAGGTGTGTGAATCTGTTGCTGCCTACCACTGATCTTCTCCCTGTGCCTTCAACACAAATCCAATCAGAAATGAGTTCTACTGCATAACTGAGTACAGTATAGGATTGCAACATAAACAACACATTTCAAGGATATATTTCTAAATAAATGCCCATCAAGACTCTGCTAGAAATCAAACAAAAGGTTTGCTTACATAATTTCACAAAAAGGGCTTTCAGCATCTCCACAAATTCTTCTTGAGGAAGCACACAGAGCTTATTATATGACACAAATATTTAGAGAAATATGCAAATCTGCATCATATGCAAATCATATTAGCCTAAGTGTTTACAATTGTTAGTCCCAAATAGAGTATCCTGACTGAATCAATGGAAAATAGGTTGATCAGCCAATGTATGTCACATTGAGTCAGTGACATTAGTTTAGGTAGAAGTAATAAATGGATTCAATCAATATAACCACCAATTTCTACTATTCTGGGCTACCCCAATACCAGATCTTCACTATATAGGATGCACTATTTTGGCAATCATTAAGACATGAAAAACCTTTTCCAGTATCCTTTGCAGCCAACTGAGCAAGCCATTTTCCAGACACCTTCCCCCAGAAGTAACCTTTAAAATGACTAATGTAACTCTCTTCAGAAATCTGTGGTATAAAATATCCCTTTGAAAAGCAGATCTTATTTGACCCTTCCTTGCTCTGCAATGCCACAGGCTTTGAAATCGAACTTCAGAAGTCATTTGCAAAATAATGCCCTCCTTGGAGATTCAAGGCAGAGGATGGGGGAAACGTTCTCCCAGATTGACCAGTGCTTCGATAACGGGAATGAGGCCGTACGTTAGAGATATGGCGGAGGGAGTCAATCGTTGGGTGGTGAGGGCAAACAGACTTAAGATTGCCGATACAGTGAGGGAGTCAAAGCGGGTTATTTACACTGAGGCCGTAGAGGAAATAATCGCTAGGCCATTCAGAAAGAAGTGGGCTTCGAAAACTAATCTGCCAGAATATCTGCAGCCAGGGAAGGAGGACTTGCCTGTGTTTAAAGATGGGAATATACCTCTCTGTCTGTGGGAAACGAGGTGGAGGGCATATCATCAGGTACTTAATGTAGGAGTGACCTACCCATGGAGAAAGGAAGAGGAACAGCAGTGCAAGAGGATAAGATGCCAGAATGTTAGAAGTGGGATAACAGGCCAGAGATTCCTGAGAGAAACCTGTTCGCATTTTGCAAAAGAATGTCCTTCATCGCAAGAAATTTGGGGAGCTCTGGCAAGTAAATTGGACTGGCCTTATTAAAGGAACAGAAAGCAGAGACAATTCTATCGGGGACAGAGCCAGGAAATGGGTGGAATGGGCCGAGAAAGAAAGGGAAGCTGGAGAACTGGAAAGTGCCCTGGTCCTTGGTTCGATTGATCAATCTGTTTGCCTTAAGCGCTCTGATGTTCCAAAGGGGACAGGAAGGCAGCAGATCCCAAACAAGCCGTGGGCAGTGTAATGGCAAGGCTCAGAGTATATGCTAAAAGAATGATGGTGAGACAGAAGGAACCCGACAGGTACAAATGGTGGCAGTGGTTGACAGAAAGAAATTTGGGAATAACTTAGAATATTAAAAGTTAAGTTTCATGTAAATGTCAATATAATTGTAAATATTATTGTTCTTTTGGTATTGTATATACTGTATATTTCCCTCCATAATCACTATATGTTTAACTATGTTCACTGAGCTATGTAACTATATTTTTTCAAGTTTTTGAAAGTGATAACAAGTTTATGTAGTTCACCTCGACAGATGGTACTGTAGTAAGGATTTTATCAATAAAATTCTTCTTCTTCTTCTTCTTTGCAGATATTTCATTCATGGTTGCTCAAGCAAGTGTGGTAAAAAGTACATTTCTGCTTGTAAACTTATTTAGGGTAGGATAGCAGTAGATAGCTATGAAGGGCCAGGGAGTCTATTTCCCACTTACAGGAGCTACAGTGGGCAATACTCTCTCCCAAGGGACAAGTTTTCATCTTTTTTTTTTTGGGGGGGGGGGGCGGCGGCGGCGGCGGCGGCGGTTTATTGTAAGCATTTAAATGTATGTGTGCTATGTTTGCTTTTTTTGAATTCTACTTCCATTTTTCATTGTTGTTTGGGGGGGAAATTGGGGGCTACATCCCATTAAGAATGAATCCTGGAAAACAGAATGGTATTTCACTCCCCGCCCCCAAACCCAGAGTTCCAAATCTTCTCCCTTTTTATAGTTAGAAGAAATTAAGAGTTGTAAAAGTGGTTTGTGGGCCAATTGCCAATCACTGCTGTAGAACTTGGCTTCCTCAGGATGTACTGTCAGCTATGCTGACAGGAGTATTAGTATCGAATATCAGGAAGACATCAGGTTAGGGAGCTCTTACGAGTGTAAAGGATATTCATGAAACGTTCTTCATTCCCAGCACTTTGGTCTTTGTCAATCATGACAAGAAACCTGCAAGATAAAAAAATTAGTCTCATGAGATTTTTTGATATCAGTCAAGAATGAGAAAAAGACCTCATTTTCCTCCCTCAAAGAACTGTGATTTGTGTAAAATGCCTTCAGTGACCTTTCCCTTTGAAAAGCAAAGCAACTCAAGAACAATGAACTAATTATTAAGAAAGATTCAAATAACTCATCTTTGTCAACAAGGTCTCACAATTCACAGTCCTTCTATGCAAGAATGAGACAAAGACAGTTTTACAATACTGCTTGTGTGTTCTTGATTGCTGCACATATCCCAGATTGGGACAAAATAGTTATGTAGTGCTGGCTCTCAATCAGTGGTGGGATGTCAAAAAATTTACTACCCCACCGTGATGTCATCACAGTGTGGGCGGAGCTAACATCATGATGTCATTGTCATGGGCAGGGCCAAAGAAAAAATACAAAAATAATAAAAATAGGGAGCTTCAGGCTATAGGGAGCTTCAGGCTAGCAGCTTCTCTTCCTCCTCCCCGTTTGGGAGGACAGCAAGGAGGCCGTGCATATGTGCCAATCACTGTAGGCGTGCATGCACACCAGGTGCTTGGCATGCATGCACAGCGGGGGAACCAGTGAAAAGGTAAGCCCCGAAGGTGGTTCCCCCTAAAAGCTGCTACCAGTTCTCTGGGACACTGGGAAAAAGTTACTACCGTTTCTGGAGAACTGGTGAGAACCTGTTACATCCCATCACTGCTCTCAATTATGCAGAGAATGGTTTGAGTTCAGCTGGACTGCTATTTAAACCAGGGGTTCTCAACCTATGGCCTGTGGGCCAGATCTGGCCTGTGGTACCAAATAATCTGGCTATTGACCTTGTTCCAGCTGCTGCTGCCGCTGCCGCCGCCGCCGCTGCCACTGGACTCATTTATGGCAGCCATAAACAGCATGGGGACCACCAGTCCAGCCCCCTCAACTGTGTGAGGGAGTGTGACTTAGCCTCTGGGTTGAAAAGGTTGAGGACCCTTGATTTAAACTATGGAGTTCTATGTGCTATTTGGCAATCATACAAATTTAGGAGTAGTTTAAAACCTGAGTGTTGCAAGACAGAGTGAATTCCTGCCTCTGTCCCAGTTCCTGGCAACATAACAGTTAGAAAGCAAGAAATTAAAAGTAGATAAACAGGTACTGTGTTGGTGGAAAAGGTAACAGTGTTCCATGTGCTTTAGCATCTAGTCATGACTACCATATGACCATGAAAACATCTGTGAACAGAGATGACACTGCCTGCTACAGTCAGACATGACTGGCTTTCAAGCAAGGGAGACCTAGTGCACTAAGTGCTATGGGGAGGTATATAAGTGCTTTACAGCTGGCTGGATAGATCAAGAACTTTGCTTATCTGGATGGAGAGTCAGAGGCTGAAAGTTCAATTGCTCACTTAGCCCCCTAGGAAAACAGCCAACATTTGTTAGCTTTCGCCAAGCTGTACAATTCCAGGCTGACCTCAGAAGAGGGGAGTGGTAAACTACTTCTGAGTGTTATCTCTCTAGGAAATCCTGAAAAGGATCATTATAAGCCAGAATGAATTTGGCAGCACCCAATAATAATAATTAAATAGATTCAATGTATGCCTGTAGATATATACCAGATACAGATATACTATCTATACCAGAATATAGGGAATTTACTTTTTTGGACTAAAATCTCAAGAATGAGCTGACCAGCATGTTGTTGTTCAGTAGCACAGTCAAGTCTGGCCCTTTGTGATCCCATGGACCACAGCACACCAGGCTCCTCTGTCATCTCTCATCTTCTGGAGTCCATCAAGATCTATGTCAACTGCATCAACAATACTGTCTAGCCATCTTGTCCTCTGCCACCCCCTTCTCCTTTTGCCTTTGATCTTTCCAAGCACCAGGAATTTCTCCATTTTGTCCTCTCTTCTCATTTGGTGGCCAAAGATCTGTGCTTCAGCTTCAGTATGTGTCCTTCCAAGGAGCAGTCAAGGTTGATTTCCTTAAGGATTGACTGGTTTGATCTCCTTGCAGTCCAGAGGTCTCTCAAGAGTCTTCTCCAACACCAAAGTTCAAAAGTGTATATACTTCTGCACTCAGCCGTCCTTGTGCTCCATCTCTTACAGCCATACAGTATATTATTACTGGGAAAGACCATTGTTTTAACAATGCAGACATTTGTCAGCAGGATGATGTCACTAGTTGTTATTATTCTGCCTAGATTTGCCATAGCTTGCCTCTCAAGGAGTAAGTTCTTTTATTATTAGAAGATATACAATTACACACAATTGCATGTGTGACATTGGTTTTGATTGCTGTTGCCGCAAAAATAGGCTCAGTGGAAAAAACATATTTATCTAGGCATGTTTTTTATATGTTATTAAACACAAAATATCCTCTGCTTTTTAAAGTGAGGTAGCTGATAATGTTGTTTTTCATTTAACACATTAGTGCTTTCTCACACTTATGCCTCTTATGTTTAAAAAAGGAGAAAAATGACAAGACTTATTGCAGATATGTAAAACACAATTTAGCTTCAATATACTTAGCCATTTTGGTTTATTGTAATAAATGTAAGCAAGCTTTATAGAAATTCATTGTTGCTGTAATATCAGCCCAGATATCATTCTCCACTTCTTCATATCTAATTACAGTATTGTTATAAGAACTTTCCTGAGACATCCATTTCTCAGCTAGTCATTTCTGTAGACTTATATTGGAGCATCATTTTTTTCTAGTTGATCTCTCAGAAAAAAATTTCTTGGAATTAATTAGTTGGACTAAGTTGATCATCAATCTATCCCAATATTACATTCCTGTTTTGTAATTACGATTTTCCTAGTCTTATGCAACCCCTCCAGATTCAGCAGCGCTGAGAGTTAGTAGGCTATTTTATCTGCATCTTTAGCTGTAAAGGAGCTTTGGTGGACAGCCAGATTCTGTGTCCATTGTTCCTCTTCTCCCTTCCCTTTGATTTATCAATTCCGTCATGTTCAGAATAGAAAGAACTCAAAGCTGAAGTTAATGGACCAGTCCATCCAGCTACACAGTATTGACTACTCAACTCTTAAAACTGCAAGCCTGATTTTCTGTATATCTAGTCACGGAAGAAGTAATGCTGGATTAGAACTGTCATCTTGCCTGCTCCCTCAGACCTCTATCACGTTTAACACATATATTGTTAGGAGAGAACAACATGCTGGGAATATTGAATTTGACCTTTCATTTCTTTTCATTTTTGAAGAATGTGCCAGAGTTCTCTAGTCAGTTATTAAGGATAGAAAAATAACTTGACTGTTCAGATGCAGGAACAAAGTGAAACGGAAGCCCTATTAAATTGTTTCTTACCTGGTTTTCAAGACCACAAAGGGTACCTAGCTCTTATCCATTCTTTTGTCACTTTCTCCACACAGAAAGTGCTGTGTCTGAAGATGATAGATTGCTGCTCACATGTACGCTTTTCCCATGAGCAAGAACTCTTGATTTTTCTCTCTGCTCTTATTCCTTTATAGAATCTATGTGTTAGCAGCTGCTTCACCTCTTCAGATTCTCCTCAAGAGACAGTAACAAACATTCTTCTCTAATCTTGCCAAGGCTTTCAGCTTCATTCCACTTCCACCCCCATGAAGCCCAAAAGCCCACCTGCATATTACAGCTGCTAGGGTGATGAAGAGATCTGAGTGAGATCACTGACCCATATATATTTTCTTGCAGCAGCTTTCCACAGTATTTGGCTTAGTTGCAACACAAAGTAAGAGATTAATAGCAGTGTAGCATATATAGCTTGGGATTTTCCTTGATCTCTCTCCCCCCCCCCCCAATTAAGAGTGTATACTGCAGTATATTGTCCAGTTGTGCTGGAATTGGTATGTTTAAAGCATCAAACCCTTGACTGCCAAAATAAAACCACTTTCTTCACTTTGTCATTGCCCAAACCCAAGTCTTCATCGGTGCATGTCTCAGGCAGCAGGCAGCAGACCAGTAAATGAGCTGGACTCTGTGTCTCTCCACATTCACACAGTGTGTTGTTCTCCACCAGCAGTCCCCACTTGAGCATGTTAGCCTTGCATTTAGGGACTCCAATCCTCAGCCTATTCAGAATCCTCCAAGCCATGTAGGAGAGATTGAGATCTTCAGCTATATCCTCCTTTAATGATGTATCTTGCCCAGTGAGCTCCTTCTATTTTCATAGTATTCTGCTCATACTGTTTTTGGGGGTTCTGGCATATGTTATCATCTATCTCAATCCAAAAGGGCAGTGATGAGTGTGTCCTAGGATGATTTTGATAGCTGTATTCAAGCAGTATGTGGATACTGTGAAACTAAAGGGCTTATCTGACGTAGTGCTATGCCAGTTAAAGATGTTGTTTTTTAAATCTGGAGGGGACAAGAGGTACTGATTCGATGGGCATATTCCTTCTGCAGTCTGCCCCACTGAAGCATGTGTTAGTATGGTGGTAAGAGCTCCCTCAAGTCAGTGTGTTCTGCCTCCAGGCATTTTAAAGAAAATTATTCTTAGCTGAAATAGCATTCTAGAATCATGTCAGACAAACAATGCACTTTGAGTAACAATATGCTGTATCAAGGATGTTTTACTTCAACTGAGAACAGTCATTTCTAAAAGGAGTGCCCATATCACACTTGTTTGCAATGAAAAATAGATTTGATGCTAACATTAAAGCTCAGGCTACCCAGTTGGCTCTCTTTATGTCTCACTGGTGTAACATAAACTTGTAATGATCACATTTATCTCTCCCCCTCCATCTTTGGTAAGAGAAGAAAAGAAAAATGAAAGAAGGGTAGATCACATGATCTGTCTTCTCTAGCCTTATGAATTCAGTATGTTGTCACTTGCCAAACTAAAAAGGAGGGAAAGAGAGGGTGAATGAAGAGAAAGTATGAAAAGAGATGGGGAAAGGGACAGTTTTAGTAGAATAAGTGGGAACCAGGCAAAAATGGTATTGATTGGAAAGCACTGTGTGGACTCTTGAAATGACAAGAACTAATCATTTCTGTGCGTACAACTACAGCAGTTTCAGGAGTAGGAATTGGTATTAAAACTTCAAATATTCATTTACTTATTTACTTATATTTATTTATTACATATTTATACCACCCATCTGAAATATTTCCCAGACAAAAAACAACAAAATAAAATAACAAAATAAGTATCTGACGGCATCTGAGGGCAAGCAAGCTCAAAACTGCCCAACTAACTTATTGTCACAAGTATGATATTCTTGAAGGTTTCCTTGAAGAGGAAAGCTTTAAGTTCTTTTTAAAAAAATGTCCAGGGATGGGGTCTGGTGCAGCTCAACTGGTAGTGAATTCCAAAGTGCCACCATTGAGAAGGCTCTATTTCTAATCATAGATTTTCTAGCCATCCTGAGGGTCAGTACCTGGAGCTGCACAGATTGTGATGAGCGAGTGATGTGGGGGAAATCAACCTGAATACATGCAGAATAGCCTCCCTCTGTAGTTGCACCCTACTTTAATTATGTATACATCAGTACTCTGGAATAACTCCAGGGTATGTTACAGGTTTTGAGTAGCTAAATCAGAATTTCACTTTTCCTGAAAACCTGCATAAAATACCACAAATATACACAATTAACAACAGAAAAAATGGACACAGATTTGTAACGAACTCTCTGAAAGGATGCAAGATGAACTATGTCTGGATCTGCATGGCATTATTCAGACACAGGCTTAATCTATATGGAAAAAAAGATGAAGGACAAGATTGCTATCAGTTCGCTGCCTGAAAACCAACAGTGGAGCTAGATGCTCCCCCACTCACTATGTTTGCCATGATCTGTATATGACGTGTGAAAATGGTGCTATGAACATTTCCTGTTTATCTATGTTTCCTTCCTTCTACTGTATGATGCCTGGGATTGTGGCAAATATTAAACAACACTGTTAAAAATGTAATGATTAACAGGAGTTTGCTTGGCTGTAAAAAGGACTGAAAAAGTGAAGTTAAAGAAGGGCTGAAGCTGTAGTCAGAATCCTTGCCAATAACAGGATATAGTGAGCTAAACACCTTCTGTTTTCTTTCCATTTCTGAAACTAGGTCACAGCACAACTAATGGATGTGACATATGTACTAGTCATATCTTATTTTTAGCCACTTGTCCTCCTTTACTTATTGTGTATGTATTGACATTAACAGTCCATACATTACTTTAAATTAATCTACTATCATTTGCTTCTTTTTTTCTTTCTTTCTTTCTTTCTTTCTTTCTTTCTTTCTTTCTTTCTTTCTTTCTTTCTTTCTTTCTTTCTTTCTTAGAGCACTGCACAATTTAAAATTATGAAAATATGTGACATATAAAATATAAAATGTTAAATTAATTTGACCTTTTTTAAAAAAAAAACCAGAAACAGACTACTTCAATAGCATTATCTCAGCCATTCATTCATTCATTCATAGTACCTGTATACTATCTGTGGCTAGTCCCAAAAAATTACTACTTCCAGATGGTCCAACCAGAATCTTGTCCTGGTGGGAAACACACTGCAACATTCATCCATTCAGCAAGGTGTGTTGTTTTTGCTCTCCATAGATTTAGCCTTGATTCTCCTGGTTTCAAATTTAGAGTTAGAAAGGCATGTATAAAACATTTCCTCAATTTTAACTATCATGCATAAAACCTTTCCTCAATTTTAACTATCGTCTAAGAAGTTTGTTATCAGAATTAATCAGACAAAACGCTCCACCAACAAAGAACTTGGTGACCAAGAAGTTGTTGACCGTGAGGTTGATGGGTTTGGTGCTTACCTTATTCCATTCATTATTTACTAGCACCTTTTGATCTCCTTCTTCGGGGCAATGCCAGCCATGTAATAGATATTTTTTTTCAGTGGGGATAGGTTTCAGGCAGCTAGTAATAATCCTGTATAATTCATTAGGAGCTGCATCTATTTTGGAGGGCATGTGATGATTTATACCAGGAGTTCCCAAACTTTTCACACCATGGGCCTGACCATGCCCCCTAGACAGCTGATCAAGCTGGTCACGTGGTTCCTCCCACTGTAAATGCTGCCGTAAAATGTGTCTGTGGCTGTTGTAAATGTGTTTATGACAGCAGTGGGTGCATTTACACATGCATGGGCACATTTTCCTGCTGTCACAAATGCACCCACTTCTGCTTCCAGTAGCGGCAAGGATGGTGGCGGGCCACATGAAATGGTGCCATGGGCCCGATCTGCCCTGTAGGCCATAGCTTGGCCACCCCTGATTTATACCGTATGACTCTAGCATATTTTGCTGTGGAGTAGCACTGGGACAAGGTTGTTCTTATTGTTCATAGGTGGCAACTTTCTGTTTTGTGTTAGACAAAAAAAAATTGCAGGTCAGGATTTGATCCAGAATCATGTTCAAATACTTTGAATAGTACAACATTACAAAATGTTGACTTCCCAGCTATCTGGGAACTTCCTCACTGGACTCAAAAGTTTTCCCCTGGATTGCCAAGGTGAGATAATTAGCACAGATGAAACATGTGGTATGGGTCCTTTATAAGTATTTATAAGGTGATGATATTGAGCAAAGGTAGTCTAAACACATTTATTTTCAAATAACTTAGAATTCTTCATAAATGGTCATTCTTAAAGGAGATTTAGATCATTTGAGGATATGTAAGTCCAGGAGTGGGAATTTGCTTGTGTTATGACTATTGTCTCCCTTCCTATCTTCTCTAATTCATGTTTAATTACCATAAGCAAACAATATGAACAATAGAAATTACAAAAACAATCTGTTGAGTATTATAACAGTGATCATAATAGTGTTGATTTCAGTTTGAAATAAAACATGTTCATTTTTAGCAGTACTGATTGACCAATAATATTCAGTACCACATATAACTTCAGTTAATTTACCAACGTCTATCAAATTAAGATATTTTAATTGGCATCCCCAAAATTAAAGAGAATCAGTTATCATCACAATATTGTGTCCAAGGCTAGTCTATCTTTCACTAATGACAAAGAATCCCAGAAATAGATTCCCTTGACAGAGGGAAATGAGACACTTCCAGGCTGCAGTGCTATGACATACCAAAAAAATCATGGTATCATGTTCTTCCTTGATGTGATCAATGGATATTTTGTAACTCCTATCCTTCATCTCATAAACCTCTAACAAATGTGCTGTAAGTTGGATGCATGTAACACATTTTACCTCCTCCAGCCTAGCCATCTCACTTTATTTTCAGATGTTCTTCTCACATTCAGTGAATGTGTAAAGATGGTCAATATGTAACAACATGATAAACAGTGCAGCACTCAATCTATATGTGCTGTTTCCTGTAAGCTTTGAAAACTGACTCACACATACAACAGTGTACGTCTCTCCCTTCAGTCAGTAAACCTGTTTCCTGAAAATTCCTAAATGTGTTGTTGACCATCTGCACATGCCATGTGTGTAAACATGGGGAAAGTTTGTCAATTAATTTTTAAAAAAATCAAAGGACAGAATATTGTGGTATCTCACAGCTAACTGATTTGTTTCAGCTTAAACTTTCATGAAACCAGTCCTAGTGGATTCTGAACACAAATCAGTTAGTTTTGAAAGTCCCCAAGGCATTTTGACCTGTGTTCCGCCTTCCTTTTATTCTTGTGAACATGCTGAGGCTGAATAACACAACAGCTTATTTGGCGACTGGCACGTATGTGTAATTACACAAACTACTGACTAACAATTATAAGGCAACAAAATATTTTCCCCTCCAAATATGTAGCTCTTTAATGTTGCTAGATTTACACAGTCACCTTGCAAATGGAGCCTATGTTCATGTCCACATAAACACTCGCCCAAACTGATCTGAAACTTGCAGATTTGAAAAACCTTCGAGCAGGCTAATTAGCTTTGATTCTTATGGCAGACTCATGGTAACATCTTTTCCTGACATTGAAATGCCACTCTGAGCCTTACTTCACCTAAAAACATGAGGTAGTTAAAAAAAATTTGATGACTTCAAGAACAAAAATGCTGGTATGTGTTTGGAATCTTCTTTAAGAAACAATATCCCCAATCTGTGCTCTTTATACAATCATCAAACATACTAAGAACTGCTGACAAGAGGTTCACAGTAGAGATTTAGAAAGCCCACTCAATGTACTGGGAGAAAACATTATCTAGACAGAAAATTGTGTTCCTGACGGGGAGATAAATTATTTTCATATAACCTAGCCAACATGGTTAAAATTTAGTGATGCTGAAAGCTGTAATCCAGCAACATCTGGACCAAAGGAGCATGTTCCCAAAAGGCCTTATATAACCACAAGGGGAAATAGGTGAATTTTTTTTTAGAGAGGAGGAGAATTTAGGTTATTTGAGGATCAATATGATTGGAAGGTGTAAATGTATAAACCAGAATTTACCAACCTTTGGTTTTTGGACTTCAATTCCCAGAAGCCTAAATCAATTCCCCAAAGCACTGATCAATCAATGTACTGACTTAGGCTTCTGGGAATTGAAGTCTCCCTGCAGGGCATGTGCCCCACATTGAGAACCACTGGTATAGACAATAATAAGGGAGAAATACAAGAAGAAAAGAATGAGGAGGCTTGAGCACAGGCTACTTGAATGTTCAGTGCAGCTTCATGAACCAATCTATTTTCCAGCACCATCCTATGGTGCATGGAGAGAATCCTTCTGTTTGGAAAAATCATATGTTTTGGCTGGGATAAGACTTCAATTCTGCTTAAAGATAACATGTTGCTGAGACAGCATGCCAGGTGCATTTGATTCTTTCCTGTAGACAGATGGCTTGACATCCTTGGTTGCATTGTAAGCTGTCAACATAGGCATGAGTGATCTTGTGTGGCACAAAAGACAGCTCTTGAGTATACATACAGCAGGACCTTTGAATGAATGCATGAAGGAATGATTTATCACCAACCTTTTTAATGTTCATAACTTTACCTACACAAAGTGTTCCATTAATTAATTCCATGTCTAGTTTGGCCATAAATTCTATTAATTAATGAACATCATCTGAGGTGAATGATGAATTAATTCGACTAATGAAATCAAACCTGAGGATAAAAAATGTTGCATTTTATTTACTGTAAAGGTATTCAAGCTCTGCTTTGGATCTAATTACTAGTATGGCCAGAGAGACATACTTTTACATATGTATCTTAGCTCAAATGTGATACAGAGAACTGAGCAGCGTGATTTCCTATTCGTAAGGAAACACTCAGTTTGCACCTGTGAAGGAAATGACACCAGTTTTGTCCCTAAATTATCAAGCTTGCCCTCACTTGCCCTTGTATTTTCCCCTGTAAAATTTAGATCCCAATAGTATTCTCTCTCTTTTAAAAAAAACCTGTTAGATTATCATCAGAAAAAAAGTTGCAAAAACAGAAATCAGCCATCTTATAGGAATATCACCAGAGATCCAAAGTACAGAGTAATGTGTTATTTTTTTTAAAAAAATGTATACGCACCAGCAATGAACATACTGCTTTCCCTGATTCCTCTCCCCTCACTTTATTCTAAAAATAACCCTGTAAGGCACATTTGACTAAAAAATACTGACTGACCCAAAGATACCAAGTAAGCTTTGTGACTAAGTAGGGATATGAACCTTTACAGTACACTGCCTCACACACTGGTTACTATTTTAAAAGTTCAGAAGATTTCCTCTAATCTAATTTAAGACATTTAATCATATTTTTATAACATGACAAGGAAGAAGAGAAACAAATTAGTGAGGACTTCGTTCATGGTCAAGTAAGAGACAGATGGATCCAGAGTATGAAGTTTTTAGCACCATCTTTGAATTTGTTGAAGAAATAATCTGTTATGTAGAGCTAAGTCATACAGTAAAGATAATATACTGTAAATGTAAGGATGAAGGCAACAGAAAAAGAACAGTTCTTACCACTCGTGGACAACAAACAAAACAATAACCCTGTTTTGTAATATGAGGGCTCGTTGTTAATCCATTCATATACATATAGAGTTGCCATAATTCTCTCCCACAAAACCAAGACAGAAGTATACTTGGCAAAAATGGGTGGGTTATCTACAAAATTGCCTTTTTAAAAACAAATATAATGTAATGACAGCTATAAAACACTTTCACATTAAATATATCAATATATAAATGAATTTATTTACAACAGTTAATTATTACTATAAGATTATCTGTTGTACTTCTGAGAACTCGCAGTCAACTTTTAACATCCTCAGTTCCAGGAAACATACTGGTCACACTTATCAGGCGGTGGTGTGAGGCGAGGATTGTAAGATTTGTCTCCAAGTATACTCCAACTCTATGAGGGAGGAAATCACTCATCTGATGGCGAGATTCAGTGGTGGGCAGCAACAGGTTCGCAACCACCACCACCACCATCAGGAGAAGAGGAGCAAAATTGGGTGGCCTCTGAGCAGGGGAGTGGCAAAATTGGGTGGCCTTCTGACAGGGGGGTAGCGAAATTGGGTGGCCATGCCCAACACCCTGCCCTATCAGGTTTTGTCCCTGCAAGCGGTTCAAGGTCTCCCTTGCTCAAAAGTCAGTCATATCCAACTCTAGGGTGCAGTGCTCATCTCCATTTACAGCCAAAGAACCAGTGCTGCCTGTGTTTGCAAATGTATACATGGCCATATGGCAGGCATGACTAGATCACCCATGACGTAGGCTCCACCCATGTCATAGGCTCCGCCCACAACATAGGCTTCTCTCCATGGTGTGGTAGTGAATTTTTTTGCTGCCCACCACTGGCGAGAGTTCAAATTTGTTTCAATGGTGTGTTATAATACACAATCACTAAGTTTTAAAAATTTGGGACTTTAACATGATTTTTATTGAACTGGCCAGGACAATTTTTCCAGCCTTGAATCTGGGACAATCCCGGTTTTCTGGGACGTACGGCAACCCTATATACATATTGAGGTTTTGTAGCCTATAAAACATGCAAAATATCAATTCATAGCTTTAACACACACGTAGGCTTTAGTCCCATATAAAAACCCATAAGTTATTCACAAAAGATTGAATGAAATAATGTTTCCGAAATATAAACTTTTCTCCATTTCCTCCTTACAAACTATTAGTTCAACTGATCTTATAAAAACCCATTTTTTCTTTTTCTTTACGTTTTATGTCTAAAAAGTGCAAAACTTTAGAAGCAATTAAATTAATTGGTAAGACAACATCCTTTCAATTTGGGCTTCATTTTCTGCCAGGAAATATACTCTTTGGAATTCATTCCTTTTAAAATCATGACACAATAATGGTCATTAATAGACATAGTATGAACAATCTGACCAGCATACTACCACAAAATGCAGAGTTGGAAAGGCACAAACATATTGACTTCCTGTTGACTCCCCATTGCAAGCCCATTGTCACCTCATCCCAAGAAACAGGCAGGACACCGGTGTGGAAATAACTAGGGCCACTTTTATTAACAAAGATAACAATAAACCACAGGGCATCAAAGTACAGAGAAGCCCATCTGCATGGAACACCTGAAATAAGCCCTCATCTGGGAGGTGATACACTCCTAAGGCCACACCCTCCCTGCCAACCCCTCCCAGCAAATCAGGTCCTATAGAATCCATACCCCAAACCACCCTGGCATTCTCCATACTTTCTACCTAACAAAACAGGATATAAAAGTGACCAAGCCGCCTTAAAATACCCAGCCCCTACTCTTTGTTATAGAGCAGGCAAAAAACGCTTCGAAATAGGCCAATTCATCAAAGCCAAAAAATTCCAGCATGGCCCAATATATTGCGACCCATTGTGACTTTCAGGGAGGGAGGGAGGGATATTGAAAACCACGATGCCAGAGAGTCAAAACTGAAACTGCTGCTGCTTGAAAACCCACCAAACTCCGTCTATCCTTCTCTAAGCCAGTCCCCATCTGCCACACTAGTGGTGTGATCATGTAACCTGGAGGTGTGCCAAAGGCCTCTCACTCTGTGCAGGCGCACTTGCAAAAGGAGCCCTTGTCACACCATCCTAAGAAACAAGCAGTAAACAGGTGTGGAAATAACTAGGGCCACCTTTATTAACAAAGAATAATAAACCACAGGGCATCAAAGTCAGTACATTGGCTGATCAGTGCTTTGGGGAAACAAGTAATTTTACAAGGGAATGAAGTCACTGAAATTAAACACCTACAATTTAGAGGCATTGGATGAAGTGAAAGAAATATTGTCCATCAAATCTTTCTGCCCACTCAGTCTTTTCTCCTCCTTCCAAAGGCTGTGATAGTGACAACTCAGTAATTTGACTCATAATTTAACTGTTGTAAATTATATATGAGTTTTACAAGATATCAACATAACCTTGGTTGACCAGACATACTACTAACCCTGTGAAAGAGATTCAAGCCTCTGTTAAAAGATGTGAGTCTCAAGCTCTGTTCAGAGATTTCAACCCACTGAGGAAAAAAATATGTCTCAAGGTGGGAGAGTGTGCTAGCCCTTCCCCATCTTAATTGCTGGTGGTTCTCCACACATAAGAGTGTGAATTTCTGAGCAGAATAGAAGTTCCATTGTCCCATGGACATTCTCCAGTGTTTCTAATCAGATAACAAGCATCCATAGATAATAGGGCTTCTCCTCTTCAGAAAGTCACTCACCATATGTGGTTACTGACCAGAAATTAAAGTGGAAGGTTGGGTTATCACTGTATACCTCATTGCTTGTTTATCACAGGGAATCAGAAAGCCAAAAACAAGTCTCCAGGAGAAGAATGTTTAACCTTTGCAGACCAGATAGTCTCTACATTCATTTGAAGTGAATGCTGAAAGACACCATAACCCACTTTTAGAACACATTGCTTTTGGTGCAGAGAGTCCCTGGTCCAATATCTGGTATCTCCAGATAGAGACTCTGTTAGCCAAAGCTGGGAAAAGTCTGAACTGGAGAACCTGGGATGCTATTATCTTTCAAAACACTTGGCTTGGTGGAGAAATAATCTTCCCAGATATAAGACACAATCCTCTTTTGGTATAGTTATATTTAAACAGTTCTGTTCACACAGTATATTGTTGGACAGAGGAGGGAGGTACTGTTTTGTAACATCACAGGCTGTCAGATCTTGTGTTTATTTATCCTGCACATTGACCTCTATGTTTGGGTGTGGATCTGTTTATAGTTAAATTGTCACCATCCACACACAAGAAAGAAATATTGAATTCTGGCTGAGCCATCTGGAAGTCATTTAATAGACTTCAAAGTGAAATAGGATGATCAAAGAATAATCAAATAAAAACGGACTATTTGGATGTAGGACACATTTTTTTGTGAATGTGGAGAAATTCAATCAATGCAGCATTTATGTGCATGCAATTTATGCCCCACAATGTGTACAAAAGATCTAATCAATGGCTGAGATTACACCATTGAAGTAGTCCACTTGAACAAAAAAAAATAGTCTTAAATTGCAGGGACAAGGAAGTGACCTTGGAACTAGCTCTCTACTGAAAGCAGAGAAAATAGAAAATTGGATGCAGATAATAATAATTTCATGTCATAAATTATTCTGGGCTGAAAGGATTTTTGCGGGAGAAACTCCACTCAGATAATGCCCACATGAGGCTCCTTTCATCTCCCCAAGAGTCGGGACAGAGACGGGCACGCAATCCATCATGCAGTACCAGGGTTTCGAACTGCCGACTTGCTGGCCTTCCAGCTATTTGAGCCACTACAAATAGAGGAGGTCTAAGGAAAAGCATGTTGCCTACTCTATGGAGGTCTAAATATGAGTATTCCAATCCACGCTACAACTTCTTGTTTGCTAGCTTGCTTACTTACTCTTCCTCCAAGGCGTTCATTCTGCTCTTTTACCGCCACAACAACCCTATCTACTATCAGGATGAGAAACACTGATTCACCAAATCATCTATTGTATGGATGTATATCTTGATTTTTTGTTGTTGTTTATGTTATTGTGGATTAAATCAGTATTAAATCGGTAAGAGGAGAGGAAAAAATTACAGCAGTTGCCTATTTCTTCTTTTTTCCAGAAATAAGAAAATGATTGTATTCATTATATCTTTAGTCCATGGCTACCCACTGATCATGGTAGTTCAGTGTCAATCTAAAATTGGGTTTTCTCCATGGAGCCTAATAGCTACATGACTCTGAATAGGATTATTATATTTTTATGGATAAGAGTCATGAAATCATAAAATTATAGATCTGTAAAGAGCCCCAAGTGTCATGTAATACAAGTTGTACCAGTGTTGGAACACCACAGTAATTTTACATAAGTGAAATTATGTTACTGCTTAATGTATGCTTTAGCCAGAAGATAGCTCATAAATTTAATGAAAACTAAAATTAAAATGGTAATTTGGAGAGAGAAAGAGGGAAGCAGATGGAGACACCCAAAGGCTCTTGCAAGTATGGAAAGTACTTTTAAGATTAATAAAGAAAATGACACAGGTCCTAAAACATCTTCCAGGCTGTCTTACAAACATAAGTGGCAGTTCCACAGTTTAGATGGCACCACAGTCCTGCTATGATTCTCTATTTAAAAGGCTAATCTGTAAATCTGCTAAAGGATTTTCTAAATAATCTGCTAAAGGACTTTGAGGTGGATCTGATATGGGAGCCACACTAGGAAAGTAGCAATAGAGAAGGAAAACAGCACCATTTTACATCAAGAGAGGGAAGGGATTGAAAAACTAGTTTCAGATGAAACAAGATAACAAGAATGTGTCAAGTGGAAAAATGTTGTAGTGCTTTGATGTTGGAACTTCATTCTAGTCTTCCATCTCACAACAAAAGATTTGTTAGAATTCCACATCTCCTGAACATGCTCAATTTCCCATTGTTTTGCCTACTGTCATGATTCCTCCTCCAAAGTTACCTTTCCATTTCTGCAACATGAAACATTCTCCTAATACCGCCTCTACCTTTGTGCATGCATGGTGTTCTGGGATGCATAAAGTAACAATACTCACAGCAAAAATATAGGAAACAGAGAACTTGGAAATACTGTTTCATGAGCACTATATGCAACCCTTAAGAACATCTGCCCATCCCACTAGAGCAGATCGGAGAGGCTCTCTAGTTGTTCCATTGGCCAGAGAGGTGCGGCTCTCTGGCACAAGACGGTGGGTGTTCTCGGTGTCCACCCCGGCCCTATGGAACCTCCTGCAAATGGAGTTATGTCTCCAGACGGAGTTTAGGAAAAATTTAAAAACATGGCTGGCAGGTCAGATTTGGGGTGTGGGAGGGACTATGACCCCAGCCCTCTGGTTGATTTAAGCCCTGCTTGCCCTCAATTAGTTTTTAGATTTTGATTTTAAATTTTTAAATTGAGGGTTTTTTAGGAATGTTTTAAAGAGTGTTTTATTGTGGGTTTTTTTAATGAATTGTGAGCCACCCTGGGTCACCTCGGTGAGGAGGGTGGTTGATAAGTATGACTAATAAATAAGCCCCATAAAAATATAGCCAGAAATTGCAGAAGAGAGAGAGAGAAGGCATTCCCAGAGTACTCTGAACTATTATAAGGCTATCTCTTCATCCATGGGGCTTGAAAGCAGTAAATGTATTGATCTAAGAATCATGTACCAGCAGTGAAAGTATGGTCCTCCATTTAACTTAAACTGGTTTTATTGAATATGGATCTCTCCACTGCTTGACAGATCGGTGTCAACAGAAACAAAGCAAAACAATCACACTTATATACCACCCCATAGCACTTAGTGCACTGTCTGGATGGTTCACAAGTTAATTAGCATTTTTGCCCCCAACATGCTAGGTACTCATTTTGCCAACCTCAGAAGGATGGAAGGCTGAGTCTACCTTGAGCCCTGGTCAGAATTGAACTCACAACCTTCTGGTTTCAGGACAGCAGTTTAACCACTACACCACCAGGGCCACTCAAAAGAGCTGTGATCATGTGAATGACTCGCCACTGCCAAAGAAACTACACAGAGAAATATTAAGTGCCCCCAGTGCACTTGGTCTGTTTGTGAAGTGTTAGGCTCTTGGATATGGGGCTGAGGAAAAGCCTTAACACCCAGCATCCTGGCTTTGATGGATTTCACTTTCATACAAATTGTCCTGAAGATTACATTCATCTAGTACTTAACAGAAATGCCAAGACACAGGTCCTGCCAGACAAAAGAAGAGCTGAGTCATATAATCCTGGAAGAAAAAGTAATTAAGAACTCAACACCAGTCTAGGCTGAGTTTATTCTTAATGCCCACTCAAAGACTGTGCTTTTGCCAGCACCACTTTACAGAACTGGGTGTTTTCTCAAAAAACATGGCCATGTGCCTGACCAGTGGTGGGATTCACATTTATTTACTACCTACTCTGTGGGAGTGGTATGGTGAGCATGATCAGGGGGAAAGCCCTACATTGCACCTGAATTAGGACTACAGTGGTACCTCGCTTAAAGAACATGATGCATTCTGAGCAATTGCTCTTTAAGCAAGTTTTTTTCATTAAACAAACACCATTGTAAGTGATCAATTGTGACTTCTGGTGGAGCGGATTGTGAACCTCGATTTAGTTGTTAAGTGAGTTTTTGTTTGGTTTTAGTTGTTAAGTGAAGCGAACATTCAGATAAAATTCTGCTCTTTAAGTGAGTTACTCTTTAAATGTGGCACTCTTTATGTGAGGTTTTACTGTACTGTACTTTATTTCAAAACTTGGATGGGCAGGGCCAACCAGAATTTCTGCTACCGGTTTTGGCAAACTGGTGCAAACCTACCAAAACCCACCACTGCTCCCTACCCATGGAACACTGCAAACAAAACAAGATATGGTACCATTTGGTCCTTTTTCATTTTCTAGATAGACATATGAAGTACAGTATGTCTTGTTTTAGAAATGCAGTGCATTTGAATTATCTTCCCACAACATCTCATCCTATCAAGAAGCTTCAAAGACATTCAAGGACAGTGCCAAGGTCTTCCAAAAGCATTTTCAAAGAGGGGTAACAGATGGTCCTAGGAAAGAAAAAATCATATCTCCATAAACATGTTAGTAGGTTGAAAGAGGGAATGGAATCCCATCAGCAATGGGGATATTCTTGAGAATTCAGAAAGGTTGTTAAACAAATTATCACAAGCTGAGAACACAGCCAAGAAACAGATGCAGTCAGTAATTGCTCATTTGAACTTTGCCTATAGGACTATTCCTACAGGAAAATATTTCCCCCCTGAAAATTAAATCGATGCTGAGCACTTGACACATTAGATGAGAACATCAAAGAAAATTACCTCTGATACTACAAATGGTGTATGCTGGCACAGCAAATGCATAACTGTATTACATTTGAACCAATTTGATTTTTCAGAAGAAACAAATGATTTAAGGCTTAAGAGGCAAGCAAAATAATAATCTGCCTAACAATATTTTCCTTAATGTTGGAGCATTTTGTCTCTATGGCAATTAACAATGCTACCTCATGGAGCACTCGCAAGGCAGTTCACAAAATAATTAAGATTTTGCTCCTAACATGCTGAGTACTCATTTTACTGACCTCGGAAGGATGGGAGGCTGAGTTAACTTTCAGCCCATCAAAACTAAACTCAGGTCGGGGGGCGGAGCTAAGATGGCGTAGAGGGAGCATCGTTTCTTCCTCGCTCTGACAAATTAATGGGGTAACAATGGGACCGAAACTAAAAACTTCATTAAAGATCACCTGGAGATCCGCTGTTTGTTGAAGGGAGGCTGTGGAGCCGCTGAGGAGTTTCGAGAAGGCTGGAATTGAACGGGGCACGGACATTGGAGATCGGAGCTCTGGGCGGGGGGGGGGGAGATCAGAAGATCTGACCTCCACCTCTACCCGTGGAGCTTGATTTTAAAGTTTTTCTTTGTGCCGGAGTTCGTCTCTTCTGTTGTGGGGAGCCAGCAGGTGGCAACGTTTTGCGGCTTTGTGGACCCGATTGTGGAAACGGACGAGCAAACGGAGATCGGTGAGCTGGGACGTGGGACGGAGGAAAAGGTGGAAAACGAGGATGGGGAAGTGCATGTGAAGGAGGCTGGTCGGAGATCGGGCACTGGAAGCGGAGCACAGCGGAGTGAAATTGACAGAGTGGAAAGCGACCGAAACTGGAGGAGGCTGGAGGTTTGATTTTTCTTTTCGTTTTAATGGGAAGATTCTGACTTTGGACTACTGTTTTTGGATTACTGAATGACTGCTGGTCGCCTATATAACTTGTTGTTTTGCTGGCTTGTAATGGCGGATGAAAGAGATTTCTAAGGGGCGGAAACGAAGCGCTTCTTCTTGTCTGCCGATTTGCGCACAAAGAAATACAGAGGAAAGGTGCCCTTTGAATGCGATCAGCAGGAACAAGGCTGGAACAAGGACGCTGGGGTGTTTGTTGGGAAGGGAGGGAGACGATATGGAGGAGGTTGTTAAACCGAAAGGTCGGAAAGGCAGAAAGGGTAAAGAACAAGAAGAGGAAGAGAGGCCTCCATCACCCCCCCAAACGACACCAGCGAGCTCCACAGCAATG
Source organism: Furcifer pardalis (assembly GCA_030440675.1). Taxonomy (NCBI): domain Eukaryota; kingdom Metazoa; phylum Chordata; class Lepidosauria; order Squamata; family Chamaeleonidae; genus Furcifer; species Furcifer pardalis. The sequence continues at coordinate 261,175,742 of CP126890.1, forward strand.
GAGCAGGGGGGCTCCCTCGACCTCGACCTGGCCCAAAGAATGGACAACATGACGACAATTCTTCAACAATTGGCCAAAAATATGACTGATACCCAAGTAACAATACAAAAGTTGGATGCAAACCAAACTAAATTGAACAAAACTGTAGAGGCTAATAGTGAGGAAATGAAAAAAGATAGGGAACTTGCCAGGTTACAATATGAAAACCTGGCTAAGGCCCTTACAGATGTGAAGAAAGATGTGGTAGTGAACACACAAAGGATTGATGAGATTACAAAGTCAATGCAAAAAGAAGTTAAACAAGCCATTATAACAGTAAATGAGCTTTACATTCAAGAGCATGTATTGGAAAACAAGATGGTGGTGCAAGAGAAAAGAATGATGTTGATGGAGGAGGGGTGGAGAAAATTTAATATAGTGATACGTCATTTGCCTCAAAGGATGCCAGACAAGCTGAAAGAGAGGGTTCTGGAATGGTTGAACTCACTCAAAATGGGTAAAGATTTCGGACAAGACGATATTGGTGCAGTGTATAGGGTGGGTGGAAGGAGGGATAAGAAGACACCAAGGAATGTTTTAGTTAAATTTGCAAATTGGGCTGACAAATTGAAAGTAATGTCTTTTATCAGGCAAGCTGGGTCTGGCGTCCTAAACATAGAAGGGATTGATGTGGAGGTCTACAACGACATCGCGCCCGAGGAGAGAAAGTGGAAGTACACAATGAAACCTGTCACAAAATTGTTGATTGCAAAGGGTGTTAAGTATGGTTGGCGTTTTCCACAACAGCTGAGATTTTTTTATGATAAAAAATGGCATGTTCTTGATGTGAACACTGATGCATTGTTGTATTTAACACAAATTGGTTTGATTAAGGAAGCGGACATGGATTGGATTGTATTGCGAACAGAATTGTATAAGGCGGGTGTGATGGGACCATTATTGGGCCGGGAGGAGGAGGGAGCAGTGGGAGGTGCGGACATTCCAGGGACAAGCGCGTAACAGGTGGGATTAATATATTCATAATCTTAAAAACAAATTTAATTAGTGTCAGAGGAAGGGAGTCTATGGAGGAATTATATGCCATCTTTCTCCGGTCCCCCCCTCCCCTCTTTGGAGAACAAAGGTGGCATCAAAAAGAAAGATGTGGGGAGGGTTGAAGAAGGGGAAAGAATAGGTAAGTCTTTTTTTCTTTTCTATTATTATTGTTTTGTACTTAATGCATTTAGTATTTCTGTTCTATTATATAAGTTCTTTAATACTGGGAAAGTATGGGGATTATTAGGGAGCACGTCCGGGGAAAGAAACGAACAATGGGAAGCGGATTTAGATATAGATGGTTAAGTCACTGAAGTTGATATCGTGGAATGTGAAGGGAACAGGGAACCCCTTGAAGAGAAAGCGTTTGCAAATTGCGCTCAATAAAGCCAGGGCTGATGTTATTTTTTTGCAAGAGACCCATCAAAAATCAGCGGACGCAAATAATTTGGCGGTGAGGGGAATGGAAATATATGAAAAGGCATATGGGACATCTAAAGCCAGGGGAGTTGCAACTCTGACCTCGGAAAAATTGGGGTTTACTGTGATCAAAACTATAGCTGACCCAGAAGGTAGATATCTAATAATTAAAGGAAAAATTGAGGAAGAAGAGATAACGTTGGCTAACATCTATGCTCCAAATGATAAACAGCAAGAATTTCTAGACAAAGTAGGGAAAATTTTGAATAAGGAAGGGACTAAACACATGGTCTTAGGTGGAAACTTTAATATGTTATGTTCAGATTCCGATAGTACAAGTGTAAAAAAGAGAGGTAAAAGATACATATTAGAGGAGTGGAGGAAGTACATGGGGATAAAGGATGTTTGGAGAGAGCTTAAAGCTCAGGAAAGAGAATATACGTATTATTCACATGTCCATGATATGTATTCAAGAATAGATTATATTTTTGTAACAGAAGAGTTAGTTAAAACAATTGAGGATATAAAAATTGGGACATTTAGGGAATCTGACCATGCAAAGATAACACTGGATATAAATCTTAAAGAGATTGAAAGAGGAGGGTACATTTGGAGATATGATGCTAAGCTATATAGAGAGGAATTAACGAGAAAGCAAATTATGGAACAATGGGAGGAAAGCTGGAAACTAAATGAAAACAATGAGGTCGCCCGGGGAGGAGTTTGGGATACAATGAAGGCAATCTTTAGAGGGGAATCGATAAAATTAAATAGGATTAGAAATAGGCAAATCAGAAATAGGAACCAGGAATTGGAAGAACAGTTAAAACATCTTCATCTTGAATATGCTAAGAAGAAAGATCAGAAATTATTCCAGGAGATAAAAAAAATTAAGAAAGAGTTGGATGGGAAAGATATTGAAAAAGTAAAGAAAGATTTGATCTTTCTCAAAAGGGAGTATTTCGAATACGGTAATAAAAATTCTAAGCTATTGGCAAAAGCAGCAAGGGATAAAAAAAATAAAGGACAGGTAGGTGTATTGCTAGACAAAAATGGGGAAAGATGCAATAAAAGGAAAGAAAAAGCATTATTAATTGAAAGTTTTTATAGAAACTTGTATTCAAAAAAGGAAGTAAACTTGAGTAAAATGCGAGAATATTTTGGACACCAACAAATTAAAAAGATTACAGAGGAACATAGGAACAAATTGGAGGAAGAAATATCTATTAAGGAAATTGAAGATGTAATAAAAAAATTGAAAAAGGAGAAAACACTTGGGGAGGATGGATTACCAGCAGAGTTTTATAAAGATTTTACGCCTTGGATTGCCCCGAGGCTGCATGAATTATATAACGGGATTTTAGAGGGAGATGCAACTCCAGATTCCTGGAATAGATCGATAATTGTCTTGATTCCCAAGCCAGGCAAAAATTTAGAAAAAATTGAATCCTATAGACCAATTTCCCTGATCAATCAAGATGCAAAAATTTTTACAACGATTTTAGTAAATAGACTAAATGGATTCATAGCCAATTATATCAAGGAGGATCAAGCTGGATTTGTTAAAAATAGATATATGGCGGATCTCATAAGAAGAGTAGTGGACATATTGGACATAGCTGGAAAAAAAAGGAAAAGATGGGATTTCTAGCATTAGACATCTTTAAAGCTTTTGACTCTTTACAATGGGCAACGATTCACGAGTTGATTAGATTATATGGATTTGGAGAAAAATTTCAAGGCGTTATTGGAAAGTTATACAAACAAGGTTCGGCAAGAGTCAAATTTAATGAAAGTTATACAAATAACATAAGGCTAGAGGCGGGTACGAGGCAGGGCTGTCCATTGTCGCCATCGTTGTTTATATTAGCTATGGAACTCTTGGCAAATACAATTCGTCAGGATGAAGAGATAGTAGGGATTGAAGGAACTAAAGTAAGTCTCTATGCAGATGACACATTGATAACGATGAAACATCCAACAAAAGTTATAGCTAAGATAACCAGACATTTGAAAGACTTTGAGGAAGTATCGGGATTGAAAGTCAACTGGGATAAAACAGAAATGATTTTAATCAATGGAAACAAAGAAGACGAAGAATTAATAAAAAGGATTTATAATGTGCAGATTACGCAGAAAATGAGATATTTGGGAGTAATGCTATCACATAAAATTGGGGAACTTAAAGAGTTGAACTATGACAGACAAAAGAAGGAAATGGAGAAAAAAATAGCACAGTACAGTAAATTAAATCTGTCATGGTTCGGTAGAATAGCTATATGCAAAATGATGTTGCTTCCTAAATTGAACTTTTTGTTTGATGTTTTGCCGTTAAGACATACTGATAAGGAGTTGAAAGCGTACCAAAATATGATTAATAGGTACTGTCATGGGAACAGAGGAGTTAGACTAATAAAGTCATTGTGGTACGCAACACAAAAAGAGGGAGGACTGGGGATTCCGAATGTTACTAAATATTATAGAGCCTTTCAAATAAGGAATGTTATAAAAATTTTAATTAGAGAAGAAACAGTCTGGGAAAAAATTGAAAGGAAAGGTTTTACGAAGCTGGGTAAGGCACAGTTTCTATGGGATGGAAAGGAAAAAGGAAAAAAGCAGGCCCAGGTCCTGATGTTAAAGTCTACAGTAGAGACATGGAATAGAGTGAGGAAAGAACTTACTTTAGGGATATCACTAATCTTAGAGGTGGAAGATTTTCAGGATTTTCCAATTAAAATAGATAAAAAGATCAGGGACATATTGGTTGAAAATAAAGTAAAACTATTAAAAGATTGGGTCAATACTTGCAGAGACCAGGAGAAAAGGCGTGAGCTGTATTTGCAATTACAGTTGGATTGGTTTAAGATTCTTCAGATTAATAACTGGAATAAGAAATTTCTGCGGGAAAATGGATTAAATAGAGAGTGCACGGAGTTCGAGACACTTTTGGCTAAAGTTAGAAACGGAGAAATGGGAATTAAAGGATTGGTCAGTAAAATTTATAAAATTTTAAATAAAAGCCAAAATATACAAGAGGTGTTAAGACAAAGTTGGGAACAGGAACTAGATACAAGGATAACAACAATAAAATGGCAGAAGATGTGGCAAAGAAGGATAATGAGAACTATGTCGGTCAGAATTAAAGAGCACAATTACAAAATAGTATGGAGATGGTACAGGACCCCAGTCGGTCTGCACAGAATGTATAGTAATTTGAGCGATATATGTTGGAGGTGTAAAAAAACGAAGGGAACATATGAGCATATGTGGTGTAGCTGTGAGGTATTAAGAGACTTCTGGGAAAGATTAGAAAAAGAAATAGAGAACATACTAAATGTGCGGATCGGACTGGGGCCAGATACAATCTTGTTAACAGATATAGAAGACTATGACATGAACAAAGATAATAAAGAGTTACTGGCCATAATGTTGACCGTTGCAAGACTAGGTATAGCCAAAAAGTGGAAGTGCTATGAACAAATAAACATTCAAGATTGGTATACACAAATGTGGGATTTGGTGTTAAATGAAAAACTTACTTGGGAGATAAATTGCAGGAAAGGGAAAATGTATAACAATAATTTCTGGAGGATCTGGGAACCTTTTATAAGTTATACTTTGGAGGAAAAAAAGGGCATACCCCCTGCACAAGATTATAATGACTTCTGGAAATTGTAAAGGTATAGAATTCCCCGGACAATGTATATAGCACAAGGGTGATATTAATGATGTAAAAGAAAAGATTGTGTAGAAGATTATGTTTAAAAAAATGTGGTGAATATAACATCGCTGTGGATAAAAATATGTTACATGATCTTCACAATTTCATATATTTTTGTAATTCTTCTATTTTATATTTTTGTATTCTTGTATTTCTCTTTTAATACCTAATAAAAATTTTTAAAAAGAAAAAAAAACTAAACTCAGGTCATGAGCAGAGTTTTGACTGCAGTACTGTAGCGTAACCACTGCACCACAGGTGCAGTGGTTAAGCTAGAGAAAATGCCAAGAAACTACCAACATTTAGAAAAGAAGAAAGTAAAGTAAATCACCTATCCACATTTCAAACAAATTCACACACAATTTTTCATAATGACCCCACAATGTAATACTATTCATAAATTGTCAGGGCAGTTATTTTAATGTTCTCAATTCCCCTTACAAGTTTGAAATGCTACTCCCTGCCATTTTTCCTAATGTTAAAAAGATCAAAGCAGTGTACAATTCTAAAATTTAAAACACACACACACACTGTAGCACTTGAATGTACCATGCTATTAAAACACAGCACAACAGATTTCATTTATTTATTTATTTATTTTATTAAATTTGTATTAAATTTTTAAATAAAAATACAAATATATCTTTACAAAAAGTAACCACATGGTTTGTCTTCTTCATACAAAAAATATAAAATAAAATATTCAATATAACATAAATTCCCCTACAATACATAAACTAATAACATATTAGGACTAAACAATAAACAAAAAGAAAAAAGAAAATTAACAATAAAGCCACGACAATCACAGATTTCATTTAGAAGTTCAAGGTTAAAAGCCTGAGAAGATGGGTGGTATCTTCTAGATTGAGGGTCTGTGAGCCACGTGCAGCCCCCCACACTCTTTCTGTGCAGCCTTTCAACCTGCTTGTTTACTGGATCACCTTCAATGCATTCCCTCAGGCCCACACTGTTCTTCCTGTCCCTTTCTTTCTGGAAAAAACAACCACATACCACAATAGCAACATTGTTTTTTCTGGTCTTTTTCTGTCAGCCCCTCTTGATTTTATCCTCTAGATTTTGGCCAATCTGGGTGCTTTGCTAGCCAGCAGAACCGAGGTACTCATACTTTCTTCATTGGCCTCTGAATGTTTGCTTTTTCTCTAAATTGATAGGTTAACAATGTTGCTGTGTTTAAGATGTTGTCCTTTTTAGGCATTGGGCACTCTAATGCAGCCTCCCTGTACCAGAAGGTTGGAGACTACTGTCCTAAATGTAGTATGTTTCTGTAGAGAAGACTTCAGAAGAAAGCCTTCCCCAAGAATAGATGAAAGTTCTTCTTTCCAAGGAGACTAGCAAACCAAGCTGATGTTAATTTCCTTTCCCCATTTGCTGTATGCCTCCTGTTGAGCATGGAGTGGGACTCCTGCAGCCGAACTATATACATCTTCAGTCTGAAACCCTATGACATAACTGCAGGCAATGTCACAAACATTTCTTGCTCTAGCATCCTGTGCACCTGCAGTCTTGCTACTAACTTTTTGACTGTGTTGTGTTCTCAGCTCTGGCTTACAATGTCCCCTTGGAGGCTCCTTTTCATTTGAAATTGGTGCTGGCCTGGCTTGACTTTTTGGACTGTTGCAAAACAATGGCTCTGACTCTCCATTTGTCTGCCTCTGGTTACCTGACCCTCTGCCTTGATTGGTCTCTGATTTACCTTGTGCCTCATCTGATCAAGATCTGCAAGTCTAGCCCACCGGAGAATAGGACAAGATCTCTGAATTTTGTTGTTTCTGGACCTCCAAAGCATATTTTGGGAGTAATCCATTACACATATCACTTGTAATTAACTCTTTCTGCAATAATAACATTCAATTGTGATCATAATGTGAAGAAGAAAAACATCAATCCTTTAGTGATGTTACTATAACTGATTTATAGTTACTTTATTTTTATAAATTGGAGTCTTAATTACTTAGCTGTAGCTTGTCTACAAATCAGTCTTTGTAAGCAGCTACACATTCCTAATTTGAGTAATTATTTATTTATCGTATGATGAATTTCAGTTTTCTACTTTATTGTTGATATATACAGTGAGCACAAATTGACAATCTCAAGTTCCTAACTAGAATTCTACGTCTAGGTTTGAAAGCTATTGAAGGACTTCATCTGTGGCACTATGTAAATCCTCCAATGTGTTCTAAACACATGTAAGAGACACTTAAATATAATGTGGTCCATCACACTGGGAAGAGGACTTCCATCCCCATATGAATAGAGGGGCTCCACATCTACCACAGCTGGTCCTCACTCTGTTCAGCATCTTCTAATGCCATCTGGGAATAATGATAAAGGGTTGAACCATACACAGCACACAGCACATTATTAGAAGAATAGTTTCCTTAGGTCTTTGAAAGACATCTGTTTGTCACAGCCTGACTTTTCCAACCTCTTTATTTTACAAATTACCTTGCTTTATTTAATAATGGTTCATCAAGAGGTACATACAATCTCCACTGTGGCTGAGTCATTATTATCTTCTAGTGACTTACTATACAATTATCTAACTTATATAACTAAACTAAATGACTAACTTAAAAACACAGACTGTGAACCAATAACTAATATTTAACTCAACATCTTAAAATTTTAACTTCAACCTGTATTTATAATTAATAACCTTAACTTCAGTGTGTTTTATTAGGACTTTCTTTTTTCACTATGGTAAACACTAAAGAATTTTATTTGACAGTCATTTTTAATACTAAAGCTAAAATTTTACCATGATTTCTTCTTGCTCTTTGAAATAATCTGTATCACTGGACGTAGCTATTAATGTGGTCTGTTTTGGAAAGCACGCATGGGGTTGACAGGCCAAAATAATTCAAAGAAAGTAACAGCAGTAGGAGCAAAAGCAACAATAATAGTAATAAACATCACAGGAGAGTACTTTTTCTATTTCTTTATTACTGTACTTTCATCTGTTTATGAATTCATCCACCAAGCCTGATCATGGCTGACAGAGCTGACTCATAATTGTTCAGAAAATCAAATATCTCTGAGGAGTAGCCAAGATAGAATTTCATGTTTAGAAGTAAGAAGAAGGACTGGGCAAATCCTGTCAGTTCTCATATGAAAGTAATCTGAACCTAACAGATTATTTTGCCAGATGCCAACTGCATGTTCGTAAACAATCTGCTAGGTCCTAATTATTCTGGACAACATGGGGTTTCTCACTAAACCATTCTTGCCAATGCCACTGCTGAGCCTAGATAAAGAATGCATTAGAATTTGGAAATATGATTAGTTTGCACTATGACTCCTCAGAACTCCCACCCAGCATAGTCATGTGCTGACTAGGTATTCAGAGAATTGTTGTCTGAATGAGTAATGTCTTCAAACTCTGTAGTTCTTGACTTCCACCCCTTTAGACTTGGGTGGAATTGCCACCAAGAAATAAGGTGGTGCTTCTAGAGAAGGTCTCTGAATGAACAGTTAGATAGGGATTTTCAACTTGCGGCCTGTGGGCCAAATGCAGCCCATGGCACTATTTCATGTGGCCCACCACCATCTCCACCATGCCAGGAAGTGCCATGTGGTGGAGGAAGGGCAAAATGGCCATTCGGCCCCTGAAGCTGTCTGAGGGAGCGTGACCTGGCCCCCGGCTTTAAAAGGTTGAGAACTCCTGTGTTAGAGAATTGCTTTCAGCCAGATTAGCACCTACTAGGATTGACAAAGGAAACTACTGAACTGGCTAGATAGGGCAATAGCACATATTTATGGATTATATTTTTTATCCTACCTTCCCTGAAGTTGAGGATATCAAGATGTCATACATGTTCCTCTTCCCTGGAACTAAGCAATTATGATGTAATGTCTAAATAAATCAATCTTCATTGTTTTATCTGAATACTAAATACTAATGGTTGGTTGGTTGGTTGGTTGGTTGGCTGGCTGGCTGGCTGGCTGGCTAGCTGGCTGGCTGGCTGGTTCATTGGTTGGTTGGTTGGTTGGTTGGTTGGTTGGTTGGTTGGTTGGTTGGAGGCAGCTCACAAGAATTAAAATGCAAGGTAAGCTGAAGGACAATAAGTATGCAATTATCATATGCAGTTATGGAATATTAATGATTGATCATGCAAACACTAAAATAATCTCAAAAGCACACTTTTAAAATCATAACAATCATAGGGACAGTCTACTTTGATGTTCAATGTTATTTCTAAAAGTTTGTTTTAAAAGAAATGCCTTTACTGATACCAGAAAGATAAGAGATAATTTAGTCTCCCCAAGGAGGGCACTCCCCACCCAGTTTGGAAGCATTCACAGAGAAGGTTCTCCCACCTTCCCACTAGATTTGCCTCTTAAGGTGAGCTGACAAAAAGGTCTCTCCTAAAGATCTTAGGAAGTGAGAGGACTCATATGGAAAGATATAAGAAACCTTGTAGTGCAGTGGATGATCTACAACTCTGCTCATAATCTGAGTTCAGTCCCAATGGCCTCAAGGTGGACTCAGCCTGGAAGAGCACTGAGAGGTCAGTCAAAAATGTTTAAGTATGTTTAGTTAGGTAAACACACAGAGACAAAAGAAAAACTAGAAGGAAGCTGCCTTTTAAAAATATTTTTAAAGGCTGTTAGAAATGTTTATTTGAAAATATTTTAAAAGAATTTTCAAGATTTCCTTAAGGCAGAAATTTCCAGAGCAGTGACTTTTCAGTGTTATGATTCTGGTAAATCCTATGCATCTCATGACCAATCAGGAAAAGAGAGGCTTTTGCCCCACTTAGAAGTCTCTGGAAAACAGTTTTAGAAGAAAGCATAACATCTGAAAGAGATGAAAGGCTATTAAATTAATAACTCCTTTGCTAAAGTTCATTGAGTCAGTAACTGCTATGCTCAATATAGTGCTAAGTTTTCTATGCAAGCAATGTAGGCTCTATTATATAAAATTGTACTTTATTCAAAATATAGCTGGATTCTTCTGTAATTGCACTATAGATTTGATGCATAATAAGGTTCAAAGTTTTGCAAGAACTCAGAGTGCCTGTAGAAAAGTTGCCTTTTATATTCATTACAGATTATCATCTCTTAAATCCTGACTATATTATATTTCTCATAATGCTATGTACTTCATAGACATAACAGTGTGTCCTGCAAAGAAATCTGGAGATTTAATTTTCTTAATCCCTATTTAATTGTGTTGTTCTATACTAAAAATAGTTATTTCTGTTTTTATTATTTTAAAACTGAAGCTGTCTTCAGAGATTTGAGAATCAAATTCCTGCATATGACATGTTTTTGATGGTTAGTTGTTATGTATGTATGTCTGTGTGCATACGTTTTACACAACTATAAACCTAATAGAAGTTATACTTCTAAAAAATGAGCTATTCTCATAGCCATTGGTTGAGCTGCTTCGATGCTATGGAACATTCACAAACATATCGATTTCTTAGGAATTAAACAATTATCAGGAAAACTTTAATTATTCAATTCCTGCATTGCAGTGTTAGCTTGTAGAATGAGTAGTTTATGCCCATGCACAATGGCAGCTATAGTTATTAAAGATTAAAAGGGGAAGATCCCAGGCATTAATGGTTGAAATCTTGTTGCCCAGCTCTGAGTACACAATGGTGATGACATACACAGAGGTGGCAAATTGCCACTTAATAAAGACTTGTTTGAGGGATTTTAGAGCATGTGCAGTATGAGTCACATACAACTCAAAATCACATTTCATTATTGTTGGTTTGCCTTTAATCAATGGTGATTAAATCATCACCATTGCCTTTGCCACTGGTTTGCCTTTGCCACTGGTGATTACATCATCATCATTGTTTGTGCAGAGTTGCACAACAGGATTTGTGAAAAGACTAGCTCAGGCACCTGTCTGCAAAAAGTGATGTGCTTTCATCTCTAATTTTAGGTTATAGTCCATATCTGTTATAAAAGAGTATGAGTATTAGGTGACTCTTCCCCAACACAAACTGCAAAGAAAAAAGCAGAGTCAAGACACAACACAAGAGCTATACAACTTTCTGTGCATTCACAACTAGCAACCACATTTTATTATAATTATTATTTCACACTGCATGGTCTATCTTGCCACCTATTATATTATTCTTCATTAATCTTTAGACTGAGTATCATATTGAATTGTTTGCTGGCGAGTAAAACCATCTATCATAGGAATAAGATTCAAAGAATATGTCACTGTATAACAATAGGCAGCATGACAAAGGGTTATGTTTTTACTGAGCCATTTTGAAGCTATTGTCTGAATGTGTGAGATAAATCTTTGAAGCAATCATATTTCCAGCATATTCTTTGAGACTCCCCCCTCCCCCAGCTCAAACTAAACTGCTGGGAATAAAATGCCATGTGAAACTCTGAAAGATCCTTTAAGGTTGATCCAATCTTCTCATCCAAAGCTCTGTATCCTCAGAAATACTTACATCAGTGAACTGCACACATGATGAGATATGTTTTTACTTTAAAACAGTGGTGCTCAAACTATGGCCCATGGACCATATCAGGCCCCCAACACCAATTCATCCAGTCCCCGACATGCCCACCAATGCCTATATGTGTCCAGAACCACTTCTGGGAGTAAAAAAAAGAACACTTCTGGGAGAGGCGCAGATGCATCTGTGTATGTGCAGAGACAACAGTTAGGACAGAATATGGAATGACGGAGTGGTTTGGAATAGGAAAAGGCGTAAGACAAGGCTGCATTTTGTCACCCTGCTTATTCAACCTATACACAGAGCACCTAATGTGCAATGCAGAGATGGAGGAATCACAAAATAGGATCAAAATTGCTGGGAGAAACATCAACAATTTGAGATATGCAGATGATACCACCCTAATGGCAGAAAGTGAGGAGGACCTAAAGAAGCTCCTGATTAGGTTGAAAGAAGAAAGTGCAGAAGCTGGCTTTAGACTCAATATCAAGAAAACAAAGATCATGGCCACAGGCCCTATCAGTCCCTGGAAAATAGATGGGGGAAGAAGTAGAAGCAGTGACAGATTTTACTTTCTTCGGATCAAAGCTCATTGCAGATGGTGATTGCAGCCATAAAATAAAAAGGTGACTGATTCTTGGGAGGCAAGCAATGAGAAACCTGGGGAACATAGTGAAAAGTAGAGACATCACATTGAAAACAAAAATTTGTATAGTCAAAGCAATGGTATTCCCTGTGGCAATGTATGGTTGTGAGACCTGGACCATTAGGAAAGCTGAGCACTGAAGAATAGATGCCTTTGAGATGTGGTGTTGGAGGAGAGTTTTGAGAGTCCCCTGGACAGCGAGGAGAACAAATACTGTAGGTCAATTTTAGAAGAAATCAACCCTGACTGCTCCTTAGAAGGTCAAATTGTAAAGATGAAGCTAAAGTACTTTGGACATCAAATGAGAAGATTCACTTGAGAAAGCCTTGATGCTTGGAAAGGTGGAGGGCAAAAGAAAAAGGGGGCAGCCCAAAATGAGATGGCTAGACGGTATTGTAGACACAATGGGTACAGAGCTGAACGAGTTGAGGAGGATGGTGGAGGGCAGGAGCGCCTGGCGGACAGTGGTCCATGGGGTTGCAGAGGGTCGGAATCGACTGTGCAACTGAACAACAAAAAGAGACATCCAGAACCACTTCTGGGAGTGGCAAATGTTGTGCAAGTTGTGAATTATTTCAACAACAGGTATTCAGGGAGTGGGGGAGACATAATTCAAGTACCTAATGTTACAACCTGTAAATTGGCCAGCTGGATGAGCAAGTAGAAGAGAATAAAGGAAAACAAAAGAACTGTAAAACATTGACTATTTAGATTCATGCAGTGGTGGGCTGCCAAAAATTTTACTACCACACTGTGGGTGGGGCCGACGTCGTGGGCAGATAATTAATTTATTTCCCACCCAATTAGTACAAGTACACAGAAAGAGCCTCTTCGAAGATTGTGGTATTTTGTAGTATACCATGGTAACTGCAACCTTGTGTTGCTGGCTAAACTTTCTCACACTAGGTCAGGTGGAATGAACTCATCAAAAGGTGCCTTCATTTTGGCAGTTTCACATCTGGCCTAGACACAGAAGAAGAAGAAGTGCAAGCACCGGGTACATAGAAAGAGCCTCTTCAAAGATTGTGGTATTTATGAACCACAATCAGGTGTACTCCAGGTAACAGCAACCTTGTTGTGCCAGCTGATCTTTCTCACACTAGGTCTGCAGAAAGGTACTACTGAATGAATTCCTCTGAGCAGAGTTCCTCCAGCAAAAATCCTTTGAACCTAGAATAATTCCTGACATGAAATTATTACAGTATTATCTTCAACTATAACATTTTAAGTTACATTTTAAAAAATATTTAACAATTTGCAAATCACTAACCATGTGGGATGCCAGCATAAAAGAATCTCCATGCAATTTTGGGCATCCTCCTGCTGCACCATACATTCACTGGTTAAACGTCTATAATTGCCTTGGAAAATGCATACCATTATAAAACTTCCAGTGCAAAGTAGGCATTCTTCAGGATGACTTGAGTTAAATTTTCCAAATTGCAGCAAATTGAGCTTCTTCCAGCTAAACAAAATAGTTCACTCTTTAAATTGCAGTGCTTAACCTCAAAGAGCACATTACTTTTAAAATACATTAAAACAAGCATTTCAGTGTGAATCAACCTACTGCTTTAGAACAAGTGAACTGAAAACCAGGTTAATTACAGATTTTAGTCACAAATGATTGCAGGTTGCAAAAGGTTTGATGATCAACAAATGGTTTCTGGACAACCTTTGCTTATACTTTATTAACAAAAGTACCATGCTCAGTGGTTTTAGTGAATAATTGTGTAGATGTACTTTTCCCAGTGCCCTGGCCCTTCTTCCAAGATGGGGAGACACAGGGAGGAGGATAGGGCTGTCCCTTACACAAACCCAACACAGTAGACAGGCATCTTTAAAAAATAGTATACATGAAGACATTGATTTGTATAAAAGTGCATTTGCTGATTTAGTCATACATATGCAACACAGGGCCATAGCTGGGGGGCCAAGGGGAGCTAAAAACAACCTGAACTAATGGCCTCCCCCTCCCAAATGAGGTATAGCATGTGATTGCCCAATCTGGCCCTCTTCTGTCCGAAGGGGAAAGACAGCAGAGTCTCCCTTTCAACCTCTTGTGTCTTCATTTTCCTCTACCTTTCTCCAATTGCCTGTGGGGGTGGGTGGATGGTGGCCAGGTGAAGATGACACCTCCAGGGTGTGGAAGGAGCCAGGGATCAAACCTGCAGCCCCAGGGGAGGGGGGATATAGAGGAAGTCTGGGGAGGCACCCATGACGGGGCTTGCCAAGAACTACTTTAGTGCATGCATGGATGTGTGCATGCATGCGTGCATGCACACGCTGCATTGGTGTGCACATCATTGTTGCTCCTCCTGAAAAAATATTTGCCCTCCCCCTAGAATCCTGGCTACACCCCTGATGCAAAATGATTTGAACAAATTGAACAGAATTGCAGTACATCTCAACTAATTAGGGAAGGTTGTGGCTAGGTGACTTGTAACTGGGTGTCCACATATTCATTGTTGATCAATAATGGGGCAGGTGTGGAGCTCAAGTAATATGGGGTCCCATGTTGGGTGACTGATCTGATGGGATAGCCACCCCTCTCTCCCTCTTTTAAACTTTTTAAACTTTTTAAACTTTTTAAACTTTTTAAACTTTTTAAACTTTTTAAACTTTTTAAACTTTTTAAACTTTGAGGGGTTTTTTTGTAAATATATAGTTTAATTTTTTTGAAGTTGATTTGGTGTCTGGGTTTGTGGAGTACTTGTTTGTAAGTAGGATTTTTTTAAAGGTCTGAAATGTTTTGTGCATTATGCTAATTTAATTGTAACTGTGTATTTTGTATTCTTTTTGTATTGTTGTTAGCCACCCAGAGTCACTTAGGCAAGTGGGGTGGCATAAAAATCGAACAATTAAATTAAATTAAATTAAATAATTTTATTTTATTATTTATTATTAAATTTAATACCCCGCCCCAATCGGGAGGACCCGACTCTGGGCGGGTCCAATCTTTCAAGTCCAATCTTCCTCCTTAGAATCCCTCATGTGGAACTCAGATGGAAAACAGTTCAGATGGAAAGACACCTTCAGGGAGAGAATTGCCCTCTGGTTATTCTTTAGACAGAGAACTGTTTTTCCATTTAAAAAAAAAGTGCATACAAAAGGAGTGATGACAATGTTCAGGAAAACTGGGGGGTGAGTAAACTCACAATACTTTGTTACCTGAAACAGAAGTCAATATAGCTCAGTATCAGATCCACTGGCTAAGAAAGTTAATTTAGCAGCTGGGACAGAAAATCCCACAAGCATTTTCTATCTTGCTTGGGCAGTAAAAATAAATCAATAACAAATTACTAACTTAACAATTAGCTATTATCTCATTATCCTGTGGCAGGACTGTCACTGCTTAGAGGAAAGAGAAAATGTTTTCATCTCAAAGTGGATCACCAGTCTATCAAATTCTGTTTGGGCTACACTTCCAACCTTCCAGAATTTCAGAGAAAGAAAAGGCGGTGGAGTGGAGTGGGGGTGGGAGGGAATGTCCTTGGTATTCTGTATTTCTGCATTCTGAATAGTTGCGGGGACAAGAGAATTTCACCAAGTAATACCTGCTGAAATTCCCACATTCTCTGCCATCTTTTGTATTAGGCAACCTGGAGGTAGAACATTTCCATCACTATTTGTTAGAGTCTGAACCTGGATGTTTTGAATGCAAGCTATGTATATCATTGATGAGCTGTAGTCCCCTCCCATATATTTTTTATTTTTTATTTATTAGTTCAAATGTATATTGCCACCCACTTGTGACTCAGGGCGGCTTACAAACAATACATAACATTACAATACAATATGTTGAAGGGGGCACAGGGGGAGGGGTGGTGAAGTCCTCAACCTGCCCTGACTTCTTCTTCACAGTGCAAAACATAGAGGGTCTAACTCCAAATTAAACACACATTCATACTACCTCTAGGCTAATATTATGTCAGAAATGTACACCAATGGAAATATTATAATACAGTGGTCTAAATTCTGTCAGCTGGATAAATAAATGGGTATTCTCACCAGAAACATGTGTGCTAGGCAGTATCACTGCAACTCATTTAATGTGTTGCCTCTGAGAATGAATGTGGAAATAAGATTGAAGAGATGGAGAAACAGAAATCACTATTCGTAGAAAACTATCCATGACTTGTCTCAGTTTCTAAATCCATATAATCCAATTTCTGAGACTGACATCTTAATAAAAGTAGCAGTTTCCCATATTAGAATTACAGCTATCCAAATTCACAAATTAATTTTAAGCCTCAATTGAGAAACCAGGATTCTACTCCCGATGCTAACCATTGCCCAAATCAGATTATAGCCATTGTCCATTTGTTCCTACCCATTGTTTGTTACTGTTTTACCATTGCATCTTATTTTATGTATTTCTTATATGATTAAGCAGCATTCTTTATACAGTCAAACCTCGGACGTTATATCTTGGTTCCACAAGTCATGACGTTATCCGATTTTTGCGTTGTCCGATGCATGCAGTTTGACCCTGAAGTCACCGCTGTGCTTGGGGGTGGATTTGTCTACCCAATCCAACCCCAAGCACTGCGATTTCGCTGTGCTTGGGAGCTGGATTGCATAGCCAAATCTATCCCCCAAGCACAGCGATCCTTGCCAATGCAAAAGGGATAGGGAGAAAGGCGCTCACTCCATGCACTCATGTGTGGGAACGAGCACCTTTCTCCCCATTCCTTTTGCATTGGCAAGGATTGATGTGCTTGGGGGGTGGATTTGGCTACCCAATCCAACCCCCAAGCACAGCGATCATTGCTAATGCAAAAGAGATAGGGAGAAAGGCGCTCGTTCCCGCACACGGAGCAAGCGCCTTTCTCCCCGTCCCTTTTGCACTGGCAAGGATTGCTGTGCTTGGGGGGTGGATTTGGCTACCCAATCCTCCCCAAAGCACAGTGATATCGCTGCGCTTGGGGGGTGGATTGGGTAGCCAAATCCATCCCCCAAGCGGAGCGATTCTTCCGAGTGCACTAGGGTCGGGGAGAAAGGCGCACGGGAGCTAGTACCTTTCTCCCCGACCCTAGTTCAGTCGCAGCGATCCATCACTGGGGGGGAGGGTAGATTGGGTAGATGTTCTACCCAATCCACACACCCCCAAGACGATTGCTTCGGATAACGCTAAGAATCATTATCCAGAATCGTTATCCGATGCAAGTTTTTTTCCAAAAAACTTGCATCGTTATCAAATTCTAGTGTTTTCTGATGTAATCGTTATCCAGGGTATTACTGTATAGCAATATTTTGCCTAAGATACCAGGAAACCTATAATTGACCTCAGGTTCAACTGAAATGAATTTCAAAATGGGTAAATGTAAAGTCCTCCATTTAGGCAGGAAGATTCAAACACTCAGATATAAAATGAGTGATGCCTGGCTTGGCAGCACTATGTGCAGAAAAAATGCTAAATTGTCTTAGTAGATTACAGCCTAAACCTTAGTCAACATTGTGGCATAGTTGTGGAAAGAATAAATACCATTCTAGACTACATCAATCGAAGTATAGCATCCAAGGGAAATAATAATACCACTCTAATCTGCTTTGGTCAGATGCCACCCACAGCATTGTCTCCAGTTCCTGACAATATAGCCTAAGGAGGCTGTTGACAATCCTAAATACAGTATGTCTGAAAGATAAAATAAAATTAGAAAGCATTGGAGCCAAAAGATGAAGAACAACGAGTGGGGAGAGAGCAGAGAAGATATCAGTTCTTCCTTTATTCTGCTTTTTAAAAATATTATTGCTTTTATGCCATAGCACAAAAATAAAACTAAACTAGAAATAAAATAAAATAAAGGGAAATGAAAAGAGACTGAAGAAGGAGGGAGAAAGTGAAGAAGACTAGACAAAGAGGGAAGTAATCTGTTTTCAGGGTGAGCCTCAGGAAGTTGTTTTGGGTATACAGTTGTACCTCGCTTAAAGAGCATAATGCGTTCCACAGGATTGCTCTTTAAGCAAGTTTGCTCTTTAAGCGAAGCACCATTGTAAAATGACCAATGGGGGGGGGGATTGCAAACCCCGATTTATTTGTTAAGTGAGTTTTTGGTTGGTTTTATTTATTCAGTGAAGCAAACATTCAGATAAAATTCTGCTCTTTAAGCAAGTTACTTTTTAAGCAAGGCACTCTTTATGCGAGGTTTGACTGTATATAGAGAGAAGATGTTAGCCATCTTCAAATATCCGAAGGCATATCACACAGAAGACGGAACAAGCTTCTTTTGTGCATTAAGATTACAAGAAAAGAGATTACGACTGAACATTAGAAAGTACTTCTTGATGGTAGCAGCTCATCATTAAGGGAATTGACTATACCTTCTGATCGAGGCTTCTGGGAACTGAAGTCCAAGAACCAAGGTTGGCCACCCCAGTTTTAAACAAAAACTGGCTTGCCACCGGCCAGGAATGCTTTGGGCAGATAGATTTAATCAGTGGTGTGCTGGCCCACACTGATACAGGGACTCATCCTGATGCACCCCAATGACTGGCTCCCCGCCCCTCCCCCCTGGGCAGGGAGAATTATGTCACTGGGTGACATAATTCACCCATGTGCAAGATTTTCACCACAACCCACCCCAATCCGGAGCCTTCCAGGCAGTGGGGTGCTGTTTCCTTGGGATGGATATTGCAGTGCACCAACCAGCCCCACCTTCTGCCATGGCCTTGGTGGATAGGAAAGACCCACTGGGCTTCTTTGTGGCCTGCGGTGGTGGCGAGAACAGTGGCAGCACTAGGTCGGATTCCAAGGGTGAAGGCAGGGGGTGGGAGCCTTGGAGGCTTTGTCCTAGCAGCCACGGAAGGGGCTCCCTGAAGGGAAGGTACACCTGCATGCCTTCCCCTTGGGGAGGCCTAGTCCTAGCAGCTGTGGAAGCTGCCTTCACCCTCGGAATCCAACCCAGCAGTGCCACAGCCCAACAAGCTCTTCCGCAGCATTGAGAGATTCAGAGAGAGAGAGAAGTCAGGCTTCTCTTCTTCCTCTTTACTGCCTTGCCTGCCAGGAGCCCCCTTTTTAGCCAATCATGGCCAAGAGAAACCCACATCCAAAGCCTTGCCAGTGCCACACACGACCGCAAACAACAGGTACCCTCGTCCCATTTCTTCTTTGTTTTAAGTTGCTTATATGGTATTTAATGGCCAAGTGTGTGCGTATCTGAGCGGAGTTTCTCCAGCAAAAATCCTTTCAACCCAGAATAATTTCTAACATGAAATTATTATTATTATTGACCCAAAGTGAGTGAATGAGCAAATAAACCAGTGTGTGTGCATGCTCAAAAGCGCAGGAGTGGAAGGGCCAAGGGGTGTTGGCAGACACACATTCTCTCTCTCCCTCCCACTCCTATGCTTTTGAGTGCATGCACTCACACTGGCTAGCTCACTCACTCACTCATTGGTTCAATAATCATAATTTCATGTTAGAAGTTATTCTGGGTTGAAAGGATTTTTGCTGGAGAAGCTCTGTTTCATGGACTGTATCCACAATAGCTCACATTAAAATACAGTACAAGAGTTAAGTCTGTTGGGGTTTCCTTATTTTGGGCTCTTAAATGGTTATGGGGAGCAAATATAGCTTCCCAGAGTGGTCAAAGGAAAGGACGGCTGGTCCAGGGAAAGGACAACAGTCTAGGACAGAAATCTTTTTTTCCTCTTTCCTTTCCTTTCCTTTTTTTTTTTTTTGGTGGAAGGGAGGGGGGAAGGGTCTATGGAGCCTCTTTGATTGCTAGCTCCTTGCAAAGGCTAGTTTGCATGTAAGCAAGGCCTCGGAAACCCTCTCCCTACAAGGCTGCATTGCTTAGGGATGCAACCAAGAGCCTCTGCAGCAGCCTGGCTTTTGCAAAGACCAGTGGAGGTGGTCTGAGGAATTGGAATATCAGTCAGGGCTTTCTGAGACATTATCAAATTTGATGCACTACAACTAACAGATTGTTATATGCTGCAGTTTTGCCTGGGTCACTCCAACCATTGTCAATAGATGCTAACTCATTGGCAAATGTATAATGCCACAATATTTGTTTTATCCACTCTTTGAATGTGATGTATCGGCTTGCAAGAGAAGTTTGTTTTGCAAGCATAGTAATACCTCAGATAACGCTAAAACTTGGTTCCACAAGTCTTGGTGTTATCCGATTTTTAGTGTTATCCGATGCATGTTAAAATCCTATGGGATGGATCAGATAACGTTAAAGCTCCATAGAGATACATTGTAACCGCACAGGCTTTAGCGGTTGTTATCCTATCCATCCTATAGGACCTTAATGTTATTCGATCCAATTCTCCTCCCCAGATTACTTAACGTTATGTGATTTTAGCGTTATCCGAGGTAAACGTTATCCGAGCTATTACTGCATTTGCATTAGGGCCAGACTTTGCAGCATGTGTGAATAATAACAGGGGATTCTGCCAGTTGTAAAAAGCTAGGAAAAGGTAAAGGTTGCCCTTACTCGAAAGCCAGTCGTAGGGTTCAGTGCTCATCTCTTTTTATAGCCAAAGAGCCAGCACTGTCTGCATCTGCAGACATTTCTGTGGACATGTGGCAAGCATGCCTCAACACCGGAGTACACAGAATGCTGTTTACCTTCCCACTGAAGAAGTCCCTATTTATTTACCTGCAATTTCTTGCTTTTGAACTGCTAGGTTGGCAGGAGCTGGGACAGAGACGGGAGCTCACTTCATTTTGCAGTACATGGGAATCGAACTCTGACCTTACAGTCATCAAGTTCAACATCTTAACCACTTGAATCACCACAGTCCAAGAGATTTATATTTAGCAAGTGCTTAAACTTTAGTGCCAGTGGATCTGATACTGAGCTATGTTGACCTGATGATTTGTTAGGTAAAGGTAAAGGTCTTGCTTGTTTGAAAGCCAATCATATATAACTCAAAGGGTGCTGTGCTCATCTCTGTTTATAGCCAAAGAGCCAGGACTTTCTGTCTTCAGATGTTTCCATGGTCATGCAGCAGGCATGACTAGTACATGGAACACTGTTACCTTTCCCATCAAAGCAGTACCTATTTATTTACTTGCAATTTCTTGCTTTTGAAATGCTAGGTTGGCAGGAGCTAGGACAGATGACAGGAGCTCACTCTGTCATGCAGTATTCAGGTCACAAACTACTGACCTGCCGAACTACCAGTTGTCAAGTTCAGCATCTTAACCACTAAGTCAGGAATTCTCAACCTTTAAAAGCCAGGGGCCATGTAATGCCCCCTCAGCTTCAGGGGGCAGACAGCCAGTTTGGCCTTCCTTCACCACATGGCACCTCCTGGTGTGGTGGAGGTGGTGGTGGGTCACATGAAATGGTGCCATGGGCTGTATTCAGCCCATAGGCCACAGACTGAGAATCCCTACACTAAGTCACAGCAGTCCCTTACTTGGTGAATAGGTATAGGCAAATTGGTAATAAATCAATTTGATATGTACTCGGTGATTTAGATAGAAGCTTTGCCTTTCCATTATCTCAGGGACACCTAATCTATTTCTGCTTGTTTGATGTGGATCTTAACTTGAAAAAGTTACAACCGCCTCTTTTCTTCCTGGGCAATGAGATTTTTCATTTAATTAAGGAAGAATTGCTCCTAATTAAATGTGAGATATAATGCTTGCTTAATTTGTACTGTACTTAAGTTTTTGCCCACTGCCTCTGTTTGGTTAATCCCCGCATCAGTCTGGGAGGATTTGAGGGGAGGATGCTGGAGGTAACGGGAATGTATGGGATTTCTCCCCCCCAAGCCCCCCAATAGGCACCCCATCACTCCCTGTCTACCTCCCTCCCAAGTTGCCCAGCACACCCCTGGATTTAATGGTCCTTAGGATCTCTTACAAATCTACAGTTCTCTTACTCCTTGAATCTATGAAACAAACACAATACAGTAAAACCTTGCATAAAGAGTGCCTTGCTTAGAGTAACTCGCTTAAAGAGCAGAATTTTCTCTGAATGGTCACCTCACTTAACAACTAAAACCAACCAAAAACTCGCTTAACAACTAAATTGGTGTTCACAATCCCCCTCACCAGAAGTCACAATTGGTCACTTACAATGGTGTTTCGCTTAAATCCCATGGAACACATGGAATGCATTATGCTCTTTCCATGAGGTACCACTGTATTCAAGAATTTTTGTAAGAGTTTGGGTATATCCATATACTGTAACCAACGGAATTTGGGACCTCCAGGGCATTCTTCTTCAAACACAATTTCTCCTTGCTCCACCAATATCATTGTGGAATGTTACAGATTGCTTTTAGCAGTCCCCTTAAATTCAAAACAGCCTTTATTGTGTCATGATTGGCCTGCGAGTCATGCCTGCCACATGACCATGGAAACGTCTGCAGAAGCAGACAGCGCTGGCTCTTTGGCTTAGAAACAGAGATGAGCACTGACCCCTAGAGTCGGATACGACTGGTTTTCGAGCAAGGGAAACCTTTACCTTTACCTAAAGCCCTGAAGTGTTTTGCCTATAGGAAAATATAATAATAATAATTTCGTGTCAGAAATTATTCTGGGTTGAAAGGATTTTTGCAGAAGAAACTCTTCTCACAGACAGCCCTCTTAGATTCACTGTAAGTCAGTTCTGACTTGACAGCACATAACAATAGCAGACAGAGATCAAGGTGCTTTCTAGCTCTAGATATAGATTGATCCTCTAAGGGTCAATTATTCCTTCTTCCTCTATGATCACTTATTTTCACATTTTTGCTCCTAGAAAAAAAAGGCAACAGTACATGGCCTCTCTCTAATAGCTGTACAAACCTACATGTAGAGATGCTTCCTCGATTTAGGGGCCTCTGCAGTTAGTTGTAAACATCTTTTGCTTTACTTTCATTGTGGATAATTCCCTATGTTGATAAACAGTAAGTATTTCTTCTTTTATCTAACAGGAGTCTTCAGAGTTATTTGCTTGTGTTTGATAGTCCAAAGTTCAGCAGGAGATGCTATGCCCTGCATGTAAACAATTCTAAACAATAGTATGTTTTCTCCACAGTAATAACTTCTGTTTTTCAGATGTGAATATCTTGAAATATTCAGAGATTCTCAATAGTTGAACATGGTTGCATGACTGATGTTTTTTTAAAAGTGATATGTTTAATTGAAATATCTTCTCAAGACTTTTCCCTTTCCTTGTGACTTAGTGCAGGGAATTGAAAACAGCCTTTTAAATTAAGAGCTACATTGTGGGTCTTATCAGTGCTACAAGTCTTCAAAGGACAATTGAGAAAGCTTCTAAATCATTTGTTTTGTGTCTTCTGCTAAATAAAAGCAAACAGTCTTCTAATGTTGATTGCTTGTGGCACTGATTAGAATTTGTTAAATGTTGTACACTTGTCAAAAAGAGAATGATTTCCTTGATTTTTGCTCTGGCTTCTCTTTTGAAAAGCAAAACACACACACACACATGCACACACACTAGAAAAAAATAAAAATCATGTTGGAAGGGCACAAACAATTAATAAATCATATTGCTTCCTATTTTTGCCTGTGTGTACAGGGGATTTACTAGTTTATGGCCAATATTGTATTTTAAAAAGTTTGTTTTAGGCAAAATGCATTAGATTGCAATTCTACCCAATCTTACTTGACAACAAATTCACTTGGCTATCTTATTCAGTCATTCTTTCCTCCTCCTTAATGTTTAGTACAAATAATTAAAGGAATACTTACTCTCCCTCAATACATATCCCATTGAATTCTTGTCACATTCTGCATTTGTTGATCTTTCACTAAAAAGTAAGTTCAACTAGATGACCTCTAAGGCACATGCCAGAAATGAAATGATGTGGTTTTCCCCCAAACATAAGTGCCCATAAGGTGTGCTATTTCCAAGAAACATGCCTAGGATTCACATTTAGTGTGGTTTAGATGAATAGTTTCTTAACTTACCACTTCAATAGTAGCAAAGGGCACACGTGTTTCTTTGATTAATATCCATCTTATTGCTCTTAGCCTCTGGACAGCTCATAAAATGAAGTTAAAAACAACACTAGGAAAATAAAAACTACAACAGCAAAACTATAAAAAACAGCTATCAAAAACAACAAACCCATCTGGCACAGCAAATAAAAAATTGGAAAAAGGCAATTAAAAGGGCCTGATACGTAATTGCAAGTGTAAGAGAACAGAATGGACTTGCTGGATAATAAAGAAATAGTGAAATAAATGTCAAATGCAGATATTTATGGGAGAACTTCCACAATTTGGACTTCATCAATCCTTATATTGTTTACTGTCATATTCAGCAGCCCACCCAAAACCAGGCAAGGTTTTTTCTGTCTGAGACAAAAGAAGAAGACTTGATTGGGCAGAAATGCAGGACCCATATACAGTCAAACCTCGCATAAAGAGCACCTTGCTTAAGACTAACTCGCATAAAGAGCAGAATTTTCTCTGAATGTTCATTTCACTTAACAAATAAAACCAACCAAAAACTCACTTAACAAATAAATCGGGGGTCACAATCCCTCCTACAACTGGTCATTTACAATGGTGTTTCGCTTAAAGAGCAAACTCGCTTAAAGAGCAATCCTGTGGAATGCATTACAGTAATACCTCGGATAACGTTTACCTCAGATAAAGCTAAAATCACATAAAGTTAAATAATCTGGGGAGGAGAATTGGATCGAATAACGTTAAGGTCCTATGGGATGGATTGGATAACAACCGCTAAAGCCTGTGCGGTTACAATGTATCTCTATGGAGCTTTAACGTTATCCGATCCATCCCATAGGATTTTAACATGCATCGGATAACACTAAAAATCGGATAACACCAAGACTTGTGGAACCAAGTCTTAGCGTTATCCGAGGTATTACTGTATGCTCTTTAAGCGAGATACAACTGTATGTGAAAAGAGGAGAAGGGCAAAGACAACGAGGGAGACCAAGAGGAAAGTGGAGAGATAACATAAAAGAAATATTACAAGAACACCAAATAATGCTGGTGGAGGCTGCTAGAAGTGCCAGCGCAAGAACCATGTATTTCCCTTGACACAAGGAGGAGGAGGAGGAGACTGGCAACATTACAGCATTCTGCACTGCACCAGAAAGAAGCTAGTTAGCTGGTTTGGGTGTACTAATGAAAGTATATATAAATAGGAGGATGGGTCATGCAACTGATTTGCTCCTTCTGTCTGCAGCTACTGCAAGATATAGGAGTCCTGAAAATATCCCCCACAATGGTGGGATATGTTAATAAGGTCCTACTTTCAGGGTACATGAGTACACTGGGCAGAAGATCTGGGGACATATGGACTGGCCTGGACAGCAAGATGTGAGGCCTGTGGACTGGATTACCAACCTGAGAAATGGTCTGCCTAGGAAATGTGATGGAAGAAATCTTTGATTTGTTTCATAAACAGCATGAATGGTTGTTCCCGGTTTTCAAAGGACTGAGAATCTTTCCCAGTCTGGACTTTTGCACAATGGAATGAGCAGAGATATGGGATTGCTGTGGCAACAAGGCTCTGGCTAAGCTGAAAGAGGACACAGGAACATTATAGATAGGCTAAAAGTTGGATACTTTCAGTGGCACAAGACACGGAGTGTACCCTGATAAGAAAGTGATCGCATCACATGCTGTAGGACACACAGATGATTTAGCTAGCCTTTGGGAGTAAGAAGGCAGTGCATCTTTCTCACTCAGGGTTTTTGCCATCTACAGGTACAGAACTAAATGTAACGGGTACAAACTGAATGCTGCTTTAGAGAAGAGACTTAGGTACACACTCATGCACTCTCACATGCTCACTTTTTCTCATGTAATTTTATGCTTGCAGATTTTGACTGTTCTGGGGCCTTGAGCCTTAATTTGCTGTGACAATGGGGTAGATTACTCGTTCTGGGAGATTTTGCACTTACAGTGGTACCTCGCTTAAAGGGCATAATGCGTTCCACAGGATTGCTCTTTAAGCAAGTTTGCTCTTTAAGCGAAACACCATTGTAAGTGACCAATTGTGGAGGGATTGCAAACCCCGATTTATTTGTTAAGGGAGTTTTTGGTTGGTTTTATTTGTTAAGCAAAGCGAACATTCAGAGAAAATTCTGCTCTTTAAGCGAGGCGCTCTTTATGCGAGGTTTGAGTGTATCTTACTGTCTTCTTTTATTTATTACTTAAACTTACTCACATACACAAATACACACACCAGTGAGTTCACTACTTCATTTTACTTTTTCCTTCTGATTTTTCCTATTTGGATTTCTCCTGTATCAATTCTCCTGCACGTTTTCCGGAGTATTCAGGAATCTGCTCCTTGGAATAGGTAGCTAAACAATTTTCTTTCTCAATCTTTAGGCCAAAGACTGTGTCAACTAGAAGGCTGGAGGAAGATTAAGGGCAAATATAGTGTTTTGTAAAAGGGCTGATTGTGGCTAACTTTGCACAACTGTAATTTCATTTGGTACTTACTTTTCTTATAATTACATTGTAATCCATTGATTTTCTTGTGATTTCTTTTATTCTGTGCCCTCATTTTATAGATTTAAATCCTTATGTATTTGCTGTGTTTTAAATAAACTTCTTTATTAATTGTAACTGAAATTGCCTAGTGTCATCCCTGTTTAAGCTCTCATTCCCACTGGGAGCAAAAAGGACCACATTT
Source organism: Furcifer pardalis (assembly GCA_030440675.1). Lineage (NCBI taxonomy): Eukaryota > Metazoa > Chordata > Lepidosauria > Squamata > Chamaeleonidae > Furcifer > Furcifer pardalis. The sequence goes on from CP126890.1 coordinate 261,202,619, forward strand.
TCAGGATGGAGTGGGGGTGGAATGAAAGCTAGAAGTAACTGTTAATATTTGATATCAACAGTTCATAGTCAGTATCACAATCTGCTCTTGGTCTTATTTTGGCAGAGAACACAGCTTCTACATTTGCTACTCCTAGCAGTGCAGTCTATTTGTTTTCCATGTTGGCCATCTGGTGATGTCTATGTTCACAGTTGTCCTTTCTGGTTACTTGAAGGTCATATTTCCAATCAGCAGGTTGTTGGCTTTACAGAATTTTATGACTCATTTTCCTGCTTCATATCTGACTCTTAGGCCAAATTTTCCCATGCAGTTTGATTTTGCTTTATTTCCTATTTTCACATTTTAGTCATCTATGTTTATCAGTTCATCTTTTTATAGTGTGTGGTCAATTTCCTCCTGGGCATTTGCATGAAAGCTTTAAATTTCTTTTTCTTCAGCATCTGTAGCTGGAGTGTAAATTAAATGATGCTTATAATTAAATGTTTTTCAAGAAGTCTGATTGAGATTATTCACAGAATTTGGCTCAAATCCTGTTGGCATAACGTATGGACATAAAACTGGTGATATCCTTCTGTGTTCAAAAGGTAAAGCTTTTGAAAAATGTGGATCGCCAGATTTCAGTTGCTTTGTGAGTGGAGATTTACACTCCATACATGTCATTCTGGGAAGTCTCCAGCTTTCTTTGTGCAAACAGAGATGGCTCATTGGAAACAGTGGGTCTTACATTTCCAGAGGGACATGGGGTGGCGGCTCCTTGCACAAGCCCAGAAAGTATTGAGCAACTGATTCTCTCCTGTACCAGAGCAAAAGTTTTCTAGTCTTCCAAAAATATATTTGAATCCCAGGCTTTGTTGAAGATAATGGATTAAATCAACTGTCAGTCCCAGCTACTGTAAACCCAGTAAATCAACAGATTATAGGTGTTTCAATGTTCCATTTGAACCAATGTTCTATGGAAAAACTGAGGATTCTTTGGTTATCCAGATATTTTAGCTGAAACTCAGTTTTCCCTTACAGTTGTCTGGGCCTTCTAAGAGATGAAGATATAAGCTACAGAAAAGCCAGTTTCCTCAGGCCTTTTCTGGTAGAATATATAATACAGAAAGTGTGATGTATTATACAGCAAAGACTGATTTAAGAGAATCAACGGTAGGGGTTGTTGTTGTTTTTTTAAAGGAACCACCTTAAAGATAAGAGAGAAAGAGAGACAGCACTGTGTTGCCATTGCTACCTACTTGGGAGTGAGCTGGAAAAAGATGCTGGTGACAGGAAAGGGAATAATTCCTAAGGTACCAGTCTACAACAGGAATGGGCAACTTTGGCTGGTTCAAGGCCAAAATTCAGTCCCAGTACCCTCTAGTAGCCTCATGAATTACAAAAAATTAAAATGCAAAAAAAGCACAAGAAATCATGCACAATTGCCTAGACATCCACTCCCAGTTTTGGGGGAAAATGTGTTTTGTGGAATTAAATAGCCCAAGAGAGCACCGTGATTTATTTTTAAAAAAGAATCTTAAGTCCTGGAGCTATTCTTCACCTGAGGACACAGTAGTTAAACTGTTGTGCTACAGCCAAAAGGTTGTGAGTTTGATTCTGAACAGGGATCAAGGTTGACTCATCCATCCTTCCAAGTTTGGTAAAATGAGTACGCAGCATGTTGGGGGCAAAATGATAATTAACTTGTGAACTGCCCACTTAGTGCTATGGGGCAGTATATAAGTCTAATTGCTATTGCTTTGGGGGAGACAAAAATGGGGAGAGAGGAAGACTGAATTGCTGCAAAGACCTTTTATCCACCTCTACTACTCCTACTGCTACTGCTACATGGAACAGATCAAGTACTAAAAGAACACTCAGTTGCCCCTCCCTTTCTCTCTTAATCTTCACTGTTTCCTCTAGTCACATATTGTTCCACATTACTTCACTCCCAAGAGGAAGCGCACAGGGAGCATTAATGTATATCTTTATAAATGCTCCATGAGCTAGTTTACATTTGTCTATATGGGGACATTCCAGCAGTTAAAATGCACTGACAGATCTATTTATCACCAAACTGGCTCAGGGAGAGGGAGAGGGAGAGGGAGAGAGAGACTGATAATCTCCCTGTGGACTGATCATCTCCCTGTGGACATTCATCAATATTTTCTTCCTGTGCATTTATTTCAGTCTGATGATTGAGGTACCTTTTTTAAAAATTCAAGACTCAATTACCTTTTGTAGAGTGGTGGGAGGCACATATCTCAAGAAATTATTGAAAGTTCTCAACATTCTCTCCCTCCTCCACTTTTCTGTTTGCTGTATTATCTTGCTAGTAGAAATGATGCTATGGGTTTTTCTTATTTATACTATTAATGTACTGAGTAAAAGTGTTACACATTTGTAGGAGGAATTTACATCTTATTGGAATGAAATAGAGATGTGACAAGAGAGAAACATTAAATTGTTCCCACAAGACTTGATCTAGCAGCAGTTTAAATTATTTCACTCCTTCATCTGTATTCTTGTAACTTTATTTATTTATTTATTTATTTATTTATTTAGATTTATTATCCCGCCCCAATCAGGTGAACCTGACTCTAGGCAGCTTACAGAAAAGGGGGAGAGACTATACACAATGCAAAACAATTAAACAATCCCCCTACAAATTCATAAATTAAAACCTTAAGGTCCAAATCACTTAAAAATCAGTTTAAAAAGAATTAAACTGTGAATTTACAAAAATCTAAAAGATTTAAAAAGTTAAAAGGTTTAAAAAGGTTTAAAAAGTTTAAAAGAGCGAGGGAGGGGTGGCTGTCCCATCAGATCAACCACCCAACATGGGACCCCATATTACTGAAGCCCCACACCTGCCCTGCCAGCCAGGTTTTTAGGCCCTTCTGAAAGGGCAGGAGCTCTGTCTGTAGACATAACTCAGTTGGCAGGAGGTTCCAGAGGGCCGGGGCGGCCACAGAGAAGGCCCTCCTTCTGGTGCTAGAGAGATGCACCTCTCTAGCCGATGGAATTACAAGAGAGCCTCTCCGATCCGCCCTGGTGGGACGGACAGACGTTCTTGGGGTGACACGGTCTCTTAAGTATCCTGGCGCACTACCATGTAGGGCTTTAAAGGTAATAACCAGCACCTTGAATTGCACCCGGAAACATACTGGCAACCAGTGCAGCTCCTGAAGCAGTGGTGAGGTATGAGCATAACGCTGGCACCCCACCACTACCCGAGCAGCTGCATTCTGGACCAGCTGCAGCCTCCGAATGGTCACCAAGGGCAGCCCCATGTAGAGAGCATTACAATAATCAAGTCTGGAGGTGACCAAAGCATGTGTGATCATGAGCAAGGAGTCCCTATCTAGGAGCAGGCGTAGCTGGCGTATTACACAAAGTTGTGCAAAAGCCCTCCTGGCCACGACTGCCACCTGCTCTTTGAGCAGTAGTCGCGAGTCCAAGAGGACCCCCAGATTATGCACCGGGTCTGTTTGGGGCAAAGCTGCCCCATCCAGAACCAAAGATGGCAACTCCCGAGATAGCGCAGGACCCCTTGGCCATGCTTGCTTTTTGTAACAGTTAGTTTGAAATTTGGTTTTTAAGAAGTCTAAGTTCCTCCCCACCTTTTAAAAAATGAATCATTTCTCCTCCTCCTTCAGAGTAAAATAAGGAACCCAAAAGATGCACATTTTGAACAGGGTATTTGAAGTTATATACTGTATATATATCCAGCCTTACCATTTAGTAGAATAAGGAGTCAAAATAACTTGGCAGAGTTTTGGGTGATACATGCATTGACCTGTGTTAGTATCAGGTGCACTATTTGCTGGTCTGTATCAAATAGCAAAACATCTTGGACCATCCCTGTTGAGCTCTATCAATTCTAATGCTAATGTTGACTCTACAGACTGCATTTCTGGCTTCTGGCTTTCTGAAAGAGGATGTCTCAAAGGAAGCATAGTGGCCTTTGCCAGAGATACTATATGCACTCATAGATCTGAGCAGTTCAGAACTGAGGAAGAATGTGACAAACTACCCAGATCTTGGAAAGGTACTTTTTAAAATTACAATTTCTGGATCCCCATGTAGGATAATTTGGGGAGTTATAATCATCCAAAAATAATGTTTTCCAGCTCTTGGTGTCTTTTGTTCAACTGACTGACAAGAACAGCTCAGACAGGAAATACTGATGAGCCAAATCTGCCCTATCAGGATTAATTATTTCTTGCAGTTATGTAAATGGAATTCACAACTACTAATATGGAATGGAAATTTGCCCAGATTTAAATGCTCAGACATATTACAGACAATAATTCTGATTGTCAAAAGTTGATAGGTGATTCTGTATCATATTAATATAAGCCTATTTTACAGTATCATTCTATCAAATCCTTAATATGAACCACACTTTAGACAAGTTTGTGGAGCATGGTTCCTCGGATCTTAATGGATGCTTTCTCCTTCTTGGTTGCTGGCTAAAATCTAAACTAGCTCACTCAGCTATGAGATAGCTAATGAGGCAAAAATGTCTGCTTTATCTCTCTTCAAATAATGTATTTGATGGATCATTGGGTATCATTAACTAAACATTCATAGTGATAATAATGATAATGGGAAACTTTCAAACGATATTATTTTTTAATATTATAGCAATATGCTAAATCTTCTTCCAATGGCAAATTTAGTGCCTGACAGATTTACTAAATAGCTTTCATATTCCAAAGCAGTCTAAGAGCTTTCTGCCTCTCCTTTGAGAAATAGAATTGACTTCTTAATTGGATCCATGTATCTTTTCCCATCAGTTGTCTTTGATAAATGAGGGATCTGTTTGTATTTTTAATTAAACAGCAATCTCAGTGGGAATTATATTTCACTGCCGATAATACTTCCTCATGCAAAGGTAGATAGGAAAATGTTACTGATAACATTTATTAAGATTAAATGCAACACATCTGAAGCAATTGGATTTTTTTCAAAGATTTATTTCAGAATAAATGAGTGCATATTGTCAGTTATTGTAACTTCCTTTTGAGAAATGGAAGTAGGATTCAATTAATCTATAAATGCAGTACATAGTTTTAGGTTGGTCTTAATAAAGGTATTGGTCAAATGTAGATTGGTATTTTTTCTCTCTTTTAAGAATCAACAAGAGTTATTGCTTCTGGTAGGAGATGCTATTTATATCTATAGAACACAGGGGTCTAGTACCAAGCTAGTAACTATTGATTGGGAAATCACTCTGGAGACTGGCATTATATGTACATACTGATGTAAGAAGAACTGAAAGATGAGATTCCCAGTTCAGAAGACACAGAATCAGCTACTGGGGAACTGCAAAGAACAAGTACAAATAGTACTATTGGTATTGATGCATCTAAGTTATAGCTGAAAGAACATTTAGTGGCTGATCTGTGCAGAAATGAAAAGAATGTTCAATGCTACACAAACATTAAATTGGAATGTAAGAAATATGAATAAATGAAAACTGGAGATTGTAAAACAATAAATAGAATGCATAATGCAGTGCTTGGTCTGAATGAGCTAAAGTGTACAGAAATGGAATATTTCTATTTCTAATTCTGTCTCAACTGCCTTGTAAACAAATTAGAGAAAGATATGGCCAAAGTTACTATATGAATGGTTTAAATTTTAAAAATACATTAATTTGTTTTGCACTCAATTATCTTCCACTGGGGTTTTTTTTGTCTCATTTCCAGAGCCTTTGAATAACTGCCACTGTTGTTTTAGCCACAGCTAAAAATAAGAGACTGCTGCATATTCTTTATCTGCCAAGGGACATGGTCTTCTAGAAGTAGTATTTTGCAGCCACGTATCACAAAGGTGAAGCCAGCAATGGACTGAAGAATTACATAAAACAGCTAAGTTGACCCTCCTAGTCTTTGTCACCCAATTATCTCCCCTCTCTCATGATTCCCCATCCATTTAGCTGCCAAGGGAGTGTCATATTGCTCTCACAAATCCCAGAAATTGTTACTATTGAGCTTTTGAAATTATGATGGCATTTGAGACCATGTTGGAGCAATATACAGCTCAAGGGTTACACATTTCCCATTCCTGTATTACCAGTATACCTGTATATCATTAACCATACAACCAAGCCATGGAAAGGTTTGATCCAGGCTGAGCATGCATAGAGTCTATTGATACTGTATGACGATTTGCAGTTACAGAGTTATTCAGACCAGACCCTACAACATCCAGAAGTATGAGATGACTGTCACAACTATGGTTATCAAGAGAAGACCATTGGAGTCTATGGGCCAGTGTGGAGGTATATTTCATTTCGGAAAATTGCAGAGATGATTTTATTGGAGGTACCAATTTTTACAAATTAAAGACATGACCCTCATTCTACAGACCCCAATAGCTTCCTCCTTATAAAACATATCCCAGGGAAGCCTTTAACTTTGAGGAACAGTCGCAAATTTTTACTTTATGAAAAATTGCCATGGCTAATGATATCACAAGCATGACATGATGTAAGCTTATGGTTAGATACAGATCTCCCCCATATCCATGGGTTCAGTATCTACAGTTTCAACTATCTGAGGATGTAAAAATATTAAGTTAAAAATCCCTGAAATACATATCAGAGAGTAAACAAAACAGCAAAAAAGGCAAAAAAAATGTTGTGGCACCTTGAAGACTAACTGCTGTATTTAAATGTGAACTTTTGTTGACCAAATTCAGTTCATTAGACATAAGAGTGAGGCCTTGTGGCATCAATTTACAGACATCAAGTACATGATGCCATGAGGCCTTACTCTTATGTCTGATGAAGTGGTATACAAAAGCTCACATTTAAATACAAAAAAGCTCATATTTAATGTAGGGATTCATTTATAGCCTTAATTAAGATTGTACCCCTTTTATATACTTGTGTTATAGATCATAGACTTGTATTAGGTTTTGATACTGGATGCTAGATTTCATTTACTGTATGTACTGACTGGAAAAATACAACTGGGCCTCTTGAAAGAATGCATTCATGTGTCCTTGAGATGCCTGGCTAAACTAGCTCTATATAGTTGTGTTTTTCTACCCATATCTCACCCCCTCCTCCTCCCTCCTCCTTCCCCCTCATTTTTTCTCCTGGCTGATGAATACATATACTCTCTTTGTGTGTGTGACTGTATAAAAATATATGCCAAGCAGTCTGCAGCAAGCTAGCTAGCACATCAGATCAGAGCCGATTCTTCATTAGGCTTCTTGAGATGTCGAGAAGCTAATAAAGGCTTTTGCATTGGATCCAATATATTGCAGACTCAATTCTTCAGTGCAGATTGTTGAGGCTGGTTCTTCAACAATTTAAATACAGCAGTTAGTCTTTAAGGTGCCAAAACATTTTTGTCTTTTTTTTTGCTGTTTTGCTTTGTTTATTCTCTGATATGCTTGCACAGACTAACACAGCTACAACTTCAAACATTTGAAATACATATTATTTTTATGATGCATTGCCAGAGCTGGCCACTAGGTGCTGCTGTCTGACATTCAATGTGTACAAGGAATGGAGGCAGAAGTTTTGGTAGCTCTCATGTAGAAGGATGGAGCTATTTGAAACCCTTCCCCTGTTTCTGTGACTCAGTTACATAGGTAAGTATTTTATTAATGTTTATAATTTATTTTTATTTTGTTTGAATTGTTCTGATTTGTATTACTGTATTATGGGCTCTTCTTTTATTGGTGCGAGCACCAATTGGGGTGGGATGTAAGTAAGTAAGTAAGTAAGTAAGTAAGTAAGTAAGTAAGTAAGTAAGTAAGTAAGTAAGTAAGTAAGTAAGTAAGTAAGTAAGTAAGTAAGTAAGTAAGTAAGTAAGTAAGTAAGTAAGTAAGTAAGTAAGTAAGTAAGTAAGTAAGTAAGTAAAATATGTACTAAATATAAGGTCTACTGTTATCCATGGTTTCAGGTCTCTGTGGTAGGTCTCAGAACATATTCCCCACTGATCGGAGGGAGGGGATAATACCTTTATTAAAAATTTTATTTGCACTAGGAACTGGATTTCACACATCCTCAGAAAGCAGTCATTAAAAGAAACCACATAGCTCCCCAATAAATTTATAAGAAAAAATATTAGGACCATAAAGTAATATTCAAATTAACATGAGTTATAAATAGGACTTGTCATTTTCTTGTCTGGGAAATTTACATTCCTTTTATGTAAATTCAAAAAGTAAGGAATGCTTTTCAACTTTACTTTATTGTTATTACAGTCTTTAACCAGCCTTTACAATAGAAAAAAGGTTTTGCACCTTGTTAACAATAGAAAAGATTTCACACTTTGTTAACAACAGGAAAAAAGGGATAAAACAGTACAAGTATCCTCTAGATAGCATTTTTACATAACTGAGTGGCTTGATAAAAATATATGGCTACCTGGTGCATGAGTGTAGAATCCACGTGCTTTAGAAGAAAATAAACATAAAATCGATCATTATGGCCCACAAATTTAGAAATAACTGGGGCAATTAAAGCATCTCTTGGGATTTCATAAAAAGGGCAACATAATGGGACGTGGGCCAGGGTTTCTAACTCCCTGGATCCACAGAGACAATGTCATTTGGATAAGGAGTCCCTTTTAATCTTCCTGCCAAAAGTGCTGAGGGGAGGGCATCAAAATGTGCTGTAGAAAAAGCACATCTATCTTTGCTTAAGAGAGATTATAAAGATACCCGTGATAGTGGTTTACGGCTGTCTAAAAGTTGACGATAGAATTCTGAAACGTTGGCAATATCATTTTGGCGATCAATGTCCCTTATTCTTTTTTTTTACTAATGATTTCGCCTTTACCAGAGTTAATTGGCCTAGATATTCAGGAGAAAAACTGAGATTATGAAGTTCTTGTGTACAGGTACGGTGCCAACATGATTGGTAGCTGTCTGACAGCAGCAAGGGCACCAGACCTGATGGATCAAACATGGTATTAAGTCCTGAGGTTAAGATTCTGGTCCAAACCTGGGCCTTAACACTTGGCACATTTGCTGCCAGCCTCAAAACCGCGTTGGAAGTGTATTTGGGGGTGCCAAACAGGGCCCCTAGGAAAATTGATTGAATTTCATAAACCCTTAATTTTTATTATGGGCCTAGTTGTATCCCATAGAGAAGTTGGGCAGCTGTTTTTGCCATATACAGTTTAATTGCAGCTGGGATATAATTTCCCTCCTGCTGCCTGTAAAATTTTATTATTGAATGTGAACTTTTCTGGGCATTAGAGGGGGCATGATTTACCTAGGCTATTAATTTCCTAGAAGCCTGGAATACAATGCCCAGGGATTTAAAGCATTTGACTTGTTCTAATTCGTGCGAGTTAATTGTCCATTTATGCTTTTGTCTTTTATTAGAGAAGACTAAGATTTTAGATTTATCATAATTGATTATTAATTGCTCCTCATTAGAGTAGGAGGACAGGGTACTTAATGCCTGCTTCATTCTTCTGGGAGACATGGAGAGGAGAATTGTGTCATCTGCATAAAGGAGAATTGGGAGGTATCCAGTGGTGGGCATCAGCAAGTTCGCACCAGTTCACCAGAATCAGTAGCAGAAATTCTGGCTGGCCCTGCCCATCCAAGTTTTGAAATAAAGTAGTCCTAATTCGGATGCAATGCAGGGCTTTTCCCCTGGCTAAGCCCACCATACCACACCCACAGTGTGGTAATAAAATTTTTGGAGCCCACCACTGGAGGTGTCTATCAGACAATTTGGGGGCACGAACATCAACTCTCTGAAGAGTTTTAATCAGAAAAATGATGTAAATATTAAAAAGCAATACATCCTTTTTTCGCCCCCTTTGTTGTTTGTATGAAACCAGAAAGATACCCTCCCTGGTTGCATCTCACTCTGAGGCCAGTTTTATCATATAACGTGTAGATTAGGAACAGAAGTCTTTGATCAATGGAGGATCTGCACAGGATGTCCCAAAGTCTGCTTTTCAACTTTAAGGGTATAGAATATATTAGAAAAGAATGGGCTAAATGTTTTCTGCATATAAATCAGTAGAAAGAAGAGCTCTGCAGCAGGGACAAACCTGACCTACTATCTTGGTAGAACATTGTCATTAGTCTTATTCCCAGGCATTTTACAGTACACAGAAAATTTAAATAAGCTACTTTCCTTTCAAATCTTTATTTTCTTTCTCTTTTGCATAGTTGAGACTGGAATGAAGGAGAAGGTATCCAAATAAACATAAATAGATCAAATGCTTCTAGTGTAAAATGTTAATGTAAAAAATGTGTTGTGCTAATAAAGGTGAAGAAGCTTGAGATGTTTCTTTATACCAGAGGTGCCCAAACTTTTCAGGCTATGGGTCAGTCATGTAGTTGAGCATGCCAGTCACGTAGTTACTCCCATTTGGAAGTGGAAGTAAAATCTGCATGTTTACAACTGCCATGGGTCATTTATGGCAGCATTATGTGTATGCATGGGCACATTGTGCACATGTGCATGCATGTTTTACTTCCACTTCTGGAAGCAGTGGGGGCTGGAATAATTGGCGCCGTGGGCTGGATCCAGCTGGCGGGCTATAGTTTGGGCACGCCTACTTTATATTCTACAAATATTATCACTGACAGGGCATTTCTGCATAAGTTATGCCTGTTAAAAGGCCATGACATCACCAGGGGAAATTTATAGTAATTAAAGATGTCTTCCTTATTTCATCTGGCTTTTTCAGCTCATTAATAATTCTTTTAGTTGTGTGGGAGCCATAGTACAGAAAGAGGAAGTCTTTACTAAAAAATAATCCCAGTATTAGAAATGTTATCCAGTAGCAGAGATTTTTGTTAGTTAATTGCAAAACTGGTGAGATAAATGAGGAAAGAAAACAAAATGTCTCCTTCCTGCTTCCTCTTGTCTCCACCTTCCAAGAGTAAGTTTTCCAATTTCTTTTTTTAAAGTGATGCATCCTAATAGACTCACAATTTTTTTAAAATCACTTCCTCAGCCTCTCCATGGAGCCAAATAAGTGTTTAATTTGGCACTATCTTGAAGTGGCTCTTTTCTAAAACCACTTCATTGTACTGGCAAATTAACTCTTGTTGCTGACCAAAAAGGATTGATTGAGTTTTATATGCCATTTGGATGTAAGGATCACCATACAACAAGCCACTCCAGGAAAGCTGGGTAGCCATAAGACCTGTGATGGCAGTCTTTCCTATTATGAAGATGTTTTCTTGTCAAGGAAAAGTGAAGGGGTCAAAGAGACACAGAGTTAAACCACTCTTCAGGCTGAGGCATCCGGCTTTTTGGGAGCGTCTCTCTTTTATTAGCTTTTCTTATCAGGGAGCAGTTCCTGACAGGCAGGCAAGCCTTTTTTTTTTTTTTGATAAGCTACAGAAGTGTTGTTTTTGCTACCAGCAGAAGCATGTGCTGTTTTGTATACCAAGCTTATAGCATGCAGAGTTCACAGCTGTTATTTGTGCTATGTCATAGAGGAAGAAAACAAGCTGAGTGGACGAGGGAGTGATTCCCAGGCAAGATGTGGTTTGTCAGCATCTGGGCCAGAAGGGAATCACCCTCACACAAAAGTAGCTAACTAAAACCCTACATAAAATGACAGGAACTAATTTAGATTTTGTTGTGGCCTGGGGTCCTGGATGCAAGGAGGAGGAGGACATCCAGCCAGCCCAGCTGCCTGCTGCTAGCTCTGACTTGGAGTCTGAGGCTGAGGGGGACCCCTTGCCAGTTCCCCAGGCTGCACCTGTCTAGGGTGACCAGATTAAAAAAATCAAAAGTCCAGAGAAAAGGCCTGATTTCCATTGAAAAATCCTGAGATTACTTACAGTTTGAGATTTTTTTCACAAACATACTAACAATTTTAAAAAGTTGTAATATTATCGTTTTTATACACTGCGGATCTCGCTCATGCATTGCAGATCACACTCAGAACGCGGCACCCCCTCCCACTTCCCATGCACCACCCTCTCGCAGTGCAGTGATGCTCACTCAGTCAGTTCGACTTGCACCACTGCGAATATTGGACAGCATTGCTTTGAGCATTGGAATTGGATATCGGATACAAGTTGAAAATGTCTTCAAGTAATAAGAGACCACGATGCAGCTGTACATTTACAGATGTTTTAAAAGAAAAATTTCCAATTATGAAAGTTGGTAGAGAACCTACTGAAGTGTTTTGTTCAATATGTAACAATTATTTTTCAATTAAGTTTAAGGGAGCTGCCGATATTGAAAAACATGTCCTAACGGAAAAATATAAGAAAAATGCTTTAACTGTTTCAAGTACCACTAAATTTGACTCTTTATTTCAACCGCAAAGATCTGGACTGACTGACAAAAAATCCGCCGCTGAGGCCACTTTAGCTTTTCACACAGTAAAACATCACCAATCATTTAAATCTATGGATTGCACCAGCCAACTGGTGAAAGCAATTTTTGCCGATTCCAACACTGTGAATAGTATTTCTTGTGCAAGAACGAACACTGAAGCTATTGTTACGGGTGTGATATCTCTGTGGGTAATTGAACAGGTAAAAGTCTCATTACAAAATCTCAACTACTTGGGCATCTCCACAGATCCAAGTAATCATGGCGCAGAAAAAATATTTCCTAATATGATACAATTTTTTGACTGGCAAGAAGGCATTAAAACAAAACTGTTAGACGTGCTGAGCACACCCGATGAAACTGCTGACACTATAACAGAGATAATTAAAACAAGCTTGCAAAAGCACGAATTGTTGACAAAATGTGTATCATTTATGGCAGACAACGCTAATGTTAATTTCGGCGGAGTTAATCGGCAACCAGGACAAAATGTTTGGACTAATTTAAAAAACATACTAGAAAAAGATATTGTAGGAGTTGGGTGCCCAGCGCACATTCTACACAATTGTATTCAACACGGCACTGATAAACTTCACATTGATATAGAATCTGTAGTAATGAAGCTGTTTAATTATTTTTCCGTATACACTGTACGCACGGAGGCGTTGAAGGATATCAGCGAGTATATAGATGTTAATTATCAGAAACTTTTGTTTCATAGCAAGACACGTTGGCTTATTCTCTTTCCAGCGATCGAGAGAATATTGAAGATGTATGAGCCATTGAAGCAGTACTTTTTGTCTACTCCTGGTGTACCAATTACAGTAAAACCTCATATAACACTAAAACCTGGTTCCACAAGTCTTGGTGTTATATGATTTTTAGTGTTATCTGATGCATGTTAAAATCCTATGGGATCCATAGAGATACATTGTAACCACACAGGCTTTAGCTGTTGTTATCTGAAGCATCCCATAGGATCTTAATGTTATCTGATGCAATTCTTCCCCCCAGATTCCTTAATGTTATGCGATTTTAGTGTTATTCGATACTAATGTTATATGAGGTATTACTGTACTTTGAAGAACTTTTTTGAAAATGAACTCAGTGAAGTTTATTTATTTTTCGCTCACTCACTGATGTCAATCTTTCAGGCGAGAATCGAAGACATCGAAAAAGAAAGCAATTCTGTTCTAGATATCAAAAGAATTCTCGAATCCACACACAAAATTTTAGTTGCACGAGTGAACACAAACTTCATGTCACTAAAAGTGTGAGAATTACTGGCTAAGTGCACTGCGGAAAACCAAGAAGTTTTCAAGCAAGACCTTAAAAATATGTATAAGATTTGCATAGAATATTTGATCAAATGGATGAAGCCTTTAGATGATTTCAAAGTCTTTAATTGGTTGATGCTGAAAAAGGGTGAAATGATCAACCGATCAGATTGCTTTGTCAATTCATTATCTGAATGGAAAAGGAGTACACATCGATGATGTGAAATTATTTGATGAAATTGCAGCTCTGAATAGTTTTTTAACAAAACAAGAAGCGTTTTTTGACGTAATGCTTCATGCGTTGTGGGCAACCATTTTCAAGAAAATAGGTATTTCATGAATACCAGAGATGTTGCGTATTTGTCAATATATCTTTGCAATTACAGCCCAAAATGCCAACGTAGAAAGAGTTTTTTCTATCATGGGCTCAATGGTCGAATGAAAGAAATCGACTAAAGGTGTCTTCAGTTCGAGCTATACTTTTAATTCAATATAATTTGAAGAGTGTAACATGTGGGGCATTTTATAAATCAATAATTAAAGAAAAAACCTTACTTAAACAGGTATCTTCACAAAATAAGTATGACAAAACTGATTAAGCACCGACTTAGATATATAAGGATTGATCTTAATTGTGCAATTATTACCAAAGGAAGATTATTTTTAGTTTGTTTAAATTTTTATTAAAGATATCTTTAAAATATAAGCTATTTCATGAGATTTGCAAAATCCAGCCGCAATCCTGAGGAGAGTCCAAAAATCCTGAAATCGCAGGACAAATCCTGAGATATGGTAACCCTACACCCGGCTCAGATCAGGAAGCCGAGTCAGAAGAGATGGGCCTGACACCAGGACCACAGCAAGCTATCATCCCAGAGCTGGCCCAAGCCAGGCCAGAAGATTGGAACTTAACAGATGGGGTGGGTGCTAGTTGGGAGGAGGCCGGCACACCTTCACATTACAGCAATGAACTGAGGCATCAGATTCAGCTGTGGAGGAATAGGGCCCAGGCTGACTCATCTTAAAAGAAGAGAGGCGTGCAGGGAGGCCCTTTGTCAGACCAACTTGTCAACTTTGTGGACCCAACACCATGCTCTTAGCTTCCTGACTTGATGTACAGGACTCTAGACCTCTGATTGACCCTGAGTACGTTTCCTGGAAGACCCTGATAACCTTGACAAGACTCAACTGGCTACTGACCCTGGACTGGTGACAATGATTCTGCTCCAAGGCCTGAGGACTCTCCCCTTTCCCCACTGCAGTTCTACCCAGCTGTTGAGCTCCACTGGTGCCAGGCGGTGACAGGTTTTCACCAAACAAACAGAGAATTGAGACTGTTTAAGGGACCTTATTGCTTATGAAGCTTTAAATTTCTGCAGGGCCCATATTGTACACTCTAAGTCTTCTGGAAGACCTTCTTAGTATTCCACTGATCCCGTGGTAGAGTTATGTCCTCTATCTAGGATTTTACCAGATACTGACTACACTTCATCTAAGCCTTAAGTCTAAGGAAACAGCCTGACATCATCCTAATCAGAGTTTTCTGCTATTCACTGAAAAATCTGAGACAAGGATGGCATGATATGATTCTCATGTTGGGAATTAAATTTTTGAAGGTTATATATCTTTGGACTTTGATATTACATCATTGTCTCCATGTTGAAGTGTATATATAAATCATCGTGACATTTTAATGCTATGTAAAGAATCTTGGTGTAACAGTGGAATTACAGTCTATTGTCATTTCGGCTCTGCTGTTTTCATTTTTTATTAGTTGCCCTTCTTCTGATGAGCACATGGCTATTTATGCAGCATGTTATTCCCCAATTTCTCATTGTGATAATTCTGTAAGGTAAGGCAGGCTTAGAGACAGTGATCAGTCCAAGGTCATGCAGTAAATATCATGGCTTAGTGTATTTTAAAAAAGCACATATCTCCCAAAGTCCATTCCAAGCTCCCTGTATTGCGCAGCCTATTAGAAAAAGCCATTAAGAGTGGCTCCAGTAGAAACATGACATTTCAAAAACCCCGAGAAGAGATGTACATCTTTGCTGAATACCAAAAAAACAGGTAATTTAGCAAGCAAGTCATTTTATTTCCTCCAGAAAAAGAAAGGTAGGTTACAATGGAAAGGGAGAAAGCAGAATTACTAATTCAGTGTTTTCCAATGTGGGGCCTAGGCCCCATAGGGGGACTTCAATTCCCAGAAGCCTAAGTCAGTTCCTTGGCTGATCAGTGCTTTGGGGAATTGACCTAGGCTTCTGGGAACTGAAGTCCAAAAATCAAAGGTTGGGAAACACTTATCTAATTATTATTGTCTTAGTGCAGAGGTTCCCAACCCCCCGGCCCATGGGCCTAAACCATCTGTGGAAATCATTAATCCAGCCCATGGTGGCCACTGGGCACTTCTAGACCTGCCACCCACTACCAAGTCACATTACATCACTTATAATGACAGTGGTGATTGGAATCACGATGTTTTTCTGGGTTTTTGGGCAGGCTCTGCCACTTTCCAGGGCAGCAGGAGACTTTTTGGAGCATGTTAGCTCTGGTTTTGGGATTTTTCCGTTGCTTCTCGGATGTGCTTCAGCAGCTAGGGCACAACAGTGGACAACTTCTGGGTGGAGCTAATCTCAGTGCCTGGGGTCCCAGAGCAGAACCAGGAAGTCAGCCACAGTCACACTTTAGCTGCCAAAGCACAGCCGAGAAGTAACAGAAAAATCTCAAACTAGAATGAACATGCTCAGGAAAGCTTCCTGCTGCCCTAGGAAGTGATGTCCAAGAACCCGCTAAAATGGTGCAATTTCCACCACCACCGTCAATGATGAGAATGACAATGAAAATGCAAGTAGTGGGTACAGCCACACCTCCGTCCCCCACAGCTGAGCACTGTGGCAGGAACTGGCCCCTGGCAGGAAAATGTCGGGAGTAAAAGGTACTAAACCCAGAGATGGTCTTAGTGTAAAAGGTACTAAAACCAGAGACGGTCAAATACATTTTGCTACACATAATGCGCAATGCAGGGATGGAGGAATCACAAATTGGGATCAAAATTGCTGGGAGAAACATCAATAATTTGAGATATGCAGATGATACCACCCTGATGGCAGAAAGTGAGGAGGACCTAAAGGGGCTACTAATTAGTTTGAAAGAAGAAAGTGAAAAAGCTGGTTTGAGACTCAATATAAAGAAAACCAAGATGATGGCAACAGACCCTATCAGTCCCTGGAAAATAGATGGGGGAAGAAGTAGAAGCAGTGACAGATTTTACTTTCTTAGGATCAAAGCTCACTGCAGATGGCGATTGCAGCCATTAAATAAAAAGGCGACTGATTTTTGGGAGACAAGCTATGAGAAACCTGGGGAGCATAGTAAAAAGCAAAGACATCAAATTGCAAACAAAAATTCGTACAGTCAAAGCAATGGTATTCCCTGTGGCAATGTATGGTTGTGAGAGCTGGACCATAAGGAAAGCTGAGCACAGAAGAATAGATGCCTTTGAGATGTGGTGTTGGAGGAGAGTTTTGAGAATCCCCTGGACAGCAAGGAGAACAAATAGGTCAATCTTAGAAGAAATCAACCCTGACTGCTCCTTAGAAGGGCAAATAGTAAAGATGAAGCTAGGGTACTTTGGACATCAAATGAGAAGAGAAGATTCACTTGAGAAAGCCTTGATGCTTGGAAAGGTTGAGGGCAAAAGAAGAAGGGGGCAAAAATGAGATGGCTAGATGGTATTGTGGACACAATGGGCACAGAGCTGAGCGAGTTGAGGGGGATGGTGGAGGACAGGAGTGCCTGGCGGACAGTGGTCCATGGGGTCGCAAAGGGTCGGAATCGACTGTGCGACTGAACAACAAAACTTGAGCCAAAGGCAAGATGGGACTTCCTCAATCCACATAAAGAAGTTAACCAGACTGAGAGGCAAATCTTACTTCAGCACTTTTAATGGGATAACATCTTTCCTATACCTGAGGCCATTGGGGCTAACTTACTGCATGAAGCAATTCACGGCTCTTAATACTGCTCCTCTTTCACTATTACTTTTGCTGCTTTAACAATCACTGTCCCCTGCCTAAGGATAGGATGTACTCTGAATGAGTTTGCTTTCTCACTGTTCGTGGTAAGCCATTTAGGGAATTTTTTTTCACCTGAGTATGATAAAAATCTTGTAAAAACATGTTATTGTTGAAAAACTCATACTCCACATCACATGTAGAACAAATAACCACTGCTTGAATATTTCAGGATGGCTCAGTCACAGACTGATTTTTTGATATTTTCATCTGTGACCATGAAAAACACAGCACATAGTTTTTTCTTTATGTACAACATAGTGTGAATATCAAAATGCAATGACAAGGGCCCCAGAGAATTATGTTTAAATCAGAAGAATCTGCCTGAAGTCTCATCTGCTGTTCATTTGCCAACCACATGATTTCTTTCCTCCTATAACTCTGCCCAACACTTTATTGCTCAATCTATGTTTCATTTTGAAAGTTCTTTGGGTATTGTCAAATGTAATATGGAAACATGTGAACTGCAGTATGAAAACGTGTGAACAATCTACCAGTCATGATGGCAGTATATACTACATCCAGGGTTAAAGGCAGCATACCTCTGAGTAGCAGGAAGTGAAAAACATAATCAGGAAAGGGTTTTTACACCCATATTCTACTTAAGGGTTTTTTAGAAGCCTCTGAGTGGCCAAGTCATTCATTGAATGCAGCCAAGCAATTCCTATGTTCTTAATAATACAAGAGCAACTTCAATACAGTTGCCTTACACCAGGGGTTCCCAACTTTTTCAAGTCGGGGGCTAGGTCATGCTTTCTCAGTCAGCTTTGAGGGCCACACGGTCATTTTGCCCTGCCTGCACAATGGGAGTGGCCATTTTTTTCTTAACAGCTTCAAAGGACCAGCCATTTTGTTTCTTGAATGATCTTGGAGGGGTGGGTGGCACATGAAATGGTGCCAGGGGCTGGATCTGGCCCACAGGCCTTAGGTTGGGAACCCCTGCCTTACACCTTGCTTATTATACTTAAAGATGACTATTTCCTAAGCTGATAAAAGCCTCCTCAAGTTGGTTGATTATCCCTTGCTTTTCCTGGAGCATGTCCAATGTAACACCAGTGTACTGAGGCAAGCACAGTCAGAACATCCAAAGCCTCTGAAGAAAGATACATAAGTCCTCAGTCTGTGTAAAATACAATCATAAGATTTATTGAGATTTATACCATGACTCTTTGCTTACATGTCCATTAAGTATATAACAGATCCATTATGAAAAATATACTTTTTCAATTTATGAATACAAAATAAATTATTTCTCCATCTAAAATGTACCTAGTTGTTGAGAAAAATTACTCAATATGCAATTTGGACATTATGACAGGAAACATATGCTCTAGACTTAATATTATGAGTACCTCTAAATCATGGTAGCATTTTTTGAAATCTGGAAACTTTTCACTTTCTTTTTAAACCATTATATGTGAGTACAGTAATTAATAAGTGGTGATAAATTATGAGTCCAACTGAGGAACATGTAATAAATCATGAAAACTGAGTACTAAATTGTGCCTCTATGAAAGGAAAACTGTTGAATTTAAAACTTTGTTCCAACGTTTCATGATATTTTTCATTTTATCATGAAGCTTGCAAATTAAAGAAGGAACATTTTGGCTTTCTTCTCTAATCAACCACCCACATTAAATTAGGTTGTTCTCAGTTCATTTCAACACACATTACTAAAGGAATAAACGAGCAATATGTTATGTGACTGAATATGAAACTTATTTTTAAAGGTTCTTTTGGTGCGTCCATACGTGTGACACACACAGAGAGAAATAGCATATTGTATGAAAACTCGATGTTACAGAATGAATTTCTAATAACTATATACAGCATTTTCAGATATACAGTAATACCTCCGATAATGACTGCATCAGATAACACTAAAATCGGATAACGATCTGTTAGCGTTATCCGATACAGAAGTTCTTAGCAGCAGGGTGGCTGGAAAGCTGAATGGGGTTCTCCCCCGTTGGCTTCCCCTGCAGCTACGGAGGCAGGGGTGGGGTGGCTGGAAAGCTGACGGGGGGCTCCCCCGTCAGCTTCCCCAGCTACCCTACAGCTGCGGAGGCAAGGGCGGGTGGCTAGGGAAGCCAACAGGGAGTTCCCATCAGCTTCCCCAGCCACCCTGCAGCTGTAGATTGGGTCCTCTGATCTCTCTGGAGCAGGCAGGGGGATCTGAGAGCCCTAATTGGGTTTTACAAAGTCCATTTTTTAAAACCAATTTTGGGCTCTCTGACTTCCCTGCCTGCTCCAGGGAGAACAGAGGACCCAATCTACAGCTGTTACTGGGCTTCCCCGATGTCCCCAGCCAGTGGAGCAAGCCAAAATGTCAGGGTTCGAACCCTGACGTTTTGGCTTGCTCCACTGGCTGGGGACATCGGGGAAGCCCAGAAACAGCTTGGATTGGGTCTTCCCACCTCCCTGGACCCGGCAGGGAAGTCAGAGAGCCCGAAATGGGTAAAAAAAAGTCCATTCAAAATTAGCGCGCATCGGGTCTCCCGACCTCCCTAGAGCCGATACGCGCTATTTTTGAAGTTCCCCCACCCTCCTGGAGGCTGCAACAAACCGAAACGTCAGGATTCGAATCTTGACGTTTTATTTATTTATTTATTTATTACTCACATTTCATATCCCGCCCCAATCAGGTAGACCCGACTCTGGGCGGCTTACAGCGTAAATTACCGTCATGGATAAACTAAACTTTTGGTTTGTTACAGCCTCCAGGAGGGTTTGTTACAGCCTCTAGGAGGGTTTTGGTTTGTTACAGCCTCCAGGAGGGTGGGGGAACTTTGGAAACAGTTTGGATCAGGTCTTCCTACCTCCCTGGACCCAGCAGGGGGGGTCAGGGAGCCCAAAATTGATTTAAAAAATCCGTTTTTTTTTTATTATTTTGGTGCCCCTGCCCCCCCCCCCCGCTGGGTCCAGGGAGGTGGGAAGACCCGATCCAAGCTGTTTCTGGGCTTCCCCGACATCCCCAGCCAGTGGAGCAAGCCAAAATGTCTGAATGATATTACTGTTTGATGTCTAATCAATTCTGACTTGTTTTCTAAGTAGAGAGTACTCACAGTGGCGTCGCGCAGTCTTCAGCCGCCTGGGGCGAAGAACAAACTCGCCGCCGCCCCCCGCCCCCCGCTCGCCGCTGCCGCCGCCCCCTCCCCCTGACCCAGGTAGAAGCCGGCCCCCTGGTGACTAGCGGCGCGCGCGCGCGCGCACGCGCGCACGCGCGCCACACACCTCCGTCCGCTCGCCCGCCACACACCTCCGTCCGCTCACACCTCCGTCCGCTTGCCCGCCCGGCTGGCTGTCGGGGGCTCTCCGCCGCCTGTTGCCCCTGGCAGCGGCTTTCAGGGGGCGGCAAAATGTCCCCTCCCCACCCTTTTGCTGGCGAGGAGGAGAAAAAGTGTTTTTTTTTAGGCGGACAATTCAAGGAGGGGCCCGCCCGCCGGGCTGGCTGTCGGTCGGGGGCTCTCCTGCCCACCTCCTCCTGCCCACCTCCTCCTGCCCAGCCAGCCCCCAGGGGCTCCCCGCCACGGCGCCACCCACCCCCGACGAGCGCCCCGTCTCACGGCAAGTTGGGTGGGTGGCTGGGCGGGCGGAGGCGAGCAGCGTCCGCGCGCATGCGGGCCGCCCGCCAGGAGAGCCCCCGACGGCCAGCTGGGCGGGCGACTGGGCGTGCCCCTCCTTCCCTCCCCACCCTTTTGCTGGCGAGGAGGAGAAAAAGGGGTTTTTTTTAGGCGGACAATTCAAGGAGCCTCCTTGAATTGTCCGCCTAAAAAAAACCCCTTTTTCTCTTCCTCGCCAGCAAAAGGGTGGGGAGGGGACATTTTGCCTCCCCCTGAAAGCCGCTACCAGGGGCAACAGGCGGCGGAGAGCCCCCGACGGCCAGCCGGGCGGGCGAGCGGACGGAGGTGTGAGCGGACGGAGGTGTGTGGCAAGCGGCGAAGCGCACGTGGGGCGCTCGCCAGCAAAAGGGTGGGGAGGGGACATTTTGCCGCCCCCTGAAAGGCGCTGCCCGGGGCATCCGCCCCCCCCCCCGCCCCCCCCACGCTACGCCACTGAGTACTCAGAAGTGGTTTGCCTTTCCCTTCTTCTGGAGGCACCCTGGGACAATACAGCTTGCCCATGACTAGACAGGCTGACTGTTCTCCTAGGAGGCCTAGTGGGGAATCAAATTCCCAGTGTCTAGATCTGCAGCCAGATATCTAAACCACTGAACTATAGAGGCAGCTGAATGACGTTAATATTGGTGAAAAAGTACAGCATTGAGGCACCTATAAATTGTTCTCAATGAGGTTATTATAGTCATCATCATCATATACTGTTCAAATTATGTATGTAGCAGAAGCATAAATCTGTATTATTCCTATAAATGTTATCTTGAATGGTCATGTGATGCATGAGGTAATATTAATATTCAAGATAATATGTATAGATGCTCAGACTTCTTGCTGAAGAACCCATTTCTTGTTCACTATTTGCTAATAATTCATCTTCAGCTGTTCTCTGCCCTGCAGGCTCACAAAATGTACTTTCCATCTTTTACATTAAAGCTGACTTTTATAAGCTAGCAAATGAACTGGCAGAAGGAAAATTGAAATATTACTCATTTACTCTTCCTCAGCAATTATCTGTTTTGATTAAGCCATCCAAGCTTTTTTTTAAAATTGACATGAGTTCCTGGTTGCTTTTCAGGATGCATGTCTTCTCGGGAAGGAGGCAATGAAGGCCAGACAGTTTGAGGACCCAAGACCATGAAATAGTCAGTTCAAAATAGACATGCAGCTTAAGATGGAGGACAACACAAATTACACAAATAATGACAGCATACAGTATATTATTTTTATGTACTATACATTCAGCAAGGTGAGAGCCTTGTCAAGGCATGGGAGCTTGAGTGGTCTAACTAGGCAGTGTTGCTCATCACTTGTCAATAATGTTAGGACGGGACCAAAACTCGCCAAAGCATCCTCTGTTGGATCTCTTGGTCCAGGTGAAAGCGGAGAACACACATCATGGTGTGCCTAGGCAGCGGGTGATGTGATATTCAAATGGCTAAAATAATGCACGTAAATGGACTTGATTTCCCAAGTCGATTTGTATGTGCAGAATGTCGTTGTGGAGATGTCTGCCATGTGCGGATTTCTCACTGAGTAACAACTCCAAGGTCTCCAAGGTATACATTCAGCTACTTATATGTGAAACCACTCTGACCTAGTTTGGATTTTTCAAGTATTCCTGTCAATTCTCATAAACCCTGAGCATTCAGCAGAATGATTTGAAAAATTGGTTAACTTGCTTACTCTTAACTTGTCCATAGTACGGTAGGTGTTTTATGCATCATCAGTTGAAAACCAACTTATAATGACACTAATAGCACTTTCACAGCCTGCTGTATACTTAGTGGTTTATATATCTGGCTGCAAAGCCAGAGGTTGGGAGTTTGATTACTCACTGGGTCTACTACAAGAAGAGCCAGCCTCTGTGGCTTTAAGCAAACTGCACTTTCCGAGAGAATCCTCAGAAGAAGGAAATGTGTACTGTGTA
This sequence comes from Furcifer pardalis, assembly GCA_030440675.1. NCBI lineage: Eukaryota > Metazoa > Chordata > Lepidosauria > Squamata > Chamaeleonidae > Furcifer > Furcifer pardalis. The sequence goes on from CP126890.1 coordinate 261,225,787, forward strand.
CCTAGAAAACCTTGGTAAGGGATCCATAAATGAGAATAGCGATTAGCAATTTCACTAGTATTCTGCCACATAACACTTAGTGCACTCTCTGGGCAGTTCACAAGTTAATTAGTATTTTGACCCCAACACACCAGGTACTCCTTTTACTAACCTCAGAAGGATGGAAGGCTGAGTCATCCTTGATCCTTTCAGGATAAAATTCACAATGTTTTGGCTTCAATACAGCCAATACACTGGTTAACTTCCCCTAATATATATTGCTTCAGGTAAAAAGGAGGAATTAAATGATGAGTTACAATGGGGGGGATGAGGTTGCAGAGGCTGAAGTTCCACATAAACGAGAATCTATAGAAAATTACTAAACCATAGAATGTGATGTTCTGGAGTGTGACAAAGAGAAAGCCTCCATCACAAAATTTTCAAGGTAAATCAACTACTAGACAACATTTTAGAGTCAACTGAAGACATTGTGCTCCCTGAAGTAAAGGATATAAAGGAATCTCCTGCTTTCTTGTACAGAAATAAACAAACATGGCAAGCAAAACTTACTTCAAGAGGAGCAATGGGATAGCATTCTTTATTGCTGCTGAGGATAAAGCTCTATTTCAGTGGTTCTCAACCTTCAGGCACCAAATCTTTCTGACTATAGCTCCCAGAAGTCTTCACCACTGGCTATGCTGGCCCTGATTATTGGGTGCTGTACTCTAAGAACTTTTGGCCAGTCTGTCCTGCCAGATTCCAGCATCTGAGCTGAGTGCCTTGCTCTATGTTCTGGCAGAAACAACACTGTGACTTTTTTCTTTACTGTTCAAAGGCAGTCTGTTCCTTACCAACCACCATTATTGTATTTAATATTTAATAACATCATACGCTTTTTATGTAGGGAGCCAGCTATGGATGTGCAGAAAGATAGAGTTATTTGATGGAGCCTCCTTTGAATTCCTAACTTGTTTGCTGAGCTAACTTGTTTGTCTGTGAGTTATGCTAGTCTTGCGTCTAAGCAAAGAACTTGGTTATCTCCAGGTTCCACTTCTACTGCAGATTTTTGGAGCCTATAGCTGCCTAGCCATGCCATGAGGGGCAAAGGCATATTCTTTTTCTTTGGTCAGTGACATTTCTCCACTATATGGTGGTAAAGTTAATGCTAATTAACTTGTGAACTGCCCAGAGAGTGCACTAAGCGCTATGGGGCAGTATATACCTGTAAGTGTGATTGGTTTGTTTTGCTTTCATGTCCTTTTTGGGCTACAATTCATAGAATAATGGCTAGTTATAGGATTCTGAGAGTTACATTCCAGAAAATTAACTTTTCCAAGATTTCATTACATACTGATTTTAATTAAAATTTATTTTCAGGCTGCTGAAAGATAAAAATATTCAATAAAAACTAGAAAAAGATACAGTGGTACCTCAAGGATCCAACTTACTACTGTTCTCCAATAAATTCACAAATGCAAAAATAGGCAATTTTGTCTAATGGCAGCAGGCTACGCTCTTGAGTACTGTAATTGGTAAACCTGTGTCTGAAGAGCTGGGTATATGTTTCTCACATTAGAGGCAAACATGGAAATTTTGGTTTGTTGATATTCTACCTTTTGTAACAGTACTATTTTTAACTAGTTACTTTCAAGTCCAAGCTTATCCTAGGATGGTTATGAAATGTTGCTGTATTCAACATTCCATAAAAGCTGATACATCTCTAAATAAAAGACATGATACTGATAATAAACTCAAACCTTAGGGTTCAGATTTTCAATGCATATTAAAAGTAAATATGTTCCCACATACTATATCATCTGCTAAAGAATGCACATATTCAAAAGAAATGTTCCTGAGAATGGTATGTCTTCCTACCAGCTGTCCTTTCTGACTAATGACAAATGCACGAAATCACTTGAAGATTGATTACCTGTGCCATTTTTCTACGTAAATATGTTGAATCCTCAACTGAGCAGGCAGAGATGAACCATCTGTTTTGACAGAGAAGCGGGCATTGTTAGTGTGCCCGACCTTGCTAGTCAAGTGACTGTTGTCCAATCCATCCCTTTGTGTCAGCCTTGCTGATAAAATAATGTGAAGCCATAGCTGGACCTACTGTTCACCCCACTATAGCTGTGAATGAATTACCATATGGTGCAGTAAGACAAACCAAATATTGGGACAGTGAGCTCCACTCTCACAACATAAGGGAATACCAATCAACACAAAGAAACACCTCATACAAAGCATATTCATTCCTACCTTATGTTGTCAGTGCCAAAGATGGACACTTACAACAAAACATAAGCAAAAGTGGGTCACCAGGGAAATGAGATGTCTGAGGAAGGCTGCTTGAGTGACCAAATGGGATAAAATCAGGAATAAGGTTATAAGGGAAAGAATTGGAACAGAACCAATCTTGCACTACATAAAGAGACAACAAATAAAGTGATTTGCCCATTTGGGGAGAATGTCTTTAAATTCCATACCTTACAAGGCATATGTGGAAAGAGGAGAAGGACAAAGACCATAAGGCAGACCCAGAGAAAGGTGGAGAGATAACATCAAAGAAGAAGGACAAAAAGAAGGAGGACAAGGACAAGAAGAACAAGAAACAAAATGCTTCATTGTAATGTTAATAATCAGGGCATGCAAAGTCCACATATGCTCTATACATGACATTGATATAATGGTCCAGAGCTAATGCCTTCCAGGGCTGTGTTTTCACCAATACAGTACCTCTGTATAAATTAGGGAACCAGGCAACCAATTGGTTCAGGTCCAATCCACCTACTTCCACTGAACTCTCTCTTTATCCCCATTATCTTACTTGCCTTTCCCCCCCTTTCCCAATATCCTCAACACCATCATACTCCTCTTTCCATACTTTCTCCTTTGCAATTGGAAGATGATTCCTAGCAATAATGTTCCTCCCAAGGCAAAGTATATGAGGTGAATGAATTGCAAAAGAAAATAGGCATTTCTGCCTATAGTTGAGTCATTTGAAACAAAAATGCTACCTGTAAAGGCAATTAATTCCCCTCTAGCCTGGTTCCCAAGCAACATTTTAAGATTTTTTTTAAAATCAAATTATGATTAGATGTACACCTAAACTTTGACTGAAGAAGTATTTCTTAATTTACTCTGCCACCTTGTGGGCTGATGGAGAAAAGCATAACATAACTGCATAAAAAGATTTTTTATGACCCACCTAGCTCCATAGCATAGATAGAGCAAAATAAAAAAAGTTGGAAAATTGGAAAAATGTGTAAAATAGATGGATAATTGATGAGATACTTATTTTTTATTCCCACCCTAATTTGGGAATACAGTCAAACCTCGCATAAAGAGTGCTTCACTTAAAGAGTAACTCGCTTAAAGAGCAGACTTTTCTCTGAATGTTCGCTTTGCTTAACAAATAAAACCAACCAAAAACTCACGTAACAAATAAATTGGGATTTGTAGTACCCCCCCACAATTGGTCATTTACAATGGTGTTTCGCTTAAAGAGCAAACTTGCTTAAAGAGCAATCCTGTGTAACGCATTATGCTCTTTAAGCGAGGTACCACTGTAATTGTACAAGTATAATTTCTAGTCAAGGCTTGTCAAACTGTGAAAAGGACTAACATAGTACTATGGTAAATGTGAGGATCTAATATAACATGGTTAGCCTGTTTGAATAATGCTTTATTATTGTGCCAGTTGACACAGAATTAATAAAGAACATTGGCGAACATCCTGCTGCTTAGTAAATTAAGTTGCACTAAAGTAAATCTATTGAAGGAGGGGAGGGAGTGTTGATGAGTCAACTACCTCTTTATTGATTCAAATGGGCTTACAGTATTTGTTGTTGTTGTTATGTCCTGTGAAGTCATCTCCAACTTATGGAAACCCTATAAATGAGATATCTCCAAAAGGCATTTTCCTTAACAACACTGCTCAGCTCTTGCAAACTCAAGGAATCAATCCTTGCCCCTCCACCCCAAATGAAGATTTTGACACATGTATTGGATACAACTAGGGCCACCTTTATTGAAGAACAAGTGTAGCCAGGAAAAACAATGCCGCCTCCCCTGAATGGATCTCAAGCAGAGCCCTGCAGTAGTGCAATCTGGGCAGTGGATGACAGAAACAACATCCCCTCCTGGAAGGGACCAGGGGTGGACCTCCCCTTCACTAAGGTAACATGGAACAAACCATCCTGCCAATGCACAGCCCAGGAGAGGCAGACAAGAACAAACAGTGACCAGATCATCCCCTCCCTGGGAGAAGGAATGTTAGCTGCGAGGCCTACCACTCACGACCCCTGGGACCCCTATAGGATATTTAGACCACCCTACTTGCCAAAGGTGACCTAAAGCAATGCTTCCCAGTAAATTGTCCAAATCCCATCAGTACAGAATGGGACAGGTGGGGAGAGGGAAGCAATCACTGTGTGGGCCAAAAATTCCTATCCACCCTCTAGGCAACCAGCTAACCTCATCCTGCACCTAAGGGCAGGCAGGAGGATCACTGGTGAAAATTAACACACATGAGGTGGGGGGGAGCTAATGTGGGGGGGGAAAGCTATTTTATTTACTTTATTTATTTTATTTATTTACGGGTTTGTGTTGTGGGCAGGTGGGTGGATTGAGGTGTGTGTGCTTCTTCTTCTTCTTCTTCTTCTTCTTATTATTATTATTATTATTATTATTATTATTATTAAAAAATTCTTTGGCCCCGCCCACATCATGACATCATGATGTTGGCTCCGCCCATGACATCATGACATTAGCTCCACCCACACTGTGATGGCATCACGGTGGGGTAGTAAAATTTTTGACATCCCACCACTGTTCTCTATGCATATGTGATACATAACTAGCTAAATTAGACTTTATTATTATGAGAAATTTTCTGTGAGTGATTGTTTCCTTCTTTCTACTTCTGCTATTCTTTCCCCCAAATGCCATTTAAGGTGGGTGGGTGGGTCGGTTTCCTTTAGAAGACCCTGCATTGTTGTGTACAACTATGTAAGGTGCCCACTGTTTTCCAATCCAGAGGTTAGAAATGTTCCTTTCTGGAACAAAGCCCCTGAATTCTCAGCCCATATGGACATATTGGATGGGGAATTCTAGGAAATTTCATTTTTTAAAAAAAATGCACACTTGAATCTTCTAAGGTCTGGTTTTCTTTCCAAAATTGAATAAAATTTCCTAAATGTGATCTAGAGCCAAGGTGCAAACTGAAAAATTAAGACTTAGCTCCCTTACCCTGCATAACTTATAGTTACTACAAATTTATATCCAGAAAGAGGTAAGTATTGGTAACCTTAGGTCTGTCATGAGTTTGAAGGATGAAAAAAGAATTTAAGGAAGCATAGTTGTTCTGGGTCAAATTGTGCTATGTGCTGCAAAATGTTCTGGAAAACATTAGCTACTGTGCTTGCTGATATACAGTATCTAATGCATGCTGACAGATTTAATAAAGTTCCCAGCTCACTGTCTTAAAAGTAATTGTGCTTAACATAGAAAGATCAATTAACATAAGTTTGCTTAATAAAGAAGAGCCCAGCTGATGTAGATCTTACAAACTGATACCCCTGTTTAGCATACAAAATTCAAAAAATTGGCCTAGCTTTTTAAAAACTTTGAAGTAACAGGAAACATTTTTAGAAACTAATTTTCACCCTCGTTCCCACCAAAAATCTCTAAGAACAGTTGTTTCTTTTAAACATATTGTATTGTGACAAGATAGCCACTAGGGGACAGTGGAGTGTAGCAAATGCTAGCTCTTTCAAAATTAAGCAGTGAAAATATATAATTGCTTTTAGAAATTCAGGGCAAGCCACATTTTATTATTATCTGAATATTTAATCAGTAGGAACTTCTAATGTACCAATGTGTGGAAGGAGTCAGTATAAATGACTAATATCAAAACTGGGTGACATGCCGGATGCTGAATTACCTACGTAAATTAAACTGTGTCAGAACATGAAGAGTTATCATAAGTATAGGTCACAAAAGAATTAGCATATATTAGTCATTTAACGGAAGGGGTCTAATTATTAAATAAAATTCTCTTTGACTAAAATCTCCAGCATTAAGTGTCAAATACTAGTGACTAAAAGGCAATCAAAAGGAATTGCACTGTTGGTCTCAATTTGAGGTTTTTAAACATTCTGAGGATAGATTACCTAGAAGGTAAAGCAATTCAAGATTTGGTTCTTTCCAAAATTATATTTCTCCACTTCTCATTAAAATAATTATGTTCAAATGTCTATATTTTGTATAAGGAAAATAAAAGAAAGAGACAAAATAATAAGAATCGAGCTGTTTAATTTTTTTGGAAAGCTATGCATTCAGAGAGCCTTTTCCAGTTGGATGTAAAATGATGCACAGTATCTTCAGAACTCTTTTCTGCAGCTGTTCTAATCCGAACATCCCCAAATATCTTGTCCTTCTCCTGCATAACAATATCATCTACCCAGTTTAATATCTGTGTTTGAAGACTCATATTTAATTTCAGTACTCAGTGTTGAACAGTTGGTATCTGACTGTATCTAAAAGTTGACAGGTGGTAGCAATCAATAATTATCAGCATCTGGCAGCAGATGTGCAGTAAATCATTCTTGTCATTTAATGCATTACAAAACTACCCCTTATGACAAGGAGGACAAAACATCACATCCTAGTTTGATCTTGGAACCTCAATGATGAAGTCTAATGTCAGTGTGAAAAGTGAAACTGCCACATCTGAAATTATTGATGGCATTTTCTGCTCTAAGAAATGTGTCACCATTCTAGTTTCCTTGGTGGTTCTACAAAAAGATTAATCCTAACAAAGTCTGTAAACCTAAAACCTAGCTTTGTGACCTAATTTAACTGGTCAACTATTGACCTGTTATAAATCATCAACACTATCAAACCATTCATTTATTCCTCCATTTATGGCTTGCATGACTGATCACTTCCAGATTATTAAGAGCAATTTTCCCTCTGCTATTGCTCATTTCATGGGTTTTCTCTTATTGCCTTTAAATAGGCCTCTTGATAATTTGTGGTTTTATTATTCTTTTTCTCTCCAGGCTCTCTCCAGATGGACATCACCCAACTTGCATTGTGTAAGGACCACACTGCTCTCTTTGTTTATTTCCAGTGTTCTAGGTTGCTGTTTCATGCTTTCAGCATTCCTGCCTATCAAATTCTGAATAAATCCCAGATTGTCCTTAGGCTAGCTGGACTGTGGAAACAGCAGGCAGAAGAACTTGAATGAATAGAAACTTTCACATTAGTTCCTTTCCATTTCACTTTCCTGTGTCGAGTGGAAAGCCATCCCCTCTGTAATGGGGTGGGATTGATTAAAGCAAGATGCCAGCCCAGGCTTCCAATTAGCAAACATTGCCACTACCAGAGAGTTTGTTCAGAAAATTGGGCTATTGAAGAGTGAGATGGAGGAAAAAACCCCAAGAACTCTGACCAAACATGGCTGACTGATTTTGCCAAATAGAAGGCACTAAGAAGAGGGTTTTCCAGCCTTTAGAGATGAACCCACAGTCATGATAACCAGACATCAGGAAATTCTGCCCACTGGAAACCCATTTATTATCTCCTTTTGATCCAAAAGATGCCTTACAGCCACATCATTCCCAGCATTGTGTTGACTCATTGTTTACAGATGTACTCAACCAAAACCTCAAAGCCGAAAGTCTAAAATGTTGCGCCATTACACTTATTTGTGTTTCCTTTTTTTGGGCTGCTCACAAAAGAAAATAAATCTATGGTGCATAGGGTATATCCCAATATTGTCATGAATTATTTTGTGCAAAAACTGCAAGAAGAAATGTAAATCAATGCCTTTGTTTTATGTCCTTGCCAATAATTCTAGTACAGTCAAACCTCACATAAAGAGCGCCTCGCTTAAAGAGTAACTTGCTTAAAGAGCAGAATTTTCCCAGAATGTTTGCTTTGCTTAACAAATAAAACCAACCAAAAACTCACTTAACAAATAAATCGCGGTTGGCAATCTGCCCCCCCCCCGACAACTGGTCATTTACAAAGGTGTTTCACTTAAAGAGCAAACTCGTTTAAAGAGCAATCCTGTGGAACGCATTATGCTCTTTAAGCGAGGTACAACTGTATTGTACTCTGAAAACTGAACTATTTAACATTTTTCAGTCAACAATAGACAGGCGATATTGAGCAATAAGTATTTACTCTGCAAATCTCCTCACAACATTTTACAAAGTGTATATTGAACATTAGCCATGTTCACCACATTTAACATTTTTCAGTCAACAATAGATGCACCATAGATTTATTAGCCATGTTCACCACATTTTTTTCCCAATCAATTTCTCCTTTATTGCAATCTTTGCTTTTCTAAACCAATAAAGACACAATATCTCCAAAGGACCAGATGTTACACAGATTAAATCAGCAACCTAATGAAATTTCTAATTTCCCTATCAGCCATAATATCTTTCTTTTTCTCCTCTTGACACAAATGTGATTTCTCTTAGCTTTCACCAATTCCAAGTCAATCTACTATATGCCATGAGCTGAACTATTTGCATTTTTTTTTTTAAAAAAAAAACATTTTTGCATAACTGATCCTTGCTTTGCCATTATTATTTAGCAAGGAGTACCTAGATGAGTCGACATCTCTGCAATGACACTCCGTGTAACTTGCGATTTTCAAGCCATTTGGCTCATGTCATGTGAACATGGCCAGACAGACCATGACATGTGCCTGATCCACATATTTAAAAAAATTGGGCAATTACAATTAAAAACAAGATAAGGAAGAGCTCAGCACTCCAGAGCAATTGGTATGACAGAGAACAAGTGGAGAGGCAGGTCAGATGGCAAGCCAGGTAACCAAAGCACTGTCAGGATTGGTGGCAAAACTGAGAGGCAAAAGCAGAAGGCAGTCTAGGATTCATAACCAAAAGAAACAACATATCCACAGAATAATTCTTATTCCCCAAATAATTTCTACTGACAGAGGAGTCCTTGTTCATGTCACTTTTGCAAATCATTCACAAATTCATTCATGCCTATTTCTGCATCACTTTGCATTTTTATAAAGATTCTATGAAGTCCCACGTATCCCCCCCCCCCATTGCTGTAAAAGGTTTTTTGTTTCCTTTGCTACACATCTGCAAGGAGTTGAACTGAAAATATCCCCTCTTTTTTGTTGTTGTTGTTGAAAACTGTTTTGTGAAATTTGGGAAATCTTAAATCTAAAGGGATATGACAATCTAAATCTATTTCTTTGCCTTGAGAAGAACAAGCCTATTCAATTCACTTGAAATTGAAGACTGGGCGAATTCCCTGAGTAGCTTTAATATACAATAAAACCCCAGGTTATGATTGCCCTGGGATACATTTGCTGCAGTTTATGACGGCAAATTAAGTTAAAATAATGGCATGGTTTATGGCTTTTTTTTTACGATCGAAAATTGTGCTATTTTAAACTCTAAAATGGTGGACAGTGCCATTTTAGAGTTTAAAATGATGCCCACCCCCTCTGCTGGAAATCTCAATTTAGCAGTTACCACTGTGGAGGTGCTGTCATCATCGTCATCGTCATTTCTGCTCCTATTCCTGGACTGTCCTCCACCTCTACTGGCAGTGGACCTTATCCGCTCTAGGGACCTTATCCGCTTGGCTCCAACCTTCGTCTGAGCTCCCTGGCCAGTGCTACTGCAAAAAATGCTTGCCTCCCCCAGGTGCACGACTGAAGGAGGCACTATTTTTTGCTATAGCAGTGCCCAAGGAGCTTGGACGAAGGTTGGAACTGAGCAGATGAGATCCCCAGACTCTTCTGCTGCCGGTAGCAATGGAAACTAGGCTCATCATGCATGTTTTCAGCTGGGGAGGCACACTTTTTTGGCTGTAGCCCTGTGCAAGGAGCTTGGACAAAGGTCAGAAAGGCATGGAAAAGGTAATGAGATCATTCTGTTGCTTTTTTGGGGGTGGGGCAGTGGTCTGCAAATGTGGCTCTCCAGATGTTCTTGGACTTGAATTACCAGGAGCCCAAGTCAGCACTCCTGCTGATTGGGGCTTCTGGGAATTGAAGTCCAAGAACATCTGGAGAGCCACATTTGCAGACCAAGGGTATGATCCCGTCTGGTGTTTTTGGGGTTTTTTGGGGGGAGTTGTATTTTTTTTTTGTCCAGTCGGGACTGTTTCCCCTTTCTGGGGGTGGGAGATGATCATGTCTGCCATTTTTTGGATGTTTTGGTGGGTTTTGTATTCTTTTAAAATTATTTTTGTTTTCAATGCATTCCTATGGGAATACGTGCTTCAGTTTATGATTTTTTCAGGTTACAACGGAGGCTGTTGGAATGGACCTCTATCATAACCCATAAGTATATGGGTGTCTACGAAGAGACTCCTAGCTGATGGCTTGGTATGTAATTACAGGACAGTCTTGTCCTATTAACATAAGCAGTGTTAAGTGGTGTGTTGAGTGAATGGCTCCTTTTACATCATTTGATTTGGAATCAGCGCTGAGCCAATGAAATTCCATGTGTCATGGTTTTCTAACCTTTTTACTGTTACTAAAAGATTATAACTAATCTCTCTACAGTTGATGAGATGCAGTAAGGGCAGCTTTAATTATTAATCAACTCTAATATGCTGAATATTTAGAATAATCATTACTCCAGTGACATCTGAAAATATAAGATAATAATTCCAGATGTAACAGGGAGATGTACTGACCTCTCACAGTAACACCCTGAAGGTAAGTATCTTGATTCCTATTCCCTTCAGTGAGAGTCTAAATGCTCTAAACTTCAAGTGTCTAAGCATTGCCATCCACGTGAAAACATTTCCTAATTTCACACATACCCTGTAAATTGTTCAACTTGGCTTTTTTGTGAGAACATTAAATGTGAAAGAAGGGAACCCGTCATTTTATTTTAAGTAGATGAGATTGTATTTTATGAAACCTATCTTGGGAATTGTCAGAATTGTAATGAATAGCTGGCAGTGCAAATTAATTGAATTTCTTTTTCTTTTAGAAACAATATGAAGTTTGGGAGGACTGGAACAGGTTATTAAATCCATTAATGTGCAACGTAAGTTGTACTTCCTGACAAGAAGGCTTATGTTATTAAATTAGTTTTATTTGCTCAACATTCAAATCCCAATTTTCCTAGACTCTCTGTATGTGTGGATATTATATCAGTATTATATTCTTGTTCATTAGAATAAGTGGGGAAATCAAGAATGCTACAACTTACTACTACAGTGTTTTGTATTTTGTTTTGTTTCTTTTGTTTTGTTTTCTGATATGCCTGAACCACAGACTAACACGGCTACTATTCCAAAAAATACAACTTACTAAAATCATGCAAATTTTTGGATTTGAACTGTAGAAACAGGTAGACAGTTTTAAATTGATATAAATGCAGTAAGTATGTGCCATCATATTTCTAGTCAAAAATGATTAGGCATAATAAATATGAGAAGTACTTTAGTCTAGGTATATAAATTATTGTTCTGTTATGAGATAGGTAATATATGGCCCACAAACCCAAATGTGGAGCTCAGCACCTCAGGGACCTTCCATATCCTCAAAATCTATCTATCTATCTAGGAAGGAAGGATGGGAGGAAGGAAGGAAGGAAGGAAAAGTCTCTTTTTGCTCTCTATGGAACATGAGGCAATTTGGATATACTGTATGACAAAATTTGGTAGCCCCTTGTACACACACACCATTATTATAGAGTCAGATATGACTGGCTTTTGAGCAGTGTGGGATTCAATTTTTTTAACTACCTATTCTGTGGATGTAGTATGGTGGGCATGGCCAGGGGGAAAACCTTGCATTGCACCCGAATTAGGACTACAGTACTTTATTTCAAAACTTGGATGGGCAGGGTCACCCAGAATTTCTGCTACCAGTTCTGGTGAACTGGGGTGAACCTGCTGAATCCCACCACTGCTTTTAAGCAAGGAAAACCTTTAAAATCAGTCTTGTGGGAGATAATTGTGATAGGCTATGTTGCTGCTCACCTGTATCCCATTTCTGTTCATGTTTTACATCACCACCATTCTATGTGGTTTGATGCATGTCTTGTTCACTCCACTAATAACAAGGAAATAATGAACAATTCTCATACATTCAATACCAAACATAGGAGAGGAAGGACAGAATGCAGCCAGGCAATACTTACTATCTAGAAGCACACACAATGGAAAGGTTATTTTTTTAAAAAAGTCTTAATTTTATTCATCTTGAATTTTTCTGCCTACTATTCCAGATTACATCTTCAGAACACATCTGAAAATCACAGCTACTGGCAGCTCAGCGGCTACAGGTCAAAATACATGGTGTGTTAAATACAAAACATGTAGAGATGATGCACTATTCATTTCTTAGTTAAAAGTTAATGTACAAAATGCCCTATCTAGGTCAGAGCTACTGAGGGTTAAACCTTACTTTCACTTACTTGTTTTCTGAAGTTTGCACATACAGACATGCACATGCTTGGTCATAAAACCAGTAGTGGAGGATTTTAAATTCTCCTAGTTGCATGTGGTGGTTCCTAGCAATATAGAGCAGGAGTAGCCAACCATCTCGCACCACAGCCAGACCATGCCCCCTCAGACGGATTTGTGGGCTGGAAGCATGGTTCCTCCTGCCACTTCCACCACTTCCTATGGTGGCAGCGGTGGATGCATTCACAGCATGTTTTTGCCCATTTTCACTGCTTTCACCGCTTCCCATATGGCGGGGTGGTGGTGCTGCCTTTGCCTGTTTTCCGCTCTGGTGGGATGGACAGATGTTCTTGGGGTGACGCGGTCTCTTAAGTATCCTGGCCCACTACCATGTAGGCAGAGATGGGATGTTACCGGTTTGAGCCAGTTTGCCTGAACCAGTAGCGCCTATCACGAGGGGTTCACCGGGGGGGGGGGTTGTAGAACCCCAAGCAACCGTTTCAGTCACCTCCTCAGTTCAGGCCAAACCCCTTTCATAAAAAATTTTCTGGGCAGCCAAAATGGCTGCCTGTAACTGCACATGCATCAAACCTCTATTTGACGCATGCACAGTATGAAATAGAAGGCGGGTGGCTTCTACCCTAAGCCCCCCTCCACCCACAGTGATGGATCACTGCAGGTGGAGGGGGGCTTCTACCCGAAGCCCTCCTTGATCCTGAAACCCCCGTTCGCCTCACTGAGGTCTAGTGGTCAGGCAATTTTAAAAAGGTGGGTGCGGGCGCGAAGCTTGCCTCATCAGCCTCACCGATGCTTCAGTGAGGTGAATGGGGGTTTGGGGATCAAGCCGCACGTAAGCACGGTTTGATCCCAAAAGCCCTTTTCACCTCACTGATGCTTCGCACCAGGTCTGTTACAACCTTCTCTTCCCAGACATACTATTAATTCAAATTAGATATGCAAATTAAGCTTAAGTTTACTCAATAAGAAGCAAGATGATTTACAAAATGCAAAGTCAGCAAGCTCATGACTACTAGACATCTTTTACCACCATGGGGAGCTCCTATTCTAATGATGTGTTAATTCTCTTATATTTTGAGGCTTGGAGAGCATAGCTTGAGGTGAGGTATCATCAATACACAAAACAGCAGCACCCCAAATTCTGTTCAGTTCTAGTGTTCAGGCAATTTTAAAAAGGCTAGTTCCAATACATCTATTATGATGAATTAGATATTGTTAGAGGGGGCAATGAAGTTTGCCACAATAATTAATCTGCAATAGAACTGTGACAGTCCTAAGACGAAGCAATATTTGCTGCTTCAGGCTTCCTCGATGCAACTTTTTTATCAGTTCAAAATTGGACAAATACCTCTGCTTTGCTTCATTTTCAGCATCTCCTTAATTCATATTCTGCTTTCTTGTGGCATTTGAATGTTTTTAAAGCATTCAGATATTATTTTTAATGTTTTAATAATATTTTTGTTTTTATTTTGGATGTAAGCCGCCCAGAGTCGGGTTCTCCCGATTGGGGCGGGGTATTAAATTTAATAAATAACAACAATAACAATAACAATAACAATAATAACAACAATAATAATAATAATAATAATAATAATAATAATAATAATAATAATAATAATAATAATAATAATAATAATAATAATAATAATAATAATAATAATAATAATAATTTACTGTTCCAATGAATATGTCTTTTTATAAACTGCTCTGGGGGATTATTGAAGGTCAGGAGATCAATCAATTGAATGTTTGCATGCAAAAAAGTTTACATAAATAAATAGGCACAAACCAACTTCCTCATTAGTCTGAAAAGAGAACTTGATTTAAGATCAAATGTATATAAAAACACTGTTGAAGTAGAAGAAACATCATTGATGCATAAATGAATAGCATTTTTTTAAAAAAAATACATTCCAATGTCTAGAAATGTGGCAAAAGAAAAGACCAGGGGCTAGAAAGGAAGATATAAACTATGCAATCTCACTGGGCTCAGAGAGGTTGATAGAATAAACATTTCCCCAAAACAAGATAAGAAAACAGTTGATAATTAGTTTTACAAGTGAAGAAAGCCTGAAGGAGAGGGCCTCAAGATGATAAGTAACAGTTACTGCCAGTGAAGAAAACAGAGTTTAACAAGTATAATGGAGGAACATGAGTAGGAGACAAAAAAGGTCATTCAGAGGAAGAGAGGTTGGAGGTGATTCCTGGAATAAAAACAACTGCAAAATCTTATTTACTGGACAATCAAGATCAATCAAGAGAAGCGTTGTTACCTTCTGTGGTGAAATGAATTAAGTTATCTTGTTCATAGTAAAACATATTTGGAGAAAAATAGCGTATTTTCCAAATATTTCAGGAAAAAAAGATCCTTTATTGATGTTTCTTGCTCTGCCACTTTTTAGACAAACAGCTTAACAAAACTGGCTAAACAGACTGAGTTGAATTCAGACAAGTTGGAACCCCTGCTCAGGTTGGGTTATTGTTGACTTTGTCTGGATGGAGAGGTTCTCTCCCTGAAGGACCAGTTTTGGGACTTGGGCATGACTGTGGATCCAGCTCTCTCTATGGAGAGGCAAATATCTGCCATGGCTAGGTCATCCTTTTTCCATCTTAGGCAAATCTACATAGCAATACTACTATGTTCTTAAGCAGTTTTAATTGTTTTATATTGGTTTTAACTTGTGTACACCACCCAGAGTCCATCGAATTAGGCTGGTATATAAATCTATCTACTAAATTAAAATTAAATTAAATTACCTTGCTTCTCCTACTCGCCCCACCCATGGCTGAGGTTGAAGAGCTGCTGTGGCTGCAGGCGGCAGAGGATGAAGATGATGACTCCGGGCCCCACCCATGACCAGGGTTGAAGAGCTGCTCCAGCCACAGTGGGCAGAGGACACCACTGCTGACCCTGGGCCCCACTCACAGCTGCAGTTGAAGAGCTGCCATGGCTGTAGGCAGCAAAGGAGGATGCTGCTGACCCCAGGTGTCACCCATGGCCAGGGGTTAGGCATTTTGGTGCCAGGGACTTGGCCGTTGGGGCAAGGGGCCGGACATCACCCCCTAACCAGTTTATGCCTTGGACTCCTCTGCGGCTGACTTTGAATTTTTTAGATGAACGACTTTTTAAATGTTTTGTGATGGTAATTATTTGTAATGTTTTGACTTACTGTGATTTATTTCTATTATTGTATGCTATTTGTATTTTATTGTAATGTAATTTTATTGTATTGCGATAGATGTACAGTTGTACCTCGCATAAAGAGCATAATTATTATTATTATTATTATTTATTATTATTATTATTTATTAGTTCAAATTTATATTGCCGCCCACTCGCCGTGGCGACTCAGGGCGGCTTACAGACAATACATTATACATTATTATGTATACATTATATTATTATTATTATACATTATAATGCATTCCACAGGATTGCTCTTTAAGTGAGTTTGCTCTTTAAGCGAAACACCATTGTAAATTACCAAATGTGGGTGGGATTGTGAACCCTGATTTATTTGTTAAGTGAGTTTCTGGTTGGTTTTATTTGTTAAGCGAAGCGAACATTGAGAGAAAATTCTGCTCTTTAAGCGAGTTACTCTTTAAGCGAGGTACTCTTTATGCAAGGTTTGACTGTATAGTGTATTAGATGGGGATAGGAAATCCCTCTTGACATTGTTTCATTGGCAATCTCAGGGCTCAATTACCATAATATAAATTCAAATAAATAAATAAATAATGAACTCTGTATTGGGGTACCTCTGAAGATGGCATGGAAGCTGAAGTAGGTGTAAAATCTAACTGTGAGACTGGTGCAGTGGTGGGCTAAAAAAAACCTCTTACTACCACATTGTGGGTGTGGTATGGTGGGTGTGGCCAGGGGGGAATCCCTGCATTGCACACAAATTAGGACTACTTTATTTCAAAACTTGGATGGGCGGGGCCAGCCAGAATTTCTGCTACCGGTTCTGGCAAACTGGTGCAAACCTGCTGGTGCCCACCACTGGACTGGTGTCAGGGTTGCGTACAGTCGATCATGTCTTCCTGATGTTGCTATACCTGCACTGGTTGCTTGTAGGCTTCCATGGCCAATGTAGGGTTTTAGTATTAACTCATAAATCCCTAAATGTTTTAGAACGTTGATACCTGCTGAAGCGTCTCTCTTTGCTAAATCATTGCTCAGGCAACATGATCTTCACAATTAGGGGCTTTAAAGTGCTTACCCTGAGGGAAGTGCATAAGATCTACACTAGAAACTGGTCCTTTTTTGTGGTGGCTCCACACTGTGGAATGCTCTCTGTCACATGTTTGTTGCCCCACCTTGGCTCATTTTTCACAAGCTAGCTAGATTGGAATTGTTTAAGCAAGCTTTTAAAAACCTGCAGCCCCTCAATTAATTTGCTTTACCTGGCCAGGGGGTTACCTTCCCCCTCCCCTCAAGATTTGCTCCCCCTGGCTGAGGGGGGGGGGGTTAAAGGGCTGCCAGCAGGAGTCCTGGCTGAAGAAGCTGCCCTGGTCATGCGGGAGGTTGTTCCGCCGCTCCGGCCATGCGGGCAGCTAAGGATGCCTCCACCCCTCCCTCTAGATTTGCTCCACCTGGCGGGGGGGTTAAAGGGCCATTGGCAGGAGCCCCAGCTGAAGAAGCTGCCCCGGTTATGCAGGCAGCTGTTCCGCTGCTCCTGAGGTGTCAGTTCAACACCCAAGTGAGCTCCCATCTCTGTCTCAGCTCCTGCCAAACTGGCAATTTGAAAGCAAGAAATTGCAAGTAGATAAATAGGTACCAATTTGGTGGGAAGGTAGACAGCATTCTCTAAATTTCATTGTCTAGTCATAACTGCCATGTGTCAAAGGAAACATCTGCAAATTTAGACAGTGCTGCCTCTTTGTCTATAAATGGAGATGAGCAATGAACCCTAGAGTCAGATATGACTGACTTTCGAGCAAGGGTGACCTTTACCTTTTATTTACTACAATCCTCATTTCAACAATGACAACAATGAAACACCACCAAGCCTGTAGAATTGTCTCCTAATGGGAAATTGTCTTGCTCACCTTTTCACAGCACTTCACTATATGGGAAAAGTCAGTGATGGGATGTCAAAACAAATTCTACCCCACCGTGATGTCATCACAGTGGGGGCGGAGCTAACATCATGACATTATGACATCATGGGCAGAGCTAACGTCATGACATCATGACATTGTGGGCGGAGCCATATATAAACACACACACCTCAAAACACCCACTCAACCAAACAACCACAACACAAACCAGTAAATAACTTAAATAAATAAAATAAAGAAATAAATAAACTAAAAATTAAATAAAAATACACCCACCCATTCAAAACACAAATAAACCACCCACCCACCCCAAACAGAAAACCCTCACTTACTCTTGGGGCCGATGAGCCCCCATTGCCCGGGGCTGCCTGGCAAGGCTCACTGCCCCCGACTGCAGCCTCCTCCTTCGAAGGCCGGTTGCACAATCGAACCCAGGGAACCTATGCAGCCATACTAATCATCCTAGGAAGCTGGGTGGGAAAGGGGGAAAGTTCCTCCAATCTACCTAGTTCCATCTGCCATTAGCCTCATCCCGGCTTGCAAGCCCTGTCTCCAAGGTTCTGGGATGGAAGTGGTGGCCACCAGAGTGACCACGGCCACCGGAGCCACAGTCTGTCCTGGCCGCCTCCAGAGCTGCCGCCTGCTGCGGCTGCCACGGCCACTGGAGCTGCCCGAGCCACTCCGAAAAGGTGTGGCTCCAGCTAAAATAGGTGTGGCTCCAGCTAAATCAGATTGATTTCAGCACATGCGCACTAAATTGGAGCCATTTTGGCTCCAATTTTTTTAAAAAAATTCTTTCGGTGAGGCATCGGAACCGGACACCTCAAAAAATGGACTACCCTCCCGGAGAACCCTACGGGATTGTTCCTACTGGTTCTGGGGAACCGGTTGGAACTGGCAACATTGCATCACTGAGAAAATGTCTTCTTCATTTTCAGTAATACACTGTTTTAATACTCACTTTGAGATTTTGAACACTGTGTTTTACAACCTTGCTAATTTGGAGATGGGGGAATTGCTTTTATTGGAGTGTACACACACAGCGGTACTAAAACAATTTTTACATGCAGATGCATTTCTTTGATACTCTGAATGATATCTGAACACACTTTCTCCTTTGTAAAAGAATCACATGCATCCTTCTTTCTGAGAAAATAAGAAAGCTTGTGTTTATTAGAAAAATGCATTTGGAGCAGGAAAAATGATAGTTCTATTTAACTCAATGGAACAAAAAGTCATCGAACCTGTGGAAGATCTTGGAACATATCACCATGTGTTGTCCATTTTCTACCAAGTTGATACAAAGGGAAAGTTCTGGTCCTCTTCAGAGCCTTTGGCAGAGTCCTTTTCTCAGTATGCAGTTGTTTGTGTTAGCCACTCATTCACTCATTCATTCAAATATGCTTCCTAATCATAGTGAAGGTGGCCTGCCTTTTAAAAAATTAGCTGAAGAGCCTTTGGACTGTCTTATGGTTCTGAGAAACACTCATACACAAAATCCATATAAAAAAGGGCATTTATCTATTCTTGTAATGCACACAAACGGTTTACTGTTGAAAAGTCAGTGGAGTTTAGAAATGAACCACAAGAATGATTCTTTTGAATAAAATATGGCAGTCCTTGGCATCTAGTATGGTTCAAAATAGTGTGAGGTAACACAAAATTTATGCCTAGTGTTTAATTTCGAGAAAATACCTTTGAATTGTTAATATTGGAAGAAACATATCAGCGTACTCCATCTTAAATCATCTGGAAAAATGTGATCCTTGGCCATTTTTCCACTGAATAAAATGTTGTTTAAGGCAAAGAAAAGGAGTTCCACTTCCTTATATGCTTTCATTGTGTCTTCAGGGCACTGGTATTTACTTTTGAAGACTATCATAACATTCTGCTATTTGTTTCACTAGATTTTTGAATCATGTCCCAACAGTGATCAGATACAGTGAATGATGTTTTGGTATCTTCTCTAGGCTACATATACTGGTATTTAATTAACCTTCCATTTCTGAAATTTCTTCAATGTAATGTCCCAATTTATTATAGAACTGCCTTTCAACCAAGTCCTGCCAAGAGGAAGAATGATTTATTCAGCAATTTTTAAATGAACCACTGAAGGACAGTCATTCTATAGGAATCCTATTCATTGTGTTTATTTTATTTTTTTTAAATCCACATCCTCATTTGTGTTGTATGCCAAGGAGTACAGAATAAATGGGGTTTTGTAACAGGAAATTTAAAAGCATGTAGCTAGTTGGGTGTGGTTTTGCAGTTACTGTATGTATATTATTAGAGAATTGCTTTGTGAGGCTGGTATGCAGTATCACTAACCAAGAGAGATACAACACTCCATAATGCTTAACCTTACACACAGTTCTTGAATGCCTGTCTCAGTTGCCAGTTTTGGTAGAAAGATGGAAAATCAAAATATGTGTTTTTGATTTTTCAGCAATAACAATTAGTGCACTCTCTGGGCGGTTTCACAAGTTAATTAGAATTTTGTCCCAAGCATGCTAGGTACTCATTTTACTGACCTTGGAAGGTTGAAAGGCTGGATCAACCTGGATCCCTGGATCAGGACCGAATTCACAATGATTTGGCTGCAGTACAGCAGTTTAACCACTGCGTCACCACAGGTCATATATTTTTCAGCAGCACGTGTTAAATATGTATTACATATTAAAAGAAAGGCTAAACTCAGCAAAAAAACGGGGGAATATATGAGGTGAACACTAACACAATTTGTTCTGTTTATTAGAGGAGAAACTATTAAAGACAACTAAGGTTTTTATGCAGTGGTGGGCTAAAAAAATTACTACCACACTGTGGGTGTGGTATGGTGGGTATGGCCAGGGGGAAAGCCCTGTGTTGCACCCAAATTAGGACTACTTTATTTCAAAACTTGGATGGGCGGGGCCAACCAGAATTTCTGCTACCAGTTCTGGCGAACTGGTGAGAACCTGCTGATGCCCACCACTGGTTTATTAGATGAAATACTGATTGCATATGTAGAAGAACAATTACTAGCATTTACTCTAGGTTTTCCAGAAAGAGGTTATGTGAGACTGATCTTACCTCTTTTTTCCCTTTCCTTTTTTTCTTTTGAGAGAGCAAGAGAATCACAAACCTGGTAGTGGAAGAGAATGCTGTGGTTGTAGGTTCTCTTAATTTTAGCAACCTTTTTGACAAGGCCCCTCATGATATTCTTGTGGCTTAACTGGTAAAATGTGGTCTAGAAAAAACTACAGTGAAATGAATTTGTAACACTACAAATTAAAACACTATAAAGTTGGATTGTTATACATACCTAGCTTTGAAAGCTGTGAATTTGTAACTGGCTGATAAGCCATAAACAAGATGTACTGGTCAACTGATCCTTCCCATGCCAGAAACAAGTGGAACGCCACATGGATCTGTCCTTAGCTCAGGTTTCTTCAACATCTTTTGTAAATGACGTTGATGAGAGTGTGTAGGAGATATGACATATGTTGATGATGCCAAACTGGGTGGTCTGAGCTAACATTTCAGAAGACAAAACTAGGCTTCAAAATTACTTTAACAGATTGGAGAGATGCCAATTGGTCTCATTTGTACAGGAAGCCAAAAGAACTTGCTGATGTGGAGCCTGATACATTCCATTTGATTTCCCATGAAATATCTTGTGTGGAGGGGGCGGGGGCAGGGATTTCACACAAAGAACTCTTACTGCAAAGGGAAAAAAGAATAATTCCCCCTCAGTTCTCTCTGATAGCAAAAGGCTCTGAGGTTCACATCCTTACATACCCAGTAAACATCATGAAGAGAACTGGGTAAGGAACAATTGAATATGGTTTCAGTTGCAAATGTTTCATATTGTACTATGACTGTCTGGCCAGATTATCCTGCTATGGTAATAGAGTGGCCCATACTGCCAGCAATTCAATGGCAAGTGTCAGGCAACCTGACAACCCTGAGGACTAATGGCCTTGGGTGCCAAAGTCCACAGGGAAGGATGATGGTCCCCAAATGGATTAAATCCCACTTGCATCTACACTCTCCTTTTCCAAAGTTCAACAGTTTGAATAGCCCTGTCATTTGCTTCAAGCAAATCCTCAATATCACACTGTTTAGGCAAGTTGCCACAAATTAGCAGATGTTTAAAGTCTTGTCTCTTGCCACATTCACATTATACAATTTCAGTGCACTATGTACAATCAGTGTATAGAGACCAACATCCAACAGTTTGGTCTGACAACACATGAAGCAAGAGAGCAAAAGAATCTAAGATGATAAACTTGTCATGAAGTTTCATAGTCCCAGAGAGACCAATGAAACACAATGAAAATAAAATAAATAATGGCAAACTACCAGAAAATGCTTCATTTTCAGATACTCTTCAGCATTGTATGGGGTTAGCAGCCTGTGGAACTGTAAAGTGAGCAAGCCAAATAATATTTTCAACATTCTCACAAATGGAACTTACATTCTACCTCTGGAACATGAAGAGATGTTTCCCAAACTCCTTCCAAGTATGACAGTGAAAATAAAATGCCTCTCCACAATCTGTGGTTGCAGATTCTGTAGTAATATGTTGAAAGCAGTTTTTCTTTTCTCATGTTTGTACAAAGCCAAACTTTAGTTTATATGCTTGCTTCCCCAATGAAGTTTTGCATCTTGAGTATCACAAATCTCTTTAATGATTCTCAAGACACAACCTGATATAGCAACTGAGTGTTAGATATAAATGAATTCTGTATGAAGCATATTGTCTTAACAATAAAATATCTAATGGAAATCAAGGAAAGCATGAGCTAAACTATGGAATGAAATGAGAGTCAATGCAGGGCAAAACAAGTGATGTGCATAGCTGGGAAGTAGGAATATGTGTAGATGTGTGCAGAACTTCTAAAACACTATTTATTTATTCATTCATTCATTTATTCATATTTATATTGCCACCCACTCCCCAAGGCGACTCAGGGCGGCTTACAGACAATTCAATCAATAAAATAATAATAATATAATAATACAATCAATCAATGTTGGTGGGTGTTGGGGGTGGCGGCAAGCCTTAGCCTCCTGTGCCTTCTTCTTCACCCCCTGGCCATTGGTGTGGACTCGGGGGGGGGGGAGGGTGGAGCCTGATGAATTTTTAAATGAGGGGTCCTTTTTCTCTCTAGCCAATGTATTGTAGTACAGAATGATGTCGAGAGTAAGATGTGTCATTTCATAGGTTTTTGGACTTCAATTCCCATAATATCCATACGAACGGGGGAATATAAGGTTGTACAAATATGTCTCACTCCAACATGACCAAGATACTCTTTTCAATAGTATCCTTGTTTTACTTAAAGCAACAGAAGTTAATTTTTGAAGTTTTCTTAATAGTGTTGGGAACCGGAGCGCGTACTTACCCCCAACCCAAAGGCAAAAGGCAAAGGCAGAGAGATTCACCCTGCCTCCCCTGCTGAAACAACATCGTGGGCAAGATGAATCCCTCACTGTTAGGTTTGCAAGCCTTTCTCTGTCCAAAGGCAAACCTAACAGTGAGGGATTAATCTTGCCTGCCCTTTGCCTTTTGCCTTTGGGTTGGGGATTGAACCACGCTCATTCTTCCCCCAACCCAACAGCAGCAGAGATCTCTGCCCCAAAGCCCTCAGGGTCCAGCCCTGAAGGCTTTGGGACAGAGATCAATGTTGGGGAACTTGAGACAAACATTTGCCTCGCACAACGTTATCTAATCTTAACGTTATCTTAATGTTGTACAATGCAACGGCGGCGGTGGCAACGAGAGGACAGCTGATTAAGAACAGCTGTTGGCGGCCGCGTGTTATACTTGTGAAAGTTGATGATATTTGTATTTGTGACATTTGATATTTGTATTTATGACACTGGATTATATTTGTAATGCTGGACGGAATTTTTGTTATTATATTGCTATTATTATCTTGCTATTATATTGTTACATTTTTCATATTGTATGTTATTTTTGCCTTATTGTTGGACTCTATTGATTGACAGTATATTAATTATGTTGTACACCGCCATGAGTTGGTCGCACCAAGTAGGGCAGTATAGAAATCCAATAAATAAATAAATAAATAATGCCTCAAATTCCCCAACGTTATCCGATTTTAGCCTTATCTGAGGTAAACGTTATCTGAGGTACCTCTGTACCTGAAGAGACTTGGAGTGATTACTTGGCACACGTTACCTGAATCTACACTAGTTTCATGTGCACCCTTTGTCACCATCTGAATTTCGGTCAGGAGTGACTAGGAAAAATGATCGGAGAAGCCTGAACTGCTGGGTCTGACTTGGACCAGGAAAGCAGGATCAGGCGCAATCACATTGCCAGGAGGCCATAGGACTCCCGAGTCCTACCTGGGAGTAAGCGGATTGTTCTCCCCACCCACACCAAAAACACACCCAAAGTGCACCATGATGTTCATGTTAAGATTGAAACATTTCATTTTTTAAGGGAGCCTTTTCCCCATGATGATCTGAAAACCATGGTACTAACACATAGCAATATAACCCGCTAAGGCTGAAACTTAACACTAATATTTAAGATCACTACCTTTAACAAAGCTTAAGTTGAAAAATAACATGGAGAGTAATTTCATACTCCAAAGGCACAGAGTTTTAAAAAATTCTACAGTAATTGTGCGAAATGCATCAAGTCACAGTCTTTAATTAGACTCTGTACCATCCTAGTTGAGCAAGAGAGATGACAGAGCACCATCTCAAAGATACTTAAGAGACTGCCTAACCCCAAGAACATCTGTCCGTCCCACCAGAGCGGACCGGAGAGGCTCTCTAGTTGTTCCATCAGCCAGAGAGCCGCATCTCTCTGGCACTAGAAGGAAGGCCTTCTCTGTGTCCGCTCCTGCCCTATGGAACCTCCTGCCAATGGAGCTACGTCTCCAAATGGAGCTGCTGCCCTTTAGAAAGAATCTAAAAACATGGCTGGCGGGTGTATGGGGTGCAGGAGGTATCATGACCCCAGTTAGCTGGATGATCTGAGCCCCTTTCTCCCTCTACTTTTTTAATTAGTAAGATGTAGCATTTGGTGTGCTTTTAATCTTTTTTAGATTTACATTTTAATTTTAAGTTTTGAGGTTTTTAGGTAGTGTTTGTGTTTTATTGTCATGGTTTTTTTTTAATTACTTGTAAACCACTCTGAGTCACTTCAGTGAGAAGGGGAGTGGAGAAATATGAATAAATAAATAAATAAATAAATAAATTCAAAATATATTATCCTATTCATGCAGTGCTTCTCTACATAAACAAGATACATACAATATGAAACAGTGAGGAAGGAGAATGTTAATAATCAAATGGGGGACAAATTAGAGTGATCCAAAGACCAGTGTGTACTCTTCTTATGGGATGCAAAAACTTCGATCATTGTAGAAGGATTGCTCAATTGAGAGATAACACAGATTGCGCTAAAGAAAAATAATCTTTTAAGTGTGACCCAGACCACTCCAAATTCCCCCATGTGGACAGGCCTCAGTTGTAGTAAAGCAGCTGTGGTTACACTTTCAGCCTATGTAACTTGTTTTTTCTGTCTTCCTGGGCTACAATACAAATTCCAGGCATGAATTCAGGAAAATGAGTTGCATTTTAAACTGTCTTTGGGACAACAAGAAATAGGATACAACAGCTAAACATAGAGTGTGCAAAACAGATTTATATATAATTTATTCTGGAGCTAGCCGAAGAATATTCACTATTAATATTTTAATCTATGCATGCCATATTTTTTTGAGTCTGGCATATTTCATTTGGATCTCATCAACGTTGGATTTTTGTGAATCTCATTAAGCTGTTTTGGGGTCCTTTGCGTATTTCTTATAATATAACTGTAATATGATCAAAATAATGATCAAGCTATGTAAAAAAGGAATATTACATACAGCTGGGAAGGGAAATTTATAAGGAGAATCAGTTTATAAAGCAATGATAAATTTTCTTTTATGGTTTCCATTTAAAATATATATTGTGCTTTACCATAATTAATTTTGACTCCCTATGTATAAAGCCTGATCATTTTGCATATCATGAAGAAATCTGCTTGCTACTACTGCCATAAAAGGAAGGATTGCAAAATGACATCAGCATTACCCTTTTCATGGTACATGGATTTTGACTAACCATACCCCATCAGTCATATGTGGAACTGCCGTCATTTCTCTTCCCTGTCAAGAAAAAAAAAACGGGCTGAATGCAAGGGATGAAATAGGTACTTTCACCTCTTGGTTGTCATGACAACAATCCTAGATAAGATACTGTGCACACCAAGAGTTTGATTTGGCCTGAAACAGAAATGTGTCCATTTTGGATTTACACTTCACTTCACTATATGCTAAACATACATGCTGACGTTTTGTTTTTACTGTTTTATTTAAACCTGGAACTATACTATACTTACATTTATACTGGGAACTCCTAATAGCGTTTAAATTAAAATAGGCCATTTAGCTCAGATTGGAGGGCTTGAACTCTTCCTCACTGAAAGACATTTGCAGCAGGGGCATGACTGTATTTTTGTTTTGCTAACAGAGAGATTAAAAAGAGATTTGGGAAGAGCACTTTAATAGTGTGGTACATGTGCTCTTCAGAAACTGCCCAATTAGTGGTTCTGGCTAGCTTTCCGAAGCATTATTACACTGGCAAATAAGCTGCACAGAACATATGAAGTTTTGGGTTTTTCAAATATGAATGAGCACTACAGCCATGCAATGAATAATTGGGTGGGCAGAAGTCTACTTCTGTTGTAGGTCACAGAGAAGTTGAGAGGCTTCATTGCTCACACTCAAGAAGTGATTATGCTTTGCATACCTTCGAGCTCTGATATTGGTTACATTTTAATTAATATGGGGCATAGGAGGAACCTTTGTTCCTCCAGAATTTTCATGCTCCATACAGTGTAACCCCGTGTGGGCACATTTTACTTCTACTTCCGGGAGCGAAGAGGGTGGTGCAGGCTGGATTAATTGGTGTCAGGGGCTGGATCTGGCCTACAGGCCATAGTTTATGCATCCAGGTTTACGCAGAGAAAATGGCAGCCTAAAAATCTATCTCATCCTGTTGCAAAACATATATTTTGCAAAACAGATTGCAAGGAGCATTTTACTTTCACTGCATGTGGGAAGAACCATGTGACTGGCTGACAGCCCAAAAGGTTTGGGCACCCCGATTTAAGGTAACCCCCAACTCAGAGAAATTTCTCCCTGTACCCTTGAGAGAAGATGAATGTTGAGTGAAAGTGCTGGATGGAAGGGTGGGAGTTTGCCCTTGGTTTCCTACAGGACTACATGCCTCCAGTTGGCTACATTATGCTCACCTTGTTTTATGCAGAGAAAGAGGGAAAGATCTGAGAATATCTCTCTCGAGGCACAGCCTCTACAGAAGTATTGCATTTCCTTATTTAATAGCAAAATCTCTGCTCCAAGAGATGTATAAAACTTCTATAGGCATATTATGAATGACTACGGAAGGAAGAGATCAGTCTGAAAGGCTCATTTTACAGGTCACTGAACCCTGATAATTGTATCAGTGCACTTATATTTTTCATATATTTTTATAAATGGTTATACATTTTGTTAGCCATCTAGAGTCACAGAGATAAAGAAGATATTAAAGGTTAAGAGAAATATTTGAAAGGGACATTTGCAATTCATGTTCCTGTTTAGCTGTTTTTCTTTGCTCCACTTATAGGATCAGCCAGCCTTAGCCAACCTTTTCTTCCTTCAATAACCAGAAGCTAAAAGAGGTCACCTTTTCAATATTTTAGCACACAGAAGTGATAATACAACACAGAAGGGATCTTACCACGTTAATTTCAACAAGGTTTAAAACACTTCTCTCTCTTTCTTGAAGACTGAAAGGTTGAGGTTCAGTACCCGAGTACTGCACGCTGGAGTGAGCTCCTGTCTCTGTCCCAGTTCCTGTCAACCTAGCAGTTAGAAAGCAAGAATTTGCAAGTAGATAAAGAGGTACAACTTCTGTGGGAACAGCTTTCCATGCACTCCAGTGCCTAGGCATGCCTGCCACATGTCCATGAAAACATCTGCAGACGCAGACAGCGTTGGCTCTTTGGCAATAAATAGATGAGCACTGAACCCTAAAATTGGATACAGCTGGCTTTCGATCAAGGGTGACCTTTACCTCTCTTTCTTTTTAAAAATACTGTTATTTAATTAAAATACAAAAAAATTGCACACAAAAATTAAAAAACCATACAAAAATATTAACAAAATTACATATACTGTAGTACAATATAACTACTACATGCCACCAGCATCAGTAGAATTTTTAAACCTTTTCAATTAAATGTTCTAAATATTGTTAATTTTTTATATAATTGTCCCAGTAGCAGAAATTCTGGCTGGCCCTGCCCATCCAAGTTTTGAAGTAAAGTAGTCCTAATTTGGGTGCAACGCAGGGCTTTCCCCCTGGATACGCCCACCATACAAAGCTCACAGTGTGGTAGTAAAAATTTTTGGAGCCCACCACTGGTTGGATTCTCTTTAAATTCACACAGCATGTTGTCTGCCAGCAGCCCCACTTGAGCATGTTGGTCTTATATTTAGGGACTCCGGCCCTCAGGCTATTCAGGGTCCTCCAAGTGTCATAGGGGAGGTTGGGTTCCTCAACTATATTCTCCTTTAATGATGTTCCTTGACCAGTGAGCTCTTTCCTCCATCTTTTAATTTGGTTTTGCTCTTGGGTACCCTCAAGAATTTTTGTTCTTGCCATAAAGCTCTTCCTGGATCTGAGCCAATGGACTTGAGCTTCATATCCATTCAGAGGATATTGCAGGTCATTCTCTTGCTTAGTTCTCTCTAAGTAGTGTCTGCTGCTACTTCTCTCTTTATTTTAGGTGGAATGATACCAACAAGAGGGTATATTCAGTAATGGCAAACCGTTTAGAAACCGAGTGCCCAAACAGAGAGGCAGGGTGAACTCTGTACTGGGGGGGGGGGGGGAGGAAGCACTCCCATGGCTGCTGGGCAGAGGGGTGAATTCTGTGCTGGGGTGATGGTGTGCGTGCCAAAAGAGAGGGCTCTGAGTGCCCCCTCTGGCATGTGTGCCATAGGTTCACCACCATTGGTATATTTTCTCAATTGGTGTAGGTTTGAGGCATCCTGTCACTAAACGCATGGCTTCATTAACAGCAATGTCAACATGTTTTGCACGTGTACATGCACTCCATACTGGAGCAGCTCACTCTGCCATGGAGATGCTGGCTGGTGGGAAGCCTTCTATGGAACACCCTGGAGTGATCTGCCTTATGGTGAGTCCAGGATTCCTCCTAGTTTGTAGTAGAGTTAAATCTATGGCTGGGAGGGGGTGGATTTGTGGCAATTGGTTATCCCAGTTTACCCCCAGACCATGTGTCAGCCAGGAGATGCTGCAATCTGTATAATGGCCAACTGGGGGTGGGAGGCTGAAGGTGCCATTCCCCAGGGGCTTGGGCTCATCTGTATCAGATGGAAAGGAGTTCAGTTCTTCTGGTTCCTGTCTTCAGTCCGCACTACATGAGACCCCTCTGAAGATCTGAGAAGGACAAGTCCACATTTTGGTTTATGTTGCACAGTTAATGTTATTAATAAAGTGTGGCCCTGGTTATCTCCAAACTTGTGCCTGTTTCTTTATTGGGGGGGGGGGGGATGACAATACCTAAGTGTAGGAGGGGCAAAATTAACAGTGGTTGTGTTTTGGCACTTCTGTCTCCAAATTTCTTATTTCTATCCCTCTCTCTACCAGGTTTTCTGAGCATGGCCTTGAAACTGCAATTTATCATTCACTTTAGAAATGTGCATGATAGTCACACATAACCATCTGGCAGATAGTTCTCTCTAATAATGTCTGCTACAGTCTGCTGCACACAATTTCCAGCAGATGATTATGAAATGCAATCCAATCAAGAATAGTCTTATCCCACAACCTCATACAATGTCTCTTGTCAGTTTAACACCATATAGGATGAAGTCGTCCTTCAATCAGAATGTGCCCAATTCACATTCGTTAGAGGTGCCAGCAATGTAACCATTTAGAAGTAGTTTTAGTAAGGGTGGGCATGCTCTTTAGATTAAAGAGAAAGCAATTTGATTTGCAGGTAGGTGTTTTGGACTATTAAACCAAAATAAATACAAGCTGTAGTCCTGCATACTCTTTACTCATTCCACCCTTTTCCTTCTTCCCTTTGTAGCATGCCATTCATTATTTCTTGGCTTAATTCATTAATTATTGTTGTCCTTTATATTCAAAACAAGAGACTATGAATACTAGGAATGGAACAAGCCATGGCATAATACTGGTTTATTTAAAAAACAGATAATAAAATGATAGAGATACTATGGAACCTTTTCTTCCCCTGATTTGGCACTGACTATTATTACTTGATATTCTGTAGTACTTATTCTCATGTGCAGAAACTATCATCCTTTTCTCTTAGAGCCTTCAGATAGTTATCAATCTGACAAACACCTACATACTCAGCTCTGTCGTTCCAGGAAAAGAGAAATCCCCTCCTCAAGCCCCATAGACAGCATAGGTGCTGCCCTTAGTGAAAGGGAATGGGATCTGTTCCCCATCACTAAAGGGTTGCAGTGTTGTCTATGGGGCTGGAAGGGTGAATTCCCCCCCCCCCGAACTCCAGCCCCAAAGGCAACATTGCAGGACTGTAGGCGCCACTTGCTGGTATGCAGAGGTCTGGGAAACATCCCTGGTCTCCTCGCAAGCCAACAGGCTGGGTCACAAAGGGCTTCCAGACCCAGGCAGCTGGCTTGTGAGGAGACCAGGGATCTTTCCCAGACCTCCAGGGATTTCCGGTGTTCCCCCTGCTGTTTACACAAGGGAACCAGCAGGAATCAGTTTCACTCACACCACAGGGGGGCCTTGGGCCGGAGAAGTGCTTTACCCCTTGGAAAGTGCTTCTCTGGCCCAAGGCTCCCCTTCGCTGTAAGTGAAAGGGATTCTCGCCATTCCTCTTGAGCAAACAACAGAGGGACCAGCGAGAATCCATTTCGCTCACAGCTCAGGGGGGCCTTGTGCCAGAGATGCACTTTCCAAGGGGTAAAGCACTTCTCCGGCCCAAGGGCCCCCCTGCACTGTGAGCAAAGGGGATTCCAGGTGGTCCCCCTGCTGTTTCCGCAAGGGGACCAGTGGAAAGGAAATGCTAGAAGTCTGAGTAATGAGCTTCAATTAAAAGTTACTACCAAGCGGATCCAGCTACAGTGGAACCTTGTGTAACGAATGCATCATATAACAAAAAAAAAGTACGATGAAGAGAATTTTGGAACAAATGGGTGCATTGAACAATGAAAATCTCTTTGGGGAAAATGTACAATGAAAATTTTCTTTGGATGATTTTCCTATAGAGATTTTGTTGTACAATGCATGCATCATACAACAAAAAAATCGTATGATGAAATGCCTTGTGGAACCAACTACTGTATTTGAAGTTATCAGAAATGGATGGACGCAGTAAGATCATACAGACTAACTACAAAGGATAGCATAACCAAGATGCAGAAATATTACATTGGAATATGTTGAAGAATTACAGAATACCACCTTCAAAGTACTGGTGGGAACATAACCCTGAAAAGGTTAAGGATAAGACGGTTAAGATATTGTGGGACTTTAAGATCCAAACGAATAAGAAGCTTGAACACAACACTCCAGACATTATTGTGGTTGAGAAAAAAATGGTTAAACTGATTTATATGGCGATCCCAGGTGACAATCAAGTGGAATAAAAAAGCAATGGGAAAGATCATGAGATATCAGGACTTGAGAATTGAAGTACAGCCTCTCTGGGAGAAAAAAGCAACAGTGATACCATAGTGATAGGAGCACTGGGAGTAATCCCAAAAGAGTTGAAAAAACATCTGAGTGTGATTGGCATTGATAAAATCACAATAGAGGTGTTGCAGAGAGTAGTACTACTAGCTACTAGCTACATTTATCAGGCAATACCTCACTGACTCTTAGGTCCAGGGCTAGGACCCAAACAGCAGAGTTCCAAAACTCTGGTCCAAACACCTGCTGGACCATGTTCACAGATGAAGATGAAGATGATAGTGGTAGACCACCCAGATAGACAGTAAATAAATGTAATGAATGAATGAATGAACAAATGAATGAATGAATGAATGAATGAATGAATAAGATGATGATGATGAAGAATGCCATAGGGCTATCTGATGAACCATGTACACCTTTAATAACAATAAGAATGTGTGGTCAAATCAATTGTGATTTATGGCAAACCTTTTCAGGATTTTCTAAGTAGAGAATATACAGATGTGAGTTACCATTCACTTCTTCTGGGGTAAATATACAAGTTGGCATCTCTCACAGGATAGACAGTGGAGAATCAAACTCCCATTCTCTGGCTCCAGAGCCAGAAATCTAAACCACTGAACTATTCACCCAGATTATACTAAAGCAGAGTAGAAATTCTTTCAGCAAGGTTGTGCTTATGGTGCATTGGGGTTCCCCTGATTGCGTTAAAGCCAAGGATTCAATGTCCCAATTTATGATTAATGATGCTTCATTTTGTTTATCACATGGAAAGCAAACAATGTTGAAGAGCACGAATTAATGATCTTTGAAGTATAGTCTGAAGAACGTAAGAGCTCCTGGTGGGTGCTAAAGCAAAGCCTGGTTATTAAAAGGAATGTAGGCAACAGCCAAATTCCTTTTCCACCACAGACAAGTCTGTGTTAGGTCAAAGGCATTAAAAGTGAGAATCTATATAGGCAGACAGCTTAAGATGGCAAATATCCCAGCCATGGAACAAGAACATGTTAGCACAACATCTGATCCAGCTTACATTTCTGTCATTCTTAGGTCCTGTCAACAGAAGATTTATGCAGTATGTTTTTTTAAAATCAGTTAAAACAATATTTTTAAGTGTACATTCTACACATTGTTAGCTATGAACTCTTATATACCATATTCTAGCTTCCTTTGATTTTATTTTATTTTACCAACATGTTGAGGTTTCATACCAATGTATTTTCTGTTTTGGATATCCTGTCTGCCTCATTGTATTCAAGGAAGAGATTGTGGTTCAGTAATAGAACAGAACACACTTTGCATGTAATAGATCCCACTTTCTTTCTTTATTTGGCATCTTTCCAGGCAAGTAAAGGAAGATTTCAGCTGTACACCTTGAAAAGGGTTCTACTAGATATTACGATTAATGCATACTATGTAGCTTTGCCTTCTGATTTTCTTCAAGTAATTACAGTTGTAAAAGGGATCTGGTAGTTCATTTTGTGTTGGAAGAAGAGTGTTAGGCCCTACCCAACCATGAACATTAAAAATTGTTCCCATTATGCAGGACATTTTTTTAAATGTCCAATAGGAATGTATTTGACCAAGGGCTGTGCCAGATATGCTATAAACTTTGCCCCAGTGCATGACTGGATGCTGACACACTAATTTAAGTCTGTCCCATCTTCTTTTTCCCACTGAAATTTCAATGCCTTTTTACTCTGCAAGAGAGATAAGAAAATGAGCTAGTATAGCTCAGTAAGCTGGAGTGATTGGAAGCTAAGTCTGAGCCTAGGAATTAAAACTGTACCTTCGAGGAAAGAGTACAGGTGAAACCACCCAAGGTATGTGTGGCTGGTGGGATTAAGTGTCTCACCACCTATGTAGCTTTGGACAAGCTGCTTGATCCTAGGGAACCACCAAAATGAGTAACTAGTAATGTAAGGGTTTTTTTTAAATTCACTATTGCTTTGGGAAATATTTCAGTTTAGCACTGGACAACTTTAGCATAAACCTTAATCATAATCTTTTAAATGTATTGTGTTATCACAGTGTCACCCTGAGCACTGCAGTAATGCAGTAACATTGGAGAAAGACTATGGCTATTAAGTGGAAGGAGGTAAGAGGCAGGTGGCAACAGGTAACAAGTGGTAACAGAGATTTTTATTTTGATGTGGACAAAGCAAAAAGGTTCATATAGATGGATGATGATGACAACAGCATCCTCACCAACAGAAAAGATATTAGAAAATAGATGATCACAGATTCGGCAAACCCTATCTCCAACTGTACTTCACCACCTGACTACCCATTTTCAGATGAGAACACTGAAATTGTAAACAGCACATTCAAACAGTACCTTCAATGTCACCAAGTTAGTGACTTATAGTGATCATAATAGGGCTTTCAAGATAAGTGAGATATTTAAGGAGAGTATTTATCAGTTCTATATCCCTGGTGAGCTTCCTTAGCTGTTAGATTCAAAACTACTATAGGTCTCCAGAGTTCTAGTCCATCACTATCTATTTCAACACACTGGGTATCCAAACCTTCTACATTCATTTGTAATTTGCATGACCATCCCATTCCTCCTAAATGTTCAACTTCTTAAACTTGCTAGCTATATTTGGTGAAGAATATGATCCTGCACAAAAATATGTTTTCACTTACTGGTAAATATATCCAGGTTCAGGACAATGATCTTCAACTTTCAACATGTTCTCAGTGTGGACATATTCTGCATGTCTCCCTTAGAACTAAATAAGATGATGAAAATTATTTCTGTACTTACTGTATATCTGACAAGGAAAATGCAAAACAATAGGTTTACCTGAATGATCATGCTCTTACCTGTTTATTCTGAGGGAGAGACCACTTTAATTAGCTGTTTAATTTAAAACAATTTTCTCAAGAACAATCACTTAATAAGTCATTTCATAATTCATATTAATTGTACAATATGGGAGTAATCATCATGATTCTGTTTCTGACTTTGATAACACTTACAAAAACATTTTAAATAATTTATTGCTTTAATGAAGATGAAAGGGAATTGTTTCACCATTACTCCCATCATAGTAAGACATCTGCACCATTGATATCAGTCACCACTGGAAGAAAAAACATAAACCCATAGGAAAACTCTTCCTTTCCTCTAATTTGTCAGTGTGTCCTGTATTTTGAAATATCCTTATTTATAAACACAGGAAATATTTTAATAAAAGAAAATCATCATGTGTTTTTGATATTTTTAAGCACTCTGTTTACTACATGTACAACTACCTTTCATAGTTAACACAGTTGAAGGAAAACCTTTGAACAAAAATACCTTAGTTAAATCCCAATATCTGATTGCATAATGTTCTCTAGGAATAAAGAAAACCTCTGGATATTCTGCCAGACAAAATCTTTATGGGACATTCTGAGTTGTCAGGTCAGCAACATACTATTCTATAAGTGTCAATGTCAAAATCTGAGACTAGAGATGAGTCCTTGTGGTATCACAGAGGTGGGTTGCTGTAATGTAACAGAGGGAGCGCAGTTGAGAGAGAAACAAGTGCAACATACAATGAATCCCATTGCCACCTGCAAATGGGTGGGGAGAGAGCATAAGGTAATGCCATCTCACATAGAAAAACTGATCTTATCTAGGGTGCACACATATGAGATTGTGTCTTCATCTGAGGTGTGCAGAGGCACAACAATTCCATGAGATTTCAGACAGTATCCTGAGGCTCTATGGACATGTGACTGTTCTATTTCAAACAAAAAATGTCAAGGGACCCAATTTTAACCCATTTTACAAAAATCATCTACATCAGTGGTGGGATGTCAAAATTTTTACTACCCCCATGACATCATCACAGTGTGGGCGGAGCTAACATCATGACATCATGGGTGGGTCCAAATAAAATAAAATAAAATAAAAATACGCACAGACACACACACCTCAACACACCCATCCACCCACAACACAAACCCGTAAATAATTTAAATAAAAAATTAAATTAAAATTACATTAAAATACACCCACCCACCCCAAACATAAATCAACCCACCCAACACAAACCCATCACTTACCTGTTCTCTAGGATAACCAGTTCTCTAGGATAATATGCCTTAATGTAAATGTAAAACAGCTGTACCTCCTTAAGGGTTCTCCAATTGGAACAGCAATTGGAATGGCACAGGTGTAACTCCAAGACTTTGCTTAAAAACCCCAAGCCAGGCTACCAGGCCTACCGGCCGCCAGGCCTTTTTAGGAACTGTGGTAGTACGTCAATATAGGTAAAGGTATTAAATACACATTAAAATACACACAGACACACCACATCCAAAGGTGAGTCACTTACCCTGGGGAGCTTCAGGCTATAGGGAGCTTCAGGCTAGCAGCTTCTCTTCCTCCTCCCCACTTGGGAGGACAGCAAGGAGGCTGTGCATACATGCCAAGCACTGTAAGAGTGCATGCACACCAAGTGTTTGGTGTGCATGCGCAGTGGGGGAAACAGTGAAAAGGTAAGCCACGAAGGTAATTCCCCCCAAAAGCTGCTACCGGTTCTCTGGGACACTGGGGAAAGTTGCTACCGGTTCTGGGGAACTGGTGAGACCCTGTTACATCCCATGACTGATCTACATGTCTCTGGAAATCCAAAGACCATGAAATCATGCTTATAGAGAGCTCAATAAATCTGTTTCTTTAAATCTCCAGATTATCTTGTTGAGTTAACACCTCCAGATATCTCCTGTTTATATACAGTGGTACCTTACTTAAATAGCATAATGTATTCCACAGGACTGCTCTTTAAGCGAGTTTGCTCTTTAAGCAAAACACCATTGTAAATGACCAATTGTGACTTCTGGCGGGGGGGGGGGGAATTGCAAACCCTGATTTAGTTGTTAAGCTAGTTTTTTGTTGGTTTTAGTTGTTCAGCAAGGCAACCATTCAGAGAAAATTCTGCTCTTTAAGCTAGTTAGTCTCTAAGCAAGACGTCTTTATGTGAGATTTTACTGAGGTTTATGTGAAGTTTATTCATGGGGCATTCTGTTATTTTGAACATTCTCTGCTGAAAAGTATTTTAGTTCATTATGAGTATGCAAATTCATTCTCAAACCTCCCATTCTTTCTTGTTCATCCACTAGCTATCAGAAGAATAATTTTAAATTTCGGTTTTTCTTCAAACAACTTCTTTTAAGCACCTTTGCTCATCAGAGAACTAAACTATGACCCTGACCCAGAGTGTCATAGAACAAAAGCACATATGACACTTATGTTCAAAGTCAGAACCTGACAAATATTAGGCATGGATATTAAAAATAAATAAATAGAATTGACACTCTTAACAATTGAAGAGACATGCACTCAATCTTTCAAGTAGCCATACTGAGAAACTCTTCTTGCAACTGAAGACAAAGAAGAATGTATTCAACCTTTCAGCTTGCCAAACTTTGGAATTCTACCTGTAACCAT
This sequence comes from Furcifer pardalis, assembly GCA_030440675.1. Classification (NCBI taxonomy): domain Eukaryota; kingdom Metazoa; phylum Chordata; class Lepidosauria; order Squamata; family Chamaeleonidae; genus Furcifer; species Furcifer pardalis. The sequence continues at coordinate 261,262,526 of CP126890.1, forward strand.
AAAGAAATTTTATCCTCTTGGCATCATTATAGAGGATTACATTTCCCAAAAAGAACATGTTGGATTTCATTCATTCTCTTTCCACTAGTGTGTCAAAAAGTTAAAGAAACAAAAACAGTACAGAACATTTGAATTATCAGCATGAATCATTAACAGCTGATGAAAATAGAAGTCTATCAGACACACAGGGACTGCTCGTTACAGCTATTTCTTCCAGCCAAGCAAGGAATAGAAAGTCTCAGATTCCTATAGCCATCTCCTTCTTTGCATCTTGCACATTATGTGGGAGTATGAATATCTGAGAAGCATTTACAGCACCATCCATCCCTGCAGCACTTTCTTGCATTGCCTGCATGCGAGCAGAAAAGGCTGAGTGTTCTTGAGCCCCCTGAGACTCATGCTCAAATGGATGCTGTGCTTGTACCTGGCTGTTTCAGGTTAGCTGAATTCTTCAATAATTAATTTAAATTTACATAGCTTGTTGTCATTTGGGAGTAGGTTACCTGTTGTCATTAAGCAAGCGTGTATATAACTCAACAATGTCAAACACTCTCAGGTCACTTTACAATGCAAATTACCTAATACAATTTATATAGTTTGTATTATGTGTTCAAATTAGTGGATCGTATTTCTGTCCTAAAATGTAAAGAAATATAAAGTGCTGTTCATTTTGTTGTCAAGATAATTAGCAGAATGGGTATGCTAAAATATATTTAGTGATATAAAGGAATCTCACAGGAGTGAAGGAGAAGAGAGAGCTTAATTTCCATTTTAATTTGGACCATTATCTTTATTGTAGTTCAGTGTGTAACGAGTTGGTGATTCTAGGTGATTTCATGAAGGCAGATTTATATTCACAGAACTAGGCTGCCATTTAGCACGTGAGCAATTTTTCTAATAAGGATGAAGAATCTCTAGTCTCCAGTCTAGCTAGCAATTTTCCCCCTGACAATGAAAAGATGGTGGGAAAATAATATATCTTCTCACATGTAAGGTAATAGGAGTTGTGAAATGAATGTGAACAGCAGTACTAACTTACACAGCAAGCCATTTCTACCTCTGTGAATAGCAGGACTGCCTCCCACTTGTGGAGTACCTGCCTATAGTGACAGAGTACCAAAAAGTGATGAATCACATTGCTCCAGTGAGACTTTCTGCTTCAGACAGCTGTGCTCTCCAGACCCAGCCAGGTCAAAATTGCCTAACTCTGAGGGGGTTCATGGGTCTATAGGAAATTAGCTACCTTTCAAAGTTCTCTGCATCCCATAGTGACCTCAGAAGAACACCACACAGCAAAGCTCTTTGGATTGGCTGATTTTGTGACCAGTACCAGTCAGTGCAATCATTCCTAGATGTGCTAAACTGCTCAGTTTATGGAATTGTTTTGAGATACTCTCTTCCATCAAACTAGAATCCAAATCAGGGTGAGGCCCCTGGAAAAAAAATCTAAACAACCAGCTGTACCCCCTAAAGGGAACTATTAGTCTCTTCAGACCAAAGGTTTAATGTGTTTCTTCATATATGCATGTAGCAATAACAGTAACACTTATACACTGCCCCATAGCACTTAGTTCACTCTCTGGGCAGTTCACAATTAACATTTTGCCGCCAACAAGCTGGGTACTCATTTTATTGACCTCGTAGGGATGGAAGGCTGAGTCAACCTTGAACCATGGTCAGATTAAGCTCACAACGTACTGGCTGCAGTATACCAACCACTGTGTCACCAGGGGTCTTTTAAATATCACCATAATTGACCCATAAATAGATTTGGACTATAATACCTAGAAGCCTTAGTTATTTGGCAGGACTTGTTGGAAATATAGGCCAGAATCAAGAAGATGTTCACAGAACATTTATATAACTCGATGTAGCTAATTGAATTGAAGAGGTGCTGAGATGTGTTTCAGTCACTTGGCCACACACTTATATAGGTTTTCATTTAAGGGCACAGGTTGCTGAGGAACAGTACGTACATTCCTTCTAGATCTCAGGGCAACTGTATTTGCAAGACTTTGGATGTTATTCCTGCTTGTCGTGGAGTCAGACTTGCTTCTTCAAATAACATTGCTTTAAGAATATACTGTAAATTTGACCTTGTCAAATAGATTACAGTTATTTTGGAAAAACAAAATATCATCTGTCTCTCAACCCAAATTTGTCATGCCAGAACATCTTTTTTGTCAATCACATCAACAATTTGAGATATGCAGATGATACCACCCTAATGGCAGAAAGTGAGGAGGACCTAAAGAAGCTCCTGATTAGGTTGAAAAAAGAGAGTAAAAAAGCTGACTTGAGACTCAATATAAAGAAAACCAAAATCATGGCAACAGGCCCTATCAGTCACTGGAAAATAGATGGGGAAGAAGTAGAAGCAGTGACAGATTTTACTTTCTTGGGATCAAAACTCACTGCAGACGGTGATTGCAGCCATGAAATAAAAAGGTGACTGATTCTTGGGAGGCAAGCGATGAGAAACCTGGGGAGCATAATGAAAAGTAGAGACATCATATTGAAAACAAAAATTCGTATTGTCAAAGAAATGGTATTCCCCGTGGCAATGTATGGATGTGAGAGCTGGACCATTAGGAAAGCTGAGCGCAGAAGAATAGATGCCTTTGAGATGTGGTGTTGGAGGAGAGTTTTGAGGGTTCCCTGGACAGCAAGGAGAACAAATAGGTCAATCTTAGAAGAAATCAACCCAGAATGCTCCTTGGAAAGTCAAATTGTAAAGATGAAGCTAAGGTACTTTGGACATCAAATGAGAAGAGATGATTAGTTTGAGAAGCCCTTGATGCTGGGAAAGGTGGAGGGCAAAAGAAGACGGGGGCGGCCAAAAATGAGATGGTTAGATGGTATTGTGGAGAAAAGGGGCACAGAACTGAGCGAGTTGAGGAGGATGGGGGAGGATAGAAGTGCCTGGCGGACAATGGTCCATGGGGTCGCAGAGGGTCGGAATCGACTGTGCGACTGAACAACAACAACAACAACAAATGACTATCTTTGATAGTACTGATAAATATGACTCCATTGTATACTTACCCACCTACGTTCACTGGTTTGCTTTTGTGGCAATGTATGTTTAAATACTGATCAGAAGAACTCTATATTTTCTGCATGCACCAAAGGTTGCCAGCATTCTTCATCCTGATTAATTGCCAGCTACAGATCTGTGGAATGAGAAAAGATATTAATCCTACTTTAAAGGAAAATTGAGTTTTGCTTCAAACATTTTAGATATTAACAGCCACATTTCCATTCCTCTTCTCTCTTCAGTTCCCTGTTTAACTCATCAATCCTAGAAAATAGCAAGCATCACTTATAAGAGATCATGAAATTTTGTCCCAGTTCAAACTGTGTTTTAGAATGAGCTTGTTGTTTGCAGAACTAATGTAAACAATATGACAGGGTCCAGTGCCTTCAGAACTGTATGCGCACATGTGCACTTACACACAGAGAAAGAGTATTTACAGGAATGTACAACTTTGCTGAATTCTCCTGCTGTATATAGTTACTTCACACTCAGTGGAGGAAATGCCACTGAAAACCATCATATTGGGCCCAACGGCAAAATGAGCGGAGGAGGAACTCTGATTCCCAACAGTCATGGAGGAAGAAGAGGCCATGCCAGATGGACTGGCTGCTGAAGCCGCACTTTGTCCATATCCCCATGGCTGTGGTGGTCCATTGCAGTCCCAGTGTTAAATCCTGTACACCGTGCTTCGTGTGTGCCATGGGTGATGGCTCCGAGATGATAGTGTGTGGGTCACTTCATGGCAAGATGGGGTCCACCTTAAACAAATTCACACCAGTGACATTTTTTCTTCTTCAGGGGAAAAATGCATTCTCGGATATGAGTTGCAGTCGACGATTTAGTTTAATTAATGATATTTACACAGTGCAGCTGTGGAAATGGAATGTATTACCCTGATCATTTGCATTCTGCCAGATGAGCTAAATACTGTTATAAGCTGTGAAATTATTGATAGAGTAGAAGTGATTACCGACTGAAAAACTAGTATGTATAGATATAACAAATTCACTGGTTTATTCGGTCATGGATGAGTCATATTCTTTTCTCTTTATTATCTCTGGGTTTTACACTCACATTCTTCATAGCTATGTAAACCACTGTTTATTCTTATGTCCATACCAGGAAACTGTAGTTTATCAACACCAAAATCAAGTGGGTGCAGAGTGGAAAGGAATGTGAGGAGAATAGGGCATCAAACCTTGTCCTCAGCTGTTTGACTAAATCCACTGTTTCTTTTGCTTGAAATAATTTCAAGTACAGTATCCTAAATATTATTGATTTAAATAGACCTACTTTATGTAGAATTATAATTGGATTTAGTGTGTAGTGCTTGTGTCATGGTCATTGGATGGATTCCAGTAGCATAATTAATGCCATGTAAGGGTAATGACATCATCAGCAACAATTTTTCAGAAATTAAAACTGTCCAGTTCCCTCTCAAAGGTATCAAGACTCCCTTAGTACCACTTTTGTTATGGTAAAGATATTGGAGGCAATGGATTGAAGTGAGTTTTTTTTTTTTTTTTGCTTTCCCAGAATTACTGTCAATTGTAAAATCATCTCTACAGCAGCAATTTTGGAAATTAAAGATTCTCATCCTTTCCCACAGCATGCAAATGCTTTTTCACAATGAAATTGCTCCTAAATCAGTGTTTCCCAACCTTTGGTTTTTGGTCTTCAATTCCCAGAAGCCTAAGCCAATTCCCCAAAGCACTGATCAGCCAATGTAGTGACTTAGGCTTCTGGGAATTGAAGCGCCCCTGTGGGACATGGGCCCCACAATGGGAACCACTGTCCTAAGTGAACCTCTGGAGCCTTGAGTTGGGGTGGGAATTCTATAACAGTCGATTATGTCTTTCACTTTACATGGAATAAACCCTGTAAATTACTGCGATTTCATTCTTTTGTCTTTGTTCTGTTACTCCTTGTCAGAAAAAAAAGGTGTTTCCCTTGCTAACTTCAGCATTGGAACATTCCAACTATAGCATTTCCTCACTAATCAATGTATCACAGGCCAAACTTTATAGATTCCACTGCCTTCAAGTATGTATACTGAATCACACAACCCTCATACTGTGAATCACACCACCCTCCTACAATATTTGATGCACACAAATTCCAACGTGTGTATGCACACACCTGAAATTTAAATTGGCAAATCTGAAAAGAGAGAATTCCGTTGAGTTTATGGAGGTGTTAAAGTATCTTTCAAAGAACTGGCTATGTAAAGTAGGTTCTAATCAAGGTTCTCCCCCCATTTTTTAAAAAAATGACCAGTCAACTTCTTATCTTGTATCTATTGCTCACCCATGTAAATTGTGCCCCAATAAAGGAATTTCTTTGCTCTTGCATTTGTATTGTGTAAGGATCAAATGGCTCTCTTTGTTTGTTTAAAAAAATCCAGTTATCTTTGTCACTATATATTTAATTATTCATATTTTCATTTGATTGCAATGTGTTACTTGGACATACAACAATCTAATGGATAGGTCCAGTTATGTCTCAATTCTTCATTATCCTGATGAATAACCTGTACTGTATTCTGAATAAGAAGCAACCATTAGGACAAAAGATAGAGAGAAAGAATGTAGGCAAAGGTGTCAGAGAAGATGCATTTTATCTCCTTATCTGTTCAGTCTATATGCAGAACCTATAATATGAAAATCCAAACTAAACTCAGCTGAAGAAAGAGTGAAATTTGGGAAACTGCCAACTAGAATAAATACACAATATTGGACTTGATGGAGAAATATCTGCTTTAAGAAAGTGTATGGTATGACTACCTCCACCTACCGTATATGCCGGCATACAGGGCGACTTTTTCACCCCCCAAAAAATGCCTCCAAGTGGGGGGTCGTCTTGTCTACCGGGTGCATGTCATTTGGGTTCCCAAATACTTACCGGGGCTTGGGCAGCAGCTCCGGGGAGACCGTTGAATCCTTCCCCGCCACCTTCTTGGAAGATCCCGCCCTAAGCTCCCCTTCGCCCAATCAGGGGAAAGGACAGGTCTTCCTGCGCGGTTCCTGTCCTTTCCCCTATCGCGGTTCTTGTGCAGCGGCGGAGCAACCGCCCACATGGCTGGGGCTGCTTCTCGTGCCCGCGGCAACCATCCGCACGACCACATTGAAACTCGCCCGCATTCAAACTCGCCCGCATCCAAACTCACTCACATTCAAACTCACTCGCATTCAAACTCGCCCGCATTAAACTCGCGCCCGCGGCAACCTGATTGGCTCCTCCGTCTCTTCAGGAAGATCCCACCCCAAGCTCCCCTTCGCCCAATCAGGAGAAAGGACAGGTCTTCCTGCGCGAAAATATACCGTAATATTTTCTGAGCAAAGCGTATCAGAGACTAAACAAAACAACATCAAAAAACTTGTGGCACCTTAAAGATTACGGTAACTCTTGTATTTACTCTTTTGCATGTGTGGAAGGTGTGCGGAAGAGGGGGTGGTCTTATATAGCGAGTATATAACAAACTCTATATTTTGAGTGGAAATGTTGGGGGGTCGTCTTATCTACCCAGTCGCCTTGTGCACCGGCATATACGGTAGTTACTTTTTTGACTTACAAAAGTCTAAGTTACATTTAAAAAGAAATATAACAAGTAGCCCACATTTACTTTTCATTGTATTAACCAATGTTTGATGATTGCTTTGAAAAGTTATTTTTAAAGACTATTCTAAGGTATTTTGATAGAAATTATTGGTGCTCTTAGGTTGGAAGAGAAGTATAGGTTTGTTACATTGTCATTATTTTTGTCTATTACATGTGTGATAGCAGAATTGGCCACTAGAAGACTTGGAAAGTTTTGTATTTCCTTATACTGTATTCTATATTTTTTCTGCCTTATTCAGAAAGTAAAAGCAATTTATTAATAAAGTGCAATACAGCAAATCTCTCCCCTAGCCAGAACAAAAATAAATGTGAACCCAAAATAATGTGTAATACAAGCAGTTTCTTTTGAAAAACACTGTTCCAGGCACATGAGTTGAGGGGTATTGTTTTTAAAAAGGAAAACTTTGTACTACATTTTACTTTGCCTAAGCCTCAGTTTGTTATCTTAGCATTGTTATTAGCATTACTACATCAAAGGAAATGTAATTCATTACCATTGGAAGCTCTCTCTGGTTATCCCAAGAGAACCCTTCAAACGCTTTGCCCACCTATGGAAGAAAATGTTACTGATAAAATATTACTTAATTAATCAGATTAAGTAACAAATAATTTTCTACCCTCTCATGACCCATTGGATCCGCTGCTTTATTTCAGGAAGAAATGTTCATTTCAAGTCACTAGTAATGTCTAGCAACATGTCACATATTTTACATAGAAAGGACAGAAATTGTGAGGAGTTTCAAATTTGTGTTGTAAATTTTTTGCTGCATTTTCACTGTCTATGAGTTTTCTAATTTCTACAAAACCAGAAACCTGTCATTAAAAAAATCCCTGTGATTCATCAGTATAACCCAATGGTGGCGAACCTTGACACTCCAGGTGTTCTTGAACTTCAGTTCCCAGAAGTCCTGATCAGCAGGAGTGCTGACTTGGGCTTCTGGTAATTGAAGTCCAATAACACCTGGAGTGCCAAGGTTCGCCACCACTGGTATGATCCATTAGTTTATTATAAAAATGAATAGATTTTCTTACATTTTTTATTTTATAAACATAAAACAAATCATACAACTTAAAAAGCTATAAACTGCTAAAACACACATCAATAAAATACAAGCATATCCTTCCCCTATATTAGCAGTTTACTCACATTAATCTTGTTAGTCTGGCTGCTGCCATTGCTGTTGAGTTGGTTCCTTTCATTTGATGAATGTTTTATAATATTATGTTATATATTTGGGGTTGGAGGTCTCTATGTATTTCTGTTTTATTCTGGTGCATGCCACCCAGAATGATTTTTATGTCAGATGGATAGAGCAGGAAAGAAGGAAGGAAGGAAAGAAAGAAAGCAGGACTAACAACCTTCATTCATTTTCACAATGGATGTACAGTATTTTAATTTTGCTACAAGCTATAATAAAATTAAAATCTATCTTTAAGGAATGCAAGCTTATACGAATCATGAATCTTTATTCACAGCGAGTGTGTCCTGTTCAGGTAGCAAGAAATTCTGCACTGTCTCAGATTACCGTTCACACATCACACTTGGCAAGAGGTATTTTTAGCTAAGCAAACTAACTGAATTTATGGCAGAGAACCTTGTATGCCAGTTAGCAATTATAATGTATTCCATCCCACTGAATTCTGTGGTAGTGTGATTTACTATTCCCAGTCTGTGTAATAAGATTGATGTTAACTTTAAACAGTAAATCACCCTGTCACCTTGGATGATTAGGGATTACAGACTTGACATTGTTGTTTGTTATTTGTTTTGGAGTACACTTCAGGAGCTAGAAAGCAGAAAAATAAAGAAGGGAGATAGACAAGGAGGAAATGCAGAAATTAAAAAATATTTCCAAAGTCAACCTTGGGAAAGTGCCCAGTGAATTTGCAGATGGAAATATCTCATAGAGGCAGAAAAAAAGTTCACTTTCATTTGATCAGCCATATTATAATGTGAAACCAATGAGATTTTAATTTTAAGGTCTGCAGTAGCTCAGTGGTTAAGAAACTCACCTTGTTATCTGGAAGGCTGGCAAGTCATCAGTTCGAGACCCGAGTACTGTGTGATGGACTGAGTGCCCATCTCTGTCCCAACTCTTGGGGACATGAAAGGATACTCATTTGGGCATTCCCTGAGTGGAGTTTCGGCTGCAAAAATCCTTTCAACCCAGAATAATTTCTGGCATCATCATCATCATCATCATCATCATCATCATCATCATCATCATCATCATCATCATCATCATCATCATCATTATTGTTGTTGTTGTTGTTGTTGTTGTTGTTGTTGTTGCTGTTGCTGTTGCTGTTGCTGTTGCTGTTGCTGTTGCTGTTGCTGTTGCTGTTATTGTTGTTATTGCCCCACTGATTTCAATGTGTTTCCTATACATAAGGTTTAGAACGTTTCCACACAGAGTGCTACTACCACTACTAGTTGAAAGAAAATGTGTGGTTGTCCCATATATTCCTCCTTTATCACTTTTCTGAATAACATAAAACACAGAAGAAACAATCAGAAATTACCAATGGGTTGTAAGTGAAATGCAGTTTATAGACTGAAATAAGAGGATTCCATGCTGTTCTTTTAATTTGTATTAACACAGGTTATACTTTTTATTATGCTGACATGGTCTTAGAGTTTGTCATACCTATTGCATAATAAAGAGAACTTTTCTCCATACCAGATGAGCTCTAATTCTGTTGCACAAAACAAACTAAAAATCATTTCCTACGCCAGTGGTGGTGAACCTATGGCACACGTGCCAGAGGTGGCACTTGGAGCCCTTTCTGTAGGCATCTGTGCAGTCACCCCAGTACAGAGTTTGCCCTGCCAAGCAGTCCAATAGGAGAACTTCCTCCCCTAGGACTGAGTTTACCCCACCCCTCTCCACAGCAATCCAAAGGGAGCACTTCCTCCCTCCCCCAGCACAAAGTTCACCCCATCCCTCTACTTAGCAGCCCGATGGGAGTGTTTCCCTCCTCCCCTGTTGCTGTGTTGGCACTTTGAGAAACATAAGTGGGTTTGGGGTTGCAGTTTGGGAACTCAGTCTCTAAAAGGTTCACCATCACTGTCCTAGACAGACTCATCTGTCCATTGTTAATAGAAAGCATCTGGCACAAATATAGGTTATCATATTGCTGGTCATTTTATCCAGCACATAACTAAATCTAATTTTAGAACAGAACACATTATATATCGCCTACTAAATCTCTATGCATATCAGCAATTATTATCTTCAACTTCTGTTTTTATTAAAGAGAAATGTATCTGGTCCCTAAATATAATATTCCTGAGAAAAAATAAACATGTTATAGTTTCTTTAAAATGCCTTTAAAACCAGAGAGGGCACACATAAAGCTTCACTTTCATTTATTCAATTTTATTTTTATTGAAAGAACACAACACTTTCTGTGCTCTGACTAGAACATTTTCAATATTGGATAAAAGGATTTAACGTTCCCTTTCTCTCTTTTCACTTTTGATAGGAAAATCCAGATGCAGATTTAGGCTTGATTCCAGTGTCAAACTGCCTGCTCTGTTTAATAAAGAGTTTAAGACAATTTAAAGCAAAGTGCTCTAAGGCACCAACATGAGAGATCTGGAATCTAATTAATTTTCTCTTTTCACAGTTGTCAGAAAGATTCTCTTTCTTACGCTTCTGTAAGCAGGCCATAATATCCTCTACCTTTAACATTTGCACGGGCTGTTGAAGGTTCCCAAAGAACCACCAGTATTTATATTTTAAAAGAAAGTAGACATCAGAATGCTTCAGTGATCCAACTATTTTTCTATGATGACTGCCATTTACAAGAGCAACTTGTAAATTTGTACAAGCTCTACTAAAGTGGAATTCAATAATGACTAGAAAGTAATTATGTACTGTAGTTGTAATAGACAAGGAATAAAGAGTATTACATAGTAATTAGGTGTTGTTGCTAATCACACTGATGCAAGAGAAAGTATCTCTACACCATTTGAAGGCTAAAGTTCTAAATAATTACATGTGTTTAATACTAATAGAATGAATAGTGTTAATGCAGCAGTGTCTAGATATAACAATCAAAGGCAGGGCTGTTCTTCCCTTTAGCAATTTGGCACATTGGTGGGCAAAATGTTCTAGCTTCAAGATGCTGGGGGGGGGGGGCACATAAACCACAAGTGGTTAGAAATCTTCCTGTGGAACTCTTCTTTTTTGCCAGAAAAGGCAGGCAGTTATGGGGTACTTGGGGATAGGTAGAAAGCATAAAAACAACCTTGCAATCCATGTACAGCCTCTTGCCTGCACATTTCTAACTCCTGCTTTAGTCAGAAAGAGACACTCACCTTAGCACAGATTATCTTTGCTAGAAGAAGTGTTTTAGTGATGTATTTTTGAAGAAGCAGTCGTGTTTATCTGTACAAACATATCAGACAAACTAACAAAACAAAACCAAGAGTAAAAAATGTGGTATCTTCAAGACTAACTTATATATATTCATGTGGGGTTCTGTACATCGAGATCACTTCCTCAGAGGCTCAAAAAGCATTAATATTAGTTTGGTAAATGGATTTGAAGGCTAGAATTAGGGTAGAGGAATGGGATAGAATAGGAACATGAAAAATATGTCTGTTAGTATCAAAGAAAATTGTTACAAAATGATCTGGAGATGGTCTATGACACCAGTATGATTAAGTTACTATGGTGCTACATATAAGAAGGACTGTTGGAGACGTAAAAAGGAGGTTGGGACATACCTACATTTATGGTGGCAATGTGAGCCTGTCGAGTAAATATGGAAGAAAGCTTTCAAAGAAATTAATCAAATATTGTCCATAAAACTAGACATGTGTCCCAAAATAGCATTATTAATAGACTTTGGAAATAATACCTTAGAAAGAAACAAAAAAATGATTATAACAATGGTATTAGCCATGAGACTACTTATTGTTAAAAGATGGAAAACAGAGTGTGAATGATTGGTATAAAGAACTATGGAACATTGTGATAAATGATAGACTGACATGAATTAAAGTTAAAGAAGGGTCTAATAAAAAGAAACAACTTTAAGAAGAATGGAAATTTATTGAACATGTCTTAATTAAATGGAAAGGAACAAAACCAGAACATTAAAAACAATTGGAAAATGGGGATAAATATATAGAATATGATTAAGAATAATAAACTAATTATAAACTGAAGGTATAATGTATCATGGGTGATGGGGAGCACATAGAGGATTAAAAACATTATTTTATTTTTAAAATATTAAATTATAAATATATGTAGTTTTGTTATTGTTGTAGCTGTTGTTAATGGATTATGGTAATGTGCAAGCACCACTCAGTGTGCCTTACAGAGTATATATACATTTTATATAAAAAATTAAAAAGTCATCTCATAATAGCCAATAAAAACACAAGAAAGAAAAACAGATGACATAGAAAAAATCTTAAAACCATAACAATATTCAAAGTAAAACACTATCATCAGCAACAAAAGGAGGTAATATCAATTAAAAAGAGTCCAGGGTCAACATTTCACAGTTCTAATGATCTTATAAGTCAGAGGTGCCCAAATTTTTGAGCCACAGGCCGGTCATGTGATTGAGCATGCCAGTCATGTAGTTCCTCCCACTGGAAGCAGAAGTAAAATGTGCATGCACATAATGCTGTCATAAATGACCTGCAGCTGTCATAAATGCATTTACGACAGCTGCAGGTCTTTTACGGCAATGTTATGCACATGAGTGTTTTACTTCTGCTTCTGGGAGCAGCGCACGCAGCACTGGTAGGATGATTTGGTGCCACAGGCCATAGTTTGAGCACTCCTGTTATAGGCCTTAAAAGGCTTGCTGACACAGGTAAGTCTTAAGTGGTTTATGGAATGTTAATATAGTAGGAGCAGTTCTAATATCCACTTGCAATTCATTTAGGAAGGTGGGAGCTACAGCAGAGAAATCTCTCAGTGTGGTTTCTGCTGAGTGTAACCACTCGGAGCTTACATGTCTGGGTGCTTTGGGTACAATTCCTGAGGAAGAGGTGCTCCCTCAAATAGCTTGGTCCCAAACCATTCATGGCTTTATAGGTCAACACCAACACCTTGAATCTGGCATGGAGTATCACGTGCAGCCAACGCAGACTAGCCAGGACTAGTATGGTGAAACCAACCAATAAGCTTGGCCACTGCATTTTTCACCCACTGAAGTCTCCATATCAGCTTCAAGGGTAGCCCAACATAGAAAGCACTACAATAGTCAATTCTGGAGGTTATTTGTTTGTTTGTTTATTTGTTTGTTTATTTAATCAAAGATTACCAGTCCATAGGATTACCAGTCCAGGAAAGAGGGGCTTCTTATCTTTCTGCTTTTTAAAAGTGCTTAACCCTTTTCACTCTGAGGTAAAAAAAATTCTTCTCTGCTCCATCTTATGAGGCATGCACTCTGTGGAGTTCTTTCCTCAGTTGTGTAAAAGGAAACAATTATTAGACTAAATAATTCTGTTTTCATCTATAAAAATATTATACCTTTATGTTAATTGTTTTAGCACAATCTTTGCAAATAAATATTGCTTCATTTTAATATTGTCTGGCTAATCATTTGGCTGGTCTACTTAAATAAAGAGGAATTCTTGGGGAACCTACTTTTTATTCTAAGTCTGAAAGCTGCCCTCATTTTTTGCTGTTAGACCACAAAAATTAATACCTTGAAGGCATATTAGGTTGTCCAAAGGGATCTAGGTTACAGATTATGTTTACTTGGAAAGACTAAACAAGATTTAAAACTAGAAATATGTGATCAGGTCCCCCCCCCCCCCCCATGTTGGTTAGCTGATTTAAGTTCAAAGCACTCATGGAAGCTGCAGACCAAGTCAGAGTTGTGATACTGGGGAATAGGGTTATACTTTGATCAATAACTTATTTTATATACTTCACTAGGATTTCCTCACTCAAGACATATAGTTTTGGTGACCTATTTAAGAAAATAAAATCAGAGGAAAGGACTCTCTCTCCCCTTTTCCAGTTCACATGTTTTTATTTCTGGTTGACAAAACTCCTAGCTTCACATCAAAACAGAGCACATTTCCCCCCCTATGTCTTATTTTAAGAAGAAAAAATACAATTTGGCCACCACAGTTAACAGTTAAAGAGCAAAGGACTGTGGGTGAGGAAAAATGAAAGCAGCACATCACTACTCCTGGCTGGATCATATGCTGCCTACGTGAGAGCATGGAGATCCTCAATTTGTGGACTTTTATCTATTTGTACACTATGCATTGTTGATAACAATGTACTCATGTTGGACAGGCTTTTCCTCTGCAGAAAAGCCATATTAATGAGGAATATGGATTAGGTTTTGATGAGGCCATGATGGTTTCCAGATTAATGACCAACTAAAATCTTTAGTGTACAGCTAAACAATATATATTATTTCAAGGTAGAAACAGATGAAACTTAAGAATTATTCAATCTGTGGTTCTTCAATGACAGAGCTACCACACACTTTCTTACTTTCTCTGCTCTGGCAGCATAACTGCCTCTCGCTTTCAGCTGAAATATTGTGCTTATTGACCTGGGCAAACAGTGTTGTCAAGATGGTGAATAAAGCTTGCAGAGAGTGCTTTGATGAAGATGCATAAATTATAATTCAAGTTCTAAAACTAATTATACAAGATATGGCTAAGCATGCAATTACTTTTGATGGGAATTTGAGGATGGTTGTCAAATTAAATCTCTATCATGAGCATTTCTTGCTGTTATGAATATGACTCTTCACAGATCATGTCTCAAAAATGATAACATTATTACAAAACAAGAGCTGCTCTGTTTTGCAATCAAGTGGCAAGCAGACAGACTGCACAGTGAAACACTAGAGTAGCTAATAATTTTCAGTGTACTGTGTGTCGCCACATGTTCTATGCCAGGATTGGTTTATGGAGCCACCAGAGACACATCCATCAGCTGAGAAAATGACTTCCAGGAAAGAATGTATGCTTGGATACAAGTAGCAGCCGATGATGACCTAAACATTCAACACTTTGTTTTGTTTATATGTGGCTTATATTCGTGAATTAGGATGCAATGTGGCTTACAAAATGCTTCTTCTCAACAGAAGAACAAGTCCAAGAAGAAACTGCATGGTTCCTAATTCCTCGCGGGAAAGCAGCAAAGCTACAGATCAACATTGGTCTTGAAGAGGTTTCACAGACAGATTAAATATCCTTTAGTTTTACTCATTTCCTAAAGCCTTTCTTCCATAGTTATGATGAGACGTGCAATGGATGGCATTAATCCTATAAGAGAGCAACAGAACAATGGTCATATCTGGTGAGGGGAAGAAGCCCATGCAAAATGCAGCCTATGGATGAAATAAAGTATTAGTGTGATGATGGTGATGGTGATGGTGATGGTGATGGTGATGGTGATGATGATGATCTATCCTAGTCAATTCTGACATGGTGATCCTTTTCAGGGTTTTCTAGGATCCAGAAGTAATATTCCACTTCTTTCTTCTGGGAGCAGCCTGGAACTGTACAGCTTGCCCAAGGACACAGAGGCTGGCTCTTCTGGGATGCACAGTGGAAAACTGAATTCCCAACCTCTGGCTCCCAATCTGTCCCCCTTTTCAATGAATAAAATATATTCCAGAAATACCAGACTTAAGGTGCTAAAAAATGTTTACAAAAGAAAGAAGAATGCTGCAATGATTGTAAGTGGTTACGATTGCCTCATATAGTGTGTAATAAATGCAAGATGAAAAGTACATTATTGGTTTTACTTGTATTCTTTAAAATACAGTAATAACTTGGATAACGTTATAACTTGGTTCCACAAGTCATGACGTTATCCGATTTTTATCGTTTTCCAATGCATTGATCAAACAACGTTTAAAAAAAAAAAGCCCTGTTCCCTTTCCGAAGAGGAAAGGAAACAGGGGGAGAGATCAGGTTGGCTTGGGGAGGGAAAGCGTCCTCCCTCCCCAAGCAAACTGGAGGTCCAAGTGTGGGAAGGCCACTTTGCTTGTGGAGGGAACGCGCACTCCCCCTGCAAGCGAAGTTTGATCACTTGCTGGGCAGGTGCCGTTCCCCCCAAACACCCCAACAGCCCCAGCGATCAATCGCTGGGGCTGAGGGGCAGGTTTGGGGACAAACAGTGCAGGCGGAGGTTGAGGAACCTGATCTGCACTGTTCCCAACATTCCCTGACCTCCCTGGCCAGTGCAGTCAGTCAAAACGTCAGGATTCAAATCCCGACATTTTGACTGACCTCACCCGCCGGGGAGGTCAAGGAACATCGGAAACAGCATGGATCGGGTCCCCCAACCTCCCTAGAGCCGGCAGGGATGCCAGAGAGTCCGAAATGGGCAGAAAAAACTTCCATTTTTTGCCCATTTCATGTTCTCTGACACCCCTGCAACCTCCAGGGTGGTCAGGGAACCCAATCTGCAGCTGCAAGGTGGCTGGGGAGGCCAATGGGGGATTCCCTGTCTGCTTCCCCAGCCACGCCACCCCTGCCTCCGCAGCTGCCTTTCCATCGCCTTTCCAGCCCCCACCCCACCCCTGCCCCTGTAGCTACAGAGTGGCTTGGAACCCGAACGGGGAGTCTCTGTTCAGCTTCCCAGCCACCCCGTGCTACGAATGATTGCATCAGATAATGCTAAGAGATCGCTATCCGATGCAAATTTTTCCCCAAAAATTTACATTATTATCTGATTCTAGCATTATCCGATGCAATCATTATCTGAGGTATTACTGTATAGGCATAAAACCCTATACTGAGCATAAATATCTGGTCTCCATCCGGAGACTCCAGCTGGTTCAAAATGCGGCAGCCCGGGTAGTGGTGGGGTGTGGGCGTTATGCTCATGCCTCACCGCTGCTCCGGGAGCTGCATTGGCTGCCAGTATGTCTCCGGGTGCAATTCAAGGTGCTGGTTATTACCTTTAAAGCCCTATATGGTAGTGGACCAGGATACCTAAGAGACCGCGTCACCCCAAGAACATCTGCCCGTCCCACCAGGGCGGATCGGAGAGGCTCCCTCGTTGTTCCTTCGGCGAGAATGGCGCATCTCGCCTGTACCAGGAGAAGAGCCTTCTCCGTGTCCGCCCCGACCCTCTGGAACCTCCTGCCCACTGAACTGCACCTTCAGACAGAGCTCCTGCCCTTCCGGAAGGGTTTGAAAACCTGGCTGGCTGGACAGGTTTGGGGACCTGGGAATACGAGTTCCCTTACCAGGTGGCTTATTTAAAGGACTGCCAACCTGGGTTTGGAAGTGGGACTGTGTACTGTTTTTAATTTTTGTGGTAATATTTTGATGACCTTTTAACTGATGTTTTATTGGAGTAAACTGTTCTTATGCTTTTACTTTTATTTTTAGTGTTTTGTAAGCCGCTCAGAGTCGGGTTCTCCCGATTGGGGCGGGGTATCAAGTGTAATAAATAATAATAATAATAATAATAGAAGTCTTTAATGTAGCTATGTATAAATAATGTTACATCATGACATTAAACTTCCTCAGTATGTATGCTGAAGTGTTTGTGGCAGAACATGGATACATGTGTGCCTGTGCATATGTCTACATGCAGACCCTGACACCAGATGTGGTCTTCATTTAGACATAGCCAATACATAACGTTTTGCAAAACTAGATCTTAGGTTTTTCTGTTTTTCAGTCAGAAATTATTAGCAGTTCAAGTATTAAATGCCTCAGTAAAAATAATGTGTGCCTGAAATATAATTTAGATTAGAACCCTAGCTGGAAATTTTAGCTAAGGAAATACTACAAATAGACACAAGGCATCCTGTAACCTTAATTTCCTCCAAGATGTTTTCTGCTGAAGTAAATACCAAAAGAGTTGGTAATGGTGTGACTAACATTTATTCCTCTCTTTCAGCATGTTGACAATTTACCAAGTTATTTTATTTCCTCCTTAAATCACTAGCCAGATGACATTTGCTGGACACCAGATTGCTCTGGGGACTTTAAAAAGGCCTCTAGACTGAAGGAAGGGAGTATAAACATTTCATAATATAAAAAGACAAATATTTTTGAGTGGATTCTGCAGTTTTCTCAAAATGTTGCACACAAGTGTGGCAAACAAGATGAGTAATGGACCTGATTGTTGTGAGTGGTTTTTACAGCAGAACCTCACACATTCCACACAGCTACTCTTAATGACCATCAGCCTCTAATAGAGGGATTCTCAACCTGTGGCCCATGGGCCAAATGTAAGCCACAACACTATTTCATGTGACTCACCACCACCTCCAATGCACCAGTAAGTGCCATGTGATGAAAGAAGGGCAAAATGGCCATCCATCCCCTGAAGTTGTCTGAGGAAGCGTGACCCAGCCCCCGGCTTTAAATGGTTGAGAACTCCTGCTCTAACATGGGATGTGGCTTTTTCATGACATGGGATGATACAATATGGTGTGGATAGCAGGTAGAAACCTCAACTGGAAAGTGGTCCTTGGGAGAGTAGAAGGTGCTTTGCAATCATGTAATGTGTCTCTTCCAAACTGAACACATTTTCACTGTAGAATATACTTCTCCTTGAAAGGAGGGTTCCATGCCATCAAATTGCTCAAAGTCTGAAGGTGAATTGAAAGATTTCAAGGTGCCATGGCAAGATCACTTTCATGGACAATATCCCTTCCATGAGGCATGAGAGTCTTAAAATGAGCAGGCTTCTGTCTTGGAGATTAGCAATATTCCTCTGCTTTGTGTAGTCATTCTGGCTCTGGTTTTAGTCTATGAATTTTTAAATTTTTTATTGATGTGTTTTAACTTGGGTTGTAAGCCGCCCAGAGTCGGGCTTGCCCGATTGGGGCGGGTTAGCAAGTATGAAATATAAATAAATAAATAAATAAAAATGATCCACATTCTGAATTGTGAGCCGCCCTAGGTTACCTTGGTGAGGAGGGTGGTTGCTAAGTATTATTATTATTATTATTATTATTATTATTATTATTATTATTATTATTATTATTATTATTATTATTATTATTATTATTATTAATAATAATAATAATAATAATAATAATAATAATAATAATAATAATAATAATAATAATGTGTATTTAATACCTTTACCTATATTGACGTACAAGTACAGTTCCTAAAAAGGCCTGGAGGCCTGGCTTGGGGTTTTTAGGCAAAGTCTTGGAGTTACCTCATCAATAAGCTACACCTGTGCTGTTCCAATTGCTGTTCCAGTTGGAGAACCCTTACGAGGTACAGCTGTTTTACATTTACATTAAGGCATATTATCCTAGAGAACTGGTACGATGACCATCTCCATCTTGCAACATGGTGCTGCCCAGGCACTTATACTAACAGGTAAGTGACAGGTTTGTGTTTGGGGTGGGTGGGTGGGTTGATTTGTGTTTGGGGTGGGCGGGTGTATTTTAATGTATTTTTATTTTATTTATTTATTTTATTTATTTACGGGTTTGTGTTGTGGTTGGGTAGGTAAGCTGAGGGGTGTGTATGTGTGCTTATTTTTATTTTATTTTAATTATTTTTTTCTTTGGCCCCGCCCATGATGTCATGATGTCATGACATTAGCTCCGCCTACACTGTGATGATGTCACAGTGGGGTAGTAAAATTTTTGATATCCCACCACTGTGCCAGAGACATGCACCAATAAGGATTTGCATTTCAGCAATGACAAAGCAAAAAAGTGGGTTCATTTTGGTAGTCCAAGGTCTGATCAGGACAAGAGAGAGAGAGCACGCCAGTGGTATAAGGCAGATTTTTGTCTTTGAAATATATGGGAATTTCATGTATTTATCTCTGGTAGATCAAACCCTTCTTATCTCATTTATAAGTTTCATTATATAATTTTCGTATGTGCTAGATATGCTCTCCAGTCCACTTTTTCAATGTTCTTTCAATAAGATTTGTTTTTAAAAATAATAATTTAGAATATAATTGCACAGATAATCATGTGAATTGGCATTCATCCCTATAGTCCACTGTAGGATCACAATAAGATGCTGAGCAGGGCTAATAAAATGATGGTGCAGAATGCATAAAAAGTTTTAAAAGAAATAACTGGAAACCCCTTTTCTTTCAAAGAGGGTCTAATCAATGTAGCTGAAGAATTTGGCCATCGAGAATAGGCTCTGTTTTCAAGAGGTCAATGAGATGAGAAGATCAAGATGCCCTAAATCACTGCACATTTAAAATTTAAAATAAGAGGCATGGCAAAATTCCATCAAGATATCTACTGAATCATTTCAACCTTATTAATATTGCCAGTATTATTTGGTCCTTTGACATAATGAATTGTATTCATGGAGCTACAGTAGTTGTCAGACACCAGGCATTAATTAATTTGCAGATAAACCATGCAAGGAAAGTCATACTGTTCTTGAATATTAGCTTTACCCTCTAATTATCAGAATGTTCTGCTTGCTTAATGAAGATCAGGAGGACAAGTATAAGGTTGGTGTTTGCTCCAGGGTGCTCCACTTCTCTCTACAGAAGGATATGACAACGGCTTCCAAATTATTAAAAAGTGGTGTTTAATTTAAAACTTTACTGGAAATGTAGCAAAAAAAAATTCTGGCTCTTGCCAAACATGGTCTGTCTACCTTGCCTTGACTTTCAATAATTCTCATTCTAGAGCCAAAATGCCTCTAGCTTATTCCATGGGTTGCTTTCTTTATCATTTCCCTCTAGCCTACATGACACCTACCAAGAAAAGAACTAAAGGGGAGGGCATAGCTTAGTGGTAAAGTGTATGATTTGAGTATAGTGGATTTCCAATTCTCTAGAATAAAAATATCTGCCCCTCTATATATGACAAGAAAAGAATCCTATCCAAAAATCTTGGATGGCCATTGTCAGTATTACTAATATGGAAATAAATGAACTAAGGGTCTGACTCAGTAAATGAAGGCAGTGTCATATATTTATTGCATTAGGTGAATAGAAATCTCACATTCTTCTTCTTTCATGTCCAAATCAAACTTTGAACTGCAAAAATGAAGATACTTTCTTGGCTTTGTCAGGTTTTATTTTGGTTTTCTTTGAGTCACTATTTCAGCAAGGAGTCCATGCATTGGTAGACATCTTCATGACAATATTCTACACATGCAAACAGATCTGAAAAATCAAGTCTATCTGCATGGAGTATTTTTTAGCCATTTTGATATCATGTCACCCGCTGGCTAGGCAGACCATGACAGGTGCCATCTGCTTTCACCTTTCCCCAAGGGATCCAGTGGAAGACACTTTGGTGACTTTTAGTCTCAGTCTAACATCATTGATGGAAATGGATAACACTTCCTAGTTAGACTGCTCAAGCCCCCATACCTCAACAAGGCTCTCACCTAGCAGGGACTTTGTCATTGGCTAAACTTAAGTCTTCATTGGTACTTTGGCAGACCAGCAAATGAGCTGGATTCTATATCTCTTCACATTCACATGCCATTGTCTGCCAGCAGTCCCCACTTGAGCATGTTGGTCTTGCATTTAGGCACTCCGAACTTCAGCCTATTCAGAGTCCTGTAAGTGACAAAGGGAAGGTCAAGTTTCTTGATCATATCCTCCTTTAATGTTATTCTTTGTCAACTGAGCTATTTCCCCCGCATTCTAATTTGATTTTGATCTTGCGTACCTTCAAGAATATTCGTTCTTGCCATAAGTCTCTTCCTAGATCTGAGCTGGTGAACAGGAGATACATATCCATTCAGATGATGTTGAGGATCATTCTCTTGCTTAGTTATTTCAGTATTGGCTGCTACTTCTCTCCTTATCTTAGGTGGAGTGATGCAAACAAGAAGATATATTTTCTCAACTGATGTAAATTTGTGGCATCCTGTCATTATATGCATTGTTTCATTAGCAGCAGTGTCAACTTGTTTCATGTGTGCACATGTACTCCACACTGGAGCACCATACTCTGCTCAGGGCCAAAGCTGATGTTCACAGTATGGATAGTTGACCTCCCTGTGTATAGCTAACAATTTCCTGATGCTATTGTTCCCTGAACTAACTTTAGCTTTGGTATTCAGGCAGTGCTGCTTAAAAGAGAACGACTTGTTGAGTGTTATGCTGAGGAATTTTGGTGCTGAACATTGCTGTAATCAATGCTCTTGTCATGTAACATTCAGCTCAACCCCTGCCTCTCAGTTTTGAAGATGGAAAAATGTCTCACATAATACAGTTTCACTGAAGCTGTGCATTTTCCTAGAAACATTGTCTTCATAATGAGCGTCTTAAACTTGGGTAATATTCAAAAAGTTCAGTTACAACACTTGAACCCTAGTCTAGAATCTGCAATAGTGTAAGTCATCACAGAAAATATCACACAGGAATTCAACCTGCCTTTTCAAACTCTTTGTTGTTCAGTCGCACAGTCAATTCTGATCCTTCATGACCCCATGGACCACCGCGCGCCAGGCACCCCTATCCTCCACCATCCTCCTCAACACTCCCAGCTTTGTGCCCATTGTGTTAACAATGCCTCTTGTGTGTGTGTGTGTGTGTGTGTGTGTGTGTGTGTGTGTGTGTGTGTGTGTGTGTGTGTGTGTGTGTGTGTGTGTGTGTGTGTGTGTGTGTGTGTGCGCGCGCGCGCGCGCGCGCATATCCATTTCCTTGTCCCCTCTACCACACCACTTCACATGGAGGAAGAATTAGCCACCTTTGCTATGGTTACTCCATCATCTCCAATTGACATGCTATTTCCTTAGCAAACATTTAAAATGCCATGGTGGATCTGGTTATTACAAAACTCTAAGCAGCTATTCTGGTCCATCTCACCCAGCATTTGGAAAACTTACCTGCAGTTTTAATCTACTCTTGTCGAAACCTCAGGCTCCTTCATAGCAATAAGATAGTAACCCAATAATAATATCTTTGCTAAATGAGGAGTAACTGATATTCTGACATAGCCTTGCTATATACACTTTTTGCCTTCTTTATTCCGTGTTTCATAATTGTTCCATCTCCCACTTGTCAGATTTCAGTAGAAAAGCATGAAACATAAAAACCAATCTGTCAGTAAAAATAGTTGGCTAAAGCCACAGTGATTTTCTTGTTCTGGGGGTTATTAAGAAAATGTTGGAGAGATAACAAAGATGGTTGGAGTGAAAATATTCTGCCAGAGCATGGGTTTGGACTAGATGATCTCTGAGGTCTATTTCAACTTCTTGTTAACACAATTAATATTAAACATTACAGCTGCTCTTTGAAGTTCTCAGTGAATTATCAATCACACAGTGAAGAGACCCTTCCATTACCCAAGCCAAAAGTAACTAATTATGCAAGTTTCAGATTTTCTTCATGCACCCTATTATTATCTCACACATTTAAAATATTATTTTAACTGAATTTAGCAGCTAATTGACTTTTCAAAAACAAAAAATCTAGTTCCATGATGCACATCTCCTTTTAGGGTACCCCTCCCTCCCTCCCTCTCTCTCATACCACAGCAGATCCAACAGTAATTCCTTAGTAGTTCAAACTGAAAACTCTGAGAGACCAGCCAGGCTGTCAGCCACAAACACAGATGCCATTCCTGGAAAAATACCACAAACTTGGCAGCTGGACAGCAGACTAGAATTCCCCCTGTGTGGTCACAGTTGTTGTTGTCTTCTCTTTGCCAGGGAAGAGGTAGAGAAGAATGGACAGAAAAGAGAGCAATGTCCATGATGTTTGGCAAGCACCATCCGCTGCACATATAGGGCTGTTCTCTGAATCCCTTTTAGTAGCTGTTTCAACCTCACATGACCTTTCTTTTCAAAGGCAAGGCCTGTGCTGGGAAACCTGAATTCCCCCAGCAAGAAGAACGAGCATAATGGATCAAGATTGTGGATGATTTTGTTGCATTTTATTAAAGCAAAAAG
The DNA here is from genome assembly GCA_030440675.1 of Furcifer pardalis. Taxonomy (NCBI): domain Eukaryota; kingdom Metazoa; phylum Chordata; class Lepidosauria; order Squamata; family Chamaeleonidae; genus Furcifer; species Furcifer pardalis. The sequence continues at coordinate 261,286,012 of CP126890.1, forward strand.
ATTTAAAAATTACTGACCACATCTTGCTGTATTGATTTTGCTAAATCATCCTGTCCTACTTATATTATTGTACCATACACTCTGCACCTTTTAGAAGTCTTTTGTATGCAGTTGTAGCAACTTCAGACAGTTGGAAAGTTTCACACAGTATGAAGAAAGAGAAGCACCAGTAAAATGTGCATGTGTATAGGCGAGGTCTCAAATAATTCCGTTCTGGTGAGCTGTACCCTATTCTGAATGTGTGAATCAGTCACGAATTTCACTACAGGGCAAAACAGATAAATTGATTTCTTCCTTTATATGGTAAACCTCTCTGGGATATGGAACAATATTTTTTACATGATTCCAATGGGGTACATACAGTAATACCTCAGATAACGTTTACCTCAGATAACTCTAAAATCACATAACGTTAAGTAATCGGGGTGGGTGGGTGGAGAATTGCATCGAATAACGTTAAGGTCCTATGGGATGCATCGGATAACAACCGCTAAAGTCGGTGTGGTTACAAATGTATCTCTACGGAACTTTAACGTTATCTGATGCATCCCATAGGATTTTAACATGCATTGGATAACACTAAAAATCTGATAACACCAAGACTTGTGGAACCAAGTTTTAGTGTTATCCGAGATTTTACTGTATTCTAATGTGGGGAAAAACACATTAGAACATGAGGGGAAGAATACTCTTTGTCTGTTTGTTCCCAGACACAAATCATATTACAGTAATACCCCGGATAACTATTGCATGTCATTGATTGCAAGTTTAAATAATAACCAATAAGCAACTGAAAAATAACATCTTGAATTTTTAAAAAAAGATCTGCCATAGTTTTCAACAGGGATGCCCAAACTTTTCAGGCCTTGGGCTGGTCATGTGGCTGAGCAGACTGGTCATGTGGTTCCTCCCACTGGAAGCAGAAGTAAAACATGCCTGTACATGCACAAAATTCTGCCGCAAATGCACCTGTAGCTGTCGTAAATGTGTTTACAACAGCTGCAGGTGCTTTACAGCAGTGCTTTGCACATGTGCAGGTGCATTTTACTTGTGCTTCTGGGAGTGGCAAGGGTGACACAGGCCGGATTATTAGGTGCCACCAGCCATATTTGGGCACACCTGGTTTTCAATAAGGGTTTATGCTGTGTGTGAAAGTTCATTCATTGTAAGAGAATGCAACAGAGAAATTACAAAACAAGGATCCAGAGAGAGACAGCAGAAACAAAATACATCCATACATCCAAAAGTTTGAATATTAATCAAGGGTTTCTGGGACATTGTCAAATTTGATACACAGGTTGTTATATGCTGCTATATATGTTGTATGCTATATGTTGTTATATTATAGCACCTTCACAGAAACCTTCCAGTAGAATTCTCATTCAGAACATAGGCTGTCTGACAGAACAAAGGATTAACTCTCACAATTGTCAATAGATGCTGAAGGTTAAATTCATTAGCAAATGTTTAGTGTCAGGTGTTGTTTTGTATCCTACTACTATTTGCAATTAAACAGGGCAAGAATTTACAATTAATCCGACTAACAACCAGAGATCATCTGATACTATCATTTGTAAAAAGGCATATTGATTTGTATACTTGTTATGCTAACCAACCACCCTGTACCTGATGTGTATAAATTGATACCATGAAGTCTCACTCCTATGTCTGACAAAGTGGACTTGATCTATAAAAGCTAACAGTGGGAAAACAGCAGTTAGTCATTAAAGTGCTACATTTATTTTTGCTTTTTTACTCTCTGATATGTTTAAATACCAAAGTTATCAATAATAGTAATAATGACCCTAATAATTATCCTTATACACTCTCCTTCTGTAAAAGTAAAGGTCACCCTTGCTCAAAAGCCAGTCATATCCAACTCTAGGGTTCAGTGCTCATCTCTGTGTATAGTCAAAGAGCCAGCGCTATCTGCATCTGCAGAAGTTTCTGTGGAAATTTGGAAGACACTGGAGTGCACGGAACGCTGCTTACTTTCCCACCAAAGTGGTATCTATTTATCTACTTGCAATTTCTTGCTTTTGAATTATTAGGTTGGCAGGAGAAGGCTATACTACTGAAGGCTATACTCCTTCTGTAGTATAGCATTCTGTAGTACAGTGGTACTTTGGATAATGTTTACCTCGAATAACGTTGGGGGATTTGAGGCAAACATTTGCATCGCACAATTTTAAGATAACGTTGTGCGATGCAAATGTTTGCCTCAAATTCCCCAACATTGATCTCTGCCCCAAAGCCTGCAGGGTTGGACCCTGTGGGCCTTGGGGCAGAGATCTCTGCTGCAGCTTGGATTGGGGGGAAGAACAGGCATGGTGGGCAAGACTAATCCCTTACTGTTAGGTTTGCCTTTAGCTGGAGAAAGGCTTGCAAACCTAACAGTGAGGGATTAATCTTGCCCACCCTGTTGTTTCAGCAGGGGAGGCAGAGCAAATATCTCTGCCTTTGCCTTTGGGTTGGGGGGAAGTACAGGCTCCAGTTCAGCCCCAACCCAAAGGCAAAGGCAGAGAGATTCGCCCTGCCTCCCCTGCTGAAACAACAGGGTGGGCAAGACGAATCCCTCACTGTTAGGTTTGCCTTTGGTAGGAGAAAGGCTTGCAAACCTAAGAGTGAGGGGTTCGTCTTGCTCACCCTGTTGTTTCACCAGGGGAGGCAGGGTGAATTTCTCTCACCTTTGCCTTTTGCCTTTGAGTTGGGGGCTGAACCGGAGCCCATACTCCCCTCAACCCAAAGGCAAAAGGCAAAGGCAGAGGGATTCTCCCAGCCTCCCCTGCTGAAACAACAGGGTGGGCAGGACGAATGGCATGGCTGGGAAGCCGACTGAGGGAGTCCCGTTCAGCTTCCCAACATGCCACTGCTATGTAGCAGTGGCATGTTGGGAAGTCAAACGGGAAGTTCCCAGTCGCTTTCCCAAACACGCCACCACTGCGCCCAGTGAGCAATCGCCCTTTGCTTGCAGAGGGAATGCTGTTCCCTCCACAAGCAAAGCAGCAGTCCCACACTGGGACCGCCAGTTTGCTTGGGGAGGGAGGGTGCTTTCTCTCCCCAAGCAAACCAGATCGACCCCCTATTCCTTTTCCTCTTCAGAAAGGGAACAGGGTTAAAAAAAAAAAAACGTTGTGTGATCAATGCATTGCACAACGTTAAAAACCGGATAACTTTAAGACTTGTGGAACCAAGTCTTAACGTTATCCGAGGTACTCGTGTATAGTCTTCTCCTGCCAACCTAGCAGTTAGAAAGCAAGGCCTTCTGTAGTATAGCCTATACTTTTTAAAAACACTACAAAAATCCAGCTCTGTTTGATGTATGTGTTATTGCCCTAGTTAAATTTGCATGCCTCATATCCTATGAGTCAGTTCATCAAAACACCCACACACAAAAGATTAAACAAAATAAAATGTGAACTAGTAGCAGATGAGAAGGGTAGGGGCTGCTGTTCTGCAAGAGATGCATTGATCTCTAGAACCAGGATTCTCAACCTTCGGCCCACAGGCTGGATGTGGCCCATGGCACTATTTCATGTGACCTCCCACTGCCTCCACCACACCTGGAAGTCTTATGTGGTGGACAAAGGGCATTGCACCCATATGCCCGCACAAACGAGACTGACCACAGTGATGTTGGTTGAAAAATTGGGCCACTTTATTTCAGATCAACTTGGTTAACTTTAACCATCTTAACAGTAACTTAATGCAGCAAGGCCGCAGTAGCACTGGTGAGGTCAACGATATCCATTCCAAGCTAACTTGGATATCGGACAAGCATGTCCGTACAACAATTTACTGTCCCCGTCAGAAGTAACCAGCTGTTATCTCCTTCTGACCCAACACCGGGCGAACTCTATATTGGGGCTGCCTGCTGCCGAGCTGGGCAGTTACCCAAGTTCGCGGTCCGCATTTTGATCAGACTCACAGAGTAGCCGATCAAAACACGTTCCTACCCGGTTATCCGGGGACCAAATTTATTCATCACCAGTGCTACCCGCCCCCTAAAGTGACCAAAAAATTCCATTCCAGCTCACCCGGCTAGGCAGTGTGGGATGGGCGAAAAAGCCAAGAGACCCACCGGCCAATCAAGGTCTCAAGCAAAAATTCCCATCCGGCCCCGAAGCGACCAAAAAACAATCACACTGCACCCAGGGAGGGAGGGCGGGGTTCGCTCGCCTGTCAGAACGGGACTGGCGAACGAGCACAGGGAGCGCGCCGCCCTTATAAGGGCAGCGCTTAAACACGCCCCCTGCGCTCGTGCCCAGGCCCGTCTCTCTGGCCGGCACCGGCGCAAAGCGTGCGGCCGCGGCAGTTGCCGCGGCCGCCCGACCATTGCACCCATATGCCCGCACAAACGAGACTGACCACAGTGATGTTGGTTGAAAAATTGGGCCACTTTATTTCAGATCAACTTGGTTAACTTTAACCATCTTAACAGTAACTTAATGCAGCAAGGCCGCAGTAGCACTGGTGAGGTCAACGATATCCATTCCAAGCTAACTTGGATATCGGACAAGCATGTCCGTACAACAATTTACTGTCCCCGTCAGAAGTAACCAGCTGTTATCTCCTTCTGACCCAACACCGGGCGAACTCTATATTGGGGCTGCCTGCTGCCGAGCTGGGCAGTTACCCAAGTTCGCGGTCCGCATTTTGATCAGACTCACAGAGTAGCCGATCAAAACACGTTCCTACCCGGTTATCCGGGGACCAAATTTATTCATCACCAGTGCTACCCGCCACACGGGGGGAGTGAAACTACTCACCGCCCCACCCCCCCGAGACCGACAATTCGGTCACCAGGCCCTGCTGCAGGGCTCCCAAGAACAGAATCTGGCCGTCCAGTGACGGATGCACCCCATCGCCCCTGTACAGGTGGCCCAACTCCTCCATACAGAACAGCGGGTGCTCCACCACCGTACCCCAGCCCCGGGCATGCAGGAAACGCGCCACGGCGCGGTTAACCCCACGCCGCGCACGATCCACGGCCCGGTAATCAACCGCGCCCCTGTAACGGGCTCGCGGTATCATACTCGACCAGACAATCCTGGTCGCCGGCCAGTGCTGGTGCAGGAAATGGAAATCTCTGCAGATAGCCCGGGACAGATCCAACCCCATCCTTTGCCCAAGGTCGTTCCCACCTAGGTGCACAAGGATGATATCGGGGGGTGGCACATGCCAGCTTGAAAGTAACATAGGCATCAACTGATCCCACAACATCCCCCGCACCCCCCGCCACATGAGGAAGGCCCACTGCCGCAGGCCCAGATGGATCCCGCAGGGAGCCGCACCAGCGAAACGGGCGGCCCAGTAGATGTAGCTGTGGCCGACGATCCACACGCGGGCCACCTCACTCCGGGGGAAGAGCTCTGAAAGAAAAACAAACAGAAAACAAACGGCAGCAAGGCAGGTCATGGCAGGAGCGGTCGCACATAAGTCCGAAAACACGCAGACCCCCACCGCCCCATCCGCATGATATCCGCATCGGAATACCCGAAAGAGGCTGCGGTTGAAGCAGCCCCTATGCGGAAAGAGTGGGTGCCATAACAGGCACCGGGAACCCCCACCTCCGACAGGGCCGCCCCAGTGACCCTCCAAAATTGAAAGCGAGTGAGCGGGGACCCATCCCGATGGACAAAAAGGGGCAGGTGACCAGAGGGGCGTATGGCCAGGTAACGCTCCAGTGCTCCCACCGGGCAGATGTCAGCTATACTGCAGCGCAGTAGAAGTAAGGAAACCCCCCTACCCCGCTGGTCGGTTTTGGACACCCGGACCGTCAGCCGGACCGACGACGCGGAGAACGCGACATCAGCCAGCTGCAACGCACGGCCAGACATGTCCCCGCGGGAAGCCACCACCAGTTCTCCCACCCGGAGGGCAGCAAAGAATGCCACGGAAGAAGCAGCGTGAAACAACGCCGCCTCATACCCGTCAGTGCAATGGCGTGGCCATGCCGCAGCCAAACGCCGCAGCACCGTCGGTGACACCGGCTGTCGGGCGTCCGGGCGGTGGCCGCGCTCTCTCGACCAGCCCTCCAACACCCGGCGAATACGAAAATCGCCCAGGGTGTCAGGGACACCGTTCGCCCGGGCGGCAAAGGCCAAGGCCGACAGCCGCCCCTGGATGGTCCGTGGAGCAAGGCCGGACCGCCGCAGGTGAACCATGAACTGAAGCACATGGTCCACCGGGAGCGGCCAAACCTCCGGCAAACCCTGCTGGCTTCTAAAGGTGGTAAAAGCCCCACACGCCAGGCTGTAGGCACGGCGTGTGCGACCCGATAGGGAAAGGCCGATGGCCCGATTCACCTCGGCCCTCCAATGTTCCAGACCGCATCCGGCAACTCCGAGGGAAGTGCCCTGGCACCGGGAGCCAACGCCCTGAACCGCGCCATCTGAAAGCGGGACAGGGCATCAGCAATGGAATTATCCACCCCCGGCACGTGGCGTGCGCGAAAGACGATGTTAAGCCTCAGCGCAGCCAGGACGAACGGCCTGACTAAGGACATAACCCGGGGGGAGCGGGACGTCTGCGAGTTGACCACTTGGACAACCGCCGCGTTGTCACACCAAAAGGTGACAACGGAATTTTCCCAGTAACTGCCCCACATGTTGATAGCCCCCCAGATGGGAAAGAATTCCAGGAAAGTCAGGTCCCGCACGACGCCGGAGTCCCGCCAGTGCGGCGGCCATGTGCCGGAGCACCAATGGCCATCAAAATAGATGCCAAATCCGCAAGACCCCGAGGCGTCGGAATGGACCTGAAAACTGGAAGAGAGGAAAAGGTCAGAGCGCCAAAAGGAAACCCCGTTGAAGTCCCTAAGGAACGCCAGCCAGACCTCCAAATCCTCCCTCATCCCACGGGTTAGCCTAGTTCTGTGAAACCCTTTGGTCAGACCAGCCATCGCGTCGCACAAGCGACGAGCAAAGGCACGGCCAGGGGCCACCACCCTACAGGCAAAGTTGAGATGCCCGTGAAGCTCCTGCAATTCATGCAGGGTGACCTTCCTCTTGGTCCGGAGTGCCTCAATCCTGTCAACCAGGCGCTGTACCTTGTCTAGGGGGAGACGAGAGGTCATGGCCACGGTGTCCAATTCGATGCCCAGAAAAGTGAGGGTAGTGGCCGGACCCTCAGTTTTCTCGGGCGCCAACGGGACAGCCAACTCCTCCGCCAGGTGTTGAAAAGACTGGAGCAGGTGAACGCAATCCCTAGTACCTGCGGGGCCCCCGAAAAGAAAATCATCGAGATAATGGGCGACCCTGTCAGAACCTGCCTTCCGAACTAAGGCCCAGTGCAAGAAGGAACTAAAGCGCTCAAACGCGGCGCAGGAAATAGAACAGCCAAACGGCATGGCCCGATCCACGAAATACTGGCCCTCAAAACGAAAGCCCAGTAACTCAAAGTCGTCAGGGTGCACCGGCAACAGCCGAAACGCGGACTTGATGTCGCACTTGGCCAAGAGTGCACCCGGACCGCAGGATCGGACCATGCGAACGGCCTCGTCAAAAGACGTATACCGGACCGAGCACAAAGCGTCCGGAATAGCGTCATTGACGGAAGAACCAGCGGGATAAGACAGGTGATGAATCAACCTGAACTCACCCGGGGCCTTTTTTGGAACCAATCCCAACGGGGAAACTTTAAGGTTGGGGTACGGTGGGCCATCGAAAGGGCCCGCCACCCTGCCTGCCGCTACCTCCTTGAAAATTTGTGCTCGGGCCACTGACTCCATACCCACCAGAGATCTCAGGTTGGGCGCGTCCTGAGGCCCCCGCGCCCCCACTACAGGGATGCGGAAACCGAAGGTGAAACCCTCGGAAAGGTATCTGGCGTCAGCGGGCGAAGGATAGTCCCGCAGCAGGCAGTTCAGTACATCCACCCTAATTGGGCTGGGGCCCTTTGCCAGGGGCGCTGTCTGACCCGGCCCGCTTGGCCCCCTGCTGTTCTTTACCTCGGCCCCGGCCCGCTCCTCCCCGAAAACAGGAGGTAGCGGGGTGGGCGCCAGCGCAAATCGAGCACTCATGCTTGAATTTGCACTGCTTTTTGTTACAGCGACCTGAGGCAGAGTACTCCCAGCACAGCAGGCGGGCCGGAACCGCCTGCCCCGCCTGTTGGCGGGGGGCCTGAGAGGGAGTGGGGCGCTGGATCAGGTGGCCGCAATCGTACCGCTCACCAAGCGCCGGGCGGGTCGGGGTCATGAGCTGCATCCACAGCGCAGAGTGCATCTCATCCCAGCGCATGCCAGGGCGTATGGCCGCGCGCATACGAAATTCTTCATCATACGCCAGCCATGCCTGCCCCGGGAAGTCGACATAAGCCCGGTAAATAATGTCGAAATACTGAAAAAGGGAAACCGCTAGCTGGGGAAAAGCCCGGGACAGCACACCGGCATAGATGATGAAACCTGGGAGCCAGTTGGCCCAGGTGCGTGGAGGCTTCTTCCTCTTGGCCCTTTCCTTGTCCGCGTCGTCTGCCTTCTCCCTCTCCTCCTTCGTGGAGTCCCGATTGAGGAGGGAGAAGAAATCGACATACTCACCACGGAGAATTTTATCCCGGGTGGCAGGGAGCAAGTGGTCACCGAGCGGCAACGATTGGTCGCCGTACGGCATGGCCAAGCGAGACACAGAGTTATAGCCCGTGTCCCCAAAGGTGTAGCACGGCCAACACAGGGCTGGACTAGAAGGGACGCCGAAAGGCGATGCCACCGGGGGCGGCGGATAGGGCGCCCGCCACGTGCCAGGCACCAGCTGGGCCGTCGGAGGTGGAACAACTGCCGACGGAGCCGCTCCCGGCCACGAAGGGGCCGGTCCCTGTCCCGGTGCAGCCGGCGGCAACCACGGGAACCCGGGCGCCGCTGGCGGCCAAGGCGAAGCCGCAGCGGCCGCCGGCTGGCACGGCCAAGGCCACTGCACCGTAGGCTGCGGAGCAATGGAGGGTGGCGGCGCGTCCGCCAGGGAAAGCTGTGGGGTGGCAGAAGGAGGCTGCTGCGGCAAAACGCCAGGGGGGGTGGCCAAATCGTTCCCATACTCACCACCGGCCCGCGCGTCTTCAACCGTCGGAGGAACGAGGACCGGGCGCGCACTGCTGGGCCCGGCGTCGGGTTCCGCCACCACCGGGGGAGCAGGATCCTCCATCCGGCCCTCAGCGGCGGCAGGGAGCTGGTCCTCAGCGGGCCGGAGCGGCGGCAGGCGAGCTTCAAGCTGGGCAATCCGCTGGTGGATAACCTCCACCAACCCACTCCATTCAGCCGCCGTCGGGTCAGTCACCGACTGGGCGGCCCGTTGGGCCGCCCCCCGCGAATCCGGCACCTGTTCCCTGGCAGCGGCCTGTTCCAAGGCCGCCACCCGGGCCAGGAGGGCCGCGGGGGTGACGGGGGCACACTCGGGCCCCGGGGTGCGGCGGCTGGGACCCCCTACGGCGGTAGCCCTGCGGGGGGTGCGGCGAGGCCGAGGAACCACCTGCGTCTTGGGCGCCGTGGCCTGCTTCTTAGGAGCCATAGCAATAAATGACTGGACAATGACCAACCTACCCGGCACCACAGGCCAGATCAAGGTGACAGCCGCAAGAAAAGGCTGTGGATCACCAGGGGACGTACGGCCAGCAACCAACACGGACCCAATTTACGGGTCTGGCGCAAGGTGCCCGAACTACAGGGGTGCCCGGTCAGTGAGACAAGAGGCAAGAGACCTGGTAGCGGACAGCCCAGGGCAAGGCCCAACAAGAGGAGCAAGGGAAAGGCTGAGAGAAGGCCCGAAACAAAATGGCGGGCGCAACTGTCAGCCAACAAAATGGCGGCCGCGATTTGCGCGGGCCTGGACAAGGCCCAGCAAAACAGCCGGCAGCTGGAACCAGGGCAGGGGACCCAAACGGAGACCCGGGGAAGACTAAAAACCTGCCTGACTGTGGCACAAAAACCCCAAACAGAGGAGAGGAGCGGAAAAACACCCCGTCCGACAGCCTAGGGAAGCCTGCAGAAGCGCCGCAACGGAGGGGTAACCCAGTTCGCTCGCCTGTCAGAACGGGACTGGCGAACGAGCACAGGGAGCGCGCCGCCCTTATAAGGGCAGCGCTTAAACACGCCCCCTGCGCTCGTGCCCAGGCCCGTCTCTCTGGCCGGCACCGGCGCAAAGCGTGCGGCCGCGGCAGTTGCCGCGGCCGCCCGACCAAAATGTCCATCTGGCCCCCGAAGCTGTCTGAGGGAGCATGACCTGGCCCCCAGCTTTTAAAAAAAAATTTTTTTAGAATTTTTATTGAATTTTAAAATAAACATATACTTTCAACTTTACAAAAATGTTTTCATGCTTTTTCTCATTTGTTGAAAACATAAAACATAACATAACCAACTTAACCTTAAAAAATCATCTACAGTACAACGTTCTTGACATACAGACTTAGCTTAATACAAAGTAAGAAGAAAATTTATATGGCCCCGTGTGCTATTTACATTGCCCTGGAGGTTAGAGGTATACCACTTATATCTCTTTTACTTCCAAAAACTCATTTGCTCAGGTGCTGGCTTCAGTCCTCTAGCCCCACTCAGTGATGCCTCTACAAATACACTCCAAATTTTTTGAAATCTATTTTCTTGAACTACACCTTTTAACACATTCAATTCGCCCCCAGCTTTAAAAGGTTGAGAACTCCTGCTCTAGAATGAGTATTACATCTGCCTCTTTTGCATGGGCTGAACTATACCTAAGAGGAGTAGCATAAGGCAAAGGTTGTCGTTTTAGTGTTTGTGGCTGTATGCCCCAACTGGTTTCTAATTGCTTTGGAAGACTATTTTTCCATGTAGAGAAATTCTGCTTTGTATTTAGACAATATTTCTTATATATCATTTAACATCTGTAATACCTAGATATCTGGGGACAAAACCATGATCTAATTGCATACTATTCCAGGTAATGTGAAGTCTCCAAGTCACCTGTTTGTTTCTCAGAAGGAAAGTTCATTTTTTACTCTAAGGAGGGTTGGATATTGAGATGTCCACAATCAAGTACAGTACATTAATTCTCTAAATATAATGAATTGCTGCTGCTGCTGCTGCTGCTACATGCTGCTGCTGTTGTTGCTGCTCCTGCTGCTATATGCTGCTGCCGGTGCATTATAATCAAGTCAGTTCTGATTTATGACAACCCATTTCAGAGTTCTCTAGGTAGAGAATACACAGAAGTGGTTTACCATTGTTTTTTTCTTGGGGCACCCTGAGAGTGTGCAACTTGCCCATTGTGCAGGGCATGGGAAACATACTCCCAACCATACCTAAACCACTAAGGTATCCAGCCAGCTAGAACAGGCATACTCTTAATTAAATAATAATCTCCTCCGTTAGTTCTTTTGGCTACAGGATAGGATCAGATTTCCATAATGGTCATGATTCCAGTTGTCTGAACAGTTTCAAAATGAAATCCAGATGTTGCATGCACAAGAAAGTTGCCTTTCCAAAAGGGAACCATTTGTCAAAACAGAAGCAGACATTGTAGCCTGACTACACCTCCCCCCTGCTCAGCTCCCCAAACCCCAAGCAGAAATATTTGAAAGAAGCCCACAACATCACCATAGCTGGCATACTAGCCACACAGCAAACAACAAACATTTGCAGTCTCCCGCAAACCCACTTCATCTTTTCAACTGAAAAACTCCGGACTTCTGTTAATTTTGATGGCTACTTTTCAGCTGCAAAATTATTTCTTCCCTCCCACACAATGCCCTCTGGCAGAACACTAGTTTCAGTTCCCGCCCTTCAACTCAGCTTATGTTTAGCTTACCTAATTTTTTGATGGCTACTTGCCAGCAGCAGCCATCAAAGGCTTCTTTAAATATTGCATCTTCTAGCCATCTATGCTCATTTTGAATTGATAGGAAGCTGCTGCTGCTGCTGCTGCTGCTGCTGCTGCTGCTGCTGCTGCTGCTGCTGCTGCTGCTGCTTCTTCTTCTTCTTCTTCTTCTTCTTCTTCTTCTTCTTCTTCTTCTTCTTCTTCTTCTTCTTCTTCTTCTTCTTCTTCTTCTTCTTCTTCTTCTTCTTCTTCTTCTTCTTCTTCTTCTTCTTCTTCTTCTTCGCCAGACATGAAACTGCCAAAATGAAGCCACCTTTGGTGATTTGATTCAATAGTTCCCTTCGACTGACCTAGTGTGAGAATGATTAGCCAGCACAAGGTTGCCATTGCCCAGGGTACACACAATTGTGGTTTAAAAATACCAGTCTTTGAGGAGGCTCTTTCTTTGTACCTCGCTACTGCTGCTTTAGCCAAAGCTGATGAGAGTGAGAGAACAAGCAGTGCAATACCAGAGTCGCTGCGGCGAGGGGGTGGTGATAATCCAATTAAATAATTAAATTAATACTTAATGGAGACTGGTTAGTTGCTTGCTCAGAGGGTTGGCTGCTTGCTTGGTCACAACCTTTGAGTCTTGAAGCAGCTGCAGAATTAAGTCCCACCAAGACCCCACCTGTTTACAACATCTGCCTTTCCTCTAAAATTTTCAAAGACTAGTAATATAGTCTTATATAATATATAATATATATAGTAATATAGATTTTACTTTCCTAGGATCAAATCTCACTGCAGATGGTGATTGCAGCCATGAAATAAAAAGGCGACTGATTCTTGGGAGGCAAGCGATGAGAAACCTGGGGAGCATAGTGAAAAGTAGAGACATCACATTGCAAACAAAAATTCGTATCGTCAAAGCAATGGTATTTCCAGTGGCAATGTATGGTTGTGAGAGCTGGACCATTAGGAAAGCTAAGCGCAGAAGAAGCTAAGCGCCTTTGAGATGTAGTGCTGGAGGAGTTTTTTGAGAGTCCCCTGGACAGCGAGGAGAACAAATAGGTCAATCTTAGAAGAAATCAACCCTGACTGCTCCCTTGAAGGTCAAATAGTAAAGATGAAGCTAAAGTACTTTGGACATCAAATGAGAAGAGAGGATTCACTTGAGAAAGCCTTAATGCTGGGAAAGGTGGAGGGCAAAAGAAAAAGGGGGCGGCCAAAAATGAAATGGCTAGATGGTATTGTAGAGACAATGGGTACAGGACTGAGCCAGTTGAGGAGGATGGTGAAGGACAGAGGTGCCTGGCGGACAGTGGTCCATGGGGTCGCAAAGGGTCGGAATCGACTGTGCGACTGAACAACAACAAGTAATATAGAATCTGGAAAGACCCCAGATTGTGGAAAGAAGAGACTGAATATCCTCCTATGCTTATCTCACACATTATGCAGAGTGAAGAGGCTAAAGAGTCAGCAGATATGGGGTGGCACAAAAGGACAGGAAAATCAGTTGACTTGGCTAACATCCTGTTGCCTAAGCACCAGGTAAAAGGGAAATTGAATAAGTATCCCCACACCTGCTCTGGCAGGCTCCATGTGCAAGGCGACTTCTGTGACTCATCTCCCAGGTACTGCAAGCATAAGCATGTAACAAGGAGCCTGCTGGATTAGGGAAAGGAAACTTTAGTTTACAGGAGGCCAGCTCTAACTTATTGCCATCATACTTTTATTTCTAGGGGTAAGGAAAGATTCTGAGATTTTTCTGCCTCATGTGGCATAATAATGTATCTGCCTCTCAATACTGTATATGTATTTCATCTTAAAGAGAGGAGGGGTACTATCCAAGGTGAGAGACAAAATATCTTTGATCAGCCCTCGTGTCATATTTAAAGCAATATCTTATATCAGGAAGCTCCAAATCATTTCATAGCACAGAAACTACTTAATTTTGACAGTGAAAGATTGGCCAATGATTATTGAAGTGAGATGCTGTGTCTGAGCAATAAGAGGGTTTTTAATGAAAAAGTATCATTACTACAGCTGTTTCTACACAAGTATTTCTCTGTCTCTTTTAAATGCATTTTCTCTGTAATGTTTACAAAATTGTCATACCCTCTTTATACCTTTAAAAATCTGAAATAATGCAGGTAAGAACAAATCCTGCCTGGCCAGGTTATCCTGCTCTAGTAATAGAGTGGACCAGGGGTTCCCAACCCCTGGCTCACAGGTCTAATCCGGCCCATGCATATCATTAATCTGGCCCATGGTGGCCACCAGGGGACCTCTAGACCCACTCCCCAACCACCCACTATGACTGGAAGTCGCGATACATCACTTACCATGGCAGCAGTGGTGGCGGGAATTGTTTCAGGTTTATGGACAGGCTCTGCCACTTCCCAGGGTGGTGGGAGGCTTTTCAGAGCAATTTTGCTTTGGTTGGGGTTTTTTCCACCCCTTCCTTGCTATGATTTGGCAGCTGGAGCAGGCAATGGGTCGCTTTCTAGCTGCCAAAAAGCAGCAGGGAAGGGGCAGAAAATTCCCAAACCTGAGCGATCATGCTCTGAAAAGGCTCTTGCTGCCCTGTGAAGTGGCGGAGTCTGTGCAACAACCCAGAAAAACCATGTGATTCCCACCACCGATGATGATGACAAAAACATAAGTAGTGGGTGCAGCAATGCCTCTGGTCCCTGGCAGGAAGTGTCAGGAGTGGGTCCAGCCCCTGGCGGGAAAATGTTGGGAACCCCTGAAGTAGATCATAGTGCCAGTGACTCAAAACCAGTTGTCAGGTAGCGATTAACTAACCTAACATCCCTGAGGATTAACAGCCTTAGGTAGTGAAGTCCACAGGAAGGGTGACAGTGCCCAAGTGGATTAAATCCCACTTGAATCCATCTTGACGGAGGGCAGCAACTTCATCAATACTGGCCTGGATCTGAGAAGGGCTTTGTGTGTTAAAAGGCCTCAGGGCCAGAAAGTGACTCACAGAACTGGATCAGTGGTATGGGTGCAGAAGGCAAATGGAAGACCACTGCATTATGCTGTTCCCAGGACAAACTTCATGGTTGAATACCATGATGATCACCAATATTCAGAATCAGCTACAAGACTGGAAGAACAACAGTAATAATAATTTCGTATCAGAAATTATTCTGGGTTAAAAGGGTTTTTGCTGGAAAAACTGCACTCAGGGGATGTCCGAATAAGGCTCCTTTCATGTCCCCATGATCTTTTTCCACCGAAGTGGTCCCTATTTATCTACTTACAATTTCTTGCTTTCAAACTACTAGGTTGGCAAGGCAAGAGCTGGGACAGAGACAGCCCCTCAAACCATCATGCAGTACCCAGGTCTTGAACTGCCAACTTGCCAGCCATTCAGATAACAAGGCGAGCTTCTAAACCACTGAGCCACCACAAAAAAGAAATCTGTATCTACTTTGAATATCTATTGAGTAAGACAATACATCGTAGCAGCAATTGAGGTATGAATTAAGAAGGTAATATGTATAAATGGTATAAATGGTATTTTCCAATTTTTGAAATAATATATACCCTATTTGCTGGACTATAAGATTCACTCCCCCCCCCCTTTAAAATATACTGGAAAAATGAATTGTGTCTTAAACTATATAGTGAACAATAGTGGGCTATTTTGGTAATAATGGGGTGTGTCTTATACTCTGATGCATTTTTCAAGCTGGCAAATACGGTGTATAATTTTAAAAACTGGACAAAGTGTGTGTGTGTGTGTATTGTACTTTTAAATAGAATATTGGATATGTTTCTTCACATATGTATTCTGTATAATTCTGATTATCACATACACACACACACACATGATGGTTCTAATCTGCTGTGCCAATATAAAGTTTTTGCTTCCAGTTCTACTAACTGCAATCATTGTTAGGATATTGCTGTTTGGTCTGGAAGTGCAATAGATAGGAAGGTAGGCAGGTAGACGGACAGACAGATGAGGTTATTTTAACTTTACCATGCACAGAACTGGCCTGAGAACTTTTTTAGACAGAAAAGCTGTTGCCTGGAAATATAAAATGATGTGGATGCCAGGTTCTTGCTTGTACAAATACATTCTGTTTCAAACAAAATGAATGTAAAACATAGGCATGTTTTTTTAATTGACACACAAAAGAGAAGTTTTTGTGGGCGGGCAGGCAGCCAGACAAGCAAGTCCCTTCCTGGTGTTTTTATTTCACAAAGTTTTAAAAGAATGGTAGTAATTATCATCCCATTATTAAGTGTAGTCTTCAGTTGCAACTTTCCAGAAACCTTAAAAAGAAATATTTAATACAGTTTAGGTTTGAAAATTGCATTTGTACATGACCATAAAGGTTTTTTTTTCTGTTACAGATTTGATGTTGTATTACAAAGACAAATGCAATCCTATGAAAACTACCAAAGGATGCCAGTACAAATGTTTTTGTAAAACACATGTTCCAACTGAATGAGCTGATTAACTTGGTTAAAAAGAGACTCAGCCAAAGTATGAAAAACATCTAGCCAGTGGAGTTTCATGGTTCAAAACATCTTTGCATTTACCAGCTAATGCACTGTAAATTATTCATGGCCATCTTACAAAGAAGTGTAATATAATATTTGCAGTGCCACATGATTGCTTAAAAACATTTGTGGGGAGGAAAAGCCATTCTGTAAAAATCCTTCCTTACTCCTTTATGGATCAGTGATTTTTTTAGATGAAATATACTCACTCAATAATACTCCAGATACATTGTTTACTCCCTGGGGCCAATTTTACTTTTAGGCAGAGTAGAGCAGCAGCATGGAGCTGGAGATTTTTGCATGCCATGAAAAGACAACTATTTCTAAAATTATTCCAGTTGGTTTTTGGTGTTTGTTGTTGTTGTTGTTGTTTGCTTGTAGGGTTTCCTACCAAAGCTTTGGTTCACTAGTATAATAGCTAGGTGCAGGACAATGGTAGAATATGTTTTTTAGTTCCTAATTTCTTGAAATGATCTGACATGGTTACTCCTACATCTTGTTGCTACACATTTTGGGCAAAAGCTCATTTTTGGCTTTAAGTCTAACATCAGAAGCGTAGCTTATCTTGGTGGGGCCCCGTATAAAAATTGTTTGGGGGCCCTTTATATGCGGGGCGGAGCTAACGTCATGACATCATGACGTCGTGGGGGGAGCCAACGTCATGACGTCATGGGCGGGGCCAAAATAAAAATAAAATAAATAAAAATAAAATAAATAAAAATAAAATAAATAAAAATAAAATAAATAAAATAGAATTAAAATGCAAAAAAAAAAAAACCACACACACCTCAACCCACCCACCCACCCACCCGAAACACAAAAACCTCACTTACCTTAATCCTGGGGCCTCTTCTTCCTCCGCCTCTGCTGTCACCGCCGCCGCCTCTGCTGTCACCGCCGCTGCTGCCGCCATCGCGAACAATCGCTCCCTCGCCGCGCACGGCAAAGGCAAGGGGCGGATATGGAAGGCGAGCGGGCGCAGTGAGGCAGCCCCAACTCCGAGCCCGAGGCCCTCCCCCCGGTCGCCGCGGGGGCTCCCTGCCTGGCTGCGCCAGCCCAGGCAGCGCTCTCCACCTCGACTCTGGCGCAGCCACCTGGAGCGCTCCTGGAGCTGACCTGTCACCTGCCGCCTGGGGGACGGGGCGCGTGAGCTGGTACTGCAAGCGCTGGACTCCCACCCCAGCGTCGAGGTGGAGAGCGCCGCCCAGGCTGGCGCAGCCAGGCAGGGAGCCCCCGTGGCGACCGGGGGGAGGGCCTCGGGCTCGGAGTCGGGGCTGCCTTGCTGCGCCCGCTCGCCTCACCTTCCACAGCCGAGCCACCCCTTGCCTTCGCCAGCTCAGCTACGGCTCCGTGCGCTGCACCTCGGCCCTCTGACGGCCGCCATCGGAGCCGCGCTTAAAAGCTGCGGCTCCAACTCCGACTCTCCAACTCCAGCTTTTTTAAAAAAATTGGAGCCAAAAATGGCTCCAATAAAGTGCGCATGTGCAGAAACTCAATCTGACGCATGCGCAATGCATCAGATTTAGTTTCTGCGCATGCGCAGTAAATTTTTGCTCTTTTTTATTTTAAATTTTATTTTTTGCCGTTGGGGGCCCCCGTAGCCTGGGGGCCCTGTATAATTGATACGGCTGATACGGCGGTAGCTACGCCTCTGTCTAACATATATGGTTATTGAGGGAAAACATAGATAGTAATATCAACTGATCATAATGGGAAGATAACTGATCTCAGGGAAATGTGGAAGGGCTCCTTCTGCTCTACTGAGGAAAATCTCTGAAGCCGGTGTTTGCTAATGGTAAAAAGATAGAGAATGCTTAACTAAAGAAAAGTCTGATGAATATATTCAGTGATGACAGTCAATTAAACCAAAAAGAAAAGGCATTAAAACATAAAAATAGTAGAGAGCTCTCACTCCAGGTTAGAAAAATGGAAATTCAAATAGCAAATAAGGTTCAGTGGAGAGGGATGAGTGTTGTGACATCACAAAGGTATTAACAAAATCTGTCTATGGCAGCCAGATACAAACTGTGCAGCTGGAAGTATTCTTGTAGCTTACTCTGAAATCAACCTGCTAAACCAATGTGATCTCTCCAGAGGCACTCTTCCTTACCCACACCTTTAAGATAAAGTAGGACCTCTTTGGTGATGTCTTATCTCACCCATAAGAAGTTGGCATGTAATTATTTAAACTGCAAAATGCAATATGTGAAGCTTTGTTTGTAATTTGTATAACTGAAATTGTGACATGGAGTTTTTAAAAATGGTGTTTAACTATACAGTACAGTTAAGAGAAACTGGAAAAGGTGGGTAATCCCACTGGTTGGCAGTGGCCTCACCAGCTGGATAGTCACCCTTCTTAAGTAATCTGGGACTAAGCAGCCAGGAGGAAAAAAGTGGGAATAAATACAACTCCTTTTCCATTGACAACAAATGGGCTGCGGGGCCATGTTTTAAGAACAACAATCCTACATGGGTAGTATGTATGAT
The DNA here is from genome assembly GCA_030440675.1 of Furcifer pardalis. NCBI lineage: Eukaryota > Metazoa > Chordata > Lepidosauria > Squamata > Chamaeleonidae > Furcifer > Furcifer pardalis. The sequence continues at coordinate 261,304,779 of CP126890.1, forward strand.
GACATGTTATATTTTGCTGTATTTTTTTAAATTCCTATTGTACTCTTAAATAGATAAAGATATTTCACTGAGAACAGAAACAGCTAAACAAAAGTATAACTTTGCTTTTTTGTAGTTTATTTCTCTGATCTGTACTCTGATTAGAATGCGCTAAGAATACATGTTTTATTATTTCTTTAAGTGTAATGAAAGAAACAGGAATATTTTTGCTTTCACCTTATTTTTGCTTTCAGCCTTGCCTGGAAGTATTCTTATCTTGTTTTCCTCTGAGGCCTTATTAACTCTTTCTTTGTTACTTTGCACATCTAAAAGTGAACCTTCAATACAAGCTAAGTTATATATATTTGAGATGTCTTAAAGTAAGACAACTCTGCATTATTATTATGTTGTTTCACTTGATATCAACACTGCAAACTCATAAGTGTATTGAAACAACTTTCTCATTTATATGAAGCCCTATTCTTTGTTACATAGTTATGTCATAATACTCATATTAAATAAATGTTAAAGAGGAATCTCTTTCAAAATGTTTATTGTCTTCTAATGTTGTAGAGAGGGTGCATATCTATTCTCATTTGCAAAGATACTGGGAATTCAAAGCCTCAGAATTTTTCCTTCTTTTTTTCCCTTTGGGACTTTGTCAATCAAAAGAACCCCATTTTCTGAAGGTTAGAGATTTGTGTCTGCTGTGCATTTTAAACAGGAACCCTTTCTCTTCCTTTACCCCCATTAGGGATATGGCAGAGATGCTTTCAGTTGTGGTACGCCACCTGTGGAATCTATTCCAAGAAAGACACTCCTGAAACCTACTGTGATATCATTTCAGTATAAGCCAAAGACATTTAAATCTTTGATCTTGCAAACCACTGATACAGCAGTGGCTGGTGACTTCAATTTCCATTTCAAGTTTTACTCTGCACTTTATAGAATCTAAAGTTCTGAACCCTAACACTACAAATAGATTCAGTGCCTTGGATAACAATTGTAATGTGTAAAATAAAACCAGGAGTAGGTTTGTATCTTACCCCTGAAATTGAATCACTGATTCCCCCTGCATTAATTGTTTTAGTGATATCATTTTAATTTGCTTTTTTATTGATTGTTTCTCTTCCTCCTCCCCAACAGACACACAAAACATTCAAATTATTGTTAATGATGATGTGATTTAATATTTCTGTTTTAATTCTTTTGGTTATGAAAGCAGACTTTGGGACTTTCATACTGGAAGGCAGCATAGAAATAAATAGAGCAAATTATATCAGATGGCCCTAGATGTATAATATGAATTATCCCAGGTGAATTGTCCTACATATTTATTTCTCGTAACAATCTTAGATGTCCTGTGTCAGCAGGACAGGATGTGTAATAAATCACATGACAGAAGCTTGAGTCCCAGGAATGCTTTATTTTAACTGCTTTATTGACTTCTGTATTAATTTTTGTTGTTAGTTGTCCTGGGCATGATTCATGGAATGATATAAATCATAAAAATGAATCAACAGACTGCTTTTTGACTGAGAGGTAATAAATACTTTCCACCCCGTTCAGCCCAAATTCTGCTATCATTCAATATTTTGAATGATTATTTAAAAGATGTTGGAAATGCTTAATCAATTCAAAGTCAAACTCAGATATAATTTGTCTGTTGTTGTGCAGTGGTGCACAACTGCTGTTATACTCACATTCTTTTTGAATTCTTGTTATTTAACTGCAACTGTAATAATTATTCACCAAGAAGAACCCACAGAACTGTTTTTGGACTCAAAACTCAACTTGTATAGATAGATAGATAGATAGATAGATAGATAGATAGATAGATAGATAGATAGATAGATAGATAGATAGATAATCTGTTCAGTATTGTTAAAATGCTTATGATATGCATATACAGTACAATATATTTAAAGTAATAAGTAAGCTTAAAGTAGAACTGTTAGCAAAACAAAGAGCTACTATGTACTAAGTGTCACTGGTGGTTGATGAGTAGATAAACAGTTTAGGCAAGCAAAATTGTCTCTTATTGGCTAGTACTGTATAGTCTTCATATTCCCAGCTGAGAGCAGACTACTGAATCAATTGTTGAATGTTAAGTCAACTTTTAAGTAAACATTAGTGAGTCATTGGGCTTACTTTAATTGAGACTATTAGTATAATAATGGCCATAAGTTGTGAAAAAAAGTCTTTGTGGAAATGTATGGTCAATAAGTTCAAAGATTTTTTTCGGTAGCATTCAGAAGACACAGAAGTGTAAAATTTACAAGTAGAGGATATTGTCCAGACACTTGTCAGAAAACATTCAATAGCTGGTTGTGATACAAACTTAATGAATGAACCAATTAATACATGCAATGAGGTTCAAAGGAAAATCTCTGTTCCTGTCAAAGCCAAGGTAATGGAATGTTTTGATGCATTCTTACTCAGTTGCTTCCCTTTGGAATCTGCCATTGAAATTCTTTTGTTCAAGGATGACCACTTTTTGATCATGGACAGGATGTTTTCCCCACTGGTATTTGAGTTTCAAATGTCAGACATGTGTTCAAGATTGGCCTATTTGTTCTCTATTAAGTGCCGAGAAGCATTGCTGGTAAAAGCTGGCATAGCTCTTACTAAAAAATGAGCAGGCGCATGAACCTCTCATGTCATGGATTACATTATTAGATCCTTTAATAGCATTTCCAATGCAGACATGGGGAAAGAATCAGCATTTGGGTCTGCTACAGGCCTATCTCCCATATCCGTGTCTCTGTTATAAATTGTGATATTGCCGCTGAGTAATCATCTCAGTTTGGGCACCTGTCTTTAAGCAAATATAGGCCACCCACTTATACCCTTTGCAGGAGTGGTGTCATTGTCCAGGACAAGCTGTAGATTATTGATGAAGCTGAACTTGAATTGAGTGAACTGTTCTTTAAGATCTTCTGTTGTATTTTGTTGCTGTTTAGTTTTATCTGTGTTGTCTAGTCTGTAATGTTAATAGTGATACTGGTTGTAATTTTTATTATTATTATTTTGTATGCCACTTTGGGAACATTTGTATTTTGAAAGGTAATTTGAAAACTGGCTTAAAGAATGCCACAGCGGCGGGCAGCAGGACTTCGCTGCCCCCACCCTTGGACTCTGCTCTCTGCTGGGGTGGAGACCAGGGCCCCTCCTTCGCTCGTGCCTCCGCCAGCCCACTTAAAGAACGCTATGCTTTCCGCCCCCAGACTTTGCCTTCGGCCAGGGCAGAGAGGACTCCACGGTAGTGTGTTGTTGTACTATGGGGTTGTGTATCATTATCATTGTTATGTGTTGTTTTTTATGATGTTTATTGTATAGTTTTTGTGCATATTGTGTTACTGGATATTGGATATTGCTTGTTTATTATTATTGTTGTTGGGTAGGATGTGTATTGTGTAATTTTTGTGAATATTGTATTACTGTATATTGGATAATTGCTACATTCTATTGTTATTTTGCTGTGTGGTTTTTCCCTTATTGCATTGCTGTATTCCACTGTTATATCATATTGTATTAAATTGTATTCTTTTTGATTATACTGTACTGCTGTTGTTATGGAATGTTATATGTATTGATTCTGTGAACCGCCCTGAGTCGGTTTCACCAAGCAGGGCAGTATATAAATTGAATAAATGAAATGAAATGAATGAAAACTGATAAAATTAAATATACACTTATAAACCTTGTTTCAACATATAAATCTCTAAAGCTGTTCAGTAGCATAGCAATTTTGCCTGGAAGAAGGTCAGGTGTGCCAATTGGCTATTTGGAAAGGTCCACTCTTTCTCCTTACCATTTGAAAGATAGCACGGAAGGGCTGCACCATGTGTTCCAGCACTCAGTTATCACTGATCTATAGAACCATGTTTTTAGAAGAATGAGTCTGTCTATTTATAATGGACACTAAGAGTGTTCATCTCCTTTATATCTTTATCCTTTCTCCAGCTATTCCCAGAAGCCTCAAACCATTTGTTTTCCTTGTGTATTCGTGTTTTTATGATCTCGTTCATTTGCAATGTGCTGCAGATTCTTTCCTCCTCTGCCCTCTCCATCAGAAATGATGATGATTATTGCCTTGCCACTTTGATATGGTAATCACTTTCTAAATATTATCAGTAACAACTCATAGAACCAGCCTGAGCTCCCAGGCTATAATTTGGTGAGGGATTTGCAGTGCCATTCATCAGCTGGTTTCACATCAATCTCACTGTACAGCACAAAAGCATAAGCCTTCTGCTGACTTATGCTTTTGCATGCAGTAAGAAACTGCACTTATTTCATTAATAGGAATTCTAAGCCAAGGGTATATAAACCATGTTTTCAGCCTGGGCAGGAACTGAATGTGTCATAAGATTTGTTTATATCCTCAAAATGCTAGCTGAATCTAGGATTTATCAAGTAATTATATGGCACAAAAAAGTAGTCAGTGCCTATATTTTTCGCTCTGTTGATAAAAGTCAATTATAACTCTTTCAAAACTGCTGCTCTTGACTTTCTTTATTTAATTGACAGCATATATCTTGGTGCTGGGCAGGAAGCATACCTTTCATTATGCAAATGCTTTCTGGTTTGGGTTTGGGTTATTAATAAAAGCTTACAGAAAAGCTGTCCTTGCCTATCATAAATATTTATCACCAAATTATGAGAGAAGAAAGGAATAATTCTTAGTTTTCTTTTTAAAGGGAAAATGGAGACTCCTAGCCAGTGGATGGATATGACCTGCTGGGTTTTCTATTTGTCCTGTAGTTCTGTGGTTATCTCTGATCATATTTAGAGACTATTTAAATTGATTTTGTGGGGGAATGAGCTCTGGTTTGCACAATAGGAAGGTGCTGTGTGGAACTGACCTCTGGTTTGAATTCTGAGGAGTAGGTTTTTCACTAAGGTTTAGAGTACACCTGCATACAATTGAGCTGAGATTCGAACTCTGGGAAACTTTGCCTATTTTACTTTGGCTCCAGTCTATGCCCTTAAGCACAGTATGTTCTGGAATATTGGCTTCAAGCCCCCTCTCAATTTTGAATTCAGCCTCTGGTCTATAGACATTTCCCACCTTTGCTACCAATCACATGTTGCTGACTGCCACCACTAGAAGTGGCACAGAAAGAACAGCTCATTCAATAACAGTGAACATACAGAATTTTCTACTTCTGTGTCCAGGCCGGATGGAACATTCGCAAAATGAAGCCACCTTTTGGTGCCTGACCTAGTGTGGGAAAGTCTACATAATAGAAAAAGATTTACCCAGACTTATGCTCACCAGTTGGTTGGACAACAGCATCCATCATGCACACCTGGAGCTACCCATGTTTCTTTGGGTGTTGATGGAAGCTGTAGTTCACATTATTTGGAGCTTACATCTTCTTCTGTATCTGATTCTGAATATTGGCGATCATCAAGGTACAATGACAATAGCTTTCTTTCCTGCTGATTTTCAATATTATTCCAAATCTGAACATGAGGATTCTTATTGCGTTTAAGTGTCCTCCATGAAGTTGTCTAGTCTTCTTTAAAAATTATTCATGCTAGTGGCCACTATCACACCATGTGATACTGTCAGCACCATAAATTGCTCACATCGTGGGAAGATCTAATCCCACTATAAACATTTACCAATCTTGTTTGTCTCAGCTTGTTCTAACTCTGTCACACCAAATCCCAAAACATCTTTATCACAATGAGCAGGCAAGTTTTTCCCACACTCTTGTTCTATTCAGCACCACACAGCAGGATCTTCATATGAGGCGTCTATGCCACACCTGGCAATGACGGCTGTTTACCACAAGATAGTGGTGCTTCAATATCACAGTGATCTGACATCTCAGTGCTACAGAATATAATATTCAATCGGCCATTGGCATTATTAAAACCTAATATGCTGTTTTAAAAGACATTTAAAAACAAATGATTAAAAGTGCATTCATCTTGAAGCTGTACTGGGGGATGGGGGGAGAGTAAATTTTCCTAGCTCTTTGAATGTCTCTGGCAACATCACTTTGGTCTTCCCTGCAGTCCTGGGAATTTTACTACCATCCATCAAGTACAACCAATAACATGAGTGAGGAGGGACATTCTACCATGTAATTCAGGTGCTCCCAACCTACGGCCCATGGGCTGGACCTGCCCCATGAAGCCATTCCAACCAGCCCGTCATCATCTCCCCTGCACCTGGAAGTAGAAGCAGGCACGTTTACATCACCTGTAAAATGCACCCACACATTCGCCCGCAGCTCACATAAATGTGGAAGTGGGTGCATTTACGTCAGCTGTAAATTTGCCTGCTTCCACTTCTGGGGCGTGGTCCAGCCTGCTCAGCTGTTTCAGGGATGTGGTCAGGCCCACAGCGCAAATAGGTTGGCCAGCCCTGATGTAAATCATAACAACTAGCCATAGTTTCATCATCCCATTAATATTATCAACATCCAGCTTCATTTTAGACATTTTTTGATCTGGATTCTTAGCATTGCAAAAGGTTATTGTTGACTGCGTACCAGTCACTTTATTAATCTATCTAGAGAGTTTTTTTTTTTACTTTTTGCTTTTGACTTTTTTAGTGGTGAATAAAAGAACTGGATTGAGAAGGAGCACATGCAGACTGAAATCTTACCCAATCCAAGTTTTGTTGTCTCCCACCCCCTCTTTTTTTAAAAAAAAAATCTAAAAAGGCAGTTCTAAAATATGACATTTTATTCTCTAAAGCCAGTATGGTGCTTCCTGTCACCAGGGATCTCTGGCTTTGAAAATAAAGATGAAATAGACACCTGCAAACTCCTCTGCAACTGCTTAGCTCTCACTGGCAAGACTTTCAAACACTCCCATGGAAAAACTGAGACAGACAGAAGAATATTATTCAGCAGCAAGAACTTGCAGAGAGACAAATTCCAGACCATGATATTTCATTCCAAGATGTAAGAAGGAATTAAAGACAGAATGTATTACAGCTTTTTGCTTGGAAGTGGCTTGTTATTCATCCTCCAATTTCCTTAGCTTGTTTGTCCTTATTAAATATTTTCTTGGTGATGGTTTGAATGTTTTGTAATGGGGTTTGGCTTGAGAAGGAGGTTCTGACTAGACTATAAAACTCCCATCACAGACTGACTAATGGGAATGGTCTCAAATGAATCAGGTCATGGTGATCCAAGCCATACAGTGGCACATTTATTCTAGTAAAGAATCCAACATTATCTGGACCCATTATAAATCTGTAAAGTTTTGTGAATAGTCTCTCCCATGAGTATAAGAAAAGTAAATTTGTGAATAAGTCTAAAGTAGTTTTAAGGTTTTGTTTGTCATGCCAACCAAATCTCAATATTTTTTTAAGTGTGGGGAGAGATAGCCATGAATCATAAACCACATAAAGTGTTGTCAAGAGGAAACATTTGTTCTTCCTCTCTTTGTACCTGTTGCTACTGGAAGGGTGTGGATCCTACCAGGGTTTCTATCCATGTTCTAAGACAGTGATGGAGAACCTTTCAGAGACCAAGTGCCCAAACTGCAACCCAAATTCCACTTATTTATCACAAAGTGCCAACACAGCAACAGGGGAGGAAGGAAACACTTCCATTGGGCTGCTGGGCAAAGGGGTGAAGCAAACTCTGTGCTGTGGTAGGGAGGATGTGCTCCCATTGGGCTGCTGGGCAGAGGGATGGGGTGAATTCTGTGCTGGGGGCAGGAAGCACTCCCATTGGGCTGCTGGTCAGAGGGGTGAGGCAAACTCTGTGCTGGGGTGCCTACAGAGAATGCTCCGAGTGCAACCTCTGGCATGCGTACCCTAGGTTCGCTACCACTGCTCTAAGAAGAAAGACCCAGCACATAAAAAGATTGATTTCAAAAGAGTTTAAATGGTTGCCTTCTTGTTTGAGAAAGTGTTGTTATGAAAGACAGCTGTTTCTCAAAATAATTAGCTTCCCCTGAAAAGGGCTCAATTCTGAAGCATTTATGTATGTATTTATTTATTTATTTATTTATTTATTTAGCCACTCAGTTAGTCAGTAAATTTTTATTAATACCTCATCCATCTAACTAAGACAACCACTCTTAGTGATAATGCTACGGAAATGGAAGGGGCCTCCTAGAAAAAAGAGTGGATTGTAAACACATTCAGGCATCCCCCAGGCAACAAGAGTGCTCAGCTGATCTTTCCACTCTGGAAGTACCACTGGACTGCTTCTGACATGAACAAAGATGTATAGTACTGAACTACTTTTATATTATAGCAATAATCTTCTTTAAAATAAGACACTTGCTTTTTCTTTTTAAGAAACCAGCATCTTTTAATGAAATGGTTTAAAGTATTTCAAAAACTATGAACAAATGCTTTAAAAATAATCTTCCACACTATTTTGCTTTGTTTTGTTTTTAATTTCTTTGTTTTTTGTTGTTTTGTCTGATTTTTTAGATGTGGATCAAAGCCACTTCCAATCTGAGCCCTTTTCAACAGAGGCTGATTCCCTCTCTTCATCTGAATGAGTCCTAAAATGCCCAGGCATATAAGAAAACAAAACAAAAACAAAAACACTGCAGCACTTTAAAGACTAACTGCTATATTTTTACTGTGAGTTTTCATGGATCAAGTCCATTTCTTCAGATAAGGAGTAAAATTTCAGGCCCAGTTCATTCAGTTAATATACCTCATGCATAACAGAGGAGGCCATTGTTGCTGATTCTAAGACTTGGTTTCTAATTACAGTGATAACTGTCCCTCATTTAAAAAAATATGCAAGAAAATACTTGTACAGTATTGTACTTGCAAAAAAATGCAAGTATAAGCAACCAACTTTCTTTTTGTCCTGATCAAGTACATACAAATTGTCTCATGCATAGTCCTTCTTAAAGTTTCATATGAACTATGATAATTACTTCTGCCTACATTTTAGCAGCTATCAGGACCCTTGGGATATTATTGTAGTGAAGAGTTGTAACCTTGTAAACAATTAAAGTATATTCTATTTATTTATTTATTTATTTATCTATGTATTTATTTATCTATGTTTTTATTTATTGCATTTTTATACCACCCATCTGGGGATATTTTCCCACTCTGGGTGGCTAACAACACATTTTTTAAAAAAAATCTGTACAATAAAAAATTAACAAATGGAATAAATTATAAATACAGTAATACCTCCGATAACATTTACCTCCGATAACGCTAAAATCGCATAACGTTAAGTAATCTGGGGAGGAGAATTGGATCGAATAACGTTAAGGTCCTATGGGATGGATCGGATAACAACCGCTAAAGCCTGTGCGGTTACAATGTATCTCTATGGAGCTTTAACGTTATCCGATACATCCCATAGGATTTTAACATGCATCGGATAACACTAAAAATCGGATAACACCAAGACTTGTGGAACCAAGTCTTAGCGTTATCCGAGGTATTACTGTACCTGTAACAACAAAACATGATGCCTCCCTATTTAAAAAATATTGGCGATAGGAAAAGTTAATCAGAACCTAATAGCAATCTTGTATGGACTAACACTAGATATCAGTAGACAAAGGCTTGGAAACTTAATGTGATTATTCTTTGCCAGTAACTTGATCAGTAAAGTTCTTTTCCCATCACTGACCTTTGAGTCAAGTTCCCTTTCCCTCTTTCAATTTGTTTTTCTTATTTCCAGGGTTTTGTTGATAGTCCCTCTTCTTCCTCTGAAGAACCGAGCAATAAACATGGAGATTATCACCACTTGTTGGAGACAGCTTTTTCTTCTGATTATAACTAGAAATGATAACTGTAAATAAGGACACCTTTTGTACTTTAAATGCTTCTAGAATGATTTTATCATGCAAAGCGCTAGGAAAAGAAACCAGTTGCCAAGATATTCTACCCAACAATCCCTTTGGTCCAGGTTACTAAATGACCAGATCAGCTTGGATATGCATGGATTCTGGACCCAATTATCTAGATCAGTGATGGTGAACCTTTTAGAGGCCGAGTGTCCAAACTCAACAGGCTGCCATCCACACCACAGAGGGGTGAGGCAAACCTTGTGCTGGGGAGAGGGAGGAAGAGTTCCTATTGGGTTGCTGGGCAGAAGGGCAGGGCAAGCTCTGTGCTGGGGAAGGGAGGAAGAGCTCCCATTGGGCTGATGGGGTGAACTCTGTGCTGGGGCAACAGCACACGTGCCCACAGAGAGAGCTATGAGTGCCCCCTCTGGCACACGTGCCATAGGTTCGCCACCACTGATTTAGATTGTGTCTGACCACACAAGCATATGACTCCAGAACAGTTTTATCTCTCCCTTCCAGGGCTTGACTACTGTACTTCTGTGACCTTACAAGGAAACACCACTGTAACCTTACATGGTCCTCTAAGTCGTGATCTCAAGTTTTGGCCCTGAAATTTCAGGGAATGGGAATTGGCATCCCTTAAAAGCTTACTGTATGAACAATATGAGTATGAATATATGTGGGGAGAAGAGAGGGAGACAGAGAATGGAAAAGTGCTAGCAGCTGTACTAACATGTGGTTATCATTTAGAAAATGGAATTTCAAAATTGAAAACAAATCAGCCTTCAAATATGTTTCCATTTGCAGTTGACCAAACCACTAACGAATGCTATCACCCTGGCTGATTGGTATATTATGAATATTAAAAAGTGACCGACAAAAGGGGTAAAGGAGATTATTCATTTGAGTGGGAACTGATTCATGTTTCAAATGGGGAAAATGCAATTATTTCAAAGCAGGTGTAACCTGATTTCACTTTTGTATAGCCTACTTTTTTAAAATTTTCTTTTTCTGCCTGCATTTCTAAATTGTACCAAGGTATATTTAATTTCCAAAGGAAGACCATATACTGTACTTCAGCTCTCTTAAAAGGTAAAGGGATCCTCACTGATCTTGGATCAGGGAGGGCAAAAAGAGTTACAATATCCTCCCAGCATGCCAAGATTGGCAAGGTGAACCTCCAAGGGAGAATAAGAAAAGGACAGTTGCTGTTGCAGTCAAGGCTAATTAAAAGAAAAAGAAGGACCAATCTGGATCTGGTATATTTTCTGGGGCCCAGAATGCTTCTAGAAAAGGAATTTCCTGGATGATCCTTCTGCCCATTCACAGATGTTTTAGAAATGGCAGTCCAGAAACCATAATCTTCCAATGTTTAACCATTCTGGAGTAATTTTTTCCGTCTCACTTCAACCTTTTTTTTAATACACCACCAAAAGACCGTTGGTGAGGAGATGATAGAATAGTTAATCAATGAATTTTCTTGATTTGGCCAGAATCAGGATACCTAGAACCACACAGCAATCCAGGGCCCAGCAAATACATTTTGCTGCTAGAGAACAAGACTACATGACACACTCTCCTCCATTTTGCATAGAGAACGTATCAGAACTGCCAACTGAATCTTACATCCATACTAGTCCTGAGACAACAATTATTAGGTCCATTATGAAAAGAAATGAATTGTAAGACCATTGGAGGTGGCTGCTCTAAGGGATAGTAAGGTAAAGGTAAAGGTCACCCTTGCTCGAAAGCCAGTCATATCCAACTCTAGGGTTCAGTGCTCTTCTCTGTTTCATAGCCGAAGAGCCAGTGCTGTCTGCTTCTGCAGATGTTTCCGTGATCATGTGGCAGGCATGACTAGACACCAGGGTGCAGAGAACGCTGATTACCTTCCCACCAAAGTGGTCCCTATTTATCTATTTGCAATTTCTTGCTTTCAAACTGCTAGGTTGGCAGGAGCTGGGACAAAGATTGGAGCTCATTCTGTCTTGCAGTACTCAGGTATCGAACTGCTGACCTGTCACCTTCCAGTCAGCATCTTAGCCACTTCAGCCAAAAAGCTATTATTTTGGATTATTTAAAAATGCAAAAAGTACATAGTTATTCAATGTCAAATTGCCTGTCCTAATCTTAGGGGTTTAAACAACACACAAATAAGTTGCTTGTTCAGATGAAAGAAGTGAAATTCAACAGAAAGGGTTTTTTTCACTAGCAGAGGAAAGGGAGAATTCATGTCAAATTTAAATCTTCCACTGAATGAGAAAGTTATATCACCTAAATCTTTTTTAAAGTGTTAAAAAAATACATAAATTCCATTTAACCCAGCTGGAACATCAAGGATTCCAGTATGTTATACTCCCAGGTTACATATGTAAAGGAGATGCCTCTATTTCATTTTCAGTCTTTTAACCTGTAATTTGGGTTTCCAAAGAATTTTGCACTCACATTCAAAAAAATTTCAAGCTTTTCTGAATCCAAGAGACATATCATGACAGTGATAGGATTCTCAAAGACAATCTCCATTTCCATAATAGGAACTAATCTTTGAAAGTTAAGCCTTTCCTATTTATACATGATTTAACAGAATCTACAGATGAATACTGAAATAATTGCATTCATATTAGAGCTGTGATTCATGCTGGACAGAACCCAAAAGAACGGATGAGGGAAGACATTCAACCATCAATGGTTTCATCAAGAACTTGAGTATACACCAATATCTGTGCTCGAAATGAATTATCACAACCCCACATGTTTGCTCAGCTGCAGTAATTACACAACTGGAAACCAGCCACTACTCTAGGACAAGCTCTCTGAAGAAAGTTTTGGATATTCCCCTCTGCAGTCTGAATCATCTTGGGCAAGAGAACAGAACCCCAGAAACATATAACTGCCCACAGTACCATGCATCACTAAATGGTTCACTGCTAAGAAAAGAATCAGGTCTAACCAGAGCTATAACAATGGGGAAAGTGTTGCTTCTTGCAGCTGTTGGATTGTCCCCAGAGTTCTTCAATCTGTGTGGCTGAATGTTATTCAGCTGATGAGATATGACCTATCATGCAGGATGGTCAACCAGTGACGCGAGGCCTATTCAGCTGTTCTCTTTCAGAATCAACATCTCAGGAAATGAGAGGATGCACAGGCCAGGAATTCATGTCTTCAGTTTCTTTCTTTCTTTCTGTGAATTAGAATTCAAAATTTTCCCCACATGATAATGAAAGACTGCAGACTTTTTTTCCCTATTAGGCAAGGTGACAATAGGGTTTTTTTGTTTTTTGTTTTTGCATTTCAAAGTGATTCTTTCAAATGTAAGAAGTTGTACTTGAAAACATTCCCTAAATTGTCACTCTTGATTGTGAAGCTATGACTTGATTCTAACCAATAAAATGCTGTGGCCATCAAACCTCTTATTTTGCAATGTTTGCAATCTGATAATGAAGTTCCATTGGATCATCTAATAATATTTTAGAGCAGCTACCGTAACTATAGTATTTTACAGTTTTATATAAAATGCTGCTTTTTCCTTATATACTTACTTGGTTAGTTGGTTAATCCATGTTTCACACTTCAATATACACAGCTTGATGTGGCGTATCAAAACAGCATCTCCCACTGTTTCTGATCCCATGCCGGTCTCATCCAGGGCCTCAGAAGCTTTGCCCTGAACTGGTGTTCCCATCTGGTTGCTGGACTTTTCCTTATATAGTTTTATTTAAGATACATTACCTTCATTTAAAATTATATAAGCAAGTTTTAAAATGATAGAAGGGCAAGAGAGTATCCACACTCTTTCATTCAGAGTGTTCACTGGACTCAACAACTGCAGGATGGAGATTAGAAGAAAGGCACTTTGCAGAGCTACCTCACCCTACACAAACAGAAAGGAATATTCATTAATTAATTTATTGCATTTCTATACCACCCATTTCAGTGGTATCCCACTCTGGGCGGTGAACAAACAGATAACATATAACAACAAGACCCACAGCAGATCAAAACAAAAAGCTGACAGCTACCTCACAAAGTAAAGTAAAGTAAAGTAAAGTAAAGTAAAGTAAAGTAAAGTAAAGTAAATAGTGCCCGAGGACATATTGACTTAACCTGACTGATTAATTTATTGGTAAAGTGGCCTATAACTCATATAGTGGCCTATAACTGATTAAGTACTGTGAAAGCCAAAGCAATTGTGTGGTGTAGATGCACTCTACCTGGTGGCAGCAGGTGCGACGGCAATGCATTTTTGCTGCATTTTTGGCTGTTATCACTGTGTTTTTGTCAAATTTTTGTCACTTCCCACAAGATATCAGCAAGATTATGGCACTTCCCATGAGATTTTGGCACTTCCCATGAGATTTTGGTGATATTTCAGCACTTACCACACAATTTCGGTGCTTCCAGTACATTTTTGGTGCTTCTGGTGATGGTGGCAGGGTCCTCACCTCATGCTTGATTAATTGGTGCTACTGGCCAGGTCCAGTCCACAGGCTGTAAGTTGGGAACCTCTGCTGTAGAACCTCTGTTGCTGTATAAAATGTTTAAATGTTCTTTTCTAAAGTTGATCCCCAGTTCTCTGCTTATGAGCATCCCAGTGATTGTAAGCATAGTCTTTTAAAAGTAAATTCCACTTACTCTCACATAAGTGGAGATACGATTGCAGCCTTGACTCCCCTTCGTAGGAAGAAAGTCACCTTATATCTTTTGAATTTATGAAAGAATGCTTTATGGCATACTTCAAATGAGTTGTGGTTTAAATTTACTGAGCATAAAAGTTAATAGACTCCCTTAAGAGCTTCTTTGCATACATACATACTCAGTCTTTCATTCCTCTGTGGCAAAACTGGAAATAATTAACAAAGACTATCTTTTCTTTAAAAAAAGTTTATTGGAACCTATTTGCACTAATTGAGGAACTGGTTTCAATGGAATCATGATCCCACTAACATTCCTGTTGAGTTTATCATATTTGTGGCTGTGGTCTCATGCTGGTTAGAATTCTTTCACTTCCTCGCACTGAATACAAAACTCTTATTTTTCTTTTTGGGAACAGCCAAGCTATTTTCTTAGTAGAATACTCTTCTTTTAACCTGATGGCAACTATATTGGCCACAATTGCAACTTCCAGGTGTTACCAGTGGGGCCAGCTCAAGGCATTATGCTGCCTGAGGCAAAGACAGGACAGTACACCAGCTTTATTCCAGAGCAGAAAGTGACCTGATTGGCAGCTGAATCCTATTTCAACAGTGGAATCAGATTGTTAAAATGAGCACAGCAAACTAATTTAAAGAATACAATATGGGCTGTGTAGAACATAGGCATCTGTCATCCAACAGAGAGGAACCATAGAGGAATGCAGGAGAAATGTCTGGAGTCACTACTATTTCCCAAACTTGACTACTCACTTTGCCTAATATTAGAGCTAGCTATGATTAATAGCATCATTGAAGTCTAGAATACTTTATCATTATTAATGCTCTTGATATAGTTGTTTTTATTTCTTGTTTATCTCCAAATTAAAGTTTTATACCAATTTTCTACCAGATTCCTTAACAATACTATGAAAAAAATAATACAAGAAAACCAGCTCTAAAATGTAACTGAAATTTAATGATATGTATTAAGAAAAAGAAACAACAATACCTGTACTGTTGAAACACTGGCAATAACTTAACCAACTTGAACTTTTAAACACATCTCTTTTGCAGCCTGCCACATTCAGTTTTGGAAATCTCAAATTCTTTCTACCTCTCTTAGGAAAAAGAAAGTGAATTTTGGTAAGTTCTCATGACAAAGTGTACTAAATCCTCAACTATGTGTCACTGACGTATTTCAGTATGCACAGCAGTTCCCTTGATACACAGAGATAAGTGTTTGTACTTACCTGTAAGTGTTAAGAGTGAAGTGCATGTCAGATTAAGAAGTGGCAACTACTCCTCAGGTCCACCAACATGGCTGAATATAGAGAATGTAAGACAGGATACAAGCACAGTCATAGGATAGCAAATCTCTTCATTTCACTGAACTTTTCAAAATCTCAAGCTCTTTCTGTCACATTTATGGAGAAATTTGTGGATTTTGGAAATGTCTCCTGAAAAAACACACAAACCAAATAGAATTGGCATGCTTCCCAGATGCCTTTAGAACTTGGAAGAAATTACAGTTTAGATAGGGAGGGAAAGCCAATGACTTAATTCCATTTTACAGTTAGAAGAGCAAATTATGAGTTGGCAATAACGCAACCATTGGTGGGGTACAGCTCTTTTGATAGACTTCATGCAAGATTAGTTCTGACTGCTGAGCAAATATATTTACTTTGAGCATGCACCATTGGTATGTTTGTAAATACAAACATAATGACAAAGATACCTCAAGGTCTACATCCAAATGAAACAATTCCCCCTCTCCCTACCCCCAAGTACTGGTCCTGGAATGTCTCACTGATTCAGGAAGTGGAGGGAAAGAGACAGCAATGATGTTTATTTGGTTTTCATTTCAGAAAGCAACTAGATTTCTCCACAGCTGTAATAAGATATCTGAACAAGCAAAAAGTCTACGTGCTGAAGTTAGAAACATATACAAATAAGTGATGAATTCTCAACTCGATGGTCTGAAAGATAGAAAGCAAGGAAGCCACAAGTCTCTGCATATTTGGGATCAACTAACTGTTGCCTAGATAAACCATCTGTTTATATGTCTTGTTTATTACTTTTCACAAACAGAATATGTGTCTTTGAAGAAAATATGCAACCAGTTAGTCATTATGCAGCATATAGTCAGACAAATAATCTGATCAAACTAATAGTATAAACATACGAGTAGATTTGCACAGACAAAGAGAGAAGCAGAATGAGGGAGCCTCTGTGCAACTGAGGTTTAGTAGGAGTAGCCCTGGCAGGATGATTATGCCAATCAGTGGCAAGACTTTACTCCCCATTTTGGAACTGCTTAATTCCACTTCTTACTGTCATATTCTGGTTATGTGTGGACTGTATGACTGAGTACCAAAGACATAGCATCTGTTGGTACATGTGGGTTTTTAAAAAAAAACATGGGATGTACATGTAAATGGTTCACATATTTATCAAGTAAAGACACTAAAAAGTATGGGGGATGTATGAAAATTTATTGCTATTTCATCAGTTTTGCACTTTGGTGGCAAGGTGATGGCTGACCATCATTGAGTAGTTTCAGATAATACTGGACTATATTGGAATTTCCAGAAGGTATCTATGGATTTATTTAAATTGGGTTGAATGACAAATTGTATCATGGAGCCCACCTTGATTGTCCCACAGAAGGTAATTTTTCCTAGGAAAAAGATGGATGGATGAATCTCTGTTGGTTCTCCTTGGCTTTTGTGTGCCTCCTGACAATGTTGTTCGAATGTTATCCTTTTGACAAGGTTCTTTGTGTTTGGACAGCTGGTTCCAAGAAGTGGAATCAAGGCTCTCTTGGTCTGTTAACTCCATTTGAGCATCTCTCAGTTTTCTGTTTTGTTGGATTCTGTATTTAGTATCCATTTGAATGCACAAGGGGAGCTTGGCCATAAGATTGGGATTATGTGTTTCTTGTATGCCCGTATCACTCAGATCTGTCTTGTTTTCATCTAAAGCAAGTGAGGCAGTAGCTATAATTAGCCTGGGATTGGACTCAATAATGGAGGGCCAAGAAACTCAATCCAGACAAGACATAAGTGCTGCATGCTGTTGTTCAGTCGCACAGTCAATTCCGACCAATCACAGTGCATGATCGGCACTTGGGTTGGGGGGATTGAACTGGCACGCCCCCCCGGTTCATCCCTAACCCAAGCGCCGATCGCACGCTATGCTCCGCCTGCCTCTCTGGAAACGGCAGTGGGAATTCCATGCATGGAATCGCCACTATCCTTTCCAAGGAGGCAGGCAGATCGCCCCCCTGTGGACTTTTTTTAATCTTGTGCAATCAATGCATCACACAACGTTAAAAACCAGATAATGAAGAGACTTGTGGAACCAAGTCTCATTGATATCCGAGGTACTAGTGTATAGTGGTACCTCACTTAAAGAGCATAATGCATTCCACAGGATTGCTCTTTAAGCGAGTTTGCTCTTTAAGTGAAACACCATTGTAAGTGACCAATTGTGATTTCTGTGACGGGGAATGCGACCCCTGATTTAGTTGTTAAGCGAGTTTTTGGTTGATTTTAGTTGTTAAGCGAGGCGACCATTCTGAAAAAATTCTGCTCTTTAAGCGAGTTAGTCTCTAAGCAAGGCACTCTTTATGCGAGGTTTTACTGTAGACTTTGTTTTCTCTAGCAGGCAACTATGTTATTTATTAATTGTATTAGATCATAGAATATAGAAAAATAAAAACAAATACAGTCAAACTATAAAAAATAGAAAATAACTGATATAGGGCTGAAAATAACCAGTATAGGGCTCTCAAATGAAAATTTTGTTTATCTAAGCCTACCAGAAACTAAGTGCTTGAAATAGGCTAAATTTGCCCTTGTTGCTGCCAGCTACAGATCAGACCAGTAATTATACTGGAACTGAAATTTCTTAATTGTAGTTAATTTTTTAACATAGTCTCTATTCCATGGGAACAAGTATGACATTTGTTTTCAAATCTGTTTTCTCAGCTTCCTTCTTGCTACTCTGCATTATTTATCAAACCCTAAAGACTTTGTAGAATTTATTTTGTTTGGCCTTGAGTTAGTTATTAAACGGGGTCTCAAATTGTCACATAGATCATCATATGCTTGCAGTGGTGAGTCTGCATTAAATTCAGGTCTTAAGATGATATCATATAATTGAGCTCTAATATATACCCTCAGTATCTGTGATGATAATGATATCTTTATTACTTTATCATTGTTCACTTACATCAGACAGATTGTTTTATTTTGGTCAAATTTATATGGGATATCACCTATCAGAAATAAATGAAAAAGGAGAGGGTTGGGCATCAAGTCAACCAGTAGTGTAGTATTGATTTCAGCCGCCTGGGGCATAAGCCAAATTTGCCGCCCACTTGTGGATGCTGGCGGCACCCTCTAGGGCTCCTGGGAATTGTAGTCCAAGAATACCCATAGCTAAAACTTGCCACCCGGGATGAGCTCCCTCTTGCCCCCTTTTCTACACTGCTGAGGTGAGCATCCTGGCCCCATAAAACTTTATTGCTGAAGAAGCAATTAGGAGCTTTGTTGCCCGACATGCTGCAGTGGCAAAGATGGACACCATGCAGCACGAGAAGGAACAACTACTGTATACTATATTTGAATGCTTCAATATCTATATATTTTATATACACATATGTTATATCAAAACTATATATAATTATAGCTATAGATGGGATAATACCTATATCTTTATATATAATGTTGATGGTCTGTGTATATGTCAGTGTTTCCCAATGTGGGGCCTAGAAGCCTAAGTCAGTACATTGGCTGATCAGTGCTTTGGGAGATTGACTTAAGCTTTTGGGAATTGAAGTCCAAAAACCAAAGGCTGGAAAACAATGGTATATGTACAGTCAAACCTCGCATAAAGAGCGTTTTGCTTAAAGAGTAACTCGCTTAAAGAGCAGAATTTTCTCTGAATGTTCGCTTCGCTTAACAAATAAAACCAACCAAAAACTCGCTGAACAAATAAATCAGGGTTCGCAATCCCTCCCACAATTGGTCACTTACAATGGTGTTTCACTTAAAGAGCAAACTCGCTTAAAGAGCAATCCTGTGGAACGCATTATGCTCTTTAAGCGAGGTACAACTGTATATGTAATTCATGAAACCAATACGATAGACTTTTCTGTAAAGATACTATTTGCATAAAATATCCAGATTTAATCTAATGGGTTCAGGAGGGAAATTTTGCTTCTTTTGGTAGAGGATGCTGTATTTTGTAACATTTCAGTTAAAATAAAATGTGATAAAAGGCCAGTAATTTTTCTTCTAGGCAGTAATAAATTGCTTTTGCCCTCTAATAATAGTAAAAGTGCAAGTGTCTCATTTGTCAATACTTTCTTATAAAAATGTTTGCTATCGCCCTCCAAACTTTGCTGCCTTTCTTTTTCGTTTTAACTCCCTCATCCATCCTTTACTAGATTTTCAACTTGTTTCATCATTTTCCTTCCCACACAACAGCATTTTTCATTTTTGATCTGCCACCCCTTTTTACCCACCCCTTTACAAATCCCAGTTAACATTTCCTTATCATTAATTCCAGCTTTCATTATACAGAAATAAGCAGCAAGAAATATTTCTGTGCTGATAAATAATAACTCAAGGGCACCAAACACTTCATTCCATCAATTCAAATTATGCCCTGACAGATCTGAATTATGTCACATCTAAATTAACAGATAGTATGCTTCCCTTCACCAAATCTTTTCCTCTTGTTTTCTTTTACTTTGATTCACATTGATGATGGAATTTCAGCATTTGAATCTTGCCCTAGAAAGAGATGTATGGCCGAAGCCTGTGCTTGAGGCAGGAAAGACTTTAACACTAGCACCCCTTCTCACATTTAAGGCAATGGTGGCAACCAAATTACATGTTAGTTCAGATGTGCAGAACAGTGACAGAAGCACCCACGGTTCCTTGGGTTGTTTTGATTTTCTGCTATTAAATGGAGGAGCGGACAGCAGAATGAAACACTAGGGAGTAAGAACAGATGATGCCTGCTTACAGCTGCTTGTTTCTTAAACACAATAGATCCTATTCTTGTGCAAATTGGTGATTCTTCCAAAAAAATACCTGTACAAAAATATCCATATAAATATGGTATATTTGCTGGTACTTCTTCATAAAATATGCACTTCTGAACCTATGTCACCTTTTTATATGCACTTCTAAAATGTTTTTTTAACTCACATTGGCAACCTGCTTTTTCTCCCATGAGTTTGAGCCAGGGTAACGGGGGCGGGGGTGGGCGGGAATGTTCCTACTTTTTTCACATTACTGAATTATACAGTACTCTGTCCCCAGCACCTCTGGAAAGCATGAGGAGACTTTGGAGCCAAAAGGCTGCTTCTCCTGTCAAAATCTGCTATGGGTTTAACAAACCCCTTCAGCATATCAGAGTTTGCAATTAAACAGTTCTTCTGCTCCTCTTCAGAGGGGTAGGGAAACTATTTAGTTATTTTCTCTGCCTAATTAATCCTTGTAGCACTGGACCATAGGGTAAAAAAACCCTATTTTTCCCACTCGTATTTCCCTTTTATTGCCTATCAGCTAGAAGGAGAAAAATAATTGTTTAGTTCCTCTACCCCTCTGAAAGAGAGAAGGGATTTTTTTTTTGTTATCTACTTCACTGTAAGGTGTTGGATGAGGAGAGTGGGCTAACTATAAATTAGCCACTCCTCCATGTTCAAGCAATGTGAAAATAAGTGAGCCCAGACTGCCCCCTAAGGGATATAGACATGCTGTTCAGGTCTCAGTGAAGAACACAACTTGGATTCTTCTAATTCCCAGTCCCATATTCAAACCAAAACTGTTCCTTACCTTACAAAATGTTTCAAGGTAGGTTTTTTTAAGCCACCAAGCAGATTTAAAAAATTCAGAGAATTGCAAAATTCAGAAAATTGCTCTGTTCTTATTCCTAAACCAGAAGGTGTAGATTAGGTGGGTTTGCTTCAAAACTTGAGCTTCCTTACTTCACAGATGAATGACTATATTTACCATAATTTATAGTTTTTCTGATATAAGGTTAGTTACATGTCACAGTGAAGCTCATATACTTTGAGATGGTTAAAAGGCATTTTTGATGAGGTAGGCCTGGATCTCTGCAGGCTCCAAAGAATGATGGATGACAAAGGAGCCTGCTGTAGTCCATGGAGTCACAAAGAGTCGGACTTGACTGTGCAACTGAACAACAACAACATATCTCAGTGCATCTATAGCCAGTCAAGGCAAACTGACAGCTATCATCCTTTTGTCTCTTGCTGATGTTTTTATGTGCTGTCAAGTCACTCTCAACTTATGGCAGCTTTATGAATAAGAGATCTCTAGAATGTTATGTCTTCAACATCCATGATCAGCCTTTGTAAATTCAAGGCTATAGCTTCCTTTATGGAATCAAGTCATATAATATCTGGTCTTTCTGTTTTCCTGTTGCCTTCAAACCTTCCAGGCATTATTGTCTTTTCCAGAGAATCTTGCCTTCTTGTGATGTGTCCAAAGCATGACAGCCTCAGGTTTGTTTGTTTTTCATTTTTGCCTCCAGAGATCATTCAGGCTTGATTTGCAATAGGACTTCTTTTTTGTCTTCCAGGCAAACAGGTTATCCTCACAGTTCTCCTCCAGGACAATATTTCAAATGAATCCATGTTTTTCATTTTAAGTTTTTTCACTATTCAGTTTTCATTTGCATGTAATGGGAATACAAGAATGTGGATGACCTTGGACTCCAGTGACACATCCTCACACTTAAGTTATTAGGAATATCTTGATCAACTTTTATACAGTTACAACAGAGGACAATTAGCAAAGAAAAATGGTTTTGTTTCCTCTCTCTGGCAGTCCAAGTTATTGGCAAAGCTCTCCTTCAGTACTACAACTCAAACAATCAATTTTTACACCATCAGCTTACTTCACTGTCCAGCTTTCATACATGTACATAGTGATTGGATATACAAGAACACGGATAATCATGGTCTTGGTTTTCTTTGACACATCCTTACACTTGATGATCTTTTCTAATTCCTTCATTGCTACTCTTCCAAGTCTCAACCTTCTTCTTATTTCTTCACCACAGTCTCAGTTTAGATTGATGACTGAACCAAGGTATACAAAGTCTTTTACTATTTCAGTTTCTTCATTGTCAACATTCAACTTGTGTAGTTTTTCTGTAGTCATGATTTTTCTCTGCTTAATATTCTACTGCAGTTCTGCTTTGGCATTTCTCCTTCAGTTTCATTAAAAGTCATTTCTAGTTATTGCTGCTTTCTGCCAGTATGATGGTGTCATCTGCATATTTTAAATTATTTATGTTCCTTCCATTTTTTTCATTTCTCCTTCATTTGAAACTAAATCCAAGTTTATTACAGTATTATTAGTACAGTATAAAACAGAAGAAACAATATGCCACCAAACACTACATCCACATAGTCAGCAGTGGCAGCTGCTATTCATATCTGAGTATATATTTTTCCTGGAAGTCATTTTCACAGTTGATGGATGTGTCTCTGGTGACTCAATAAACTGATCCTGGCATAAAACGTGTGACCACGCACAATACACTGAATAGATGGTTGAGGTCATACTTGAGTTTGACAAAGCTTCCATGCTTGTTGCTTAGCCTCTTCATGTTTGTGGCATTCTCCAAAGTGGGAGAACTATGACTGCTGCCTCTCAGGTTTGTGGGTTTATACCTGACTACTTCACGGTTTGTTTCAGCTAGTCCTTATAATGTTTCAAAGGAGCTCCACAAGCTTTTGTACCAGAGCTAAGTTCCCCATAAAGAATTTGATGAGGCCACATAGTATATAAAACTTATATCACAAGTATCCAACATAGGAAGGGAAGGAAATCACTGTTTTACTAGATGACTGCAGCAATCTATGGCAGCTGCACAAAACTGGCCACTTTATTTATGGAGGGCTTGATCAGAAGGAAACACTAGATACATAATATGAACACAGATCACCACTGCCAGATTAATAGTTCAGAGATCATCATGTGATACAAAAGCAAAATTCTATCATTATTTGTTAGATGAAGGTATAAACATTTTTTCCTCTGGAAAGTTACACTGAGGACTCATAAAACCAGAAATTGTTGGTCCAAACCCTACCGTATCTAGGCCACCAAATTTTGCAGAGCACTATATGTCACCTGTTCTCAAAAGAGCCACATGAAATATGGTGACAAATTAAGATGTCAGGTTTATAAGGTCAAACAATCTATCTAAAATAAATTATGCAAATGAGCTACCTTAAAGAAAAACATGAAAAAACTATAAACACAAAGAATGTGTTTACATATTTATTTTAGTCTAATTTGTTTAATAACAATCAATCCTTAATGACCTTTTTGTTTAAACTC
Source organism: Furcifer pardalis (assembly GCA_030440675.1). NCBI lineage: Eukaryota > Metazoa > Chordata > Lepidosauria > Squamata > Chamaeleonidae > Furcifer > Furcifer pardalis. The sequence continues at coordinate 261,328,537 of CP126890.1, forward strand.
TTTCACTTGGAAAGAAGAAATTTGATAGTTTTAAAATGGAAAATATTAAGCCATAAATCTTTGCACTAACTTCTTAGTTTGTATCAATTCAAGTTAAGATTTTGTTGAAGCTGTTATGGTGGATTCTGGGCACTGTATCTTGCAAATATATTTTTAAACACTCTTTTGCAAGTTACTTACCAGAAGATGAGTTTGCAGAATAAGGATATAAAGACAAACTAGAATTAATATATCTCAGATTATTTGCTAGGGCTCCAGTATAAATATGAACAATAGAGACATCCATAACTATATGCCAATCCTCAGTTCATCATATTGTGATTTGGCACATTCATTACAGTTGCCACATGGACCACCTTTGTTATGTGGAATATTTCTGAACCACCATTTAAAGCAAGCATTGTTCCATGCAATCACATTAGTACCTATGTAGGTAATATTACACTTAAAACTACAGTGGTGCCTCGCTTAAAGAGCATAATGTGTTCCACAGGATTGCTCTTTAAGCGAGTTTGCTCTTTAAGCGAAACACCATTGTAAATGACCAATTCTGGGGGGTACTGCAAACCCCAATTTATTTGTTAAGCGAGTTTTTGGTTGGCTTTATTTGTTAAGCGAAGTGAACATTCAGAGAAAATTCTGCTCTTTAAGCGAGTTACTCTTTAAGCGAAACGCTCTTTATGCGAGGTTTGACTGTATACCAAAATCTATGAATGTAGATTAGGGTAGTATTTACAGTGCTGGAATCTCTTCTGCTTCTTTACTGGCTGACAAGAGGCTTAATTCCATCAAACAGTAAATCCAATGCAACAGTTTGTCAATGGCACCGGCTGAATTTTCTAGCAAGGATGAGCCAGAACCTCCCAAATTGAAGGAGAGGATGAATTCTCAGAAGAAGGCTGGCCTGAACCCCAGCCTTTGGGAACATTGCTGGATAAAGGCAGAAACCTAGCTGAAAGCTTCCTGCCAAAGTGTTTGGCTGTAAGGAAAGCCTTTGAAAGAATAGGAGGTCTCACTGAAAGAAAGCTGTTTCTTCCAGTGAGACAGGGGGCCAAATCCTACCCCTAAATTTCCATACCAGTTGGCCAGATGCCTGCAGTTGAGTTCTAAATCTTGGACTGGGGTTGGAACTTTGTTGGAGACAGTGTTTCTTCTTCCTTCAGCCCTTGCCTCTTGCTGACTTCCTCCTGCGACTGATTGTCTATAGACAGACCTTGGATGTTTTCTGATATGACTATAATGACTTGACCCTCAACTGCACTTGGGCTTTTCTGTTTGGATTTCTTGCAGCTGGTTTCCCTCTATCTACAATAAGATTCCATTTGCTAGATCTCTACATTGCATTTACAGTAATTCTGAATGCCTCTGGCCAGCCCCATTTGCACCCCAGCCTACCAATACTTTGTTGGGGGATGGGAGGGGGCAGCCACCCAGAAGACTATATCTAGAAAGCAAACGCAAGGGCTGTATTTATTATTATTATTATTATTATTATTATTATTATTATTATTATTATTATTATTATTATTATTATTATTATTATTATTATTATTAATTGCACTTATACCCCACCTCTCTAGGGAGAATTATTCCGTGCAAGAAGCGGCTAACAACATAAAGTCCCCCATACAACAAACAGACATTTTAAAAGAAACCCCCCCCCCAATAAAACCGACAGTAAACATGCCATAAATTTGGGCCAAAATACAGCAGACCCATGTCCTTAGCCACTGAACTGGGAAAGTATAAGCTGGGCCCCAGTCTAAAAGCCAGGGATAGGTGAAACATCTACAAAGGCCTCCTCAAAAAGCATAGTCTTCAATTACTTTTTAAAAGACTAGAACAAGGAAGCCTGGCACAGCTCAAGCGGAATAGCATTCCACAACATTGGTGCCACCATCGAGAAGGCTCTTCTCCTTGTCCCAGTCCTCCAATCATTCATATTAACTAAACATATATTAAAAGTTATTTTTGAAACTATAGATATAGAGGCTTTTCCTCTTAATGTGCAGTAATACCTCGGATAATGTTTGCACCAGATAACACTAAAACCACGTAACATTAAGCAGTCCGGGGGGGGGGGGGATTGCATCGCATAACATTGAAATCTATGGAATGTATCACATAATGTTTGCAAAAGCCTGTGCCGGTTACAATGGAGTTTTAACGTTATGCGATGCATGTATCGCATAGCATAAAAAAATTGGATAACGCTAAGACTCGTGGAACCAAGTTTTACCATTATCCAGGGTTCTACCGTATTTCATTTTCTATGAAACCTAATGCACCTCATGTAATAATACCAGCCTTACCCTCGAGTAGGCACTATTGTTCTTCTGAATTGCACCTCCCTGGCTGGACAATCTAGGCATCAGATATGTGAAGATAAGGTAGCATAAAGCCAAATAGGCACTCCAAATCTCTTCATGTATTTTAGAAATATATTGAAAGCATAGCAAGATTCAGGATACCGTCCAGCAAAAGCTTAGAAAGCATTTCAAAGCAAGGAAATAAAACAAACTGGTTCTGTAAAGGATAGCCTGTAGGCCCTCCTTCCTCTCAAGTTTCTATATCTTTGCAGCTTAAAAGCACAGCATTCCAGAGAATGTCTCAGTGTATGTGTGCGTCTCTGGGATATATCTCCTCCCATAGGGTCCACCTTTGGCCCTCCCCTTAGGGATCCCAACCAATGATCTTACAGCAAGGCATGGCATTCGCACAATAAGTTTCATTTCTTCTACACCATAAGGTACATATTGTTTACATACCATTTTCTCTCCCCCTGATCTGAAATCGCCATTTTGAATGAGAATAAAGCACAGGGTATACTTCATTCTGTTACACCTCACCCCTGCTGAAGGAGCTGCATTGGTTGCAGCTCACCTCCAGGTGCAATTCAAGGTGCTGGTGATGACTTTTAAAGCCCTACATGGTAGTGATCCAGGATACTTACCCCGAGGACATCACCCCGAGGACATCTGCTCGTCCCACTAGAGCAGACCAAAGAGGCTCCTAAAAAGTGCCATCAGCTACAGAGGCTCATCTCTCTGGCACAAAAAGGAGGGCATTTTCGATATCTGCTCCAGCCCTATAGAACCTCATGCCAACTGAATTATGTCTCCAGAGAGAACTGCTACCCTTCAGAAAAGACCTAAAAACATGCCTGGCAAAGCAGGTGTGGGGCACTGGTGATAGGTTAGCCCCCCCCCCCCGCTGAATCATACAATGATGGCTGCTCGTGCTTTTAAAATTTAATCTCAATTTTTAATTAGTGGGGGTATTTTTTAGCAACAGGTTTTAATTGTTTTAAGCTCTAATGATTTCTGTAACGTTTAACGTTTTAAGAGTTCGTAATTTTCTGAGTGTTGGGATATTAACATTGTGAGACACCCAGAGTTGCTCCAGTGAGCTGGGCAGCTATATAAAGTTTTAGCAATAAATAAATAAACAAACAAACAAATAAATGTAGTGTAGTGTAGTGTAGTGTAGTGTAGTGTAGTGTAGTGTAGTGTAGTGTTTAGAGTTTTGGACTTAGACTATGCAGATCTGCCTCTAAATCCTCCCTTGGCCATGAAACTCTCCATGTAACCTTAGGCCAGTCACTATCTCTTAATCAGCCCTACTTCACAGAGGTTTAGTGAAAAGATAACAGGGAAAAGGAGAGCCACAATAATTGATTTGAGCCCATGGAAAGAATACAAGCATAGGATACAAGCATAGCAAATATATAATGAAGAAGAGTTGGCCAACCTACCCCATCACCACAAGAAGAAAACACCCAGTGCCCTCTATATGTTTATAACGCTCATCTGTCTAACCACTACTGGTTTGGGATGACTGAAGTCAAAATCCCAAAGTTATATAAGGCATTACATGGAGGGAGGGTGATTTGGGCTGTACTAGCTCATACTGCTGTGGTTAAGACACTGAACTTGGTGACTGGAAGGTCGGCAGGTCAGCCATTCAAGACGCAAGTGCTGCACGATGGGGTGAGCTCCCATCTCTGCCCAGGCCAGACATGAAATTGCCGAAACGAAGCCACCTTTTGGTGAATTTATTCCATAGTTCCTTCTGCCTGACCTGACCTAATGTGAGAAATATTAACTGGCACAAGGTTGGTGAGCACCCCTGTGTATTCTAAAAGTCAGAAAGAAGGAATCCAGTTTAATGTACGAAGCTTACTTAAACTTCATAATTAGATTTCATACAAGTTCCTGTGCGAAAATTTCATCACGTAATCTCATGTTTGAAGTGGCACAGATTTAAAACTTAAACCCCTGTGTGTAGGAGAAAAAGTTTATAAACATTGGTTTATATTAAAAAAAAAAAAAAAACCTTGTGACTCTTGTTCTGGGCTCCCAAGGAGCCTGTTTCAGACTGTTATCCTAATCCCAAGGTAGATAAATGGTTGCCTTTTAGAAATTGGGTTATAGCTCCTGTGGGCTGATAAAGAGCTATAGTTCAACAGCTGGAGAGATTCCTACTAGTCCTGAGAAAGTACTGTACAGTAATACCTCGGATAACGTTTACCTCGGATAACGCTAAAATCACATAACGTTAAGTAATCTGGGGAGGAGAATTGGATTGAATAACGTTAAGGTCCTATGGGATGGATCGGATAACAACCGCTAAAGCCTGTGTGGTTACAATGTATCTCTATGGAGCTTTAACGTTATCCGATCCATCCCATAGGATTTTAACATGCATCGGATAACACTAAAAATCAGATAACACCAAGACTTGTGGAACCATGTCTTAGCGTTATCCGAGGTATTACTGTATATAGAACTACACTATTAGCTCTGCAGTTTCAACATAGCATTTGCCAAATTAAACACTTATTATACAATCAAACTGGCAAAGTTTTTTTATGAGACACTACGAGGTCAGTTGTCCAAGGAAAAGCAATTTGAAATTTCACTGAAATAGCATACACTTTCTGTATGAATCAGTGGTTTGCTGGATGCCAGACTTTTGTTTCAATTTCTCCAAGTAGTTGTACTTTTCGAAATGTGTGACTGCTTGCTACTAGTCTCTATTCAAAGATTTTGAAAATCTTCAAGCTGTAAAAATTCTGGCAATCTAAATAGTATTTTGTATACATATCTTGGACAGCCACCAAGCTTTGCTAGTTTATTGGGAAAGCAAGCAAAGAAGCAAATGAGGCCACTTTTAAAGCACATTTTTCAGCCATATGATATCCATTAAACTTCAATCGTTAAGACTGCAGAGAGCTGACATTACCTCATGCATGTGCCGTACTGAATATTGTTTCCTGCTTTGAAGTGAACAATGCCAAATATCTCGCACATTCCTGCCCGCATCGTTGTGGTCCCTTTACTTCTCATGCCAGTGATTTATCCTGTAGAAGTCAGAAAAATAATTTCTAAGTAACAAATCTGCCCCCACTTAATGTTCCTACTCCCTATCAGCAGAGGCAACAAAATGTACACAGCACTGACATTAATCTCAAAGTATGTTGTATTTTCTTCTCCCAGTATTCCTCCCCCTGCCACAGCATCAAGCTAGGGAAGGAAAAATAAAGCAAATGAATTCTTGGGGTGAGAGGGACATTAAAAACTAAGCTTTAAATCAGACCTGAGCTGGAGAGCCTCTTATGGAGAAGACAGAATTCTGCAAAGCAGGGAATCCAGTAATCCTACTCCTGCTTCCTTGGTTTCTTCTAAAGATTGTTTTTGCAAAGAATATCCCGAAGATACCCCTCTGGTGTAGGGAGCCTATTGCTTTGGCTATATAATAAGGAATGTCAATTTGGGCCCAAACTTTGGAAAGAAAAGAATGCAATTCTGAAGCCTTGTTCAGGCATAGTGTCTGAAAGGCTTTTAGGCAATAGTGGAGTCAAAAAAAATTGCTACCTACTCTGTGGGCTTGGTATGGTGGGCGTGGTCAGAGGGAAAGCCCTGGGTTGCACCCGAATTAGGACTACTTTATTTCAAAACTTGGATGGACGGGGCCAGCCAGAATTTCTCCTAACAGTTCTGGCAAACTGGTGCGAACCTGCTGATGCCCACCACTGCTTTTAGGGCTCAAGGGGCACTGATGGTGATGTGATGACATAAGTAAGCCTCACTTGAGGTCTGCCAATCACAGAAAGTCTGTAAGTGTATATGGGTAGAATATATTTTTGCCATTAATTTTCGGCTCTGTGGTGAAGAGAAGAAAGCTGCCAGGACAACTAGTCTTCAAATTGCTGCAGGTAACAAAATCATGTAATAAAATTAGCAATAAAAAGTTGCTTTTTAAGTTTTTTAAGCTGGCTTCATTTTGACAGTTTAAAGTCTCATCTAAATACAAAAGAAGAAGCAGCAATAAAAATGATGCAACTAAATCGTAACAATGTCAAAATCACTAAATTTTGAGGAAGAAAGCCCCAAAAATTATGAACAAAAGCAAATTATAATTTTATTTATTTATTATTTGCATTTCTACCCTTCCCTTTTGGTGTGAGCACCACTCAGGGTGGCTTAAAATCATATAAAATATCCACTACAAAAGCAATAGATTACAACAACAAAGCAATATCATAAGAATAATGTTCAGTTACAATCTTATAGAGAAAGGATTACGATTTTATGCAATTATACAATGCAAATTGTATACTATTGTACAATTGAGATTTGTAATTTTTATTTTTTTTATTTTTTGAATTTGTTTTTTTATTTTCTAGTTTTTATTTTATATGCATATGTATATACAGTACTGTAATGGAAGTTAGAAAATAAAATGAAATAATTAGAAAAATGCAAAATTTATATTAAAATATTAAAATTTGTATTAAATTACAAATCCCATAATACAAATCAGAATTAGCAGGTTATAACCTTAATTGATAAATTAGACATGTATACGTGTACATATTTACCATCTATTTACTCTCCTTGACTCTTTACCATTGGCATATTCAGTGCAACCTTACGTTCTTATCATTCCTATCACATAAGTCAGTTGTCAGCAGGGTAAAGTTAAGGGTTATGTTTTATATACAATTTCCTGTCCTTTGTAAGTCTACTGAGAACTCCCAAGTCTCCTTAAATGAGACACCCCAGTGTATGCCTCCCACTCACCCACCCCTTCTCATTATCCTGGTTAGCAGAAAAGCACCACAGGATATTATTTTGTCTCCATCAGTGCAAAAAAGTACGTGAAGAGCAAAACTCAATATATATTTTTAGATAATATTTGTCTCCATCAATGTTTTGCCTATAAAACATGCTAGAGATTGAAACTGATATATTTTCATGAAAGGACTGGGCTCTGTTACACTAAGGCATCTGCTCTCCCTATGAACACTTCTCTTTGGTGAGAGGAAGAGCCTGCAAATATATATTGTAATCATCACCATCTCATGCAGAACCTAAAGCTTCATTTTGCCTTTCTGGCAGTCTGACTTCATGAACCATGAATATAATCTTTGGCTCAATTTTTGACTTTATCCATAAACATCAAGTCTCATACCGTGGCTGCCTTAAATTGTTATGATTTCTTGGGGGCAGCCTCAGGAAATGTCCCCAGGAATACAATGAAAGAGTTATAAATACTGAAGAAAATATTGCTGAATCATGAATATGCTGTTGTTTTGCATAATATTTCCTATACAGTGACTCGTTCATAAATAGTTATGTGGCAAATTAAGCCATTTATGTGCTTTGTGCAAATATCTATTCCATGCCAAGATTTCCACAGGCTGAACCAATGTCATATTAGCAATGCTATTTTCTCTTGCCGTCTTAAAGTTACTATTGAACAAGTTGGGATTGGAAATCATCCTTGTTTGGACTCCAACTCCCTGACCTCCATGCTGTGGTATAACATGTCTGTTAGCTCTACAGGTATTTTTTCCCGAGCTCTGGGACATATTTATGGGACATATTGGGACATGTTTTCATATGTGGTGGGAATGCAAAGAAATTAATAAAATTTGGTGCAAAGTTTTAAGGAAATTAACCAAATACTAGACTTAAAATTACTCCCAAGTCCCAGAGTTGCTTTACTAATGGACTTTGGGAGTATAATAATGGATAAAAATAAAAAGAGTCTAATTAGCATTTTGGTAACAGTGGTGAGACTGTTGATAGCCAAACATTGGAAAATGTATACAAATTTTAGGTTTGAAGATTCAAATAAAGAATTATGGGATATGACTATAAATGATAAATTGACATGCAAGTTAAAAATAAAAAAAGGTCTGACTTTAAAAATATTGGGGATGGGTTTATTGATTATGTATTGCTAAGAGAAAGGGTATGAAACCAGCTTAAGAAACATATAGTTTTGGGGAATAGGAGGTGAGTTGAATTATGTGGATTTTTCAAACGATTTGAAATGCCCTCGGGTGATGGGGGCACAATTATAATTGTATTTTGTTTGAATTTGTGTATTCTATTGTATACTGCATTTTTTCTTTTGTTTTAGTAATAAAATAATTTTTTTTAAAAAAGAATTCTGAAAGCTTTTTCAATAATGAATGAATGTCCCCATACTACATACATTTTCTTAATGCTTCTCCTTTAGAACTGTAACTGTGATTACCAAAAATTAATACATTATAGTGAATTGATTCCCCTAAATCTGTTATTGATGGGGCTGTAAACACTTAGTAAAGTGACCCAAAAGTTGTCTTACTTGGGTGAAAATGAAAATAATGCAATGACACAAATCAGTTCAATTTATAAAAAATTACACTGCACACTTTCGTGTGTTTTTCCTCCTCTACACTATTCGCAATATACTGGTGCATATCCTGATGAAGTCCAGTATCTGTTGAAAACTAGCAATTTAATTTTAATTTTTTTATTTTATTCCTGAGCTAATAAAAGAATCACCTACCTTTGTTTTTATATTGTGTAAAGAACATGTGACTTCTTTGTTCTTAGAGAGAGAAAATACAAATGTAAGAAATAATAAAGTCTAACAAAACATAATCAATTTTAATTAATTTTAATTGATTATGCTTTTAGTTTGCTTTGTTATTTTCTTATGTATTTGTATTTTCCCCTGCTTTTCCAGTTAGAAATGTGCCTCTTGTTAGAAAAAGATGGTTAGAAGTATGAGGCTTAGAAAGATGAACGCTGTTGTGGCAAATGTCTCCAAGAGTCTCCAAAGGAGTATTAAAAGACAGGATAGATGGGATCTTGTCAGAAGAGTAGCATGCCTTGGCGGGGCCCCGTATAAAAATTTGTTTGGGGGCCCTTAGGAAGGGTAAAGATTTGTTTTGATTACGCACATTGGGGGGCCCCGTGGCCCGGGCCCCCCGTATAATTGATACGGCAGATACAGCGGTAGCTACGCCTCTGGATCTTGTGCTATCATGAAAAAACAAGCATTTAAATTTCTATTCAACCTACTTGCACAGGCGACTCAGGGCAGATTACAACAAATCAGATAAAACATAGAAAATACAATTAAAACTTTAAAAACAATTTAAAACAGCATCTTGTTCCTTTAGATAAAGAGGGTGGGTGGGTATGAGATGTTAGATAAGCCAGCAGGGTAGGGTCAATGAACCATCACTGCCCCACACCATTCCCGCCAGCCAAGTCTTCACTCCCTTCCTAAAAGCCAGCAGCTCTGTCTGGAGGCATAACTCTAGAGGTAGGCAGTTCCACAGAGCCGGAGCGGACATGGAGAAGTCCCTCCTTCTAGTGCCAGAGAGTCTAGCCTCTCTAGCTGATGGCACAGCTAGGGAGCCTCTCCTGTCCACTCTGGTGGGATGGACAGATAACCTTGGGGAGATGCGGTCTCTTAAGTATCCTGGCACACTACCATATAGGGCTTTAAAGGTAATGACCAGCACCTTGAATTGCACCTGGAGGCAAAATGGTAATCAGTGCAGCTCTAGGAGCAGTGAGGATGCATGATAATAGTGACCACATCCCAACACCACCCAGCCTGCCGCATTCTGGACCAGCTGCAGCCTCTGAATGGTCATCAAGGGCAGCCCCATGTAGAACGCATTGCAATAATCTAATCCAGAGGTGACCAGAGGGTGGGTGATCATGAGTAAGGAGTTCCTGTCAAGGAGTGAGCACAACTGGCAGGAGTCATGAGTCCAAGAGGACCTCCAGATTGTACACCGGGTCTGTTTGGGGCAAGCTAGCCCCATCCAGAACCAAAGATGGCAACTCCTTTGTTAACACAGGACTCCTGACCCACAGCCTCTCAGTCTTGCCAGGATTAAGTTGTAACCTGTTGTCCCCCATCCAGACCCTCACAGCCTTCAGACACCTGGATAAGACTTTGACTGCATCACCAGGGTTCCCACAGGCTGAGATGTACAACTATCATCTGCGTACTGATGGTACTTCACCCTGTGGGAACGGATGATCTCACCCAGGGGCTTCATGTAGATGTTAAATAGGAGAGGCGAGAGAATCGAGCCCTGAGGCACCCTGTAAGGGAGGGGCCTCGGGCTAGAACTCTTCCCCTCCAACCACACTGACTGAGTCCGGCCCATCAGAAAAGAGGCAAACCAGGACCACACAGTGCCCTGGATCCCCAATCCTGAGAACCACCCCAGAAGAATACCATGGTCAACAGTATTGAAGGCCACTGAGAGATCAAGAAGAGCCAGGATGGTCAGTTGACCACCACCCCACTCACTCCAGAAATCATCCACCAGCGCGACCAATGCAGTCTCAGTACCATATACTGGCCTGAACCCTGACTGGAAAGGGTCCAGATAATCCTTTTCATCCAGGATCTCCTGTAACTGTTGCGCCACCGCTTTCTCCAAGACCTTACCCCAAAAGGGTAGGTTGGAGTGGTAATTAGATGCTACTGTAGGGTCAAGTGAAGGCTTTTTTAGGAGAGGGTGAACCAGGACATGTTTTAAAGAGGCCAGAAAGACCCCCTCCCATAGAGATGCATTTATAATCGCTCTGACCCAACTGCCTGTAACCATCCTGGCAGTTTTTATTAGCCAAGTGGGGCATGGATCTAAAAAACAAGTGGTGGTGCGGACAGATCCCAGGAGCCTGTCCACTTCCTCAGGGACAACTGGGTCAAACCGATCCCAGATAACATGGCAAGATTGCACCCTGGGCAACCCCAGTTCATCATCACCCATGCCAGGATTGAGCCCAAAGCGAATCCGAGTGATTTTCTCCATCAGATAATCCACAAATGCCTCAACAGACCCCTGCCACCCAGGGCCAGCACCCCCCCCCCTCCACAAGTATCAAAGAGAATATGTATATATTCCTCAGGAAACACTGTTTTTGACTCCTCTGTGGAGACTTGAAGTTCCAAGATATCAGTTCTTGCAGAAAAAACACTGTTCAATCTACAAATCTCTGTGGGAGATTTCAAATGTTTTAGAAAGATAATTTCCCATTCCTTTGAAGTTCTCCTGAACAATATTCAAGGTACAACCAGACCTCGCATAAAGAGCGCCTCACTTAGAGACTAGCTCGCTCAAAGAGCAGAATTTATCTGAATATTCGCTTCGCTTAACAAATAAAACTAACCAAAAACTTGCTTAACAAATAAATCAGGATTCACAATCCCCCCCACCAGAAGTCACAATTGGCCACTTACAATGGTGTTTTGCTTAAAGGGCAAACTCGCTTAAAGAGCAATCCTGTGGAACACATTATGCTCTTTAAGTGAGGTACAACTGTACCAATAAATGACTGGAATTCATGGGCAAGGGGACACCACAAAAAAAACCTCTATAAAATACTTCTGATATCTATTTCCTCTGAAGTAGGGAAGTGAAGGTGTCTAAACAGATCACTAGACCCCTCTTATATATGTATTTCTACAATTCATGTCTCTTTCATTCTTTAATATTTAAGTTCATTTACAATGCCTGAAAATGGAACATCAAAAGAATGCAAAAATACATGTCTCTGGTTTTTTTTGTTGTTGTTCAGTCGCACAGTTGATTCTGACCCATTGCGACCCCATGGACTATTGCCCACAAGGCATCTCTGGCCTCCACCATCCTCCTCAAACGGCCAAGCTCTGTGCCCATTGCGTTTACAATACCATCTGTCCATCTCATTTTCTGCCACCCCCTTCTTCTTTTGCCCTCCACCTTTTCCAGAAGTCCAATGTACTTTAGCTTCATCTTTACTTTTTGACCTTCTAAGGAGCAGTCAGTATTGATTTCTTCTAAGATGATGGTGGTGGTGGTGGTGGTGGTGGTTCAATTTATATCCTGCCACACTCGCAAAGTGCAACTCTGGGCGGCTTACAAACATATCCTTAATACAGTATAAAACATTCAATCTATGTAATATACATCAATACAATAAAAATATCATAAATCACACTATAATAGCATATGGCACATAGCAATACAGTCTCACATAGCAATTAAATAACAGTAATTAAGTAACAAATGTCCTGGGTGAAGCCACTACCACACTGGTGGCACTCAAAGCCCTCCGACTCTGGCCGGTGGTGAGGGCATGGAGGAGGGGTCAGCACTGGCAGGGCTGCAACACAACTTTTGTAGCCTGCCCTGGCACTGGTGTTTATGCTCTCCCCAGTCTGGAACCAGGTGAAGCAAGTGCTGAAGTCCAGTGGGGGCGGCGACAAGGTCCTCTTATGCTGCCAGCCCTGGAGCTACTATTTTTATTCGTTTCTTGGTTTAAATATTTAAATATTTCAATCAATTTCTTGAGATCTCAGGGCAACGTACAAACAGCGAACACAATTTTAGAACTACTAAAATCAGTATAAAGGTAAAATCTCACTTAGGTCTACTTTTGTGCACTTAAAATAATGCTAAATTACAGCAAAACTATGGCAAATGTAGCACAATTATTTTTGTCAAAAGCATTCTGTCAAGTGGCTAGCTCTTCCCAGAAATAACAGCAAAACTCAATTTGTGTCACTTGGGTACATCACGCAGATACAGTACCTACCCTAGCAACAAAATCCCAAAAGGAAACTCAACAGTAACACACAGACAGAACCGGTAGTAACTTTTCCCAGTGTCCCGGAGAACCTGTAGAAGCTTTTGGGGGGAACCATCTCAGGGCCTTACTCAGTGATGGACTGCTCCCAGTTTGGACCGGTTTGGCCAAACTGGTAGCAGCCATCTGGAGGGGATTGCCGGGGGTGGTGGTGGTAAACCCCCGGGCAACCGGTTTGGTCGCCTCTTCGACCACCCTCCGGATCTGTCTTCCGGGCAGCCCAAAATGGCTGCTCGGAAGTGTACATGCATCAAAACTCCATTTGATGCATGCGCACTGAAAAATAGAAGTTTTGGTGTTTTGACGCATGCACACTTCCGAGCAGCCATTTTGGGCTGCTCGGAAAGGATGCAGGCAGCGCCTGGAGGAGTGGTAGCAGCGGCAGTGGTCTTTCCCTGGTGCATTGCTGGGCCTGGCCAGGCCAGGCTAGGCCACACCGCCAGGCCACCACACCGCCACTGTGCCTGCCTGCCTGCCTGCTGCTCCCCGAGGTAAGTGATGGGTTTGTATTTGGGGTGGATGGGTGGGTTGAGGTGTGTGTGTTTCATGTAGTTTGTTTTTATGTATATTTTATATATTATGTGTATTATGTGTGCTGTATATGTATTTATTTTAATTTATATGTATTTATATGTATTTATTTTAATTTGTATTTTAATGTGTATTTTTATTTTTTTACTTTGGCTCAGCCCACAACATCATGACATCATGACATTGGCTCCGCACACAACGTCGGCTCCGCCCATGGTGTGGTAGTAAAATTTTTGACATCCCACCCCTGCTCACCTCTTAATATTTTCTACTTCAAGCTGTTGACATCTCTTTCTTGAAAGAGACCAATGCTCCTACTTTCTGAGCCATATATTCAGGCTTTCGGACATAGTCTTCTATCTAGTTAGGATAGGCTTTTTATTAAGTACATTTCCTAAATAAACTTAGGAACGTTCATTTTAAGCTTAACCTCAGCCTGGTTTATTGCTCCAGAGAATGGATCAGTAGGGTTTAAAGGCTTATAGCAAAAACTGTCCGGTAACAAATAAAACCTCCTCCTAACTGAGCTCTCCAAAACACATTTGATAGTCTTTATTAAAATGTACAGCATTCTAAGCTTTCTCTATGCAGTGGTAGAACTCAAAGATTCCCAATAAAACAAAGATACTGCTTCGGCGAATAGAGCGGCATACAAATCCAAATATAATAATAATAATAATAATAATAATAATAATAATAATAATAATAATAATAATAATAATAATAATAATAATAATAATAATAATAATAATAATAATAATAATAATAATAATAATAATAATAAGTAGTAGTAGTAGTAGTAGTAGTAGTAGTAGTAGTAGTAGTAGTAGTTCTTTAGCTTTAATACTCTTGCAGGATGGTCTGCCTGGAAAGGGAGATTTGCCTGCTTTTGCCAAATCAAAAGCTCCACAAGCAGGAAGAAGGCTCCTTCTTCTCATCATTTGTGTCCTACCAGAGGCTAGACATCACAAGCACAATATTGACTTAGGATGCAGAATATCTGAACAATGATTTTGTGATACATCCAAACCTTTTGGCCACTCTTTCATAAGAGATTAAACCCTAACCCCTCCCTTGTCCATTACTTTCTCCATGTAGATAGCAATGTGTCTGAAGAGAAGAGTCAGCTCACATATAGGAGTCCCATGTACATATAGGCAAACAAAGGAAATTAGCCATGTGATCATGCTCAAATCATAAAAAATGCAAAGAATGCAGGAGGAAGGCGATACCTTTATTGGATCACTTTTTTAAAAAGTTGTACGAGCTTTTGAGTTCAAGGTAAAATTCTTAAAGAGATCATAAAATTCTTAATGAAAGTTCATGACATGGTGTTATTGTGCCAGGTGCTTCTTAGTAGAAATGCATGTTGGACAAACAGCAAAATGGTGTTATCGTACCCACCCCCACAAGAAGCTGGGTCCTTGCTCCTCCTTCTCACATGGTCCTCTCAAAGTATTAACTTCCTTTTCTGACCAGAAAAAGAGAATGCAAACTCCATGTGCTCTCCATCAGGTAGCAGAATTTCAATTTGGTTTATACACTAGGCATGCTAATTGTAACCAAATCAAAGTCAATTAAAAACTGTTATCTAGTTATCTGGCATTTCTTGAGTCTGTGTTGCTGTTCCGGTGTTAAAAACAAAAACCATGTAAACAGTGGTGGGATTTTAAAAATGTACTACCTACACTGTGGGTGTGGTATGGTGGGCATGGCCAGGGGGAAAGCCCTGCATTGCCCCTGAATTAGGACTGTTTTATTTCAAAACTTGGATGGGTGGGGCCAGCCGGAATTTCTGCTACCAGTTCTGATGAACTGGAGCGAACCTGCTGAAGCCCACCACTGCATGTAAACAAAAACTGTGGATATCTGAGGTTCTCTAGGCTCAGATAAATAATTTTGAGTAGGCTTCTAGTGAGACAAAATGTTGAGAAAGTAAAGGTAAATGTCTCCCTTGCTCGAACCCAGCCATGTCCGACTCTACAGGGCGGTGCTCATCTCTGTTTACAGCCAAACAGGCAGTGCTGTCTGTGTCTGCAGACATTTCTGTGGTCATGTACCAAGTTGTAAATTAAATTTTAAGCAATGTTGTCCTCTAAATAAAGGTCTTTAATTCATACTTAAATAATGAGAGTTTATTCTAAATTCTCCTTGCAGCAGTCATTTCACCCAGTTTGTACCATGGAATGCAAGATAAGTACTGTGTTCCACATTTTCTTGAATCGACAGGATGAATTATTTTTCTGACCTAGGAAGATAAAAGAAATCATTACATAAAGGAACCAGTAATTTAAATGTGATACTTTAGAACAGAAACTCCTGTGTGGGTCAGAAGAGCTTTAAAAGACTTTCCCTCCCCCATCTTAGCATCCCTGTAGCCTCTTGAAAATGTTTTAGGTGAAATGAAAGTTAAGACAAGCCATGCCAAGGACTATAGAAAGAAAGAACAAGATTGAGTTCTCATTTGCAAAGATTAAAATGCACAGCCAAAGAGAGCCCAGTTTTCTGTTTAGACTCTCAGTACAACAATAAATAAAGCTGAGTTTCAGTACAAATTGCCACAGACAAATAGCACTATGGGTTTTGTCAAGTGCAAAGGAAATTCACTCAGGCTGTGATGCATAAAGCTCCATCCTTCTGCAATGATAGGTTGGAGGCCAGAAGTGGACATTCAACATCTGTCTCATTTAGTTACATAACTACAGAGCTATGCAGACATGACGTGGAGACAGCTAAATGAAATGTCAGCTGGACCAGCTTAAGTCACTGTAAAGGGATCAGAGAACTTTTGTTACTAGCTAATATGGATGGCAAATGACAGAGAAACCTGGCGTGTGGTGGTCCATGGGGTTGCAAAGGGTCAGACTTGACTGTGCGACTGAACAACAACAAAACAAAACAAATGAACATAATTTTAATCCATTGTTAGTAATAGGGTCATATAGCTCCTGTGAAAATGATTTATGCCTCCCTATCCCTGCCCCACCCTTCCTAATCCCCTGCCTTACCCTTCCTCTATCCTTTCCCCAAGCTGCCATGCCTAGGTGGAAGTCCCACCCCTGAGACAAAAATGTCTGGGAGAGGAGCATATAGTGATTTTCAGGTAACTATAGACTAATAGGGTTGGTTCCAGAGTCCCAGGGTGTGGATCTGATGCCCACTTGCTGAGATAGGTGGCTATTTGACTAGCCCAGGGAGGGAAATGGGAAGAAATGGGGAAGGGTGGGAGGTTAGAGTGCTTGCTCACCATTTTTTTCGCTTTGCATCTTGCCTTTCTCTGACAAATGTAATTCGCTGTTGCTTCCAATAAATACTTTTCCAGCATCTTGCACTACTTGACAATTTATATCTGACTGTTTTATTTATTTCTGCTACTGCTATTTATCTAGTGATTAATACTTGTATTAAGGTACCTTCTCCAGTTTACATTCTTTAAAAGTAGTTCAGGTGTGTACATACAGTATTGTATTTATTGTATTTTTACTGTATTTTTATTGTATTTTATTGCACTTCATTGCATTGTACAGATTTTAAACTCTTATGTTATGTTATTGATAAGGTCGTAAAACTAATCAATTAATAAATATTCATTCATACTGATTAATACAATAATTTGCCCAGTTCAGAGATTCATATACTGTAATAATGCAACCTAAAGTTACTTGGGCTCATTCCATTCAATGGATGTGTCTGGTCTTACCCTTCATCAAACCACTCAAGGCATTGACAGTACTGTATATAACTTATGCATAAAATCGTGGTCCTAGTGATCCTTCAGAAGTACCATCCCTGTTTAGAAAAGATGTCCATGATGAGAGAGGAGACAGAGAAGCATTCTTCTATCCAGTAAAAAAATGGATCTTCAGAAGAATTGGAACATACTTCTTCTTTTTTACAAAGAGCCTGCCACCTGGGTACTTCCTTCTTAAAAAAAGTCAATCTAGTCCTGATAGTCAATGTGTTCAGAATCTTTGTTGGTCCTATTTATTTCACCAGATTCATAGCCTTTTCCAGTTGTATGAATAGAGTGGAAGGTTGGGAGGCAGAGTACTACTTCTGTGAAGTCCTCTGATATTATTGCCTGGCAGCATATATCATCTATGGCCAGGAGAATCAACAGTGAGAGATTTATTTATTGATTTATTTTATTACATTTATGATGGAAGTTGCAACCCAACATCGTTTGGAGGGCCACACATGCTGTATCCCTGAACTAAATGAGCTGTGCAAGTGACATTAGAGTTAAAGATGCTCTTGAGAAACAGTATTAGCTGAACAGGCCTATGACCCATTCACACTAATAATTAGAGCTTGTTAGCAATTTTCTAATTAGATTTTATGGAGCTTTAAGATTGTGGCAGCTTTGTCAGTTTTGATTTCCTCTTGGATCAAAGTTTCTAACATCCAGTATCATAGGCATCACTTTATCTGCCAGATTGGAGTTAATTAACTGTCTTGCTTAATTAGCTTCGTTGTACTGACCAAGCTTATTTTCCATTCTTGTCAAGATGCATCCAGTTTCATTCAGAAATAGAAATGAACTTGGCTATGTCATTGCCCCTAAAGTTATGAAAATAATCTTAATTGTGTACTGCTAGAGATGCATTGCAAACTTTATATCCTATGACTATCAGTTTAAATGACTTTAAACTGATATGCCCACAGAAGTCAATGTAGAGTACAGACAAACCAACTGAGGAAGCATTACTTTGGATCACATGCTAGTTCCCTGAATCTACAAGGAACAAAGTCATGAAGCCATTCAACATGGTGTTAATATGAAGAAGGATGCTTACCAAAGACTAAAGATAAAACTATACATTTTTAGAAATAAACTCTCCTTCTTTTAAACCGTATCTGTGCGATCCATGTAGCTTTTTGATGCAGCTTCAATTATGAATAGTCCAAGTAATCAGATACATGCCTTCGAAGACCTCCATGACAACACTGGTTGTCCTCCAGATGCTTTGGATTTAATCTTGATGACTCTCTCACTATTGGCTATATAAACTGGAGTTAATGTGAGTTATGGTCAAAAACATCAGAAAAGAACCAGGTTAGGGAAGACTGCTGTCAAAAACCCCAAAGTACATCATACTGTTTTAGGGAAATATGGATGTCAGTAAGTTGGATCTAGGAAGTCAAACAAAAAGTTACTTTTCATGTGCTCATTTCAGTGGAAGACTCCCATGCAAAGTACAGATACTGTACAAGAAAACTGATTGCAATCAATGTAGGGGTAAAATTTAAAGTCCCCTTCCTATCACACACTTGGGCAGTGGTAGTGAACCTATGGCATGTGTTGGCACTCACAGCCCTCTTTGTTGGCACATGCTCCATCTCCCCAGCAGAGTTCACCCCATCCCTCTTCCCAGCAACCCAATAGGAGTACTTCCTCCCTCCCCCCAGCACAGAGTTCACCCTGCCCCTCTGCTGAGCAGCCTAATGGGAGGCCTTCCTCCCTTCTTCAGCACAGAGTTTGCCCGCTGCACTGTCCAGCAGCCCGACTGGAGTGCTTCATCCCTCCCCCCAGCGTAGAGTTCACCCTGCCCCTCTATTTGAGCATTCAGTCTCTAAACGGTTTGCGATCACTGCACTAGGGTCTTGATTCAGATCAAGTCCCTTGCATTTCCCTTTGAGTACGACAAATAGCTGAGGAATCATGGAAGTTACTGCAGTTAATTGTGGCTAACAGATGAGATGTAGGTCATGTAACCAGACGTCTTATTGACATGAGATCAGCACCATGTCTATTAACAACTCTAGCTTCTGCAATTCCCTTTGCATGCATGGAGGAACTTAACAGGATTCTGGCTTATATATGTTTTAGGAAACATTTGCCTGACCCTATCCTCATTTGAAGGACACTGTAATCCTACAATAAAGGATGAAGAAAAAGTGCCCTTCGGCAAAAGACCTGCTATCAAGCCAATAAGGCTACAACATCTTTTTAACAGCACTGCAGGCCCACAAAGAGTGGCTCAAGTGGCTAAGACACTGACTGGAAGGCGGGAGATCAGAAGTTCAATTCCCGAGTACTGCAGGACAGAATGAGCTCCTGTCTTTGTCTGCAAATACAGACAGTGCTGGCACTTTGGCTATAAACAGAGATATAAACAGAGCATTGAACCCTAGAGTCGGATACGACTGGCTTTCAAACAAGGGGGCCTTTACCTTTAACTTACTCAATGTACCAAACGCTCCATTTTCTGAGACATAGTGACCTGGCCACAGTCACAAACAGATCTTAGTTAGAACAGGGTAAGATTTTCATGATCTGCTTTATGTAGAATTATGTCTGGCAATGTTAATCATCATAAAACAAGGCAGCATAGAGAAGACTACAACCAGTATTATGCACATGTCTTTTTATCAGTTTTCATGCTCACTGTTCTGTTTCCAGGTAAATATTAGCATTTTATCTTCATGACATTAGGTTTTAGTAATTATTAAGGGATTTTAGTAATATTGTTCTTTTAGATAGGCAGCCTGCTGTTGTATATCAATTCTCAGTAGGTTTTTAGTAGTATAGTTTCATTTTATTACCTCTGTCCAGTCTAGTTTAGAATGTGGTGTTTATGCTTTTGTGTTCTTGTTATGTTGGTCATTGACTGAAAATAAAAATTGAATTTAATTTAGTCACCTTTTTATCAGTTGTCATGCTCACTGGTCTGTTTCCAGGTAAAAAATGAAGTTTGTACCCTTAAAGATCTAAATTATATGGGACCACACTTTCTCAAGGAACATCTCATCCAATGCAATCCTGACTACTCTCCCCCCCATCAGTTAGTGAGATCCTCTTGTGTGTTTCATCCATTTTTTTCCCGACCTGATGTTGGTTGATATCAAGCAGCAGCCTTTTTTGATGGAGGTGTCTACCCTCTAGAGCAGGGGTGGCCAACCTTGGTGCCCTAGGTGTTCTTGGACTTCAATTACCAGAAGCCAGAGTAAGCACACCTGGTGATCAGGGCTTCCAGGAATTGAAGTCCAAGAGCACCTGGTGCACCAAGGTTGGCCACCCCTGCTCAAGAGCTTCCTGCTCTTGGAAATCCATCTGGCTTTCTCCTAGATGGCATTTTGCTGCCATATTAAAGCTTTTCCATATGATGGTGTGTGAGAAAGTAAGATGAAGGAGGTGGCTGCAATTCAAGATGTAAAGAACCAAGTGAGTATGCTCAGCTTTTTCATCTGTGTGATAAAAACCACATTCATATTCAATCAGCCCAGTACTGCAAATGCAGATTTCCCACCTATTTAAACTAGGTTTGGGAGGGCAACAGGTGGTCTTCCACAGATTGTTAGACTGTAACACCAACCAGCCCTAGTCAACTTAGCCAATGGTGACAGGCCAACGGAGAGTTAGAGCTCAACAACGTCTGGAGGGCTATAGGTTCTGTAGCTGCTCTAAATATATTCTTATCATGCAGGTGGATTAGGAACATGTAGAAAAAGTAAAAAGGGACATTGTATGATAAGCAACAATGTGCCTTGGATGTGTTTTCTCTCTTTCAAGTTGACATGTTTAACAGTTGTTTGAAGTGATGATTAGCAACCCTGCTCTCCAGAGAGACTAAAAGCTCAAACAGGAGGGCTCACCCTGGTAAGCATTGGCAGAAGTCTCTAGGAATGATTATGCAACAACCTTGTACTGTTGAATATTTGAGATTTGTGTTAATCAGGTGGGAATAACAGTAGCCCCAGAAAGCAAATATAGCAAACTTATAAATAAGTCATTCTCCTCCAATTTGTATAGCTGCTAACAAAAACAAGCCTTTGTCAAGTTTCACACTGAATCTCTTCTTTTGTTGTTCAAATTTTAGTGTGTCTCATCCATATTCAATTCTTGGGATATTAATTGCACTCTCCTGTGCAATGCTTATCAGGTTCATACTTCAGAAATATTTTTCTGCCTTTTATGCTTACAAAAATAGTCAGCAGTTGATCTGTCTAGCTTTCAAAGAGTAGATCTTTGATGTTTTCCCCAGATTATTGTTTGCGAATAATTTTTAAAGTGCCCTAGAATCCAGAGTCTATCAAATGTATGATTAAGTCAGAACTACATTAATTGAAATAATGGAGAAAAACCCAGAGTGAAAGCTATTGTGCTAAAAAAATGCATTATAGCAAGATGAAAGTACATTTGCTAGAACTACAAATGATTTTATATACAGGTAATGAATATAATGGGGATGGATCTAGAAAATCACCATAATGCAGGCAGGGGGCATTAAATGGTGAATGATATTGTCCTTGTATTCAGTGGTGGGCTCCAAAAAAATTTACTACCACACAGTGGAAAACCATGCGTTGCAATCTTGGATAACGCTAAGACTTGGTTCCACAAGTCTTAGTGTTATCCGATTTTTAGTGTTATCCGATCCATGTTAAAATCCTATGGGATGGATCGGATATCGTTAAAGCTCCATAGAGATACATTGTAACCGCACAGGCTTTAGCGGTTGTTATCCGATCCATCCCATAGGACCTTAACGTTATTCGATCCAATTCTCCTCCCCAGATTACTTAACGTTATGTGATTTTAGCGTTATCTGAGGTAAATGTTATCTGAGGTATTACTGTACTTTATTTCAAAACTTGGATGGGTGGGGCTAGCCAGAATTTCTGCTACCAGTTCTGGTGAACCGGTGCGAACCTGCTGATGCCCACCACTGCATGTATTGCTGCCTCAAATTCTGTTGTGGATGTCAAAGTGACAATGAAGCGAATGGGAGGAAAATATGTTTTGTACCACAGGTCATCGGCATGCAATTATTTTGGTTACACCTGAGAAATGGGAAAGCAAAGTGTTATTTTTTTAAAAAAACCCTCTATAATGGTAATAATAATTTAAACAACAGGTTAAAGGTAACATTCCAAACTTCACTTTAGGTTTTCCTGCTTAGTTACAGTACACCCAGTGGTGGGCAGCCAAAATGTATACTACCACACTGTGGACAGAGTCAACATAGTGGGCGGATCCAATGTCATGACATCATGGGTGGAGCCAATGTCATGACATCATGGGTGGAGCCAATGTCATGATGTCATGGGCGGAGCCAATGATGTGGGTGGAGCCAATGTAAAATAACCCATAAAATAAGTACACATACAAATACAAATTAAATAGACATAAAAACACATAAAAATACAAATTAAATACACACAAAACAAAAAATACACATTAAAATACACATTAAATAGACATAAAACATATAAAAATACAAATTAAATACACATAAAACACATAAAAATACACATTAAAAATAAATACACATTAAATACACATTAAAATACACCCACCCACCCCACATCCAAAGGTGAGTCACTTACCCTGGGGAGCAGGCTATAGGGAGCTTCAGGCTCCCCGCTTGGGAGGACAGCAAGGAGGCCGTGCATGCACACCAAGTGCTGTAGGCGTGCATGCACACCAAGTGCTTGGTGTACATGCGCATGGGGGAACCGACGAAAAGGTAAGCCCCAGAGGTGGTTCCCCCCAAAAGCCACTACCGGTTCTCCGGGACACTGGGAAAAGTTACTACCGGTTCTGGTGAACTGGTGTGAACCTATTGCTGCCCATCACTGAGTGCACCAAACTATGAATGAAGGACGTGACTCTCACAGCCACTCACTTTCAGAGAGAACCTAAAGAGGAAAAATACTTCTCAATGGGGGATTTTTCAGAAGTTTTCTGGTCATTTTTTTTTTTTGGGGGGGGGGCGGGGAAGATATGCCAAACTGCCCAGGATTACTGTAATTCCTCATATAACAGATCAAATTTCATCTAGAAAGGGCAGAAGAAACACCAACCTTCTTTACTGTGTAGAAGGGATACAAAGAAAGTGTCTCCTCAAAGAGTGTGGTATTTTTGGGCGTACCTTGGTAATAGCAACCTTGTGTTGCTGGCTAATCTTTCTCACACTAGGTCAGGTGAAATGAACTGCGGAATGAACTCATGAAAAGGTGCCTTCATTTAGGCACTTTCACATCTAGCCTAGACATGGAAGAAGAAGACTGTGTCCCCTAAAAAGGACAGAAACACCATGCTGGGCAGGATTGCTACATTTCTTGTACAGAATAGAATCTTTCCTGTAAAGAATCCACCAGAAAAACATACTAAGCTGTGCAGAATTTGGCAGTTTTTTGTGCAGAACAAAAGTGCAAACAAACAAATAAATAAACAAAAACAAGAGAAAACAGAAAATGAGTCTGGAGGCTTGTTTTCACAAGAATCCTAAATCTCTCTGATGCATTGGTGGAAAACGAAGCCTCGGCAGGATATCTTGGCATGGCAGAAAACAATCAAGCACAAGGGTTGTTGGTTTTTTAAAAAAATAGTAATCACTACCATAAATATCAGTGAAAATGAAGTAGATCTAGTCTTAAGACAACATGATCAGATGTTTTAAGACTAAATGCACAAAAATAAATAGGTTTCTTAAAAAAGAAATTTGTACAAATACAAAACATTCTGGAAAATTGCAATTCTCCCATTATGTTTGCATTAATTATAAGGAGTGCAATAATGTTTGTGACCAGGGACAAAATACTGAAATAAAATCATTCAAGTGCTATTAAGCATAAATACCAGGTGAAGGGGTTTGGAGTTTTTGAATAATATTAACAGGCAAACAGCAAAATACTTTTATCATTAAAACATTTTGTTAAAATAATTTTAAAGCTTGTAATAATAAATACAATTTATTGATGAGATAAATATTGATAAAAAAGCGACTGATCCTTGGGAGGCAAGCGATGAGAAACCTGGGGAGCATAGTGAAAAGTAGAGACATCACATTGCAAACAAAGATTTGCATAGTCAAAGCAATGGGTATACCCGATTGGGGCGGGATAATAAATGTGAACAATAAATAAATAAATAAATAAATGGTATTCCCTGTGGCAATGTATGGTTGTGAGAGCTGGACCATTAGGAAAGCTGAGCGCAGAAAAATAGACGCCTTTGAGATGTGGTGTTGGAGAAGGGTTTTGAGAGTCCCCTGGACAGCGAGGAGAACAAATAGGTCGATCTTGGAAGAAATCAACCCTGACTGCTCCTTAGAAGGTCAAATAGTAAAGATGAAGCTAAAGTACTTTGGACATCAAATGAGAAGAGAGGATTCACTTGAGAAAGCCTTGATGCTTGGAAGGGTTGAGGGCAAAAGAAGAAGGGGATGGCCCAAGATGAGATGGCTAGATGGTATTGTAGAGATAATGGGCAAAGAGCTGGGCGAGTTGAGGGGGATGGTGGAGGATAGGAGTGCCTGGAGGACAGTGGTCCATGGGGTCGCAGAGGGTCGGAATCGACTGTGCGACTGAACAACAAAACAAACCTTTGACAAATATCTGGAGTAATAAGTATATGGCAAGAGCATGTGGAAATGTGATTCAGTGTTATGTTAAGACCATACACTTCAGTTTGAATTACTTCTGTAGTCAGCAAATTTACAGCACATCTTTAAGTAAATGTTTAAAAATAATATGTAATTTTATTTAGTTCATGATATTTCAGGTAAGAGTGTATCAACAACATTCATACAGAAAGCTAGCTTTGAAGTTTTACCACCATTAAATTACTGTATCTGAAAGCAATTAAGAAGAAAACTTAGACAGGACACACAATTACTTTATCATACATTTTGACTTCTCAAATCAACACAAAATTCATTAGAATATATCACATATCCCAAGAGTATGATGGTGAAATCAACTCCCACCCCACCTTTCTAAGAGACAGAAGTATATATCATAACCATGAACTTGGTTAAATCAGGTAGAAAAGAAATAAATAGGATTCAGGTGCTCAATCTCACACCAAGTACTTATTTATCTTTAAATCAGATTTGGACTGGATTGCCCTCCACATGGAGGGCAGCCTTCATGAAGAAGACTGTACTACACATTGGAAATCTTTGCAATGGAAAATTGGCTTCCTTAGAAAAGAACATTGTTTAAATAAAAAGCAAAGGCAAATAAATGTATACTGCCACTGTACACAAAACCCTTCTGAAAATCTGAAAAGCATTCAATTGGCCAGGAAATAAGTTATACATAAGTCATAATAAAGTTTATTGCACAAGTCATTGATCATTGTGGGGTACAGAGAAAGAACCTCCTTGAAGATTGTGCTATTTCTGAATCACAATCAGGCATACCTTGGTAATGGCAACCTTGTGTTGTCAGCTAATCTTTCTCATACTAGGTCAGGTAGCTTTATTTTGGCAATTGCATGTCTGACCTAGACAGGAAGAAGAAGAAATTGACCATGGCAAAGTATAACAGGTAAAAGCAATAAAACTAGAATATAACAGGAACACAGCAGTTAAAATTAACACAGTAAGATTAATACATATTAAGACTGCATTCATAATAGATTAAAACTTTACATATAAAACAATTTAGTATTATTAGAATGTTGATAGGACTGTTAGGGGTGGCATTGGTGAGTTTTATCAGCTTCTGGTCGTAGTATTGTGTTCCAAACCTCCATGCTAATTTGTAGGATATACTTCTCCCTGAGTCTTGCAGCTTTAACTTTAAATTGGGCAACATTTTTAAAAGTCAGTTATCTATATTTCCATTTTCTTAAAAAGGAAAACATCATGGATAGGGGTATGCAACCAATTGGAATAGCAAAATGACCCTCCAGCCCCATGTTTCCTAGCAATACAGTAATGTTCAGTTTGAAAGCTGGCCCGAATAGCATATATTGATATGGCAAGCCTCAGGAAATGTGCAAATCTTGTAAATACTCATGTGACTTACGTATATTAAAATATAGGCTCTCTGATTGGGACAACAGGCCCAGCATGACTTGTAAATAGCCCAGGGAAAAGAAAAGCAGTCTGTTTAAATATACAGTCTATTTAAATACTTCAGTGCTGGAGATGATAGCTAATTAAATAAAATAGCTTTGGTATGGCTTAACTAGAAATGTCTACAGATGTCTGACCTTTGGTATAACAAGAGAGGATATTTCAGTGAAATTGGACTGCATCACTGGGACTAAAATTTTAGCAATTATTTAGGCCATAAGGAACAAAGTAGTTTGCCACTGCAAAACTGAAACGGCACCACAGGTCAAGTCAGAGGGCCTCAAAGCAACTGTCAAGGTTTTGAAATCTTTTTGTCTTTTTTTCTCACCAGTTTTGCTATTAATGTGCTGGAAACTAATATATATATATATATTCAATATATATATTGAATATATATATATTCAAGTTCATTCCTAGCTGACCGTACTACAGGAATTCTGTCCACCATAGTGTAGATAGCTGTCTATTTAGTACTTAGTTTTATCGTGATTTTGTTTATAGTTAAACTTTTCTGTCAGCTGCAATGGTGATTTTTTTTTGCCATGAAAATAAAGATGTTACAAAGAAAAAGGAAGACAAAACTTAAAAGAAAGCTTTTGTGTATTTTTGTTCACACTGTTCATTATTTCCTACCTGGCCCTACATGGTAGTGGGCCAGGATACTTAAGAGACCGCATCGTCCCAAGGACATCTGTCTGTCCCACCAGGGCGGATCGGAGAGGCTCTCTTATAATTCCATTGGCTAGAGAGGCGCATCTCTCTAGCACCAGAAGGAGGGCCTTCTCCGTGGCCGCCCCGGCCATTTGGAACCTCCTGCCAACTGAGTTACGTCTACAGACAGAGCTCCTGCCCTTTCGGAAGGGTCTAAAAACCTGGCTGGCAGGGCAGGTGTGGGGCTCCAGGAATATGGGGTCCCATGTTGGGTGGCTGATCTGATGGGACAGCCACCCCTCCCTCACTCTTTTAAACTTTTTAAATCTTTTCAAACTTTTTAAACTTTTTAAATTTTTTAGATCTTTGTAAATTCATGGTTTAATTCTTTTTTTAATTGATTTTTTAAAGTAATTTCGAACCTCAAGGTTTTAATTTATGAATTTTCTGTAAGCCGCCTAGAGTCAGGTTCGCCTGATTGGGGCGGGATAATAAATCTAAATAAATAATAAATAAATAATAAATAATAATAATGTCATGAAATACTTGTAAGCAGTCCATTGACAGAGAACAACCGATCAACATGAAGCCACACAGTGTTTGTGATGCATTGTGTTCATGTCCGATTACTTACATTCTTTTAAAGCAAGTGTGTATTTATAATATCATATACCGTTGGTTTCTATTTTCATTAGACCAACAATTTTTTAAACAACATGGTGGACACTTGCACATTTATTTGAGACACAGCCTAATAATTAGCCAATAATCTTTCTAGGTGGTAGTGTTCATAGAGGCTGACTGAAACTGTATGATTGATTTCAATTATTTTAATGATTAAAATCCACATTTCAAAAACCATAAATACCCACAATTAAGATAATTTAAAGTTTATTTATTATTCAAATTTATATACTGCTGCCCAATTTGAACGAGCAACTCTGGGTGGCGTTACAACAGTAATATAAAGCATTACAGTCCTAAAACATTTTTAAAAACCTTAATAGACACAAAAAATTACCACCACCCCCTCAGTTATTTAAAAATGCAGTTAAAAGAACAGCTAAAAGAACGGAGAGGCCTACACCTCACCGGTGCCCCCATACTTTACCAGTCAGGTTTTTAGCTCTTTCTTGAAGGGCAACAGCTCTGGCTGGAGGCGCAACTCGGTTGGTAAGAGGTTCCATAGGGCTGGAGCAGACACTGAAAAGGCCCTCCTAGTGCTACAGAGTTAGGCCTCTCTAGCTGATGATATCTTCAGACAGTCTCTCCAGTCCACTCCGGTGGGACAGACAGATGTTCTTGGGGTAACGTGGTCTCTTAGGTATCCTGGCCCACTACCATTTAGGGGTTTAAAGGTCATCACCAGCACCTTGAATTGCACCCAGAGCTACACTGGTAACCAGTGCAACTCCCGAAGCAGCTCCCGAAGTTAAAGTACTAATGTAATTAACCTTTCTTCCTGTTTCTGAATTCTCCAAAAGACTATTATATTGCTTAAAGATGGCTGTTTCTGGGTGTGTTTATACAGTAAAATGCAAATTAACTCACCTTATCTCACTGGGAAGTTGCACCAGTTCTCTTCAATATAAGTAGCCATAAAAGGGGGGAACTTTCTATTTACAGTTTAACTTGCAGGACCTGTAGATGTTGCAGCTAAAAGGAACTGCCTTAAGGCTTTTCTTTCTTATTTCTGTATCTTATCTTGCCAGTGTTAGTGAAACTGTTCAAAATAATTATTTAAACATGACTGCTCCCCCCACCCCCAGACAACTATTTAAAATAGTGTGTTGGTAAAGAAGAGACTTTATGGAGACACACTTGCTTGGTCCTTCCCTTCTGCATTAGTTCAAAGTAATTATACTCTTTGAAATTAAGTGACAGGATTTGATTTGATTTTTTAAAAAGTAGAATGGTCTCTGGTGGAGAGGAAAAATTATGGATTGGAGCTGTGGAACTCTGGACTGATTCACATTTCTTGTTGTGTATGTGGTCAAAAGAAAGAAAAAATGTTAATTAGCTCATCTCTAACACAGTATTTTCCACATCCCCCCCTCCCATGTAGTCAACCACTCTGTAAAAAGCTTTAGTCATCTGTCATATTTCTTGATCAAACATGTCAACTTGTTTAGATCCTTATATATACAAGCTAGACATTTTTAGTCACTACAAATCTTAATGCCAGATTAATACTGGAATGTAAAGTATATGCAGTATTATCCTTTGCATTAGTAGAAAGAGTTTTTAGCAGATATGAGTAGATCAAAATATTATCCTTAATAACAAAATAATGTGATGGCTCTCACAGGATTTAAAATAAATTGTGACCCTTAAGAAGCCCCAGACAATATATCCAATGGTAAGAAGGAATTGACATCTACAACATTGGAAAGCCAAAGACAGTGCTATTCTTAATATATTGTAATATATTCTAAAGAAAGATTGTGTCCATGGAATTCCCAACAAGTTCATATCTAGCTGACTTTATAAGGCAATTGTTCTTAAACAAATTGGGGGGAAAGGGCTGGTGAAGAGTTAAATTGTGAAGAGAAGAAAATTAAATTGGAACATTGGATATGAATAACTTTAACCAGAGCATCAATTTTAAAAAAATCCTTCAAATTAACTTAGAGAGAAAAGTGATCTTCAAGAGGAGGAAATGACATGAATTTCAGAATGATAGAAAATTTAATTAGTAAATTCTATTTATATATGTACAGCTTTGTATCAGTGGGGGCATGCTTTTATCTGAATATACAAGGTCACAAAGACATAATACTGTTACATGGAACAATGGCAGATGAGAATTTTCTTAAATTTATGCATAAATGTATGTCTCTGTCCTGATTTCTATGCAAATAAACAGATATATCCTTGTTATTTTTTTAGGAATATAGAAATTACAAAGGAAGAAGACTGGGATATAAATGATATACTAGAGGCTTTAGTTTGTAAAATAAAAGGTAAAATATGCATGTTTAAAAACTTTATTTCCCCTTTCAGTGACAAAATGGATTTTTCTGTTTTATTGTAGAGGTCTTCTGCTGTTCTGAAGATAGCTTCAATGGATACACACAGGCTATCCCTGTGGTACCGTGGTATAAGAAAACAAGCACAGATCATGCAGAACCTTCAAACACAACTGTCTGTTGTTGTTTTGTTTTTTTAAAAAAACCTATCTGGAAATAATCTGCTTCCTTTCAGTTACTGCAATATGCAAACAGCTGGAACGCAGGTCTATAAAGCACTGACACTGAACTATGGAACTCCTTCCATTATATAATACTGCCCCAGTAAGAGAGTGGGGAAAGGTACTTTTTAAAATAAGTTAAAATTGATCCCAGTTTAAGTATTCAAAGGAAAAAATAAAATAGAGCAACTGAATACATTTCTCCATCGATGAGCACTAGGATTTCAGTTTCTGTTCAAGGGCTATAAATTAACAGCTCATGTTCTTGGTTTAGGCCATGTGTTTTCAACCTACATCCCATGGGCTGGATCTGGCCCACGGCACCTAATAATCTGGCCCCCACCCTCACTCAAGCTGCCTCCTCCTGAATCAGACATGGACTCATTTACTGCAGTCATAAATTTGTTTACAACAGCC
This sequence comes from Furcifer pardalis, assembly GCA_030440675.1. Classification (NCBI taxonomy): domain Eukaryota; kingdom Metazoa; phylum Chordata; class Lepidosauria; order Squamata; family Chamaeleonidae; genus Furcifer; species Furcifer pardalis. The sequence goes on from CP126890.1 coordinate 261,359,082, forward strand.
GTAAATGAGTCCACGGCTATCGTAAATGCATTTACAACAGCTGTAAATGAGTCTGTGGCCATCGTAAATGCATTTACGATGGCCACAGACTCATTTATGGAAGCCGTAAACTGGGGGGGGGGGGCAGTCCAGCTTCCTCAACTGTTTGAGGGAGCATGACCCAGCCCGACTTGAAAAGGTTGAGAACACCTGGTTTAGGCAGACAAATTCCACATTGATTTGTGTCCATTTAAAATGCAACAAAAATTTGCTTTTGTACAATATGTATTTTGGAATGGAGTGGTGGACTTATTTCAGTTTTCTAAGCTCAGGACAAAGTCCCAATTCCACTGGTTTAAAACTCAACTATGAAGTGGCTTTCCCAGTCAATTTCCTAGCCTTTCTCTAATAAACATGGAGTGAGTTGGTGATGCCAGAGGTATTAATTGTTCCATGAACTGGAATGGGGATTTTAGTTTGTATTGCTTACTTATACAATTCACCAAAGCACGAGAAAACTACCATTCTCGTGCACCTCATCAGTAGTGGGTATAAGCACCACTTATTCAGAGTATCCAGGTTATACCAATGAGACCTCTAAGGTAGGGGTAAAGAATGTAACTCATCATACCTTGCTGACTTTTATTTTCCATCATCCCTACCCAGCCTATCTAGGGCAGTGTTGGTGAACCTATGGCATGCATGCCAGAGGGGGCAGTCAGAGTCCTTTCTGTGAGCACGCATGCTGTCGCCCCTCTGCCCAGAAGCCCAATTGGAGGGCTTCCTCCCTCCCACAGCACAGAGTTCACCCCATCCCTCTGCTGCACAGAAGGCAACCTGTTGAGTTTGGGCACTTGGTCTCTAAAAGGTTCACCGTCACTAGTCTAGGGGGAAATAATGATGGGAATATTAGGCTATCAACTTCTAGAAGGCCACAGGTTCCCTACCATTGATATACAGCAGTTATATAATTACCTTTCCTTCTCTGCAGTTGGATTAAACCTTCAGAAAAGAAGGGTGTGGGATTTGTTGGGGAGGGAGAAGACCAACATCTGAAGCTTCTGAAGCTTTCTTGGATAATTCCTGTTTTGTTTTGTTTTTGTTTAATCCTGATAGATTGCAAGAATTTTTGAAGAACACTAAAGAAGCACAAATTGCAACTCAAAATGTATAAAACCTCAAACTATGATTGTTTCCAGCCTATGGTACATACATCTTAAGAAATCAATCTCTGGCCATGCCAACGGATCATTCTCAACTCCTGAGGCTGGAAGAAATGAAGATTGATTCCCTGTGTCTGGAATAAAGATATGACTATAAAAACTAACAGCCTCAGCCCTTAAACTATAGAAAATGTGTTTTAAAATGTTAGGGGAAATGGCAACTTGTCTTAAGTTCTCTTTTGTTGGTTTTAATTAGATCAGCTCTAACAATGTTTTATTCAATACCTTATACAAAACCAGCAAAACAGTGAATAATAAAAAGGATCAACAAAGTCATGACCAGAGGAAGAAAGAAAAGGAGATGAACAGTAAACTCTCAAATCAACCCACAGCCCCTGTGTGAGCACTGACTGTTTAACACATAAATGTGATCCAGCTGTGGATCAAGTAACACCAAAACCGAACTTGTCTCTGAACACACACAGGCAATTTTAAGAATAGCAGTTTCTTCTCCTGATAAGAATTGAGGCAACATCCCGATTAAAATTCTTAACACAAGAATATAACACTCACTTTCTTGACACCATGTGTACTTATCTTACTGGCCTTTATTACTATCCCCAAATATTACAATACCCTCATAAATATGTTTTCCTTTATCATCTTGATCATTTTGTTTACCCTTTTTCTGGAAGCATTTCAGCTATGAATGAGCGATCTCCAGTATTCTGTTCTCAATTGCTCTGCTAAGGTCTTGTAAACTCATACATGCTCTCCCTTTTTTCCTCTTGCCTTCAGCTTTTCTCAGGATTATTGTCTTTTCCAAAGAATCTTGCCTTCTCATACTATGGCAGCCTAAATGTCATCATTTTTATGTCCAAAGACTCTAGGACCCATTTGCTTGTCTTTCTCGCAATTCAGGGTTTCTACAAATCTCTTTTCCAGCACCATATTTCAAACAAATCCTGACAGCTTTCTTTTATCACCTGGCTTTCACACCCTTACATAGTGAGCAGGAATATATGAGTGTGGATGATCTTGCTCTTGATCTCCAGTAACATATAGGCAAACGCCTTTGTTACAACATCTTGAACATCACTTACTTGATTGCAAAATTAAAGCAATGTTCCTATGTTACTGAACTCCTTTCTTGAGGATTAGGGTATTCATTGAATGTTGCCAGTCTGTGGACCATTATTTTGTTTTCCATATTTGTTGGCATATTCTTAGGATTTTAACAGATTCAGTCTCTGTGGTTTGAAATAGTTTTATCTGTATTCAATCTACCTCTGGTGACTTATTTCTTCCTAGTGCTTTCAGAGCAGCTTTCACTTACCTTTCTAGAACTGCAGATTCTTTATCATAATATTTTTAAAATAGGTCTGTGATCCCTCCATCTCTTCTGTATAGGTCTTTAGTATAGTGTTTCCACCTTCTCTTTATTTTATCCTGGTCAGATAGCATGCTTCTGCATTCCTAATCTAGACATGAATTTCTCTCTTGATTTCTTCATAGAGCTCTGAATGAGCCATTATGTATCTTTTTGTTAATAAGGAAAGTTAACAACTTGGATAGCTGGGAGGGGAAGCAAACATCTTCAGAAAAGGCAAAACAATAAGCTCTTGTTTACATACCAAAACGAAGTATAAGCTAAATTTTAAAGGCAGCTATTAAAGAGATAATGCTTCATTAAGAATTAATTTATTCAGAATATTCAGAATATATTGTTATCTTAGCTAAGGTAATTACACTGAAAGATTGGACAGAAAAGCCATTTCAAGTCCTGTTAGTCTCTATTAGGTAGAACAATTCTGAATTGCAATTTATAAAGTAATGTATTAAATCAGTTTCCAAAGCACTATTTGAAAGCACATGTACAATAATGGAGTCTAAGATTATCAATATTTAATTAATTTTTATTATTAAAGTATGAATACCTTTATGTTGCAGAATTGTTTACATACAATGGAAAGCAAAAAAGCATATTTCCAAGAGGTGTAAGTCCTCCACATTATGTCTCCATGATCAATCTACATGCTTTAACACTGACCACTCACATACATACATACACACACTCTCTCACACACACATACACATACATCCAAACATACATAATGTACACAGTCACATACAATGGAATAGACTCCTATAGCTATCTGCTTTGATTAGCTTTCTCTTAAGGCTTCTGTAAGGTGTCCTAGTGCCCCTAACATTACCACAATTTATGCACAAGATGGTATAAAGGAGTAAAGTCACCTGCTAACTAGTAATCAGCATGTGACCTTCTTAAAAAAAAAACAAGTTTCTCAAGTTATAAACCTTATTATCTCTGACCAGAAAAAGATTCAGGTAATATTTTATACTTAATCCCAAAAGGTCATTGCCTTTCCACTGAACAGTGGCCTGTGATCATTATGGTTGCTCAAAGCTGGCCCTTGAAAGCAAGTGAAGTGGCACTAGGTAAGTAAGCCAATGTGGACTCTACTGGTAGCAGGGCTATTGTGAAACTAAGGTTCTCATACCATGCCAAGACTGAAAGAGAGTTTACTAGCAATTCCCCTGGGGTCTTAAATCTCTTCTCAGCAGTGGTCCTGTTTATTGAATCAGCAATTCAATGAGAGTGAATTCACAATCAGGTTTCCCACTCCTCGCCCCACCTTTGGTATCCCTGCAGTACAATTTTAAAAACAGTGGAGGTTAAGTGGAGGTTAAGTGGAGGATGAGTGGCAGAAAGTACATTTTAAAAAAGGCAAAATGAATAAAATATAGCATATGATTATAAGGTGTACATAAAAGCATCTTTGAATACTCAAACTGTGAAATGTGAATTAACTGTAGACTGTCAGGCTATTTATCTAAAAAAGCTGCAGGTAGATATTTCAGCCTGGAGGCACCCAAAGGATTAGCCAGTGGCACCAAATTATATTCCCTCTCACTTGCTCTGTAGAAACAGATCCCATTTGCTAGTGCATTAGATGCTAGCAACAAATCTGAAAAGAAGCTTTTTGTTAAAATTGCTCAATGGATTTCCAACAAACAAAACAAAAATAATTTATCAACTTTAAGAAACGGACCTTAATGGTAACAATAAAAATGGGACTGAAAGGTAAACTGGACGAACAAGAAAACAAGCTTTTGTCACATTAAAAAAAACAGCAGCAGATTTCACTGTGATGCAATTATTATAAAGATGCATATATTTTGGGAAATCTAGTGAATTGCTTGGTTTTCATTTTGAAAAACTGTTCAGTATTGGGAGTTCCACGATTCCCAAACTGAATGGTTGCTTATTCATCTATATGCTTCTATTCCCAGGGCCATTTCTATTTTTGCTTAACCATCAAATCAGTTCAAGTTCAGCCATCATCTGATTCTAATTCTTGAGACATTTCCTCAGACGAGCTGTTCCTGTGGATTCGACCATCGTTCTTCATGCTATGGAAAGTCTTCTTAAAGGCCTCCATCATGGCATGAGCCAACTTCTTAGCTTCTAGCTTGCTCTCACACTCTACAGCATGGCAGTCCATTTGGTAGGACAAATCGTCATTGATTTCCCGATAGACCCAAGCAAAAATGTTTGGGCTTACATTGTGGTCGGCAGTGCAGTAAGCGATACGTGCAACTTGGAAGGTATCCATGTGGACAGTTGCTTCTCCTTTGAGGTCTAGATGATGAAGCCAAACCTGGAAGGGGCGGATTTCCAGGAGGGCATTTGCTGGGAATACATCTTCTCTGGCAAGTGTATGTTTCTTCCACAACTCAATGACTGGTTTTTCTGTGCAACCTGACAAAAACTGCATCCCCGTTGTGGAAACTTTACCCAAATATGTAACCTGGGAAAAGAGAAAGAGAGAGAAACAGAATTTTAAAAACTATCCTGCTATTTCAGTTTTAACATTTTGTGATCTCTGCATAAAATCCTCATGGAATGACATCGGATCTGACTGTCCACGTAAATCAGACTATTTTTAGCTTGGGATTTTTGAAAATCAGGACACGCTTAGATTGCATTGTTAAAACAGCTGGAAGAGTGTTGGTGCTCACTGGGAAAGAGGAGCGATGTGACATTTAGTGTGCTCCTCCTGTATGAACAGGAACTGACACTTTGAATAACTTGAGTCCCTACACCAAGACTAAAGGTAAAGGTCAGATTGTATCCATCTCTAGGGTATGGTGCTCATCTCCATTTATAGCCAAAGAACCAGCACTGTCTGTGCCTGTAGATGTTTCTGTGGTCATGTGGCAGGCATGACTAGACCCCAGAGTTCAAAGAACTCTGTTACCTTTTCTGCCAAAGCAATATCTATTTATCTACTTTCAATTTCTTGCTAGGTTGGCAGGAGTTGCAACAGAGATGGGAACTCACTCCACTGTACAACACTCTGGGTCTCAAACTGCTGACCTTCCACTAAGCTAAGGGCACTAAGCTAAGGGCAGAAAAGAAGAAGTACAAGTTAGAGGCTGCCTCTTCAAACTTAGCCATGTTAAAATCTTTCTTCCTGGGGCAGGGAGTTAATTCCCGCCCCTCATGTGATACAGGAAACATTAAGACACGTCAGCCTTTTTTTTCCACAGCAAAGATGGGGGAAGGGACAAAGCATAGAAGAATAAGAACAATAGCAATTCATAGCTGCAGCTCTTGCTCAATGAGTGCAGAAATAGACAACCTCCTTATCACCCAGCAGCAGCTTTTTCTTAGTGATGAGGCATGCAATGAAACAAGCTAGGAGTTGTGGCAACCCTCCAGCCCCTAGAGAATAAAGTGGAAAGTAGGACATGTTCAATTACCACTGAAAAGTGGAAATAAAGCAAAGCACAAGCATTTTGCAAAACCTCTGGTTAGTTGTGGTGGCAGTTGATATGGAAGGGTAGCCAGTGACAATGCTGCAATGGGCCCTCCCACCCCGCAGTCTAGATTAAAAATGGAGTGATGTAGACTACACACTGTCATGAACTTGAGAAACGTTACTTTGTTTTAAGTTACTTGTTTTAAGTTACTTGTCACTGCGTCTCAAGGTTGAGAACAGGAGCTTTTAAAAGCGCGATTCAAAGTGATCATTATGTCATCGGGATTAGTGCTTCTAACCTGAAGGAATCTCAGAGTTCACTGCTCTGGAGTGAACTTTGAAATCTTTTTGAACCAGTAGTCATTGACCTTGCCAGAAGATGGGAAGGGAGCCAAAATGAAAGCACAGCACCTTGGCAACAAGCTTTGACCTTGAAAGATTTTGAGAAGATAAGGGTTATCTCAAGATCTGGTCCCAAGGCCACCTACACATTTCTAAGGAGGGAGGAAGAGGGGGAAATTGTGTATAAAAATACCTGAATTTGTTTAGTTAGGAAGTGCTTCTTGAAAGGAGGTGAAGCCCTGTGCTTCTGAACATAAGATCGGGAGGGCATCGGGAGATGTGGCTTTGATCCATGGGGCCAAGCCAGGCCGCTATTTGGGAAATGGAGGAATCTTGCCAGGCTGACATTTAGTCAGAATTTCATCAAGGCTGGACTTTGAAATTGAGAGATGAGCCCAGGTTGATACTTGGAATCTGCTCATACTCTTATTTTTCAGTATAAGTTGTGTGTAGAGTAGAATTAGATTAGGAACCCAGGAATGGGAACTTTTATTTCTAGAGTGTGTTATGAGATTATTAGCTTAAATTTAGCTATGATTTTCATTCGGATTTCTCAAAGGATTATTCTTTGCTTCTCATCACTTCTACAATAAAAAGGAGGACGGAGCCAGGATTGGTTTCATTTCCACGAAAGACAAATGGACGTTTTGTTTTGTGAACAGGATTGTCGGTTAAAGCGTCGAGATAAACTGTGCTACTGGAGTGCGAGATCTTGCAATACTCCCATTGCAAGACCTTGGAAGTTTGCCCAAGAGAAGGGTGTGTGTGTCAAAGGAGCGGCTCAAACTGTTGATATCTTCACAGGCCAACCATGAGAGTAAAATTCTGTTGCCTGGCAGTCTGAAAAGAGGACCTTGATGCATAGCCTAACCATCCCATAATAGGTAGCACTTAGTTCCTTGACCTCTTCACCTGCGTGCCCTGGTTGGGAACCCAGATTTGGGGATACAGCAGGAGTGTGGAAAGGTGACACACACTATTCTCAGGATGTAGTTCAGAGGTTATGGATTCCAACGCCTACTCATGGTGTTCCATAACCTCTGGTTTGTTGTTGCACAAGTCACAGACTTACTCTCTTTTATTTTCTTTTGGACCTGTGCTTTCAAAAAGATGTATGGACAGAACTTCAATCGCCCAGCTCAATGTATACATCTCAAAGTTAAACAAGTGGTAGGAGAAAATGTTCCATGGTGGAAGTGGTATTCACAAAGGACTTCGGTAGACATGCTGCACAACAATCATGCTGTGAATTGTGGAATCAATGGCACAATCAAAGGGAGTGATACGGACTCCCTAGGTATAATCCTCTGCACTGTTCTGCAGGTGTAACTTTATGTTATGCTAATTTCAACACGATTCCAGCTAATAAATACATCTCTGCTGAAGCTCTGAAAAAGCTGCACAGTGAAGCCCTACTCCACTGTATGTGTTAATCAGGGCAACAGATTAACATAGTAGACAAATCTGAATTATACAATGAACCCAGAGACTATTGCTTGTTAAGAATGAGTAGCTATAATAATTTCATGTCAGAAATTATTCTGGGTTGAAGGGATTTTTGCTGGAGAAACTCCACTCAGGTGACACCCATATGAGACTCCTTTCATGTCCCCAAGATCTTTTCCCACCAAAGTGGTCCCTATTTATCTACTTGCAATTTCTTGCTTTCAATCTGCTATGTTGGCAGGAGCTGGGACAGAGACAGGTGCTCAATCCTTCATGCAGTACCCAGGTCTCAAACTGTCAACTTGCCAGCCTTCAAGCTAACAAGGTGAGCTTCTTAACCACTGTGCCACTGCAGTCCCTAATGAGTAGTTAAAAACAGCATGATGATGCTCAATCCTTTCCTCTTTCAGCAGGAGCTTTGCTGAACAGTTTGTCTGCTGTGTCCTCTGGCAGCGGGGAGCTTCCATTCTTCTCCTGTGTTTTCTCCCAACATGCCAGAAAAAGAATCCAGAGGTTTTTTTTTCTGGTTTTCTTCTCTGGTTCATTGGGAAGAGAACAAACCAGAGGAAGACAACGCCAACTATTGGACAGCTGTACAATAGACAAACCACAAACTATGCTTCATGGTTTGTTTAGCTACTCTGTCTGAAAGCAGGAAATACTGAACAGCATATACTCCAGCATACTATTTCTCCACAGATTCCCAAGAAATCCTTTAAAATCTATCCATTCATTCTGGTGCGACCTGTTGTGGGTGTTTTCTTTCACATATGTCAGACACAAGTTTATGTACCATGTAGGTAGTGCAGAAGAGGAGTGGAACCAAGTGTGGGCAATGACAATACCATAACAACACAACTGGTAATGGCTTCCATGGTGACAATGTCATTATTAACACAAGTAGCAAACATTACAAATGTTGAAATGCAAAGATTATGGCAATCCTAATGACAGGAAGGTGCTAATGATATTTACTTTCAGGTCTTGAGTTTCAGGATTTGAGTTTTCAGGACTATTAAGATCTATTTTGTGGGGGATTTAGCTTTCATTGTGCCCTTGTTAACCTGCAGTCCTAAAAACTGCTTAATGTTACACTTGCCAAATATACAGTGGTACCTCACTTTACGAAATTTTGTATTACAAAAAAATTCATAAAGCAAATTTCCCATAGGAATGCACTGAATGTAAATTTCCATAAGAATGCACTGAAAACCAAAATTCATAAAGCAAAATGCGGTTTCCATAGGAATGCATTGAAAAGCAATTAATCTGTTCCAAAAAAATTGTAAAGCGAGTCATTATTTTCAATGGATTTTCACTCATAAAGCAAAAATTACGTTAACTAAAGCGTTCTTAAAGCGAGGTACCTGTATGCTATTTTGCATGTTTTATCCTATTCAAGAAACATTTCACTGTTTACTTATTTTAATACTTATTTACACCCAATGGGGTAAAAGAGGAAGCAAAGAAGAAGACTTATTTTAATCACTGAGAGCTGCAAAAGCAAAATATTTATTAGAGAAAACTGAGGTAGCAAACATTTCCTTATGAGCAAGGGAATGATTTTCATTATTCACTGTCTCTTAATATTCCATCTAATTTTCTTAGTTATTAAAGGCCTGTTGCTCTTTGATCTTGGTTTAGTAACTGTTAGTTAAAGGTCACCCTTGCTCAAAAACCAGTTTTATCCTACTCTAGGGTTCAGTGTTCATCTCTGTTTCTAGGAAAAGAGCCAGCACTGTCTGTGTCTGCAGATGTTTCCATGGTCATGTGGCAGGCATGACTAGAACCCAGAGTTCAAAGAACTCTGTTACCTTTCCTACCAAAGCAGTACCTATTTATCTACAGTACTTGCAATTTCTTGCTTGGTTGGCAGGAGCTGGGACAGAGATGGTCTTGAACTGTTCACCTGCTGACCCTCCAGTTGTTACATTCAGCATCTTAACCACTAAACCACTGCAGGCCTTTTTAGCAACTGTTACAAAGATGATTGTTTTTCATTTAATAGAAGACTTTAACAAAACCAGTTGTTTTTTCTACAATGCCAGTATCTTTTCATGGAACTCTGACTTCTCAGCAGGAAATATGTCACCAGAAGATTGTCATTAATTACAGTTTTCTTTTCTTTTTTTAATTTAAGGAAGTGTGTAAAAGACAAAGTCACCAGTGACATCATTCATGCTGTATGGACAGAGCTCCTCAGAGGAATAATAGCCAACATATGTGAAAATATTTCTGATCAATATGTGGAACATCTGAAGCAAGAAACTGCATGTAAAGTACAATTATTTGATTCTGGTTTGTCATTCACATATTTCTGACTTTTATATCCATGGAATAACATTTATGCTATTTATATAACTCACTTCAAAAACAAAAACCATCATTTCATGAATGTGGGATACTGTGCTTCTCTATACAGTTGTACCTCCTTAAAGAGCATAATGTGTTCCACTGGATTGCTCTTTAAGCGAGTTTGCTCTTTAAGTGAAACACCATTGTAAGTGACCAATTGTGACTTCTGGTGGGGGGGATTGCGAACCCCGATTTAGTTGTTAAGTGAGTTTTTGGTTGGTTTTATTTGTTAAGCAAAGCGACCATTCAGAGAAAATTCTGCTCTTTGAGTTACTCTCTAAGCGAGGTGCTCTTTATGTGAGGTTTGACTGTACACAATTCCCATGGTCCCAGCCCCAGAGGACAATTTTTAGCACAGAAATTATGGGGGGAGAAAAGAATACCTCCCACTAGGATTGTGGACCTGAAACAAATAGATCTCCACCTGTTGATATTAAAAGCCTCCCACTGTAATATCTAATAGTACTCTAAGTACCTCCCTTCCCCCCCTCCAATTTATGAGAGATGAACTATCTAGAATAGATCTAGTCCCAGAAGCCCTGATTAGCAGGTGTGCTGACTTGGGCTTCTGAAAATTGAAGTCCAAGAACACCTTGAGAGCCAAATTTGAAGAACCCTGATTTAGATCTATTATTTCCACAAATACTGTATGTTACTTTGGAGTCCAGTAAATATCTCTTCAATTCAGTTAAATATTTTCTAATTTATGTTTTCCAGCTAACATTTCAGCTTGCTAGGTTATTTTGATTTCAGTCAATTTGCATTCTTCAAGTAAAGTAATTATGCTTACCGGTATTTTCAGCAGCTTTAATTTTTAACTGAATTTAGAAGTGCTAATTCCTCAGCCTATTACATGATTAATGACTGGCTAGCTTTCTAACAGTGCCCAGCTCAGTGAAGCTCACCTTATAATCACATTGGTCAGGGGAAAAACTTTGGAAGAAGGAACAAATGATGTAATTGGCTTGGGCAAATTTATTAATTCTGCTGCTCTAAATATTGGTTGCCTCTGAAAACTAATTAACTTATATATCATTAGGGAAAATAATGTATGAATAATAGTTGCCAAAGTATGCATTTTACACAAAAGCAGGTACCCCTGTCTGGCCAGGTTATCCTACTATGGTAATAGAGTAGTAAACCATACTACCAGTGACTCAACACCAAGTGTCAGGCAGTGGTTAACTAACGTAACAACCCTAAGGACTAAAGACCTTGGGTGCTGAAGTCCACAGGGAAGGGTGATGGTCCGCACGTGGATTAAATCCCACTTGATTCCATCTTGATGGAGGGCAGCAGCTTCATCAATACTGGATTGGGACTGAGGAGGGCTTTGTGTGCCAAAAGGGCTCAGGACCAGAAAGTGACTTGTGGAACTGGATTATCAGTATGGGTGTCATGCTGTGATGAGGAAGGCAGATTAAATGCAATTGCAGGACAGTCTTCATGGCTGATTGCCAAGAGGATCACCAATATTCAGATACAGCAGCAGAAGAAGGTATCCCATGGAGTCTGGAACAAAATGCTTTCAGAATAGCTTCCTCAAAGATTGTGGTATTTTTGAACCATAATCAGGTGCACCCTGGTAACAGGAACCTTGTGTTGCCAGCTAATCTTTCTCACACTAGGTCAGGCTAAAGATGCTTCTTTTTGGCAATTTCACATATGGCTTAGACATGTTAAAAGTACACACTGCACTGGAAGTAAACCCATCCTGAATTTTTCTTGTGTACAAAACTATAAAAACTTGATCAGCATTATTGAGGAAAATAAATCCTCTTGTTGGTATCACTCCACCTAGATAAGGAGAAAAGTAGCAGCAGATGCTGAGAGAACTATGCAGGAGAATGACCCTTGACATACTCTGATTGGATATATGCCTCAATTCCGCCGGCTCAGATCCAGGAGCAGCTTTATGGCAGGTACAAACATTGTTGAGGGTGCACAAGAGTAAAACCAAATTAGAAGATGGAGGAAGAAACTCACTGGACAAGAAATAACATTAAAAGAAGTTGTAGCTGAGAAACTCAACCTCCATCTACATCAATTGGAGGACCCTGAATAGGCCGAGGGATGGAGTCCCTAAATGCAAGACCAACATGCTCAAGTGAAAGCTGCTGGCAGACAACACCATGCTGTTTGAATGTAGAAAGATACAGAACTCAGCTCATTTACTGGTGTGCCAATTACTGCCAGAAACATGTACCATTGATGACTTAAATTTGGCCAATGACAAAACCAAGGAAGTGGCTTCATTTTGGCAGTCAGAAGTTTGATCTAGACACACAAAAAGAAAAAGAAACATCATTGAGAAAGAGATCTGAACTGGGAACTTCTAGATTTTCTTAGCCACTACAGTATATGCTCTTAGCCGTTGCATTACTGAAGCTTTAAAAAAAATCAAGTTTATCTTAATTTCTCCATGCTAAGAAACGTTGTTAAAAACTGCTGAGCAGGCTCACAGGCTCTACAAATTGAATATGATCTTGTGAACCACAAGGATGCTGATGATTCTAATTATGATGACGACAACGACAACTAAAGCACTGAGCTTGGAGACTGGAAGGTCAGGTTTCAATACCCAAGGGCTGCACTTGGGGGCATGAAAGGAGCCTCATTTGGGCATCCTCTGAGCAGAGTTTCTCCAGCAAAAATTCTTTCAACCCAGAGTATTCTCTGACATGAAATTATTATTATTATTATTATTATTATTATTATTATTATTATTATTATTATTATTATTATTATTATTATTATTATTATTATTATTATTATTATTATTATTATGACAACTACTACTACAAGGTGAATTTGATTTAAAACAAATTGATTCAATCAGTGTAGTCAGTAATACTAGATTTAAATAATGGTTTTCTACATAAAGACTTATAAAGCCTCAAAAGTTAATTTAATTTAATTTTTACTGCTTGCCCCTCTCTCCTCATACTTAGTTTCTGGTACAGATCTATTCTACTCCCAACAATCCTTTTCTTTCTTTCTTTCTTTCTTTCTTTCTTTCTTTCTTTCTTTCTTTCTTTCTTTCTTTCTTTCTTTCTATCTAATTAACTATCTAACTTAGTACTTAAGAGAGATGGAGCTGATTCAGTGTACATAGATCAGAAAAAGAACAATTGGATAAAAGTATTTTTGTGCAACTCTGTATGTTTATTTTATAATATTTTTGCTGCAAAGAAAAGCCAAGTGATCTCTGCAGACACAAATTTACTGTTTTGAGAACTGTAAAACCAAGCATTTCTCATAACATATTTTAGAAGATAGAAAAATTACCCAATAATCTTACAGAAATCTCAGGAAGACATGACATTGTGAATAGATTAATGGAATTCAGTTACCAAAAATGTAAACAGTGAATAAATAAAAACTAATAATTATTTCATGATAAACAAATGTATCCCCTGGACAGCAAGGAGAACAAATAGGTCAATCTTAGAAGAAATCAACCCTGACTGCTCCTTAGAAGGTCAAATAGTAAAGATGAAGCTAAAGTACTTTGGACATCAAATGAGAAGAGAAGACTCACTTGAGAATGCCTTGATGCTTGGAAAGGTTGAAGGCAAAAGAAGACGGGGTGGCCAAGGATGAGATGGCTAGATGGTATTGTGGATGCAATGGGCACAGAGCTGAGCAAGTTGAGGGGGATGGTGGAGGACAGGAGTGCCTGGAGGACATTGGGCCACGGGTTCGCAAAGGGTCAGAATCGACTGTGTGACTGAACAACAACAAAATCTTAAACAGAAAGCAAACTTTAGATAAGTTTTTCCTCACAATAGCATTTCATTTCTTAAAATCCAATTTAAATTTTAAATGTCCAATTTTTTAAAATTCATTGATTTTTATCCCCCCTTAATGATGATGATTGATGATGATGATATTGTTATTGTTGCTATTATTTTGCTGGGTGAGGCTGCTCAATTACACCTAAGAATTGCAAGAGTTATGATGTTAATGGAAGCAATATGTTATGTTGTAGAAGTAGTTCCACAAAGGTAGTGAAGGCAGGCATCAAAAAGAAAAGTTATATTATTTTTTCCTTCAAACTTGATATTTTATGAAGAATAGAAGTACGAAAGCATTGAATCCCTTCATGGAACTAATACAGCAAAACAGCTTAGGGAACAAAATAATTCTTTGTGAAATTGTTATTTTCTTCTCCCAAGCCAACTAAAGTTGAGTCATTATTTACAACGTATCACAAACACTTGCTGCGTAGGCTTTAGTTGTAGATGTGATTTTGCTGCTAAGCCCACTTGTGAAGCAAAGTGAATCATCTTATATTTTTATTTATGGCACCTTGCCTAAAACCCCACAGCATATCCAAATACCTATGAAGCCATTTTCTGCAACTTTTATTTGTTTAATATTGAGACATCTCTGATAGATCAATGTACAGGATGTATGGAAGTTATGTTAAATGGTAATAGCACCTCAGAACCTATGTGGTATGAAAATATGAATCAATTTAGTTCTTAAACCGAAAAACTGCACGAGACTACATGGCACAGAGAGCAGATTGTTCATTGATGAGAAAAACTGGAATACAACTGATATGATTAGGGTGACCTAGCCACTATTTCTTATCTTAACCTAAATAAATAAGATTCTGGTGAGGAAGAAAGTTGGGCTAGATATCCCTCATATGTCACTGATAAAAAGATGGGATAAAAATGAGCCGATATAACCCGTAAAGTAGAGTTTAAAGCAATCTCTTTTTTTCTTGATTTTATAACAATTAATATTCAATGCTGCTAATTTGTACTTCAAAGGCTAAGCTTTTATGAAACAATTATTTAACAACAACAAAAATAATAAAGATAAGAATAGCCTTTACCAACCAACACAATACAAACACTTAAATATATGCATCTCTCACCACAGTGCAAATCAGTGCTTTTATATTCTGACAGAAAGACATTTTCTGCCAACAGGCAATAATTATTTGCTGTCAATCCAGTTTCCCATATAATTTCCACCTTTTACATTGTGGTAAAATCAAAATCAATTTTAGCTGTTGCTGTATGCAGTTTGAGAATTGTTGTGGTTTCAATATATAGGTTTAGACTGAATAAGGTTTACAATAAGTCATTTGTCATTACTGAAAGTTTCAGAAAACATTACAAAGTTTCAGTAATATTTATTCATTGTGTATAAATTTAAGTATTTTCTAATGTTTTAGTTTTCACATTGTAAGGTTTCCCTTGCTTGAAAGCCAGTCGTATCCGACTCTAGGGGTCAGTGCTCATCTCTGTTTCTAAGCCGAAGAGCCAGCACTGTCTGCTTCTACAGACGTGTCCATGGTCATGTGGCAGGCATGACTAGACACCGGAGTGCATGGAATGCTCTTACCTTCCCACCGAAGTGGTCCCTATTTATCTACTTGCAATTTCTTGCTTTTGAACTGCTAGGTTGGCAGGAGCTGGGACAGAGACGGGAGCTCATTCCGTCCTGCAGTACTCGGGAATCGAACTGCTGACCTTCCGCCTCCCAGTCAGCGTCTTAGTGACTTGAGCCACTGCAGTCATTATTATTATTATTTATTAAATTTAATACCCCGCCCCAATCGGGAGGACCCGACTCTGGGCGGCTTACATCCTGATAAAAACAGAAATAAAACCTAAACACTCAATATCAATAAAAGCGTCAAAATTAAAAAATCATCAGAAGTTAAAACAACACAGAACTACACACCAGTATTCCCACATACCAACCCAGGGAGGCAGTCCTTATATAAGCCACTTGGTATGGGAACCCACGTTCCCAGGTCCCCAAACCTGTCCTGCCAGCCAGTCCCTCACTGACTATTGCTGGAAGTCTCTCTTTTGTAGATAAAGCATTAAGAAAAGAGTGGAAATGAGCCATATTGTCTGAGAATCCCGATCCACTCAATTAAGTTGATTGCTTAATATTGTTAGCTGCTCAGAGTAGCGTGTACACTAAGCAGGTCAGGAAGAAAGGATCTAAATCAGGTGTCCCCAACCTTTCCCACACCATGGACGAGCTCCATGCCAAACAACTTTTCCACGGACCAGCAAGTGGGGCCAGTGGGAACAGATGGTGCAAGCACACAACAAAATATGACAAAGTGTACACTGAGCACAGACAGAGGGAGGAGACCTGCTGCATCCCAAAAACAAGGAGTAGAGGCCCAGCTGCCTGCCAACCCCACTGCCCAATTTGGGCAGCAAGACATCACACAGATGGGGGCAGTGCCCCACTGCAGTTAAGCAATATGGAGGAGGGGCCAACCCACCCATCTGCTGTGTCTGAAGCCCCTGCCCTCCCGGCAAACCTAGCAGAGCACGCAGAGGGCAGAAGTTTGCCACTGGGGATCCCAATCCAACACAGGCACCCCATGGCCTGGTTTGGGACAGCCCACGGCCTGGCACCAGTCTGCAGTCCAGTGGTTGGGGACCCCTGATCTAAATGACACAGAGTCTTTTAAAAAGTGCAAAAAGCTAATTGTACAAACATTTATGTTGTAGAAGATTGCCGCTCATCTCCCTTATCTATGAGGCAATACTGAACCCCCAAGCCCAAGCTAAACTGACAGAGTCTACATCACACAACACCAATTGCACTAGCCAAAATAGCTTCCTCACTGAATTGTTTGAGCCATCATCTTAATAATCTCAGCATAATTATGAAGAAATAACAAATTATAATGTTATTTGTTTATTTGGATGAAAGATTGAGGAATCATTTTTTGATGATGCACTTGGAGTTAAGGGGAAAATGCATTATATGTATGGCAGTGATAGCTTGTGATGTTGGTAGATGACACATGAGCCATTCATGAGGGATTTAAAACCAATAAGAAAGCTTATAAGGATTCCTGTTCAATTTGCATTTCCGAGTTCAAAACCAATCAAACTCAAATCACATTCAGAATTTCATTAAGTCCCATTGACATTACAAGTGAATTAATTACAGTATAAGTGAAATACAGAGAACCATTTTTTAGGAGAAAATATATCATAACTAATGATATATTTCATTATAAATGGGGAAAAAAAGATGTGAATTATATGAGAATGTGCCAAACATCTTTGATTTAAAACTAGAACCAGATTTTAAAGACATATAGATTACAGATATGTTGAAGGCTGCCATCAAGCTTTTGACATACATAACATTATCTATGAGCCTAAAATGATCTGAATTCCTCCTGCATATGTCTCATTCACCCTATGTATATTTATATAGGAATAAGAAACCATTAAATGACTGAGAATCAAACAGAGATATGGACCATACATCATCATCATTTCAACTTATACCCCGCCTATCTGGGATGCACTTCCCTCTGAGTGGCTCACAATGTTAAAAAAACAGAGCAAATACAATAAAACTATAGAAACCACCCACTCACCAAGTCCAATCAACTATATAATAGGAAGTAAAACCATCTCACACAATTAGTACATTACAACATCAACCGTTTGAAACCTAAACCAAGCAAAACTCAACTGTGTGCTTTTCACCTTTGAAACCAAGAGGCAAGATGTTGGATGCTAAGTGGCAAGATAACCAATTACACCATTGTTCAGCACCAAAATACCTCGGTATGATACTTGACAGGACACTCTCTTTAAGCAGCACTGCCTGAATGCCAAAACCAAAGTTAGTACAAGGAACAACATCATCAAGAAAATAATAAGCTATAAATGGGGAACTCAACCATCTATGCTGTACACATCAGCTTTGGCCCTGAGCATCTCCGCACCAGAGGATGCTGCTCCAGTATGGAGTGCTTCCACACATGCAAAACAAGTTGACATCACTGTTAATGAAGCCATGCGTATAGTGACAGGATGCGTCAAACCTACACTAGTTGAGAAAATATACCATCTTGTTGGTATCTCTCCATCGAAGATAAGGAGAGAATTAGCAGTAGATGCTGAGACAACTAAGCAAGAAAATGACCCTTAACATGCTCTGAATGGATATGAACTTCAAATCCGTGGGCTCAAATTCAGGAAGAGTATTATGGCAAGAACAAGCATCCATAAGGGTACAAAAGAGCAAAATCAAATTAGAAGACAGAGGAAGGAGCTCACTGGACAAGGAATAACATTAAAGGAGGATATAGCTGAGGAACTCAACCTCCCCTATGTCACTTGGCGGATCCTGAATAGGTTGAGGGTCAGAGTGCCTAAATTAAGACCAACATGCTCAAGCAGGGTATGCTGGCAGACAACAACATGCTGTGTGAATGTGGAAAAATACAGAATCTGGCTCATTTACTGGTCTGCCGATTACTGCCAGAAACATGCACCAATGAGGAATTCTGTTTGGCCAAAGACAAAGTTATAAGAAACGTTGAGCTAAAACATGAGATAAAACTTTTATTTATCTCAAAATGGTTACATCCAATATGACCAAGAGGAATATTTTGTCCTTTGTACATAAATAATGTACATCAATAAATAATACAACTACAAATAAAACAAAAACACCACCCTTACAATATCCATATGTCAACAGAACAAAACAAACAAAAAATTTAAAAGTTCATAGATCACTGATCAGAAAGGTATAGAGGAAAATGCTTTTTAGAAAAGGAATACCATTAGTTATTTCTGAAAACCCACCAAAGTGGAAGCAGATCTAATTTCCACAAGCAACCTGTACAAAGGACAAAATATTCCTCTCAGTCATATTGGATGTAACCATTCTGAGATAAATAAAAGTTGAAATAAATACAGGCTTCTGATCTTTTCCTTGGAGGGCTATACATTTCTATAGGACTCTCTTACAGAGATGTTCAGGCACCAAACTCTCTGATTTGACACTTCATTTGCAACTATCAAATGGTACCAGCACATAATTGGCCATTATCAACTAGATTCCTGATGTGTGATGATGACAGATAGTGTGGTTGTCACTGATGAAGTCCAAAGTGATTTGTGAAGTACTAAGGAGTGTCTCAAGCAGCAACGGCACTTTATAAAAATGACACTGCAGTAACACAAAGGTACTCTTTGTCTTTGTTGTTAAATTTGGCTAGCTCCAAGTCAAAACAAAGAATGACTTACTCTCATAATGTAGTAACAATTCAGTTTACAACATTTAGCTCTTGGTATATAGCAAATGCAATCATATCAGGAAAATAAGGAAAATTGTAATACAAACAGCAAGCTACCTTCTTAAGTCATCTTCACTCATGCCTCTTCTCATTTGGCCTATCTTCTGTAGCCTAAAAGACACTGGCAGAGTCTAGCAAGGCTCCATCTTTTAAGAACACGAGACTAATTCTTTAAAGTGCACTGAGACTGGTTTTAGAGCTGTAGCAGGCTAGTCATTGCGAGCTGTTCTAAGCTCTTATGACGAAAGGTCATAAGATGGGGAAATTAATATCACAGATGGGGAATTTTTGAGTAATTCAAAACTTACTACTGTTTGCGGTTTTTCAGCCCCCACACAATCCCTTTCATTATGTGAAAATAGCTGAATAAGAATTGCAAGACCGAAGGAGGATGTGTATTGATCATCACTGTGGAAGGTCTTGGGCAGAAAACTAATAAACATACATTTTAAATCCCTCCAGGCAGACACCCATAGACATACATCTCAGCGGTGAATTATCATTAGTTAAGAAGTCAACATAGGCATTTAATATCACATACCAGATCTGTGACTTGGTGTGTGACAATAAATGCCTATGCCAACTTATTTAGCAGCAATTTGCCACATACAGTAATACACCAGATAACGTGAGTACCGTATAGCGCGAAAACCGCATAACGTGACAAGATTTTCGGAAAAATCTTGTATCGAATAACGCGATTTTAACGTTATTCGGAACAAGCGTAGGCGTGGGGGGGAGTTGGATAGGGCAGAACCGGGGGAGGGGGAATTCGGAAATGCCGACCCTTGTTTAGGCGCTTTGCGATGGGAGTTTGGGGATTGCACTTCAAGGCAATGCTGTATAGCAACGGGGATCGCAAAGTGCCTAAACAATTGTCTTGACGTGTGATCCCCGTTTCGCTCGCCTAAACAAGGGTCAGCTTTTCCGAATTCCCCCTCCCCCGGGGGAGGGGGAAATTCGGAAATGCCGACCCTTGTTTAGGCGAGCGAAACAGGGATCACACGTCAAGACAATTGTTTAGGCACTTTGCGATGGGAGTTTGGGGATCGCACTTCAAGGCAATGCTGTATAGCAATGGGATCGCAAAGCGCCTAAACAAGGGTTGGCATTTCCGAATTCCCCCCTCCCCAGGGAAGGGGGAAATTCGGAAATGCCGACCCTTGTTTAGGCGCTTTGCGATGGGAGTTTGGGGATCGCACTTCAAGGCAATGCTGTATAGCAACAGGGATCGCACTTCAAGGCAACGTAGCAACGGGGATCGCAAAGCACCTAAACAAGGGTCGGCATTTCCGAATGCCGACCCTTGCCCAGGCGTGTGAAACGGGGATCGCACGTTAAGGTAAGGGATCAAAGTGGGGGTGGCACCCCCCGCTTTGATCCCTTGCCTTGACGTGCGATCCCCGTTGCTATACCCGTTTGGTAGAAGAGGCTCCCGCTGGCGCGCCTTTTCGCGCACGTGCAAGCGCCTTTTCTCAGGGTTTTTTTTAGCAGACAACGCAAAAAACCGGACAACGTCATGACTTGTGGAACCATGTCATAACGTTGTCCGGGGTACTAGTGTACAATTTATTCCTATGGCATAATTCTTCACAAACTTTCCATAACAACAACAACAACAAAAAGAATGTCACTGCAGTTTCATTTTGCACTGTATTCATTTTGTTCCTCAGGACCATTGTTGGCCATGAGCCGGTCTGCACCTGACTGCCTGTACCAGTAGCAAAACTGGATTGCCCCACCCACTTCCCTTGCCCACCTCCTCCTCTTCAGAGGGGACTGGCTTCATCTCCCCCTTCTTCCAAGGCTTTCCCTGGGCTCTGTTTCAACCAGAAGTACCTTTCCAGCCCCTCCGGAGTGGCTGGGGAGGGACTTCAGGCTGAAATGGAGCCCCAGAAAAGCCTTGGATGAAGGGGGAGATGGCTTCGGAGGTTCACTATAGAGCGATGAAAATAGAAGAGCAATCACATGGCCACACCCACAGTGTGGTAGGAATTTTTTTTTATGCCCACCATTGCTCGGGATCCTCACATAAAGACAGTATACCCCTATTCAAGTGCTAGGAACATATTGAGAGCACAGGTCTGAGGAGATTCTTAAATGCATTCTCCATGAGAGCTCTGTAGCTGCACTGAATGTATTTAAAAGCTGACTGATGGGATCAGAGAAAATGGATTGAGCAGTGGCGTAGCATGGGTTTCAGCTGCCCGGGGCGGAGGCCAAATTTGCCGCCCCCTCAGAGGAAGAGCACCTCTATAACGCCTTTCCTGCACGCATCCAAGGACAAGAAAGGTACAGGTGGCAGCAGCGGGGGGGGGGGAATGGTGGTGGTGGGGTACACTTAGGAGCGCTGCCCTTCTGATGGACCTTCGGGGTCTCGAAGTCCCCTCCACAGAGGCAGACAGGCCAACCCCCAGGCTGGCCATTTTGGTTTGCGGAGGGTGGGGGCTCTAGGCCCCCACCTCCAGGGGAAAGCCACCTGTAGCCCCTGCAAGGTGGGGGGGCTGGCAAAATGAGATGGCTAGATGGTATTGTAGAGGCAATGGGCACAAAGATGAGCGAGTTGAGGAGGATGGTGGCGGACAGAAGTGCCTGGCAAACAGTGGTCCATGGGGTCGCAAAGGGTCTGAATCAATTGTGTGACTGAACAACAACAAAGACAGAAAACAAAAACAGCTGCTGCTTCTGGCTTTCACACTTGCACCCCAAGGTCAAGCTCTCTTGCAATGCCTCTCACCACCGTTCTTTTGCCCTCCACCTTTCTCAGCATCAAGGCCTTCTCAAGTGGAACATTTCCTCTCATTTGATGTCTAAAGTACTTTAGCTTCATCTTTACTATTTGACCTTCGAAGGAGCAGTCAGGGTTGATTTGTTCTAAGATTGACCTATTTGTTCTCCTCACTGTCCTGGGTACTCTCATAACTCTCCTCCAACACCACATCTCAAAGGCATCTATTCTTCTGCGCTCAGCTTTCCTAATGGTCCAGTTTTCACAACCATTCATTACCACCGGGAATACCATTGCTTTGACTATGCGAATTTTGGATTGCAAGGTGATGTCTCTACTTTTCACTATGTTCCCCAGATGAGCGCAATTGTTCGATAATTTGAACATTCTTTGGCATTACCCTTTTAGGGATTGTCTAGGTTTTAGGAAATGAGGCAGAGAGAGAGAGAGAGAGAGAGAGAAATCCCCAAAGTTTTATGCAGGATCCTTTCCTCCTCCTCCTTCAACAGCCTGTGACCAGCTAAGGGAAAGCTGGGGACCAAGTAAGGAAGGAGGAGGAAAAGATCAAACGTAGAACTTCCAGGTAAAACAAGTTATTATTTGAAAGCCTGGCAGGAGGGAACTCATTGGAGCAAATCAGTTTCTTTTTGGCAGAAGTTACTCTGCCTTGAGGAAGATCTACGATTGGTGGAACCTTTGCAATGTGTCGATGGGGAGGGGGGTAGAATGGGCTTCTTAGACTGTGCTCCCCCTCCTTCTCCTCCTCATGCTCCCCGGAGTCTGTACTCTGCACATGCCTAGGAGCCAGGTTGGAACTCTGCACATGTTCTTAGCTACCCACCAAGTAGCAGAGGCTTTGGGCAGCAAAGGGACCCAGTGGAGGTTTTCTTTGCAAGTATGGAGGTGGGGTGGTGTTTTATATCCAGTATTTCTGCACATGCCTAGGAGTCAGGAAAGGAAGTAAGGAAAGATGACAGAAATCAAAGCCCCACCCCCCCACCCCCAATTGTGACCAAAAAGGACTGGTGGTTTAGCAGTTAAGATACTGAACTTGATAACTGGAAGGTCAGCAGTTCAAGACCTGAATACTGATGGAGTAAGCTCCTGGCATATCTCCAAGCTCCTAGCAGTTCAAAAGAAAGAAATTTGCAAGTAGATCAATAGGTATCCCTTTGGTGGTAAAGGGAAACAGCGTTCTGTACACTCTAGTGTCTAGTCGTGCCTGCCACATGACCACAGAAACATTTGCAGACACAGACAGTGCTGGCTATTTGGATGTAAACAGATAAGAGCACCAAACCCTAGAGTCAGATACGACTGGGTTTTGAACAAGGGCAACTTTTACCTTTACTTTATGGCATCTAGTCATGCCTGCCACATGACCATGGAAACATATGCAGACAGTGCTGCCTCTTTGGCTGTAAGCAGAGATGAGCACCAACACCTACAGTCAGATACAACTGGCAAAGGAGACATCTTGACTGACCCTCCCTCAGCGACTCTCTTCTTGGCCCTTGGGAAGCTCTGGCTCAGTCCTAGCCTAAGCCCACTCCTCAGGGCTTTCTACATTACACTGGCCACCCATCTCACGCCCTGCCTCTTCCTCTCACCCACGCCTCCCCCCTCCCCTAAATTTATGGCTTCAGCTGATAATAGCCAGGATCAAACTAAAGAGCGAGAGGAGGAATATGAAGCAGCCATTAATTGCAAACCCACCCACCCCAACCGGGGATAGGAAGTGGGGGGGGGAGTGGCCTTAAGATATAATTAGCTGTTTATTGAGAGCTTGGTTGGAGGAGGCTAATTGGGGGCGGGAGAAAATAGGAGTTGTAGGTGGATGGATGGAGAGGGAAATCAGTAACGTTTTCTTTTTGCAAAACTTACTCTGCCTTGAGGACAGTTGAGGGAGAATCTTGTTAATAGCAAGAGATGATCTGAACAGCCAGGCCGGGGGGGGGGGGAGGAATCCCTTGGTTTCATCTCCCTCGGCAGAAATTTCCCTTTCGCCTCTTGGAGGAAGGAACCAGCAGCAGCACAGCTCCTACCCTCACTCCTCCTCCTCCTCTGCTGCCGGGAGGAGGGGAGGGGAGGGGGAGGAAGAGAGATCGCCCTCGTTCAAAGGGAATCAGAAAAGGCTGTACTCGCGCCTCTCTCATATACACACACGAGCGCGCGCGCACACACGTGCCCTCCTCTTCCTCTGCCTTCCCAGGGATGCCGCCCCCTTGAAAGTGCCGCTGGGGGCGGGTGCCCCCCCTGCACCCCCCTAGTGACACCACTGGGATTGAGGCTTACATATGCTTCTCCTCTCACAAATATGGCTGTCTATGTGCTTTTGAGCAAGGGCAACCTGTACCTTAACTATGTGCTTTATGTCATCATGCATGCCACTGTTACTGTTGTAACTCATTGTGCTCGGACACAAGAAGATCCTTGGATGATATAGTGTGATCACTAAACTGAATTATTGAGATGTCTTTAAGACTGGTCATTTGTTCTCTAAAATGTACCTGATTAGTCCCTAAAAAGTCCAGGTTTTCTTCCATCATTCACACACTATAAGCTTTATCTTAATATGTCCAATGATAAACAGTGAAACAAACTAAGACTTTCTATGGCAACATGCAAAGCAAGATTTGCATATTTTCCCAGTTTGCCACAGTGAGTAAAATGTAGTGCTATGGTGTTTTTCAATTCATTTCTGTGGTCAAAATCCAGGTAGAGTTTTTCTGCTTTCTGTTTATTTCATTGTTGATGCCTGTCCATGTCCAAAACTTAGGTGGGGTGATGGGTTCAAAGTAGTTGGAACACCATGTTGGTGTTCAGAAAGAAGTCTCCTCTCTTTTTAGAACTTAGAATCAGGTTATCCTGCTATGGTAATAGAGTAGACCACATTGCCAGCGACTCAATGCCAAGTGTCAGGTGGCGGTTAACTAACCTGACAATTTAAAGACTAATGGCATTGGGTCCTGAAGTCCACAGGGAAGGGTCATAGTCCCCAAGTGGATTAAATCCCACTTGAATCTATCTTGATGGAGGGCAGCAGCTTCATCAATACTGGCCTGGGACTGAGGAGGACTTTGTGTGCCAAAAGGGCTCAGGACCAGAAAGTGACTCTAACTTTGCCTCTTCTTTTAATTGAGTTTTAAAACAAGCAGAATACTGAGAGGGGCAAAAGGTAACCCAAATCTGCACTGTCAGGAGAAGGCCTAGCTTGACTTCAGAATCAGCAGTATTGTGCCACATGAAGAAATGCATAAGTAAAACCCAAATTTTTGTAAAGAGGTTGAGTCTGTCAATTGCTTCCTGTCCTTAATATAAGTGTTTGAAATAATGGCTAAAATCCAGTATTAAACCACAGCTACAAAACATCCACTGAATTAATGGAACCTTCATAGTTGTTGACCCACCAAATACCCAGTGATTTAACAGGCCTACTTTAGTTCCAACTGTAGTTTTGGGGATCAGCTACACCTTTGACACATTAAAATGGCAGAAAGACTCAGTGACAAATTTATCAAGCAAACTCCAAATGCAGATCAATTCCTTTGAGCATTTCCTCTTTTTAATGACACATGCAATAAAATATGTGCCAAGAATTTGAACAGGAACTCTTGATTTAGGAATTTTTGTTCAAATTCTCTTGAGTAGAATCCTGGGATTTCTCCATTTCTGTTTACAAACTCCATTACCTTTATCTCAAACTTGCTGAATGGCCTAAACTCGGGAGCGGAAGCCAAGCTCATAGGAGAATGTCCAGCCCACTGACCCTTCCCTCTCATGCTGCCAGCTCCATAAAGCAGGATGTATGAAGGAGGAACTCTTCTTTTTCACATGAGCTCCTTTCAGTTCCCATTCTTACAACCAACATGAAATTCTGCATGCATGGTTCCTTTTTCTTTCATCTTCCCATTTTAGAATAAGGAAGTAGAAAGCTGAGGTACTTGCAACTTTTTGACTTTTGAATGTAACATTCAAAGCACATTTCTTTTTTTGGATCCTGTAAGATAGAGGTTCTCAACCTATGGCCCATGGAGCCAAATAATCTGGGCTCCAGCCAGTGGTGGTGGCGGCATTGGCCAGGGACTCATTTACGGTCGTCATAAACACATTTATGATTGTCGTGGACTCATTTATGGCTGTTGTAAATACATTTATGTGTTTATACATTTGCAACAGCCGTAAATGTTTCCATGCCCGATTCCGCTGCCAGTGGTGATGGCAGCTGGCCACCAACTATTTGAGGGAGCATGATCCGGCTCCCAACTTGAAAAGGTTGAGAACCCCTGCTGTAAGAGAAGGATCACCCATACAAGCTATGATGATAAACAATCCTGCAACACTTTAAACATATTTTGAGTCATGGAGATTTGCAGATAAAAGTTATTTTTATCATCCAAGCAAATATTTAGAATTTATGGTTCATGCACCCAGGAGGGCTTTGTCACTGAACAGGGATTAGAGCACTGATTTCTAACATCTGTTTAAACATTCTATCTACTGAACTATACCACAGCATATTTTCTCACTACCGAAAATGGCCGATTCTGAATAAAATGTTTCAGGTGAATAATGAATTCACAATCTCAGGCGTTTTGGCTGAAATTATATTATGTAGCAAAAGCAATGGTGTATGCTTTGGTCCATTCCTCACTGACAAATAAAGAGCCCTCACCATGATTCTTTGAGGAATAGACACATACATCATGCCAACCTGTGTGTATAGCCTTAAGAATCATGAGTGTGACTCTTCATTTACTGATAAGAAACAAGCCCAAATGTAAATTTTATGTTACATGATAGAATTTTGGGCAATATATGCAAGGGCAGCTTACAAAGTTAATAGAGTATCACAAAATAACAAAAAACAACAGGAGGGGAAAAGCTCACGAAAGTTTGAATGTTCGGGTAAGCGTCCTCAGCCACCCACATAGCCAGGGCAGCATCTTCGGCTGTAGCTCCAGCCAGCGGACCTTTTATCCCACTGGCCAGGTAGAAAGAGTCCAGGGGGGGTGGAGGTGTCCTCAGCCGCCCGCACAGCCAGGGCAACAGCCAAGAACAGCCACCCACACAGCTGGGGCAGCGTCTTCACCTTTAGCTCCGGCCAGCGGGGTCTGTTTCTCAGATTATGCTCACGGCTTCAATACAAGTCACTTTACATTGGAGATAATGAACACTTTCATGGAGATGCCTTACTCACAAATAGAACAGAATTTTTCTGTTGCATAACTCCCAAACCTTTTCCTATTAAGAACAAACTAGGTGAAATTCAATTCTATAAATGATGAGAAACTAACAATGATTTTAATCCATGTATCTACTCCACCAATTACTTCTGTTGTACACTAAGCCATAGCTATTATTTAGAAAGAAGCATAACTCCAATTTGATTTGTTATACATATTGCACTCCACCCCCCAAATACACCTAAGGACTTGTTTTTAAAACTTATAAAATATCATCTTCAAACTAGCTCAATAAAAAGGCAAGCCATTGACCTTAATTACCACTCTTAATCTACATGGCATCCTTTCAGATAAGCATTCTGGGCAGAGTGCCTTGGTATTTCAAATGAATTTCTGTAGATGATGTTCCTGGTAGATGGTGCCTTATGTTTTCATTTTGCTTTTCCAAGAAATGATGGCCAAGAAACTGAATATCAGTTACAATACCAACTGTATTCATCGCAGCTGCAGGCAGGGAGGCGTCGCTCCCGCCCTCCCTCCGGGCCCCCTCCACCTCAGTGTGGAGCCGGACGAAGACGGTTGCAGCTGTGGGCAGTGAGGCGTCGCTCCCGCCCTCCTCCGGGCCCCTTCCACCTCGGCCCGGAGGCTGATATAAGAACTTTTGACGGCGGGCGGTGAGATGACGCTCCAGCCCTCCCTCCGGGCCCCCTCCACCTCGGCCCGGAGGCTGTTTAAGAACAGCTGGCGACGAGCGTACGTTGTATTTATGACATTTGATTATATTGTTGGTAATGCTGGATTGAATTTTTTGTCATTATATTGTTATATTTTTATATTGTATGCTATTTTGTACTTTGGGATTGTATTTCTACATTATATTTCTTTTGTACAGTTATATTGTTGCATGATTGCGTTGCCACATTGTTGCTGTTTTGCTGTGTGGTGTCCTATCATAGCATTGTTTGCCTGTTGTACTTTATTGGTTGACTGTACGCTAATTGTTTGTTCACTGCCCTGAGTTGGTCGCACCAAGTAGGGCGGTATAGAAACCAAAAAAATAAAATAAAATAAATTATTGCAAACAATATAGACTGATTGCTCCAGAAAGAGAAGTCATTAACTTTTTAACCTACTCAATATTAGTCTCCTTGCAGGAACAACTGTCACAGTTACAACAACTGTTATAGACTTGACAAAAATGTGTGCTCTAAACATGCAGCCTTAACTTGTAGATTTTTAGATAGCTTCACAGATCAGTGCAGGACAAAACAGGACAGAATACTAGGTGTTTCCTTTGGCCAGTAAAAATGCTATACTTTGAACTTTTAATCTTATTTTATTTCTATAAAACATTTCACTGAACTCAAATCCAGAAGAAATTTAAACAATACACAATTATAATTATACTGTCTCAGGACTGGAATGATGCTAGATGATCATGCAGAGTACCTCCCATAGCATACAAAAAATTGTGGTGGGATCCATTCATAGTTATGATTTGGACAAAACCTTTGCTGGCTCATTGAAATGTTATAAATAAGGCAAGGGGATTTTGTTCTTCAGAACTCTTTGCTAACCAAACATAGTATAAACCCCAATTTCCAAGCAGAAAGTCCAACAATTGAGCCACATACGATACCCGGTACTCAGGAAGGGAAACTGCTAACAAAGTAAACTGGAGTTCCAGTTTCCTCACAAGATTTATAGACTCTCCTTATTCTGCACTCAAAGCCCAGCAGAACTTCACATTCTGTAGTTCCTGAATATGATTTCTTAGAGGGGGGAAACTCGCATAGCAATTTATTTTTCGTTATGCGAGTTTCCCCCCATAGAAATGCTTGCTATGAGAGCGTTTCCATAGGGAAGGTCTGACTCGCATAGCGGAAATTTTTGTTATGCGAGTCAGATCGCTTTTTGAAAAACCCACTCGCTATGCGAGTTTTTCGCTAAGTGAGTTGCTCGCTAAGCGAGGTTTAACTGTAGCTCTTAATGACTAGCAAGCATCTGAACCAGATGTCCCTTCTTGCTAAAGAAAGATACCAAGTGAGGTATCTGTGAAAGTAAGTCTCCATGTTTGGGAATGAAACGGATCGATCTGTTCTGAACAAAATACTGACAGTAATGCCATCAGACAAAAAAGCAGAGGTACTTTTAAGGAGGTGCTGCACCTTTATATTTCTAACCATAATTCTTCTTCTTAAACGAGAGGGTTTTAAAAATGGTCTTTACTTCATTCTGTGTTATCAACGACAACTTAATTATGTTTTAATATTTATAATGTATTGTTTTTCAATTCTATTCATTTTTAATTACACAGTAAGTCACCTCAGCCTCTAGTGTCTGGAAGAAAGAAAGGACACAGCTCAAATCAAATCCATACTCATAGCTGCCCTTGACAGCAGTGTTTATTGGGGTGAATTTAAATTGCAAATCTGTGCTCAACCTGCACTATTTGTAATACAAGTGTTACTGGGTGTTTTAGGCCATCAGGGACTTCCTTACAAAGGAAAGGAAATTCAGAGAAGTCGTAATTTTCACCATTTAAAGAACTGATGAAGGTATAACAATATTAAGTGTCATATGGCAGGATTCTGGTTTTGGTTATTTTATTTTTGAGTATTGTCTTGAGAAACTCTGGACAAAAGAAAGAGCTTCAGCAGAGATATTCTGCTGTAGCAGAGTTTCTCTTCTTTTACTCCGATCTATTTGTTGTTGTTGAGTCACACAGTTGATTCTGACCCTTTGTGACCCCATGGACAATTGCCTGCCAGTCACCCTTATCCTCCTCCATCCCTCTCAACTCTACCAACTCTGTGCCCTTTGCATCAACAATACCATCTAGCCATCTCATTTCTGCTTCCCCCTTCTTCTTTTGCCCCCTACCTTTCCCAGCATCAAGGCCTTCTCAAGTGAATCCTCTCTTCTCAATTGATGTCCAAAGTACTTTAGCTTCATCTTCACTATTTGACCTTCCAAGGAGCAATCAGGGTTGATTTTTTTCTAAGATTGACCTGTTTGTTCTCCTCGCTGTCCAGGGTACTCTCAAGACTCCTCCAACACCACATTTCAAAGGCATCTATTCTTCTGTGCTCAGCTTTCTTTAAGGTTCAACTCTCACAGCCATACATTACTACCGGAAATAACATTGCTTTGATTATGCAGACTTTTGCTTGCAAGGTGATGGGTCTACTTTTAACTATGTTCCCCAGATTTCTCATAGCTTGCCTCCCAATAATTAGTCGCCTTTTTATTTCATGGCTGCAGTCGCCATCTGCAGTGATCTTGGATCCTAAGAATGTAAAGTCTGTCACTGCTTCTATTTCTTCCCCATCTGTTTTCCAGGGAGTGACAGGGTAGGTTGCCATTATCTTGGTTTTCTTAATGTTGAGTCTCAAGCCAGCTTTTGCACTCTCTTCTTTCAACCTAAGCAGGAGTTTCTTTATGTCTTCCTCACTTTTTGCCATTAGGGTAGTATCATCTGCATATCTCAAATTGTTGAAGATTCTCCCAGCAATTTTAGTTCCAACTTGTGATTCATCCAGCCCTGCATTGTGCATTATGTGCCCTGTATATAAGTTGAATAAGCAGCCTTCTATACACTTCGATACAAATCTAAACACTTTGACAAATAATAAAGAAATACATACTCTGATAGTGCATGTATTTTGGAGAGCTGGTGAAGTTAGGGAGACAGAAGGCCATTGAATACAAAAGGATCCCTTCGCCAAAAGAAAATACAATTGTGTCCCCTCCCTTTACTATGATCCCTGGAGAACTATTTCACAAAGCATGTTGGTTACAATACAAATGTTTATATCTTTGAACTAATTAAATCAAAATTTGGAAATGCTTAAAGTGCTTTTGTACATCTGCACTTTTTGCACAATGCAAGATACTTGAATGAAAATAATGAAATCAACTGGCTAACCACAGTTATTATAAAATCTGAGCAAAGAAGCTTGGTGTCAATTATTCCAATTGTGTTCATTTTTAGCACTGAAGGCATTACTTCATGATTGTTCTTTAGGATATTAAAAACAAAAGGCCAAATCTATGGAATATGTGCTTAAAGGGGTTTCTTACTCATCATTAAACCATGCTAAGTGACAAGGACTGAACTTGATGATCCATAGGGTCATTTCCAACTCTGCAACTCTTAAGATGGTGGTGGTGGTTGTCAAGAGATTAGAGACTTAGATGTATCAGAATGTGGGTCATGATTATTTAAATAGTCAAGAAGAGGAGGACTGTTTCATCCCTTCCTGTCATATTTGTGGTCTTTGAAAGTGACCAGTAGTGAGATCACATTCCTATATCAACATTTGAAGAGAAGTGGATGCTGCACTTCAAAAACACCCTTTCATCATTCTAAAGGGTAAAGGTAAAGGTCGTCTTTGCTCGAAAGCCAGTTGTATCCGACTCTAGGGTTCAGTGTTCACCTTTTTTATAGCAAAAGAGCCAGTGCTATCTGCATTTGCAGACGTTTACTTGGACATGTGGCAGGCATGCCTCAACACTGGAGTGCACAGAACAATGTTTACCTTCCCACTGAAGTGGTACCTATTTATCTACTTGCAATTTCTTGCTTTCGAACTGCTAGGTTGGCAGGAGCTGGGGCAGAGTTGGGAGCTCAATCCATCATGCAGTACATTCCCATAAATTAGCACTGAAGAAACAAAATTGTCTATAGCCTCCAAAATAGATGTACTGCACTGTAGATTCTAGCAGGAAACTGCTTTGTTCTGGTAACTTTCAAAGGGATTAAGAATAATCAAAATGATTAAAGTAAATTAGCATGATGGTTCTTTGAGCTATTAAAAGCCTTCTTAAACGAAATGTATTTGGAGGACAGCTTACTCCTGAGGGGGAATGGTTTCTCCCATGAGGACTATCTTTGAGGGAAGAAAAACTGGACAGCCACTCAGAATGACCAAGCTGGAACCACCACTTTATATTTCAGTTCTAGTGTGAAAACAGAAAGGGCAGAAAAGATTTGTTGTTTTTGTATGTGAACCTCTAAATTATTCAACAGTGTGTTTCATTACATTATTTTGGAGAATCTTACTTTGAAGTAACAGTTTGAAATTGATCTATTTTTTCCTGATTTCTCCCTTTTGTTTTTCTTTCTTTTAAATAATACATATAAAATCCAGTCCAGTAGCTGGCTAGATTCATATAAAGGGGAATTCCTGATACAGTACTTTATTTTGGTGCCTTGGTCTCACACACTACTGAGATTTAAAGGAAGTGTACAGGAATAGTGGCAGAAAAATTTGCATTCGCGTGGTGCAAATGAACTGTGTGGTCATTTAGCTAAACTGGGAGGTGCTACCAAATCTGAGATGTTGGGAAGAGAACATGCAAACCCATCAGGCCTGAATCTTCCACCACTGGAATCTTCTCAGAGTACAACATTCCCATATAAGAAATAAAAAGGAGCAGTGGGACTTAGAAACGATCTGGAAAGGTCTGATCAGGGTAATTGTCAGTATTATTATTATTTATTTATCTTGTCTTTGGCATATAGAACCAGAGTTTGTAGGAATCAAAAAATGAAAACAAGGTGATGCAGAATGCAGAGGTGCTTTTCATCATATTAGAGCTATTCCATAAACATCATAATGGGCTGAATACTAAAGCAAATTGACTACTTTCACATAACAAACAAGCTCAGCTAGCTTAAATATTTTTTTCCTTTCCATTAATGAAGTGGAAGCGCAGTTGTAACAGCAACATTATATTATGTTATCATATTTCATTGAAAGGAGAAAGGGGTAGGGAGGTTGTTGAAATCTTCTTCAATTGACTTTTGGAGCTTTTGTGACATCATGCAGCCTAGCGAAAACCACTGGTGATCATAAAAAGAGAGCACCTCCTTTTTCCTATCAGTCAGACAACATTTCTAAACTTCAAAGTGAGTTATTTTACAGTGACTGTAGAAGGAGAGAATAATTACTGTGCGCCTAACCAATGAGTTCCAGCTGATGAGATCTCAGCAAAATGATGGGGAGGAGGGGAGAGCTGGAGCATCTCATATCATGGTCGTGAATCTCATACGCTTCATGCACTGACCTTTCAAACGAACAGAAGAAACAGGTACATTCTGGCCTCACGTTATGAGTTATGTTACCCTTTCAATGTCTGGAAATGGTATACAGAGGGAATAGACAAAAGATGTTTCTAATGTCACACAAAAAAGAGGGTTGTTTTGATTGCTCCTGTGGGAGTGTGTGGACAATGAATGGATTTTTAGAACTAAACAATAATGGAGCTGGAAGGGACCTATAAGGTCATCGAGTCCAACCCCCTGCTCCATGCAGGAATCTAAATCAAAGCAGACCTGACATATAACTGTCTAATTTTCTCTTGAATGCCTCCAGCACTGGAGCGCTTACCACCTCCTGGAGGTAACTGGTTCTATTGTCATACTGTTCTAACAGTTAATATGTTTTTCATGACATTCTATCTTTCTGTAAGTTGACTGTTAGGACATTTTTCATTTGGGGGTATTGTACAAAGATTGCTGCCCAGTGGAATAGTACAACTTTAAGGCCCTCCATGTGTTTTGAACACAGGTGTCCATAATAGAGCCTCAAACTGATTGCCAGGCTGTGCATGCTTGGTCCATGTGCTCCTGTAACAGCCCAGCTGTGGCTGATTAGAGAATCTGCCCAGCAACAGTAGGGTATAACTGTGGCCCTCTGGGAAGGGTCTACTGGAGGAAGCTATTATTCTGGAAGAGATTATCTGTGAGGAGGTTGTCTATTCTGAAGGAGTCTATATACTGAGAAGGACTGAGACACTGAAGGAGGTGATGGTGTTCAGAGTTTTTCTTCAACTGAGAAGAAAGAACTGCTAAAGGATCACCAGGACTTTTTGAGTGCTCCTGGAGTTGGAGCCAACAGAGGACTCCAAGCTGTCTACCTACTGTGGGGCTTGGAGAGAGTGAGAGACAGTTGTATATAGTCCTGTGTATGTCTGTCTTCCCCTCACTGTAAGTAAAGCGCACCTTTCTACTGAAGGCATATGTGTGTGTGTTATTGCATTAAGGCTTTCGCTGCGTAAGAGCTTAAAAGTGCTACTCTGCCATCCAGCCACACATATCGCTAGGGGAATCCCTGATATTGACCACCCCACCCCCTTTTACCATATGTCCTGTACTCTGGGATGATTGAGAACAGATCCCAACCCACTCTTTATGACTATCTTTCAAGTATTTTAAAAGTGCTACCATATCTCATATCAGTCTCTTTTTCTCAAGATATGAAATGCCAAGTTCTTTCAGTCCTTTCTCATAGGGTTTGGTTTCCACTCCCCTGATCATCCTTGTTGCCCTCTTCTGAACTTGTTCCAGTTTGTTAGCAACCTTCTTACAAATGCAGTGTCCAGAAGTGGACACTGTACTCAAGGTATGGTCTAATAAGTGCCAAATAGAGGGGGACTATTACTTTACATGTTTTTGAGACTATACTTCTGTTAACACAGCCTAAAATAACATGTCTTTTTTTTTTGCAGCTGCATAACAGCATTGGCTCATATTCAGCTTATGATCTATAAAAGTCCAAAATCCTTCTCACTGACAGTACTACTGAGCCAAGTATTCTCCCATCTTGTTTTCCCCTGAAGTGAAGAATATTGCACATATTCCTGTGAAATTTCATTCTGTTGTTTTCAGCCCAGTGCTGAATCCTATCAATATCCTTTTGTATTCTGTTCCAATCTTCCAAAATATTCCACCCAATGTAGTGTCACCAACAAATTTCATAAGTATTCCCTATACTCCCTCATTGAAGTCATTAATGAAAATTTCAGGGCACTGGTCCCAAGACTGAGCCTTGTAGAACCCCACTTGTTACTCCTTCACAGTTTGAGAAGGAGCCATTAAAAAACTCTCCGAGTATGATTCTGTAACCAACAGTATATCCACCTGACACTTGTTTAATCCAGACCACACCTAGTTAGCTTGATAATCAAAATACCATGGCAGATTTTGTCAAAGGCTTTGCTGAAGTCAAACTATATTACAGTACATCTACAGCATTCCCACTGTCTATCAAAGAAGTTACTTGATCGGAAATGAGATCAAATCAGTCTGGCAAGATTTGTTCTTGACAAATCCATGTTAGTTTCTAGTTACTACTGCATTGTTTTCAAGATGCTTCCAGAATGAACACTTTATAATCTGCTCTAAATTTTCTGTAGGATTGTTGTCAGGCTGACTGATCTGTAGTTCTTCCTTTTTGCCCTTTCTGAAGACAGGGACAACTTTAGCCCTTTTCCAAACACCTGGCACATCACCCATGATTTCGAGAAAATGATAGGCAATGGTTCTGAGATTTCTTTTCAGCCAGTTCCTGCATAGTTTAAAACTGAAAGGTCATACATTGCAGATACTGAAGAAATGCAGAAAAATATCAACAATTACACCCTGCACCCCAACTAATGACAGCTACACACATCGCCACAAAGAAATGATATGCATTCTTTAACAGCATCTGCCAGATGGTAATCTTGTTTGACAAGACAATGTTTATTGACAGACTGTGGAAGATGAGCACAAAAACACCAACAAAGTGAAGAGTGCTCAGAGTAATTATCTTGCGCAAGTGTGCTTGGTATAGCTGCAGTTTAAGCTATTTTTCATTATTCCATATATTAATTCTGTAAAATGACTCAAATTATTGCTACCCCAAATAGAAGATAAAATCTTCAAGGAATAGCACAAATTTTGAACCCTCTAATTTTCATAAGAAATCAGCCAAGCTTTTAATTGAAGGAACCTACCACAGCCCAATATAGAACAAAAACCACTTGCTTTAAGGCAAGGGTGACCAATTTTTTTGGGCTGCAGACTGCTCACATCGTTCTGTGGGCTGGTTATGTGGTCCAGCGGGCCAGGCAGCTCCCACCAGAAGTAAAATGTGCCTTGCAATCTGTTTTAAATCAGGATGGGATAGATTTTAAGCTGCCATTTTATCTGTTTAAAGCAAGGGTGCCCCAACTATGGCCCACAGACTGGATCCAGCCCCCGACACCAATTCATTTGGCCCATGTCACTCCTGGAAGCATAAGTAAAACGTGCTCACTTCTTGGAGTGATGAAGGTGGCGTGGGCCAGATGAATTGATGTCAGGGGCTGGATCTGGCCCATGGCCTGTAGTTTGGGCACCCGTCTTTAAGGCATCGTTACAAACAGAAGGTCCTTGAAACAGCCCATTTACTGAGAGAGATTTTAAAATATTTACAGTATGCTTGTGGACACATAACAAGGCTTTAGTGTCATGACTCAATAGTTCCCACACACAGTATGACTTTTTTTCTGCCATCTGTTGGCCAGCTTTAAAGATTGATACATTTAAACTTACACCTACAGCAATCTTGCCACTCATTTACAAATAATCTCAACTGCATCTCCCCCCACAATCCATATGGCAGACAGTACAGTAATACCCTGGATAACACGAGTACTGGATAGCACTAAAACCGCATAACGTTACAAGATTTTCGGAAAAATCTTGTATCGAATAACGCGATTTTTAAAGTTATCCGATACAGTCGTTCTTAGCAGCAGGGTGGCTGCAAAGCTGAACGGGGTTCTCCGTTCAGCTTCCCAGCCACCCTGCAGCTACGGAAGCAGGGGTGGGGAGGCTGGAATGCTGACAGGGGACTCCCCCGTCGGCTTCCCCAGCCACCCCACAGCTGCGGAGGCAAGGGCGGGTGGCTAGGGAAGCCGACAGGGAGTCCCCGTCAGCTTCCCCAGCCACCCTGCAGCTGTAGATCAGGTCCTCTGATCTCTCTGGAGCAGGCAGGGGACACGATCCAAGCTGTTTCTGGGCTTCCCCGACGTCCTCAGCCAGTGAAGCAAGCCAAAATGTCAGGGTTCGAATCCCAACATTCTGGCTTGCTGCACTGGCTGAGGACGTCGGGGAAGCCCAGAAACAGCTTGGATCGGGTCTCCCCACCTCCCTGGACCCACCGGGGGGGGGGGTCAGAGACCCCAAAATTGGTAAAAAAATGGACTTTTAAAAAACCAATTTTGGGGTCTCTGACCCCCCCCCCCCCGCCGGGTCCAGGGAGGTGGGGAGACCCGATCCAAGCTGTTTCTGGGCTTCCCTGACGTCCTCAGCCAGTGCAGCAAGCCAAAACATCAGGGTTCGAATCCCGACATTCTGGCTTGCTGCAGCCTCAAAGAGGGTGGGGGAACTTCAAAAATAGTGCACATCGGCTCTAGGGAGGTCGGGAGACCCGATGCGCGCTATTTTTGAAGTTCCCCCACCCTCTTTGAGGCTGCAGCAAGCCAGAATGTCAGGATTCGAACCCTGACATTTTGGCTTGCTGCACTGGCTGAGGCTGTCGGGGAAGCCCAGAAACAGCTTGGATCAGGTCTCCCCACCTCCCTGGACCCGGCAGGGGGGTCAGAGACCCCAAAATTGGTTTTTTTTAAAAGGATGTTTTTTTAACCAATTTTGGGGTCTCTGACCCCCCCCCCCCGGGTCCAGGGAGGTGGGGAGACCTGATCCAAGCTGTTTCCAAAGTTCCCCCACCTCCCTGGAGGCTGCAGCAAGCCAAAATGTCAGGATTCAAATACCGACGTTCTGGCTTGCTGCAGCTTCCAGGGAAACAGGGCTTTTTTTAACATTGTGTGATCAATGTATCGCACAACGTTAAAAACCGGATAATGACGAGACTTGTGGAACCAAGTCATAACGTTATCCAGGGTACTAGTGTAATTTCAAATTCAAAAGGGAGCTGGAATGCATTTTTCAACATGACAATTGTTGGTAGTAACTGCTGCAGAAAGTTTGGCTTCCAGTTATGAATTGCACTTGCAAGTAATACCATTTTGATTTTTTCAACTGATTTGTTTCATGGATATAAGCAACCTCTACAGACTTCTGGATGTGTTGGTTAAGTTCCTTGATTCACTCCTTGGGAGACCAATGAAACTGTATAAGAGAATGTTTGCCCTTAATCATACTGTTTCTGAAAATGTTTCAAAGATAGGTTTTTCTTCTTCTGGAGAAGTAACCCAGACCAGCCCATTCCAATTAAACTAGACATAAGAAGATAAGATGAGCCTTGTTGAATAAGATCAAAGCCCTGTCTAGTTCAACATTTTGTTATCACAGTAGCTAGCAAAGTGCTCGCAAACAAGGCACGAGGACAACAGCAATCTCCTACATATATTCCCTAGCAACCATCATTAAGTAACCATCATTAAGTTACTGGGCTGCAGTGGCTCAGTGATTAAGTAGCTCACCTTGTGAGCTGGATGGCTGGCAAGTCAGCTGGTCAAGACCCAGGTGTAATGATAATCTGAATGTATTTACCATTTAACCAGGTACACAAATGTGCCAACGTGATTTACTTAGTCTGCTAAGTCACACTGTGAAGAAATGAAACTGTTTCTAGCTGTTATTGTTTAGAATTCCTGAAGAGGAGGGCTTTGTGCCAAGTTTAAACAGAGCCTCTAGTGGCTCACTAAATTATTAAGAGAAGAATTTACCCATGAGCAAATTCTCAGGTTCACACACTTTGACCTTCAAGGGTTCACCTACCCAAGAGCGGGGGAAGGGCAACCTTCAATTGACCTTGAAGCAACCTTGAGGTGACCTTGATGTTGGGGAATGGGTAATCCATGATAACAATCTAATCCCAAGGACATCATTTTACTGTGGGAATACAGGTGCAAAACACCTGGACAGTCAGAGAGGGTTAGAGGAGATTTTTTTACTCTTTCGAGAGGACTTTTGAAGTCACAGCAGAAGGCTTTGAAGCTGGAAGGAATACATTCCTAAGAGACCAAGAATTGACATCTGAAGTGAGATGCGGCCTTGGAATCACGTTTTTGTTTTCCAGTTAAAGTGCTAGGTAGGACATTGCGCCTAGGAACAGGACAGCGATAGTAAAGGACTTAGAAGCTTGATAGCTTAGATTTTACCCAGGGATGGGATACTTTATTTTGGTTTTGTTAAACCAGGTTTTGCTCTTAGCCTTTGTTATGCTTTGCTTATTGAAGCAATGAATTGCCTTTTGGACAATGCTTTGCCTTTTATTCAAATAAACACGGAGACCTCAATGGTCTCTTTTTAAAAGACTTTGGAAGTTTTGTCTCCAGTTTGGTGGGATCCTGAGCAGCGGTATTTTAAACTCCTCAACACCACGCTACTTGAAAGTCTTCCACGGCTCGCGTTAATGAAGCACACCAGCAGGATTATGAGGAAGGCCAATTCAGGTGTAATGCACTAGTTACAGGGCAGAACAGGTTAGAGTTGTGGAAGCATAAATTGCCCTTTGCCTGAGAAGTAAGAATTTTGGCAGGTACATTTTACCACCTCAGCCCTCTGCCAGTTGCAACGCCAGGTACTCCATAATGGACTGAGTGCCCATCTCTGTCCCAGCTATTGGGGACATGAAAGGAGCCTCTTTCAGGCGTCCCCTAAGCAGAGGTTCTCCAGCAAAAATCCTTTCAACCCAGAATAATTTCTGGCACAAAATTATTATTATTATACTGGAGGCAAAATATAGCAATCCATAATAAGTAGCTATTATAGGCTTATCCTCTATGACTTTATATAATCTCCTTTCAAGGTCATTACCTACATACTTTTTTCCAGAGCTATCGGCCCTAAACGTTGTGAATTTTTCTCATAAAGAAGGTGCTGCAACTCTTTGATCTTTTCTGCATTTCTGCATCTTTTCCAGCTCTATCTCTCTCTCCAGTAATATGTTATCTCCAATTCTACAATTTCCTTCAAGCACTATAGTATCATATGAAATATGCAGCATGTCAAGTGTGCCTGCACTATAGATTTACAAAAGTGGCACAAACCACTTAATTCATTTTAAATTGGTATCTTTTTATTTGATTTCTTGTTAATTGTTGTTGTTGTTCAGTCGCACAGTCGATTCCGACCCTCTGGGACCCCATGGACCACTGTCCGCCAGGCACTCCTGTCCTCCACCATCCCCCTCAGCTCGCTCAGCTCTGTGCCCATTGTCTCCACAATACCATCTAGCCATCTCATCTTGGGCTGGCCCCTTCCTCTTTTGCCCTCGACCTTTCCAAGCATCAAGGCTTTGTCAATTGAATCCTCTCTTCTCATCTGATGTCCAAAGTACTTTAGCTTCATCTTTATTATTTGACCTTCTAAGGAGCAGTCAGGGTTGATTTCTTCTAAGATCGACCTATTTGTTCTCTTCGCTGTCCAGGGGACTCTCAAAACTCTCCTCCAACACCACATCTCAAAGGCATCTATTCTTCTGCGGTCAGCTTTCCTAATGGTCCAGCTCTCATAACCATACATTGCCACAGGGAATACCATTGCTTTGACTATGCGCATTTTTGTTTGCAATGTGATGTTCTACTTTTCACTATGCTCCCCAGGTTTCTCATTGCTTGCCTCCCAAGAATCAGTCGCCTTTTTATTTCATGGCTGCAATCACCATCTGCAGTGAGCTTTGATCCTAGGAAAGTAAAATCTGTCAGTGGTTCTACTTCTTCCCCATCTATTTTCCAGGGACTGATAGGGCCTGTTGCCATTATCTTGGTTTTCTTTATATTGAGTATCAAGCCAGCTTTTTCACTTTCTTCTTTCAACCTAATCAGGAGCTTCTTTAGGTCCTCCTCACTTTCTGCCATGAGGGTGGTATCATCTGCATATCTCAAATTGTTGATGTTTCTTCCAGCAGTTTTGATCCCAAATTGTGATTCCTCCATCCCTGCATTGCGCATTATGTGTTCTGTGTATAAGTTGAATAAGCAGGGTGACAAAATGCAGCCTTGTCTTACTCCTTTTCCTATTCCAAACCACTCCGTCATTCCATTTTCTGTCCTAACTGTTGCCTCTTGATTCATGTACAGATTTCTCATGAGGCCTATAAGGTGTTCCAGTATTCCTACCATAATCAAAATGTGTTTAAGATACTGATATATCCCTGATCAAACTAATGAAATTTTTTAAAATTTGCAATGAATTTTTGACAACTGCAAACTGAAGAAGTAATGTTAAATTCAGTACTATTTCAAGCTCATTGCTTCTTCTAGTCTGAGATGTTAAAATGTCTATATTTTTTCCAAATCATTGTACCCCACACCCAAGATCCGAACAAGATAAAATGATGCTATAATTGTGATGAGCACAAGCAAAAGAGAATAAGAATAATTGGTATAGGTATCAACAAAAAAGGCATCAATCACACAATGCAACAAATGGAGATTGAGAGAATCCAACACAGTAACAGTTTAGAATAAAAGACCATTCAATAAAGTAATTAATTTGCAGAACTCATTCACAAGCAGCGCAAATAAAGAACATAATTCCTATTTATCAATAAAATTGATAGTGTTTAATTAAAAATGGAAACTGCAAGGTACCTTTGCTGAATGCTTCATTCTTACTCAGCCCACATTTATATTTACAAACTAAAACAGGAGTGGTTAGTCCTGTGCGATTTTTTTTTTTTTGCAAAGTGCCTCCAAGACATATGTTTCCCAGAAACCTCCTGGAAGCAGAGTTCTCCTTTAAATCAAGGTTCACAGTCCCGATGTACTTTACCCATGATTGGAAATGGGCACATTTAACATAACAAATTCAGAAAGTTACTCAACATAATGAACATAACTTGATCATTTTGCTGGTGCACAGCAGGAAGGAGATGTGGCTTCCGGAGGGGAAAGACAATGTTGCTATTCTGAATCAGATAAAAAAACCTAACTTATTTCAACATCCTCTTTGCTGCAATGGCTATGGCTATCCAAATATCACTGGAGTCTAAAAAGTGAGCAGAATAAGTAATTTAGAACAATTAAAATTCAGCAGCAGATTCCATCTGAATGTGGAGGTCTCCTTTAGCTATTATGCTAATACTCACATGGTGTACTGTACATGCAAGAATAAAAGGAAATACTGTGATGATTATTTTGTAGTGGTTTACAATCCCCCTTCTACCACCAATATTACACTCTACTTCCTAAGTGTTCTGTCACACTGTAAAATGGCTGACAGAATCCAGAATAGAACTATGAATAAAGAAGCAAGTTTGGTTTTTATAGGACAGAAAAAGTTACCTCCATACTACTAAATGAACATGGACATGTGTTTTGGCAAGATCAAAGCCCTAAGCTCAATTTCACACATCTCTATCTAAAAAAATCTTACCAATGCTAGGGGGAATAATAATTCCAATATTCAGTGGTGGGCAGCAAAAATGTTTGCTACCACACCATGGGTGGAGCCTATGTCATGGGTGGAGCCTATGCCATGGGTGGAGCCTATGTCATGGGCAGAGCCTACATCATGGGCGGAGCCTATGCCATGGGCAATCAAGCCATGTCTGCCATATGGCCATGTATACATCTGCAAACACAGACAGCACTGGCTCTTTGACTGTAAATGGAGGTGAGCACTGCCCCCTAGAGTCAGATATGACTGGCTTTTGAGCAAGGGAGACCTTGAACCACTTGCAGGGACAAAACCTGATGTCAAATTTGAATACCAGTCAGGGATCTTCTGTTATTAGGTAAAGGTTGCCTTTGCTCAAAAGCCAGTCATTACCAACTCTAGGGTTCAGTGCTCATCTCTGTTTATAGCCAAAGAGCCAGTGGACTTGATCCACCAAAGCTCACATTAAAATATAGCAGTTAGCCTTTAAGGTGCCACAATGTTTTGTCTTTTTGTTTTGTTTACTCTCTGATATGCTTGCACAGAATAAAACTTTTTAAATGGTAACTGTGTTAGTCTGGGCAAGGCAAGGAGGTGGGCATGGCCACCCAATTTCACTACCCTCCTCGCCCGAAGGCCATCCAATTTTGCCACCCCTCTGCCCAAAGGCCACCCAATTTTACTTTAAAAAATAAAATCCTGCTGGGGGGTTTGCAAACCTGTTACTGCCCACCACTGCCAATATTCTTATATGAATCTTTACAGAACCAACGCCAGTACTAGTGATCAATACTGTGATGGCTACACCAATATCCTGATTTGGTATAAAGTAACATCAGCTGATAATGCAGGGGTATTTTGATCTCATGTAGACTGTGGGAAACTATGAGATGTTTTGAAAAAATGAGTTGTTTAAGCAATTGATTATGTGTAACCTGCATTGTGGGAGGCTATCATTAGGACAGAATATGAAGAGACAAAAGTGTTTTCCTATAGCAAAAGTGTCAAACAAAGGTGTATTTTATCCCCTCATCTGTTGAATTTGTGCAAGGAACATTTCATACAGAAGCTGGACTAGATACAGATGAAAGTGGAGTGAACATTGGTGGAAGAAACATCAATAATTGAAGATAAGCTAATTGAAGGGAAATCGCAGATTCTGAAATATTGGCTGACCATGTGGAAGAATTATTGCTTATTTCCCCTTTCTCTGTTTGACTAAAAACAAATACGTCATACACGTATAAACATCCTGTCTCTGGCATCTGGTCCTGGGAGATAGGTCTCAAAGTGAAGTTTCCACAAGCATGGTTCTCACACTGGCATAAGACAAAACAGGAAGGCATAAACGTCTTTGAGAAAAACACTACGTAATCAAAATGCTTGGGTAAGCTTTTGTATTCCTATATAGAAGGGTTTTTTGGGGGAGAATAAAATCAGAACGCTTGCATGAAGATCTTGGTGTCCTGTCCTTCTTCCCACATCTTTGGTGAGCCCGACGTGATTCGTGATAAAGAGAAGCGATCAGCCCTACGACCCTCGACTAGGAACAGTCCGTGCACACAGGTAAGCCTCCCTTTGGGTCAGTATGGGGTCCTATGCATCCCAAGAAGTAAAGGAACATGCAAAGGAATTAGCGAAGGTGACAGGGATAGGGGGGGAATCAGTAGGGGTGCAGGAAGCTTACGATCTTCTGCAGGAGATAGCGTCTTCTTGCCCCTGGTTCCCTCTTCATGGGACTTTAAGAATTGAGTCATGGCAGAAAGTAGCCAAAGAGTTACAACAAGAACCTCGTGCAGCCATTGGCCATATTCTGACCTGCACGAAGATCTTAAAAGCTCTCAGCAAGCTTACCATACCCGATAATGTTCTGTTCCAAGCTGTTGCTACGGCCGACATGGACACAGAACTCAAGAAAGGGCCATCATACAAATTGATTCCTCCCTCTGCCCCACCACCTAATGCTCCTCTGGGCCCCCCGCCAGCGCCACCACCAATTCACCCCACGCCTCCTCCTAAGGGAGGTGTGGTGGAAGATAGTCTACGCCGTGCCTGGATGGCCGGTGACATCAACATGACTGAGGAATGGGGTGGTGGTGTACCGAGTCTGTTTCCCTTAACACGCACGGAGACTGACAATTTTGATGGGCATGGAAACCCTATTGTAAATCTGGAGTATAAACCCCTTCCTTTCTCTGTCCTCCGTGAATGCAATAAATCAGCACGGGAGGACGGCGTTCAAAGTTCCTATTTCCAAGGAGTACTCGAAGGGTTAATGCAGGCCTATACTATGCTGCCTTTAGATTGGAAAAACCTTTTCCGCATGGTCCTAACGCCCGCCCAGTACGTTGTTTTTGACAGCGAATTCCGGCAAGCTGCCCTTCGGGGCCAAACTGCCCAGATCACGGCTGAACAAGTGTATGGCTCTGGTCAATTCTCTGATGCTAGGGCACAAATGGAGCTTACAGATGACCACCTAAGGGCAACAGGCGTGTGTATTACACGCGCATTAAAGAGGGTCCCTGGTAGGTCAGCCTCTGGCAAATCTTTCACAGCAGTGAAACAAGGAGCTAATGAGCCATACACTGCCTTCGTGGATAAATTGAAACAAGCTATAGGTAGGCAGTTGGATAATCCAGAAGCACAGGAGGAGTTGCTACT
Organism: Furcifer pardalis; assembly: GCA_030440675.1. Classification (NCBI taxonomy): domain Eukaryota; kingdom Metazoa; phylum Chordata; class Lepidosauria; order Squamata; family Chamaeleonidae; genus Furcifer; species Furcifer pardalis. The sequence goes on from CP126890.1 coordinate 261,403,995, forward strand.
GAAGTTAGCATATGAGAACGCCAGCACAGATTGTAGAAAGGCACTGGTTGGGATTATTAGTAGAGAAGGCTATACCTTAGCAGACATGTTACGGGCATGTGCTGATGTGGGTAGCAAGACACATGAAATGGCACTGCTGGCCGCTGCCCTTCACACAGGAATGGCCAAGAAAGGCAACTGCTTTAATTGTAACAAGCCTGGCCACTTTAAGTCTGAATGCAGGGCACCGGGCGGCGGAGCCTATAAGGGGTCTAATGGCCAACAGAAAAAGCCCTCAAAGAAGTGCCCACGTTGCCAGAAAGGCTATCATTGGGCCAATCAGTGCCGTTCCAACCCCCCCTCTGAATCTCAGTCAGGAAATCCCACTGGATCTCAGTCGGGAAACTAAGAAGGGGTGTGTGGTCCGACCCCCACAATCAACAGGATCCACCTGACATGTCCATTCCATTGGCTGTGTATCTGCATGCTACACAAGAAGTCTCACAAATCACACCACATGAGGCTGTCTATGTGTCAGCCTTACCTAAAATTCCTGTCAAAGAAAGAACATCAGGTATTATAGTGCCCTCTTTGACTGCACAAAAGCAGAAGGTCAAGGTGCCCATAGGCATTGCACACCTTGAGCCTGGCATACCATTGACTTTGGAGTACCAAGCTGATAAGCCATGCAAGATAACCACTGAACAGTCTTATTGTCAGGTTTTGTTCATTACTCGTATAGCGGAAAAGAAGCCCACCCGCACACTCCGGGTGGAGAACAAGGTCCTCACTGGGGTGCTGGACTCCGGTGCGGACATTTCTTTGATTCGAGAGCAAAGTTGGGATCCGAGCTGGCCAAAGGTACCTGCTCCACCAGTATACGGGGTAGGTGGCATCACCCAGGCGGAGGTAAGTGCACGAAGGCTCCGGGTCTTCCACCCGGATTCAGGTAAATTGCTTGGTTCCATACAACCCACTGTTATTGATATTGGTGTGAATCTGTGGGGTCGGGACATCTTGCAGCAAGTAGGGACCACCATCCTTTGTGATGAGTGAGGTTGAGAAACCACGCGCCATCGCACTCTCCTGGCTGACGGAGACACCTGTTTGGGTGGAGCAATGGCCAATGACCAAAGAGAAGTTAGATGCCCTTGAAGAGATAATTGCAGTACAATTGCAACAAGGTCATTTAGAACCCTCTGTTAGTCCATATAATACACCTGTATTTGTAATTAAGAAGAAGTCAGGCAAATGGCGCATGCTCCATGATCTTAGAGAAATTAATAAATTAATTCTTCCTATGGGTTCTTTGCAGAACGGTTTGCCGAACCCTAATCTGATGCCCCATGATTGGGAATTGGCTGTAATTGATCTTAAGGACTGTTTTTACACCATCCCATTGCAAGAACAGGATAAGAAGTATTTTGCTTTCACCATTCCTCAGTTAAATAACACCAGACCAACCCGTCGTCTGCAGTGGGCCGTCTTGCCACAAGGCATGGTCAACAGTCCTAGTATGTGCCAGATTTTTGTCGACCAGGCACTGCAGCCATATCGTACAGCCCACCCCGAGTGTCAGTTATGGCATTATGTAGACGACATAGCCATATTTAGTAAAAAACTGCCTCAGAATTGGCATAAGGAGCTTACTGCTGCCTTAAAAACATTTGGGTTAGTTATCGCCCCTGAGAAAGTGCAACTGCAAGACCCATATCTGTACTTGGGCATGAAAGTGACAAGTAGTTATGGTGCCCCGATACGGCCCTCCTTAAGCCTTCCCACCTCTAGTACCTATGTACAGCTGCAACAATATCTTGGGCATCTTAATTGGTTACGCCCATATTATCGGCTCACTACTGATGAGCTGTCCTCTCTGTTTGCCGCCTTAAAGCGTGGCCGATCCCCTCAGGATACCATCATTTTAGAGCCGGAAGAGCTAAAGGTGGTTGAGCTGGTGAATATAGTTATGCAGCAACGGTGGGTGGATCGTTGTGCACCAGACCTGCCCTTTCGGGTAGCCATCTGGAGGAAAGATACCTTATGTTGTGGAATCATTTATCAGGAGGCGCCCCAGGTCTTAATTGTTGAGTGGCTGTATATGAGCCATGCAGGCCAGACCACCCTTACGCGTTACCCTGTTATGATTGCCCGCCTCATTTTTCGTGGCCGCTCCCGTTGTCGAGCCCTTTGTGGTATGGAACCCCTTTCTATTGTTGTACCCATGGCCAAGGAACCGTGGGCCATGATTGAGCAACAAGACCCTACGGTTCAAGCAGCCCTTGCAGGATATCTTGGGGAAATAAGGTATCATCTCCCCAAGGATCAGAGGATCCAAGCTCAGAGTTTGCTGCCATATAAGTATGAGACCATTTTTGCTTCCAAGCCTCTGGACGCCTTAACGGTGTTCACTGATGGCAGTCCGACCCGAGGGGTCATTGCTTGGCAAGATCGTGATGGGGGCTGGCAGAGCAAGTATACTGAGATACAAACCACCACACAGCGCGCTGAACTAGCTGCTGTAGTCCTTGCTTTTGCCACCTTCCCTGATCGGCGCCTTAATCTCATTGTAGATAGTTTGTATGTTGTTAATTTGTTGTCTCAGATTGACTTTTCCTACATTTCCCCACATGCCACGCGAGAGATCTTGCATCTCCTGCAGGAGTTGCAGGGTCTTCTTCAGGCCCGCACGTCCCTTGTCTATGTTGCCCACATCCGAAGTCACCAGAATCTCCCTGGTGCACTCACGGCAGGAAATGAGTATGCCGATTCCCTGCTTCAGCCTATGCAGATGTATACAGCTGTGGAAAGTCATCAAGTGCATCATCAAAATGCACAGGCTTTGGTTAAAGAGTTTGGCCTGCCCCTCTCGGAGGCTCGTGCCATAGTTACCCAGTGTTCTCACTGTAGTTCAACTATGAATCATCCCAGGGAAGGGGTTAATCCACGTGGGCTACAGGCTAATGCCTTGTGGCAGATGGATGTCACCCAGTTCCCTCCCTTCTCACCTTGGAAGTATCTTCATGTCTGCGTCGATACGTTCTCTGGGTTTGTTCATGCCACCCCACAGAGAGGGGAAAAGGCAAAGCATGTGGTTTCCCATTTGACGCGAGCTATCTCTGTCATGGGAAAGCCTGCAGCTCTAAAAACAGATAATGGTCCTGCCTATTGCTCTGAGCAGTTCGCTCTCTTCTGCAAGCGGTGGGACATCCATCATACATTTGGCATTCCATACAATTCCACGGGTCAAGCCATCGTGGAACGCACAAACCGTACCGTAAAAACAACTCTCTCTCATTTAAAAGAAAAGGGGGACTACGCCCCCCAGGGGCCGAACACACTCACTGACCATGAAGCGTGTTGTGCTTCTGCTCTTTTCACCATCAACTACCTCAATTTAACTTATTTTTCTTCGCCTCCAGGTCTTCGCACCCGTGCTCAGCAGCATTTTGGCAGTACTGCTCCCCCACCAGCCCGGCCCTTGGTCTTGTATCGGAAGTTACCTGATTTGCAGTGGCGGGGTCCACGCCCTCTTCTGGTCTGGGGCCGTGGCTTTGCTGCTATATCTGAACCTTCTGGCCCAGTGTGGGTTCCTGCAAAGTGCGTCCGACCTTACCATGGCATGGCATCAAGGTCTGAGCAACCCGATACCGCAGTTCAACCAGACCCTACACCTCACAGCACCAACAGCAGTGACCAAGGATCGGAAGCGAGGGATGTCTCCAGCGAACAAGGTAACTTGGGGAGCAGTGAAAAACCTGAGCCGGGATGCGCAGAATCTGCTGGAGGGCCAGAAGACTGAACCAACACCGGAAGCTTTCTTTGCTGCCATCATTGCTTGCATTAACATGAACTCTATGATTATATTGTGTCTTTGCCTTTTATGTAGCCCTACTTTGGGGCAAGCTAAGTCACTTAATGACAGAATGCAATTTAACCTTTGGGCCCGCTTGGCTCAAGAAGTAAATGTCTCCACTTTCTGTATGGATCAGGCTCCGGATTTGCATGGCCTTCTGAGTACCTGCCTGGTGCCTGTCTGCAAATCCCCAGATCTGATCCACTATGAAAGTAGTCTTGTTGATTTTTTCACTGCTTCTGAAATGAGGTATGCTAAGATGCCCTCCTGGGGCCGGATTAGCAAGACCTTGGATCAGGGAGCCATCTCCCTTTATACGCCCAATGTAGTCAATGCTGTGAATAACACTTGTGCCTTAATAGTCAATGGCACTGCCACCAAGATAAAAAGGGGCTTGGTGGATTTTGGAACCCCTAAGTGGAAATACTCTTCCTATGAGAAAGTCTCATTCAACTATGCCCATATTTGGTTGCCTGTTGGATGGATCCGTACCATTGTACAATATTGCTTGATTGCCTTTATGGTACTCCTCTGTGCCTGTTGTTTCATGCAATGTCTTCCCTCTTTGTGCCAAGTGTGTCAGCATACCATTGATCAGGCCACATACAAAAGCGTTCGTGCTAAAGAGCGGCGCATATATTTTAAATATCAGGCATTAAAAGAACAGGGGGAGATGAAGGGAAATCGCAGATTCTGAAATATTGGCTGACCATGTGGAAGAATTATTGCTTATTTCCCCTTTCTCTGTTTGACTAAAAACAAATACGTCATACACGTATAAACATCCTGTCTCTGGCATCTGGTCCTGGGAGATAGGTCTCAAAGTGAAGTTTCCACAAGCATGGTTCTCACACTGGCATAAGACAAAACAGGAAGGCATAAACGTCTTTGAGAAAAACACAACGTAATCAAAATGCTTGGGTAAGCTTTTGTATTCCTATATAGAAGGGTTTTTTGGGGGAGAATAAAATCAGAACGCTTGCATGAAGATCTTGGTGTCCTGTCCTTCTTCCCACACTAATGACATCATTTTAATGGCAGAAAGCAACAATGGCTTGAAGTAACATTTAGTAAGAGTGAAAAAAGAAAATGTTGAAGCAGGACTTCAGCTAAAGAGACATGACTACAAAAGAACTACACAATTTTAATGCAGACAATGAAGAAACTGAAATTGTTAAATATTTTGTATATCTTGGATCAACCATTAATCCAAATTGATTCTAGCAGCCAAGAAATCAGAAACAAACTTCAAAAGAACAGCAATTAAGGGATTAGAAAATATCATCAAATCTAAGCATGTGTCACTAGAAACTAAGAGTGGTTAAGATACTGAGCTGGAGACTGGAAGGTTGGGTTTCTATATCTAAGGGTACATGAAAGAAGCCTCTTTCTGGCATCCCCTGAATGGAGCTTCTCCAGCAAAAATCCTTTCACCCCAGAGTAATCTCTGACATGAAATTATTATATCCACACACTTGCATTCTCAATCACTATGTATGGGTGTGAAGGCTGATTCATTTGAAATATGGTTGGACGAGAGCTTTGCAAATCCCTCAGACTGCCAGAAAGACAAACAAATGAGTCCTAGAACAAATCAAGCCTGAACTACTTCTGGAGGCAAAAGTGATGAATTTGAAGTCATCATATTTCAGGTATATCATGAGAAGGCAAGATTCTCTGGCAAAAGTCGTCATTGACGGCTGCAACTTGATCCGAGTACAGTATACATTTTTCCTACCCTAGGGTGCCAGGAGGCCTGGTCTTGGAGGCTGGCTGGTTCTGAGCCACCTTTGCCCTCCGAGGCAAGCAGAGAAAATGCCTCTAGCATGAATTTGTTTAAGGTGGATCCCAGCTTGACATGAAGTGACCCACACACTGTGATCACAGAGCCATCTCCTGCAGCACATATGAAATGAGACATGCAGGATTTAACACTAGGATGGCAATGGTCTGCTGCAGCCTTGAGGATATTAACAAGGTACACCTTCACAGCCAGTCTATCTCTCATGGCCTCTTCCATGTCCATGACTGTTGGTAATCAGAGTAGTAAAGTGGTTCCTCCTCCACTCATTTTGCCATTGGGCCCAGTTTGATGGTTTCCAGTGGCATTTCCTCCAATGAGGGGACTATTACCCCAACCAAAGGGGTTCATCCGTCTATAGCCATTGGCCCCTTTGGGGAATCAGGTTATTTACCACCACCCAACACTTGAAGTTGACAAAAGTATTAATGGTGAACAGGTTTAAATGCAGCAGTAAAAGAAAAAGACCAAATACAAGATGGATTGACTTCAATTTCCAGAAGCCTACGTCAATTCCCCAAAGCATCAGCCAATGTACTGAGTCTTCTGGGAGTTGAAATCCAAGACTCAAGGGTTGGGGAACACTGCCCTAAAGGAACCACAAGTTTGAGATTACAAGAAATGAGATAAGATGTTGTAGACAAAACATTTTGGAAATTGCTCATTCATAGGATCACTATAGTTTGGGCAGTGACTTGACAGATCATAGCAACAATAACATAAAAGTTGCCTAAGCTAGATGGCAGACTGATCAGATAGTAAAGAACTGAGCTGCTTGTGGTCTGCCTCTGAAGTGCTGAATTTTATCACCATGCTCAGTATCTTAGCAATACAAGGAACCAAGGAGTTTGTTCTTCCCTCCTATACTGTCTTAAACCAGCCATTTTAAGGAAGTGAAAGTTAATCTGCAAGGCTACTGGCTTCTGAAAGAATCTAGAGTAAGCTTAATCAGATTGCTTCATTGGAAGGCTTGGACATGAACAAATGACCATTCAAATCCACACAAGTAGTTAGACAAGACACCCTGAAGAAATTAAGAGAGTGCATCCTGCCTCTTCCCATGTGACTTGAAATTACCTTAAACCACACCCTTTTCTGGCAAGGTAAAATTACTGTGTGCTTCTACTTTTTTGAAAGCAGTAAGAATGTGTTTAATCAAAGTGGAAAACAATTCCAGATCTTCAGTTACAGGTGCATGTTAAGACTCCTAGAGTGTGTTCACTATTTTGAGATGCAAGATGTGTCACTCTCTATCAAAAATCCTTTTGGCTAATAATGCTTTAACTAAATACGTAAGTCTTGTAGATATGAAACACTCCATAAAAGTCAGGAACACAAACCTCTGCTCTACTTCCATGAGCCACATATACTTTGACCAAACAGGCCTGAGAGTAAAGAAAAGATAATATCATGGAAGAAGGGGGGGGGCAATTATAGTCTAGAAGAACTAAGAACAAGCAGGCATAATAACTCTATGCCAGATTTATAACATTTATCCAAACAATAATGAAACACCTATGATTAACCACATTAGATTACCCACAATCATATATGAGTAAATAATCTGTCTCTTGACTTAAAATAAATGCCTTCCTTTAATAGCTCCAAGTAATTCACATCTCAGTATGAACTTCCAGTCCTCTTCCCAAGTAACCACACATCTTAACACTTTGGTTTATAAAAGAAGGGGCAGAATCCTATTCATTTTGAATGCTTCCAGGACTGGAGCATTCACCATCTCTCAAGGGAATTGATTCCAAAACTTGGGTTAATTGCAACTAACTGATGTGAATTTATTTATTTAGTCAAATTTAATATCCCACCCCAATCGGGCGAACCCGACTCTGGGCAGCTATCAGCTGCACAACCTGGGCACATATCAGCTGGGCACATATCAGCTGCACAACCAGGCACATGACCAAGATGTGCCCCAGCACCTTATCAGTTAGCAACACCAAATTAGACACACTTTACATAAACTATTCTTAAATTACCAGTAGGATTCTAGCCAATATGTTATTCTTTCTCTGCATGTTGTCTGAACTGTCCAGAAAGTAAGGCTGACAAGGCAGGATCATGTGCCTTTCTAATATGCTGATAATTACCCAGTTTTTAACATGTAACATCTTGTTTATAGCAAATGTGTTTCAATTTTAGCCTTCATCATAGTATTCAAAAGGCATACAGACTGTCCTTAAAGTAGTCTGAAATTTTATTTTTCCAAAATATATAAAAATGAATCAGGAATGAGGCAGTGACAGCACAAGGTTCATTGCAAAAACACCATGTTCAGTACAAATTGTCCCATGAGGTTCGAAAGAGGAGAAAGAGCCACAAAATTGTGCATTTAAAATGACCAGAATAGTTGAATGTAGCCAAATCAATGTTACTATTGAAAACAGACTGAGGAATTTACAGCTTATCTTCATTTTATAATATTATTTGATGAAGCTGCTACAGGCCAAACTTCACATTTTGACAAGTAAAATCTTTAATGAAGTATGTCTTTCAAAACTGTAACAATTCCAACTTTCCAGATCCCTTTGTGAGGTAAAATGCCCATGACTTTCTGTGAAAATGCATATAAAAATTTCTGCCTATGGAATGTGAGGATTTAATTCCGAGAGGTGGTACTCAGTATATCTAGTACCTGTACAGGGATTCTCAACCTGTGGTCCATGGGCCAGATGCAGCCCATGGCACCATTTCATGTTGCCTCCCACAGCCTGCATCATATCAGGAAATGCCAGGTGGTAGAGGAAGGGCAAAATGGCTGTCCAGCCCCTGAAGATGTCTGAGGGAGCATGACCCGACACGCAGCTTAAAAAGGTTGAGAACTCCAGCTCTAGTACAGTATTTTAAAACTTTCTGCCAAGATTAGGACTCAGTTTGGCGTTAAGAAGACTTTAGGTTTAATAGTTTTTTCATATTCATGGGCTCCCGAAACTGCCTCTTTTGTCAGTCTTTCATCCCACCAAGTTCTCTATCTTAGGTAGCTTCCCACAGACAGAGTTTTTGTTGTTTAGTCGCACAGTCAATTCTGACCCTTTGTGACCCCATGGACCACTGTCCACCAGGCACTTCTGTCCTCCTCCATCCTCCTCAACTCACTCAGCTTTCATTCATTCATTCATTCATTCATTCATTCATTCGATTTGTATACCGCCCTACTCGGTACAACCGACTCAGGGAGGTTTACAGAAACCATACATATAAGACAATCAAAAGTAATATAACATAATCAGAGGTCATACAGTATAATACAATAAATATAACAATGCAGTACAGCAGTGCAATAAAACAAACCACACTGCAAAATAAGGTTACAAAATACAGTGCAATAAAACAAAACTACACTGCATATCATCATAACACAATACAGTTAATACAATCAATATATCTAAACATTAGGGGAAAAGAAAAAAGGAAAAATGCAATGCAATACAATATTATAATCTAAAACATAAGTATAACATTGTAACAATACAGTTAATACAATCAGAATGTAAACATACGGCCGGGGGGGGGGGACGATAACAATGGTCCTTGGCTCACCGCATGGCCCAAGAGTTCATTTCCCCCCTCCCGGTCAGGAAAGGGGGACACAAGAAGTAAGAGCACCCCAATACACCAATGTTCCCTCAACCCTCTAGCCCAGATGAGGCAGGGGGCGGTGACAGCATCCACACCTGCTTCCCATCCCCGGCACTCCGTACATTTAAAAGGCTTCTCACCTGTGTGGATCCTGTGATGTCTAGCAAAGTGTGAGGACTGACTGAAGCTTTTCCCACACTCAAGGCATTCAAAAGGCTTCACTCCTGTGTGGATCCTGTGATGTTGAGCAAGGTTTGAGGAACGACTGAAGCTTTTCCCACACTCCAGGCATTCAAAAGGCTTCTCACCTGTGTGGATCCTGTGATGTTTAGCAAGGTCTGAGGAGCGACTGAAACTTTTTCCACATTCAAAGCATTCAAAAGACTTCTCACCTGTGTGGATCTTGTGATGTGAAGCAAGGTTTGAGGAACAATTGAAGATCTTTCCACACTCCAGGCATTCAAAAGACTTTCCTCCTGTGTGATGTATATCAAGGTGTGCTTGTGGATGAAAGCCTTTTCCTCCCTGGAGAAATGGTTTCTCCCCTGAGTGTATTCTTTCATGAGCTGTATGATGTCCTCCCAGTTGAAATGTTGTTCTACTTTCCATATGAGCAGTTGTGTGAAAAAAGACAGATAACTACCTGGTTTGATGAGCAGATCTGCAGAAATTCAAGTTCAAGTGGAAGAGTAATGAACAATTGAGTCTGAATAGTATCTAGATATTTAGCCAGAAAAATCAGTCCTTCTTGGGATCTATTCTAAGATCACGTCAGATGGTGACTGCAGCCATGAAACAAAAAGATGCTTACTCTTTGGGAGGGATGCTATGGCAAACCTCAGCAACTCTCCCAACCATAACGTCGCCTTTCGAAATGGGAGGAGGGACCATTGTGTCTACAATACCATCTAGCCATCTCATTCTGGGCCGCCCCCTTCTTTTTTTGCCCTCCACCCTTCCCAGCATCAAAGCTTCTCAAGCGAATCCTCTCTTCTCATTTGATGTCCAAAGTACTTTAGCTTCATCTTTACTATTTGACCTTCTAAGGAGCAGTCAGGGTTGATTTCTTCTAAGATTGACCTATTTGTTCTCCTCGCTGTTCAGGGGTAGCTACAGCAAAGAAACATTTGTCAAGGAGCTGATTGCTTGCAGTTTCCCCGTGTAGTATTAACTCAATCTTGCATTCACATCTGAGTAATAAGTGATGCTTTAAGAAACCCAGAATAGCACCTCACAGGATGAATTTCAATATCCCAAAGCACATTCCATCTATAAGAAATAGATGAACTCTAAGAAGCAAATATACCCCATAAACCATGTATATGTTTATATAAATCTCAATACTATTGGTGTTAGCAGCCAACTCACTCAATCACTGAATTGCATTTGCTTTTTCTTTTGTTTCCCAAGAGGAAGTATGAAATGAGAAACAAACATAAATGTAGCATTTTCATTTCTTGCTTAGACATGGAAGAAGGAGAAGCTAAAGAGAAAATGTTGTATTTTGAAGATACTGTAAGATTAACTTTAAAAATGAAGACAAAGATGCTACAGTTCACATAATACCAATCTCTGCTCCATAATCATGGAGCATGCTGAGCAGCCTGGTAATAAGGACTTTAATATCCAAAGAGTAGCATTCCTACAGTGTAAATGCTCAGAAAATATTGGATAACATTCTACTGTTTTGTTCTGGGTAGGTTGAGATGCTCCTAGGCAAAAAGTTGTTAGAATCAATGTATAATGGACAATGTCACCAAAAACATGGTTGAAAATGTTAACATTTATCAATGGCTGGCTATTAACACTAAGGGAGCCCAGTGGCTTAGTGGTTAAGATGTTGAACTTGAGGACTGCAAGGTCAGCAGATAAGCAGTTTGAGGCCTGAGTGATGCATTACTGAGTGATCTCCTGTCTCTGTCCCAGCTCCTGCCAACTTAGAAAGTTTGAAAGCAAGAACTTGCAAGTAGATAAATAGGTACCATTTTGGCGGGAAGATAAACAGCATTCCTTGTACTCCAGTGTCTAGTCATGCTTGCCACATGACCATGGAAAGGTCTGCAGATGCAGACAGTGCTGGCTCTTTGGGTGTAAATGGAGATGAGCATCATATCCTAGAGTTGGCTTTCAAGCAATTGTGAAATTTACCTTTATCTACTAACACTAAAACAACTAGAAATGTTTTAACTGTTTCCTACTCTTAATTATCTTAATAATTACAAAATCTTTTGCTCTCTTTGATCATTCCTGTAAGCACTGAAGTCCACCACCACCACCCCAAAAAAAATCCTCATTTTTATTTTCATTTCAAATATCACACGAAACTGCATATATGGGGGGGAGGGGGTTTTGTGTGTGACAAAAAAACCACTTTTCTTGTCAAATTTTCCTAACTTTGCCACTAGAATGCCATACGTTTCTAATAGCTTCTCTCCCCCCCCCCCTTCTCTTGCCTTTCCTGAAATGTTTTTCATTGCCTTTGCACTTCCCTGCATTCTGATTGCTGGAGGCTACAATGGAAAAGATTTTGCATTTTGCAGTACAGATAGTCACACAGCATGAAGAGACTGATGATTCCTGCTCCATTATTTAACAATTAATTATATCTTGTGTTGTGGAATAGAAATACATCCTAGATTCAAATAAACTTAGGCATACTTCTTTCTGTTTGCTCCAGTATGTGTTAAAGCCTTTGCACAAGCATCATTTCTTTTGTGCAATCAGAATTGATTTTTCAAATTTCAACAATCCCACATGTTACATACTGCTTCTTAGATCTATAAGGAAACAACCATCATTGTTTGTTTTGAATTATATACATTCTCTCTGCCATTTTGCAATTTTCTCAATACCACTCAGATCAGAACATGAATGAAATGTTACTTAGAGTGTTATCCAGTGGTGGGATTCAGCAGGTTCGTCCCAATTTGCCAGAACCGGTAGCAGCGATTCTGACTGGCCCCACCCATCCAAGTTATGAAATAACGCAGGACTTTTCCCCTGGCTACGCCCACAATACCACACCCACAGAATATGTAGTAAAAAAAAGTTAATCCCACCATTGGTGTTATCTTTAAGTGTTACAGTAACATCATTATTTTTAAAGTAAAGTAACATTGTTTATTTCTTTCTGAGAAAGTGTTCATTCATTGCTACTAAAATGCTGATGTAGGTCATTTGAAATATGTTTTAGCTATTTTTATATTTGTAAGGTAAAGGTAAAGGTCACCCTTGCTCAAAAGCCAGTCTTATCTGACTCTAGGGTTCAGTGCTCATCTCTGTTTATAGCCAAAGAGCAAGTGTTGTCTGCATCTGCAGATGTTTCCGAGGACATGTGGCAGGCATGCCTTGACACCAGAGTGCATGGAATGCTGTTTACCTTCCCACCAAAGTGGTTCCTATTTCTCTACTTGCAATTTCTTGCTTTTGAACTGCTAGGTTGGCAGGAGCTGGGACAGAGATGGGAGCTCACTCTGTCGTGCAGTACTCAGGAATTGAACTCTGACCTTCCACTCATCGAGCTGAAGCCACCCAGAGTTGCTGTATGTGAGTAGGGTGGGGTATAAGTCTAAATAATAATAATAATAATAATAATAATAATAATAATAATAATAATAATAATAATAATAATAATAATAATAATAATAATAATAATAATAATAATAATCTTAACCACTTGAGCCACAGCAGTAATTGTTGATAAAACATTCATATGCATTACTTTTCAAATTAAAGGCAACTTCAAAGAGCTAAGTAACAAGTGCAAATTACTCCAAAAAGTAAGATTTTGATCTACTAAAATTCACACACAAGTTTTTAAAAAACCAACTAGTTCAAGTTCTCTCGGTGCATTGCAAATGTAACAGCCAATTAAATTAACATTCATTCAATTAGTAATACTAAACTTGTAAACACACACACACACACACACACACACACACACACACACACACACACACACACACACACACACACACACACACACACACACACACAAATAGTTGATATGAGGGAGCATCCAGAACGATCAAAGGATAAAGATATCATTAATGTTTTGCCCTTTGCAGCAGATCCAACCTGAGTCAGGACTAGTTTTGATTTACTTCTGTCTAAATCAGGGGTGCCCAAACTATAGCCTGGGGGCCAAATCTGGCCCCCAGGCCGTAGTTTTGGCATCGTTGAACCGGCCCGCGACCTGAAAAGTTTGGGCACCCTTGCTCTAAAGGTATAAATAATGTCAGATCTACTTTGGTCCTATATTTTTGCTACACAAGAAAGGCAGTCCAAATTTTTCTACAGATTAACTTTTATCACACGAAATCTCATTTACTCCGTTTTCTGATTTTGAGTGGATACTGTTCTCCCCTAGGATACACAGCATAACATGGTGAGAGAGTCAGTGTGTGTCAAGGAAGCTGAGAGCAATGTTGTGATGAAACATTGCTGATTTGCTATGTAAATCGATCATTAAGAAGCAATAAAATGGTTCTGCCTCTGTTCACCTCCAAAGGCAAGGAAGATTTAAAGGGAAAGCTTCCCATTCCTCAAAATTGTTAAGCAGCTTTATGGGATGCCCTTGCCTTAAATCCTTCTTTTCTTTTGAGAGGAACAGATATAGAAGCATTTCATTGCTTTTTCATGGTTGTTAACTAACACAAGGATTCAGGGGTGCTCTGACAGCAGTTTTTTTTTTTTTTAAAAGAAATCCTTTCAAAGCATAACTGATAATGGTGGCAACAATTACAAAGAAATGTCCTGCCCTCTAAAGAAGACTCCACAGGAAGTTGGAAATTAAGCAGATTCTCCAAAGGGGAAGCCATCTACTGCTTTTGGTTCAATCCCACACACTGAAATCAAATCAAAGAGGATGGTCCTACCTGTACCTAAAAATATGTATCCCCTGACAAGACCCAGGAAGGTGTGAGTAGGAACACTCTGTGGATGCAGGTAAGACTTGAACTCTCTCCTGAGGGAATTGAAAGACAAAGTGGAAAGCCAAGACTCCACTTGAAAATTAGGAATACAAAAATCATACCTTCAGAAGAATTATTTAACTTGAATGCTGATAATGCAGAAATCAATACTTTTAAAATATTTTCTGTACATTGGTTGAAACATCAGTCCAAACTGAGACTTATATCAAAATCAGAGGAATAAGGATGTGGCTATGAAGGAAATAGAAATGATCCTCTAGTGTAAAGATATGTCACTAGAGATCAGGGTGAAAGTCCAAGTACTCTAGTATATTCCCATGTGAAAGCTGGACACTGAAGAGAGCTAACAGGGGAAAATTGATACATTTGAAATGTGGTACTGAAAGACAGCTTTTTGGATACCACAGATTGTAATAAAGATAAATTGGTTCCAGATGAATTAAAGTCTGACTCCTTAGAAGTATAAATGACTAAACTAAGGGTGTGACTAAGCTGAAAAATACCATATGGTTTGTGTCAGAGGTTTTCTTTACCAGTCAGGGATTACTAAGGGTAGTTTCTGCTGGTTAAGTCACAGTAGTAGTCCACATAACTGTAATTAATTATCGAGGCTCAAGACTCTACACACTATACTTCTTAATCAGTACAATTTTAAGTGGGATCAGAACTACATTCTTCCAATATGCCTAATCTTTGTGCAGAAGCATAAGGTTCATGTCCCCACAATTTGATTGTTTCCCCTTCTTTAGAAGTGACACAGTCTCGTTCCTCGTGAACGAGAATGTATAAAAGAAAAATATAAGATACAGGTTAAAACCAATTTAAGGTACTTGGGAGTGGTGATCTCAAGTAAAATTGGGGACCTTGAAAAATTAAATTATGGCAAACAGAAGAAAGAAATTGAAAGGAAAATATCCCAGTATAATAAATTGAATCTTTCCTGGTTTGGTCGAGTAGCATTGAATAAGATGATGCTTTTGCCTAAATTAAATTTTCTATTCGATGTATTGCCAATAAAACATAATGATAAAGAATTGGAAGAATATAAAAAAATTATAAATAAATTTTGTAATGGAATTTGAAGAGCAAGGATACCTAAAAAGTTATGGTATTTATCGCAAAAAGAAGGTGGATTAGGAATACCAAACATACATAATTATTATAGAGCTTTTCAGGTAAGAAATGTTGTAAAAATACTAATTAGAGAAGAGTCAATTTGGGAAAATTTGGAAAAAAGGGAATATGCAAAAATTGGTAAAGCGATATTTTTAAGCGAAGAAACAGGGAAAAAGAAGAAGAGTATCCAGAGCAATTTGATAAAAACAACTATAGAAGAATGGGAAAAGGTAAAAAAGAAACTTTTCTTAGGAACCTCACCAATTATAGAGTTGGAAGATTTTAATAATTTTCCAATTAAAATAGATGATAATATTAAAGTAATATTAGTAGAAAAGTAATATTAGTTGAAAGATTGGATTAAGATCTGTAGAGATCCGTAAAAAAGGCAAGAACTCTTTGCACAAATGAAATTGAATTGGTTTAAGATTCTTCAGATAAACAATTGGAATAAAAGATTTTTACATTATAATGACTTAGAAAGGAAGCTCACAGAATTTGAGGAGCTTTTGTTAAAACTGAGGAAAGGAGAGACGGGAATTAAAGGAATAGTGAGTAAGATCTATAAGATTATTAATAAGGAAGAGAAAATACAGGAAATTTTGAAAAACATTTGGGAACAAGAGTTGAATATGACAATATCGGAAGATAATTGGAACAAAAAATGGAAAAGAGGAATAATGCGAACTATGTCTGTAAAGAGTAAAAGAGCATAATTATAAGATGCTTTGGCGATGGTATCTGACCCCAGTCAAGCTGCATCAGATGAATGATCAAATAAGCGATAAATGTTGGAGATGTAAACAAATAATGGGGACATATGTACACATGTGGTGGGGTTGTAATGTGTTAAAGGAATTCTGGGGGAAAGTAGAAAAGGAAATTAAAAACATAATGGATATGCGGCTGAATTTGGGACCAGATACCGTCTTGCTAACAGCTGTGGATAAATTTAATTTGAACAATGACGAAAAAGAATTGATGGCTGTGATGTTGTCAGCGGCCAGACAATGTGTAGCAAAAAAGAATGATACATTGTTAAACATACAAGATTGGTATAAAGAATTGTGGGAATTAGCTCTAAATGAAAAGCTTACGTGGGAAGTAAATGTTAAAAAAGGCATAGTTCAAATCAATAAATTCTGGAGAATCTGGAGACAATTTGTGGAATATGTGACTGTTAAAAAGAAAGGCATACAACCTGTACCAGAACAAGTAAATTTTTGGAAAGTATAATTTGTTTGAATCTCCCAGACATTGTAAATAGCACAGGGTGATGTTGAAAGAAAGATCAATTCCTATATTTGTAATGAGTGAAGCAAAGATAATAATAATAATAATAATAATAATAATAATAATAATAATAATAATAATAATAATAATAATAATAATAATAAGAAGAAGAAGAAGAAGAAGAAGAAGAAGAAGAAGAAGATATGTAGAAAAGTAGGGAATTGAAAGAAATATTAGCTTGTAGTGATATAGCTGAAGAATTTTTTCTTATCAAAATATATATTACAACAATGTTTATTGTACTTTTTTGTTTATTATATGTAATTTTTTGTGATATTGTTGGATTATATGGTCTGTTATGTTTTTTCTTTTGTATTGTCTTCTTCTTTTGTAATTTTTGAAAATTCATAAATAATTTTTTTTTTTTAAAAAAAAGAAGTGACACAGTACTGGTTCTGAGGGGGACTCTTTACACTTTGGGACCATAGTCTCTTCCATCTTGGAAATCAACAGTCTCTTATTCTCTCTTGGTTAAGAAGCTACAACCTGTATGTGGGTAAAAGTATAAGAAAGAGAGAAAACTCACCCCCTGGGTGAGTTTAATAATTTATTTGTCAATTCTCCAGCTGATTGTTTGTGAATTAGCTTGTTTAAAAGGAGGTCAGGTAAGGAAAGGAAAGGGGAGAGAAGCATGAAACACCAGTCTAAGATTTGGATTCTGCCTGAAGAATTATGCACAAGGCAAGCAAGGCAGGATATCTAGCAATGAAAGCAAGACCAGTATCAGTGGGCAGAGAGAAGCAGGCACAGGTAACAGAAAGACTTAAGAGGATGCAAGATGGGAATGGGAGACTGTGAGCAGGAGATAGCAGAGAGGATTGAGAGAGCAAGCAAGCCTCATTACTAGAACACAGTATAGCATTCATACCTTTGTGGTGGACCACTTTTTTATTTACATTTTTCTAAAACAAAGATGTTGCAGAGGCTCAAGTGGTTAAGATGTTGAACTCAGGGGGTGGAGCCAAGATGGAGACCTGAGAGTTTGTTTTTTCTTCAGCTGCAAAAACGGAGCCACATTTTGTGGAATAAAAGTAGTTACAGTCTCTTTAAAAATATAATAAAAGGACCATAAGGATTATAGAGTCAAGGGGAACCTTTTAAAAGCTGTTTTCAACCAAAAGTTTGTTGTGGCTGCTTCACCGGAGATAACGGAGATAAGGGACTCGAGCTGGCCGGCTGAACTGTAAGCATTTTAACGAAGTGGGGGTGGGGTGAAGACAATTCCAAGCCAATTTTAAGTCAAGGGAAAGTTTGGACATACTTTTTTCCTTAAAATTGTTGGCTTGAGTGTGTGGGAATGCGAATGCCGAGACGGAGGATAAGATATTTACTTTATTTCTTCCCGGCTGCTGCCTGGCAATTAACTTTTAAAAAAAGTCCTCACCCCTTTACTTACCAACCATAAAACTTCGATAGCAGCCAACTAAACTGTTTAGATTCTGTATTGCCTTGAATATTTAAAAGTTGTTTTCAACTAAAAGATTGCTGTGACTGTTTCACCGGAGATAATGGACTCAAGCTGGCTGGCTGAATTGTAAGCATTTTAATGAAGTGGGGGTGGGGTGAGGACAATTCCAAGCCAATTTTAAGTCAAGGGAAAGTTTGGATATACTTTTTTTCCTTAAGATTGTTGGCTTGAGAAGTAATACAAGGACTGTATATCTGGAGTGTGTGTGAATGCCAAGAGTTGAGACGGATCTCTTCCCGGCCACCGGTTGGCAATTAATTTTTAAAAGTCCTCACCCCTTCACTTACTAACTACAAAACTTCGATAGCAGCCAATTAAACTGTTTAGACTCTGTATTGCTTTGAATAATTGCTGGCAGAAGAATTGTTTTTTTTTCCCCCCTCTTGTGGATACGGCTTACCGGAATAACAAAGTGAAACCGAGGATTGCTGTTGCTATCTTTGTTTGGTCTTCCCCTTTGGTTAAGTGATTTTTGGACTCCTGTTGCTGGATATTCATGGAACTTTAATAATTGTTTTCTGCTCTGGTGAATGTTATCTGGATGAGTAAAAGAAGGGATAAATCTTTGGAAGATAGACAAGATAACCCTGCTTGGGTAAGAATTGGACGTTTGACAAGAAGAGAGCAAGGAAGGGTGAAATCATTGAAGGAAGAAATTGACGAGGCGGAGGAATTGCAAAGATTAAGGGAGAACGCTCATCATCAACAACAACGACGACAACAGTTTCAACAACACAGAGACAAATCAATACAACGAAATCAAAAATCACATCAAGAGCAAGAAATGGAGTCAAAGGTTGAACAGGGGGCCATAAAAAAGAAAATAAGTGAAAAAGACAAACCTCAATCTGATTTAAGTGAAGTCTTGTCAGCATGGATGAAACAACATGAAGAAAATGTTGAGAAAAATTATGACAAATTTAAACAACAATTGTTTGATAGACTACAGGCTGCAGAAATTCAACGAGTTAAGGAGCAACAAGAACTTATCGAGATCCTTCAAAAAGATATAAAAGACTCGTCAACAAATTTGTTAAAAGGCACATCTGAAATGATGAATAATTTACGGAAGCAGATGGGGGAAATGAAAGAATCAATGGACACAGTAAAAAAGGAGGTGGTGGAACTAAAACAAGAAGTTGTGGAGGTGAGAGAAAGAGAGAAAGAAAAAGCAAATAAATTGATTGACCATGAAAAAAGAATGGCATATCTGGAAGATCAGATAAGAAGGAAAAATGTGATAATTAGAAAAATCCCTGAGAATAAACCGGACAACTTGAAATTAAGACTGTTGACATGGCTGAATGAATTGAAAATGGGGAGGGATTTTGCACCTGAGGACATTGAGAGTGTGTATAGACTGGGTCCAAAGAAACATAAAATAGGTTCTAGAAATGTGCTTTTAAAATTTGCAGATTTGAGTGCAAAATTAAGATTGATGTCTTATATTAAAAATGCTGGTCCGGATATTCTCAAAATGGAAGGAGTGGATATTGAAATTTTCAACGATATAGCATTTGAGGAAAGAATTTGGAGAAATCAAATTAAGCCTGTTACAAAAAAATTGAGAGATAAAGGAATTTTATATAATTGGAAATTTTCAAAACAGATGAGGTTTGTGCACCTGGGGAAAACCTTTTATATAAAGGAAGATTCATACGTGTTGGATGTGTTAGTAGAAGCAAAGATTCTGGAAAACGGAACACAAGAGTGGAAGGAGCTCAAAGAAGCATTGTCACTGGCAGGAGCAAACACAGCAAAAAAATCAGAATCCACAACTGAAGAGGCTCAAGGAGCAACCGGAGGCGATTAAGATAGTGTAACATCTGCAGCTGAAGTATTACTGAAGAATGATCAAGTTTTGTAACCACATGACTCCCCTCCCCCCCTTCTCTTATTAGTAGAGGTGCTTTTTTTTTGAAAAAAGAAGGGGGTTATCAACTTTTTGTTTTTTATATGTATTTTTGTGTAATATATGTTAAATTGTGGGTAGTGGGTAACACGTCCTTTGAAGTCTGCCAGCTATTTCTTAAAATGTTAAATAACGTTAAAACATGAAAACTATTATGATATTGTCATGGAATGTGAAAGGGGCAGGGTGTCCTACTAAACGTAAACGATTGGAAATGGCCCTAAGAAAAGATAGAGCGGACATCATTTTTTTACAGGAAACGCATCAAAAAGCGGCGGATAAAAATAATTTGTATCTTGGTTGGACTCAGTATTATGAAAAGGCCTTTGGTTCTTCCAAGGCAAGGGGGGTGGCGATTATGATATCGAAAAGATTGGGATTTACGAAAACAAAAATGATAGGGGACCCAGAAGGCAGATATTTGATTATAGCTGGAAGTATAGAAGAAGAAGAAATATTGTTGGTCAATGTTTATGCACCAAATGAGAATCAAGACCAATTCTTGACCAAATTGAGTCATATTTTGATAAAAGAAAACTGTGATAGAATGATAGTTGCCGGAGATTTTAACCTAACAAGGTCAAATATTGATTGCACTAATATAACTAATTATAGAAAAGGATGGAAAGCTAAATTGTTGGATGAGTGGATAAAAAAGTTTGGACTGAAAGATTCCTGGCGAGAATTGAAAGGGGAAGAACGAATTTATACATATTATTCCCAGGTGTATAATTCATATTCTAGGATTGACTATGTATTTGTAACACAAAATATATTGAAGGATTTAAATGATGTAGAAGTAGGAATTTTTAAGGAATCGGATCATGCCAAAGTAATGGTGGAATTACAATTTAAAATAAATAAAAGTAATATAAGAACTTGGAGGTATGATCCGAAATTATTTAAAGACAAGGGGATAAAAGATCAGATAATGAAAAATTGGGAAGAAATTTGGAAAATTAACGATAACAATGAAACAAATTTTAATGTAATTTGGGATGCAATGAAAGGAGTATTCAGGGGTGAGTGTATTAAATTTAAGAGTTTAAAAAATAAACAATATAAAGATAGACAATTGGAGTTGGAAAAAGAGATTAAATTATTGCAAATTAAACATGCCAAAACAAAGGAGAAGAAGACCTTAGAAAGGATACAACTGTTACAGAAGGAGATAGCAGGAAGGGATATTGAAAAAATTAAAAGAGATTTAATTTATCTGAAAAGGGAATATTTTGAGTATAGTGATAAAAATTCAAAAATGTTAGCAAAAGCAGTGAAAGAGAAGAAGGAAAAAGGGGAGATTGGAACTTTAATAAGGGAGGATATGAAAAGGTGTAATAAAATAGTAGAGAAACTTAACATAGTTAAAAATTTTTATCAAAATTTGTAAACAGATAAGAAAATAAATTTAAGCAAGTTAGAAAAATATCTACAAGAACACAAGGGGGAGAGTATAAAAGCAGAACATAGGGCTAAAATGGAAGAACAAATTACAGAGAAAGAGATATTAGATGCTATAAATAAATTGAAAATAGGGAAAACTCCAGGAGAAGATGGATTACCAGCGGAATTTTATAAAGAATTTAAACAAATTATTATTCCTAAATTAACCAGGCTATATAATTATATTTTGGAGGGGGGAGAATCTCCAAATTCATGGCTTAGATCTATCATAGTATTAATACCAAAACCAGGAAAAAATTTAGAACTGGTTGACTCATATCGTCCAATTTCTTTAATTAATCAAGATGCAAAGATTTTTACAGCAATTATGGCTAATAGGTTAAATAGTTTTCTGGGGGAATATATACATACAGATCAGGCAGGTTTTTTAAAGGAAAGATATATGTCTGATTTAATAAGAAGGGTGTTAAATTTGTTACAAATAAACAAGAGAAAAGAAGGTAAAATAGGATTATTATCTTTAGACATTTTTAAAGCTTTTGACTCTTTACAATAGGTCACTATTAGGGAAATAATTAAAAAAGTAGAATTTGGGGAAAAATTTAAAAATGTAGTCAATCAACTTTATAAAAGTAGTTATGCCAAGGTAAGAGTAAATGACTCATTTACAGAAGATATTGAAATTAAAGCAGGAATGAGACAAGGATGTCCTCTTTCCCCCATTTTGTTTATAATGGCTATGGAATTATTGGCTAGAGCTATAAGGAGTGATACGAACATAGAAGGGATAAATGGAACAAAAATAAGTTTGTATGCAGATGATACTTTAATTATAATGAAAGATCCTATAAAAAATATGGAAAAGATACAAGATCATTTGCAAAAATTTGAAGAGATAACAGGCCTGAGAATAAATTGGGGGAAATCAGAAGCAATCTTTAGTAAATTAAATAAGGAAGAGATAGGGAGAATTAAGGAAAAATTTAAAATTCAAATTAGGAAAAGTATAAAGTATTTAGGAGTTAACATAGCTGACAATGTAGAGGATTTGAAGAAACTAAACTATGATAAAGTGAAAGAGGAAATTAAGAAGAAAATTGTTCGATATAGGGTATTGAAGACCTCCTGGTTTGGTAGAATAGCAATTTGTAAAATGAGTTTATTACCCAATATTAACTTTTTATTTGAAGTCCTTCCAATTAAACAATCTGAAAAAGAATTAGGAGTTTTTCAAAATCTATTGAATGATTATTGTAATGGAGGGAAAAGAGCAAGAATACCTAAAAGCCTATGGTATAAACCGCAGAAAGAGGGTGGTTTGGGATTACCTAATATTAAATCGCATTACAGGGCGTTCCAAATTAAAGGCTTGGTAAAACGTTTAACGATAGAGGACCTCATATGGAGGGAGATAGAAATGAAAGATAGTAATGTGTGTGCAAAGGGAGAATTTCTGGAAAATACAGTTTTTGATTTAAAACCAAGAAATAATGTCCTAAAATCTATGATAAATGTATGGATAAAGTTGAAAGATAAATTGGCACCAAACACCTCTCCAATATTAGAGTTGCAAGATCTTAAAACATTTCCAGTTAAAAATTTAGAATTAATAAAAAATATTATGTATAAATATGATATAATCTTATTAAAAGATTGGCTGGATCGAATTGAGAATGAAAAAACAAAAAAAGAAATTTATAAGGAATTAAAATTGAACTGGCTTCAGATACTAACGTTGGATAAGTGGAATAAACAATATAAAATGAAATTACAGCCAATAAGGCAGTTGACAGACTTCGAGGAGATGGTATATAAAATAAGAAGAGGTTCAATGGGGATAAAAGGAATAGTAAGTAAATTATATAAAATGATAAACAACATGGATGAATCCCAGGATACCCTTAAAAGAATGTGGGAATCGGACTTGAGTATTACTATTACAGATAAGAACTGGAAGAAAAAATGGAAAAGTAGGATGATGCGAAATCTGTCTACAAAAGTTAAAGAACACAACTACAAGATGTTGTGGCGATGGTATATGACGCCAGTTCGATTAAATCAAATAAATAGTAGCAATTCGAAAAAATGTTGGAGGTGTCATCAGGAAATTGGGACATACAAACATATGTGGTGGGATTGCAAAATTATTTCCAATTTCTGGCATAAAATGGAACAAGAAGTAGAAAAAATTTTAAATATCCGTTTAAAGTTGAATGAAAAAATGGTATTATTAACGGATTTAGAGGATTTGAATTTAGAGGAAAATATAAAAGAGTTATTGTCTATTTTTTTGACATTGGCGAGACAACAAGTAGCCAGAAATTGGAAAGGTGATATGAATTTAGAAATTGGTAAATGGTATGTTGATGTTTGGGACATGGCATTAAATGAAAAACTTACATGGGAATTAAATATAAAAAGGGGGTTAATAAAACAAAATAGATTTTGGGACATTTGGAAGCCTTTTTTGCAACACACATTGATGGATAATAAAGGAGAAAAACCTGCTCCGAATACAATGTATTTTTGGCAGAATGAATGAGTTGTAAAAGGAGTGGCTGGTAGATTCAAGGACTGTAGTGCACTGGGTGGTAGGAACCATGTACAAAATATTAAAGTTGTAATATGGTGGTTAAAGAGGAGAGTGGATATAAGGATGAAAATATACAGTATAGCAAATGTATAAAAAATAACGTTTGATTACATTATATTATATTGACATGTATCTTTTTTTTTCTCTCTTCCTCTTCTCATTTTTTTTAACGTTGTAGGATGTACGTGGGAACTACTTTGTGTGTGTGTGTGTGTGTGTAATTGCTTCTTTTATGTTTTGTAGACTGTTTTGTTAGTTTATTTTTAATATTGTAAAAAAATAAAAAAATTAAAAAAAAATAAGATGTTGAACTCAACAACTGGAAGGTTGGAGTTCGATTCCTGAGTACTGCACAATGGAATAAGCTCCCATCTCTGTCCCAGCTCCTGCCAACCTAGCAGTTCAAAAGCAAGAAATTGCAAGTAGATAAATAGGTATCACTTTGGTGGGAACATATACAGTGTTCCATGCACTCCAGTGTTGAGGTATGCCTTCCACATGTCCACGGAAATGTCTGCAGAAGCAGACAGTGCTGGCTCTTTGGCTATAAACAGAGATGAGCACTGAGCTCTAGAGTCAGATACAACTTGCTTTTGAGCAAGGGCAACCTTTACTAGAGCAACACAGCACTGAATAGATTTAACAGTTTAACAGCCAAGTGAAATGGGCTAGCTTTGTCAATTTCATCTGGTTCAACAGGAAAAGGTGAGTGTTGGGAGGAAAAAGCTGCTAAAATTGTTTGTCCATTTCTGGGTCCTTGCAAGGCTTCCAGATCATGACTAGAAGATTAGTTAGCACTGCAGCAGTTATGAGACAGAGTGCTAAACCAGACAGCATTTTTTTAAAAAAAATAGAAAACTGTTTGGAGCAGAGACAAAAGGTGCATACTTTAAAGGATACTGTAATGGTATACTATCTCCAGTTGGAGATGTCTCCTTCAGCAGCACTGTATGACAGATCCCTGACTCCCCCTTTGGACAGATACAGGCAAGCCTACTTGCTATAAAGTGGGGGAGTTATGCCAGCCAAAGCAGTACAAAATAAACAACCCTTGATGACTGAACAAAAAGACATGAATGCTACTGCAAAAAGAGTGTCTGCTTCCATGCAACTAGTTTTATGTTATGTAAATCACCAGAAAATGAATCCATTTTGACCATCCAAACCCCAACACAAATTGTGTGCCACCATGCAGTGTAGTCACATTGTGAGGTTTTCACATTTTGGGCACATCTGAACAAGATAATACTCACTGGAAAAGACAATTTTGTTGTGAAAAGCTGAATGCAACAGAAAAAGAAGACCAAATAAGAAATGGATCCACTCAATAAAGGAAACCACAGCTTTGAATATTCAACTGTTAAGAAAGACTGCTGACAGTAGTATATTAGTATTGTATTATTATGGGCTTAACCTATGTTTTTAATTTATATGTAAGCCGCCCAGAGTCGGGTTTACCTGATTGGGGTGGGATAATAAATATGAGTAAGTAAGTAAATAAATAAATAAGTAGGGCTCTGAGCACACAGCAGAAGTCACTTGACAACACAATATTATTAGCATATGGAAATGTTTACCTTTTGATTTTTGTGTATAACTGATGCCCACTGTACTACCAAAGAAGGAATTATTTATGCCCAAGGGGCCACCAAAGGAGGATTTATTCCCAAAACCTTTCCCCTCCTTTGACTAGTAACAAAATAGGTCAGCCTCCTTCAAACTACCTGATTTACAATTCTATTCTGAAGAAAATTATCACCCTTTAGTATTAAGGCTAAAGGGATATTATTTCAAGCCAATTCAACAGGCCTTTCCTATGAAAGGATATTCATTTAAGCATAGACAATGATCATAAGATATAAGGGGATGTCTGCCACAAGACCACAGAAATGTCTGCAGAAGCAGACAGCGCTGGCTCTTCGGCTTTGAAACAGAGATGAGCACTGAACCCTAGAGTCGGATACGACTGACTTTCAAGCAAGGGAAACCTTTACCTAACCTTATGAGACAGACATGATAAATTAAAATTAAAAACAGGTTCCTCTGTGACCCAGAGGACTAATGACAGTGAAGCAAGTAAATAAAACAGACACAGAGGAGGAAAAAATTAAAAATTTTGAAAATAAAAATTCTCAGAATTTGCAAATGCAACTTAATGAGCATCCATATTGCACATACATGATTTTGTACTATTTTCCTTTATTACTCAAAATCTGAGAATTAATATATAATTATTCTCTCTCACTTTGAAACATTTTCCAAAACTAAAGCTATCAAATAGAAGCAGCCTATTAATCCTACACACATACATGTTACAGTAAAACCTCACATGAGTGCCTCACTTAAAGAGTAACTCGCTTAAAGAGCAGAATTTTCTCTGAATGGTCAACCTCACTTAACAACTAAAAACAACCAAAAACTCACAATCCCCACCACCACCACCAGAAGTCACAACTGGCAACTTACAATGGTGCTTCGCTTAAAGAGCAAACTCGCTTAAAGAGCGATCCCGTGGAACGCATTATGCTCTTTAAGCAAGGTACCATTGTACTTGGCTTTGTATTTATACTGTATTTTTATTTAACCACTATCATTTTTGAACTTCTGCTTATCAAGGAATGTCAGGAAATGGCCTGAAGCAGTATTTAAAGGGATTACTTGCTCCAAGCTAAGTAGTTTGAAGCATGCCAGTTCTTTTCATCACCAGAGGATATTCTATATTTCAGTTATCAAGGGCCAGGACAGACTCAGAACTTATAAACCACAATTTACTTATATTTGCTGATTACTAAGATAATAAATCCGAGCTTGAAATTTATTTCCCATTGCATTTGTGACAAGAATATTACAACAATTGCTGCACAGAGTATGCCAGAGGGTGCCTGGTATCCAGTATTTATTCATATTTTTCGGAGTGGTGGTGGGCCTGATATAGTTCAGAAACACACTACATGAAAGGGCGGATATCACCAATTTACATTTACTCTAGAGCAGGGCTGAACTAGCTGGTCTTGGCAAGTTTTCAATGCCTAGGCCAATGATGGCTAATCTTGGCACTCCAGGTGTTCTTGGACTTCAATTACCAGAAACCCAACTCAGTACTCCTGCTGATCATGGCTTCTGGGAATTCTTTATTTGTGTCAGAGGCACCACCAGCATATAATAACATACAAAGCTAAAATTAACATATCTAAAACAAAGAGGAGAGAAAAGGACTAGATGACATCTGCCCAATATTTGCCACCTCTGTAATAGAGCAAGTGCTTGTCTAAGAGCCTCTGCTGCTGTGGGTTGACTGTACTGTATTTCCATTTGGAATGGCATGCTTCAAAGAAGAAAGGGTTCCCAGTAATATGTTTCCCAGATCCTCAATTGCCACTCATACTCACTCATCTGATTGAGCCTATTATAAGGTAGCTATGGACATGTGATGGCATCACCTGAAGCCAATGCTTTACTCTCTTTCTACAAAGCCTTCAGCAAGGCAACTATAATGTCATGTCAAGAAACACCGGCCTAGTTGGATAATGTGGTTTATCCACATAAAGTTTTCCGCTATTTAAAAAGCCCTCTTCCCCCAAAGAAGAGACTGCTATGTACAAAGACCGCTGTGTTTTCCAACCTTTGGTTTTGGGACTTCAATTCCCAGAAGCCTAAATCAATTCCTGAAAGCACTTATCAGTTAATGTACTGACTTAGGCTTATGGGAATTGAAGAGCCCCTGTGCATCCCACATTGGGAACCACTGCAGTAGCCATTTCAATCTGGAAATCCAGTGCCTTATAATACTGAAGAGAAATAACTGAATATTCGGATGTGGGGGGAGAGACTTCAGATCAAAGAACATTGATATTTTGCAATATTCACTCTACCCATGTTCTCTTTTATAAAACCCTCTATAAATAATTCTGCATTTGGGTAATATGCATATATGTTTTGCATCCTATTTTTCTCAAAATATGCTTCTACATTAATCATTCTAGCACAATGCTTCCGAAAAGTAAGAACAACACTATAGTGCAGTCAGTCAGAGAGTCCTTATCATTCATGGCATTTCACTTGAAAAATTAGTTTTGGAAGAAAAAAATATTTAAGTTATCCTCCTCATCAGTTTTCTAATCAGATAGACTACCCAAGTTCCTGCTACAGTTAACGGCAAAAGTTCTGAAATCTGACAGATAAAATAGTATGTACTGAAATAATTAAGAGTGGCAATTATTTTAATCACCTTACAGGCATACTACTGTAACAGGTTAAAATCTAGATTTCATATTCATAACAGCAGTAAATTAAATAGAATATTAACATTAAAGGTCATGTTTTCAACATCATAATTTCACATTTTACTAGAAGAGTGCCAGGGTCTGTGTGTTACATATAGGTTTTGGAATTTTTAATTTTCTTTAAACAGCACAAAGCTGATGTTAATCATCTTTCTGGAGACAGAGGAGCAAAAAAAATGTAGTGGTTATGATCTCAGTTTTCATTATTACTTGCTTTTTAGAATTCTAATTACAAATTTTAGTAAAGGTCATAATCAAATATTAATTTAAAAACAAGAAAACTTGATTAAACAGCTTAATAGTGAACTACAAACTCATCACCAAAATATTGTTTTGGTTTAAGAAGCCCGCTACTTCCTTTTATACTGCATTACAGTTCAGTACTATTCCTGTTCTTCTTCTTCTCCTGTGTTTAGGCCAGACATGAAACTTATTTTTTATTTATTTATTTTTATTTATTTAGATTTATTATCCTGCCCCAATCAGGCAAACCTGACTCTAGGCGGCTTACAAAAAAGAAAAAGATTATACATGAGTGCAAAACAAACTAAACAATCCCACTATACCCCTACAAATTCAGCAATTAAAACCTTAAGGTTCAAAATTAATTAAAAAATTAAACTATAAATTTACAAAATACTAAAAACGATTTAAAAGGTTTAAAAAGTTTAAAAGAGTGAGAGAGGGGTGGCTGTTCCATCAGATCAACCACCCAGCATGGGATCCCATGTTCCTTGAGCCCCACACCTGCCCTGCCAAATAATGAAGAGTATTCTGGTCACAAATAATTGACAGTGAGTCATTTATAACAACTGGTATGTAGATGCCTTTTTAATTCAATCAAATAGGTTTGGAACAAGAGTTGCCCTTCTGTAAAAGCAAGTGGTCCTGATCACAGAATGAGTTAGTCAAAGGTCCTACTAACTGGTTTTAATTAGCATTGGGTATAAGTTTTAACTGACATTGTGAGCCGCCCTGGATTGCTTAGGCGAAAAGGGCGGTTATATAAATCCAACAAATAAATAAATAAATAAAATTTCAAGAACACAGAGGAAGGCTGTTGCATTTGGGTCTTTTCTATAGAGAAGCATCCCCCTACCTTTCAGACAATCTTTTTTCTGCCCCCAGAGTGAAATGAGGAGACAAGACACAAATAGCTCTAGTTAAAAGGCTTGGACCACATTTATTGAATTATTGAGCATTTAGAAAAATGAAATATCTATAGCCTTAAGTGGTCACAAACATTGAGAGGAGCATGCACTCCATGAACACAGAGGAAGGCTGTTACATTTAAGTATTTTCTATAGGGAAGCTTCCCTCTACCTTTCAGACAAACTTATTTCTTTATTCAGGAGGAAGAAGCACTTGCTCATACTAAACCCAATTTTTTTTAGCTGAGCAAGTTGCATCAAACATAGGGATCTTCTTCTTTGCTTCCTCTTTTACCCTATTGGTAAGCATAGGGATGGGATTTTTAAGTTAACATGAATGGTAAGAAGCACAAAAGAAGCTCCTATTATCATTTGCAGATTCTTTTGTTAACTTACAAAAGAGAGCCTTTGAAATCAGAATGCTTTGTTTTAATGAAAGGGAAAATATCAAAAGCTTTTTATTCTACCATGTCACTCTCTTCTGTTTGCCTTTTCCTTCAACTCTAGTCTGTGAAACTGTCTAGGAAAGATTTAATCAAATACTGTACTAAGGACTGAGCAACAGAGAGGGAATTTTGAATTGCAGAATGACTTGCATTGGTTGAAATCCACTTAAGAATATTCCTTTATTTTATTCCTGGAATCTGTGTGCTGCTGAACTTGGTGATACCCTCCATCTTGACTATAACCTCTATCTGTGCTTGTGGATCCTTTTTCATTTCATTTGGGGTGTGAGTCAGATTTTCACTTTATTTCTTAGGAATAAGTTTACTGCTGCTGTCAGCCAGCCTACTTATGGTATCAGCATAGGCAGCCCAGGCATTATTATTTTTTACATTCCTTTCATCACCACCACACTTTTTAAATCCCTTTCATCACCACCACACACAAAAATCTAGGATTTTTTTTTGTTCCTTCCCCATTCTCTTCCTGGATTATTTTTGTTGCCTGCTACAGTGTGCTGGCACGAGGACTGCAGTGGCTTAGTGGTTAAGACACTGAATGATGACTGGAAGGTCAGCAGGTCAGTAGTTCAAGACCAGAGAACTGCATGACAGATTGAGCTCCCATCTCTGTCCCAGCTCCTGCCAACCTAGCAGTTCAAAAGCTAGGGAAGGTAAACAGAATTCCATGCATTTCAGTGTCTAGTCACACCTGCCACATGTCCATGGAAACCTCTGCAAACAGTGCTGGCTCTTTGGTTATAAACAGAGATGAGCACTGAATCGTAGAGTCAGATACGACTGGCTTTTGAGCGTTACCTTTAAAGTGTGCTGGTAGTGGGCTTAACAAATGAAACAGAAGACATCAGTGATAGGTAGGAGAGAAATCTCCCAATATTCAAGTGGGTTTGGTTTGGGAGGGAAGCTTTGGCTATATTATTGCCTTTATATGAGTCCTTATTTATCATGTTTTTTTAACTTTGCCTCTTGTTCCATTTGTGGGTGTAAAGGGATATTTTCTCTGTTAGATTTGTTTTTAAAATTGATATCATTTGGTTCATTTACTGTGGATTGCCCACCTTCCTCTTATTTTTGAAGTAGTTTTTAAGAGTGATTTCCTAGTGCTCACCTTGCCTCACCCTTTGTAGTATTTTATGGCTGTTTTGGGGTTTTGGATGTGTGGCAGACAAAACAAATGGGGGAAAGGGAAGTAAATAAACCCAAGAGAGCTGGTCCCTTTTGTGTTTAATGAAAGAACCCATACTGCAAAGACCCCTTGAATGAGGCACCCTGGGGAGAACCTAAAACAAATTAAACCTGAAAGTATTCTCCATGCACATCATCACCAAGCACCATCTAAATTAACTTGTGAATTTGGCCCCTGAAAATCAGAATAGATAACGTTTTGTTCTAAAGATAAGCAAAGTAGTGTTTATTAGAGAAATACACTGAAATAGGAATCATAATTGTGGGTTAACTAAAGTGGTGCGCAGAGAGCCATGACTGCTTTATCTCAAGAACAAAGTCAAGACATCTCTTCCAACAAATAATCCTGCAATATACATCATTCTTGATGTATTGCCCCATAATGTGATTTCCTCCTGTGTTCTTGTGTCTTTAGACTGTAGCTCATTCTTTGCATTCTTGGTCTGAGCTGAGGCAAAAAGCTTGCCTTTTAAGTCTTGTGTCATTATGTATGGAAAACTCTTTGAGCTCTCTTTCCATGTGTACCATGAACAAATTCAATTAGAAACCCAACATATACTTTAAAGCAACCATACCTAATGATTGTTCTGATAAAAGTAAGCAGTCCTTAACCTTCCCATACAATAGAATAGCAATATAAGAACAAGTTGCTTGCCTATAACTGTGGTTACTCAATTGGCTATCTATGAATTCATTTCAATGGGCTGTCTGCACTCAGTCTATCTAGGAACCTTCCATACTATTTCACTGATCTTTGAGATGAGAGGTGGGTGGGATGCATGAGTTCACAAATGACCGCTTGAAGAACCACATTTATAGGTAAGCATCCTATTCATCACCATATTCTCTGTGAACGCACACCAATGTGCAAGTAACAATTTAAGGAGCATAATCATAATGAACAATGTTGATGACCCAGTTGTCAGTAGTAATGCCTTGGTAGAAGCAGACAAGGCAATCTGCACAGGATAGTCAGATTTGACAGGTAGTGTGATTGAAAGCTCTGTTTCGTGAAGTGTGGGATCTAGTGCAGTGTTGTAGGACTGGGAAGATTCAGACTGACAATAGAGAGCATTTGTGACTTTGAGATGAATACCAATTTCTGGTTCTCAATTTGTCATTGTGGTCTAACTTGTTATTTGCCTTTGTATGAAACAGGCCTAGCTCAACAAGAGATTCTCAAACATGAAGCAAATATCTGGAGGGAGACCAAAAGAACAAAATCATGCATACCAACAAAGAGTAATGGAAATAGTGAGAGGACTCCTAAATGACTGTTATTTTGAACAGGATACTTGTTTAGATATTTACATACCTTCTAATATCCAGGTACAAAAAACTATAGAAAAACACTGAAACATTAAAAAAAAAAAAACGAACCATCCAGCAATTAGTTCAGATGTCTAGGATAGTTGCACAATCCTCTTGCTGCCTGACCTTTAGAACTGAGCTAATGCCTCTTTCCAATTCTGAGATAGCTGTGAGCCACTAAAGAATTAGTATAGAGACTTTGAGTCAACTACAGGACATTAAGGGATAAGTACTGCTGAGATTTTAAGCCAGCTACAGACCCATTTAATCTTATTAAGAAAATACTGTAAGAACTAGATAAATGTTCAAAAGTGAAAAAATTGCCAATAGCAAAATGGAGAGAAGGATGGAGAAAATTGCCAGTACAATTCACATCAGGGAATAAATACCTTAATTTACATTAAGATACATTATAAGAGGAAGAAAGAACTGACTGCAAGCCAAAATTGAAGGTTTGGGAAACTGTAGCCAAAGGGCTAATGTTAGTTTTTAACAGTTTTCTAATTCTATGGAATAATCAGGCACAGAGGAATGTCTTCGAGAATGGCAATTCACAATTCTTCCAGATCACAATTCTCAATTTTTATTAACAAATAGTAAAATGTGCCACAGCAGAATGGCATCATTGTTCATTTGTGGCTACCAAGATTGCATATGCTTATATTAAATTTGTCTTGTGATGATACAGAATTGAAATCCCAGCATCACATCTAACCAAGCATTTTAACATCTGTAAGTAGACACTGTTCATTGCAGGAAACTGACAGGGGTAATCACTGGCAAATATTCTGTTGCTTAATGTAACATATGGCTGTAGAATAGACCAATCAAATGGGAATTTGGTGAGTCAACTCATCTATATGTCCCATTGATTCAAATGGACCTACTCTACTTCTGCACAGAGAGTCACAATTAAAGAGTACACTCACTTGAATCACTGGAACTTAAAGAGAAGTTGACTTACTAAATCCTTGTTTATTAAGTGGGTCTACGCCAGTATAATTTACTTTACAAAGCAACAAGATTTTGGCCAGTATTTATTTATTTATTTATCAAACTTATTTATCACCCTCCTCATATTTCAAGGGAAGCAGTATTGAACATAATCTTTTAATTTGAGGTCGGACAACACCAGTTGTCACATCAGGACAAGTTTCAGCTCTTGAAAGTTTTACTTTTGCTGCCATTATTAGTGATAAATTCAGTGCTAATCCTGAATTCACTAAAATCAATCCCCAAATGCAAAGAATGACAAGACTGATAGTTGGAAGCAACAAGTGGCCACGAGCTAAAAGAACATTGCACAGAATGCTCTAAGAAAACAAGATAGTTTATGTCACTGATTATATTCTTGATTTGTAGGCCAAGCTTAAGTCATCTTGATCAGGTGTCAGAAAATGAACTTGGCATCAGTGCCGGGTCTGGAGCGCTCAGTGAATCCATAATTCAAAATCTGTTTTTAAATATTTATTTGAATGTCTTTAAGTTTCAGATTTTTAGAGTTAAGAGGTTTTCAAAGTCCCAACTAAATTACTGTGGACGTATGGCGGGAGTAAATTTCAAGAGGCAATTCCCTTTGAGAGAAGAGCTTTATTTTGCTCAATGAAGGCAACAGGGGCAGCAGGGGCTAGCATTTGGCTCCTATCAAAGCACAAACGGTCCTTAAAGTAGTTCCAAATACTGTAATTACTGGAGGAGAGCTCATAGGACATCCTTGTTTACATCTGGTGCTCAGTTTCCCTGGAAGGGGCATTTGAAACAACATCTTCAAACTAACAATTTGATCAAGACAAACATTGCGAAGATTTCAGTTCCTGAAATTCTGGCTGTTTTTCTAGAAGATGTCCTCACAGCTGAAAATATTTATTTTACAATCATTAGAAGCAGCAAGAACAACTGCAACTTTCTCAAAATATTTAGTGGTACTTTCTACCAAACATGGGTTTTGAAACTTCAGGAACATTTATTAATAGACAAATTAAGCCACAATTTAGGATTGTCAGAGGTTGTGCCACATGGTCCTCATTTCTGTGTTGTACCCATCATACATTCCCATCCAAAGTCCAAGCTGAAGACCAAGTTCTTCCAGGCCGCTATATTTTACTGACACAATATGAGAACATTAACAATTGAAGGTTTTGCAACTATACTCTATGCATCTTGATAAGCCTCAAGCTATGTTGAGCCCAAGAGTACTGCCTTTAAAAAATGATATATAAAGTTTCCCCAGAAAAATACCTCAGAATTATGCAATACTGTATAGCTAAAAAGTACCGATTGATTGCAGACAAATTATTCCTTTAGATCAGTTATAGATGAAACAGCAGAAACAAACTTCAACACCAGGAAAAATGTTTATAATGTGCATTATAAACTCATTTTCCACCTATGTTGCAAACAAATGCTTCTCCTAAAACAATTCAGCTGTAGAGATTCAAATTCAGTCGTGCTTAGTATATTGAGGAGTGTTAAGGCTCCAGTGAGTTGCTCAATACTTGGAATAGTTCCTCTTGCTTATGTTTGCTATTAGGAGCTGGACACATTTTTGCTTCCATCTGCTTAACAGATGCTCAGATCAGCATTTTGCAAGACAACATTTGATACAAAGACATCTTCAAAACAATTAGCAGGCATCTAAGTTAGCAAAAGTTTGGGAAGGCAACATGTTTAAAATATATGCTTTTTTTATACAATATGCTTTGAGGATATGGCATCAAACAGTATAACAGCACACAAACATTTAATTTTCCTCAACAGTGACAGATGAGAACCTGGAATTTTGAAGAATGTGGTAAAAAGCCCCAGTTTTCTGTGAAGGCATATAATCTTTTATATTTTTATTATACATGTATGTGTTGACATTTTTGTTACATTTTGGTTATTAAACACAGATAAGAAAACAAATTTCTGACCAGAGTTTACCATTGTAGTGAAACATAATGAGAAACAATACTTCATCATTCAGAAGACAAATTAATCCTCTGTTCCACCACTGCTTGAAGACAATTAACAGGGATGTGTCATGGATATGCCTTCTCTATAACTGTAAAATGTCTGGAGATTCTATTTCTGATTAATCACAGTCCATCTTCACTATGTTAAGAGTTCCCCCTTTTAAAAAATCACCATATTTTCCAGTGCCAACCTCTTAACTATGGTCAATAATGACGTTATGCCTGCAGCTTATTGTTAGAATCACTAACAATTGACATTATAGTTGAATCCCTGCAGTAATCCACTGTGTAAATGAAAGAATAACTCATATTTTTTCAAGTTCAAAAGTACATCAGGAAACATATAGGATCAAACACAGCATATTATGTTCCAGACATTTCAACAGATGCTATGTTGACCATTTTATCAGTGATTTCTTTGGCAATTTAGAGAAAGAACAGAATGCAGAATTCTCTGTGTTTGCTAAATAAAGTTAACTTCAGAGAAACTACAAAGATAAAGTTTCTCTACATTGACCAGTAACATTTAGTACAATGATTTTAATCTGTTCCACAGTGCTCATTGTTGTATATAATGCATGCATCATATAGTGATTTTCCCTATGGGATGCATCGTACAATGATTTTTTTTCACTAAGTGGTTTTTCCCATTGAAAAATTGTTGTACTTTTTTTCCATAGGAAAAATTGTTATGCAGGATGCCATTTCCCCCAAAAAACCTAATTGTTATGTGATTTCATTGCTATGCAGGGTGCAGGGTGATTGTTGTATGAGGTTCCACTGTACTTGCAAACACAGCACTCATGTGCTCCTTTATTGCAATTATGTGATATCATAAGGGACATACAGGGAAAACCCAAATTCTTAATTTTCAGTCTATTCCGAAATACCAAGCAGTAAGCTTTGTTTAAGAAAGGCATTGAAATGCAAGATAATGCTATTTATTACTGTCAAGAATCAAAGATATTTGTAGGTGTTACAGAGGGGGCCCTGAAATATTTAAGCACAACAATACAACATGTGAATATTAAAACAGATGGGGAGAGGAGAAGACAGCTGCTCTATAGCTTTACTAGGTAGTAGATGAGTGTACTGTATTTCAATTCAAAACCTTTCAATAAATAAATAGTACTGGGAGTATTGAGACTAAACTTATGGTCTTCCAAAATGTGCGAACCCTTGTGTCCGGTCATGCATAAATGGAGGCACATACAGTTTCCTCAATGAACTATAGGCTTTATTTTTATACTTTAAAACTCAGATATAATAAATTTATTCTGATCCTCTCAGGACAATTTCCTTACCCAAGTCTGCATTTTTTGGAAAACATCCTGGAAAACTATTTTTCTGAAACCATTCCTAAGTACTGACAGTGCTAGTAATGGGAAGATATCCAGCATAAAAAAATACCCTGCTATTCCACTTCTCTTCCTGCAGATAAAATTGCTAGTCTCTTGGAAGATGCTAGTCAGAACCTTTCAAGAGTTTTAAATACAGTACTTTCATCTACGGTGCAGTATTACACACAAGGTACTTGACCCAGATTAAAGAAGGGTGGGCCCTCAACATTCACCATTTTCCATATTAAGGCTGTATGAGCTAACTGGCAATCAACGTTTTAAATGGTTCAAGATTAATTTGTGTCAAAGGAAATAGCATATATAAAAGAGCTGCAAAAATTCTGATTGAATCAAAACTATAAAATGTGGGGGAAAGAGTGTGGAGCAATCTCATGCCATAGCCCAGGGATTCTCAACCTGCGGCCTGTAGCACCATTTCATGTGCCCCACCACACCACACCAGGAACTGCTATGTGGTGGAGGAAGGGCCAAATGGCCATCCGACCTCTGAAGCTGTCTGAGGGAGTGTGACCCAGCCCCTGGCTTAAAAAGTTGAGAACTCCTGCCATAGCCTAAAGCAAGAAGCAGACATCTGGAACAGAAGTGTTGTGGTTTTTCTTAATTCTCAATTTCTCACCCATGAGGCTCAGAAATAAATATGCCAGACTGAGTTTTGAGTGAACTCAGGTGAACCTGGTTGATGACAACATGAGAAGAAATGTAAAACACCAACATTACTTTTTATAAAAAAAATGTTAAGAGAAGGCTTCTATGAGAGAGGTCTTTCTTTCTCTGAGGATGACAAAAGACATGAGCTAGAAAACAAAGTGATGGAGGGACTAGTTTAAGCATACCCTGAAGGAAGTGTGTTGTCATATACAGAAGGCATCTACAGCAAATCCTCAGGATGGCACTTCCTTCTGTCTCCCAGAAACCCAATGAATTAGTGTGAAATGTATTCTCATCATTGTTTGGATTCCTGCACTTTCCTGATTGCACCAACATAAATAGTTCAAATGCTGAAGTGGAATCCCTCGCTTTCCCTCAAATATTGTATCCCACCTTTCTTCCTAAAATGACCCAAGGTGAACTACATCAGTGAAAAGAAAAACTTTACTATAAGGGTGTGCCAAAGATTGCCACATAGGAATTGCATAACAGCAGATATCTTGTAACGTGTTTGCCATGTGTGGGGGAGAAGACTTTGTATGTATGTCTAAAAAGAGGTGACCAACTTGTAGAGAAAATGTTGTAAAAATTTGTTCATAAAGGTCCATTTAGCTACAATTTCCCATTTTCCCTACATGTGACAACTTTTGGGACCCTGTATTTTTCCCAAATATCAAAATGCAGGAATGAATTAAAATATGCAGTTCATCTGGATCTTTAAAATGTGTTAAGATTATTAATGTTGAGAAGGCATTTAATGACTTGTAAAAGATAGCAGAAAGCACTACATGGTCATTTTCCTAAATTATTCTTATTTGGGTTACTCTTAAAATCATGGCATGCGCTTTTACACTCTTTCCTTCTCTTCCTATTCTCCTCTCCCCTACGAATTTTGGATAGGTTTGCCAAGAATTGTCAGATTCACAAGAAGCTAAAATTTTCCTCAAAGCAAGAGGCCTGCTCTTGCTAGCTTTCATTTTGTACCTCTTGCTACCTGCTGTGCAATATATGGCAACAAAACTTTCAATTTAGCATATATCTCCCTCAATGAACATTAGGCACAACCAGCAACATCCATGCAAAACAAAGCTTTAAAAAGAATTACCATGTAGAAATTATTGGTTGCTGTATTCGCTTACTCTAGAGCATCTCCTAAATGAAAGTATCAGTGTTGCCAAACCACAGTAAATTACATATACATCGATGTCTACATGTTCTTATATTTAAGTCAAGTAGTCCTTAGAGTACAGCTTGCAGTTGGAGCAAGAGGAACAACACGTTCTTCGCTTTTCAATTGTCTATCAAGCTAAATTATGTTATACAACCTACTGTAGATATTATTTAAGATTTTAGCCTTTAAAATAATAAATTGTCAGCAAATGATTTGTTCTCATTGGCTATATTCTAGCAATTTCATTTAATCATTTAATTAAGAGCTTGTTCTCTATTCATATGGAATTCCATATGATTTATGATTAACAGGTTTTCAATGCCTCACTAATATTACTGATGACTTCTTCTTGTTGTGCCATATCCGATTCCAAATATTGGTGATCATCATGGCGATCAGCCATAAAGACTGTCCTGAGAATATGATGTTGTGGCCTTTCATCTGCCTTCTGCATCGCAGCATGACAGCTGTACCACTGACCAACTTTCTGGTCCTGAGCCCTTTTGGCATGCAAAGTCCTCCTCAGCTCCAGGCCAGTATTGATGAAGCTGCTGCCCTCCATCAAGATGGATTCAAGTGGATGGATTTAATCCACTTGGAGATCATCATCCTTCCCTGTGGACATCAGCATCTAAGGCCACTGGTCCTCCAGGTTGTCAGGTTAGTTAACTGCTGACTGGCACTCAGCGTTGAGTCACTGACAGTAGGGTCTACTCTATTAACATAGCAGGATAATCTGCCCAGGCTCTATGGATGACTAGTTTCATTAAAATAAAATATGGCAAAATATGAAACTGCAGCAGAATAGGATGCATTATGATCTATTACAGTATGCATTATCTTAAAACATACAATAGGTCACATGGTCTTCCCACTATTAAAAGCATATAGCAATTTCTTCTAACACCTTTTCTTATAAAAGATTCTCTCTTTTTGTTTTTATAATATTATCTCCTTCTCCATGCCTCTCAAGACAATTATAAAATGACACCTTATTACCATTATTAAAAGAGTTCCAAATCATATCCTTAGAAAAGA
Source organism: Furcifer pardalis (assembly GCA_030440675.1). NCBI lineage: Eukaryota > Metazoa > Chordata > Lepidosauria > Squamata > Chamaeleonidae > Furcifer > Furcifer pardalis. The sequence continues at coordinate 261,443,508 of CP126890.1, forward strand.
AGCTTGCTGGATCCCTTCCTTCTTTCCCAGATCCCTGCTCTATTTACTTCCTTACTTTTTTATTTATATCCCCCCCCCCCCATCTAACAGTATACTCCCTTTCATCCACAAACTAAATTTCCCTGTCTCTAGTCGACATATAATACCTCCAGCACAAATGCCTGAGGACGTGTATGACCCTGCATGGAATGTGTGCTAAAGGCTTTATAGAAATGTCCTAAATAAAGTTGACACTCAATACAAAGACACCAATATTTCTTACATAACTCATAGATGTGCTGCATGCCTAAATCACCTCTGTGACAAGAATTAAAGAGGCTACTCAGTGCAATCAGTTATGGAAACTGAATGGAGATGGTGCAGCTTAGACTCTAAATATCCAATTTCAGTCACTTCCATTTCAGAAATTACAATTTTTGTACAAGAATCTGACAACTATAACCAGCTGCTGATGGCTTATTTTTAGATTTCTCTTAGTCCCATATTATTCTGAATCCTACCTATTAAACCTCTGTCCTAGAGTATCAATGCCCCTTCTGTTACACATAGCACCTCTATTTGCAGTGGGGGTTTTTTTTAAAGTATAATAAGAGAAAGAACATCTAATACATAAAACTATGTATTTCATAAAAGAGCAGTGTTTTTAAAAATCTGAGAATTATACCCATCATAACATATTAGATGTACCTCACATGCTAGAAATAAAGGGCGGTGCATCTATTGAAGCCAATTCAGACAAAGACACAGTGTCGCCACTAATCATGAAGTGGCTTTTGGATAGTCTGGTAACCATAGCAACCAAGCCCAGCTATCAGTCATACAAATTACACCAGAGACATTTCTAGAGGTTCCGTCCAGAAGTAAAGCGGTCACACAAAGGTGGTTACATTTTTCAAGGGCATTTCATAGCAAGCCAATTGGCAATGACAGCAGAATCTGTTCATAGTAGCTATAACAATAAATTTCAATTTTGCCTTTCTGCCTAGTGTCAAAAGGTATTCGGTGGTGGGACATATCCAAACACGTTTTACTGTATCTATAAACCTAGTCAACTCCTATAATACAATCACCCAGTGTGTGCTACACATGAAAAGATCTATATATTGAGAAATGTTGTATTATATGCCGTATAAATAGTTTAACATGAGTCTTCAAAGACCTAAAACCCAAAACAATTCATTTTTTTAAAAATGAAACTGATTTTATTTACAAAGCAGCTCCTACAAAAGCAGTCTCACTTATCTGATGAAGCCAAAAGAAGGTGGGGGGTTGGGGGAAAACTAAGTTGTGGTTTTTTATTCCTGAATTTTAAATAATGTATTCAAATTTAAAGGGTAGACAAAGATGATTCTAAGGCCCAAACTAAAAATTTGCTTGCTGCACAGCATAGAGTAATATACCAAATCTTTATTCAATGTGTCATTTTATATTGTCCCTCCCCAGCATAAATAAGAAGTTTGCTTGATATTTGTTTGCAGGTAGGTATCAAATTTCCCTTACTGATTACCAGAACCAATATTGGGCTTCAAGAAGCACAAATAAAGGGTTTTTGATCAAATCAAGTCTGAGTTATCAGTAGAGACAAACATGACTAAATCTAGGCTGTTGTATACTTCCTTCTTCATAGACACCTAAAATTTTGGGAAACAAGTCCATCTTCACTGCAGTCATCAGAATTGGGAAGAGAGAAAACTTACTCTCCCTGCATGCTGTGTTCTTTGTATGTTTTCTATCATCCCTCAAGTGCCTATAATTGTTGTCCTTGTTGTTATATGATGTCAAGTTATTTCTGAGTTATGGTAATCCTAGTCTATTCAATCAATCTGTAATATATCAGGTCTTCTACCTTCCTGTTGCCTTCAGATTTTCCTAGAATTATAGTCTCCTTCAGTGAATCCTCTCATGACACAGTAAGTATAAAATATTCTGGGTTAATAATGTTTGTCTCTAGTGAGAATCCAAGACTTGTTTTGACTTCCTTTATTTTTGCTTCCTGTAGTCCACCGGTTGGTTCTTGTAATCAGTAAGGAAAACTCCTACCTGCAAACAAATACAGTATCAAGGAAAATACTTGCCTAGACTATATTTTATCTTGGAGTGATATCTTCCTCTCTAATGAGTAAAAAAGAGGGGCAAAACAAGGCATTTCAGAACAAATGTTAGAAGTATGTTGTTGTTGTTCAGTCGCACAGTCGATTCCGACCCTTTGCGACCCCATGGACCACTGTCCGCCAGGCACTTCTGTCCTCCACCATCCTCCTCAGCCCGCCGTGCTCTGTGCCCATTGCATCCACAGTACCATCTAGCCATCTCATTTTTGGTTGCCCCCTTCTTCTTTTGCCCTCCACCCTTCCCAGCATCAAGGCTTTCTCAAGCGAATCCTCTCTTCTCATTTCATGTCCAAAGTACTTTAGCTTCATCTTTACTATTTGCCCTTCTAAGGAGTAGTCAGGGTTAATTTCTTCTAATATTGACCTATTTGTTCTCCTTGCTGTCCAGGGGACACTCAAAACTCTCCTCCAACACCACATCTCAAAGGCATCTATTCTTCTGCGCTCAGCTTTCCGAATGGTCCAGCTCTCACAACTATCCATTGCCACCAAAAATACCATTGCTTTGACTATACAAATGTTTTCAATGTGATGTTCTACTTTTCACTATGTTCCCCAGGTTTCTCATCACTTGCCTCCCAAGAATCAGTTGCCTTTTTATTTCATGGCTGCAATCACCATCTGCAGTGAGCTTTGATCCTAAGAAAGTAAAATCTGTCACTGCTTCTACTTCTTCCCCATCTATTTTCCAGGGACTGATAGGGCCTGTTGCCATTATCTTGGTTTTCTTTATATTGAGTCTCAAGCCAGCTTTTGCACTTTCTTCTTTCAACCTAATCAGGAGCTTTTTTAAGTCCTCCTCACTTTCTGCCATTAGGGTGGTATCATCTGCATATCTCAAATTGTTGATGTTTCTCCCAGCAATTTTGATCCAAAATTGTGATTCGTCCATCCCTGCATTGCGCATTATGTGCTCTGTGTATAAGTTGAATAAGCAGGGTGACAAAATGCAGCCTTGTCTTACTCCTTTTCCTATTCCAAACCACTCTGTCATTCCGTATTCTGTCCCAACTGTTGCTTCTTGCTTCATGTACAGGTTTCTCTGAGGCATATAAGGTGTTCCGGTATTCCCATCTCTTTAATTACTTGCCACATTTTGTTGTGATCCACACAGTCAAAAGCCTTAGTGTAATCAATGAAACAGAAGTAGACTTGTTTCTGATATTCCTTTGTTTTTTCCATGATCCAACGTATGTTGGCTATGACTCCATGGCCTAGCAGTGGCTGAAAACATCGCCCCCTCCTCTGGGCCCACAACAATGGCCTGAGGGAGAAGACTCCATGGCCTAGCAGTGGCTAAGAACATTGCCCTCTCCTCTGGGCCTACAACAGCCTGAGGCGAAGACTCCATGGCCTGGCAGGCGGCTGAGGACCTTGCCCACTCCTCTGGGCCCACAACAACGGCCTGAGGGGAGTTCGCCTGTCTTCTGGTTTGGTTGTGTTTTGTATTTTGTGAGGTTATATTTTATAATTTTTATTGTACTGTTGCTGTTTTGACTGTAAGCCGCCCTGAGTTGCTTCGGCGAGTGGGCGGCAATATAAATATGAATAAATAAATAAATAAATAAATAAATAAATAATGTGGTCTCTAGTCCTCCTGCCTCTTCTGAACTCCACCTGCACTTCTGGTAATTCTCTCTCCATGTGCTGCTGCAGTCTATCCTGTATTATCTTGAACATCACCTTGCTAGCGTGTGGGATGAGCGCAATTGTTCGATAATTTGAACATTCTTTGGCATTACCCTTTTTGGGGATTGGAACGTATACTGATCTTTTCCAATCCTGTGGCCATTGTTGTGAAGTATGTGACACAACAAAACCCAGTGCCATTTCAACCTTATTTGGAATAACAATACATACAACTTTTTCATTAATCTCAGAGTAACACAACCACAAAACACCTGTGATATGGCCTGCTGTGGATGTACACAGATCTACATCACAAGCATTTCAGCATCTATCAACAGAAGTTATCAAATTCCAAAATATTTGCCACAATCTCAAGACTTAACCTATTTTCCACTATCAGTCAATGTTGTGGGCACAGATGATATGAGGGAAAGCCTGAAATTAAGTAGGCTTCTAAACTAAAAGTTATGATACACGCAAGGCAATTGAAAATGTTATTTTACAAAATACATCTGAATTAGCCAAGCACCCTACAAGATCTTTCCTAGCCTCATGCTGCTCAAAACATATCCAAGTGTCAATTCAAGTTTAAATGAACATATCAGGCAATGTGATGGAAACAAGACAAACAGCACTTGCTTTTTGAAAACAGCTGCTACACATCTGACTAAAACAAGAACTGACCCATCAGTTGCTGACTTCATAGTCACTTTCACTTTAAAAATTTAATAAAAGTGCTATAGCCATACAATTTACAGGCAACCTTTCTAACCTCTGTCTTTCTTGGTTTCAATGAGTAATTTGAAAATACACAATATGTTCATCATTTTATGATTACACTGCATATAAGGTAGACAGTTATAAAGGGATAGAGATATGTATGTGATACATTTATTTATATTCAACTTTTCCTCCTAGGACAGCGATGGCTAACCTTGGCACTCCAGGTGTTCTTGGACTTCAATTACCAGAAGCCCAAGTCAGCACTCCTGCTGATCAGGGCATCTGGGAACTAAAGTTCAAGGACACCTGGAGTGCCATGATTAGCCATCACAATCCTAGAAGATCTTGATGGCATAAAAGGGGATATTGTGTTTTATACTGTTTCTCATAGCCTTTTTAATAAATAGATTAGGATGAAAGATAGCTATGCAAATTTACTTAATCTCATGGATAAATAGAATAGCATATATTTTGTGACATCAGGTATCTTTCAATACTGACTTACTTGATGCAACTGGAAATTTTATTCTGTATTTTCTGATTGATCACAATTATAGTTTGATGTATGGAGTAAGGTGATGCTCAAGATAATACAGGATAGGCTTCAGCCGCATGTAGAGAGAGAATAACCAGAAGTGCAGGCTGGGTTCCAAAGAGGCAGGGGAACTAGAGACCACATTGCCAACATACACTGGATCATGAAGAAAACAAAAGAATATCAGAAACAAGTCTTCTTCTGTTTCATTGACTACAGCAAGGCCTTTGACTGTGTGGACCACAACAAAATGTGGCAAGTAATTAAAGAGATGAGAATACCAGAACACCTTATATGCCTCATGAGAAATCTGTACATGAGCCAAGAAGCAACATTAGGACAGGATATGGAATGATGTGGTGGTTTGGAATAGGAAAAGGAGTAAGACAAGGCTGCATTTTGTCACCCTGCTTAATTAACTTATATACAGAGCACATAATGGGCAATGCAGGGATGGATGAATCACAATTTGGGATCAAAATTGCTGGGAGAAACATCAACAGTTTGAGATACGCAGATGATACCACCCTAATGGCAGAAAGTGAGGCAGATCTAAAGAAGCTCATGCTGAGGTTGAAAGAACAGAGTGCAAAAGCTGACTTGAGACTTAACATCAAGAAAACCAAGATAATGGCAACAGGCCCTATCAGTCCCTGGAAAATAGATGGGGAAGCAGTGACAGATTTTACATTCTTAGGATCCAAGATCATTGCAGATGGCGACTGCAGACATGAAATAAAAAAGCAACTAATTCTTGGGAGGTAAGCTATGAGAAACTTGGGGAACATAGTTAAAAGCAGAGACATCACCTTGAAAACAAAAGTCCGCATAGTCAAAGCAATGGTATTCCCAGTGGTAATGTATGGGTGTGAGAGCTGGACTATAAGGAAAGCTGAGCGCAGAAGAATAGACACCTTTGAAATGTGGTGTTGGAGGAAAGTTTGAGAGTACCCTGGACAGCGAGGAGAACAAATAGGTCGATCCTAGAAGAAATCAACCCTGACTGCTCCTTAGAAGGTCAAACAGTAAAGATGAAGCTAAAGTACTTTGGACATGAAATGAGAAGAGAAGATTCACTTGAGAAAGCCTTGATGCTGGGAAAGGTGAAGGGCAAAAGAAGAAGGGGAAGGCAGAAAATGAGATGGCTAGATGGTATTGTAGACGCACTGGGCACAGAGCTGGGTGGGTTGAGAAGGGTAGTAGGAGGACAAAGGTACCTGGCGGGCAATGGTCCATGGGGTCGCAAAGGGTCGGAATCGACTGTGCGACTGAACAACAAAAATTGTTGTAAGCCATCAAATTTACAAATAAATAAAAGATAAATATAGTTTGTAAAATACTGGTAGTAATACATCACCTCCCACATACCACTACAGCTCTCACAGAAATGTCCTAGATATACTGTATCTGTTAGCACACAGAAATTATTTCCACATTTGGATATGTTCCACTTCTAGTTGGATTGTGGAAAAGGTCTGGAGGAAATCAGAAGTGGCAACAACCTGGAGTAAAATGTGACAACAGAAAGCCAATGGCCAATCTGTTTGTAGCACCTTTGAGATGATAGTCTAATTGAGGCCTTATTGCTGCATTTAGGAAATGTGAAACTTTCAGGTCCACTGTCAGCAGCATCTCCCATCTAGCATGAAACCTATAAATGGAACACATTATTCTTTATATTGAAATACTAAATGGGCACTAAATATATTAAAATGGGTTTATGATTGTCTGAGATGGTAAGGAAAGGTTTTGCAATGAGGATGATCATTAAACTGAGCCAGGAAAATTATTTAATTAGTAAATAATTAGTTTGCTAGTCTAAGCCAAACAGGCACATTGAGAAATTTGTTCTCTCTCTGGCCATGTTCCCAAATGTAAATTTGTTCCTGGAGATTTCTTATAGGGGCATGATGAATCAGCATATTTTATTTCTCTGTTCAAGACTCACAGCTTTTGTTTATACAGCAACCTATGATTTCCATCCCTCAGTATCCAAAAACAGAGCTTAAAACATCACTTGGAAACAAATGCAAAGCATTTTTAAAGGGCCAATAGCAATGCCAACAATAAAAACAGAGTTTAATATGGATTAGGTTTCAGTAAAGATCAAATCACTTATATTAATGGGCAGAAACAATTAACCAAACGCAGCTAAATTGCAGTTTGCAGAATGACCCAAGATGTGGTTACAAAAAGGCAAAAGAAAAACCCATCCATTGTCTTCTCACTCCTTCTCTGAAAAAATATAGCCAGGTGTCTTTGTGATCCTCAAACACTGGACTAACATCATTACAGAATCACTAAAGCTGGAAGGGATTTTTTAAAAGTCTAATTTCCTGTTGATATTAAGAAACTTCTTTTTGTGCCGTATCTGATTCCGAATATTGGCAATCATCATGGTGAACAGTCATGAAGGCTGTCTTGCAAATATGATGTCATGGCCTTTCATCTGCCTTCTGCATCACAGCATGACACCCATACCATTGATCCAGCTCTGCAAGTCACTTTGTGGTCCTGAGCCCTTTTGCCATACAAAGTCCTCCTCAGCCCCAGGCCAATAATGATGAAGTTGCTATCATCCATCAAGATGGATTCAAGTGAGATTTAATCCACTTGGGGACCATCACCCTTCCCTGGGGACTTTGCCAAGGCTGCTAGTCTTCAGGGTTGTCAGGTTAGTCAACCTTTTTAAGCTGGGGGCTGGGTCACGTTCCCTCAGACAGCTTCAGGGGCTGGACAGCCATTTTACCCTTCCTCCACCACATGGCACTTCCTGGTGTGGTGGAGGCGGTGGGAGGCACATGAAATGGTCCCATGGGGCACATCCGGTCCACAGGCCACAGGTTGAGAATTCCTGGTCTAAAGTGGCATTAAAAGCAGACCTCACTGTTTAAGTACACATTTCTTTCTATGCATCCATATACTTTTGCATTATTTCTTGACATAACAAGCCAACACTAAAATAGTTATTATAATTAACAACATGAGGTTATAACATTTCCTCCACAAACAGAAGACAATATGATCCAGCAAAGACTCTAAGCTTCTAGTTTTTCCCTTTCCCCTGAAATCTGTTGAGCCAGCTTCAAAACACTTCCCCCAAATCTCCGAAATTAGCCTCCAGAGACTTTCTAGGCAGCATAATGTGCTGTAAGAGGAAAAATTAACACTGCAAACCAGAGTGTTCAATCAGTGAAAAACAAACCATGAGTCCAAGAACCCAATCTATTGTTTTGAAGAACTGAAATTTTCTCTAGTTGGGCAGTTATACCAGGAATAAAATTTAGAACAAGAAAGTGCCTTGTGCAGAGTAACAGCAAAAGGTTTTAAGCCACGACTTGTCAAATAGCAGCAATTCTCAAATGATTTAAGCAAAAGGGCCTTCTGAGGTCTTGTTACCTGGAGATGCTAAGTGGAAATTGCCGTAAAGAACTTGTGAATCTTATACATCCTAATAAAGGTTCTGTCAGCCCAATATTTTCAATAAATGTTACACGTTTTTCTTTATATTTTAAATCTCAACCTCTTTGTTTGCATTCTTGTGGGGGTTTTTAATTAATATTTCTCATGAGTCCATTATAAACTTTCATCCAGTTAAATGCAACACTGCAGTGGCTTAGTGGTTAAGACGCTGAGCATGGAGACTGGAAGGTCAGGGTTTGACAGCAGAGCGCTGCATGGCGGATCTTGGGGACATGAAAGGAGCCTCATTCAGGTGTCCCCTGAGCGGAGTCTCTCCAGCAAAAATCCTTTCAACCTGGAATAATTTCTGACATGAAATTTATTTATTTATCCAGTTAAATGGAAATCAGGAGAAACAAACCAAGCAATGTGGTTATTTTTGTACGATCCCAAAATCATACTGAGTACATACTTTGAATGGCAAAATCCCGTGAGGTTTCTGTATTTGCATATTATCAGCAAAGCAATTTATTATCATTAAACTTTTTTCAGTGCATACTTCAAAAGACTATCCAAACAAGAGATGTTTAGATTGTCTTCCCAACTGATTGTTAATTAGTATGAAACATTCCCATAGCAAACAAGTTGTTTAGGCTTTGAATTGTTACATACTTTGCATCCAGCGTGTGCTCGGGTCTTCATTAATGGAGTAGTGGTACACAGCTCAATAGCTTCTGGCTCATGGAAGATTACTGTGGGGAGAGGTTCCTTCCGAAGCGTTAAGACATTCAGCTTAGTCTTCAACATGGTCTGAAAGTGCTGAATTGAAAGTAAAAACAAAAAGACAAAAATTTTGTTTTCACTGTTTTGCAGAACTTGGGTGCTTGAATTCAAGCTAGTAAACATGGAAGTCAATGTTTCTACTTGAGTTACTCTAATGATCTGCAGGGAGATATTGAAATATTGCTGCAAGGAATGAAGATTGTTTAAGTTCAGATAAGTAAGTGAGAGAGGGAGATCTGAAATCACTGTTTTTCATTCAATTCTAAAAAAATTAGAAAGGGGAAGAGAAGGAGGGAGGGAGGGACAGACATTTAGGATGTTGTAAATGCTTATACAGCACAAACAGATTAAATGTGGCCCTGGGACTACATGTTATTGCTCATGGCTATTTCTGACCAGTCTTCTTTCCCACCCCCTTTCTTTCTTTTCTTTTTGAAGGAAAAAAATAAGTTGCAGTTCCAGTTCAAAATGGCATATATATTTTTCAAAACTAGAAGTAGATAGAAACCATCTTCAGTTTCATTTTTTGCATTTCTGTGTGCAACCTCCAGAGGACCCTGTGAGCAGAAAATTGCCCCCCAATCTGTCAAAGTTGTTCATCCTTACTAAAAATGTTTCAATTTAACCTTTACCTTGTGCAAGCAGAAGGCACTCATGCTCAAAGAAGGTACTGTATAACCAAAACTTTCTAGTAATTCCTCCCTCTTCACAATAGCTTTGCTCACCATTTTCTTATTTATGTTACACACATTTTTAGTGACCTTTGACTACTGTAACCAACCATAAGGTGACTTATATCAATAAATATAATCAGTGGTGGGATGTCAAAAAATTTACTACCCCACCATGACGTCATCACAGCGGAGCTAAAGTCATAATGTCATGACATGGGCGGGGTCAAAGAAATAAATAAATAAAATTAAAATTAAAATAAAATAAGCACACACACACCTAACAGAAACCCGTCACTTACTTGTTAGTATAAGTGCCTGGGCAGCACCATATTGCAAGATGGATATGGTCATCATACCGGTTCTCTAGGATAATATGCCTTAATGTAAATCTAAAACAGCTGTACCTCCTTAAGGGTTCTCCAATTGGAACAGCACAGGTGTAACTTATTGATGAGGTAACTCCAAGACTTTGCTTAAAAACCCCAAGCCAGGTTGCCAGGCCTGCTGGCCGCCAGGCCTTTTTAGGAACTGTGGTAGTACGTCAATATAGGTAAAGGTATTAAATACACATTAAAATACACACAGACACACCACATCCAAAGGTGAGTCACTTACCCTGGGGAGCAGGCTAGCAGCTTCTCTTCCTCCTCCTTGCTTAGGAAGACAGCAAGAAGGCCGTGCATACGCGCTAAGCACTGTAGGCGTTCATGCACACCAAGTGATTGGCACGCATAAACAGTGGGGGAACCAGCAAAAAGGTAAGTCCCAAAGGTGGTTCCCCCAAAAGCTGCTACCAGTTCTCTGGGACACTGAGAAAAGTTACTCCCGGTTCTGGTGAACTGGTGCGAACCTGTTACATCTAATCACTGAATATAATACAGTTCTATATCAAATGATAAAAGAGCCTAAAGCATTTTTAAAACAAGCCAGTTAAAATAAAAAGCAAATTCAAACATAAAATAAAGAAAGTACAGTAAAACACCTGATAACGCTAAAACTTGGTTCCACAAGTCTTGGTGTTATCCGATTTTTAATGTTATCCGATCCATGTTAAAATCCTATGGGATGGATCGGATAACGTTAAAGCTTCATAGAGATACATTGTAACCGCACAGGCTTTAGCAGTTATTATCCAATCCATTCCATAGGACCTTAACATTATTTGATCCAATTCTCCTCCCCAGATTACTTAACGTTATGCGATTTTAGTGTTATCCAATCCAATCGTTATCCGGTGTTTTACTGTACTATATAAATTAATTTAAAACTAGAGCAAGTGTTTTTAAAGATGCAGCCAAACATATCTCTAGAAGGAAAAGTTCCAAAAGGGATAGGCGGGATATAAATATAAACAATAAAATAAAATAAGTATAAATACTATTCATATCAAATACTTTCCAGGCCACTAAAATTATTGGTCTTAGCAGAAGGCTAGAAAAAAGAGCCTCTGGAAATTACTTTAAAGTGACATCTCTTTCCATCTTCCTGTCAAAGTTCCCCAACCTTAGGAGCCACTTTTTTTACAGGGCACAGAAGCTTCAGTAAAGAATAAGGAATAGGGACACCATAGTGTAGAATGCAGAAGTTCTCTCACATTTTTGGATTGAAGTCATCAACAAATACATAAGAAAACATAAACACAAAGATAAAAAATCCATTACCTGTATATCCATTATACTGTACCTTGTAAAAGACAAGGTAGAAGTTATGGAAGTGTTCCCAAGTTTGCCTGCAGTTGATCATTGTAGACATATTAAAACATTGACAGTGTCTCAGATTTTACACATTCACATAGGTTAATGATGACTAAATGAAGCCATTGTTTTAGTGCTATTCCCTTAACTCAGATATTCTCAACCTGTGGCCCAGGGACCAGATGTGGCCCACGGCACCATTTCATGTGCCCCCATTGCCTCCACCACACCAGGAAGTGCCATGTGGTAGATGAAGGACAAAATGATTGTCTGGGCTATATGAGGCAGTGTGACCCGGCCCCCGGCTTTAGAAGGTTGAGAACTCCTGTCTTAACTGATAGTAAGACAGAGGTGTAATTTAGCCTATTTGTCTATCTCATACTTTGAAATAAGAATTCCAGCAGTGACATTAATTGTGAACTGCTAAGTTCATATATTTCCTCCAGACCTGATGTTTTAAAATCATGTAACAGGAGCAAGTGACAGTGAATGATTTTAAAACCCTAACTCAGGGGTGCCCAAACTATGGCCCATGGGCTGGATCCACCCCCCCCATGCCAATTCATCTGGCCCACAATGCCCTCATTGGTTCCAGAAGCAAAAGTAAAACGTGCCCATACGGGGTCATACATGCACATTTTACTTCTGCTTCCGGGAGTGATGAGGGTGTTGCAGGTAGATGAATTGGCATTGGGGGCCAGATCCTGCCCCCGGCCCATAGTAACTGGCCTCCTGAATCACGTGACTGGCCCACAGCCCAAAAAGCTTGGGCACCCCTGCCGTAACTGAAAGCATCCTCAATTACACATTCTCTAGGCACATCCTAGAAGCAACTAAGTTTATGAGAAAAATCAGCAACAAATCTGATGGCAGGATAGACTTCTACAAAAGCAGTGAGCAAACCAGCATTTCTACATGGTGTTCCTTTTTAAGCCAATCCTTATGCTACAATTAGTTCTGAGTGTGATTCCTACTTGACTGATTCAAGACCAGATAGTCTGATCACATATGCTTGAACTAATATGTCTGTGGTTTTTAAAGTTGTTAAAATGAGGAGGGGGGATGATATTGGTAGATATATGATGATACCAGGTTTAATGAGCGAGGAAGATTATACTTTAATTAATGAGCATTCTCCAAATGATAGGTTGTTTTCGATGAGAAAATACTTAAAGAAATGGAAGATATATTTTAAAAAGCTTTATAATAATGACAGGATGGGGCTGCAGAGGTTTAGTGGTTAAGATATTGAGCTTGCAATTCGAGATCCAAATGCTGCAAGAAAGAGTGACCTCCAGTCTCTGTTCGAAAGCAGTTCGAAAGCAAGAAATTGCAAGTACAGTAGTACCTCGCTTGAAGAGCATAATGCGTTCCACGAGATTGCTCTTTAAGCAAGTTTGCTCTTTAAGCGAAACACCATTGTAAGTGACCAATTGTGACTTTCTGGCAGGGGAGATTCTGAAACCCGATTTCTTTGTTAAGTGAGTTTTTGGTTGGTTTTATTTGTTAAGCAAGACAACCATTCAGAGAAAATTCTGCTCTTTAAGCAAGTTACTCTCTAAGCGAGACGCTCTTTGTGCGAGGTTTTACTGTAGATAAATAGCTACTACTTTGGTGGGAAAGGTAACTGTAGATAAATAGCTACTACTTTGGTGGGAAAGGCCGCCCCGGCCCTTTGGAACCTCCTGCCAACTGAGTTACGTCTACAGACAGAGCTCCTGCCCTTTCGGAAGGGCCTAAAAACCTGGCTGAAAGGCCGGCGTGGGGTTCCAGTAATATGGGGTCCCATGTTGGGTGGTTGATCTGATGGGACAGCCACCCCTCCCTCACTCTTTTAAACGTTTAAAACCTTTTTAAACCTTTTAACTTTTTAAATCTTTTAGATTTTTGTAAATTCATAGTTTAATTCTTTTTAAATTGATTTTTAAGTGATTTTGAACCTTAAGGTTTTAATTTATGAATTTGTGGATTGTTTAATTGTTTTGCATTGTGTATAGTCTCTCCCCCTTTTCTGTAAGCCACCTAGAGTCAGGTTGGGGTGGGATAATAAATCTAAATAAATAAATAAATAAATAAATACATCATGTAAGTTTAAAAGCAACAAGAAAAAACATATGAAAAGGTTAAGGAAGAAATAAGATGCTTGAGACACAAATGTATAATGGATAGAAATAAAAATGCTGAATTACAAGAAAAAAGAAAAGAATTAGAAAACATTGAAACAAGAGAAGTTCAAAGGAATCTAACATATTTAAAAGATTTTTTAAAATTTTGTAATTAAAATTTAAAAATTGTGGCTAAATCCAAGCAAGTTAAAAACGCTTAGAATACAATTGGTATATTTAAAGACAAAATGGGTAATGAATGAATGATAAACTATTAGTTTTTGAGCTTTTTATCAAAAATCTTATACATCATTATCTCTCACTAGTACCATGAATGGGCCCAGTTAAACAGCCCTGCAAAATGATTAGGCAAGCTTCCATTTTTTTTCTTGAAAATAAACTCTTAATATTGTGAATAGAACTTACTCTAGAAGAAGTCTAATGTTTCTAGTCACTGGCCTGTCCAAATACGTACTATACTGCATAGTGAATGCATTACAACTGGCTTCAGGATGTCTCTTCTTTGATACTAAAACAGGAATTCTCAACCTGTACCTTAATTTACCATTTATATCTAACTGTTCAAATCAGTCTAAGACCAAAGTACATGTTCTGTGAAAGACCACAGTGTACCCTGCACATTGCACATGCAATAACGTTTCATGATTTTGCTAAATACACAGTAATTTTTGGTTGGTTTTTTTATACCTTGCTGAAATTACCAATTTCCTGGAATGTGCTGCCCTCGTTGCTCTTTGGCTCATAAAGCCATGGCTCCCTGATGCAGAAGAAAATAATTCTGTTCTGGAAAACTTCCAAGTTGCTTTAATAAGATTTGCAGTTCATAATCTTTTTTAAAGTTTATGATCATTTATAGTTAACAAGCTTCAAAGCAGACACCTTCACTATGATTCTGGAATGCTGTTTTTATTAGCAAAATCTATACTGGGCTCTAAAACAAAATTCTATGATCCTTAATGTCTGATTCTTAACATAATTTTATTACCTATGTTGTGTGAGAGTAAATACAGTACTCACAAATGTTCCTTGTGGGTTGGGAAAGAAATAAAGGCAGAAAATTCATGTTTTATATGTTAGCAGTAGCAACTTAATTTAGATACCGGTAGTCATTTTTAAAAAAAAACCTACTGTTCATTAATAGTGTAAACCTAAGCTGAAAAGAAGCTCTGAAAACAAACATACAACAAATGCAGCTTATTTAGTTATGGAATTATGTTAGTTTAGTTTAAACTGCTCATTCAGCAATTCTGTCTAGAGAATTTTTTCATAATACCATGGGTTCACATATTCATAAACAAACCATTAACATTCCTGACATAAATCCATAGTTAGCAGCAATTCCCAGCTATGATGTTTTACTACATTTGCTTGGTCCATTATGAATGGTAGTTTTGTTTCAAATAAACTGTCTTCTCTCTCTCTCTCCCTCCCTCCCTCTCTCTCTCTCTCTCTCTCACACACACACACACACAAATAAATTAGGTACAGCATTCTGAAAAAACGGTCAGCATGAAAAACTTGTACATAAAGAACAAAAATCATTGTCAAGCACAAATTTTGCCTGACAATGTTCTCCTGCTCATTTTACTTCTTTCCATGCACTTCCATGCCATTTCTTTCATTTCAGCTCAGCCACACCGGATATACTCCTAGAGAATTCTAGTGTGCTTCCTCAAACTTCAGTTTACAAAGTACAGTATCCTAAAAAGAGGCACTTAAACTTATCAGTTTAATTATATAGTTTAAATGCTATCTAAGTAGATACAAAACACTTTTATAAAAATTTAATCACTGGTTTACTGTTATTTTAAAAAAACTCCTGATAAAATGATTAGTTTAATTTAATATTCATTATGGCTCAAGGATCTTATTATGAAACAGGCATTACAAATTCTAATTTTATGTTTTGTAAATAGGCTCCAACAGTTCTTAAAGTAGAGTCTCGCTGATCTCTAATAGAGTTTTTCAATTTAAACTTTATATCTTCCCAGCTACTATGTCTAGAACAGGGGTTTGCAACCTATGGCCCATGGGCCGGACTCAGTCCACGGTAACAAATCATCAGGCCTGGGGCTACAACCCCTGAAGTGGAAGCAGATGCATTTACGACAGCCGTAAATGTGCCCGGGTCTGCATAAAAGCACCCACTACAGTTTATGGCAGCACTTACCACAGAGGGAACCCACGTGTCCAATCCACTCAACTATCTGAGGGAGTGTGGTCTGGACCACGGTGCAAAAAGGTTGAGAACCCCTGGTCTAGAATCTAAGATGTCATCTGAAAATTTTGTATGTTTTGGTTTGGATTTATATCTTTAGAGATACATACTTACTAACAAAAACAAGAAAACAGGAAATAACATATGCCCTGTTATCTAACACTGGCTGAAGTTATTGGTTACGTGAACATCTTACAATATATGTACAGTATATCACTGCTTTTGAAAACATATACCACACACTTTCTAAAAAGGACAGATCCAGAATCCACACTCTCTTTGACGCTTCAGCAAAACCAATCACAGCTTAACAAAGTCTCTTGAAGGGTGGAAATGAAGAGTGAGAGTTCAGTTTGAATGTAATTTGAGCCAGAGAAGGGTGTTTGCTGCTCTAGTCTAGAGAGAGAAAAGAGGTTTAAACAGTTTGAATAGGGTGTGAGGAGAGCTACAAAAAAATTCAGCAAGTGTTCAAACTTCCTGCAGATGTAACTATCACTTAAATACTGATGTAACCATCACTTAAAGTACTATCGACATCTAACTCTGTATAATTTATTATAACAATAGCAATTACACTTACGTACCATCCTATAGCAATCTTGTCTCAATCTTGGAAATAAAGAGTTATCTTGTGCGTTAGACCCCACCAAAGCCTGTTTTATTTGGGAATGGTAGATTCCTGTCATACAACCATCAAAACATGGGAAATACACACAAAACCTATTAGTGGTTCCTTTATTTCATGAGTAGCCCTGTAGTGCATAGAGATGTAACAGTTGTGAGAAAAGTGGTGGCCACTAGAGAGGAGAATTTAGCCATGCCACCATAGCATCTATTAAGATTATAGCAACTACCTACCTACCACTCCCTCAGTACAGAACTGATTTGCTTAGCTTATATTATTTATTTATATTAACCTATTATTGGCAATCAGAAGTTTCAGACCCAAGTACTGAGTGACAGAGTAAGCTCCTGTCCCAATTCCTGCCAACCTAGCAGTTCAAAAGCAAGAAATTACAACTAGATAAATAGATACAACTGCCACATGTACACATAAAAGTCTGCAGATGCAGACAACACTGGCTCTTTGGCTATAAACAGAGATAAGAACTGAACCCTAGTATTGTATACAACAAGGGCAACCTTTATTTTTACCTTTTATTGGCACAGAGAGACAGAAGCACAATAGCTCTCTCCAAGCAATTGGTTTTCATATGTATATTGCCTCTGAGAATGTAACAATAATCACATACCATCGAATCAGTTCAAAACTATAACAACTCTTCTGATTTTGTAGGTATAAAATACTCAGAAGCATTTTAACATTCCTTTCCTCTAGAGCTTTTCTGGAACCATTTGCGTTACCGAAGACCGCGGGAGCTAACTCTTCTACAAGGGACAGCGGAGAATCGCATACCTAATCCCAGTTATCCATGCAGCTATTGTCTCTAATAATTGAGGTTTTATTCATATGTCTGCTTTTGTTATTATTGTTAAATTTATACTGCCCTATCAACTCAGAAAGTCACCTGCCAAAAAGATATGCAAAGTAGCTAGGAACAGTAAAACATCAAATAAAAACAAAATCTTGATTAAAATGTTAAAATAATCAACAAAAAAAATTAAAGCCATTCAATACTTTTTAAACAAAAAATCCATCACAAATAAGAAGATAATATGCAGCATACAACCTTTTTCAACAGAATCTGTTCCTACCAGTGGGGTCAAAAAAAAATCTCTTTCTCTTCAGCAGTACTCCATGTGTACTGAAAACTTGTTCCAAACAGCTAGGAAACTGCTTTTGTCAGGTTTTTGGCATAAACAACTACAAGTGGTGAGAGACATTCCTAACTCTAGAACTGGTACAGTGTGGAGTTTATGTTTTAAAAACAAAGAGCAACTGCCATTTGCACAGTTAAACCTCTTCTAAAACAGGCCAATATTTGCCTATCAAAAAGAAAAAGGGATCATTAATTACTATATTCTTCATGAATTTAGAGGTTATCACCATATATCATGTGCAATTTTCACTACTCAGCCAAGCACTGCATAAATTCCCATATTTTAAGCAGTTAATGCAGATTTTTTAAAAAAAATTCATTTGATATAGGATTACTAACCTATCAAGGTCTTTCAAAGTTGTGAAGAAAAAACCAGACTATGAAAACAGGAGTTATTGTTGCCCACAAAACAACAGTTTATTGATCACATACATCTGCATAGTTTATACCAAAAAAAATAGAGGTTACTACAAAAACCCCAAAAGCTTTACTGAGATTGTTTAAAAGATTAATAAAATTAGCATGAAACCCACTAAAACACATACACACACTAAAATTAACCTGACATTAGGGGCTGTGGTGGCTAAGTGGTAAAGAAGCTTGCCTTGTTAGCTGGAAGGCTGGCAAATTGACAGTTCAAGACCTGGTTACTTCATGACAGATTGAGCGCCTGTCTCTTTCTCAGCTCTTGGGGTCATGGAAGGAGCCTCGTTTGGGTGTTCCCTGAATGGAGTTTCTTCCACAAAGTTCAGGAACAGCTGGAGTGCCAAGGTTCACCATCACTGCTATATAGTGATCTACATATCTATGCCAGTATATTACAGTGGTTTATCAAAGATGATGAAAATATTTTCTTTTCTTTATGAAAACCTAACCTGCTCTATTCTTCCTGGGACTTCTTCATGTTCCCTTGATGAAATACCAGCTACTTTGTGAACCAAGTGTTTTCCATACTTTGATTTTGGGACTTCAAAAAGAAAAGAAACATTATATGTTTCTACAACCTAACACAAAATGTCATTCCACAAAAGATGCAGAGAAACTGAGAAATAGGCTGATAAATCCCAATTCCAATGAACTGTATTGGGAAGGGAGGCAAACTGACAAAACCCTGAACAAATATGAGGGTCATGTATCACTCTTTAAACTCCTATTAATGAACTATTTGTCATATTTACTAACTTAAAATCTACACAGACAATCTTCAAACCTTATTCACCAACATTACTAAGTTAAATATCGGGCTACCAAAACACTTACTCCCCACTCCTTCCAATTTCTAATTATAATGACAGGATGTGGTTGCTCTCTCTTGCTCTTAACTCCAATTGCTCTTAAGTTTTTATTTTCTCTTTTCAGTCTTTTCAACTTCTTCTGAACCTGCCTATGGAAATAAAATAAAATCTTGCACTCAATGAATTAATTTTTTTCTTTCTTATAATCATCTTTATTTTACTGAGTAGATTAACACTTTCAAATTTTAGGTAACTGTGGAAAAGGAAACAACAAAATATCAAATTATGAATGTTTATAGGTTTCACTTCATGTCTCATTAAATCAGGGATTGACTAGTTATATTTAATCTTCCATCTTCTGCTCACTAAGCAATTTACATATAAAGTTAAAAAACCTGTGATGTTTCCTTTTACCCCAACCCCATGTTCAATAAAGGGTGAAGGGAAAATACACTGTAAATATTTATTTTTCTCACAGAAGTACCAAATACAAGTAAAGTCTTTTAAAGGCAGGATATGATCCAGTGCCAACTCAACTCAGTATAAAGACACTGATTGATTTCAGACTCAGTTTAAAAGCTTTAGAAAGACTAGGACTTCAACAGACGCCAATTTTACATCTTCTGTTAATGGAATTCTATGGCGCCCTTCTACAGTCCAAAAATTTCTGCTATCCTCAAAGTAAATGAATACATTGTAAATAAATAGCATGTATTGTGATGTCAATTTACCAGTTAAAATGGCCCCAAGTATTTGAACACATACTTCTGGCACATTCCCACTAAACCAGTGGTTCCCAAAGAGGGGCACATGCATCACAGGGGAGCTTCAATTCTCAGAACCATAAGTCAGTACATGGGCTGATCAGTGCTTTGTGGAACTGACTAAACCATCCCTAGATGACTACCTGAACTCTGTTTAGAAACCCCCAATGAACCACTTTTGAGTCTATTCCACCTTCAAACAGCTGTTACTATCAGGAAGATCTCCCGAATGCTTTGTCAAAATCTCTTTCCTTGTAATTTGTTTTTTTAAAAATAAATTTTAAACAAAATACATCTAAAAACTACAGAAAGGAAAAAATAAACATAAACATACATAATACAAGGGAGAAAAAGATAGTACACTCAGTAATAATATCTTTCAAATTAGAATTATGTTACATGTATTGAATAGTATTTCCATCTTCTTCCAAATCTATCAATTATATGAATAATCCTTATATTATGAATCACCACTCTGTTATATACATTGTCCCGGGGGTTGCAACAGGCCCACGCAAAATATTATATCTTCCAAAAACTCATTTGACCGGGGACAGGCTTAATACCTTTATTTCTAACCATTAAATATTCCACAAACTGCTGCCAAATTTTCCAAAATCTGTTTTTGTGAACTATGCCTTTTCTAATATTCAAATCCCATGTTAATTTATAATTTAGTGCCAAATCCCACATTTCCTTATACCAATCTTCTGTTTTTAAGATCACACCATTTTTCCATTTTTTTTGCAATATAATGTCTGGCCGATGTTATCATAACAGCTATTAACTCTTTTTTATCATTACCCACTTTAAACTGATCAACATCAGTAAGTAAGATCGTATCCGACCCCAACTCATTTGAGGATGAGGGTAAGTCATTTCTCTATCTCAGAAAACAAAACAAAATAAACAAAACAAAATAAAATAAAAAACACTGCAGCACATTAAAGACTAACTGCCATATTTTTATTGTTAGCTTTCGTGGATCAAGTCCACTTCATCAGACAGAGAGTGAAACTTATAGGCATGTTCTTTATATACCAAATTCAGGGGCTCAACGGGAGAAGGGGTGTGGTCAAGCAAGATGACAGACAAGCGAGCACAAGATTGCAGTTTCACACAGCCATTAGCAACAATAGATTATTCAGATAAACTCTAAATGACTCCCTTTCAATCTCAAGGTTGCTGAGTAAGCCCACTATGGTATCTGATCAACTAGTGACCTGCATGTCCGGGGGGGGGGGGGGCACAAACACTTGTACCTGGTTTCTTTCTGTTTTACTAAAGAGAATTGGCAGGAAAGTTATAATATAAAATCATATAGCAATCTGTGTATCAAATTTGATAATGTCCCAGAAACCCTTCACTAATATTTAGCCCCCTGTGATGGGTATCTAACAGATGGATGTATTTGATTTCTGCTGTCTCCCTTTCAATCCTAGTTTTGTAATTTCTCTGTTCCAAAATTGCAACCTTGAAATTGAAAGGGAGTCATTTAGTTTATCTGAACAATCTATTGTTGCTAATGGCTGTGTGAAACTGCAATCTTGTGCTCACTTGTCTGTCATCTTGCTTGACCACACCCCTTCTCCTGTTGAGCCCCTGAATTTGGTATATAAAGAACATGCCTGTAAGTTTCACTCTCTGTCTGATGAAGTGGACTTGATCCACGAAAGCTAACAATAAAAATATAGCAGTTAGTCTTTAAAGTGCTACAGTGTTTTTTACTTTATTTTATTTTGTTTATTTTGTTTTGTTTTCTGAGATGCCTGAACCACAGACTAACATGGCTACTATTCCAAAAAATTCATTTCTCTATGACTCCATGATGTGTGGCTCAGGAACACAGTTGAACTCTCACCTTCACAGTCGCAATCCAGCACTCTGTTCATAGCTATATGGAAAATTCTATAACAAAGAAATTCAGCCAAAGCTGCAGCACTAACACATCTCCCTCTTAATCTATACTAGCTGCTCACCTGTTCATAAGAAAACTGTACATTGAAACTAATATACAGTGCATTTATTTGGCAGTGACAACTTGTTAGTGTCTGGATTCATTTTTCGTTTTTCTCATTTGCTGGAACAACCTATTAGCTGGCAAAATAAACATCTTGTACAGTGCACTTTTAACCATTAAAACTTTGTTACTAAATTTGTTTAAAATGTGTACTTCTTGACTTCCAAGAACATCTAGGAGTTTTTATCTTATTTTGTTGTATGAAGTTTTGTCCAGAGGTTAGCCTAAATATGCATTATAGTGCACTGAAACAGAATCATATACAGTAAATGACAAATAAAAATTGCCAAGGAATGTTTGCAATTCCAAGATGGTTGTTTACTAGCATGAAAGGAGAAGGACAGTTATTTTCTCTTTGCATGCTCTGTTTTCTTACTAAAATCTGTAATAGGGAACACATGTCTGGGCAGCAGACTGAAACAGAGCATAATATACCTGCTTTTTAGAAATATCTTGCTTGTCAGAAAAGTTAAAATGTGGTCTTTGCAGATACAGTACTGTATATTACATGAAGAATTTTGTCTGAGTATCATATAACAATGTTTTCTCTCCAAAATTTCTGGAGAGTTCTCTTAGAGCTCATGAACCAAGTATTAGTCATGAAAGCAGTATAATATGACAGATTTGGAATGGCAAATATTACAGAGCAATAGAATTAGAACATTAGTAGGCAAGGATTCTTAGCTTGTTATTAATTTAGCTGTTAGTTTAGCTTTGGAGTTCTTTTATTCCTTCTTTCCTTCTGAGTTACTTACATTCTGTTACTCTCTTAATATCTTCAGGGATTTGAAAGCCATGGTTTAGCAGTGGTAGCTGGGTCCCTCCTGGGGCTAATGGGCAATGCAGACAGACCCAGCTACATCAAATTTGCTATCCACCCTCTGTTCACGCAAAGATCCTAAGGAACTGAACAGTTGATAAAATACAGCATTCCACGGTATATAGAAACCAGGGTCCGTGTCATATGAGATTGTTGCTGCAGATCAAATTTAGGATACGTTTATTGTATCCTAGGCAGTACTTTCTACTATACAAACTGGAAACCATATGAAGTCTGAGGTTGTGTCTATCAAGCAATGTGAACTATGAGGAAAATACAATGCGGTTGATACAGCCAAAAAAGAAAGATTCGTTTTTAATTCACAACAACAGAAAGAAGAAACATAGGGTTGGGGTTGAGTGCTAAGAGAAGAAAGCAGCTCTTATACCCAAGTTTTCCTACTGGGACACAGAAAAAATGTCATTTTTTTAAAAAGTAAAGTTTTTGGAAGACAGATAAGCTTCGGCACAGCATAATATGACATGCAATGCGGCGTTGTAGATAAACTGATGGACTAAGGAGACATAGATTTGAGTCCCTGTTCAGCAATGGAAACTTAGTGGAGGTGAAGGGATGATACAAGTATTAATTAAATTCCTCACCGGGTTCCAACTTGACAGCATACGACAGACATTACACACAGTAAAAATGTATTTGATGCCTTATCATCTCAGGGCATATTTTTCCTTTGGAAAGATTTCTAGAAGGGAGGGGTTAATCAATCTGGGTTTGATGCCACCCGGAAGTTTTGGTGTTGACATACAGAGCCCTAAACAGTCTGGGACCTCATTATCTATCAGAGCCTCTTCTCAAAGAACTACTACCTGTGTCATCTGCTCCTCCCAAGATTCACAACTACAGATGGCCACACTGGAGGAGGCTCATCCCTGTGATTGCACTTCCAAAAAGTTATGCCAGGCTCCCTCCCTCCAAACCTTCAGAAACTGGGTTAAAACAAAGCTTTATAAAAAGACTTTGAAAATATACTCTTCCTGCAGTAGTATTTTCATTGACCCAGGTGGAGGATCAGGAGATATTATCATTGGATGTAAATCACCCAAGTTATTAGTTTTCAAATTAAATAGGTAAAGGTAAAGGCACATAAAAATTAGATGTGTAAGTAAGTTCTGACTCTCCTCAAAGAATGGAAATCATGCAAGTTGAAACTCTGTTGTCACAAACTGAGGCATTTTGATTTAATAAATTTCTTTCCTCAGTATTAGAATTACAGTATAAAAATGGCCTGGATCAGAGTGTAAATGAGATGTTAATCCAATTTGCAGATGAGATGACAACAAAATGGCAGGTTTAACTAATACTTCAGGGGACAGCATATTGATTGACAATGACATTAACAAATTGAAAAACTATTCCAAAATAATAAATATGCATTTCAAATTTTAGGTAACTATAGGTAGCAGTATTACTGTATATGCAAAAAAGATTTACAGCTCTCAACAGACCACAGGCTAAACAAGAATAAAAATGTAATATGACAGCAAAAAAGGAGGGAGAGGATACATGCAAAAGCATAGAATCCAGGTCAATGGAAATCATAGTACCACTCTATTCTGCTCTAGTTGAACTTCACCTGGGACACTGTTCATTTCTGAGCATCACAGCTAAAGGAATGATATTGAAAAGCTGAATCATGTCCAAAAGAGAGCAATCCAGAAGGAGATACTGTATCTGGAAACCAAGCTCCCTGAAGAACCATTGAATTATTTGCCTTAAATAAGGAAATCTGAGTGGTGATATTGCAGCCTCCATTGAATATGTGAAGAGCTGCCTCATGAAAGATGGCACAGACTTGTTTGCTGTGAATCTAGCAAGTAAGGCCCCAAGCAGTGGATTTAAGTTACAAAAAAGAAGATTTTGACAAATACTAGGAAGAAATTACTGATAGCAAATGCTGTTCCATAGCAGGATAGACTGTCTTGGAAATTGGTGGAGTTTCCTTCACTAGGGATTTTTAAAGAGAGAGTAGATGGCCATATGTCAGATATTCTTTTGCTGCAGATTTTTCCCCACTTTACAGAACTAGACTCAATGACTCTTGGGAATCATTCCAGCTGTACAATTCTATGATTATTTCTAGTTTTCAATGACAAATGAAGGCCTTTTTCTTTTGTTCTTAAATTTTTAATACACATACACACAGAGCTAATGACATTTATTTAGCACAGTTTAGTTTAGTGAAGGGGACCTTTAACACTAGAAAAGTAGGAAAGTATATGTGAGGATTTATCCTGTATTTTTGGATATTTGGTGAGTCATCTTATCTGTATTTTTCTTGGAAATTGCATCCCTATTTAGTGAAGTGGAAGGATAAGAAATGAATTAGATGTAACCTATTTAGTTTTGTTCAAGTAAAAAAATTACTTTAACTTTTTATACCCTTCTATTTACTTTCTTAGGATCCAAGATCACTGTAGATGGAGATTGCAGCCATGAAATAAAAAAGCAACTGATTCTTGGAAGACAAGCCATGAGAAACCTGGGAAACATAGTTAAAAATAGAGAGATCACCTTGCAAACAAAAATTCTCATAGTCAATGCAATGGTATTCACGGTGGTAAAGTATAGTTGTGAGAGCTGGACCATTAGGAAAGCTGAGCGCAGAAGAATAAACGCCTTTGAACTGTGGTGTTGGAGGAGAGTTTTGAGAGTCCCCTGGACAGTGAGGAGAACATATAGGTCGATCTTAGAAGAGATCAACCCTGACTTAGAAGGTCAAATAGTAAAGATGAAGCTAAAGTACTTTGGGCATCAAATGAGAAGAGAAGATTCACTTGAGAAAGCCTTGATGCTAGGAAAGGTGGAGGGCAAAAGAAGAAGGGGGTGGCCAAAAATGAAATGGCTAGATGGTATTGTAAACACAATGGGCACAAAGCTGGGCAGGCTAAGGAAGATGGTGGAGGACAGGGGTGCCTGGAGGGTAATGGTCCATGGGGTCGCAAAGGGTCAGAATCGACTGTGCGATTGAACAACAACAACAACAAAAACTCTGGGTAACTTACATTTACTTCAGTAAGGCTGATTTTACTCTAGCATAACCAATACTACTATTTGAACTGTAAGGATATATGAGGCCAGAGTTTATCCCCAAGTGACCACAACCACATTCATAACTTAGTAGATAGCATTTTAATTCACTCAGTAATTGCATTTGAAACTCTAGCCTCATTCAACATTAGTTATTTCAATGCCAAACCACATTCATTTAGTTTATCTTGGAAAGAGTCACATACGCCAAAAGCCTCAAACCATAACAGAGAAACAAAAGGTCAGTCTCTTACTCTACAAATAAATAGATTAAAATTTAGAGCAAGCAATGCCAGATATTTCCATGGCTAAATTTGTCTGTTGCAGAAACATTTTTATACACATGTCTACACATATATCTATATATCCACTCAGATAGGTCTGTTGTTTACAAAGGACATTTTATATTTAATAGGACAACATTCTGTGTTCCTGCTTGAGATCATTAAATTGTCTGCATGGTTTATTAACCAAGTGCATCTGAAGCTATGAGTTTAGAAAGCAGCACATAACTAATGAAAATAAGCAATGCAAAGAAATAATAAGTGTAGCCCAACCTTCTGCATGTTTACTTAAAATAGAGTCCATTATATTTGATATAGTTTACAAATAGAGTATCTTAATCTGATTGAGAAACCCAAAACCTTCACAGAAAGTCCTCATACATTTGTCAAACTACCATCTCTCCCCACGGAGAAAGCATGAAACAGGTGGCAAAGCTGCTCAAACTTTCTGCTTATCCCATTTTCAAACACTTGAACAGGGCTATTGCCAGCACTTTCCTCTGAACATCATCTATTTGACAAGTGACAAATTCTGATAAAGCCAAACACTGTAAGTATTGTCTGCTCTACTACACAGTAGACCCATTACCACTGCCAGGAAAAATTATCTTATGTAAAGTAAAACAGTTTATTTATTTTTATCTAGCAAAACATTGGAGAATATCCTGTAATGAAATAACATGGTTGCAGCAACCTTTTCAAAATGTGCAGTGACAAATTCCATGTTACTTATTTCCTAGTTGTGTGTGGCAGTAGAGGAGAGAAGAATAAAGCAGGAGGGATGTAGTCTACATTCACAGTGTTGATCTGCTGTCCTGTTGACAGCAAATACTCACAAGGAAAGGAAACAAACAAGGGCTATAACTGCAGGACCATGGAAAGCTCCACCAGAGCAACTTGGCTCTGAGAAATGCAGAAGTGAAGAAGTGGAGCTACCCCATCTAAAATCTGCTCCTGCTCGCTGAAAATCACTGAAAAGACCCATCTTCTGACATTACATCCTGACATTTTTCCTACTCTGTTGGACACGTGCAGAGGTGTGGGAGATAATTAACTAATGAGGCAAATTGGGCAAAGCATGTGGATGACAACACTTGGCTGAGATTTCACAGGGTGTTGACTAGCATCTCATGCTCAGGTTCCAGCCCCTGTACCTGCTCCTCAGCTAGCAGTAAGACATCAATGGAATTTACTAAATTTACTAAATAGTTGAGGTTCTCCTCTGATTCCAACAATCAGAGTCATATTGCGAGTGGGGCGGCATACAAGTTGAAATATAACAATAGCAGCAGGAACAACAACAACAACCATCATCATGGAGCAGGCCTTAAGCTTGGCAAATGTATGTTTCCAGTTTAATACACAGTGTTATATCTTGAACATGTATCCTCCTACTAAACAGAGACAGGTTTCAAGTGAGTCAACATCCATTTATCTGAAATTCAGGCTAGCTTTACAAATATTGCCATTCATCATATGCAACTACCGTTCTACTAATAAAACATACCTTCAAATCTTCCCAAATCAAAACCACATTTAAAGAGACAATTTATAAGGAAAAAATATTTAGGCCAGATTACAAATTCCAAAGCCACACATAACTTTTAACTTGAAAAGGAAAAACTTCATTTTGAGGCACTGCCTTGAAAAAGAAACCAAGGGCTCTTGTTTGGCATGAACTGTGATAATTATACTCAAAGTCTGCTTCTGCTTTCAGTGGACCTCAATTACAACATTTTAAGAACTGAAGCAAATGAAAATGGGCATATAGATGAACATTCTGGGAATGAATGCAACCAATGATGGGGTAGATACCACATTCTCCTTCCTAACATCCTCAAATAAGCCATGTATTACAGATTGTTATTATTTTGTAAAATCCCAATGCACATATCTTTAAACAAGAAGCTGAATATATTACTTCTCTGTTAAGTTTTATAAAGACAGACTGATATAATTAAAGATTTTAACGGTTTCTCGATTCTTGTTATTTTGCTCAATTTATGCAATAGAAGTTGTATGTACCACATTATGATGGTTAGAGAGGCCCAATGTACTACCAAACATTACTGCTAGGCAGTCATTATTGACCTGGATTATTCAAAATTACTGTAAAAGGAATATTTAACACAGACTGAAAAAAGTGCTAAAGGAATTTACCAGCATTATTACATTCTCATGGAAGATAGACCTGCATCAAACAACTAAAGAAAGAGGTCAATACAGAAAGCACGATGGATTACCAACTCTAAATTCCACCCTCATGGAAAATAATTCAAAATGAAATCAAGATTGGTTAATCCAGTATAAATTGTACTTATCTCCTATCTCATTTGAACCAAGCACTAACCAATTAACATCTAGAATAGGGGTGAAATACCTTTTTCCCTCTACATGTTGTTCAATTTTAACTGTCATTATCATTCAGCACTGGTTATGCTGGCTGTGAATACTGATTGACTAAAAAGTGATATCTCAATTTTCAGTAGTCTTTAAAAACAAGATAGTTCCTTCTTCATTTTATAATTCCATGAATTATCTTCACTGTATGGCCCAATTAATTGTTACGGTAGTTACTACCATCAGAAGGACAGTTAGCCACCTTCCTAACATTCAAGGTTATAACAGGAGAATTGCACCAAGCGAAGCACAGAATTGCAGTCTTAGCTTTAAATTTCCCTTTAATCCTAGGTCACAGAATTTTTTAAAAAAACTCTAGGAAATAAACTTCTTTTTTGTTCAGTCACACAGTCGATTCCAACCCTTTGCGACCCCATGGACCACTGTCCGCCAGGCACTTATGTCCTCCACCATCCTCCTCAACTCGCTCAGCTTTGTGCCCATTGTGTCTACAATACCATCTAGCCATCTCATTTTTGGCTGCCTCCTTCTTCTTTTGCCCTCCACCCTTCCCAGCATCAAGGCTTTCTCAAGTGAATCCTCTCTTCTCATTTGATGTCCAAAGTACTTTAGCTTCAACTTTACTATTTGACCTTCTAAGGAGTAGTCAGGGTTGATTTCTTCTAAGATTAACCTATTTCTTCTCTTCGCTGTCCAGGGGACTCTCAAAACTTTCTTCCAACACCACATCTCAAAAGCATCTATTCTTCTGCGCTCAGCTTTCCTAATGGTCCAGTTCTCACAACCATACATTGCCACCAGAAATACCATTGCTTTGACTATACGAATTTTTGTTTGCAATGTGATGTCTCTACTTTTCACTATGTTCCCCAGGTTTCTCATCGCTTGCCTCCCAAGAATTAGTTGCCTTTTTATTTCATGGCTGCAATCACCATCTGCAGTGAGCTTTGATCCTAAGAAAGTAAAATCTGTCACTGCTTCTCCTTCTTCCCCATCTGTTTTCCAGGAACTGATAGGAACTGTTGCCATGATCTTGGTTTTCTTTATATTGAGTCTCAAGCCAGCTTTTGCACTTTCTTCTTTCAACCTAATCAGGAGCTTCTTTAAGGCCTCCTCACTTTCTGCCATTAAGGTGATATCATCTGTATATGTCAAATTGTTGATGTTTCTCCCAGCAATTTTGATCCCAAATTGTGATTCCTCCATCCCTAACTTTTTTAGTAAGTGCAAAATAGTCAAACAGAAAGAATTTGCCTCCCTTAAAAAAGGAAAAGTATGGTGTGGGAAAGAGATCAGTCCATAATCTTATCAAAATAACTCTAAATGGTCTTATTTCTGACCTTGACATATCTCATTTGAATAAGATAAAACTTTAAAGCAAGAACAGGTGAGTGAAGTGGGGGGGGGGGGACACAACATACATAGGATTTTTTTGATGAAGCAGTTTCTCATATACAAAAAGTCCTTAAAAACCTTGAGAAATTTGTTAGTTTTTAGGGTGCCACTCTTCTGTGTTACTGCCTAAGACAAATAAAATTACTATCTTGAATGGGAGCTTCCTATTTTGGAATAGGAAAGTAATTGTAAATGTATATAAGCAAGCTTTTTAAAGCATTAAGAATGACTAGAGATAACTATTCTGCCTGTACATAGCAATACAGAACTCTTGCACTGCAGCAAACCTTACACAAAATGTCTACAACATACTAAGATAGTATTACATTCATGAAATTATAAAGATCTGTTTCTCGAAAATCTTTCCACAAAAGGCCTTTCTGACTTTTACTTTCCTTGCTCAAACAATACTTTTCTAAATTAGTGCTTCTCCAGACTTGATCATTTACTGCAAACTATCAACAATTTAGAAAAGGAAAACTACCCTAACTTAATTGGTGCCAGATGAACTGCTATGAGTCCGCTTGATGGCTTCCAAGTTCCCTACCCAATAACAACTCGCAAAGCAAAAGCAGTCTAGGAAATCTACTGTGTGGGTTTTTTAAAAAAGTTCAGGGGTATCTTTAAATAAAAATCTCCTAGGTTAATTGGCTGCAACAATAAATAAGGGGAATTAGCCAGGATAAAAAAAGGTAAGACAAACGTTTACATGCTAACTCAGAAATTTACAAAGGGGGTGTGAGCTGATCAAATCATAAAGAAAAATAAAAAGTTAAGCAGAAGAGTGAGTTAAATACCTGTGGAAAGTAAAAGGCAAGATTGGACAGGCAGCAGCTATAATTCAACAAATGAATTATATTTGGTCATCTAGGGCCGTGATGGCAAACCTTGGCACTCCAAGTGTTCTTGGA
Source organism: Furcifer pardalis (assembly GCA_030440675.1). Classification (NCBI taxonomy): domain Eukaryota; kingdom Metazoa; phylum Chordata; class Lepidosauria; order Squamata; family Chamaeleonidae; genus Furcifer; species Furcifer pardalis. The sequence goes on from CP126890.1 coordinate 261,474,019, forward strand.
CTTCAATTCCCAGAAGCCCAGGTCAACACTCCTGCTGATCAGGGCTTCTGGGAATTCAAGTTCAAGAACAGTGGCAGTGCCAAGGTTCGCCATCACTGATCTAGGGCAATAAGCACCGCTATTACACTTTGCTTGTTGAATACTATTGTCCCACCAACTGCGATATATGCAACTGAGACATGGAAAATTACAACAAAGATAGCCCAGAAACTAAATGTTTTCCAACAGAAATGCTTAGCATCACATTTTTGATCAGACTATAAATGAACAGGCTCTACATAGAAATGGGTCATGATGCTATAATGTGTTCCAGCAAACCGAAGAATGAGGTTTGCAAGGTATATCATAAGATTGCCTGAGCACTGACACACAAAGTTAGCAATGGATTAGGTGACACAATGGGGTAAAAGGAAATCAGGTAGACCAAAGAAAACATGGGAGTGACCTTTAGAGAAGATCTGAATAATATACAAGTCCCCTGAGAAGAAGCACTGAATGTAGCAGCAAATCAAACTGGAAGCAACTAATCACCTAAAATGCACCCTCACACGCAAGGACATAAAATGAAGAGATGGATGTTTAGCAGCAAGTTAAGGAGTCCAAATGAAGCAAATCCAAATCCAAACATGGGGACAAATAGTCATGAAGCTACAAAGCCAACAGAGGCACTATACAACTTTTTGCCAGAAGGGCAAGAGTCACATTTATGATTTTGATGTAATGAACTCCTGGCTCTTAGAGAACATGTTTGTTCCTTTGAAGCCAACACAGGTGAGAGAGATTTGTGAACAAGTGTTATCTACTGGAACACTGATCAAAAGCATCAATCAGCCACAGTGTTGTATAAAAAGACTCTGATAAAAAAATAATCATACATCCAGACACCTTCCCCAAACTGTCACCTTCTGCTTGTACCAGACTACAACTCCCATAATTCAAAGCATCCGCAAGACACCAGGTTCGTGAAGGCAGCTGTATAAAAGCAAACCAAGAATCATCAGCTTCAACAATCCCCCAAAACATTGTGAAGGTGCAAAATTTAAAAGATAGCATTGTAGATAGCAAGAAACAACAAAAAGAAATTATAGCCAAATTGCAAGATTATCATTACTGTTCCTGACAAAGGAGGGGAAACAACAGGTATTGCTTTTTCCCAGTTAAATATCAAAGTACCACCAGTTACTTAATTTCTTTACATAGTGTACTTTCTGTCTCATGAGGTAGCCTCTTATCCATAAAAGATTATAAGCTTTTTTAAAAGATTTCAATTTAACCCACATTTGTTAGCATCCTGTTTGTTTTTGTGTAACAAAATTTTACAGGATGTTATGCCCATGCAACAAGGGTTCTATGAATCAACTGCATAATCTATCAATAAAACTCATCTGGACTGATTGTGCAACAGACTTGCAGAAGTACTTCATGGTGTTATTACAGCTATAACTTGTGTAATGTTGAGTTGTACAAGCATAGGTACTCAACAGGATTTCAGCCATTATATTTTTGAATAGCTATCTTATGTAGAGACTACTGTGTGGGATTTCCAGCATTAAATGCTTTAAATGGTTGCATCTAGAATCGCTGACGTGAGTAAGGTGGGGTATAAATCTAAAAAATAAAAATTAAATTAAATTAATGTTGTTGTTTTGAAACAAACAGATAAAATAGGATTAATATAAGCAGGATAAATAAGTATTTTTCCTTCTCCTATGAAGCTGCTTAATAGATCATGTTAGAAAATGAAGATCTAAATGTTCTTTTAAAGGACACGGACACAGAACCTATGTTACATTCAGTTTGATTCAATACTAACATCAATTGTCTGTGACAGGAAATGGCCAAAAGTAATTTTATAAGCACCGATTTGAGATGCATTGATCTCAAATGAAAGCACTGATGTATTTTTCTTGGAAAAGTAAAATCTAGGAATTAGCACGCATTTAACTTGTCAAACAATAGCTCTACCATGATAAACTACTCTGAAAAGTAACTCTTGAAGCCAGAGTGCTCATTAATAAATAATTTGATGACTTGAATCATATATTTTCCATTTAACCTGCTATTATTAAGGTACAGTATCATTCATTTACAAGTACTGTATAGTAAATGCAATAAAAATATTTATTTATTTATTCATTCATTCATTCATTCATTCAAATTCTTTACTGTCCAAAAGTGCAATCACTCTCTGGATGGTTCACAACACATGATAAAAATCATACAATAAAAATCCACATTATACAATAAATACAATACAAACCCTGTTTATATTGTAAAACAAGGAACCTACCTTTAAATAGAATTACACAAATTAAAACCCATTTGAACATCTCAGGTCAATAATTCAATACTAGTAAAAGACAGTTTTATATAATTTCATCTTAATTATATAAAATTTAAAAAAGAGACATATGGCCAGAATCTTGAATGCAGCTTTCCAGTGACTGTCACATAGAGACAAAGAGAACCATTACAATAATCAGGGCAAAAAAAAATTAGAACACAAAAGAAGAAAAACAAAAAATCTGTTCCTAAGATCCAAAAAAATTAAAGCAAAATTTAAACCTAGCAATTACAATTACACTTAACCTAGACTGAGGATACTGAAAATCCAATAAGGGATGATACTATCTGACCATTATAAAATAAACAGAAGGTTAAAAAAATGCGGAAGAGATGCAAGGGTAACAGATTCCTTTGAAGAATAATTTTATAAAGAAGAACCTACAATTTTAGAATGTGAAATTGAAACTGCTTTCAAAGCACTTGGAAGAAACAAATCATCAGGATTAGATAGTACACTGGTATAATTATTCCAAGCTGAATAGAATGAATCGGAAAAGAATAAGCCAATCAAGGAGATCACATTTTGTCCAAGTAGAGCATGGGTCTCCAACCACTGGGCCATGGACCACTACCAGGCCATGGGCTGTTCCAAACTGAATCATGGGGGTGGGTGGTGCTGGAAGCCCGATGGTAGCCTTCTGCCCTCAACGTGCTCCACCAGGTTTGCCTGGCAAATGGAGTGAGAGCACAGGCTTCACACACAGCAGACAGGCAGGTGTCTGGGGCCCTACACCACATTGCTTAACTATGGTGGTGCTTCACCCCACACCCCACTGTGTGTGGTGTGATACCTCACTTTATTGTATTTTATTATGCGTTTGCACCATCAAATGCCACCATCAAATCCCACTTGGGGGAAAATCCCACCATCCCCACTTGGAAAAATGGTTTAGCATCAAACTGGTCCATGGTGCAAAAAGGTTGGGGACCCCTGATGTAGAGCAACAGAGCTATATAGAAGTTTTACATAATGGAACCATTTAAGTTGTTTCAGTGATGTGGAAAGTTCTGGCTAATACACTACCAAAGTAAACGGTACCTTTTAAAAACACTGAGAATATTTTGCCACAAGCTGGCTTGAAAATCAACATCAAGAAAACCAAGATGATGGCAACAGGCCCTATCACTTCCTTGAAAATAGATGGGGAAGAAGTAGAAGCAGTGACAAACTTTAGATTCTTAGAATCCAAGATCACTGCAGATGGTGATTACATCGATGAAATAAAAAGGCAACTAATTCTTGGTACACAACCTATAAGAAACTGGGGGAACATAATTAAAAGTAGAGATATTACCTTGAAAACAAAAGTCTGCATAATCAAAGCAATGGTCTTCCCAGTAGTAATGTATGGTTGTGAGAGCTGGACCATAAGGAAAGATGAGCGCAGAAGAATAGAGACCTTTGAAACGTGGTGTTGGAGAAATTTGAGAATACCCTGGACAGCAAAGAGAACAAATAGGTCGATCTTAAAAGAAATCAACCCCAACTGCTCCTTGGAAGGTCAAATATTGAAGATGAAGCTAAAGTACTTTGGACATCAAATGAGAAGAGAGGATTCACTTGAGAAAGCCTTGATGCTGGGAAAGGTTGAGGGCAAAAGATGAAGGGAGCAGCAGAGAATGAGATGGCTAGATGGTATTGTTGATGCAATGGGCACAGAGCTTGGTGGGCTGAGCAAGATGGTGGAGGATAGGGGTGCCTGGCATGCAATGGTCCATGGGGTCGCAAAGGGTCAGACCTGACTATTCAACTGAACAACACAATATTCAGTAATCAATTCATGAGAGTCTCAAATATTAACTAACAACCTATTTTAGAAACCATTTGCAAATCAATAGGGGCAGGTTTCATAGCAAATTTGAATAACCGGGGATTTTCCATTATTGTCAGTTGTAAAGAGCTACAATTGTTACTTTTCTGTTAGGCTGGCCAGCCACTGTGAGCTTCTGTACCTGATGTGTATATATTGATGCACTGAGGTTTTACATTTCTGTCTGAAGAAGTAGCCTTCGTCCATAAAATCTCACATTTGAACACAGAAGTTAGACTTTAAGGTGCCACAGCTTTTTTCTTTTTTTTTGTTGTTTTATTTACTCTCTGATCTGCTTGCACAGACTAACACGGCTACCACTTCAAAAATTATTTTAGAAACATATGCATTCAAATTTCAAATGCATGGTAATGTTGCTGAGCTCATAAAAATCTTAATTAGGTTAATAGGGGAAAAAAGAACATACATGTGCAATTTTTAAAAAATATTGTATCCAATGTATACATATCATAAGAACTATTACTATGCTCTTATACCCAATACAGTACTGTACTTGAGATTGATGATTACTGTAGCAGCCATTATTTATGTGTTGACTCTACAGTTCTTCATTCTGACCACATACAAGTTTATCAAACACTACTGAGTTTGCTTACGTATGCAAAACTGGACTTTGCTTTTACAGAAGCAAAAAAAGACAAGATAGGAAGATCCTTTTTTAGAACTGCACTGCAGCTGCAAACATGCAATTATTGCTCACATTAAGGTAACATTCATTATGAATTCTACAACTATTATCAGGATCCAAACAATGTTTATTTTTGTAAAAGCATAATCTAATTAGACAGGTAATTGTAGCTATGGGATGTCTGAACCATGAGGCAGATCTGAGAGTTTACAAAATTAAAACTGTGAATTGTAGCAACTTATCTTCACACTGCTTTTCACCATTAAACCTACACCTACACAGTACCTATTTCTACTCCATAATAACGCAGTGAAGCTTGAGGATTTGAACTGGGAAGAGCTGATCTAAAAATGTCATTTTCTCAGGTGGTTTTATAACAGTAGAAGATGAATTTATTTTATGCAAATCTGCACAACTATTACTTGTGACTTTAGTGTGCCAACAGTTTTATATAACAGACTGAATTTAACAAATAACAATGACAGCATACACAACAGAAAATGTGTACGCCAAAATTGTTATAGCCAAATATTCACTGAACAAAAAAACTGATGCTTCTAGCACAAAAACATCACATCATAGGACACAAGCCAGAAGAGGGTGCTTGCCAAGGGTCATGTGCTTTGAAGCCCACACACTACCTTAGGTAAATAATGGCATATCTGAATAAATTGGATAGGATTTTAATTCTCACATCTTCTGTAGTGGCAATACTAGCCATGTGAAAAGCATTCAAACACATAAATACTGCTGCTAGTACAGAATTTTAAGTCAGTCAGCTTATGTTTCCAAGTATGATCCATGAGAGCTTCTTCTGAAATGCTGAATCTGAGATGGGAACATTTCCATATTACGACCACCAAGAATTCTGGGGGTTGCAGTCCAAAAAAGTAATTCTTCCCATCCCTTGTCTGCCTCATGGTCCAAATGGAGCAGCAACTTCTAGGAACTTGTCTTCATGTTTTCATGCTCAGCATCATTATGGCTGCAATACTGTACACTTGGAATTCACATTGCAAGCATCATAAAACAAAACACATTTCCTGCAAGAGTTTATGAGTATATGTCTCCAACTCTGTATATGTTTGGCCTCTGGCTTACAAATGTATTTATGGGGTTCCCCCGCCCCACTGCTTTGCCTTCAAAACCATCCAGCCTTCAAGACCGTTGTGTTTTGCCACTTTAGAATTGCTTCAAAGTTTACTCTGAAATTTAATGCAGCTTTGGCCTGCCAAAAAGGATTGTCTGTGGGATTCTGTAAATTTATCTGGCAGTCTTTATGGTTGACCATCTGGAGAATATTTTAGTATTAAAAAAAAAAGACAGACAGAAAAAAAGAGAGACCTGCAGCAAGAATGCCTTCTCCCCATCTCAATTCTTTTCTGTATTGGGGGGAGGGGGTTGAACAATACTCATCTACTGCCCACAACTGTAGTTCCGAGGCAGACGTCAATGACACTCAAGACCACCCTTCAAGCTCTGTATTACCCAAACACAAACGCATAAACAGGCCATTTTAAAAATAGAGGACATTCAACAATTTAGGAAATGGCTATTACACTGCTTTCCTCAAATTTGGTATAGGCTTGGTCTCCAAACATTTAGAACAGGGGTGCCCAAACTTTTTGTGCCATGGACTGGTCACATGGTTCAGGGAGCTGGTCACTATGGCCCAGGGGCCGGATCCAGCCCAATGCCAATTCATCCGGCCCACAAAGCCCTTGTCGCTCCTGGAAGCAGTGTTTTACTTCCACTTCAGGAGCGAAGAGGGCTTGGCGGGCCGGATGAATTGGCGAGGCTGGATCCGGCCCCATAGTTTGGGCACCCCTGATTTAGAATCTGGCCCGCTGTTCCCACGACCCTTGTTCCTTTTCTAAGCAGGCTGCAATGGATCAGAGCTAAAGTTGGAAACATCTGGAGGGAAGAAGAAGTGTTGGGAAAGCTGCTTGTTCTACGGTCCAGAAGGATCCTTACACTAACGGAGCACCTTTTTTTCTTTTTAATGCCACACAGTCAGACGAAGGAAGGAAGAGAAAGCGACACATCCCCGTCACCCCGGCCACTATCCAAATCCAACTCATGATTTGCAAGTCATCTGTACCGGTTCGGTGTGCGTGCGTACTTTTTGTTGCCAAAAAGAAACGCACATCCACACATCTGGAGTTAAGAGTCTCCAGCTGCGTCTAGTTAGTCCATTGTGGAATGCGACCGGGCGGGGGGGGGGGAGCGGAAAGTTGCAAGCAAAACAGGAGAGCCAAGTTGTTGTTTTCGCTACTCCCTCCGTGCTCCACAAATATTGCAATGCAATCACATGACGAAGTCCACACACACACCGTCAAAGTCTGCCCCCCCCCAATCTTCCCCTCCTCCACCAAAACGCCACTACCTCCCTCCCCTTACCTGCAGTCTCTCCGTTGCCGGCTGCCACATATTTCCCCCGCTGGGACCTGGCGGGGCGAGAGCGGAGGCGGAGGCGGAGGCTCACGAGCGGACGGCGGCGGCGGCAGAGCTCTGGCCAGGCTCGCTCACATCTGCTCGGCGTGTGTCAGCTCGGGGCGAAAGGCCAGCGGACCCTCGCAGGAGGGAGGGAGGGAGGAGGAGGAGGGAGGGCGAGGGCTGGGCAGGAAAGGAGCGCCGCCTCCTGGGGCCCCTGGAGCTGCGAGGCCGCCTTGGGCTCGGGAGCAGCACCAGCTCAGCAGCCCAAGCGAGCTCCGCCGTCCTATTGCGCTCGCCTCCGCCTGAGGCCGCTTCAGCCGCGGCGGGGAGGAGCCAACTCCAAGCTCCGCCCCCAGGCCGGCCTTCTCGCCCAAGCCCCGCCCCATCGGCAGCGAAGGGACCGCTCGGTCGGTCGGTCAGTCGTTCTTCCTTTCTGTCTGTCTGTCTGTCAGTCTCCGGCCAGGGGCCAGCAAAAGGCCGAGATCCGCAGCTCCTCGTTTGCTTCTGCAGTGCGTGGCGCGCGTTGCTGTTGTGCGAACCGGTGTGTCAGGCAGAAACAGCGGGACGTACTACGTGTGTGTACGTGTGTCCCTGCTGCTGCTGTTGTGCAACCGGTATGTCAGAAAGAGACAACAGGACGGACGGCTGTGTGTCCCTGCTGCTGTTGTGCAAACTGGTGTGTCAGACAAAGACAACAGGACGTGTCTGTCTGACTGTCCCTGCTTGTGTTGTGCAAACCTGTGTGTCAGACAGAGACAACAGGACGTGTCTGTCTGTCTGTCCCTGGTTGTGTTGTGCAAACCGGTGTGTCAGACAAAGACAACAGGACGTGTCTGTCTGTCTGTCCCTGCTTGTGTTGTGCAAACCGGTGTGTCAGACAGAGACAACAGGACGTGTCTGTCTGTCTGTCCCTGGTTGTGTTGTGCAAACCGGTGTGTCAGACAGAGAGAACGGGATGTATGCATGCGTGTGTGAGTTGCTGTTTTGCAAACCGGTGTGTAGACACTAGAGACAACAGGACGAACGTGCGTGCATGCGTGCGTGCATGTCCCTGCTGCTGTTGTGCAAACCTGCGTGTGCATGGTGTTCACATGTTTTGCTGCCCTGCCCCAGAAGGCAAATGCCAACCTGCGTCTACAAGAAAGATGCCATCCTTCTCAGGAAGACTCCTTGGCCTTCTGGTGATGACACAAAGCGCCATAAACAGGAGATAAAACTGTGTCATTTTGTGGGGTTTTTCCTTCACCATCTTCTCTTCCCAGCAACATTCTAGCTTAGGCTCCTTGTGCAACTCTTGTGGAGCAGAATTGTGGCTGACGAAATGAAAGGCAAATTTGAGGGAATATGTCAACAGTGGAGACACCAGAGAAAACAATTCTAGGGGAGAAGGAAAAAAGCAGTTAAGTCTTTAAAGTGCTACAGTGTTTTTTATTTTGTTTTGTTTTCTGACATGCCTGAACCACAAACTAAGACGGCTACTATTCCAAAAAAATGATATAATATAATGTTGTTGTTGTTGTTCAGTCGCACAGTCGATTCCGACCCTTTGCGACCCTATGCACCATTGTCCTCTAGGCAAATCTGTCCTCCACCATCCTCCTCAACCCACCCAGCTCTGTGCCCGTTGTGTCTACAATACCATCTAGCCATCTCATCTTTGGCCACCCCCTTCTTCTTTTGCCCTCCACCGTCCCCAGCATCAAGGCTTTCTCAAGTGAATCCTTTCTTCTCATTTGGTGTACAAAGTACTTTAGCTTCATCTTTACTATTTGTCCTTCTAAGGAACAGTCAGGGTTAATTTCTTCAAAAATTGACCTATTTGTTCTCCTCGTTGTTAGGGGACTCTCAAAACTCTCCTCCAACACCACATTTCAAAGGCATCTTTTCTTCTGCGCTCAGCTTTCCTTATAATCCAACTATACATAACATAACATAACCAGTGGTGGGATGTCAAAAATTTTACTATCCCACCATCACATCATCACTGTGGGCAGAGCTAACATCATGATGTCATGACATGGTGAGTGGAGCCAATGCATGATATCATGATGTTGTGGGGAGGGCCAAATAAAAAATAAAAATAATTAAAATAATTAAAAAATAAAATAAAAATAAGCACACACACACACACACAAGACTTTGCTTAAAAACCCCAAGCCAGGCCTTCTGGCTGCCAGGCCTTTTTAGGAAGTGTGGTAGTATGTCAATATAGGTAAAGGTATTAAATACACATTAAAATACACACCACATCCAAAGGTGAGTCACTTACCCTGGGAGCAGGCTATAGGGAGCTTCAGGCTAGCAGCTTCTCTTCCTCTTCCCCGCTTGGAAGGACAGCAAGGAGGCCATGCATACGTGCCAAGCACTGTAGACATGCATGCACACCAAGTGCTTGGCGCGCATGTGCAGTGGGGGAACCAGTGAAAAGGTAAGCCCCGAAGGTGGTTCCCCCCCCCAAAAAAAAAAGCTGCTACCAGTTCTCCGGGACACTGGGAAAAGTTACTACCGGTTCTGGAGAACTGGTGAGAACCTGTTACATCCCATCACTGAACATAACATAATAGGGGATACTAAATTAGAAGTCATGTGTTAGCAATGGGTAGAACTGAAACCTAAGGTCCAAAGCTCAAAGCCAGTAAGCTTATCTGTCCCACCCCCTTTCAACTCCTTTCTGTCCCCTTGGGTTGTTGAGAAAAGGACAGATAATTTTTGCAGAGACTTTTTTTCAATTTGGCCTAAATCTGAAAATGTCCATAGGCCATAGCTTGCTCACGCTGGTCCATTGCTGGAACTCATGCTTTTAAATGGAATTATCCATAGGTTCAGTTTCTCATTACTCCAGGAAAGTCTCCATCTGAAACATTGATGAGTTACAGTCACTCAGTGCAGAAAGCACAAAGCAAAATGGACTAACGTGCAGACTCAGTCAGGCAGCTACATGTATTCTATATTAGATTAAGCCTTGTTTAGTGTTTACCTGTGTCTGGCTCGGCTCATATCTCTATGGGTTTCTCTTTTGAAAGTCATTGTGTGTTTTTGGGGAGCAATGAAACTCTACTCAAAAAAATTCTGAATTCCATTTTTACAAATTGCAATTTCCCCTTCCATCCTGTATGCAGACACTGCTATGTCCATTGCCATGTATAAGCTGTGTCTTCTAATAAAAAAGTTTATTTTACTAAATAAGTTTCCACATCCATATACTTGAAAATATTGCCTATGTTTTAGCAGCACTGATATCCAAGATTAGCAGCCCACTTTCCTTACCTCTGCCTTTATTCTTCCCTTCCTCTTTATTTCAGAAACATCATGGACCAGAACAAGGCCTGAGAGGACTCTGCGACTCTTTGATGAGGTAAAGGTCACCCTTGCTCAAAAGCCAGTTGTATCTGATTCTAGGGTTCAGTGCTCATTTCTGTTTATAACCAAAGAGCGAGGGCTATCTGATACCCATTTGCAACAGAAACTGCAATCCTTTCTCCTCATTTACCCAATGCTTTTTGTTAGGTGAGAGTAACAGAGACATCTGCTGGTCTTGGCAGGCCTTTGCTCAGGGCCTAAAATGCAAATAACATTCCCACACAACACTTCAGACCACACATGGAAATAAACAGGAAACTGGCAAGGGTAACTTTATCTGGTGTTGATAGTGACTGTTGTTCTTTTAATTATTAATTATCTGCAGTGTTTTCAGGGACATTAATTTTGGTTTCTATATTTAATTCACAATGAAGAGGGAAGGGAAGAGCAGAACATTCGGCATAGAATCACAACTGCATTATTCAGTTTGTGCTAAATTGATAGCATGTTAAAACAACTTCAAACTAAAACTTAAATTGACATTGTGTCATGCACAATTTATCATTATACAGTATTATTTTTAGCATTTTGGGGGGAAATGAAAGTGCAATGCTTACATAAATGTAGAGGTGTTTCTTTAATGTTTAATGTTAGCCTTTAACAACTTCACCACATTACATAGCCTAGCAATGTTCTCACAATCTGCAGAAGAAGGATACTTTTGGTGATCGAGAGATACTGTTTTGTTTGTTTATGATAACAATGTAACAAATAAATTTTCCTAGAGGTGTGTGGATCAGTAGTTGCTTGTCTCTCACGTTCCCTACATTGAAACTAATATCTAGTACCTACTAGAAGAAGAAAGCCAAAATTCATTATTAAGTCAGAGGAGGCAGTTTGGATTGCAGAGTACAATCTTAGGATGAAGCTGTATCTTCTCTTCTTCTTCTTCAAGTGGTTCATCTGATTCCGAATATTGGCTATCATCATGGTGATCTGCCATGAAGATTGTCCTGGGAACCATATAATTCAGTGGTCTTCCATTTGCCTTCCACATCGCAGTGTGACACCCATAACAAAGATCAAGTTCCATGAGTGCCTTTCTGGTCCTGAGTCCTTTTGGCACACAAAGTCCTCCTCAGCTCCCGGCCATTGTTGCCAAAGTGGTTGCCCTCCATCCAGATGGATTCAAGTGGGATTTAATCCACTTGGGGGCCATCACCCTTCCCTCTGGACTTCGCCACTCAAGACCATTAGTCCTCAAGGTAGTCAGGTTAGTTAACCATTGCCTGATGACTGGTGTTGAGTTGTTGGCAGTATGGTCTATTCCCAGGCTGGCCAACCTTGGTGCCAGAAGCCCGGATCAGCAGGTGTATTGACTTGGGCTTTTGGTAATTAAATCCAAGAACAGCTGGAGTACCAAGGTTGGCTACCTGTGGTCTATTCTATTACCATAGCAGTATTATTATTATTATTATTATTATTATTATTATTATTATTATTATTATTATTATTATTATTATTATTATTATTATTATTATTATTATTATTATTATTATTATTATTATTATTATTATTATACCAACTGCCAGGGGAAGAAGAAGCCAGGGCAGGATGAGGACCTTGTCGCCCCTCCCCCTGTGCCTATACCAACTGCCAAGGGAAGGAAGAAGCCAGGGCAGGAGGAGGACCTTGCCGCCCCTCCCCCTGTGCCCACCCCAACATATTTGTAATGTAATGTAATGTACTGTCTGTAAGCCGCCCTGAGTCGCCATGACGAGTGGGTGGCAATATAAATTTGAACTAATAAATAAATAAAATAAATTATTATTATTATTATTATTATTATTATTATTATTATTATTATTATTATTATTATTATTATTATTATTATTATTATTATTATTATTATTATTATTATTTCAAATTTATATTGCTGCCCACTCGCCGTGACGACTCAGGCCAGCTTACAAACAATCAATACATTACATTACAATACAATATGTTGGTGTGGGCACAGGGGGAGGGGCGGCAAGGTCCTCAACCTGCCCTGGCTTCTTCTTCCCCTGGGAGTTGGTGTAGGCACAAACATAGTGTGTCTTCTGGAGAGTTCAAAATATGATCCTGTTTGGCAAAAGATTTAAAACAAGGGGCATGAAAATTGTGGCTGTCCAGATGTTGTTATGCCTAGCAGCTACTGTTTCTTATTTTCAGCTGATATAAAACAGGGGCATACAAATGCAGCTTTGCAGAAGATTGTCAAATTCCCTGTGTAAGTTATACCTGTGGAAAGATAACAATATCACCAACAGGGAGAGGTTTAATTAAAGTCTTTCTCTTTCTGTCCTGTAACTTGCCCAATTCATAAGCAACCCATTTCATTGCATCAAAATTATGGGAACTCTGCAATAAAAAGAGGAGTCTTTACATATCAAAAATCTCTCCTTGCCAGTAACATCATCCTAAAGAAGAGATTTACATTAATTTAAGACTTCATCTTTATATCACACAGGTTTCATGCAAGCTGCAGGACAGAAAGATGTCTTTAGTTATCCAAAAGTCCCATTTCTTCCTTTCTTTCTTCAACAGCTGTAAAGACAGTTGCAACTTTAAACCACCATATCACCAAGTGGAGCCAAAATTCAAAGTATGGATGCCTGCTTTCTTGCATTCTTTTTCAAATGCTACAATCATGCAGACAACTGTGATTGCAACACTAAGTCAGCCTTTTCCCTCTTGTTCATTCTTCCAGCAAAAAGCCTGTCTTTATACATTGTCTGGTAAAGAAATCTGGAGATCTTAAAAACCTGAACACATATCTGAGGTCCTAATGATGTAATGATACATGAAAATGGGTTTCAGAAATCAAACAGAGATAGTGTTGGACTAAAAAGAAAAAAGGTAAATAAGGAGCGCACTTCTAAAAATTCATGGATAAAATGGATGTAAATTGATCCATGCACAAATTCAATTCTTTGTTTTGTTGTTGTTCAGTCGCACAGTCGATTGTTATCTTTCCACACTAATTCTTCTAACTCATGTATCTATCCTAATGACACAAAGACCCTAGAAAATCACTTCTAAAAAAGTGATCCAAGGTCAAGAAATTGTTGTTGGAATTATAATCACTTTTATTTTCCAGTTCTCCAAAAATAACAATAACAATAACAATAACTGTTGTTCTAAAAATAGTGTAAGCAGCTGGTTTCAAAAATACCCTTTTCTCATTTTCAACCCATCAGCATTGACTCATTCCCAAAGGTGGAATGTCATAGCATGAGTCAACATGCTCATTCCTACTCAACCATTTGACGATGTCACACCTTTGTAACTATAAAGGTAACTAAAAAGTTTCAGTTACATGAAAAAAGAGTGAAGTTATTCTTTATTAAAGTGTGATACCGTACTAAGGTAACATGGACACCCGAAAGAGGCTCCTTTCATGTCCCCAAGATATTTTCCCACCAAAGTGGTCCCTATTTATCTACTTGCAATTTCTTACTTTCGATCTGCTAGGTTGGCAGGAGTTGGGACAGAGATGGGTGCACAATCGGTCATTCCGTATTGACAATGTTGATTTATGTGTAGTTATTCTGCTGTTTATTGCATTATATTATTGTATTTTTATGATATTTAATTGCTATTACATTACTATTATTATTTTGTTATGATATTATTATATTTTTCATATTGGGTATGAACCGTATTGTGAATATATTGTTTACTGTCTATTTGTACTGAATATTGTTACGGACTGTATTTTGATTATATTATGTTTATATTTATTTTGTTGCGCTGTATTTTGGGATGCTGTGATTTTGTACTGTTGATCTGTTATATTGTATTGTATTCGATTTTATGTTGTAAGCCGCCCTGAGTTGGTTTTTGCCAAGTAGGGCGGCATATAAATCTAAATAATAATAATAATAATAATGGCTATACAGTGGAACCTCAGTTAAAGTAATTAATGCGTTCTCCACGACGTTCCTTACAGAGAAAATTACTTTAACCAAATTTCCCATAGGAATGCATTGAATGCAATTTCCCATAGGAACGTATTGAAAACCAAAATATATTAACCAAAATGTGGTTTCCCATACGAATGCACCGAAAACCAATTAATCCATTCCAGGAAAAAATATCTGTAAACCAAGCCACTATTTTCTATGGATTTCCTTTTGTTATGTGATTTTTATGTTAACTGAGCCATTTGTTAACCAAGATTCCACTGTACCTTTGATACTAAGCAAAGTAACAAGTTATAATAATAATAGTGTCCTGTCATATTGCAACTCCTTTCAAGGATTTCTAGATTTAAAGTTCTCTTAAGTGGTTTACCAGTTCCTTCTTCAGAGACATTCTGAAACTATGAAGTTGGCAAAAGCCACACAAGCTGCCTATTCTCTCAAGAGACACACTATAGAATTGAACTCTCTACTCTGGCTCTCTACCTTAGTTCCAACTCAGTGAACTAACCAGTCAGCTAACTAATTATAAACAACTAGTTATTAGTAATGTCTTTAAAAGCTCTTCTAATATAGTCAAAAACATAATTTGGAAGATTTGAAAAATTGCCATTTTGTACTTTCTGACAATGAGAACAAAGAATTTCTTTTTCTTTTCAATGAATTCCATCATTTCACATTTGTTTTCTAGACAATTACTCATAATAAGAAGTGATCATAGGCTATAATTCATTCTTTTGAGTGCCTTTCTAGTAATATTCCTTATCCTTACTGTATTATACTGCACAATTTCAACTGCACTCACAGCAGCAAATCAAGCTTCTATAGACCAAATTATTACTTCTTTTAAATTCATAGCATGTGTTAAACTAAATCTCTTATCTGCAGGGCTTTGAGTTTCATATGGAAAAGTAGGAAAGACAGAAATATAAAGGAAGGGAATGTGAGAAAGAAGGAAACACAGAGATGTGTTTTCACTGCCACCATGGCAAACAGAAGTGGTGGTGGTGGTGGTGGGACAATCAAAACACTCTCATAATCTGGTGCTGGGGCAATCAAAATTCTCTCACAATCTGAGTTCAATCCTGACATGATCATGGTTGTCTCAGCCTTCCATCCTTCTGGGGTAAAATGAGTACCCAGCTTTTTGGGGACAAATTGTCATTTGTATAATTACTTTGCAAACTGCCCAGAGAGTCCTTTAGCACTATGGGGGTGATCTATACACATTTTTGAACTAAATTAAAGTCAGAATTCTGAACTAGATTTGACACAAATTTGTCCCCCCAAAAAGCAATTTTTTAGATGTTCTTCCCTTGAATGGTAAAGGACATTTGTTTATCATAATTTGTGATCTTCTTCACTTATATATCTTGCATTTAGTGTGATTTGTTTTATGATTGGTTAGTGAATGGTAAACATGTGCTCAATCTGCAAATCTGATTCTTGAAATGCTTATCTCTGAGAAAGCACATTATGGGAAAAAAACTGGGTTAGACATAAGGAATAAACATGTCCTATAATGCCTGCCATGACTGCTACCTAGATATTCTTCTTTCTACATCTCTAATTAGTTCTTTAATTACAAAATGCACACCATTACATTTTGTTCTATTTCCAGGGCTGTAACTAGGTTAGGACAAACTTTGCTAATCCATAGAGATCAAATTTAGAGGATACTACCACTGTGATTGTCATTTCTTGTTCTTGCCCTTTTCCTCCTTTGGACAGATGAGCTAAAGACAGGCAGCCACACAGTCCATACTCACCAATCTGCAGTGGGAAGCAAAGTGTTGAGTGGTGCTCTAAGCCAAGCCACTCTTAACCACCCCATTTGTAATTTGCCAAATACCAGAATAAATTATAAACCTGGACAGGTCATTGATTAAACTTACTGGAACATAGAGCCTTAGCAAGCTGAAAGATCCAAATAGTTTCTAAGATTTCTTGTTGCTCTTCCTGCTACCTTAACAGGTAATCCTATTGAAGTTCTGATTGATTTCTGGAATTGGGAAATGGTGGTAGATTTTGTAGCTCCTAAGTGGCTTCTCCCATGCAGTGGTGCCAAATTGCCCCAAATTTACTAGGAAGTTGGGGATGACTAAAAGAGTGGGAAGGAAATAAGAATGATGATGGCAGAAAACAGAGAGTGAATCTAACTAAACTCAGACCAGAGCCCACTGGAATATTTATTCTGTGGTGATGGCAGCAACAAAGACATCATTCTTCTCTGCTAACATCACATCTGCACTGAGTTGTCTTGTAGAACTTTTTTGAGTGGTCAAGGGCCTACTACATGCTGGCCTACAAGAAGAAAATGTAGAGACCTCAATAGGTATCAATATGCTATGAAGATTTGCACACTTTGCAAACAAAATTGCTCAAATCTACTGTGATTTGGATGCTGTTCAAGTGAATGTAACTTTGCTCCTGATTGTCTTGTGTTAACTAATACATCTCAATTCTTGCACCCTGATGATGTAGACAGGACTCTTGGAGAGTGGAGAGCTACCGTACATGTATTTGATACTTGTCCTTCTCAAGTTATAGAAGTTTCCAGGAGGAGACTGGCCAAATGGATAAGAATAGTGCTGAATTTCCTCCTGCAGCAGAGCACAATCCTGAAAAAAATCCCTCCTTGAGTCTTATGCTATTAGATAATTACCACCCACTTCAAGTGTTCCATTCCTAGGCAAAGTATGGAAGGGTGTGATAGCTTCTCGGCTCCAAGAGTTCCTGGATAAATTGGATTCTCTAAGTCCATTTCAGGACTGCAGTGGCTCAAGTCACTAAGATGCTGACTGGGAGGCGGAAGGTCAGCAGTTTGATTCCCGAGTACTGCAGGATGGAATGAGCTCCGTCTCTGTCGCAGCTCCTGCCAACCTAGCAGTTCGAAAGCAAGAAATAGGGACCACTTTGGTGGGAAGGTAACAGCGTTCCATGTGCTCCGGTGTCTAGTCATGCCTGCCACATGACCATGGAAATGTCTGCTTCGTCTTAGAAACAGAGGAGCGCTGACCCCTAGAGTCGGATACGACTGGCTTTCGAGCAAGGGAAACATTTACCTTTACTAAGTCCATTTCAGTTTGACTTCAGGCCCAGTTATGACATGGAGCCTATTTTTGGTCACCTTGGATGAACTACATCAGGAACTGGAGACTGGGAGTGTGTTCCTGTTCATTCGTCTGGACCTCTCAGTAGCTTCCAATACCATTAAACATGGTATCATTCTGACCTGTCTCTCTGTGATGAGATTTGGAGACAGAGATGACCTTCCCTCTTGTACAAGAGGCTCCATTCCTTCCTAAAAGGAAGAGCTTAGAATGTTGTGCTGGAGAAATTCCTGCTCAGTACTTTGGCCCTTGGACTCTAGATTTGGTTTTGTCTCCCACATTATTAAGCATATCCATGAAACTGCTGGGAGAGTTTGTCTGGGTTTTAGAGTCATTAATATGCAGATGATCTCATCTCCCCGACTCTATCTCTCCTGTGCATCTAATTCTAAGAAAGCTGTTTCACTTCTAAACCTGTATTTGGTGTCAGTCATGGACTAAATGAGATAGGAAAAACCTTCAAACTTAATCCAGAGAAGACAGATATGCCCCTGGTCAGTCAAGGCAGATCACAAAATAAGGATCCAACCTGAGCTGGATTGGATTGCATTTCCACCCTGAAAAAAGAGGTATGCAGCTTGAATGTGCTCCTGAATTCATCCCTGAGCCTGGATGCCCAGGTTTCATCATGCCAGGAATATATTTGCACAGTTCAGACTAGTTTGCCATTCCATCTGTTTCTGGATATGTTTCGTTTGGCCACTATGACACATATCTTAGTTACATCCTGTTTGGATTACTGCGAGGGCTGCCTTCACAAAGTGTTTGAAACTTTAGCAAGCTCTCATGGCCAGATGATTAACTGGGTATGGTTACGGAACTAACATCACTTCCCAGTTGGAACAATTCCACTAGCTCCCCAACTATTTATGGGCTCAGTTCAAAGTGCTTGGGTTTGTTTGCTTTTTAACTTATAAAGCCTAAACAATTTGGATCAAAACTACTTGAAATATCTCATTTTTAAAAATGAGCCTGCCTTGGTTTCAAAATCATCAGGGAAGGCCTTTCTCTTCATCCCACAACATAGACAAGAGGGAAGACCTTCTCTGCCACTACTCCCAAGCTATGGCAAGCCAGGCTGGTCCCTCTTTGCTATCCTTGCAAAGGTAGGCAATGGCTTTTCTCTTCAAGCTGGCTTCCTCTCAGTAACTGGCTAATGGGGTCCCGTCCCCCCCACTTTTTTCATGTTTCCTTCCAACTTTTATATTTTTGTTCTTAATATTGTAAGCTGTGGTGGTACCTCTTGGGGAGGAAGTTGGAGTATCAATATTTCAAACAAACTTCCAGGAGCAAAGAAAAAAATAAAATTTTGAAAAAAGTAAAGATCGCCATTGGAATCCCAGTCCCTACTTTGACTGTTAATTTCAAATAGAGGTCCTGAAAAAATAGATGTAAGGAAAAGGATTTTTTCAGAGCTTGCCTGATTCATGGGACAGGCAACCTCAGAATCTACCCTTCCCATCATGCCTTGCTTTTCAGGGCCTGCTTGAATCCACCAACTAAAAGAGAACAAGTACCTCAGAAAGGAGAGTGATGGGGTAAACAGAAAGAGCCTCCTTGAAGAGTGTGGTATTTTTGAACCACAATCGGGCTTACCCTGCTAACGGCAACCTTATGTTGTTGGCTAATCTTTCTCACACTAGGTCAGGGAGTGCAGAATGAACTCACCAAAAGGTCCCTTCATTTTGGCAGTTTCACATCTGATCTAGCGTGACTGCATTTTCTTTCTTTCTTTTTCTTTTTTACCCTCTGCTAATGGATGCTTCTAGAAGTTTGTTTTAGAGCAGGAGTTCTCAATCTTTTAAAGCTGGAAGCCAAGTCATGCTCCCTCAGACAGCTTCAGGGGCTGGGCAGCCATTTTGCCCTTCCTCCACCACATGGCACTTCCTGGTGAGGTGGAGGCAGTGGGGAGTCCACATGGTGCCATGGGCCGCATCCAGCCCACAGGCCGTAGGTTGAGAATCCTTTAGAGGCATCCAGGGATAGCAGAGCCTGACAGAGACATGTGTTTGTCACATGATGCTTTGCTTCCTAGCCCAGGTAGGCAAAAAAAGCCACATGACTGGCTACCACAGTAATTGCCCTAGGAAGAATGGACTGCTACAATGTGCATCCCACCCGCTCCCACCACAGGGAGCTGACAAAATCAGAATCTCCAAAAACAAACTGTACGGGCTTTAGGTTGTTTTGTTTGCACACGCCTTTTATGAAGGGATGAACAGTGGCTTCCATAGTCCATTTTTCCACAGTCTCTGTGGGCTAAGTTAAATTCACTAGCTTTGGGTGCAATTTTTCTCTATTCAGGGAGCTCCACTGGGTTTTCCCCAGGTCCAGGTCTTGGGAGGCATAGGTGAGAAGCAAGCCTCCAGTTAGGACATGTCTTTTGCAGCAAGGGCTTGTAGAAACAGGTGGAAGAAAGCAAACTCTGCAGCTTCCTCTGCTCCAGCCCTTGCCAAGTTAGCCCTCTTCCCACTTGACTTTCACCTTCCATGCTTGGAGGAGGACAGGAAATGGGAAGGGTTAAGAACCTTCGCTTCTGTGCAACATTTCAACTGGAGGGAGACACACACCCAGCTCTTCACCTTCAGTGCAAAGTGGCACCCAATTAGCACTGCCATCCTTCCACAGTGCTGATTCATCTTCAAAGGATAAAGACAGTCCCCCTCCCTGTTTTCCTTTGCCTGTTCTTTTATACCTGTCTGTTTAGCCTTGCTCAGCTGCCTCTGTTTAAAAGGTTCCAGCTGAGTCAGCTTGTTCTGGCAGGCTTGTTTCTTGGGGGCCTCACCCAGGGCACCCACATCCCTCCTTCTTGTCACATATGCCTTTTGCCTTCTGCATGTATAACAGTCATAGGGCTGTATTGCTGGACCACCCAGAATGACCTCCTTGACAAAGCAGGATATCCACAACTATAACATCCCTATCCAGATGGCCATCTAGCTCTGTTTAGAAAATCCCAGTGATGAGGTTATCTATTCCATTACTGAGCAGTTCTCATTGTCATTGTTTAGTCAAAGTCTTCCTTCTTGTAATTTGAATCAGTGCTGGGCATCAGCAGGTTCACACCAGTTTGCCAGAACTTGTAGCAGAAATTCTGGCTGACCCCCTTCATCCAAGTTTTGAAATAAAGTCATCCTAATTTGGGTGCAACACAGGGCTTTTTCCCTGGCCACACCCACCATACTATGCCCACAGTGTGGTAGTAAAACATTTTTGAGCCCACCACTGATTTGAATGTGTTACTTTGAGTGCCCTTTGAGTATTTCTTCCCTTAGGACCTGTTGGATATATTGTGAACTCACATCCAATAGTTCCAGTAAGGGAAAGGTTAAAGTTGGAAATCTAAAGGGGGCTGTCTCTTCTATTTCAGGTACTTTATAGGATATAAGGATTCTTCTCACTCTTTTTATTCTCTCCCTCTCTCTTTCCCAATTTTTTAAATCAAGGAAGGAGCTTCATGTGTGAACTCCTGGAGTTTGTTTCTTCTGATGTCTCACGAAAAAGAGAGTAAATTAACTAGTTGAAGCTACATACACTTATGCATATGTACGGTAAGCTGCTTGTGAATAGTTTAAAACTAAATCTCATTATGATCTTTCAAAGACTGAGTAAGGACCTTTTTCTTTTCACCCCAGTTAGTTAATGACTGAAATCCTCTTGGCATAACTATCTCTGTGGAAAGCTGACATCATCATGATCAGAATCTATTTTTTTTTAAATAATCAAACATTTCCAGCTTCTATCCCATAGCTCCTATGCACTCCTTTTCATTACATGGAAGCTATGGTATGGGAAAGAAATTGGAAACATTTAGTTTGTGAAAATTACCCCCTTCTAGAGATGTCATTAGCCTATTGTGCCAATAGAAGTCCAGCCGACAATGGCTTTACCAGTGGAGGCAGATGCTGTTTCCAAATAACTTGACTATTTTTATTTTATTTTTAAACCACCTATATCAGGAGTTTGCTACCTTTTAAGCCAGGTCACACTCCTTCAGACAGCTTCAGGGGCCCGATGGCCATTTTGCTCTTCCTCCACCACATGGCACTCCCTGGTGTGGTGTAGGCAGGGGGGGGCACATGAAATGGTGCCATGGGCCACATCTGGCCTATGGGATGCAGGTTGAGAATTCCTGACCTATATCTTCAACAGTATCTTACCCAGTATTTCCTTCTGTCAACTTTCTTAAAGCTCAGAGTATCAGCCTTCCTTATCCTCATGTAATAAATCCCAAGACTGTATGGTCACTTCAGTCCATGATTTCTACCATTTTAATTTTGCTGGAGTATTCTTTTTTGTTGGTAAGAATCAGATCCAGAATAACTGATACTGTTGCTGCTTCTTACAGTTTCTGGAGAATAAAGTTGTTGTCAAGGCAAATGAGCAAATTGTTTGGCCTTACATTTTTGGTCAAGTTGGCCTTTCAACAAATATGAGGATAGATGAAGTCTCCCATTAGTGCTAAATCTCTTCTCTGAATGTGTGATAATCTGATCTAAAAAGCTATAATCGAAATCTTGCTGGATCTGAAGAAGTTCCCCGGAATGATGATGTTATTTATCTCTCCTTTTACTTTTACCAGAATTCTTCCCACCAGCTTTCACTGCTCTTATAAATGGATTTTTTTTTGCTGGTATACATTTTGGTTATGTAAAGTATTACCCCTCCTCTCTTCCTGTTCTGTTTGTCCCTTTACATAAATATTTTTATGTTATGAATATACTGTAGACAATCTTTATGTTATGAAGATACACAAAAGATTTCTGTAACAAAGGTACAGTTTGTATATGAAAACATGTGGAAACATTTAGCTTTATAGGGATTTAGATAACAAACAGCTCTAGTCTCTTTTTAAAAATGATTTTCATTGGTTGCTATAGCAACCAGGTATCCTTCTTATGTGTCAAAGACTTTACATTTACACTGTCCATTCAGCTGAAATCCTGCTATACTGAGAAATGCTAAAGGGCAACTTGCTTTTCTTTTTTCTTGAAATATATCTTTCAGAAAAATAACTTTACATTGTATGAAGACGTTAGGTGGAAATGGCATTGAAGTCAGTGGGATTTGCTTCTTGGGGCATGTGCATTAAATTAGACAGCAGTTATGTTAATGTTTTGTGTACTTTTTGCCTGTACAATAAAACCTCATATAACACTAAAACCTGGTTCCACAAGTCTTCGTGTTATATGATTTTTCGTGTTATCTGATCCTCTATGGATCCATAGAGATACATTGTAACCACACAGCCTTTCGCGGTTGTTATCTGAAGCATCCCATAGGATCTTAATGTTATCTGATGCAATTCTTCCCCCCAGATTCCTTGATGTTATGCGATTTTCGTGTTATTCGATACTAATGTTATATGAGGTATTACTGTATTATGCTTTTGTATTTAGTTTATCCTCTAGGTTTCAAATTTGTTATTGTTGTTGCATGCCATCAAGCCATCTCCAATCAGTGATGATCCTATGAATGAGCGAGATCCAAAATGTCCTGTCCTCAACAGCTCGTCTCACCAGCTACAAATACAAGTTTGTGGTCTTTTGGGGCAGTTTTGAACTTCAATTCCCAGAACCCTAAGTCAGTACATTGGCTGATCAGTGCTTTGGGGAATTGACTTAGGTTTCTGGGAATTGAAGCCCCAAACTCAAAGGTTGGGGAATCCTACTTTAGGGAGTCAATACATCTCACATTTGTTTTTCCTCTTTTACTTCTGCCTTCCACCTTTCCCTGAGGCTGTCCTACTTTGGGAACAATGCGACAAAACAGGATTCTCTGGAAAAGGTTACAGATACAAAGGGCAGAAGGGCCTTTCTGTTCAGGTGAGTTTTGGGTGTCTGGCTTTTAAACAGATGGGTGCTACATTTCTTCTTTGATCTACTTCTACATTGGTTTTAATTCAGTTGTGCTTCAATGTTATAATTTGTATAGTTGTGAATTATAACTTTGTTGTTTTTCTGATTAACCTCAGGGGCTGCGGTGGCTCAGTGGTTAAAAAGCTCACCTTGTTATCTGGAAGGCTGGCAAGTCAGCAGTTCGAAACCCGGGCACTGTATGACAGTTTGAGCACCTGTCTCTGTCCCAGCTCCTGCCAACCTAGCAGATCAAAAGCAAGAAACTACAAGTAGATAAACAGGGACCACTTCGGTGGGAAAATATCTTGGGGACATGAAAGGAGCCTCATTTGGGTGTCCCCTGAACCGTGTTTCTCCAGCAAAAATCCTTTCAGCCCAGAATAATTTCTGACACAAAATTATTATTATTATCTCATGAGCTGCTCTGAGTCCTAGTTTTGAAAGGAAATATAGATAATAATATTGATCATGGTAATGTTAAGACATAACTGAATTGAGAGCAAATCAGGCAAAGGTAAAGGTCACCTTTGCTTGAAAGCCAGTCATATCTGACTCTAGGGTTCAGTGCTCATCTCTGTTTATAGCCAAAGAGCCAGTGCTGTCTACATTTTGAAGACATTTCCGTGGTCATGTGGCAGGCATGACTAGACACTGGAGCACACGGAATGTTGTTTACCTTCCTATCAAAGTGGTCCCTGTTTATCTACTTGCAATTTCTTGCTTTTGAACTGCTAGGATAGCAGGAGCTGGGACAATGACGGGAGCTCACTCAATCCTGCAGTATTCAAGTATCAAACTGCTGACCTGCCATCTTCCAATCAGCATCTTAACCAATTGAGCCACTACAGACCTGACAGCAAATTAACAACATCAATAATTTTAAAAAGGCATCTTTTAAAGGTCACTTCCCAAGCAAAAGGATGGCTTCCCCAAATCCACTTGAATTGAGGTTAGGTATACAGCAATAGATAATAAATAAATAGATGAGTTATGTTAGGTGAAGCTCAGCTCTACTTCTGAAATATAAAAATATTACTGCATATATGAGGGTAAGCCTTAAGGCTAGTTTTTCAGAACTGTTTGCTTTCAAAATCTGCATTTATGAGACCCAAAAATGATTTTTCTTCTCTCTCATCTCCTCCCTTTATGTCTCAAAATTTAGAATAATTAAATTTTGGACTGTAACTTCCAGAATCTCCCAGATAAGATAGACAGAGTGGCCAAGTTAGTGACAAGTTCCTATCACTACAAATGAAACATTTCCAAGCTCTCACGTCTTTACTTTTTTCTTCATTCTTTCTGTCACCCTTTTCACTTTCTCTGTCTCTTTTTTGTTCCCTGCCAAAGAGCCTGCCAAGATAGGGAAGGATACCTTATTTCAAAGGGCAGAAGAGATCTCGCACAAAGAAGTTCTCAATCCTTGTCTAAATGATATTCTGACTCAGTTATAAGACATCTTCCTGTGTGTTCCTACAGCAAGAGATGTTTGGTCATGCTGTTATAAAATATCTAAGCAATAGCCTCCCAGTCATACATGCTTATCCAAAAAGTAAATACCACTGTGTCTCATGTCAATTGTTAGAACTCTGTAATATCAGAAGATGGGAATAAACATCCAAAATCCAGGAAAGAGAATAATAACCCCCAGACCCTACTTTGTGTATTTGGGCATATGCCTCTGAAACTTCACAATATTTAGAGTCTGAAAGAAACTATTACTAAAGAAAGTTTTTTTAAAAAAGAGCCATATGGAAGTTTCAGTGGAAGGGAGTTAGCTGAAACAGCTGGAAGGCATTATTGATTGAAAGCTAAAATGCATTTATCAGAAACGAGCTCACCATGAAATTTAAATCTTTCACATGATAAATAAATAAAGAACATTTCAACCCATCAAGAATATGTCATCTTGGTGCATATATCAAGCACTCTTTGTGTGAAAATTAGATGTGCTTCAAAGATGGGGGAAACCTGATAAACATGGTTGGCACAGCTCTTTTCCAATTAAGCCTTATCTTTCTCTAATAATTCACCCTTTTATAAGGATGTAGAAAAACTGTGGTGAGCAGGAAAATATATATTTTGTAACCACCATCATTCCAGATCTCTGCAGCTTAATTTTGGAATACAGTACATGGGTGTGGGCGGTGGTCCTAATAGAGTTGGCCTAGAGTTTTTATAGTAGGTAGAAGGTATAAAAGTACTTGTGTGCACCTATTTTGCAAGTATAATACATTGGGAGTATATAATATGTGGCAGCTGCAGACAAAAACAGAAGGATGTTGCACCATATGGGAGAAAAGGTCTCAGGAGGTGATGATTTTGTTACATGATTAGTGTTTTCTGGCTGCATCCTACAGATGGCAGAAGGTAGGAAGGAAAATTGAAGAGCTGCCATGCATTATGAATAGTGATGGCAGACAGAGGCACGTGTCAGCATGACAAGATGTGAAGTTCTAAATTTAAACAGTATTAAAATAACTAACAGGGTGTAGAAAAAGCAGCCCTGAAAATGTACATTGTGTTTTTAAAATATTTGAACAGCAGTTTATTAAAAATTACTGAAGAACATTTAGCCATCACTCTAGCCAAATCTGAAAAGGTCACTGTACTGTCTAGCAAAAGAATCTCATCCATGCCTCACAGTCAAGCATGAAAGAAAACAATGGAGGGAAAAACCCTAGTCCTAGAGCAAGTTAGCAACAGTAATTTAGGACTATAGCATTGTACAATCCCAATTAAGTTATAAATCAAGCAACTTACTTCTAGTGCATCTTATTTTCCTGGCAAATGAAATCATCTGTTAGTCAAACAAGGGCTCTTATCTGCCACTATAGCAACTTACCAGACCTGGACGTTACATAATTTGTATGTTGCTATCTTAGGAACAGCAATATAAATTTTCGTGATAAATTTTCTGATTGTATAACCAGCCATTATAACTTATAGCACCAGCAAAAGCCAATTGTTTACAGTTAAAGGGAAATGTAAATATTTGAGGGAAATATAAATATAGGGAAGACAGTTCCAGAATGAATACAAGAATTAGTGTGAGGGTGACTTTAATCCAGATGTACACACAAAATCTGTTTCACAAACTGCCTGGCTATTTTCTATGGTTCTATTCAAACCTTATGTGAGGATAATCTAAAAAAGAGTGTATCAAACTTCTAAATTTCTAATTTAAAAGTGTGCATATTCTGCCACAAAAAAGTCAATAAAATAATATATGTGCTTAAAAAATACTTACCCATGTGTTTTTACAGGAATTTGTGTAAAATAATTTACTATATAATAGCCCCAAACTTGCACTGGATGGTGGGCATTTTAAAAACTTGTTTTGGGACAATAGTTTGGTGGTAAATGGTTTTTAAAAATCTAGTTACAATCATTTCCTACATGACTCACAGATCTAATGATTTAATTATTACCTCTGGGGAAGATAAAAGGTAAAATATGTCTGGGATTTACTGTGAATATTTACTGGTATCCTCGATGTGACAATGTATGTTTATAAGGTAACACCTGTTTTACTGCAAGTGTTTATGCAAAATAACTGATTTTAGTACCAGAAAGTACTAAAAAATTTCAGTACAGTGTATTAATGTGATTCTAATGTTCTGTTATATTGTATGTAGAGAGATCCATGGGGAGATGATATTGTAATAAAATTTTGCTTTCTATTTCCAGTTTGTTTGTGTCATTGTATCCCAATTCGTGGATTTTTTTTTACCAACAAAAAGTGAAACTTCAGCTCTCCCACTTTTTGTTGTAAAATTACCCAAATTAGTGGATTTCTTCAATCTAGGTTGGAGGTGTGCCTCTAGCACCAGGGAAGTCATCACTTCCAGGGGCTTTAGTTGGGTCACATTTTCTCAAGAGGAGACATTGCTACTGCTGATGGGTTTCATGGACTTTAGGACACTCTGTGGGTCTTGAGTCATGGGCAGAGGTGCGATGACACACTGACAGGATCTTCCATGTGCCTATTGTCTCCACAGATACACTCAGAGATCGGCATGAGAGATTCTGAGAATGTTGTTTGCTTTGCAGTGACATAGTCACATGGCTAAATCTATAAATAAATAAATTCCGTTAGGTTCCTCCAGACCTTTCTTCCAGGAATGCTCCAACCATGTGGAGCAAGGATTTGCTTGCCAATCCATTCCATGTCACAGATCATCCCTTTAACATCCAAGTACCTGCTGAAAGGGGCACACCTTATTGTAATCTATGTTTCAATGATATATTGTTTCTAATCCTGTATATTAAGGAACCAAAAAGGCAGAGTAAAAATAATAAATTCCAAAATCCAGAGCTGAAATAATGTGGTGCAGAAACCTTTAGAGGAGAACAGGGAGAATTGATTGAGTATAATCATAATGAAGATAGTAGCAGCAACAGCAAGAATATTGCACAGAAAGTGAAACAGGCTCAAAGAAAAAAGTGATGTGAAAAAGGAGAGGGCAACATTAATGTAGCAAATTTTGCTATAGAAGCAGATTTTAGCAGTTGAGCTTGTGTGTTAAAGGAGAGAAGGAACCAGTGGTTTTCAATTATCTGGCTGCTATGTCTTCTAATTTTCAGAAACACAGTGGAAAGAGAAAACATAGGAAAGGATTTCAGGTTTGTTTCTTCTACTGAAGAATTCACAGGCTACCTGGCTGCTGTGATATCAAGGATTCTGCTCATGTTGTTCAAAAGAAAACACACAAAGAAGAAGCCACATGCTGCCTTCCAGCCACCAAACCAACAGGGTGAAATAGTGTTCTGTATTAATGGTTCAGAAGGGTCTGGGGTGAGGTAGGAAGACCTCAACCCAGAAAGGAACAGAACATTGCTCCATGGCATATTGTTGCTCTGCTCTTTAATCAAAGCACAGTATGTTAATTCCGTTCTGTTCAACTTCTCAAATGATAACAAGAATTAATGTTCCCTTCTCTTAGGTTGTGCCTGCATAGTCAAATACCACAGAATTTGCTCTGCTTATAAAACAGGAAAATTTGAAGGTTTTTTTTACTGATGACATGTTGCAAATGCTGATTCAAATTGGCCCAGCTTTTTTCAACTCCCTAAATGGCTTTTTCCTTTGCCACTGGAAGGCTTCTACTTTTTCAAGTTGGAACAACTCAAATGGGCTATTTCCTGTGTGGTTAGTTGTGATATATTCTTGTAAGGATGGAAGAGGATTCTGTAGGTGGAGTTTGGGTGACATAAGACACTTCAAGCATGATGTTTAGGAGTAGGAAAATACAGTCTTTGTTTCTCCCCAATTGTCCTCCATTTTTATTTTTTTTTAATTATGCATGAGATTGGCACTAGATCACCCTATCACCAGCTCATAATTTATTTATTTATTTATTTATTTATTTATTGTTCACATTTATTATCCCGCCCCAATCGGGTATTTCCCATACTTCCCATCGGCAGAGGTGAGACCAGAGGAAGAAAGGAAATAAAGGGGTCTATGGGTGAGAATCCAACTTGCATCACATCCTGTGTGGATGTCGAACTCCCAAATTAATCAGCAGCCCTCGTGCGATCACTGACCACAATTTCATATGCAATGTAGATTCTGAATAAAAGCATACCAAAGCCGAATCACTCCAATTTGGCATCACAGTGTAGTTGCAGCCAAAGTTTATTGGCCAATGGAGCATATCAAGCACTGATACCTATCATACTGTTAGATTCTTGTAAGAATATTTCCTCCTCTTTCAAATTTCAGTGGCCTGCATCATGCAGCTAGAAATGTCAAAATCTCATTTACCTAAAATATGTTATGCTGCAGATCACTGACTGACTCACTGAATGCAATTTATATCTGCTAAAACTGTGACTCTACTACACACTTCATAGTCCTGATCAAAATCTCATATAGGCAGTTTCAGAAATACAATTAGGTGTAGAAGTGAGAATGTACAGCAGTAAGTTGTAGAGGTTTAAAAAAATAGGGATAATGCTAACAACAGATACAAGGGTAGGAGTTTAGACCAGCTCATACTGTGTGCAAAATGAGTTAGAACTCTCACTCCAACCCTACATGGAGCATACCATTTCAATACTCGGAGAGCTACTGTACAATAAACTTAAAAATAAGCTCTTGTACCTAAACTTTTATTCTATTATTAAGAAGAATTTTGCTATCAAATAATTTGGGTAAAGGTCGCTCTTGCTTGAAAGCCAGGCATATCCAATTCTAGGGTTCAAACTACATCTCCATTTACAGCCAAAGAGCCAGCGCTGTCTGCATCTGCAGATGTTTCTGTGGATATGTGGCAGGCATGACTAGGAACTAGAGCGCATGGAATGCTGTTTATCTTCCCACCGAAGTGGTACCTATTTATGTACTTGCAATTTCTTGCTTTCGAACTGGTAGGTTGGGAGAAGTTGGGATAGAGATTGAAGCTAACTCCGTCATGTAGCACTAAATTCTCAAACTGCTGACCTGACAACCTTCCTGTTGCAAGTTCAGCATCTTAACCATTAAACCACAGTAATCCCTTATCATGTCACTTACCTTGGATTAAATTATTATTATTATTATTATTATTATTATTATTATTATTATTATTATTATTATTATTATTATTATTATTATTATTATTATTATTATATTCTGGGTTGAAAGGATTTTTGCAGGAGAAACTCCAATCAGGAAATGGCCAAATGAGGCTCCTTTCATGTCCCCAAGAGCTTTGCAGTCTTCCAGCTTACAAGGTGAGCTTCTTAACCACTGAGCCACTGCATCCTAATAAAGTCCATAGGTTTCTCTTTTAGACCAAGTTAATGGCCTTTTGGGATTCCTCCACATGAATAGGAGTTCACTTTTTGAATAATAAAAATTATATGTCACAGAGTGGGCATCAGGATTTTAGAGATGTTTAGGTGGGGCACGGCAAAAAAAACCTGGCTTAGCTGTTGCATTCTACCATTTTCTTTTTTCTGGTTTATGGCAATGGCAATAGCAATTAGTAAAGGTAAAGGTTTCCCTTGCTCAAAAGCCAGTCATATCCGACTCTAGGGTTCAGTGTTTCAAAGTCGAAGAGCCAGCGCTGTCTGCTTCTATAGACATTTCCGTAGTCATGTGGCAGGCACGACTATAGAAATTACACTTATATATTGCCATAGCCCTTCTCTGTTGCCACATAGCTTCATGTGGAGGAGCACATTTCTCCCTCTTGTTCTTGCATCTCAGTGCCATAAACTCATCCCACATTAGTGTTGAGGTTACTGCATCCTTTCAGCAAGGTAAAATATACATAGAAGGTGTATGAACTGCCTGTACAGTAATACCTCGGATATCGCTAAGACTTGGTTCCACAAGTCTTGGTGTTATCCGATTTTTAGTGTTATCCAATCCATGTTAAAATCCTATGGGATGGATCAGATAACGTTAAAGCTCCATAGAGATACATTGTAACCGCACAGGCTTTAGCAGTTGTTATCCGATCCATCCCATAGGACCTTAACGTTATTCGATCCAATTCTCCTCCCCAGATTACTTAACGTTATGCGATTTTAGCGTTATCGGAGGTAAACGTTATCCGAGGTATTACTGTATTTCTCTTTAAATGATCTCAGGGTGATAACCAGCAAACCAAGTCGTCATTCCTGGCCCATTCACTGAACTGTTCTTTTTTTTTTTTTTTTTTTTTTTGGGGGGGGGGGTTTGCAAGAAATGAAGATGTGGTTAAGTCTGCCAAAGTGGCAGCCAGTATCAAGATAACCCAAGATCTTCTAAGCTGACAGCACCACACTAAGTGTCTTTAGTATATATATAGACAGTACACTTAAAATGAACATAGTTTAACATGGTATCAACCAAAACAAAACCTGATGCAAAATATAGCAGAAATTGGCGAGTCTCAATCTGCAATGTCTATTTTTGACAACACAGGAAATGTATATTTCTGATATTATATGTTCTTTTCAAGATCCACATTTGTGTCATGTGGCAGTCTAACATATTAACAGCCACATTTACCATATTTTCCTTAATGCAATGGAGACAAAGAAAGCATTCTTAGTGTCACACATGCAAGCCTTCTAAATGTGTACATAAAGTATTATTTATTCCAGCAGTGCCGCAGCTGGTTTATATTATGGTTATTAGGTAAATGGCTTAGATTCAAGTACACACACTCAAAAGTAATTAATAAGAGCTTCCATACTTTTACTAAAGCTGAAGGAAGACAAAACAAAATGCCACATTGGATTGAGTACATTTATTCAATATCTCTGAAATAAGCAAGAACTTTGAAGCACATAAGCAATCAAATAGAGCCACAGAAAAACACACACATAAATACGATGTACTATGACAAATACATACTAAAATAAAAATAATACTGTACATTAACTACAATTGAGAGACAAACTAAATAATACATTTTGCTTACTCACACTATAAAAAACTTGACTTTTT
The DNA here is from genome assembly GCA_030440675.1 of Furcifer pardalis. Lineage (NCBI taxonomy): Eukaryota > Metazoa > Chordata > Lepidosauria > Squamata > Chamaeleonidae > Furcifer > Furcifer pardalis. The sequence goes on from CP126890.1 coordinate 261,505,922, forward strand.
AAAGAAAAATATAATTCCAATATAAAGGGCTGATCCTCAGTACTGTGAAGTAAATGGAAATTCTGCTGTCTACTTTATTTTAAAAGTAGCAGGATCTACCCCTGAATTTGCCTTAATAGGCACTTTAATTATATATCATTTTTACAAAGCTCACTTTCAATACTATTACAAAAATGACAAACATCAACTCAAGAGCATGTTTCATCAAGTTTCAGGAACATAATGCAGAAATAGATTAGTTATCCATGCACAAAAGAGGGAGAAAGCTAATTCATCCAGTTTAGGAATAATAATTTTTACTAGATTCCTCTTCACAAACACAAACACCTCAGACTTCATTTTTCAGTAATGGATATATCAAGTTTACATTTTTCCTAACTCTACAGAGAATGCTGGAACTGTAATGTTTAAGAGAAACTTGTCATTGCTTAATGTATCATATTCTGTCTGTAACAACCACGCAGGTTCATCATCTGAGTTTGGTAAAAGCACACACTATTGGTAAGATTAAGAGTTTCTAAAGCTGGAAGTACGTTAAAATTAAACTATGAACTCCACAAATTCAGTTTTAAAATAGCTTCCCCAAACTAAATGCTGCAGAAAACTTGTTCTTAAATCTACAGAAAATTCTGGAGCAACTGAACATTTTAAATTTCTTACACTTTCTTAATCTTAAAAATATCTGAATTAATTCAGTAGCCCATCCTTTTGAAAAATAATATCCAAAAAAACAACACCTGAAGTAGATTACAAATCTTTTGTTTTAATCAGTGTGACTAAAGGTTTGTCATCAGGACTGTAATCTTCATAAGCAATTGGAGTTGCATCATACATTGCTGGTCGAGATTTCTTTCCAAACCTACATTCCAAGGGGGAAAAGAAGAAAAAGACTGACTATATTTACAGACTGATAAAACATGCATGCTCATAGCAATGATTGCTGACTTATTGTTATATCAAACATTTTTGCAAATTTCACTTAATATACATAATATAGCCATACACTGGGTTAACATAAAATGAAGAAAAATAGATTCAGTGTATCTTTACCTATACCTTTTACTTTTGAGTGAACTGAAATTGTTCAAGTATGTATATACACAATAAAACTGCCACATCGTAATCTTTTTTTATGGGCTGCATTGTTGCTGGTGGCAGGTAACTATGCTAATGATTCAATACGTTTCTTGGAAACACTTATTTAAAAATAGCACAAAAAGGGAAATATTTCAACCTCTCCCCTTGCTGCATGACAGGGTATTTTCTAGTCCATTAGTTGTACCTTCTCTTCTTTTGTGGAAGAGTGTACAAGCATCATAATCTGCAGCCTGTAAGGTACAGTCCAAGAAAACCTTTATGTCTAGCATACTGCTGGTTCTGTATATGGCCAAAATGCTAGCTTAGGAAGGAGGGAGAGAAAATAAAATAAAATATGTTTCTGAACAATGTTGACTGAAGTGTTTGAAATTTCCACACTGCAAATTTCATTAATTATTTCAGTATCATTTAGACTGAGCTAATCTGCAGGTCTAATTAAATCAAACACATTTTCTTTAAAAATTCCAATTTTTGTGGTCCAATACTGTATATTAGCTTTACAAAGCAAATGGACTTATATATAGGTCAGGACATGTGTTACCTAACCTGTCCTGATAGCTTGGTGAGTTGAGTGCCTAGTTTGATTCCCCACTGTGCCCCCTGGGCAAAGAATCAGCAGGGAGCCCCCAGAAGACAGAACTCTCTATCTACAAAACCCTGAAAAGGTTTGCTGCAAGTCAGATTCAAATTGAAGGTATTATTATGTAGTATATAAAGCTAAGGTCTCCCTTGCTAGAAAGTCAGTCATATCTGACTCTAGGGATACGGTGCTCATCTCTGTTTACAGCCAAAGAGCCAGCACTGTTTGGATCTGCAGACTTTCCATAGTCATGTGGCAGGCATGACTAGACACCGAAGTGCACAGAATACTGTAACCTTTCCTGCCAAAAGTGATACCTATTTATCTACTTGCAATTTCTTGCTTTCAATCTGCTAGGCTGGCAGGAGCTGGAAGAGACAAAAAGAGCTCACTCTGCTGTGCAGTACTCAGGTCTAGAACTGCTGACCTGCCAAAGTTCCAGTCATCAAGCTCAGCATCTTAACCACTAAGTCACCATGGCCCTTATGTATCTTCTCCCAAATAGGTGCTAAGTAAATGCAAATAAGAAAAGCTTTATGGCAGTGGTGCCCAAACTAAAGCCCGGGGGCCAGGTGCGGCCCCCAATGCCAATTCATTCATCCCGCAAAGCCCTTGTCGCTCCTGGAAGCGGAAGTAAAACGTGCCCGTATGGCATCAGACAAAAAACTAGCTTTTTGTTCCTCAGAACATTGAGCTCAATGCCTGTGGGAAGCCGTCTAGGAGGACATGACAACAACTGCACCCTCCCATTCACATTCTCCAGCAACAGGTACTGTGAAGCATACTACCTGTGATAGTAGAGGTAGCATCTAACCATTCTGATGATTTGTCATTATAGCCTTATCCTTTGAAGATCAGCCCACAACAAACCAGACATTTGCCCTATCTGGAATTGGAGGGCTTTTTTTGACCTACATTGTTCCAAAAGAAAAGGGTACCCTAGACTAAAACACCAGGCAGGTTCTTCTAAAACGGTGGCCGCCAAACTTGGGAACCTAGATGTCCTAAAACAATAATTCCCACAAGCCCTGAATATTGGCTGTCCTAGATAGAGTGTCTGTGAGTTGAAATCCAGGAACATCTGAGGACTCGGTTTTGGGAACCACTGTTCTAATGGCTTATTCTCCTTACTGAGAAAGAGGGCAGTTACTCCCATTCAAAATCAACATGGGGAGGGGAGCTGTTCCTTGATCTTCACCAAAAAGTGTGGACTGGAAAATCAACTGCAACTAATATTTGTTGTCTCTTCTGTTGGTAGTACGAAAATGTGCATTATGACAAAAGTCATAGGAAAAAGCATGCTATTTTTGTGTAATTTCAGGAAAATAAGAGCCGTAAGAGAGTGGTTCCTGCCTAGTGAACCAAGATTAAAGCTATTCTTCTTCCCTATCTGGCTCTTTAGCCTTAAAAGGACAAAACAGAAAATGATCATATCAAAGGAAGAGCCTTGCTCACTGTATACTGAACTTGAATAAATTTAGCAGCAACAACAACTGATATACCTTCAGTGAGACATACTATTTTTGTTTATTATGTGCAGTCAAATCACTTCCTAAATAATGGTGAGCTTAATAAGCATTTCAAGTTATGTACAATGTTCTAGGAGTAGATTACCATTGCTATCCCTCAGGTAAGTGGGGTTTTTAACACAGGTCATTTGGGTCCTATTGCAACACGCATCTGCTACACCGCACTAGATCTCAAAACAAACTCTATCCTGCAGATATCCCACTGCAGATGAGTCATTAACAGAGCTGAAATCATGCTAGTCTTCAAGAGACAAAAATACAGAAGGAAGGAAAAGCTTTTTGTATGTGTGACAATCGCACAGGGGCTTAAGCAGTCTAACTAGGTAATGTTGCCCATCTCTTGTCAATGATGTTAGGCTAGGACTAAAACTCACCAAAGCACCCTTCTTTGGATCCCTTGTGCAAGGTAAAAATGGAGGGTACAAGTCATGGTCTGCCTAGCCAGTAGGTTATGTGATATCCAAATGGCTAAAAAACAACATGCAGATGGACTTGATTTCTCAAGTTCATTTGTATGTGTGGAATGTGTCATCATGGAGACCAATGCACGGACTCCTCGCTAAATACTGACTCCAAGGTAACAATACATTAGGGAATTTACACAAAGAAAATGCAAACTGTGTGGTCTCAAAAAATCTAGCTATTTTGTAATATAATTGTGCAGGATTTAATGCTCTATTGTTTGTAAACCAAATGAAGTTCAAAGAGCAAGATAAGGTCAGTTCTCCAGTATAAGCAAATATTTTATAGCATAATATAGAACATTATGTCACAAATAACCACAAGATGATTGTTTTACTTTTATAGAAAATAAAACAAGATTATCCCACAACTTGACATTGTTTTGCTACAGCAATTCACAGAATCCTTGAGGACAGGAAAACTTAAGACTATGACATCAAACACTGAAAAATAAAAGGTTTTATTCTCACTGACTGTATGTAGAGCAAATCCTTTGTTCTCAATTCACCTATTTTTAGAGCCTAGCAAAAAGAGAGTGATATATATTCTTCCCTTTAAAAAACACAACTGCAGCTTTGACAGCACAGGATGTAGGACAGATGTCGTAATTCTGTCTCAAAACCGCAAATGATTAAGCGCTTATTAGGGGATGTGATCAGGGAAAGAGGACAATGAAGGTTAGAGAGTCAAAATCCTTGAAGGAAGCGCTGAATGTTACTCTTTAAAGTCCTCCACATATAGAACTCCAGAAGAAACTCAGAAGCCTAGGCTCAACAACTGACAATGTTTTAAAATCATATATGATGTTACAATATATGCTATGCATGCTAAATAAATATTGGAAAAAGAATAATCTTATTTGGACATTCAGTCTGCTATGCTAGAAGCATAAAAATCAAGAGTAAAAAGCTATTCGGAACAAAGGGGCTTTATTGAATGCAAAGAGTTCAGACTATTTCCTTGGGGCACACTGCATTTTAAAACAGTGTAAATTGTGGAACATAGACTTCTGAATTTCCTTTGGAGGTCAACATGTGTAGGACTCTTAAGAATAACATTTAAAAAATCCTCTGATGAATTTTGCCCAATGCAACTGCTCTGATGAAAAGTAGATCCATCAACAAACTATATCAGAGGTGGCGAACCTATTGCACTCATGCCAGAGGTGGCACTCAGAGCCCTCTCTGTGGGGACCCATGCAGTTACCCCAGCACAGAGTTTGCCCTGTCCCTCTGCCCAGCAGCAAAATGGAAGCACTTCTTCCCTCCGCCAGCACAAAGTTTGCCCCATCTCTCTGCCCAGCAGACCAATGGGAGCGCTCCCTCCCTCTCCCAGCACAGAGCTAGCCCCACTCCTCTGCCCAGAAGCCCAATGAGAGTGTTTCCTCCCTCCCCTGTTACTGTGTTGGCACTTTGCGATAAATAGGTGGGTTCTGGATTGCAATTTGGGCACTTGGTCTCTAAAACATGGTCTCTAAATCTTCTCTGAGGAAGAAGATGCCAAAGCCTAGCAGTGGCTGAGAACATTGGCCACTCCTCTGGGCCCACAACAACGGCCTGACGGAAGTTAGTTTGTGTTCTGGTTTGGTTGTTTAATGTGGTTGCATTTTATAATTTTTATTGTACTGTTGTTGTTTTGATTGTAAGCCGCCCTGAGTCACCTCGGCGAGTGGACGGCAAGATAAATCTAAATAAATAAATAAATAATAAAAGGTTCACTATCACTGCCCTATATGTATCTCTTCAATTTCTGACATCATCTAGCAGAGCCCTTCTATATTTCTCTTTGCCTTCAAGGTTTAACTGCTGAGGTGGAACTAGGGGAACATTTCTGCTCCAGCATCCAAAAAACTAAACTTGCTACCTCATGAAATTTGGTGTTTCTGTTACTACCTGACAACCCTCTACCTTAACCTTTTGCTGTATAGAATTTTCAGTTTTTACTCTTTGCCTCTTCTGTTGTTAACAGCTTCATTTCTATATTTTTATACATTTGCTTTATTTCTTCTTTATTGCATTCTCTAACTTGTAAAGACTAGATTTGCATTACCACACTCTCCTGATTACGAATCAGAAGAACTGCAGATTAAGAGCAAAGGCATCAGCCCAAATCCTCTTGCCTAGTTACACTGATGTAACACAAATGGCTTTAATGTTTGGAAGGAAATTGCCTCAAGATTTAAAAAAAATCACTATGCACAATATCAATTGCATACTGAACTGTATGACTCAGCATCCAATTTACAAAATTTACAGTAATTTCTTAACTTGGGGCAAGATAGATAAAAGAATGTTTGCCACTACAAGGTAACAATATAGACTATTCTAAGTGAAAGAAAGAACACTGTTGATTGTAGGACCACAATAAGCCAAAGGCCTCAAAAGATGATAAAATGGAACAGGCACAGAGAAAAAAGAAAGTTAGGGATATGTTTGTGTAAATTACAAACAGACATCCCATAAAAACTAAAAAATGTTGTTGATTTTATGTAATTTGCAGTTGTGGGCAGCAACAGGTTCAGGGGGGAGCCAATTGGTTGGCTATGCCCACCTCCCTGCCCTGCCCTATCAGGTTTTGTCCCTGCAAGTGGTTCAAGGTCTCCCTTGCTCAAAAGCCAGTCATATCCAACTCTAGGGTGCAGTGCTCATCTCCATTTACAGCCAAAGAGCCAGTGCTGCCTCTGTTTGCAGACATATACATGGCCATATGGCAGACATGACTAGATCGCCCATGAGGTAGGCTCTGCCCATGACGTAGGCTCCCCCCATGACATAGGCTTCACCCACAACATAGGCTCCACCCACGGTGTGGTAGAAATTTTTTTTGCTGCCCACCACTGTTAATTTGGCTCAGACTGTAGATGAGAAATGACATCTTTTACTGCATGTAAGAAGTCAAGGAGCCAAAAACTCTCACCTATTCTTCCCAGCATGCTTGTTTTCTTTATAGTGGAAGCTTTTGGGGGAGGACTAGGTGAGGAAATATTACATGTATATTCTTGCCTACAAACCAGATTAGATCACAAAAAAAAAAATCAAAGGCACTCTTATACATTATCTCTCAAGGTACACATACCTTTTAGTACTAGGTACCTGAAACACCAGACATGCAAACAATGCCAGGCTGTCTCTCATGTAATAGACAGCAAAAATGCCAAATACAGACTAAAGCATGCTCACATTAGAACTGTTTAAAGGAATATCTCTACCTATGGGATTACTGATTCTAAATATAGAATTCATGCTTTGCCTATGATGCCCTAAAGCCATCTTGGGACAGGTATCTGAGAACTAGGTCTGTATTTTTCCTTTTGATCCCAACACAAACCTGGCATGTCGGATAGAAGCAATCGCACTACTGAATTCACTGTCAATACTCCTGCAGTTGTAGAATTCCTCATATGCTGGCCGAGATGAGCCTTGGTATTCAATGCGACTGATACGACAGATCCCCACAATCAGAATGATCAACATAAGAACAAACGCTACACAGAGGGCTCCGATTATGATGTAGAGAGAATGTCTTGGCATATTCGTCAAGCTCTCTGCCATGTGGCCAGATTTCCACTGTAGATCTGGAAGACAGAAAATCAATTATTATTTTTAATTAATAACACTCCCATTTCCTTATAGCACAGAGCACCCTGTTCGCTCAGTATTTAATACTTGTGGTAATACTTTTGATCAGAGTTTGTGATACTCTTTTTGGGACTCCAAATGCCAGACTTCAGACCAGGGGAACTCTGGGAGTCATCATCTAAAAATACGTAACTTTTCCAAGATCTAGATTTGGTGAGGGCTACAATCTGCACAAAGGTCTAGCCAGCTAGACAGAAGCGTAGCTTACCTTGGCGGGGCCCCGTATAAAAATTGTTTGGGGGCCCTTTATATGTGGGGCGGAGCTAACGTCATGACATCATGACGTCGTGGGGGGACCCAACGTCATGACGTCATGGGCGGGGCCAAAATAAAAATAAAATAAATAAAAATAAAATAAATAAAATAGAATTAAAATGTAAAAAAAAACACACACACACACCTCAACCCACCCACCCACCCACCCGAAACACAAAAACCTCACTTACCTTAATCCTGGGGCCTCTTCTTCCTCCGCCTCTGCTGTCACCGCCGCGCCGCCGCTGCTGCCATCGCACGATCGCTCCCTCGCCACGCACGGCGAAGGCAAGGGGCAGCTGTGGAAGGGGAGCGGGCGCAGCGAGGCAGCCCCGAGGCCCTCCCCCCGGTCGCCGTGGGGGCTCCCTGGCAGGCTGTGCCAGCCCGGGCGGCGCTCTCCACCTCGACGCTGGGGTGGGAGTCCAGCTGCAGGACCAGCTCGCGCGCGAAGGCGAGCGGGCGCAGCGAGGCAGCCCCGAGGGAGGCCCTCCCCCCGGTCGCTGCGGCGCGGGGGCTCCCTGGCTGCGCCAGCCTGGGTGGCGCTCTCCACCTCGACGCTGGGGTGGGAGTCCAGCGCTGCAGGACCAGCTCGCGCCCCATCCCGCAGGTGACAGGTCAGCTCCAGGGGCGCTGGACTCCCACCCCAGCGTCGAGGTGGAGAGCGCTGCCCGGGCTGGTGCAGCCAGGCAGGGAGCCCCCGCGGCAACCAGGGGGAGGGCCTCGGGCTCGGAGTCGGGGCTGCCTCGCTGCGCCCGCTCGCCTTGCCTTCCACAGCCGAGCCGCCCCTTGCCTTCGCCAGCTCAGCTACGGCTCCGCGCGCTGCATCTCGGCCCTCTGATGGCCGCCATCGGAGCCGCGCTTAAAAGCTGCGGCTCCGACTCCGGCTTTTTTTAAAAAATTGGAGCCAAAAATGGCTCCAATAAAGTGCGCATGCGCAGAAACTCAATCTGACGCATGCGCAATACATCAGATTGAGTTTCTGCACATGCGCAGTAAATTTTTGCTCTTTTTTATTTTTAATTTTATTTTTTGCCGTTGGTGGCCCCCGTAGCCCGGGGTCCCCGTATAATTGATACGGCTGATACGGCGGTAGCTACGCCTCTGCAGCTAGAAATAATGGAACTTTTATAAAATAATTTGTAAAATAAGTTCACATTTTAAATTTATTTGATTCATATTGTGTTGGGATAATAACAATTTTGCATGCACTAACACTGAGTATCAGTTGGAGGAAGATTTATGGCCTAACGATTGTGTTTTGCTACTAACTTGATTGGTGAAGTTCTTTTTCTGCCTCTGGCATTTGAAACAAGCCCTGCTCCCCTCTTCCTTTTGGGTTTCTTGCTACTACTGCTTATTATTTTAAACCATAAACATATGACATGCTATTTATATATTTCCTTCTAATCTCATTTTTTTCTGCAAGATGCACATGCATAGCTATCCCCACTCCATTTTATCTTTCCAACTTATGAGAAATGGATAAGGTGATAGTGACAACCCCAAGATGATCTTAACGGTTGAGTAGCAATCTGATTTCAGGTGTCCATAGTTCAAAATTCCAGCTACTATCCTACACTGGTTCTTATATTACATGGATACCATGTGCTCACTGTTCCTGAACTGGAGTAAAAACTATAATGAAATAAGTATTCATAGTAAAAAATATTCATTAATATGGATCAAAAGTTCAGGACACAAATATGCATGTTATATGTGCCACTCAAGTTGTTTCTGAACTACGTGACTCTACAAATTAATGACTTCCAAAATGTTCCGTTATCAATAGCCTTGCACAGATCTCACACACTCAAGGCCCTGTCTTGTGTGATAAAGATCCTATAACAGGGATTGTCTTTTAAGTCTCTTAAAGGCCTCCGAATGGGGCTTTCCACCTTTCATGCCCATTGTGAAAAGCACAGTTGTGTAAGCATTTTCTCTTTGCTAGATAATAGTCACTGCCTGTAGAAATCTTTGAGTAACATTTCACTGATGAAAACAAAGAGCCATAACCTCCTAAATCCAATGGAGTATAACAGCCTTTTATTACAAACAAGGTCAATTGCAAGGTTATTTTACAAATTACCTAGTCTTGAGATGACTGCAGCATGACTATGGTCTTATGATTAAGTCTGAAATGGGAAGGGTCCATAATCTTTTATCACAGGAACAGACTTTAAGCATTAATGAGACTGAACATCTTGGATAATTGTCTCTACTATAAAATAGATCTGCCAGGGCCATGTTGTGCTTAATGATTTTAGAGTTAATGAACGAAGAAACAGATGTGAACCAAGAATTATAAGCTCAAGGCATGAAATTTAGCATGCCAAATACCTAAGAAAAACTATAACTAGGCTTAGAAAGTATTTTTCATGGGATTCAGTTAAAGAAATTTCTTCATTACCTGTCTGGATATTACTTGGCATTTGCTGAATCAATAAACTTTGAGGAGAAATTCCTAACAGGAACATATGTTTGACTATGGAGCAGCCAGTCTTCAACTGCAATATCCTTCAATGGCGATTTTTCAGCTAAGGATATATAGTCACTTGTCATAGATGCTTTAACTGTGGCTATCCTGCTTCAAGCAATGTTGCACCTTGAAAACAATGCAGTAATAACGAAAAGCCAACATGCCCGCCTAATCTTATCTCCTTTTTTAAAAATCAGGTAACTTCCTTGGTAGATGGTAACAATGTTGTAGATGTAATATATGTTGACTTCAACAAAGCCTTTGACAAAGTGCCCCATGATATTCTGATTAGCAAGCTAAATCGGTGTGAATTGGATAGCACGAATGTAAGGTGGAAGCACAGTTGGTTACAGAATTGTACTCAGAGAGTACTTCTCAATGAATCCTTCTCAAACTGGTTGAAGGTAACAAGTTGGGTACCACAAGGCTCAGTCCTAGACCTGGTGCTCTTCATCCTTTTCTTAAGTGACTTGGAGGAGGGAGAGTAGAGAATACCTATCAAATTTGCAGAAAACATAAAATTGGGTGGAATAGCTAATACCTTGGAAGACAGTAACAAAAAGATGAAAAGGATTTTGATAGGCTTGAGCACTGGGCTGAAAAACAACAGAATGAAATTTATCAGCAATAAGTGTAAAATTCTGTAGCTAAATGCACAGTTAGAAGGGGAAAACCTTGGCTCAATGATACTGTGAGTTAGAAGGCTCTTGGAATTTTTGTAGTTCCTAAACTGAATATGAGACAATAGTGCAATGCAACTGGGGGAAAAGCATATTTTAGGCTTTGTTAGCAGACATATAGTCTCCAAAACTTGTGAGGTACTAGTCTCCTTCTGTTCAGTATCAGTTAGGCCTCATCTAGAGTACTGTGTCCAGTTCTGGACAACACACTTTAAGAAGGATGCCAACAAACAAGTTCAGAGGTGACAACAAGGATGATCAGGGGATTGCAAGCCAAGCCCTATGAGGAAAGACTGAAGGAACTGGGCGTGTTTAGCCTTGAGAAAAGGAGGATATGATGGGACATAACAGTACTCTTCAGATACTTGCAAGATAGTCGTAAAGAGGACAGGAAGGATCTATTCTCAATCATCTCAGAGTGCAGGATACATAATAACAGGCTGAAACTACAGCAAGCCAGATACAGGCTGAATATAAAAAAACCCTTCTTTACTTAGAGCAATACAATAATGTAACCATTTACCTCAGGAAGTGGTGAGTGCTTCAACACTGGAAACGTTCAAAAGAAAATTGGATAACCATGTGTCAGATCTGCTTTGATCGGGATTCCTACTTGAGAGGAGCTTTATATTTGGCCATACAGGCCCCTTCCAAATCAATTATTCTACAATTTTGTTATTGATGGCCACTAGTGTGCATTCTGGCTTCTATAATTCTTTTAAATAGTTATTCCATTTTTCCCTACCACATAATCCAAATCAGGATATTCAGTGCCGACTTGCTCATTCCACTCTGGAGAGGAAAACACTAGCTATGCTAACTGAAGTCTTCCAGAAGTTGTAGTGCAAAAAATAACATCCCCCATATACAATCCTTCCCATGTACATTTGGTAGTGCCTTCTCAAAATCTCTGAAAAGATACCAATTACTGGCCTTCACAGACAATGCTACACTCTATTTTCAGGCCCCATAATGTGATCAGAACTTCCCTTAAACCTTTTGAGGAAAAAGTAACTCCTCACACAAGTAAGTAAGGTCACTTTTTGCCTTAGTTGATATACTATACAGTACCTGTAATCAACTATCAAACTGCTCTGGAATTTTCGATTCTTAGGATATTATAGTAATGATTATCATACTACATAATATCCAGTAGAGTAGCAAAGCATATAGATTTGACTGTCTATTTCTTGCATATTAAGCCATTAAATTACAAAGTATAATTATAATTCCAAGGCACTGCATGGAATTTGTTTCTAAAGGATTACTGCATATATCAGGATATTAAATCCACCTCTCAAATAAGGCTGAAATTTCACATTGTCTACCACCTAAAGAAGCTGTCAATCGTATCGAATGAATTCTTCAATTAGAAAGACAGGCCTATATCTGGCAGATTAAATTTATTTCTTCATTTTATTTAGGTATTCAGTATTCCACACTTCAGTAGAGAAAATAATTTTCAGAGCACTTCCAATAGGATACAATCTTAAGAGAAATAAGGCTGAAGATAATTTCATTTATTTCATTGTAGACATGCATAATATTGCAATATTAAGGCATCTGAAGATGGAAAGTCATTTATTCCCCCCCCCCCTCAGCAACCACCACAAAGTCTTTCTGAAAAATTGCAGAGGTATTCTCAACAAGTGTAGGAGACAGATAACTGTGAGGTGACAACACAGACCTTCATTGAAAAATCCATGTTTGATGCTGTACTTTAAGAGTGGCTGGCAGTAGCCATCATCAGGAATAGAAACCCTGGCCTGAAAACTTTCAGGGAGAAAGCTGATGTTACAGCAGAAGGCCACTTCCCATTATTGAACCAGAAACTGTAATGTTGGAAGGCACTCATGGGGTAGTCCAACCCCAATGCAGAATCCACACTTTAATTATCCCTGACATATGACCATGAAATCTCATTTCTTGAAATTTGAACCTGCTGACTTTGGCCCTGCCCTCTGGAGTAGCAGAAAACATCATTTTTCCATTTGGCAACACTTCAAGGATCTGTAGATGGCTGTCACTTCACTTCCAGACAAAATAGACCCACTTCACCCAACCATTATTCACAGTAGTAGTTTTGTAAACCCTTTGTGTTCTTAGTCATCCTCCTCTGGCCAAGTTCTTGTTGATGACCTCTTTAAAATGTCATGCTTCATGTGCTTTGATGGAAATCCTGAGCAATATGTCCAGAAAGCCATGCCTCCAAGGTTTTATTTTATTTATTTATTTATCCATCCATCCTGTATTTCTACAAGACCAGCATCCAAATCAGACTAAAATTTAAGTAATAAACAAAAGTAGATAAGAACACAATGCCTTAAATCCTGTTGCTTAGTGTAGTAGTCAATTCCTCTGGAAGTTCCAGTGATTCGAATGAGCTTACTCTAGTTGTGACTTACTACACTAAAGACAATCAAAACTACATTCCTCTGAAATCACAGAAAAGATGATGCATTAAATTGCCACTGGTTTAATAGGCCTGCTCTAGTGTGACTTACCTCAGGAAGTGACAGAGTAACAGAGTTTCAGCCAATCAGTTATGTTAAAACATAATTAAACAGGTTATATTACTAGCACAACAACAAAATTAAAATAACATCAAAGGAGATGAGCAATAGGAAATATAATACTTATAAATATTATCTTATAACTATTACTAGCAAGTTGAAAGAGATGCTTCCTCTCTCTCAACACACATCAGATAAAAACAGCTTTTTATGAATTGTCTTTGAAACTGCAAAGCTTATTTTATTTTGCCTTTATTTCTTTATTTAATGAACTGCTGACGTTCAAATCTGTAATGGTCAATCCAAGAAAATGAGCTTATGCACGTGCCTCACCACTGCTCCAGGAGCTGCACTAGTTACCAGTATGCCTCCAGGTGCAATTCTAGGTGCTGGTTATTACCTTTAAAGCTCTACATGGCAGTGAGCCAGAACATCTGTCTGTCCCACCAGAGCAGACTGGAGAGGCTCTGTGGTTGTGCCATCAGCTAGAGAGGCACATCTCTCTAGCACCAGAAGGAATGCATTATGCTCTTTAAGCAAGGTATAACTGCTTAAAGAGTAGATTTTTTTCTGAATGGTCGCCTCGCATAACAACTAAAGCCATCCAAAAACTCGCTTAACAACTAAATCGGGGTTTGCAATCCCCCCCCCCCGAAGTCACAATTGGTCACTTACAGTGGTGTTTCACTTAAAGAGCAAACTCACTTAAAGAACAATCCCGTGGAACACAATATGCTCTTTAAGCAAAGTACCACTCTACTAGAGCTTGCTTATTTCACTGTTTACATTTTAGGAAATTTCAGCCTGATGTTCTGGATTTTATTTATTTATTTATTTATTGGTAATACAGTACAACTATAAACAGAAGATATATCTGAACAAAAATCAAATCAAATCTTCTTATATCTTAAAAGTAAATGGTTCCAGGGCAGGGGTTCCCAACATTTTTCCACCAGGGGCCAGTTCCTGCCACCGCACTCAGATGTGCATACCAGAGGCATGTCTGCAACCACTGCTTATATTTTTGGCAGCAGTGGCAGGAATTGCGCCATTTTAGCAGCTTGTTGCACAGCCTCTGCCACTTCCTAGGGCGGCGAGGGGCATAAGCTCCGCCAGGCACTGGAAGTCACCAACCACCACAGTTTGGCTGCCGAAGTGAAGCAGAGAAGTAGCCAAAAAATCCCAAAACAGAACAAACATGCTATGAAAAGTCTGGAGAGTGGCAGAGGCTGTGCAACAAGCTTCTAAAATGGTGCAATTCCCACTGCCACCACCACACCAGTGGTAAGAGATGTATTTCAATTTCCGGTGGTGGTGGGCGATTCTAGAGGTGTCTGAGTGGCTACCGTAGGCTGAATAAATGAGCTCCATGGGCCAGATTAGGCCCATGGGCCGTAGGTTGGAAATGCCTGTTTCTAGGGGTTCCTGGAAAGCTCTACATTCTGCTGCAGAACAAGACATCTACTAGCCTCTATAACAAGGGTATAGTGTCTTACACAGACTAAAAGTACAGTTCACCTACACTGCTTTCAATACTCTCAATGTGCTAAGAGTGGGCAATTTCCAAGACCTGGGAAGCTATTCTGAGAGGTGTTAGTATTCTGGTTTAGTCTGAGGAGACATGGGCTACATTTTGCCTACTTCAGTTTGCAGAAATTTTTAGAGACCTTAGGGTGTGTCCAGAAAATAGATACTGTATTTGCTGGCGTAAAAGACTACTTTTTTCCCCTGAAAAACATGCCTCCAAGGAGGGGGGGGGGCTTCGTCTTATACGCCGGGTGCACTTCAGTTGGGATAGACATAGCTGCCCATAGTGGCCTCCCGATGCTCGCCTGGTGCCCATAGTGGCCTCCCGATGTCCGCCCACCTCATTCTACATACCATCCAGTATCGTGCGGTATCCAGCGTGGCTGCGCCGAGCATCAGCAGAGAGACAGGGGTGCCAGCTTTTTTGGCGTGACAGGCCCGTTCTGCTCGGCGGGAAGCAGCGGCGCTCTGCCCCTCACCTTGTCTATGCAGAGTTCGCACATGCACACTTGCACACTAGTGCGGGCCACAGGGAGATGTTGAAATCAAATCTGATGTTCTTTTATGTTTTATTTGGTGTGTGGAAGGTGTGCGGAAGAGGGGGTAGTCTTATACGGTGAGTATATAACATATTCTATATTTTGAGTGGTAATGTTGGGGGGTCGTCTTATATGCCCAGTCATCTTATACGCCGCAAATACGGGTAAGTAGAGATCTGGGATAAGAAAAGGTTGTGCTGCCCAAAGTACATATAATTTCATTTTTCAATGTCTCGCTGTAACCACTACAAGAAACTGTGCAGTCTTTGTACCTAGATATAATAATGAGGAGAACAGAGTAAGTTAGATGGAGAATTGGGGTTCCATTGATTCTTCATTTTAGTCAGTTAAACTCAAATGTAATACATTCAAAAATACTTACGTATTTCACAGTTGGCTCCCACCCAGCCATGGGGACAATGACAGCTATACCCATTGGGCTGATCAATGCACAATCCCCCATGATGACAGGGGTTATTTTCACAGTCATTTATATTGATGTCACACTCTTCACCTTAGAACAGAAGAGAAAAAGAGATTGATGTAGCAGCTGTAGTATGGCAGGCCTTTGCTTAAGACACAAAGGGAAATCAGACAGGTGTTACAGTGTATCCTGTAGTACTGCACCAGCTGGGTGAATCACTGTCAGGAATATAAATAGTTTTCTCTTGTTTAGATGTGGGGTGTGTATGTTTGTGTCATTTTATTGTTGTTACATTATATCACCTTCTCTTACTCGAACAGTTCTCTCTTGTGCAGCAGTGGTGTGTTTGGGAACCAGAGTGGGAGCCCCTGTTCTCCTTCCCAAACACACCGCTCCAGTACGAGTGGCGGAGTGGCTGGGAAGCAGATTGGGGGCTCCCCTGTTAGCAAGACAGATTCGCCTGCCCACCCTGGCCAAGGAAGTGCTTTTCTGAGGGGAAAGGGCTTCTCTGGCCAAAGGTAAACCTAACAGTGAGGGATTTGCCCTGCCTACCCTATTGTTTCAGCAGGGTGGGCAGGGAAAATCTCTCTCGCTAACAGCACTGGTTTGCCTTTGGCCAGAGAAGCCCTTTCCCCTTGGGAATCTGTTTTGCTAACAGCACTGGTTTGGGAAGCAGAATGGGAAGTCCCTGGTCTGCTTCCCAGCCACACAATCGCTGTGAAGCACACAGTGCTGGCATGTTTGGGAAGGAGAAAGGGGGCTCCCGCTCTCGTTCCCAAACACACCACCACTGCGCGAGAGAGAACTGTTCGAGAAAGAGAAGGGGGTAAAAACCTAACAGTGAAGGATTTGCCCTGCCCACCCTGTCCAGTCCCTGGTTGGCTTCCCAAACACACCGCCACTGCAGCGTGGCTGGGAAGCAGACCAGGGGCTCTCTGTTCTGCTTCCCAAACCAGTGCTGTTAGCAAGACGGATTCGCCTGCTGAAGCAACAGGGTGGGCAGGCGAACCTGTCTCACTGACAGTGCTGGCTTGCCTGTGAAGCACACAGCAGCAGTGTGTTTGGGAAGCAGAATGGCATGCTTCCCAAACACGCCATCATTGCACGCTTCGCAGCGGCGGTGTGTTTGGGAAGCAGAACAGGGGCTCCCCATTCTGCTTCCCAAGCACGCCATTGCTGAACACTTTGCAGACAAGCCAGCACTGTTAGCGAGATGGATTCACCTGCCCACCCTGTTGCTTGAGCAGGGTGGGCAGGCGAATCCATCTCGCTAACAGCACTGGCTTACCTTTGTCCAGAGAAGTGCTTTTCCCTTGGAAAAGCACTTCTCTGGACAAAGGCAAACCGGCACTGTTAGCAAGATGGATTTGCCTGCCCACCCAGTTGCTCGAGCAGGGTGGATAGGTGAATCTTTCTTGCTAACAGTGGTGTTTCGCTTAACAAGCAACTTGCTTAACAATCAACCCCCCCCCCCATGGAACGCATTTTGCTCGTTAAGTGAGGTATCACTGCATTTTCATTTTTGCTGGGGCTCTGTAAACTGAACTGAAGCAGTTGATGTATTTTTGAAGAGTATAACTTACCTTGGTTTCTCAGTGCTGGATTTAAAAAAAAAGATTTTAACAAAACAGTACAACAAGAACTTAGAAAAATCACACTCAAGCAGGTTCACTTGTGGGCTATGAATGAGACATTAATTGCTTTTTCTCATATTAAATGTATCAGTGATGAAAAAGTAAATACATAAAATTATACAGGGGAAAACAATACAAACCAGTTACATTCTGAATAACCAGATTGCATGATAAATCATTCCACGGTAAAGTGAGTCAAATATATAGTATCTAAAATGACATGTTTATTATATGTGACCAAATTGGAAATATTTCTGTGTGTACACATTTAATCATTTATGCCAAAATCTAACCAATCAAAAATAAAAGAGCTAGACAATCTTACCAAACTATAAACAATACAGGAACTTGATGAGGTATGTAGGGGGCTTTCTGTTCTAGGGACTCCTTTCTTGATCTCACAACCAACCCCAGCAGGACCATTCCATACAAAGCTAACGGAATGGTGCCAGTAAGGATTGAGAGAAAAATGAGGTGGAAGCTGTGATGTGGCAGTCCTAAATACAGTACAACCCTTTGCCAGTTTTACCTTACAGGTAAGAGTTTAAAGAAGGGTTAGGAATCAGTATTGCAACTAAATTAAAAGGAGACATTGCTTGTCAAGGTGCAGTCAACCAAGAGTAAGTGAGATCAGACTGTACAGTTTGTATCTTCCATAGGAAGACGGTTACTGCCCTCCACAAAGTACCATATTAGCTGGCGTATAAGACTCATTGGAACATAAGACGCACCCTGTTATTATCTAAATAGTCCACTATAGGCCACGATATACAGTACAAGACATACTCCATTTTTCCAGTGTATTATGCTAGCAAATACGGTATATACTTTTAGAGAAGGTATGCGAACTGGTAGCCACCAAATCTTACAACTGGTAATGGATCTACCAAAATAAAATTAAAGAACTGAATAACTGTTATATTTGACACTGATGAATTAACTCCCTGACTCTGTACTTGAAGTACAATCTTGTTTCAGAATTAACATTTCCACAGCTTTTGTTACCTATTAAGTTCTGGTTTAAACTAGTCACAAAATATCACAGGAGCCCCTGGCCTCACTGAAAAAGCCCTGCTTCTCTCTTTTGTTCTCTCTTTTGTTCTCTCTTTGGTTTGTGTTCACTTTCTCTGTCTATAAGCCATCTCCTCCTCTTCCCTCCCTCCTCTTTGTCTTCTGATATTCTTTTCTATTCTTTCCCCTTTCTTTCTTGGTCTTTTTCTCTCTCCTTTTTCTCCAACAAGCTGTTGTAGAAGGGAAAGACTGCTCTTGCCAAAAACCCGCACTAATTTAAAGTGTTGTTCAGATTAGTCCCAGAGATGCAAGGCACCAATCCCTGTTCCATGATACAGTACCCTATTAACTGTTTGTCCTAGCATATCTGTCCTACCACAGAGCAGAAATACCCTTCATCTGAAATCTGATAGAGGGCAGAGTGTAGATAAATGTAGCCAGATTCATTTTACGATGCACCTTTTTCCTCTCCTCTCTTCTGTACCTTTTTTTTTTGTCAGAATATAAAACAAGTTACTGTTGTTCTTATTAGAGTTAATTAGCTATCATCAAAATTGCTGCTTCCTTTGGTCCATTCAAGGAGAACATTCATCACACATGGTTCAGTCTCTGACTTGTAAAGTTGCTTTTCAAAGCTTCCCAGGGTTTAGCAGAAACTAACATATTTAGATAAATGGATTTCATCTGACAACAAAGAAATTTATTTACAATTGCCTTATTTTTTCATTCTACTAGATAATTATTTTTATTTATCATTTTCAAATAACATACCTGTAAATCCAGGTGCACAAATACATGTAGCATTTAGCCCTTCACTTTCACAAGTCCCTCCATTGTGACAGCTAATGTTAACACAAGGATCTTTGTATAATTCACAATTCCTTCCTGAGAATGAAAAGTGAGAACAGGTGATGTTAACATTACTGAAACTTACAGATGAAGGGAAAAATCAGAATCTATATTACAATGAAGTTCAGGTTCCAGAATAAACCAGAATTCTTTAAATTTGGCTTTGTCAGAAATGGGATAAGCACAATGCACACCGATTTCTCTCATTGTCAGCAGGGGTGTCTGAGCAAGTGGAAAAACATGTGGCCTTGGAGGTGTATGCAACCCCAACATTAAAATCTTAGGGTTTTTTAATGGTCCTTCTGCTCTTTATGGGTATGGTAGGCAATTCTGCCTTGTTCTGAAAGCCCTTCTGTGGAATTTCCAACAACACCAAAAACGTTAAGAGGGAGAAAAATGGTCCTTTTGGTATATACATACACTATAATGGTCTCTTCTATTTATTTAGCTAACTAGCTCTCTTCTTTTGGGGTAAATAGGTTTACAACTGGTTGAAAGAAATATTCATTATGCTGAGGGAGGCGGGGAGACAGTATCC
Source organism: Furcifer pardalis (assembly GCA_030440675.1). NCBI lineage: Eukaryota > Metazoa > Chordata > Lepidosauria > Squamata > Chamaeleonidae > Furcifer > Furcifer pardalis. The sequence continues at coordinate 261,525,675 of CP126890.1, forward strand.
AGCCACACTGCCCAAATTTTTTGGGGATTTGACATACAGACAAAAGGAACCATGTAAATTGCCATGGGAGCTTGCTGAGGACTTGACTGGGTGCATAACTGTGACAGGCCTCACACCTCAATAATTGGTTGTGGCAACTTTCATGATTCTTCTTGCACACACATAATACTCTAGCAGGATTTTGGCAAGCATCTTTCAAATTTACTTGTTTTGCTTTGTGAGTCACAAATCAGTTTCCTTTGTTTTCTGACCTGCCAGTGGGAAGTGAAGAGGAGTTTCATTTCCAAACATAATGCTCAGGCATTTATTTTTGTAGAATCATTATAAAACCCTAGTGATATGCTAGCTGGCTGGACACCTCAGTAAAATGGCTGCACTGCCAAAGATCAGAGGTTCAATTGCCACAGTTCCTCCTGGGAGAAATAGCCAACTTGTGCAGCATTGGGCAAGATACACTGTCCTAGGGTGTCCCCCAAAGAAGAAAATTGTAAATTAGGCCGAAGTACTTTATACCTAGAAAAATCTCAAAGAGGATACCGTTAGTCAGAATTGAATTGACAGCTTGTTGTTGTATCTGCATTTTCTTATACGACTCTTAGGAGAACTGAATATGTAAGGGCAGTCACACAAGCCATTTTCCTCATGGCTTGCTGCTTACTGCAAGTAATGCTGCCAAACCATTTGCATGACTAGGCATGCTGCAAATTATCCTTCTTTATTCATTGAAGAGCACTGCATATTATTATTTTTTAAAAAACCTATCATTTATGTGACCAGTAGCTGCAGGGAGCATGACAGATGGTTGGGTAGAATTACTTGAGCAACTGGCATTCCATGTTCATATAAGATGATAGGATTCTGGTTTTAGAGTGTTATTTCCATATTATAGATGAATTTCATGAATTTATTTTTATTGCAAAGGGATGGCTCTAACACAGACGTTTCCCAATCTGATGCCCTTCCTGAGCTGACAGTTTTCAGCTTTTCTCCTCTCTAGCTAGTATGATCAATGGCAAGCAAAAGTCCACAGTATCTGGAAATTATGAGAAATGTGGCCTGACAAAATTGGGAAAGTGACAAATTGGAGAAAGTTGCTTTAAATTATGATGGAGTTTAAATTATAAAGAAGCATTGGATGGATTTAGAGTAAAATGATAAGGCCAACTATGTCAATGCAGAATATTTCTTGCCTTCATATTCAGCAAGACATGCACAGTCATAACCATTGACAAGGTCTCTGCAGGTGGCACCATTCTGACAAGGAGTTGAAAGACACTCGTTGTATTCTTCTTCACAGTAGAGTCCATGGTAACCTAAAACACAAAATACAAAAAAAATTCATTTGTCACAAACGTCTTCTGTCACGGATGATACAGAGATGACTTGTCTGAACTTTAACAGCAATGCATAGATGCACCTTGAAAATATACAAAAGATTTCAGAGTTAGCTTCTGTGAAAATCCATAGCTCCTTATACATTTCCCATGTTGAATACTAGGAAATATCTTCATCTGCTGAGAAGGGCTTTATTAGAAATTCAAGCAAACAACCTCTCTATTGAAATAAATGAACATATTTTCATAATTCATTTTTACGATAACATCATGAAGATACCTAAGTAGTAGAAAACTTAGCAAATCATACCATATTACATGAAAACAATGCAATCTAAACTGAAAGTTGCATCAACTATACTGGGTTTGGAAGGAGCTGAGGTGGCTCAGTGGTTAAGAAGCTCTCCTTCTTAGCTGGAAGGCTGACAAGTTGGCAATTCAAGATCTGGGTACTGCATTATGGATTGAGCACCAATCTCTATCCCAGCTCTTGGGACAGGAGCCTCATTTGGGTGTTTCCTGAGTGGAGTTTCTTCCACAAAAATCCTTTCCACCCAGAATAATTTCTGACATGAAATTATTATTATACTGGGTTTGGAATAGACAGAAGCTTTCTCCAAGGATACCTTTGTACTAGTTGATCTCAGAAATGCCAACACAATCAGACTTCTCCAAACAATTACTATTCTGCCTGATATCAGCTAGCAGAAGAGTCCAAAGAGCAGGAATAGAAAAAGGGAAGAACTGAGTTACATCAGAGCAAGACCACTTTTTTTCCAGCACAGACTCATAATCATTATCCCAGAACTAAGTTAGCCTTTGCAGTGGTAATTTCTAACAAGCCTAAGCATCACACAGTCTTAGCCGGCTTCGTGTCAGGTCAAAAGTCTTCAGTTATCTTGCCTAGCTAAGATTGCACCAAGGTCTCATAGCAATACTACAACTCTGAAGTGTAAGTCAAGAAGTGATGCTCTTAATGATGGTAAATAGTCCAGTGGTCATATCTCAGTTAAGTACAGGCTCGATAGTATGATGCATTTTAACTGGAAAGACTAATTCAAACCAATACACAAAGGCTATTTCATAGAAGGTTAAGCAGTAGATACTGAAAAGTACTACCATTTCCCCCCAGCAGCAGGTCTTAGTAGGTCAAGGATTGTGGATTCTGGCTACTCCTGTAATCTTGACTACCGTATATCCCTCTTGGGAACAAATGGTAGAAGTGGAACTTCCAAAGAGGCTTTTGGAAAGAAATTAATTACTCCAAGTACGAGTACTGCTCAGACAGCTGTACCCTTGGATTCATGGCATCATTTCTTAAATTCTATGGTATTATTTTCTTTATTAGCTACATTTATGACTGATCTTTACTACCATTAGATTGAGGTAGTGTCCTTGGTTCTGGTCACCAAGTTATCCTCAGAAGTACTCTGTGACATACAGAAGGTTAGGCTGAGAGTGTATGCTTAGGTTAATGGCTCAGGGAGGGCTGGAACCTGAATCTCCCAATCTCCTTTAGGTACAATACTCTTTTTTCCCTTAGGGTGTAATGCAGGGGTGCCCAAACTATGGCCTGTGGGCCGGATCCAGCCCTTGACACCAAATCATCTGGCCCATGAAACCCTCGCCACTCCCAGAAGCGGAAGTAAACTGCACCTGTACGGGTGTGTTTTACTTTAGCTTCCAGGAGCGACAAGGGCTTCACGGGCCAGGTGAATTGGCATCAAGGGCCAGATCCGGCTCACAGGCCAGTGACCGGCCCATGGACTGAAAAGTTTGGGAACCCCTGGTGTAATGAGATGGCTGTAAAGACATAAACCTGATCACGACAGAAAGGGTCACTTAACAGTAGCAATCCTCCACACACACAAAAATCCAGTCTGAGCAAGGATCAGAATTTGGGCTAGAGGGTATGTTTTAGTACATCATGTGATCAACCAAAAATAGATCACACTGGACCACTTCATAAGCGACCAAAATAGTGATCTATTTTCCTTTATGATCATACTCTTAGGGTAACTTTCTGTCACCCGTTATTATTTTATCTTCCTGTCTTCTCCTGTTGACTGAACACTGAAATTAAAACATGTCTCCTGAAATTCATTTAATTTGTGCTAGATAGAAGCAGTTTCACTGAAGAAATAGCAAATGTTGAAACAATTTTTTAATGGTTTTAATTTTTATATCTTTATCTTTCTTCTGCTCTGAGGAATAGATGAAGTAGAAATATATTTATTTTTTTAAACAAAATTAAGATGAGTGATATCCCACTTCTTCTTGCTTTAAAGTGAAAGTATGGTTTCTGAGTATGAACTGCTGAACTGAATGCATTCCTCATGAGTAGTCCTACTGATGCCAGCTGACTGTGAGTACTGGTCAAATGTGTAATGGAGTTAGTAGCTCATCAAACTACTAATTCTTATGACACATTTTGTGCTTTTACACCAAAATTACCACAAAATTTAACGAGCCCAATTGCTATACTGCAGTCAGAATGTTGTGAGTTCAGTCCTGACCAGGCATAAAGGTTGACTTAGCCTTCCATCCTTCTGAGGTCAGTAAAGGTCAGTAAACCCAGCATGTTGGGGCAAAATGCTAATTAACTTGTGAACTTGTGAACTCAGCACTATAGTCGCCACGGCGAGTGGGCGGCAATATAAATTTGAACTAAATAAATAAAAATAATAAATAGTACGGTTTATAAATCTAATTGCTTGCTAATATTACAAAATGCAACAAGGAGTGAAATGACAATGTCTCTCCAAGTACTAATCCAGATCAATATTGCTTTGTAAAATCTTCAGTAAAACAACAGGACACAGAGAATTACTACATATAATCTTCTCTTGAAACCCTGTTCGTAAAAATAATTCAACATCCTGAAAGTGCTCTTACAAATCAATTCACATAACTCTCAATGTATGTATACATTATATATGACTGAAAAACTGTTCCTCTTAGAAGTAACAGCTGAGAGCAAATACTTTGATCTACATGGTTGTTCCAGAATATCGGGCAAGATCCCCTTATAGGGGCATGATAACTTCTTTTTCCACTAGAGGGCAGCTACTACCTTCTACACACTTAATAGTTCAAGGAGGGAAAACGTGGGATGCTTTCACACTGCTATCTAGAGAAGAAGGCTAATTCTGGATTCCTTATGTCAATTCTGAGCTGCTTATTATAAAAATAAAATGGAAAAGGAATTATTTTCCTATCAGTAAGTAAAAGTAAAGGTCATCCTTGCTTGAAAGCCATTCTTATCTGACTTTAGGGTTTGGTGCTCATCTCCATTTGTAGCCAAAAGAGCCAGCGTCGTCTGAGTCTGCAGACATTTCCATGGACATGACTAGACACCGGAACGCTGTTACCTTCCCACCAGTAGTGGTACCTATTTATCTACTTGCAATTTCTTGCTTTAAAACTGCTAGGTTGACAGGAGCTGGGACAGAGACTCTGTTGTGCAACATTAGGGTCTCAAGCTGCTGACTTTCCAGTCATCAAGTTCAGCATCTTAACCATTAAGCCACCACAGTCTCATAAATCAAAAAGTCACCTCTAAATTAGCATTTTTATTTTATATTATCTAGCAAGGTGTTTTTTCCCTAACCTGAATATTTAGATGTAGTTTCTAAAACATAGGACACCCCATCTCTATATGTCATAATTTATACACATAACCTTTATTTTCTCTGTTGACCTTGAACTGCTTTGCTTATAGGAACTGGGGTTCCAGTACTGCAATCATCCTATCCTTTGCATGCAGCAAGATCAAACCAAAGAAATTATCTTGTCATTTTAAACAATATTTTCCTGATTGTTTGGAAGGCAAATAATGTCATTGGATCTGCTATTTCCTACCATACTTCCCTCACGTTTGTTGGAAAAATGTTGAAGTACCCTTGCACGGGAATAGCTGTTTGACATAACTTCATCCCAGAGAATGAATGCCTGATCCTTTACAAGAATCTACACATGTACAGCTCTGAAGAAAGAAAGATTTATTTCCATTTCTCCCTATGCTCATTCAGTAACTCCATAACTGATGGTGAAAGCAGGCTAAGGTCCCCTAACTTTGAGGGAGTGGGGATGATGTCCAGGTTTTTTTTTTTTAAACCATCAACCAACCTCAGTGCCTATCAGATACAAATAAAACATATCAGAGAGCAAACAAAGCAAAACTACAAAAAACATTGTAGAACTTTAAAGGTTTACTGCTGTATTTTAATACACTATTAGCTTTCGTGGATCAAGTCCACTCCCCAGATGAAAGCTAACATTAAAATCCAGCAGTTGTCAGCAAGGCAAAGCAAGTTAGTCTTTAAAGTGCCACAATATTTTTGTCTTTTATTTTGTTTACTCTCCGATATGTCTGAAACACAGACTAACATGGCTACCATTTCAAAAATAAAATATAACATAAATAAAATCCCCTCAACATTAGTAGAAAATCCCCATTATAAAAACCCCTCATTATGAAACCCCATTATGAAACCATATTTCAAACACAAGAGACACCAGCAGCATCAACAAATAAACTGAAATTAAAGGAAATCAACTGAAATAAAATAAAATCAGCTTGGAAGCCAGGCAGACATTAAGTGTGCCATAGATAGGTGCCTGCTTCTCAGTTAGAACAACCTGAATGGAGAATTATGGGATTTGTAGTCCAAATTTTCCAAAATAACACATCTATAATAGAAATCACATCTATTAAGGAAACCACTGGTCCAGCATGGAAGGAAAAATATAGTTTTACTGTTACTTTAAGTATAATTGTTCCAGCTTTCTTTGCTGTTATGGAAATTATGTCAATGCTTAGAAACAAGAATCAATGAAAAGGCAAATATTATTGCAGCTGCAAGAAAAATGGTGCTGTAGTAAGCAAGATTAAAGATCTAATTCCTAAACTGCTGGGTTATCCCAAAGTGTTCCCTGTTGTGGTTGCATATGCTGTACTGTATTTCAACACAGAACAAACTGTATATTTATAGATGGGGAAAAAGCTGGCTTTTTGTCTGACAATTACCCAAGGTCAGCAAAATCTCCTCAAACTAAGGGGGCAATCATATTAACAAAAACTGAATATTACTATGGCTATTTGGGGAGGGTTTATTTGCCCCCCCCCTTTGCACCTAGCTAAGTGCAAAGGAAAATGGAAGGGAAGAAAGTAACTAAAAATTTGACAGCAGAATGTTGGAGGGAACTCCTCATTGAACTTCATTTCCATTCAAATCAGTCAAACATACATCCAACCAATTCCCATATGTACACCATTGATTTCAAGGTTCATGTTAAGCTAATGTAGCCTGGGGTCAATACAATGCAACTTTACTTATTCACAATCAAAGTTCTCAAGTTCCTTTCAATGTGAACAGTCAAGGAAGTTCTGTCTTAGATGTTTGGGGCATGAACTTTCTCATTTTAGGCCACCAGCAGCTACTTGGACACTCCCAAATAAGCTTCTGTTGCTATTCACTGTTTGTAAAAGAAGACTGGCATTCTCTATCTGACTTTAGATATTAGAAAAGTTACATTCTCAGACCTCAACTTCTAGAATACCAGGTAAGGATAGTTTCCATATACATTTAATATAGGACTGACTGTGTCAGTGTTCTTCTCTTCAGCTCAAAACAGAACACATAAAAATGTGCAACTACCCTGTGATATAATACCTGCAACCATGATTTTCCCAAAGGATTGTAATGCCTAAACCCTGACTGCTGGCTCTGATGTAATCAGAATTGTGAGATAAATTTTAGAAAGACCACTTTCTGCTTCTGTCAACCTCCTGCAAAGACCACACACCTCTTTGCAAAGTGACTCCATACATAAGAAACATTCTTTAGCAACATGCACATATACTATAATTTCTATTTCAAAACACACGAGAAAGAAGTCTACAGAAACAACATTACAGGTGCATAAATCACACATCCTGCTTTTCTGACTTGTTATGACAGAACTTGTGGCTGTTCAGACAGCACATCTCCAAATAAAACCATCTGCATAGTTAACAACTAATCTATCTCATTTCTACCAGTAGCTGAAAGGTATTTTAAAGCATGAGTACAGTCAAACCTCACATAAAGAGTGCCTCGCTTAAAGAGTGCCTCGCTTAAAGAGCAGAATTTTCTCTGAATGTTCGCTTCGCTTAACAAATAAAACCAACCAAAAACTCACTTAACAAATAAATCGGGGGTCTCAATCCCCCCCCACCAGGAGTCACAATTGGTCACTTACAATGGTGTTTCATTTAAAGAACAAACTCGCTTAAAGAGCAATTCTATGGAACACGTTATCCTCTTTAAGCAAGGTACAACTGTACTGCTAATGTTTCCCTTACATGTGGTATGATTTCCCTTGCTTGAAAGCCAATCATATCCAACTCTAGGGTTCAGTGCTCATCTCTGTTTCAAAGCCGAAAAGCCAGCACTGTCTGCATCTGCAGACGTTTCCGTGGTCATGTGGCAGGCATGACTAGACACCGGAGCACACGGAATACTGTTCACTTTCCCATTTAAGTGGTCCCTATTTATCTACTTGCAATTTATTGCTTTTGAACTGCTAGGTTGGCAGGAGCTGAGACAAAGACGGGAGCTCATTCCGGCCTGCGGTACTCAGGAATTAAACTGCTGACCTCCCGCCTTCCAGTCAGCATCTTAGCCACTTGAGCCTTGCAGTCCTTTTTTACATGTGAAGAACAGCTCAAACTTGGGGGTGGGTGGGTTTGAAAACACTAGAAATCTTTTACAAATGCAGTAGCAGCAGGAAGTTCAGAAGTTGCATCTTTGCTAGCCTTACCACTATGTGTGATACAATTAAGAATAATCACCATGTTCCAGTTGGCAGCCCTATGCATCTCCCTCTCGTTTCCTGATTAAAAGATAACAATCTCCCCACTAGCCCATTGGCAAATTTTCCTACGTATTTCAACTTTTGGGACACCCTGTAGCATAAATAGGAACTATGTGGTGATACCTCATTTTGGAGGTACTAGCATCCACTGGATAACCCTCATCATCTTTGTCTTATCTACTTCCTTTTGTACAGTGTTTTCCAAAAAGAGCAACAATTTTACAAGAAAGGGGACATGTGATTCCATTCCATGGGATATTGTTCCATCAGGTTGCAGAACAGAAGGTTTATTCAGTTAAATTATCCAGTGCAGAGAGGCCATCTACTCTTGATTCTTCTTCAGCCATCACCTAGTACAGAGTTTCCCAATCTTTGGTTCAATTCCCAGAAGCCTAAGTCAATTCCCCAAAGCACAGATGAGCCAATGTACTGACTGAGGCTTCTGAGAATTGAAGTCCACTGGTGTTTCATGGAACATAATTTGGGAAATACTGACCCCCATAATGATTGATCAGAAGACTGATTGATCGTGTTTCACTTCCATTTCAATTCGGTGTCAGAAGATTAGCTTTAAGCATTGGTTTCCTTTTAGTCCAACTCTGTTCCCTGCTTGTTTTTGCTTTTATTCTAATTTCCAGGTTAGTAGCTTCATGAGTCTGTGTCAGCAAAACCTATGAAAAAATCTTTGACATACTAAAGATGAATAAATTTCATTTGGAAGGAGCCATTGTTCACTGCAGACCACTGAAATCAAACATCTGGTGAAGTCCATCAAAGTGTATAACAAAAAATAAATAAAATAATAGTCTTTCAAGGGTCACAAAACTTTGTGTCTTTCATGTAGTATTCTTAGATTGTAAACCCAAAACCAGGATTACCTATTGTTAAAAAAAATATGCAAATTGCCTTATTTGGCTGCAGAGGGATATCTAATGCAAATTAGAGAAGAAGGAACAACAGAAACAATGGAGTCCTGTAGCACCTTGAAGATCAATACATTTAGCTGAGTTACAAGTTACATACGGTAGTCTAGGTTTCTCCTCATCAAGTGCATCTACAAGCTGGACTTTTTGACAACAGTTAATGCCATAATGCTAGCAAGGTCATGCTCAAAATAATACAGGATAGGCTTCAGCAGTACATGGATGAAGAACTTCCAGAAGTACAGGCTATGTTCTGAAGAGGTAGGGGAACTAGAGATCAAATTGCCAACATGTGCTGGATCATGGAGAAAGCAAGGGGTTACCAGAACAAAGTCTACTTCTATTTCATTGACTACACCAAGGCCTTTGATTCTGTGGACCACAATAAACTGTGGCAAATACTTAAAGAAATGGGAATACCAGACCACCTCATCTGTCTTATGAGAACTCTGTACATAAGTCAAGAAGCAACAGGACAGGATATGGAACAACTGATTGGTTTAGAATAGGAAAAGGAGTACGACAAGGTAGCATATTGTCACCCTGCTTATTTAATTTATATGCAGAGTACATAATGCGCAATGCAGGCCTGGATGAATCACAAGCTGGAATTAAAATTGCTGGGAGAAACATGAACAACCTGAGATATGCAGATACTACCCTAATGGCAGAAAGTGAAGAAGACCTAAAGAACCTCTTGATCAAGGTGAAAGAAGAGAGTGCAAAAGTTGGCCTGAGACTCAACATAAAAAAAAACCCAAGGTCATGACAACCAGCCCTATCACTCCCTGGCAAATAGAAAGGGAAGAAATGGAAGCAGTGACAGACTTTACCTTCTTGGTATCCAAGGTCACTGCAGATGGCGAATGCAGCCATGAAATAAAAATATTATTAATTCTCGAAAGGCAAGCTATGAGAAACCTAAGGAACATAATAAAAAGTAGAGACATCACCCTGCCAACAAAAGTCCGCATAGTCAAAACAATGGTATTCCCAGTAGTAATGTATGGCTGCGAGAGCTGGACCATAAGGAAGGCTGAGCGCAGAAGAATAGGCGGCCGAATGGGCAGCTATATAAATTTGACCAATAAATAAATAAATAAATTTAAAAAAAACAAATAAAAAAATAAAATAGATGTCTTTGAAATGTGGTGATAGATGAGAATTTTTAGAGTACCCTGGACAGCAGAAAGAGCGAATAAGTCAATCCTGAAAGAAATCAACTCTAACTGCTCCTTGTAAGGACAAATACTGAAGATGAAGCTAAAGTATTTTGGACACCAAATGAGAAGAGAGGATTCACTCGAGAAGGCCTTGATGCTGGGAAAGGTGGAGGGCAAAAGAAGAAGGGGGCGGCACAGGATGAGGTGGCTAGATGGAACTGTTAATGCAATGGGCGTAGAACTGAGTGGGCTGCGCAGAGTGGTGGAGGACAGGGGTGCCTGGTGTTCAGTGGTACACGGGGTTGCAAAGGGTCGGACTCAACTATGTGACTGAACAACAGCAATAAATGCCATAATAAATGTAATCTTCTTTACAGTGTAAGAAGACTCTCTGAAGCTTTGGAAAAGTAGTATCCTGCCCTCACCAAGGTTGCAGAATTAAAGGTGCATAAGTTTATTACATTCACTTCTATTATAGAAAATCACAAAACTACTTCAGAGGCGATGACTAGGAAAAATTAAGACAAGGGAGGGGGAAATCAGTACTTCAGTCTCAGATGCTACCATATGTACTCCCTTCAAATATGTACTTTCTTCAAATAAGAGGCTGCAGTGGCTCGGTGGTTAAGAAGCTTGCATTGTTAAGCTGGAAGGCTGGCAAGTCAGCAGTTTGAGACCCAGGTACTGCATGATGGATTGAGCGCCTGTCTCTGTCCCAGCTCTTGGGGACATGAAAGGAGCCTCATTTGGGTGTTCCCTGAACGGAGTTTCTCCCACAAAAATCATTTCAACCCAGAATAATTTCTGACATGAAATTAGTATTATTACTCAAATAATAATTGACACTGGACTATTTGATCAATGGCCCCATTGTATGTCCAAAGCAAGCAAAGTTACTAACACATAAAAGACATAAACACAGAAACTTTTCAAAATATGCCATACTGAGGAGGAAATATATCTGTTCCACTAGAAACTATTCAGAAATATTGCTCAACATACCTCCAGAAAACTGCATCAGAGAAATTAATGTTGTCTCAAGTTGCCTTAATCAGTTGCTCTTCCTGACTTACAGTTCAGACTCCTGACTCAAGAGAATATAAAAGCCACCGCTAATCTGCTCAAACCCAACTCCATTCCTTAAGCCTGTTCTATGATCTGAATACATTTCACCTTAAATGTACCTCTTTGTTCTGCTTTTCATCACTTCCCTCCAAACTGGCCACAAAGACCTGAGAATAAAAGTACCATGAATTCTGAAAGGGAAGAGAGAGTGCAGGAAGCATTTGATCAGCAATGCTACAGAGATCACAGGACCAAATTGTTCTGCACTTTCTCAGAATCTGAAAGGAAAAATAGGGCACTGGTTTAGTAAAGCAGGCCTTGACATTTACAAAAGAGTATTACTATAGCACTAGACTTTAATCCATGTCTATTGTTTTCTAGCACTATATATTCTGACAATTTTTTAATCATAATATCTAGCCATACTGTAACTCTTTGTGTTACTGAAGGACAGCCAAAGATGATTAATTCATTATAGTAATTCATTTTAACCAATAAGGCACAGAGCAGTTAACAACATATTCTCATCTCACCACATGAAGCAGGTGGGCAAAAAGAACAATAACTGCAATTTATTTTTCAGGTCCTTTCTATAGGCATAAACAGACTCATTAGTGTGCAATTATTCCCTTATGAAATAATGCATGTAATGTATTCTACATATTCACAACTGTCCCGCACAAACCCTGAATGTGACATTTAATATTCGGACAACCTCTTTCTTTATTCTTAAAAAAAGGCAAGTTTCTACCTTCATAGCTACAAAGAAAAACTCAGAATTACATAGGCAGTTTCAGAAGAAGGTTCCAAGATACCTCCTAGTCCTGGAGCCACTGTTGACAACAAAACATAGCCTTTTGGGCGAGACTGGGATCTAGCACTTTGTGTAACATCTTATCTAGAAGACCTGAAGGTAATGAAATATTACCAAGAAATTTGCAGTGGGTCAACCTGAATTATATTCAGTCAAATATGTGGGAGTAGAAATTGTCAAAAATCTAGAAATTTTGTTTTCTTCTATTCCCAAAGGAGCTACTTCAGTTAACCGAACAATGGAAAAATGTCATTGGAAGAATGTCACCATAACATAAAAACAAGATATAATAATAGCTAAAGCTGTGAGAAACAGTTTTGCACACTGTTCAGACACCAACTGAAAACATGATTAAGGGAATTGAAATATAGTTTGATATCATGAGTGGCAAACCAGAACTAGAAACCATGAATTAATTCAGGCTTATTAACAAAGATTTTTGGGTTAGTCTGAAATGAAAATCATAATTATGGCTGTTGCACAGAGGATGGTGCATCAAGAGACATGGGGATCAGGAAGGGGGAAAATCAGAGGAGCAGCTCCTTGGAGTTATATGTGCATAGGCTCTTCACATCATAATCATACACAGTGCACTCAACCCACACCAAGTATATTTCAGATGACAAAGCTTGCCAGGTAGTATTATTACCACCAGTAAAATAGCTACATTCTCTAATAAGAGCACCATCTCCACTTAGTCCAAAAGGGTAGTACTAAATGTGCTAAGTTTCTAATTCAGAAATGTTGCATTTCTGCACTCCTGACTTTCTTTGAACACTTTTTATTTAGGAATTATTACAACATCCAAGATTGAGCATACAGTCAAACCTCACATAAAGTGCCTCGCTTAAAGAGTAACTCGCTTAAAGAGCAGAATTTTCTCTGAATGTTTGCTTCACTTAATAAATAAAACCAACCAAAATTTACTTAACTAAATCAGGGTTCATAATCCCCCACCCCCACCAGAAGTCACAATTGGTCACTTACAATGGTGTTTCGCTTAAAGAGCAAACATACTTAAAGAGCAACCCCGTGGAACACATTATGCTCTTTAAGCGAGGTACAACTGTACTTTTATTAGAAATTTTATAAGCAATTAAATTTGCAAAATTCTTGGTAATATTTCATTGCCTCAGATCTTCTAGATAAGATGTTACACAAAGTGCCAGATCACAGACTCACCCACAAGGCTGTGTTTTGTTGTCAAATGTGGCTCCAAGACTTGGGAAATGCTGGCCAGTGCCATCTTTGAGAAGCCTTCCCCTTCTCAAAGGCTTTTGTGATTCAAATTCAAACCAGCCTATCAAGCTGCTTGGTGAGCAGGGACCAACTCCCAAGTGGATTGCTTTGATAGAGTGTCCACTCCGTCCTGGCAGGGATGCTTAAAAGTGTCAGTCCGTGTTGGAGCTTTAACTTCCCACCCTCCCTTCACTTGTTAAGCTTCAGGTTGATTGGTCCAATTTAATTTAATTGGAGTTAGAACTTTACTTTGGTTAACACAATTTATCACAATTTTGATTGGGTCTGAGTTTAAGCATAAGGATGGATTCCCTTCAAGTGGTACCCCTCATTGAGCAACGGTGGGAAAAACCATGTGAATACTTAGTTTGGAACTCATTGTATGCTTTCCCTTCTCATCTGGGACAGAGAGGCCATTCAGTGGTTTATGCCCACATAGTTAATCTTAGGTCTGTCACCAAACATAGGATCGGTACCAGGCAGACTGTCTGATTGGGAATCCATCCTTTGAATCAGTGCCATGGACTACTGGCAGCTATAAGCAATATAGCTGTGGCCAGTTTTATTACAGTCAAAGTCTCTGTGTGGTCATTTCATTTTTCTAGCTCCAACAACCATCTATAAAGCTCACTAACCAACAAGAGTGGGTGGAGATGGAGGCACCTAAGTTTGAAGTCAAGAATTCTACGTTGATGTAGTTTTAAGATATAGTCATAGAAGAAGAGCAGGCTTTATAGGTGTAAGCAAGTGGCTTTTGGGTTATAGCTAAAAATCTTGACATAAGCAATCATCACTGCCCAGTGAATGCACTAAGTGCTATGGGACAATATATAAGTGTAATTGCTATTTTTTAAAAAAATTCCAGCTGTTGTTCAAATTTACCTCCAGTTTTGGGCAAAACATACAGGTACTTTAAAGTGTGTTCATCCCCACCACTCCTCCCAACTCACCATTGCTCCCTGCAATTCAGCAAAGCAAGAAGTTCAGTAATCTAGAAAATCAGCTTTAATTTTACTTAGTGGCTGTTTTCAAGACAGTACAGTCAAATATTGCTGCTCCCAGTATTTAGTTTTGAATTAAACTGGTAGTAAAGACTGTTTATGTATTCAGCAACATTTCCCAAAAGCTAAATATGTCTTTTAATATAACATCACAGCAAGATGCTACTTTTAATTACCAATATCATGTTATTATTTTTTAGGATCAAAAATCCAGTCCCCTTTACACAATTATAACCAGTTATAAACAAAGAAATGAAACTTTCTCTAGTCTGGACTAAAGCTGAAGAGAAAAGAAAGTAAGGAATTAAGAAAAATCATTTCCTTTTCTAGAAGCAACGTTCTAATAGAGGAAGATTTTTTTCCTGATCCATAGTTTCCTTGATACTGTCTTACGAAGTACATGTATGTTATAAGCAATTACAAAGCTTCCAGTGCAAGCTACAGCAGCCCTTTAACAGAGGCCATTGCACTTCATTACATACTGGGTCAAGAGCTAAAAAAGGCTAACACCTTGAGATGGATATCCATCAAGTCACTGACTAACTTCCAGAATCCTACAGGCAACATGGCCACAACATGGATCATGGTAGCTCAAGCAATTCTTGGAGTTGTCATCTCAAATGAACTTTTCCAAGTTCTATCCAGCACATTCCCTTCATGTGTTCAGAAATCAACACTTGATTGCTAGGAATCAACAGAAATGAACACACTGATTCTGGCTGAGACTTTGCAGTTCTCCCCACAAAAAAATGATAACCAGACCTGGAAAATGAACAGCAGTTGGGTCACATTTACTAATGCAAGAAAATTAATAGAAGTGTTATTTTAAAGCAATTTGATTTGTGTAATGGTGTAAGCTAATTTGAGAAAACAGTTTTACATTATACATGTCTCAAGATATATAAAATATAGGTTGCTACTCAATGTCTCAAAGACTAGCAAAAGTTAGCAAATATTTTTTACAGCCCAAGCACTTATTACTTCTACAAGAAATGATTTTATATTCAGATTTATGCATTACTTGCTTCACAAGTGTTAAATCTGGCATGCTTTTTTTCAAAAGTACTTGAGGATGCTCGATCGCAAATATTGAGACTCTAGCTGTCATTATGACAAGAAAAAGCAACAAAAAATGTCAGCCAATCAATACATATTTTTATTGCATATGAAGAAAACTGGCTTATGATGTATCCAATATATTGAAACCAATCCTCAAGGACAGAAGACTGGTCAAAAGCAAGCTCATTATTTTCTGATTAACCCATAATTTAAGTTATGCATTGGCAGCATTCTGGTTTCTGGCCTTCTCCGCAAAGTCATAAAAAATAATTCAGGTTTGTTTTTTGTTTTGTTTTGTTGGGAAGGGGATGCCAAATGTAGACTCCTCTACACTCCACCCAAATAACTGACAGCAATTATTTCTGATGAAGGCTACATGTGTACAGCCTTAGCACTTGACCTTACCCAAATGAGAGTTTTTGATTCAAACTATTGCATGCAACATAAACATTTCCCAATAATGAACTATTTGAAAGAGAATCCTGATGGGTTTTTACATGCCTTCACAAGAGAAAATGCAGATGCCCGAGCTGCTAATCGACACAATCTCTCCTACTCTGTCACATGCCCATCATAGGCATGGCACTCTGTTTATGAGCTACAATTCACTATGGCAACTTCCACAGTTCATCCTGGACACGTGTAAAATCTCAATAGGATTTTGCCATTAAAGTAAAAGATTACTCAACTATCATACTTTGTCAGTCCACAACTCCCATCAGTCTAACATATATTGTCAATGATGTGGTTACAGAAATCACAATCTATTATTTTTTTTGAAGTACACAGTTGCCCATCTGTGACTTAAGTCTTGTTGTTCCCAAGCAGAAGAAACTCACCTAATCAACAGTAACTTGGTGGGTCAAAACTTGAGTTCCATGAGTTTACACTTAAGTTCCATGGGACTAACAATTATATTTATACAGATAATTGGCTAAACTGTCCTTAGGTTCTAGCTAAACTAACTGGCCAACTTAGACTTAGTTTAATTTAATTCACTGAAAAAAAGAAAAGTTAAGTTCAATTAATGCAATCTTGATCCATCCCAATAGTTTTTTCCCATCTCTAATTATATGTTCATAATAATGTATAAACACTCAAATCTAAATTATTATAAAAACTACTTTGTGGAAAGGATTATGCTATTAAAAACATGATTTCATTTTTGCAAATATAATTCCATGTTGAGCTATAATCATTTTATCCAGTTAAATTTATTTCGGTAAAGAATAAAACCTGAGTAAAAAATGGAAATAAACTATTTCAAAGCATCTCACTTCAGCGTTGTTTCTAAATCATTAACACATCATTCTAAAATGAGTTTCCTAAATATAAGCCATATGGAAAACAATTTGCATGTCTGTTCTGATTTTTTTTATATTAAATACAGATTGCTTCAGTGGTTTTTGTTATAATATACTAAAAGCAAAATCTTGTCATCTGCTTATA
This sequence comes from Furcifer pardalis, assembly GCA_030440675.1. Lineage (NCBI taxonomy): Eukaryota > Metazoa > Chordata > Lepidosauria > Squamata > Chamaeleonidae > Furcifer > Furcifer pardalis. The sequence goes on from CP126890.1 coordinate 261,542,580, forward strand.
GTAAAGAAGGAAACAGAGGCAATTTTAATCCTCCCTTTTGTGGAAACTAATACTGTTTGACAGAAGGTAGCAGGGGAAATACCTACCTGGGATGCAGAGGCATTTGTAACTTGTTCCAACACTACGACAAATGCCATGGGCACAAGGATTCAGAGCGCAGAAGTCAATCAGCTGAGTACAGGTAGATCCAGTATATCCTGGGCTACAACTGCAAGTATAGGAAAGCCGGTCTGCATAACAGGTTCCATTGTTCTGGCAAGGAAATGAAGCACAATGATTGACTTTTTCTTCACATGAGGGTCCCAAGAATCCTAGAAAATAAGAAAGGAGAGATTCCTAGTCATATATATTCACCAAATTCAACAAAGCATCTGACAAGATTTCCACACTAAAGCTACCCTGATACATCATGCATGGGCATAACAACAGGAATGGCTTGGAAGTAACTGATTATAAACAATATGTTTCTTGCAATTGATTCCCCACACCAACAAAGGTATAATTACACCACACTATGATTGCAATGTTAACTGCAACTTTTAAAGTTTTGATTTCACTATAATGGAGATGGCATAAATTGTAGAAGAGTATGTTTTGCATCACAAGACACTACCTTGAATTGTTCCATGTAACCAGATAATTGTTTCAGTTACTTAAAAAAAAGCAACCATGGCTGGCACTTCTTTTCAGCTTTAGATACCAAAGACATTGAGCTACAACAATTCGATTTAAACCAATTACAAAATAATGCAAGAGATTAGACTAGAAACAAATGTTAGAGACAGCCATGATTAGGAGAGGAAAAGTTTTAACATGTAAAAGCAGCATCACTGTACAGGCTTTTCTGATCTCATGAAGCATGTAAATTAGCTTGCTTTGTTTGGTGATTTGTCATCAGAATCTAAGCATGGAACCACTCTGACATTTTACAAGCCCAACAAGACTGCCTTCGTTACCTAACATTAATGTAATTTTGGCTCTAATTACATACTACTTCTAATATCTGTTTCTGACCTGCATTTAAGTCATCATCATCATCATCATCATCATCATCATCATCATCATCATCTTTCTATGCTGCCCAATCAACAAACATGACTCTGGGCACCTCACAACATTACACAATACACAATAAAATCACAATAAAAACACTCGCAATAAAATACCAATCGTCCAAGTACAAAAGTTCAAAAGCGGCTGCCGGCAGTCCAGGGGCTAAGCTGCCTGGGCTGGCCAGGGGGGCAATGTTTGGCCCCCACCCCAAAGGCCAAGTCCCAGCACCAGAATAGCACAGCTCCAGCCATGGGAAGTCACCAAGCAATGGAAAATCCTGAACCTGACTACTTTTTTCATCAATTAACTAGTTCTCACCCAAACCCAAATCATCTGTCTGAACTGTTTTTCAATATGCATAGTCTAACATTGCAAAAGGAAGTTTGTGCAAAGCTTTTAATCAACAGCAGCCAATCTCTGCCAATAATCTAATTCCCACTGCACAGATTGACACTACCCAAAGGATTTTGGAAAAACAACCTATTGGTCAATATACTTGGAGGAGCTAAAGGCAGAAAACATCTGCCATATCTACATGGTCCAGGTAACTTCAATATCACAAACATGCCTGTGCTCAAACTTTTTATGAGAATATTAATTTGTGAATGTATGGCAGGGGGCAGTTTTTGCCAATTTTGTCTTTTTACTATTATAAATCCATAACTATTCTAGATATGAAATTCACAAACCTCCTCTTGCAGTATTATGTTGCTCATCCACCATTTCTCTAAGCCAGGGGTGCCCAAACCTTTTGCACAGTGGGCCGGTCATGTGGTTCCTCCTGCCGTAAAACACATCCATGGCTGTTGCAAATGCATTTACGACAGCCACAGGGGTGCATTTATAGCAGCATTATGTGCATGCATGGGTGCATTATATGCATGTGCAGATGCAGTTTATTCCCGCTTCTGGTAGCAGTGAGGGTGGCATGGGGCAGATGATTTGGTGCTGCTGGCTAGGTCCAGGCCACAGGCCATAATTAGGCCACCCCTGTTCTAAGCATTAGAAAACATAAAGAGATACCAGGGAGCTTAGACACTATTGCTGATAAAGAAGTCACAGGAAAACTAAGAAATGAGGCTGATGTCAGATTTCTACAGATAGAATTAGGCCAACAGCATAGCTCACATCAACCAGATACATCTACCTTATTCCTGCTTAATATAGTCCAATTTACTTTTTTTTTTAAAGCACACATTTGGGTAGAATGGATTCTGACAGGAGACTTTTAGGAAAGTAGTTCAGATCTGATTCAATAACAATGTTGAACTGTCTCAATGGGCAATGCTACTATTTATTATATTCCCAAGAGAGAAGGAGGCACAAAAAGTGTTCAGTATGCCAGATTTAAACTGCTGACATTGTGTCAGTTATTACATCTCAGCATGATTTCTAAATGGGTCACCCATTATAATAGTTTACTCCAAGGAGAGATAAGAGTCCCATGCCATGCTAAATTTAAATACACTTTAATTGTTAAGTCAGGATATGATGTGATAAGGAGACACATCTCTAAGAAAAGTTTCCATCCAAAGCACACCACAGCTATACAAGAAAGAATAAGGAAAGATAACAAGAGATGATTGGAAACAGAAATGTTATTTGCCATAGGCTCCATTATGAATCAATATTTGATGACTAATGTGAATGCTTCATCATTGAAAGCTTCCATGAATTTAGAAGCAGTCAACTTCTACAACAAGCACTTTCAGGCAGAAACAAGCTGTAGGAAGAATGCTTCCAGCAGTCTCACAATGTTCCTATTTGACACTTCTTAATATCTTTGACATGCATTTAGGAAACTGAAATATACAGCACAACCCTCAGGCCCTACTGTGCTGGACAGCTGTTACAAAAGGAGTAACACAGTCACAGCTCTATGCACTTTGCAGCTATTGAGGCAACATCACATTAGTTGTAAAAACAAACACCAAGATAGTAACACTCATGGGTATACCCAAAGCTCCTGTGCTTCTCCCTCAATCAAGAGATGACTAACTTCATAACTACATACAAGATATTCTACCCAGAAAAATGCTACTCAGTGCACAGAATTGATGGCATCAATACATATCAACACACTCAGTGGAAATTTATTTATTTATGTTTGTGAACATGCACAAGTAGGTCTATATATACACCCCAAAACCAATAGACAAGGCAAAGGTGATGTCTTTAAATAACCCCAATAGAATTCATTTCTCCTTTAACAAAATAGTAACATTTATTGCTTACCCTCCAGACACTGGCAATTGAATCCACTGATGCTGGAAGAGCAGGTACCTCCGTTTTGACATGGCTGTTGACTGCAATAGTCAATTTCTGACTGACACATTTCTCCACTATATCCTTCACCATGATAGAATCATTTTAAAAGGAGAGAGACAAGAAAGCGTTTCATTAAGCAGTTTAAGTATTATTTGGGATCCTGAAACATTAGTAGTTATTTGCAGTAATAAATTCAGAGGGTCAGGCTTAATGACATCAAATGTAGGGAAAAAATGTCAGTATGAATTCAGGATAAAACTAGTGACACAATACTAAACTACAGTTCAGTACAAAATGTATCATTATGCCTCCATCTGGTATGTAGAGTAGGGTCATCTAGAACAGCCTATATTCCTAACTCGGTTACACTGCCATTTTAGGACTAATCACTATGGCTCTGGCATAAGAATAACCCACACTGAACTAAAAACAAAACAAAACCCTTCTGATCTCCCCAACCACAGGCCAGGAGAGAAAGATACAAATTAAAGGCTGTTATTTTCATAAGGATTGTGAAGCTACAAACATCATCCTTGTTTTATATGGAGCAAATAAGGAAACAAAAATAAAAAAGAGGAACACCTCATAAGGAGACCGCAACTGCGTCATCTTGGTAATTTTTACATCAGCAATACTGACCCTTATTTTCCACAGCCATGGCACAAAAACTTTGGATCTTTTTCTGTCACTGACTGCAACTGCTCTATGTATTATTTATCTGTTGTGCAAAAAACATGGACCACGAAAGTGATTTAGTCATTAATTTCTCTGCTTCCTCTTAACACACACACACAAAGGGAGGACTTAAGCATTCTGTTTGTGACTACAGATACACATTCAAAATAAATACAGAAGTCATGCATGTCCTCCTGACAAAATTCTATACTGCACTCTTATAATGTTACATCAGGAGAGTAAAAATTCACATGAGCACCTCAGTCACTGACTTGATTCCCTTGGTTTGCCAAAACTACTCTTGGTATCCTTACACACATTAGGCAAAAACCTATTGCTCAGCATAGGACAAATTGTAATTTTAGACCTGTTCCTCCTTGGTAAACAAAGCATCCCCTTTGAAATACTTGGGGTGTGCATGCACATGCACTAAGCTAGTATGCACATGTGCCCCTCAAAATAGTGACTGGGACAGTTTGCTTACAAGGGAAGAATAGACCAAAAGTTATGATTTAACTAACAGGATTTCAGTCATTTTCTATGGAATGCAGATCTCCAGCTGTGGTAAGGTTTGCCCCCAACGCGCAGTTCCCCCTTCTTCTTGCAGATCCCTCAAATCCATGAAAACCTGCTCTGGCAAACTTTCAGAACAGTATAGACCAGTGTTTCCCAATCTTAGGTTAATGGACTTTAATTCCCAGAAGCCTAAGTCAATTCTCCAAATCACTGATCAACCAATATACTGACTTAGGCTTCTGGGAATTAAAGTCCCCTTGTAAGGCATGGGCCCCACATTGGGAAACATTGGTGTAGACAGAGGCTGCAGCATTAAAGGAAAATCAACAAAAACTAGCTCTGCTTCCCCCTTCCCTTCTTTTTGAAAAAATTCATTTTGACCCAACTTCTTGCATAAACAAAAAGTTTCCTTCTATTCAGATGAAACTGTAGATCCAGTATATTTTCCCATGGAGTTTATTCTGACTCTCTCTATCAAGAATTAAAGCACTCGTTTGATTCCTAAGCACAAAAATTGAATACTGTGTATCTAGCCAGTGTGGTGAAGTATATTTCACTCCTGACACAAATTATAACAACATTTTCACAGTATCTTTCTCTTTAATCACAAAACAATAAACACTGCTTCACAGTTTCATAGATACTACATCCCAACTATATTCTTCGGCATTGAAGATGTCATATTCACACACAAAACCAACAAAGAAAACTGTATTTTTTAAACAAAAGACTCTCCCCCAACCTAGGACCCACCAGATGTTCTGAAATACAAACCCACAACCTTCACGTCCATGCTGTTTGGGACTGATGTGAGTTGTATTTACATACAGTACTTTTGAAACAAACTAGTTTGGGGGAAATGAATTGAAATTATCTCCCAAGGACAAATTATACAGTCTCTTTTTTGCTAAGTATAAATTGTTTTCAACATTTTTTTTACTTCCCTCTATAGTAGAGTGAATCAATTAATATAACAGTTTTGACAATCCACTCTCAGCTTTGGTGAAACTTGGTATCTATAGTATACATAGAAACAGTATTTTCATAAGAAAAAAATTATTGAGATCTGAATATCAAAGTAACGTGTTCTCAGTATTCTTTAAAATAATCCAAAATCAAGGCATAGTTCTTGGGTTTAATATCAAAGTAATGTGTGCTTAGCAATCTAGAATCAAGGTAGAGTGCTTTCTTTGGTCATAGCTTGGGAATCATTTTAAAAAAACCTATTATTCCCTGAACCTTCTACCTGTACAGCCACTGAATAGGCTAGCTTGGGAATTCTGTGGATCCTATCCCAAACCTATTTCAGCAACCAAGCCAATCAAAGTGGAGTGGGACCCTGTCTCAGATGTATGTCTCTTCCAGATGAAATAGGCACAGGTGCCTGCAAACTGATGTGTACTTGGTGACTTTAACACATGTTCAACTTTGTCCTCCCATCAGCCTTGTCTTTGTGCTAAGACTCAAGAGATGCAGGACTCTCTTCTGCAAAGCAAATCTCAGTGCAGAAAGGGAAGAAAAACACAAAAACATACCAGGAAGGCAGCTACAGGTGAAATTATTTCCTTCATGTTTTTCTGCAACATCCATGCAGGTTCCATTGTTCTGACATGGGCTGTTTTGACAAGCATTGAATTCTTCACAGAAATCACCCAAATATTGGTCTTCACAGTCACAGAAAAAGGTTGTCTGCAACAACAACAAAAACCTCTACTTTATAATGAAACTTCAAAGATTCTTTCTATGCTCTTGATCAAGACAAAAATATCCCTAAGGTTAAAAGGAAGTACAGTATAGCTGTGGCAATGGCCAATTAAGGAAGGTAACAAGATCTCTAGGGGGAGAAAGATCTTTAAAACACAGATGTAAATGAATGAAAAGCTACTGCTGAATTTCAGCTACTAGCAACTTAGCACTTTTTAGTATAATATTCTTTTATCATAAATTAATTGCACTTTAAGAAAAAGAAACAGCTTCTGTCCTCTTTTTACAATCACAAACACAAAACAGAATCCAAACTGAAGCTTTAACATATTCACAGGAATAACAAGACTAAAAGAAAACCAGGCACCTAATCAGACAATTTAACTTTCATGCAGCGTAATCATGAATTGCTTCAAGCTTCGTCAGATACAAGTTGAGACAGTTACATGATGGTTACTCAAAAAAAGTATGCACGCAATCACAATGTAATAAAGTGGTATTTCACTGCCAGGCTGCCAGCGATGACACAAATATTTTTCTGTCTATGGCAAAGCAATAAACACCACATCCAAAGCCAGCAAAAATATTTTTCTACCTGTGGTAGATAATCCTACAAGCATGCCTCTCCCTGCTTGGCAATAAAAATATGAGAATAACAAATTGAGCAATAACAACTCAATTTTTCTATTGCAACCCTATTTTTTCCAATGTTTAACTTTCATTTTTATCATATAAACAGGTGAAGGTGTATTGCAGCTATAGGGTTTAAACTCCCATCAGCTATAGCCAGCATAGCCAATAGTCATTGGGTGGCTGATTCAAGGATTTCTGCTACCTTCTCATGACAACCAAGACCTGCTAAAGCAGTTGCATCACTAAGATTGACTATGATAAAAATTATAGAAATGAGAGAGAATACAAGTGCTGGGATGACACACTGCTATTTTTTCATCATAGTTCTAAAACTGAAAAAGAAAAATCACATATTTTCCTGGTGAAGAGTTGCATGAACTGTCTCATCTGTACATGCCTGTGAAACTCTCTTTTTTATATAGGATGCAATAAAGATGAGAAAGAAAAAAGAAGTACACATCTGCTCTGGGCTATGCACTAATATCTGGAGTTGATGAGGCAGAAATGCAAAACTGCTGCAGTAATATTAAACTGTAGAAATTTAACATACTCTAAAAGTGTTTCTTTTCTAGCCATTGGCCTCTTTTGAATGCTGTCCACTGGTTTAAAGTACAGTAAAACCTCATATAACACTAAAACCTGGTTCCACAAGTCTTGGTGTTATATGATTTTTAGTGTTATCTGATCCTCTATGGGATCCATAGAGATACATTGTAACCACACAGGCTTTAGCGGTTGTTATCTGAAGCATCCCATAGGATCTTAATGTTATCTGATGCAATTCTTCCCCCCAGATTCCTTAATGTTATGCGATTTTAGTGTTATTCGATACTAATGTTATATGAGGTATTACTGTACTGAATCACTTTCTTGATACCATGACAATAATTTTTACAACTCTTAGCAATATTTGGTAAAAAGGTTAGAGGGGAGAGAGGAGCTTTCTCAACACCTAATTTTGTTGTCCTGACCTAGAGCAAGGGTTCTCAACCTTTTCAAGCTGAGGGCTGGGTCACGCTTCCTGACAGCTTAGGGGGGCAGACGTCCAATTTTATCCTGCTAGCACGATGGGGTCAGCCTGTGAATTTAAAAAGGAACCACATATGGCAATTCTGGGTGCAGCAGAGGCAGTGGGAGTCTACATGGAATGGCGTCAGGGGCTGCATTTGGCCCAGGTTGAGAATCCCCATCCTACAGACTATATCGTTTTTTAATCCAGCTATTATACTGATTTGCACAGTACACTTGAATTTACATAAAGCAAAAACTAATATCTGGTGCTCACAACCTCCTGCCTGTGGGATTGTATAATTGGTATGTTTTATTTGTTGTCAGCTACCCTAAGTCATTCATGAGGAGGGTGGCATAGAAGTATGATGATAAGTAATAATAAAAATAAATAAATAGCTATGCTCAGCAATTACATTTCAAGGTTTGGCAACAATAAAAAATTATAGTTTGCTTTGTAACTTTGTTCCCACTTCTTCAATTGCCACCTTAATATTTAAAAAATACTTGAAACACCAACTCCATTTCCCTATCTGAGAGCAGAAGTTCCTCATCTGCCCTTTAACATAAATATTCCTAGATAGATATCACAAAATCATACAAGTCCTTTTCTATAGCAGTCTTTTAGTAAAGGTAAAGGTAAATCAGTAACCCATTTCTCCTTTAGTCTTCTGTTGTTTTCTATAAAAAGCATGCAATGGATAACATTGCTATATTCCATCTTCTTAATTGGCAGGCTGAAATAAATTGTATGTTTTAATGCCACAACTTAATGCCATTAAATTTCCCTGATTTTTAAAATTTCTTGCCTCTTCCCCACCATCAAATTTTATAGCATCTAGGCCAGAAGTTATGAAGGACTCATATGCTCATCTTGCTAGTAATTTTTAAACCATCCAATAAAAGTACTCTACAACTCCCCAAAAATTTCAGTCACACTGATTCATTGACTTTGACAGATCTGTCATATATCATATTTCCTCTACATTCAATTATACATACCAGATTACACTACAGTTTCAAAAGTAGGGCAGAATCTGAGAAGCCCTCCAAAGCAAGCTATCCCAAAGTGAACAAGAATTGTTCAGAGATCTAGTGCAGAAAAATCTTCCAGCAGATTTGCTAACAAAAAAAAATCCTCTGTAACTATTAATTCAAGCCTCCAGGAGTAGTGGTTTCACTAAATGGGGCAGCCAAATGATCAGGTAGGTCACCCTTGCTCACAAGTCATATCCAACTCTGAGATTTGGTGCTCATCTCAGTTTATAGCCAAAGAACCAGCGGTGTCTGCATTGGCAGACATATCTAGACACCAGAGTACACAGAATGCTGTTACTTTCCCACTGGAGTGGAACCTATTTATTTATTTGCAATTTCTTGCTTTTCAAACTGCTAGGTTGGCAGGAGCAGGGACAGAGATGGGAGCTCAGTCCATCACACAGCACTTGGGTCTCAAACTGCTGACCTGCTTACCTTCCAGTCATCAAGTTCTTAACCACTAAGCCACCACAGTTCCTAACTAATGAAATAGCAGGGCAGGTAGCAGAGCACATCTCAGTCATATATCTGGTCATACAACCTACAGCAAACAGAGAGACGTTAAGGCACAATGTCAATGACCATAATAAGCAACAAAAAGTGGTCATACAACCTACAGCACACTGAGATACATGCTAAGGTAGTTTGTTCTGTTAGGATGGGGGGAGGGGGAGCAGGCTCAACCTAGTTTAACTCCTGGCCTATTCTCAAGTGACCACAAAAATAGCGACTTTTAGTGTTATTCCAGGGCACTGTAGAGCTGGTAGCAGGAAAACAGACTTCTACATCCCAAAAAAAGTGGAGAAACCTTAGAAATTGTTATTCAAAATGGCTTTTTGTTATTAGGAAAGTAAGGAAGAAAAGCCTCAGAATCTTTATCAGAAAAATGCCCCCACATCACCCCCTACAAGCAACTCCTGCTTTGGAATATTGTTGGTGAATGGGACTCAGGAGTGTACAATTTATTGCATCCAGTCTGGAGTTCTGTTTCTACTATTGCTGATTTTTTCTCTTATTGGGGGGTGGGGGTCACATTTTGTAAAGTTCATTTCATTAGTCTGTATGATAGCTTATCTTTTGAAATAAGATGAAAAAGTGCTTACTATTTGTTACCTTAGTTATATCAAACAGTGATCAGTGATTGCCTAATTGCTATTGAATAAGATGGAACTTGAAGGTTCGCTTCCAAATTTCTTCAACAGCAACTAAAAGTTAAGGTAGAAATATTTGTTTTTATTATCTAGGTGAGAGCCTTGTCAGGGCACAGGGTCTTGAATGGTCTAACGAGGCAGTGTTCCCCATCTCTTGCCAATGATGTTAGGCCGGGACTAAAACTCACCAAAGTATCCTTTGTTGGATCCCTTGGGCAAAGGGGAAAGCAGAGGGCACATGTCATGGTCTGCCTAGCCAGTGGGTAACATGATATCTGAATGGCTAAAAACCCTATCCAGATGGACTTGATTTCTTGGGTCCATTTGCATGTGCAAAATGTTGTCACGGAGATGTCTGCCAATGTGTCGACTCCTCACTGAATAATGACTCCAAGGTATCTATTTTTATTCATGTAAGATTTTGCCCCAAATAATGGAGAACTTTTTTTCTTAAGTCAGCAAAGAATAGAAACTTTTGTCACTAATCTTTCAGCAGCAATTTCATTTTTGATTGCAGATTTCTGTTGCCAACTAGAGAATAAAAAGGGATAGCACTTTCATCCAGGGCAAAGAAGATCCTGAAACCTAAAGTTTGTATCTGGATCTGGATACGAGTGCCTCCAGCACTGTGCTGCTTTTAAAAGCAATTCATCTTGCTACAGAGATTATCAGTGGCTTTGAAGCAGAACCTCATACAGAGCTACTTCAGAAGTTATAAAACATCAGAGGTGTTGAGATCTGAGATCTGGATTCGAGCACCCATCTGATCTGATTAATAAAGAAAAGCATAAGAAGTTCAGGGGAGGGAGGAATTATTAGCAACAGCACTCCAACTCCGTGAAACTACTGATGACATGTTTATTGCTTCATGTTAGAAAGACCAGAACTATAAAATTACATTAAATAAACAACTATAGCAGAAAATTTCAACCCTGTGTTAAATTCTGTCTGTCCCCAGACTCATCCAGCCCTCAGATTCAGCCACATTTTTTGTCTTATCACATTTTGCTTTTCTTTCCCTGGCCAACACCAGTAATGATTGTGGGCACTGGGCAGCAAAGAGAATTTGGAAATTCAGATGAAAATTATTGAAGTCTTGGTGGAATTTCTCCAGGGTTTCTTTTCCATGTGACAAGATCAAAAATATGTCATCAATGTATCTCAAATAGACAAGTGGTTTATAGGCACAGGTACAGGTGCAGTGTTTTTGTTTGCAGGTCAAAGGTTGATCAGAGACCAGGATGGGCTTCCTCAGACGTTTTGAGATTGAAAGTGAGACATTTAGAGCTAATCTGAATAATCTATTGTTGCCGATGGCCGGGGGAAGCTGTATTGTTGTGCTCGCTTGTCTGTCATTTTGCTTGAACACACCATGGTCCTTTTGACCCTTGAATTTGGTGTATAAAAACCATGCAAGTTTCACTCCTTGTCTGAAGAAGTGGACTTGATCCATGAAAGCTAACAATAAAAATATAGCAGTTAGTCTTTAAAGTGCTACAGTGTTTTTTATTTTGTTTTGTTTATTTTGTTTTGTTTTCTGATATGCCTACATTACATAGTTATTGCAGTTTTATTCTCCTTTAACTGCCATTGCCCTATCCTGTAGAATTCTGGGATTTGTAGTTTTGTGAGATATTTCAAATTCTCTGCCATAATTTGGAGTGAGCTCTCCAGTGGAGAATTGTACAATAAGTATCATGCAAAACTATAAATCTCAGAATTCTTAGGATGGAGCAGCGGTAGTTAAAGTGGAATCAACCTGCTATAACCATAAAGTGTAGACACAGCCTCCAGAGTGAAATTGCAATAAAATGGCAAAGAATATTTTGCCAGAAGCTTTTGCCTTTTGGAGACCAAAACAAATTTCCCTCAGCTGTCAGGCAATGGCTGCAGAACTGCATGCAGCCTAGAGCCTCATTTAGTCCACTTTGATTTAGACTAGTGTTTCTCAACTTTAGTTTTGGGACATCAATTGCCAGAAACCTAAATCAATTCCCCAAATCACTGATTAGCTAATGTACTGACATAGGCTTCTGGGAATTGAAATCCCCCTGTAAGGCATGGGCACCACATTGGGAACCACTGGTTTACACTATAAATTGAATGCTTTTCCCCCTCCCCCCCAAAAAGAACATAATCTTTTGAATAGATTTTCCCTTCTTTCATTCATTCTTTTCAGTGTTTTGCTGTTGAACAATTAGTTCAATGTCCTGGAACTACAGAATACTACCACATGTAAGGTATGCTAAACTCAACTAAAAAGAATGTATTAGTTGTTTTCAGAAGCATTTGAACTAAATGGTAAAAATACAATAGAGAGATAATCTTTATGTTGGTAACTGCAAAAGAAATGAATAAAATCAAAAAAGTAAAAATTCAAAAATCATGCTAGAAAATTTAAGTTTTATTTATGTAAAGAAAAATAACTTAATGTTACATGTGAGTCTCATTAAAAAAATTTGACAGCAGGTTGTTGTATCTGCAGGAGCCATTTCCGGGTATCTCTCTGTTCAGGTGAAAAAAACAGAGCCAAAAAGATTTTATGCCTAATTAAGCCTGTATTTCCCACAAGCCTGCTGATTAAACGACACAGTTCACAGAGGCTGGGAGTCAATTTTTCTTGGCTTAGATTCCAACTATGCAACTAGCAGACAAAAGGATGGGAGGGGGGAATGATCTGTAAGGTAATTACTAAGGAAAAAGAAACAAAACAATAATTCAATCAGAGTAAATGCTAAATATGAGCTGTTTTACAAATTATGTTAGGCTAATCTTACTGATATTGGATGAAAACATTTACAGAAATCGAAGTACAGTAATACCTTGGATAACGTTTACCTCGGATAACGCTAAAATCGCATAACGTTAAGCAATCTGGGGTGGAGAATTGGATCGAATAACGTTAAGGTCCTATGGGATGGATCGGGTAACAACCGCTAAAGCCTGTGCAGTTACAATGTGTCTCTATGGAGCTTTAACATCCGATCCATCCCGTAGGATTTTATTTATTTATTTATTTAGATTTATATCACCGCCCACTCGCCGTGGCGACTCAGGGTGGTTTACAATCAGGGAAAAAAACCACAAAAACAAAACAACAATAACACACACACACAACACAAACATCTATAATCCATTCCTCCTTCCGGCTAGAGGACTTTAGTCTTTTCCTTCCCTGGGCAGATAAGGCCCAGGATTAAGAAGTGGGAGCTTCCATCTAAAAATCTTAAAACTTTTAAAAATTAAAAATTTAAATCTGAAAAAGATTAAAAACAGATTAAAAACACACCAGGTGCTACAACTACTAATTTAAAAGTAGAAAAAGAGAGGGGCTCAGATCAACCAATGTGCTGGGGTCATTATACCTTCCATACCCCATATCTGTCCTGCCAGCCATGTTTTTAGATTCTTCCTAGAGGGCAGCAACTCTGTCTGGAGACGTAGTTCTGTTGGCAGGAGGTTCCATATGGATCGGATAACACTAAAATTCGGATAACACCAAGACTTGTGGAACCAAGTCTTAATGTTATCTGAGGTATTACTGAATCCAGAAAAGCATGTTTAAATGGTATCTCAAGATTATTTTTAAAAATCACATATCATGTTAGAGACGTTGGCAATAGAGTTCATTGAATGATTACTATTCCGATCTAGAATAGATAGTCCCAAGACGAAAAGCCTCACTGGTCAATGAGATTTATGTAAATCTGGATTTAAAATGTTTCATTCTTTCATTCTTTCTAACTAGGATTTACAGTCCGTAGCCTTTTACAAAAACTAACAATCCCATCCCATATTTAGTACTAAGTATAAGACCTAGGTGAAAACACAACCTTGGAAGAAGTAAATTTACAGGAGAGAATTCATTCCAAGATATTTGCAGGATCAGGCTCCAAACTGGTCATAGGGACAAATATCTCCAGAAGCAAAACAACCTATTTGCCTTTAAAAATACATCCTGTTAATCTCCCAAACTGCTTTAGAAACTCTACCAGAAAACTATAGAAAATGTATGTTCCTGAATATACTGATGAAAGATGTGCCTCTCTACAGAGCTGCAGTCAAACTCCCAGTGAAGCTGTTGTTCATTCACTCCAGAAAATCAGATGGAACATTAGCTGAAAGAAAATAGAATAAGCATGAACAAAGCAAGAATATACCTCTGAGGCTTTCTCTAGTTTTCTTTCTTTGGCACTGACTCCAGATACCTCTGCCTTCCCAGTAATTCAAAGACCTACTCAGATGTTCGGACTCTTCTCCTGTATCTGATTTTAATTTGGTTTTATAAGCTCTAATAATAGATTGTGGTAATTGTGGTATTTTTGAACCACAATCAGGTGTACCATGGTAATGGCAACCTCGTACTGCCTGCTAATCTTTCTCACACTAGGTTAGGTGAAAGGAATTGTAGAATGAACTAACCAAAAGATGTCTTCATTTTGACAATTCCTTGTCTGGCCTAAATGACAGCGACGACAGCGACGATGACGACAAAGAAAAAGGAGGAGGAGGAGGAGGAGGAGGAGGAGGAGAAGAAGAAGAAGAAGAAGAAGAAGCTGCTCCTCTAATTATTTTATTCTTGGCAATTACTTTTATTTTGATTCTGCTTTTCCATCTTTGTATGCATCAAGCAAATTCGGACTGATGGCAAACATTTGCAGAGTTTTCTAGGAAAGGTATATGCAGAAAGGGTTTATCATTCCCTTCTTCTGTGGCATCCCCCGGGACTCTGCAGCTTGCCCAATTCCTAAACCACTGTGCTAGCCATCCAGTCTAACATCTTTAACCTCTGCTTTAATTTCTGTGTTTCTAAATTTCTATTTTAACATAGGTACACATCCCCTGGTAAATATGTCTAAAAGCTAAATAAATGAATGAATGAATGTACTTTGATAAAACTCAAAAGCTATTCTTCTCCTTGTCAGAATATCTAGCTTAACTCACAACCTTAAACTCTTCTCATAATACGAAGAGCATTTCTAGAACACATGGGATAATCTAGAACAGCAGTGGCACTCAGAGCCCTCTCTGTGGCCACCTGTGCAGTCACCCAAGCACAAAGGTTGCCTCACCCCCAGCAGCCCAATGGGAGTGCTTCCTCCCTCCCCCAGCAAAGAGTTCACCCCGCCCCTCTGCTCAGCAGCCCAATGGGAGTGTTTCCTTCCTCTCTCCTGTTGCTGTGTTGACACTTTACAATAAATAAGTGGGTTTTGAAATGGTAAAATATAGCAGAGTGCAGGAAGGTGGCTGGCTTTTGCCACACCCTGAGGTTTGAGAGTGTTTGTTGAGATACAGGAGACAAAAACAAACTCTAGCTTGGGTTGCAGGAAATATGTATTTACACTATTTACAAAGGTTGTGCACAAAGTGCAAGTTAACACTTGTCTTGAAGTCAGACCAAGTGGTGCAGCAAGTCCTTATAGTCTATGTGAGCTAAATAAGCTCTTATCTTCGATAAAGCAATGCAAGCAGTCCAAACCTTTATCTGTTGCTTCAAGGTCGGCTTCGAAGATATTCACCAGTTCATTCTAGCTACGGAGTAGCTCGGTTCCAAAACAGTCCTTGGTTAGGTCACCACAATGTGGCTGAGGTATGTATTCCAATATCTTGCAATGAACGGCAAGTAAACATGCCAGTCAATCCTCAAGAACGACGAAGGTCCGATGGACGTGAGCACAGCAACAAAGCAGTCAGAGAACAACAGGCTGGCTGGCTGGCAAAGACTGTTGCCTCAATTTATGCTAGACACAAACACTCAATGCTTGCACCTGGCTGTGGCAGTTGCACAGTCTTAAAGATACAGTCATTGGTTTGCTCTCGTTGCAAACCTACTCATATATCCTAACAGGTTTTGGGTTGCAGCTTGGGCACTCAGTCTCTAAAAAGTTTGCCATCACTGATCTAGAACTATTACCTTAGTCCTCTGACAAGCTGACAAGGTAAAAAATTAAATCAGGCAAAAAGGCTTTCTTCGGTAAAAGATATGTTGTCTTACACTGCCATAATTCAGTGATATCTTACTGGGGAAGTGGGGAACTAGCTTGAGCATAGCTAAAATAAGTTTTAAGTAACTTAATCATCAATTTATGTCTTAACAATTTAAGCAGAAAAACAGATGTGCACTGCTATGGCATACTCATGGTACCTGCCACCTCAATAGCCAAGAAATATTAACTGAAATTTTCTGAAATTTTATCATAGAAGTGTATGCTTGGGGACAGCCATGTATAAAATATATTGAAGGCAAGATGACCAGATGAAGGGGGAGGGGGGAGGTCCCTGTACTTTTAAAATTGTGTGAAGGAAGAAATTTCAAAAGAAATTTAGTTTCCACTAAATATTGCTAAGCAACTGCTGAAGGTGCGGGGACTCTGACCTATTTTTCATCCAGTCACCCTAACTGACTGTCACTGTTAAGAGGGACACTGGACACCTGGCTTTGTAGAAAGGCGGTATTATGGTTCCTGCTGATTTGTTTTCTTCTGCTGTTTGTCTGGTTGCTTTGAGTATAAAATGAAGTATTATTAACATATTTTAAAATGTACAATATAGAAGCTCACAAACATAACAGAGTTGTGTATGTCTGTAAGCATAAAGATTAACGTGGAGCTCTTTCATTCTGTGGAAGAATCAGCATCTTCCAAATCTTTAGGCATCACATTCTCACATATTAAATTCCTCTCAATTTGCTAATTTATTCATGCTGTAATCCAACACACATTCAGTCTGCGTAAGAATAGGTTGCCTTTTCACTATTAAATTCAGGAGAAACTGCAAAGTATTCTGCTACATATGTTCCTATTATCATACAAACAAACTATTTGGCATTTACTATACAGTTTACAGCTCATATTTTTGGTATTTACATAATAGCTGACGAGAGTTAGAAACCAACCGTAAAATACAGTCAAACCACAACAACATAACAGGCATATTTGGTTGCATTGGTCACGCTGATGGATGATCTCTAGCTTGAGTGGGACAGAGGTAAGCTTCTGGACGGAGGTATCCTTCTGGAGCAGCTCCAAGGATTAGGGATCCAGGGCACAGTGTGGTCCTGGTTCTCTGAACTCAGTTGGTGTGGGTGGGGAGCAAGAGGTCCAGCCCTAGGCTTCTCCAACATGGGGTGCCTCAGGGCTCGGTGCTCTCGCCTCTCCTGTTCAACACCTACATGAAGCCACTGGGGGAGATCATCTGTTCCCATGGGGTGAAGTATGCAGATGATACACAATATGCAGATGATACACAACTGTACATCTCAGCCTGTGGTGATCCCAGTGATGCAGTGGAAGTCCTATCTAGGTGTCTGGAGGCTGTTAAGGTCTGGATGGGGGACAGTGATGGGATGTAACAGGTTCTCACCAGTTCGCCAGAACCAGTAGTAACTTTTCCCAGTGTCCTGGAGAACCAGTAGCAGCTTTGGGGGAAACCACCTTTGGGGCTTACCTTTTCACCAGTTCCCCCACTGTGCATGCATGCCAAGCACTTGGTGTGCATGCACACTTGCAGGGTGTGTGTGTGGGGGGTGGGGTGAAGGTGTGTGTGCGCTTATTTTTATTTTATTATTTTATTATTATTTTATTTGGCCCTGCCCATGACATCATGACATTAGCTCCGCCCACACTGTGATGAGGTCATGGTGGGGTAGTAAAAATTTTGACATCCCACCACTGATGGGGGACAACGGGTTACAGCTGAATCCCAGGAAGACTGAGTGGCTGTGGGTTGGGGGTCCCATGTTATCTCTGGAGTTACCATCTTTGGTTCTGGATGGGGGTCCTTGCCTCAGACAGACCCGGTTCATAACGTGGGGGTCCTCCTGGACTCACAACTACTGCTCAATGAGCAGGTGACAGTTGTGCCCAGGAGGGCTTTTGCGCAACTTCATGTAGTCCACCAGTTATGTCCACTCCTGGATCGGGACTCCCTGCTCATGGTCACACATGCCCTGGCCACCTTCAGACTAAACTATTGTAATACACTCTACATAGGGTTGCCCTTGATGACCATTCAGAGACTGCAACTTGTGCAGAATGCAGCTGCCTGTGTAGTGATGGGGTGTGGGCGTTATGCCTGCACCTCTCCGCTACTGTGGGACCTGCATTGGCTGCCAGTGTGCCTCCGGGTGCAATTTAAGGTGCTGGTAATGACCTTTAAAGCCCTACATGGTAGTGGACCAAGGTATTTAAGAGACCGCATCACCCCAAGGACATCAGCCCATCCCACCAGAGGAGATCGGAGGGGCTCCCTAAAGGTTCCAGCTTCCAGAGTGGCTAGTCTCTCTGGCATAGAAGGAGAGCCTTCTCCATATCTGCTCCAGCCCTGTGAAACCTCTTACCAATTGAGTTGCACCTCCAGATAGAGCTATTGTCTTTTAGAAAAGAACTAAAAACATGGCTAGCTCACCAGTTGGTTGATATAAGAGCTGTCTGGGGTGGGTTTTTTAGCTTCCTTACTCTAGTTCTAGCTAGCTTTAATGGGGAACTGGAGGTAGAGCATTTTTTAAGGTTTTAGTGATTTTAACCTGAGACTTTTTATGATTATTTCTATGGGGTTGTTTTTATGTTGGGTTTGTAATATGTGTTGTAACCCACCCAGAGTCGCCACGGTAAATGGGGCAGTGATACAAATCTAATAAATAAATAAATAAATAAATACAATATTTCATATTTCAACTTTGCATTTCAGCACTGAAATATGATTTAAAACATTGAATAAGTTGTCTTGAGACATCAGAGTGCAATCAGACATGTTTACTTCAAAAACAAATTCCACTGTGTCTAATATGTGTTTCCAAGTTATGTGCACACCAAACTTCAACCACATTCTCACAAGTATCTAAGAGTAGAATCAGATGTCAATTTCCAAATTCAAAGTGATACAGATCCTTGTAAATGCCACATAATGAATCCTTCACTATTTCTATGCTTTCTACCCAAATGCTTGTGTGGCTTTCATAGGTCTGTTTATTTATTTAGAACACGGGTTCCCAGTCTCTCATACCATGGACTGGACAGCTGAGCTGGACAGCATACCCCATGGGCAGCTGAGCAAACCAGTCACATGTTTCCTCCCATTGTTAATGCTGCCATAAGATGTGTTCATGGCTGTCATAAACATGTTTACAACAGCTGTGGGTGCATTTACGGCAATGTTCACGGCAGCCACAGGTATGTTTATGCCTGCACAGGCGCATTTCATGGCTTGGGTAAGTGCATCCACTTCCACTTCCGGTAGTAGAGAGGGTGGTGGCTGGCCACATGAAATGGTGCCACAAGCCAGATCTGGCCTTTGGACTGCAGGTTGGCCACCGCTGATTTAGAACATTTATATGCCACTCAACTAGTAAAGCACCACTTGGGCAGCTTACAAGCAATAAAAACAGAAACCCTCATAAAATACAAACATCAAACAATATCATGCCAATAAATCAATAAAACAATAAACCATACCACACAAGCGTTAACGACATCATTAGAAACAGCTATGACTGGTACCTAAACAATCACTCCAAAAGCATATCACAATCTTTCAAGTTAACAATTGACATATTAAGAGGGGAAGGTTTTATTTATTTATTTATTATTATTCATAATTATCAATTGCCCTCCTCACCGTGATGACCATGGGCAGCTCACAATTCATAAAAAACCAGAGTAAAACACTCTTAAAACCATTCCAAACCCCTCCCCCTCAATTTAAAACTTTGAAATCTAAATCTAAATGTGGAACATAAATGTCCTCAAAGATTTCCTTCCAAAATACCAACAGAGTTGAAGCAGATCTAATTTCTGCTGGCAATTCATTCCACAATCTGGAAGCTATGGAAGAAAATGATCTGGTAACCCCTTTTTTTAAAAAAAAACATTTGGGTGGAATGAGTATAATTCCTAAGGAAGAGGTGCTCCCTCAGGTAGCATGGTCCCAAACCGTCTCTTATTCCAGTCACTAATAAATGTTGACACTAAAAGCTAAACAATTCTTTCTAACAGTTTCAATCCTTGAGGCAAGGTCACCACAAAAACCTCAGACGTCTGCAATCTCCCACTATGCCTGGAATTTTGCCTGAACTATTCTTTGTGACAGGAGTTGTAATCAAAGCACCTTTTCCTTTCTACTGAGCAAAGGAAAACTGATGGCACACAAAATTTATCTGACTTGATTAAGCCTTATCTCCCAGTTCAGTGCCTTGAACTGTGAAACATCTAGGAGAAATAGATCTGACTGATGTACTAAAAATGAAAGTAGCAAACATTAACATATAAAGACTGTCCCAAATCAAAGTGAAAATGTTTTGACATCAACACTAAGAAATCAATGCATACATTATCTATTGCATGCTGAGCTGTGTGATTTAGTATTCAACCAATAATGTTTACAGTAATTTACCTTTAATATACAGTAAAACCCCAACTTACACAAAAAGTCCATTCCGTAGGCTTTTGTTTAAATCAGTTGTTTATGTAACTCGAAACAAACCCATAGGAAAAATGATTTTTTATGTAAATCAAAGCAAACCCATGGGGAAATGAATTTGTACATAACTTGAAGCAAAGCTATAGAAAAAATGAATTTTTATGTAACTCGAAGCAAACCCATAGGAAATCGTGTTATGTAAATGTATGTAAAGCTGGACATTTGTGTAAATCGGGACATGGTTTTAGCACAAAATCACTATGTAAGTCAAATTTTATGTATCTCAGGACATTTGTAAGTTGGGTTTTTACTGTACACATTATTTCTATAGCTACACAGGAGGATTTTGGCCATTGACCTAGAAGATGAAGTTGTTTGTGTACCCTGGCATCATACATATTTGGAGAGGGGCAAAAAGTTCAAAAAGCAATCAAAATAAACACCAAGAAAGGAGACCAAGAAAGAATCTAGAGCCCCAAATGTCTTCATTCAGTCTTCTTGTCTGAAGTGCAGGAGGACCTGTCTAGATCCTTTTGTTGTTCAGTACTGTATTAGGCCTTAAGCCAAAGAAAAACCCTTTCATTGATGAGAGATGGAACCAGGTTCACATATAAGAGCTTGCACCATTATATAGGAGGCCCGTTTGGTTGTGGCCACAGCTGCTGAAAGTCTAGTCCTAGTACAATAGCTGTCTTTTACAGCTGGTTGCTGGTTGCCACAATCTGGACCCTAGTGTCTGTCTTGAGTGGCTTCTCAATTGATGCTCCATTGGACCTCACAATGGCAACCTGAGACAAAACAAATCTTCTTTGCTTACCTTGACACACTCCTCACTGCAAGCTCAATAAATCTTCTTACCTCCGATGGCTTTGTGGTGCAAATTCCTTTCCCTGAACATTGAAGGTCATCTGACTGGCTTCCTTCAGATGAGCAAGTGCTGACCTTTACTGTCACTGTCAAGCGTAAAGCCACAATGCATTTGGCAATGGAATCATTCACAAAACCTAAGGAAAGAGATCAACATCATTATCTACACCATGCCTTGATTTTAAAAAAAAAAAGACAAAACAACAACAACACCCCATCCTGAATTCAAAGGCTTGGCAAAATATCCATTCTGTCACTAGGTCGAGTAAGCCATTCTAGACATACCAAGAAAAATTGTGACCAGAGCACACACTGGGTTTCACTTTGATTAAAAGTAGGTGTGAGATGAGGTGAAATGAGTTGGACTGGATCCCCTCCAATCATTTTCACAACTCAAATTCCAAATGAACTGATGTTAGCTAAAGGGAAAGGATGGGAATCATGCACCTGTATTTTATCTATAGCTTTTTTACCTCTATGGCTACCATTATTTGGAGAGAGACATGATTTAAGAAAGAGAAACTTTGCACAGGGAAAGGTTAATCTTTAGTGCTATAGCTCAATCAATACTGAAGGAATCAAAGCTGATGTTAAGTCAAAGAAAATGATGTCAGGAAATCCAATCCCAGAACTTGTGCCTGATTTTGCCTTTAGAGAAAATTAAAGTCTGCATTTTAGTTTCTTCCCACACTCCATATCAATTGTGAAGAATGTACATATACTGTGCAATACACTTTAATGCATACAGAAACAACACAGAAATTGAAATCCTATCAAACAACTATGCAGGCATAAATGGCAATGATGTTATGAGCCTACAGCTTTGCTCTTTAAATTAAAACAGGAGTTCTCAATCTTCTTGAGCTGGGGGCCGAGTCACGTTCCCTCAGACAGCTTCAGGGGCTGGAAGGCTATTTTGCCCTTCCTGCAACACATGGCACGTTCGGGTGTGATGGAGGCGGTGGGGGCCCCACATGAAATGGTGTCATGGGCCACAGGTTAAAAATCCCTGATTTAAACCTTCCTACCACCACCACCATCCTTAAGTTCCAAGGCTCTCTAGGTATCCAGTGGCAATTTTTCAATATTAAAGACACACTCACATACATCTTGAGGCTTCCAATAGTTTCCCTGGTTCAAAATAGGTTCCTACAGAACCTCAGAAAGTGAAAGGAAGCTTTAGGTTACATTTCATTAAAGTATGTTACATTATGTTACAGCGATTGTGTCTTTTTTCCTCCCTGTATTTAAACTACAGGGAGACAAAGAACTGCTTGTGTCTTTCTTTCCTTCCCTGTATGTAAACTACATGGAGGGGGAAAGAGAGAGATGTGATTGGTTCTCTAGAGAACCAATCACGTCTCTCTATTTCCCCTTTCCCTGTAGTTTAAATACAGGGAGGGAAAGAAAGAAAAAAGCAGTCTCTGCGACTGCAGTAGGATCGGGGAAAAGACGGGTGCTTTTCCTGACCCTACTGCAGTCGCAGAGACCGCTGCGGGTGGGGGAGGTGGCTTTAAAGGCGGGGAGGTCTCTTTCTTTCCCTGCCTGTCTTTAAAGCGGTTTGTCCCTGAAGTCAGGGCTTTTTTTTAGCGTTGTTCGATGCATGCATTGGACCACGCTAAAAATTGGATAACGTCATGACTTGTGGAACCAAGTCATAATGTTATCAAGTGTATTACTGTATTTAGTTTGGTTATAGGTAGCTCAGTAATTTAGGTACCTGGTTGCTGCACCAGACATTGGGAGTTCAATTCCCTGCTATGTATCACAGATGAATCAACCTGTATGGCCTTTGGCAAGTGACACTTGACCCTGGGGAGCCCCCAGAAGAAGGGAATGATAGATCATATCTGAGTACTCTTTAACTAAAAAACTCTGGAAAGTGTTACCATAAGTCAGAATTAAATTAGCAAAATTATTATTATTACTAAATAAATCTACTGATTAGTAGTTGGTTGGAACAGGAAATTCTATTTCACATAGTAGAACTTCAGCACTAGCTTTATGTTACTCTGCAAGAGAGTATGCTAGCCCAGAGTGGTACAGATCAACTCATGCAAAGCAGGTGGATGTGGCGCTAAATGAAACAGTGAAATTGGTCACAAAATGCCTAAAACCAACCCCAATACAAAAAGTGTATTACTTAGCCAGCATCCCTCCACCAAAATTCCATCAAGAAAGTGCTGCACAGAAAGAGTGGGTCAAAGCAAGATCCTTGGAAATACACCTGCTATTTGATCATCAACTACCACAGCAGAAACTGAAATCAAGGCATAGCTTCCTCATAACTCCTGTCCCTCCAAACAACCAGCCCCCACAGACCTCCTTACAACTATGACAGGCGAGCAAGGAGCTACCAGATAACTGGGCTTTCTTTCTAAATGTGGGGGCGGGGGAGAGAAAATATTCAAGGCAGTAGTTTTACACAACAGTCATAAAAGTGGCAAAAACATTTTCTCACTGCCATTGCCACTATCCAGAGGACCCTGCTTCTAAGAGTGTCTGAGCTTTAGAAAGAGTGGGCAACCAACCACCCTCCCCAGAAGTGGGTGTGCTTCTATACAACACCCTGCCTGCCTGTCTCCAGAAAGGAAAGAGCTAGGTGATAAGGCATCAATTGGCTCTCAATATTGCCTGGGGAAGGTTGGCTCCTATGAACATTCTTGGAATCCTGACAGAAGGAATGAGGTGGGAGAGTCCAGATAAATCACCTGAAACTCAAGCACACACAGCACTGCTGCACAGGCCACAAGATCCTCTTTCCTCTCTGGCAGTAGGTGTGCAAGGAAGCATGTAGAGCAGTGGTTCCCAATGTGGACTTCAATTCCTAGAAGCCTGAGTCAAGTACACTGGCATTGGGGAATTGACGTAGGCTTCTGGGAATTGAAGTCCAAAAACCAAAAGTTGGGAAACGCTGGTGTAGAGCTTGATGATGCAGTCAGACAGCTCTTACAAGGCAATTGGCAATGGAACAAGAGCCCACATTTGGACTCCCCCAGTGCTCCAGTGTCTGAAGCAACTATTTCACTGTGGATAACAGCAGGACAACTTCTCTTAGAAGGCAGAACACACTGCAATGTTTTGCAATTTATTTCATTACAAATTGAAATTTCTAAGAATTGTAGTACCATCAGAATTCTAAACAAACACACATAGAGAAACTACATTGTGATTATGACTATATATCTGCTGCCAAAAACAATGACCCTGCATATATGGAACATATTTTCTTTCTTCTCCTCCCACTCTTTATATATTGTGAATATTTACAGAAAGTGAAGTGAAATATCTCCATATCTGGCACTCGCACTGTTTCTCCTCACCTGAATCCCTGAACTACTTGCAATATAGCTTGTGGTACTACTGAACACGAACAAAAGGCATACGGATTTATTACTTTTGTTGGGAATAGAAGCCAGTGTTTCAAGGAAACTAAACTACCAATTTCATGCCGATCACCTTGACAATGGAAAAGGGTGAAATAATGCACAAAGAAAAATGTATAAATAAAACTCTTTTCTTATGAGGCAAAAGAATGAAAAAGTTTTAATCCTCCTATTATTGCCCACCCAAAAAGATGTTTGTGTGGTAAACAGAGGTAACCATTATCATAGAGTAAACAAACAACACATAAAGTCAAAAAGGTTGTGGCACTTTAAAGACAAACTGCTGTATTTTAATGTTAGCTTTCGTGGATCAAGTCCACTTCGTGGCATCAGTTTATACACATTAGATACAGAGGTAACAGATAAGTACAGTATACATATCAGTATGGCTTTTTACAACTGGTAATAGCAAAAGATCTCTAGTTGTTATTCGGATTACCGGTAATTGCGAAGTTTCACCCTATCAAATTGCAAATGGTTAGTAGGAGGATGCAAGATAAACACATAGCATTAAACATTTGCTAATGAGTTTAATCTTCAGCATCTATTGACAATTGTATGAGTTCATCCTTTGTTCTGTGAGCTACAGAATATCTAAACTATGACTGAGCTATCCAGTCAGCTCCCATTAGAATAGGGCAAAACTACAGCATCAACTTCTACAGCAAAGGTATTAAAGCTGTCTCCATATGTCCATGGTGGCAAACCTATGGCATGTGTGCCACAGAGAGCATGAAGAAGACTGTCTTTTGGCATCTGCACTGAAATCCCAGCAGAGTTCACCCCACCCCTCTGCACAGCAACCCAGTGAGAGCGCTTCTTCTTTCCCCCAGCATAGTTTGCACACCCCTCTGCACAGGAGCCCAATAAGAGCGCTTCTTCCTTCCCCTGAGCACAGAGTTTGCCTACCCCTCTTCACAGCAGCCCAATGGGAGCACTTCCTCCCTCCCCTAGTACAGAGTTCACCCACCCCTCTGTTTGAGCACTGAATCTCTAAAAGGTTTGCCATCACTGCCATAGATAGTTTCAGAGGGTTCTTAATACAACCAATCAAAAGGCAGAACGTAGTACTACTTTCTTCTTCTCCTTTACATATTTTCTGCAGTATTCTGAATCTCCCATGGCCGAACAAGTGACAGAAAGACCAAATTTAGATAATGGCACTCTATGTGAATTCTAAAATGTGTGCTATAGGTCAGAATCAGAAAATCGATTAATCACTTTTCCTGCATAAGGGTAACAAAAGAGTTACAATGTAATTTATTGTTAAAGTGAGTTCTGCCGCCACCACTCTTCCATTTTTGTGGAACTGTTGTCTCCCATGATGCTGGAAAGGAAGATACTACTCAACTTTCCAGTAGACAGCCTCTGCTCAACTTTCAGGGAAGATGACTCAATACTATCTCTGTTCTGATTTCCTCTGCATGGCTATGATCTAATTCCAAGGTACTGTAGTTCTATTTGCCAACTTGCCACACATTTTCATTTCCAACCTTGAACTGCATTTTGGGGGCTGCTTACTTTTTACTCATCATCATGAACTTGATTTTCTTCACATTCATTTTAAAACCATATTCATTACATTAGTTCATTTGCTTCATGGAGCCTCCTTCGTAGATCATCTGAACTGTAGGTGAGTAATTGTGTATTGTCTATATATTAGATGTTGTTTATATCTTCTCCACTGACAATGATACTGCCATTGGAATTTGAAATTGCTTCTCTCAAATAAAAAAGCAGTGACAAGTGTGTACATCCTTCTTTGTACCCCCATGTCCCCTACCATATTTTCCTATTTCATATATTTTGTAGCTAACAAATATTACTATGAAACTCATGTAATTTTTTTTAAAAAAATCTCAGTTCCTCAGCCTCAAAGATAACTGTATTAAAATATTTGGCAATTTCTACCATCTATAACTTTATAATATTTTGTCTACAATGGCAGTCAGTTAATTTTAAAAAACAGAACAAAATGTTACCTTTCATCTACATCTGTACGAACCCCTAATCAAGCTGACCAACAAATGAGAAACCTAGCTCTTCTGAGAACAAAAAACTGGTATGAGAGCAAAATGCCATGGTAAAAATGTGCACAAATATACAGTACTTCTTATTAACACAGAATGTGACTACCTGTCACTTTTAAAAGTCAACATCTGAGTTCGTTCAGAATCTTCTGATGTTAAAAATTGTCTTTATGTTCACTCATCTGAAGCTGACAGCTAACATGTTTTTCAAGACTGCTCCTTGAAAGAAACATCTCTCAACCTCATTCACACAATTAATCTTGATCAAATGATGCCTGGATTCCACCTTTTTACATAATATGTTCATCACATCATCAATTTCTCATAAACAATGCAGCTGCAACATGCCTGCTATTCCTGAAATCCATTTGGCTATAACTTGCCCATAATTTCTGTAATCCATTTAAGTACTTGTTACTTTTTTTTAATCTTTCAGATAGTAGGACTAACTCAGAACTATGTTTATATGTCTTCAACCAAATATATCCCTGAGAAATATCCCAGAACCCAATTAATTAGCCTCAATTTGCTGCGGCAATTTACGTAAACCTCAGATGAACACCAATAGGACTCTGGCCATTGCACAATTCCAAAATTTATATACCATATAATAGATGTTGAGAAGTCCTAATGAAAGTACTAGATCAGTGGTTCCCAATGTAGGTCACATGCCCCACAGGGTGATTTCAATTTTCAGAAGCCTAAATCAGTACATTGACTGATCAGTGCTTTGGGAATTGACTTAGGCTTCTGGGAATTGAAGTCCAAAAACCAAACGGTTGGGAAACGCTGCTCTAGATGTTTTTAATGTTTCCTGCTAGGCCAACAAGTTGCTTTAATGTGAGATACGGTACTTAAAGCTGTTTAATGCACAGAATATAATTGCTTACTGCAGTGGGATTTGCAATATCCGTAAAAGACATCGTATGTCCTGAAGAAAACATTTCTTCAAGCATCATATATTTAGGTGAATTTTTGCAATTGTTAGCCTCTTATTCTAAGCCAGAAATACTGTTTTATCACAATTTACTGTGAATAGGTAACAGTCTGGTGCCTGTAACCTATTTGTTTGGCTTTGCATGTCCTGTTGGAGAAGAGGGTGTAATCTAAATAGAAAGGAGTGGCTTAATTAGAAATTAGAACCCAGAACCTCATATTGTTACAAATCTTGTCAACAAATCAAAGTCCCAGGTTCTAATGACAGATCTTTCCTGGGTAATCTGCTAATTCCATGTAAAAAGCATACACGAAGCAAACATTATATGCCATAAGCCCAGGAAAAGCTCTTTGTGACCATTTTCATCAAGAAAACTTCTCCTTGTGACCATTTTCATCTGGAAAAATAAAGTAGATTCCTCCTTGATTTCTGTTCTCATATATCTATTACATGTTGTATTTCAAACTAGTTCAGAGCTCTTTTTATGTCACTTTTTGGGTTGATTATTATTGTGATTTGTTATATATACAGTCATACCTCGCATAACGAATTTAATTCGCTCTGTGAGGCTGCTCGCTTTGCGAGTTTTTCACTATGCGAGTCAGACTCGCATAATGAATTTTTTGCTATGCCATTCAGAATTTCCCTATGGAAAACTCACATAACAAGCATTTCAAGGGGGAAACTCGCATAGCGAAAAATGTTCGATATGCGAGTTTTCCCCATAGAAACCCTCGTTATGCGAGTTTTTCCATAGGGAAAACTCTGACTCACATAGCAAAAAATTTGTTATGCAAGTCGGACCACTTAGCAAAAAACTTGCTCATTATGCAAGTTTTTCGCTAAGCAAAAAACTCGTTATGCAAGGTTTGACTGTATATATTATTTTCATGATATTGCTATGTCATTGTAATTTATCACCTTTGTGCTGGATGTTTTATATGATTGTAAGCCTCCCTCAGTGGTGCTTGCACCAAAAAGGCAGTGAATGAATGAATGAATGAATGAATGAAGTCTCAAATCACTTACAATTAAAAAGCCCGATTATGAATTGCTCTTTCCAAACCAAAAAAATAGAACCTGTTAGGAGCAAAAGGTCAGAGAAGCTGTTAAATAGCTTTCATCTCTATAATTATTTTTAAAACAGCATTTTTAAAATGTAGTTTAAAAAAAATGCTACTCAATTAACATATCTATTTATTGATCTGCCAAGGAAACAGCAATGTAACCAAACATTACTATTCCAGTTTGTATAATCACCTAATGTACATGCTTTAAAATATTAATTCTTCAGAAACATTTTGTATCCTAAGAAACATCATATGATAGAGCTCCCTTCAGTCAGGACAAACAATCCCGCAACATGTATAATGGGACAACAAATATGAATTTAAATAAGCTGCCACAACTTTACACCAAAAGGTCAACATTCACAACATTTCCAAAAGAACCCTGTTGGATCAGAGACAAGTCCCTACTGGATTACACAAAATGTTTAACCCACACTTGTGCCAACTTCCATGACACAAAGACAACCCCTCCCACTCATTCACAGCAACAAGTAGCTTTGGGGGCAGCCAGCATCAAATCTTCCATAGTACAGTGACTCCTGATATCGCCATTGCTGGGCAAAATTATCTAACACGTTTATTAAATGTACTGTGGCACTTCTAGCATGAACAACAAGTAGTATTAAGAGACAATCTGCCTCTGAATCATGGTGGTAGCATACAGTCATCATGAAAATTATTAGCAGCTTCTAATAGCCTCATTTTCCATTAAATTATCTAGCCCACTTTTAAAGCAATCTTCCTTCTCCCATGTATAATGCAAGTCTCTGTCTTTAACATGATAGATGTTTGCTTGCTAAGGTGGCTTTGCCCTTTAATGAGAAAGTCCCTGACAGCAGCATGGAATCCAAATTACTAAGACACAAAATTCAAGGAACCCTAACCCAAATGACTGTGGGTTGCTTTCTAAAGTTTCCTTCATGCTAATAAACTGAGAAACACTGGGTCAGACTAGAAAACAGAAAAAGCATATCATAAGAATCATAATTCCTGAAATGCTGAAATATATGATTATCACACCAGGAATTTCCATACCTCCCATAGCTTGCTAATTGGCTTTCTTTCATAATTGGTCATTGGTAGATAAACCTCATTTATAAGTCTGATCACTCAGACAGAAAGTTCCTATTTTCAATAACACCAGGCCTAAGATAATTAGAACTCTGAAGGAGAAAGTGGTCCATTCAGAATGTTGTTTCTGACTTCCAGGATAAGCAGTCAGTGCACCCTTTAATCCAAGTCATTATTACTGATTTTATTTTATTTTGATTGTTTTGTTTGGTGCCATTGTTTTGTAGTTTGTCTAAACAAATAAACAAATGCAACATTTTAATAGTCCACTTGTTACCTCCTTGCAATGAAAACAGCAACACATTCTTATTGTATAAGGCTAATTACTCCTTACAGGTTTTGAACAGATATCTTTCCCAAAGAAGACAAGAGATATACTCATCCAAAGGAAGTAACTTGTCTCTGGACACTGGTGCACTTGAAGGAGGGAGGATGGTCTCTTTACTGTTGACTGAAAAAGGAGTGCCACATAAAAATGCAAACTTTAATATGTAGAAGATCAAGGAAATTGAAAGAGTGAACAACAACAGAAGAATAGATGAAAGCCAAATTAGTTCAGAAGTGCTTTTCTCATTCATACAAAATTCCATGTTAAAGAACCTGCAATCAGAGTTTGCCCAAATGAGAAGGAAAATGGAAGCTATGGCCCCTGAGTCTGCAGTTAGAAAAAGCAATTAGATGAATCCCACACAAACTCTCTAGACTATTTATAAGTTTTCTATAAAGAGCTCCATGCAGCTGCAGAAACTGCAGGCCCATAAGAGAACATGAGGAACATCTTATTTCCGTGGCTTAGTGGCAACTGTTTAAATAACCTTTGAAGATAATACTCAAATAAATTCAACATGTAAAAGCAATTCACACATTTCTGACTGTTGTTCTAACCATCTGCTGCAAAAATGCTGTAGAGTCCAGCACAGAGAAATTGTTCAGGATTATTAACACACAATTCTTTGCAGTGTTATAGAGCTCAAACATGAATTCCAAAATAATCCTTATTCCTACTTATTTTATTTATAAATGACTGAAATCCTGTTGCCTAGTATATTAAAATATAACTAAAATAGAGCCTGTGAATTAACAGAAAATATAGAGAAGTTCACTCATCAAATTCCTACAGATAGGCCTACTCTAGTTGTAATTTACCACACTAAGCAACAGAATTTCAGCCTAAATATATTTATTTATCTCCTCTTTTCTTGAACTGGGTTGAAAAAAGAACACATGGTTTTCCTTCTCCTCACATCCCGGACATCCCGCTATGGTAATTGAGTAGACTGTACAGCCAGCAACTCAATGCTGAGTGTTGGGTGGCATCAAATAACCTGACTCCCTAAGGGGCCAACGGCTACAGATGGATGAGCCCCTTTAAGTGGGGTGATGGTCCCCCACTTCGCTATTCTGATTCCTAAGAGTCATGGAGGTGAAAGTGGGCATGCCAGATGGACTGGCTGTGAAGGTGCACCTTGTCAATATCCTCAAGGCTGAGGCAGTCCATTGTAGTCAAATCCTGCATGTCTCATTTCATACATGCCACGGGAAATGGCTCCATGATCATAGTGTGAGGGTAATTTCATGGCAAGCTGGGATCCACCTTAAACATATTTACACCAATGGTATTTTTCCTGAAAATGATTTTCAGGGGAAAATGTATACTCAGACACATGTAGCAGATGACAACGACAACTTCCTCCTCACAATCTCACGGTGGAAGAAAATGATTGACACATAGTCAGCTAGTGAGGACTAAAACTTGGGTCCTCTCAGTCCAACATTCTTGAAAATTCTGGTCTGTTTTTGACAGAACTCTATAGTTAGGCATCAATCCAACTCCAGATCTAGTGGTGAATTGAATGGACAGGAAGGAAAAATTAAAATTATCAACTGCAAGCACAGGGGAAATGCATATTGAAACCAATGCACTGCAATTAACATTCTTCTTTGGGTACACATGAACTACCAATTTTGATCTATTCCAGCTTTAGATGTGACTTAATGAAGGATGCACTTGTACATTAATATCATAACAAAGGGAGGGGGGTCTGCTGCCTGAAAAAGTGAGGAAAGCACTGCCCTTACATCATGCTGCAACAGCAGTAACCCACAATTCCACCCCCATCCTACCACACAAAAAGATTGAGAACAGCTATTTGCCTACCAGGTTTCAAAAAAGACAGGAGGAATTCAGAGAGGTATGCATGACCAAGCTATGTGATTGAATAAGAGTATCTTCTAGTTGTAATGTGTTATTTCTAGCAGAGATATTGTTTTCACACAGAATCGCTTGATTGGCTAATTACTATCTCAGTGCAGATGCCTGCTAAACTTTTAGTGATCTCTGAACATCTGTAAGCAAATGCTAATTTTGTTAATTAGATATCAGGAAGCAACACTAAAGCAAAGCATTTCCTTCTCTGAACCACTTGTGCTTTTTGCATCACAATCATTGGGAAGCACTTGCAAGAGAATTATCAAGGTGAAGAGTTGAAAAATTGCAGGAAGGTATCAGGAAGTAACTATCATTGCATGATGATCAAAGAAAGGAGAAAAACATTATTCATCTCTTACATCTTCCTCATTTCAATGAGAAAAAAGATTAAATGGAGTTTTTTTAATCTCTATATGTTAAGAAAATGATAACACATATGGTCACTATTGTTCACCAATAAGTCTGTTAGTTATGTTCACTAAAAAGCTTGGACTGGTGTCAGGAACTGGCATCAATTTCCTAATGCTCACAAAGCTTGATTAAGTAGTAATTTCAAATAGGCCTCAGAAAAATCCATTTTTCTCTCTCTGAGCCTCAAGGCTGTGTAACAGCATGTTTTTCAACCATGTTTTTCAGTATTTCTTATCTTTTGTAAGCTAGCTGAGAGCCTAGCCGTGTTGTGTCTTTGCATAAAGGTAAACAACCATTGTTGTGAGAAAGTTTTCTCTGTTCTGTTTGCTGTTACCTGATTGGCTAAGCTGTCCCACCTGACTGAAAATTCCTCCATTTTGGAGAGAAGAAAGAGTTCATCTCTGTTTCTTCATGGATTAAGACCTGTTTTTGATTAGAGAGCTTTTGTTTTTGAATCTCAATGGGCTAGCAATCTTTAGCCTAGGAGTTATGCATTTTTGCTCCTTAAAAATGGTTACCTAGATTTACCTGTGGACTTTATTGGACTGACTTATGCTACTGACTTTTATGCTTTATGAACCTGATCAATAAATCTTCATCATTTTTTCTGAACAACGTGTCTTCATTGGACTAAAAAGGGTAAGAGCTGCATTTCACACACACAAATCTTTGAACACGCTACCAAATAAAAACCCCTAAGAGCTGATAAGCAGTTGAGAGTTGTATCTCTGTTCTAATTAGCCGTCCAGCTCGCCCTGTGTAGGTTTGTTTTGGTTTCCAGGGGTTTTCCAGAAGTGTGGGGGCCGGCTGGATCGTGACAACTGGTATTATTATTATTATTATTATTATTATTATTATTATTATTATTATTATTATTATTATTATTATTATTATTATTATTATTATTATATTCAATTTATATGCCGCTCTCCTTGCCGAAGCAACTCAGAGCGGCTTACAATGTTACAATATCAAATATTAAAAAACAACATAATATAAATATAATAGATATGATACAGTCAATATAGTCAACAACTCTTTCATAAAAATAAGAATACAATACAGTTAGGAAAATAAAATACAATAAAAATACGCTACAGTCAAAAAATACACTATGGTATCATAGATTATGCTATTGGGATCTTATATTCCATAGCAAGGCTGTGATGTTCTATGACCACAAAAATCTGAATGACCCATACATCTCCTCTTGGAAGAAAAAAAATGGTTCAAAATAAGTTTTCACTTAACCTTTGCTTGAAATGAGTTATGTAATTACAATAGCACAGAACCGAGATTCCTGATAAAGCAAGGCATCTTCGCTATTGAAAGGATGCAATCAGAAGGGGTTTGGTCCTACATTTTCATCCAATGTGAGGGATCGTTTGCTACCTTATTCCAGCAACCATCATGGAGCACCCCAACCCTGATCCCAACCCTGATCCATGGCACACTTTTTTGCTACTGTTTTTTGTTTGGTGCAGATAAGATCACTCTGTTAGGTTGGATTCCAGAATGTGTGACTGGCAGGCCTGAAACAAGCAGATGGAGCTACTTCACAATCTTGGGAGACTGAAATTTTTCTCCTACTCAAGAAAAACTTTTTTTTTAACTGAAAGATTCATCCTACCACATCACAGAGAAGGATTTAGCCCTAAACACATCTGCATAGATGTATCAACTTACTCCAAGGAACATTACAGAGAGCATAAATCAGCAGGAGAGCTACATTCAGACCTACCTCAGAGTTTAGTGGAGCTGGCAAAAGTAAAAAACAGAGGCATTGTGCAGGATACAACTAGAATACCTACAAGAAGTGGTCAGTTTAAATGTGGGCATTCTACACGTTGACATGCTAACCCCTATCTATAGCAGTTTCTTGCCCACTTTCTGATCATAGTGCAGAACATCTACAAGTGGACAGCTCTTTTTTCTTTTTTGCATTATTTGCTTTTGCTGGATTAGAGGTCATGTTTCCAAAATAACAAGTCACAAAGTAGGTAACTGTTCATTACGGGGTGGGGGGTGGGGAGCAAAATGTTTCAGAAAAAGCAAGAAATAAGAGCTATTATTATCACAATTTCAATTTCACATTCTGGTTACAGCAAACCATCTGTCCCACAAATGCTGGTTTAATTAAGCCTATGAGCATAAGGAAAACGTCTTTCACACATTTTAAAATAATGCATGTAAAACTTGTTTTGTTTGTTTTGTCACTAAGCATAACCTTTCAGTCGAGAATGTTCAAGTTGTGGCTAGAGTAAACAAGAGTTTCAACCATTTGATGGACTTTTATTATGTACCATCGAGTGAGAACTAATTTACTATGACGCTAATTAGGCTTTCAAGGCAAGTGAGATACTTAAGGAGTGGTTTACCAGTACTATCCCCCAGTGAGTTTCCACTGCCATGTGGTGATTTAAAACCAGGTCTTCTGAGTCCTAGGCAGGAACTGCACACTCACAAATAGTCTGCAGTAAGCTTTATACTGTGGGTTATGTGCCAACAGGTGAAGAAACACATGTCCTGTTTTAACATGGTTCCTCACATTACAACAGGACATGTATTTCCAGCCTCCAGCCAGCCAATCCTGATAATATTCCCAGCTATTTACAGTACTGGGGCTGGGACAGCAACCTCAGGTGTGGTTTTGAAAAGTTTTCATTGGCATCTTTCTCAAACTACAGTAGGGCTTGTGTCATGTGCATACAGCAGTTACTGTGAATTCTAGTCAATTTTTCCTGAACCTGCAGTTACAGCCCTAGTCCATCACTCTACCCACCACAGCTCACTGGTTTCTTCTTTCAGATTTACATGGCAAAGGGAGGCATAAGAACAGAACATGCAGTTAGCACAGAATCATAGGAAAGGGTCAGATGCCTTCTTATCCAGCATTGTGATTTCTAGGATAAATCATATGGTTTCCCCACAATCTCAGACACAACCACTGCAGGAAAGGCACCTCTCTTGTTTCTGACCTCTAGTCAGAAGTATATAATCTCTTAACAAAAATACCCCAAATCCATTGTTTTGAGCAAGATAGATGGTTGATATCTTAAAATGCTGATTTGTTATTTTTTTAATTGATTGCTAATTTAACATTTATTCTTAATGAAATATTTGGCAGGTGGTCTTAGTATGTGCCTCTGTAGGAAGACCAAACACTTGACTATACAGAAATTCTTTAAACTTCATTCAATTATCATATAAGTCCTGATCAAAACAAGGTTATACACAACATAAGTAGAATTCTGATAGGTTCTTGATTAAAATAATAGTTCCTAAAATAACAGTTCTATATATCTAGGAGGTGTCTGGCCGGATATCCCACTATGGTAATGGAGTAGACCATACAGCCACCAACTCAAGGTTGAGTGTTGGGCAGTGGTAAATAACCTGACTCCCTAAAGGGGCCAACAGCTACAGGTGGATGGTGATGGTCCCCTTAGTGGAGGAAATGCCACTGGAAACCATCAAATTGGGCCCAATGGCAAAATAAGTGGAGGAGGAACTCTGATTCCCAATGGTCATGGAGGTGGAAGAGGCCATGTCAGATGGACTGGCTGTGAAGGCATACCTTGATAATATCCTCAAGGCTCCAGAAGTCTATTGAGTCCCGGTGTTAAATCCTGTATGTCTCATTTCATATGTGCCGCAGGAGATGGCTCCGGGATCAAAGTGTGTGGGTCACTTGGTGGCAAGCTGGAATCCACCCTAAACAAATTTATGCCAATGGCATTTTTCCTGCTTCAAGAAAAATACATTCTCAGATACAAGTTGCAGCCAACTGCGATGATGGTGATATCTAGGAGTATAATCCTATGACACCTAGGAGAAGCCCAAGGGTCTGGATACTGAAGACCTTGGTAAACAGATGGAGAGAGAAGTTTCATATGGAGGTATTTCTTTGATCAGGATTGTAACTAACTATTACAACATTCTTCCTTATGGGGAGACTCAAACTGGAAATTATTACAAATGGGTATTTCCAATAATTAACCCATTCTTTAATCAGCAATGGGACTTTGTCGCATGCCTCAACAATCATATTAAGCTCTTGCTTACCTTCCTTGTTTAACTTTTATACTTCTTATGCATAGTTACAAAACACACTACATGCAGGGTAAATGGGCTGGGGAAAATAATGTGCTCTTGATATACAGAGATGAGTGGATAATTCAATAGGTCAGATATCTGGCTATGGAGGCAAATGTTAGGAGTTCAATTCCCCACTGTACATTCCAGAAGAGCTAGCATGTATGGCCTTGGGTGAGTCGCATAGCCCCTTGGCACCCCCATAAAGGAAAGAAACAGTGACCCACTTCTGTGCATTCTCTACATAGAAAACCCTGGAAAGCCTTGAAAGCATGTTGTTGTTGCTGCTGCTGCTGTTGTTGCTGTTGTTGTTGTCGTTAAGTTTTAACTAACTTGGCAGGACTGGCCTACAAATACCCTTTCAATAGGGGATTAAAGATTAATCAGATTCTGTCACTCAACCCATGCAAGGAAGAGTGTTCTGATGGATGTGTGTTTACACTTACAGTCTTCAGATGCTATCCAAAAGCATTTTACTGGTTGTGGAAATGCATGAAGAAGGCAACCTGCTAATTATTTTGTAGTGTCTTCTACCCTATCGGCTGCTACTGATATCTTATGTTACTGTTTTATTATATGATTTATTTATTTATTTATTTATTTATTTATTTATTTATTTATTTATTTATTTATTATGGTACACTAGTACCTCAGATAACGTTAAGACTTGGTTCCACAAGGGGACCACTGCACGTTCCCTCCACAAGCAAAGGGTGATTGCTCACTGGGCACAGCGGCAGCATGTTGGGAAGCAGAACGGGACTCCCCCCGATTGGCTTCCCAGCCACGCCATTCGTCCTACCCACCTTGTTGTTTCATCAGGGAAGGCAGGGCGAATCTCTCTGCCTTTGTCTTTTGCCTTTGGGTTGAAGTGGGGGCAGTATGGGCTCCGGTTCAGCCCCCAACCGAAAAGCACAATGCAAAGGCAGAGAGATTCGCCCTGCCTCCTCTGCTGAAATAACAGGGTGGGCAAGACGAATCCCTCACTGTTAGACAAATTCCTCACTAAAAGGCTTGCTAACCTAACCATGAGGGATTCATCTTGGCCACCCTGCTGTTTCAACAGGGGAGGCAGGGAGAATCTCTCTCAGGCAGAGATCTCTGCCCGAAAGCCCGAAGGGCCCAGCCCTGCAGGCTTTGGGGCAGAGATCAACGTTGGGGAATTTGAGGCAAACATTTGCATCGCACAATGTTATCTTAATGTTGTGGCTATGCAAATGTTTGCCTCAAATTCCCCAACGTTATCTGAAGTACCACTGTATTCAGAATAGTAAACCATTCTAGATACCCTAGGTTAAAAATTGGGCATAAATTGGTTTGTTGCTACCAACACTCACCAATGAAATAGTTGTTTCCTAATGAAAGCATCTCCTCCGTCAGGACAAGTCCACCCATTGCTTGGAGAAGAGTAATACTTGTGGCATCTATAAGTGAGCACTGTTTGAATCTTTCTGTTGTTACCTTCCACAACAAGATAAGAGAGGCTGTGGCATCTTGCCTTATACTGAAAGAAAAAACAGAAATTAAAGGTATAAGCATACCAAAAGGAAGATTTTTTTTAATGTTTTAGTATATATCAATCAAACAACAATACACACAAAAATTATTCAGGACAAAAAGATGGCTACTTTGATGCAACAGCCAGTAGCTGACCGAGATTCCACTGAACAGAAATCCCCATGGGTGTACTAACGTAGGATCACACTGCTTGCTCAAACATTACCACTGCACAAGAGGAGGGCAGTATAGACATCTTCACTTTTGCAACAGCAAAATTGTGGAAGTACGGAGATCCTTGCTACTATATTTGGACATAGGAAGATCCAACCTAAAAAGATCAATCCAACCTTATTTCTTCAAACAGTTGAACCATCAAGTACAACTGGGAATGGGAAAAGTGAGATGAGGTGAAAGGGGGTGGTGGTGGTGGTGGTGGTGGTGGTGGAGGAGGAGGAGGAGGAGGAGGAGGAGGAGGAGGAGGAGGAGGAGGAGGAGGAGGAGGAGGAGGAGGAGGAGAAGAAGAAGAAGAAGAAGAAGAAGAAGAAGAAGAAGAAGAAGAAGAAGAAGAAAAGGGATCTTCGACCAAATGTCACTAACTGTAATCAGTTGGACCATGCTTCCAGAATTAAAGCAGTAAGTCAGGTGGAGATGTCTAGTGAACCATCTGTCCTTGTTTTTTGGATCAGTTTCAGCCAATAATAATTCAGGAAGCCTCCAGGGTGCTCACTGGCTGCAGAGTCACCACTTCTCTAGTAGACACTTGTCCTTCCTGGCTAGTTTAAGCTTCAAGTGAGAGTTTGATGGGGTGGATCATGGAGATAATTACCACTCTTCTCTCTGGAAAGATATAATACTTGACTGGTTAAAAGAGATGATCATCTGACCCCTCCTGAAAAAGCCCTATTTGGCGGCCGGTCTCCAAGATTCCATTTATGGAGAAGCTAGTGGAGAGGGTTTGGGGAAAGTTTGTTAACCATGTCTTCGTTAAAACTAAAGAGATAAAGTTAGCACAAGAACTTTTATCTTTTTTGGAAATAGGGGATAGGAATAAGAAAGTGAAAGTAATGTTTAGATAATAGTAAAGGTAAAGGTCACCCTTGCTTGAAAGCCAGTTGTATCCAACTCTAGGGCTCAGTGCTCATCTCTGTTTACAGCCAAAGAGCCGGCGGTGTCTGCGTCTATAGATGTTTCCATGGACATGTGACAGGCAAGCCTCCACACCAGAGTGCACAGAACGCTGTTTACCTTCCCACCAAATACGTCCCTATTTATCTACTTGCAATTTCTTGCTTTTAAACTGCTAGGTTGGCAGGAGCTGGGACAGAGACGATATATTAAGGGGAAGATAAATAATTTTTATTATTTATTAATTCTAATTTGTTATCCCGCCCCAATCAGGTAAACCCAACTCTGGGCGTTTTACAGCATAAATTAGAAGGGACATTGCTTAAACAATAAATTCCAATTAAGTGTAAAACCAGCTGGACAGTCCCATCATGCCCACACATATTAAAATTCCCTTTAACAGTTAAAATTGAGACTGTAATTGATAAAATACTAAAAAGAATAATGTCCCATTGGTGGAGGGTGTACATATTTGTTGATGTAATGTTATTTTTTGTTATTTCGTCGTCATTGTTGTTCAGTCGCACAGTCGATTCGAACCCTTTGCGACCCTATGGACCATTACTCACCAGGCACTTCTGTCCTCCACCATTCTTCTCAATTCGCCCACCTTTGTGCCCACTGCATCTACAATACCATTTAGCCATCTCATTTTTGGCCAGCCCCTTCTTCTTGGGTTTTTTTTTTTTTGTTTATAAAAAATAAAAATAAAGAGTTTTCCTTTTTGTATCCAGTTTTCTTCTTCACTGTTTTCAAAAGAGTTCCTTTATTAACGTCTTTAAGCACAGGCTCTTAACTTTTCTTAATGTAATCATTCAAGCTATGCCTTTCTTCTTCTACTCTCTGTTTCACCTGTAAGAGTTCTTTGCAACCCTCAGCTTTCTGCAAGTACAAATGATCAATGTTTGCTTGCTTGCTTGAGTGCTTGATATATTGGCATTATGACTAGAAGGCCACCCAGGGCGGTGAACTGCTGTCCACAATACATGCAAGATAAAATCTGATATAAACAAATATAAGCACATTAAGATTGCAACACAAAATGTGCATACAGTAAAACCCCAGATAACGTTATGACTTGGTTCCACAAGTCATGACATTATCCCATTTTTAGCGTTGTCTGACGCATGCATCGAACAACTCTAAAAAAAAAAAGCCCTGACTTCAGGGGCAAACCGCTTAAAAGGCAGGCAGGGAAAGAAAGAGATGTGATCGGGTCTCTTTCCTTTCCTACCTACCTTTAAAGCCACCCCCCACCCACAGCGGTCTCTGCGACTGGGCGTGCGCCTTTCCCCCGACCCTACTGCTGTCGCAGAGACTGCTTGTGTCTCTTTCTTTCCCTCCCTGTATTTAAACTACAGGGAGGGGGAAAGAGAGAGACATGATTGGGTCTCTCTCTCTCTCTTCCCTCCCTCCCTGTAGTTCAAATGCAGGGAGGGAAGAGAGAGACGTGATTGGTTCTCTCTCTCTTCCCTCCCTGCATGTAGTTTAAATACAGGGCGGGAAAGAGTGAGACATGATCATGATCGTGTCTCACTCTTTCCCTCCCTGTATTTAAACTACATGCAGGGAGGGAAGAGAGAGATGTGATTGGGTCTCTCTCTCTTCCCTCCCTGCATGTAGTTTAAATACAGGGAGGGAAAGAAAGAGACACAAGCAGTCCCTGCGACTGCAGTAGGGTCAGGGGAAAGGCGCGCGCGGGTGGGGGGTGGATTGGGTAGTTTTACCCAAACCACCCCACACCCGTAGACCACTAAGAATCATTATCCAGAATCGTTATCTGATGCAAGTTTTTTCCAAAAAACTTGCATCGTTATCTGATTCTAGCGTTATCCAATGCAATCGTTATCCGGGGTATTACTGTATTTGGTAGTAAGTGTCATTATCCACAATTATCACAGCACATGTTATATTCTGTGTATACAGTACTGAAGTTTGCAGCAATTTTTTATTGGAGCTGGAATTTGTGATTATAACTTGTCAACTAGCTACACAGAGGACTGGATTGCAGCTTCCTACATTAGGTCAAAATAACTAAGCCAGTAACAGATTGACTTGCTGTGATATCATGAAATGTTCACAATGCTATTAAATACCACTGGATAAATGATAGCAGAACCTTGTGTCTGAGAACAGAATATCTGTGAAAGAATTAAAATATTGTTTCAGTTGGTAAAAACATATACACTGCACATTAACTTTAGCAAAATTAAGAAACATGTGAAATAAATCTTACAACCAGGTGCATGAACAAAATAGAAATGGGAGGGGGGAGAAAATGCTGCACATTGCCCTCCACTCCTTTTTAAAAGCATGCAAAATAAATGTAACAATAAGGAATAGAGCAGTGTTGTTGAAAAGAAGGAGGAAGGGTTACGTTAAGGTTAAGGAGTCCTGACAGTAGGGAGAGAAAAAAGGAGACAGGTTGCAAATTAGCCTATTAAGTATTCATGAATAATGGAACCTGAGACAAAGAGGAGGCAAAGAAGGGTGAAAGAGGTGAAAGTGTGATAAAGTGGAAAGCAGGGAGCTGGAAGAAGGGGAAATGCTGGAAAGAAAGGTCATACTGTATAAGACTTCTAATGCATGACTGTACACATACTATCATTAGGAATTGAGCATATAGATTGATGAACTTTGGATGTAGGGAGATATGGTCAAGGGAGCCAAAGAGAATGCAAAGATCAATAAATTTCATACACATTTCCCCACACATCTCTACTTATCAGGTAATGTTTATTTAATTACTTTCTAAAGTTGCCAAACTGAATAATTGCATTTTCCCAGAGTAGTGACTTTTACAGCATATTTTCAGCCTATCAGTCACAGTAAGTTAAAGCCACAGATGTAATTAACCGTTTTGATTCAAGTTCAAATATTTAAGAGTTGAAATGTATTTTTATAGGTCAAACTTATTTTGTTATTACTTCTGCCTTATGTTAATTCTTCTGAAAGGTCAAATTAATGCATTCACACTCTTGGCCATGCTTCACTTCTGAAAGTAATAACTGTACCATTTAACCTCTTAGCCTCTTCAAACTCAATAGGCCTTTTCTCTATTAGGACAAAATATTACCTACGTTTCCATATCCTTTCCTCAAAATTACATTGAGAGAAAGGAGGCAACAGGCAACAGAGTGTTATTTTATTGGAGAATTCAGAAGACCTCCCACTGGCTGCAAGTGACATGTGAAGTATGACAACCTGTGGAAAATCATGGATTTGATTCATTCCCCTAACTTCTGCATTACTACAAACCATATGATCCTAGACTGGAAGTTACACTCTGCCATTTGAAAGTGAAAAC
This sequence comes from Furcifer pardalis, assembly GCA_030440675.1. Taxonomy (NCBI): domain Eukaryota; kingdom Metazoa; phylum Chordata; class Lepidosauria; order Squamata; family Chamaeleonidae; genus Furcifer; species Furcifer pardalis. Next base: position 261,585,050 of record CP126890.1, read on the forward strand.
TGCAAACTCACATCCTATTTGAGAAGGAAGCACGTACTATCTGATACCTCCCCTCTCCACAAAGTATGTATCTTTTCTGGGAGGAAAGGTCAAATTGAAACAAATGAACAGTAACAGAATTTCTTTCTGTTTATGTTTTAATAAGAATGTGTCAAAATTCTTAGTAAATTATATGGAAAGAATTTGAAACTAAAAACATTCAAATGTGAAAGTGAAACCCATTTGGGTAGCAGGTTGTTTAATCTTTAGTTCACAAAGGTTCTGCCTCTAAATGCTTATGCATCCAACCATGTTTGGCTTCTTTAGAAGCTCTTTAACAGTAGATAGAAAGTTATTACATGCTAGGAATGGCTGTACCAACCAGTGTAAATGGTTGAGAATTTTGTTCACTTTGTATTCTGTAAGAATTTACCAACATTCAAGTATTTCTTCATAAATCCATTGGAGAGAATTTAAGATTTTAAAAATATGAATGAAGAGGAAAGTGAGACTAAGAGAAAGTGTATCTTCCCTACATACAGGTGTAGCACTTGATACTACTTTCAGTTGCCAAAGTTGCATTATACAAATACTGGAATGTTAAATTTGGTGAACCACTTCGAATTCTCTTCTAGTGAGTGACTACTACAGAAAATTTACTCAAGCAGAAAATTCACTTCACCTACCAGAAATATATTTACCAGCAATTGAATGCTACAAAAAAGTTCTCAAGAGTTTGTTTTCAAAATGTTTGATGAGCATATTTCAAAAGCCTAACCCAGAAGTTCTCAACCTTTTAAAGCCAGGAGCGGGGTCACGCTCCCTCAGACAACTTGGGGGGCTGGATGGCCATTTTGCCCTTCCTCCACCACATGGCACTTCCTGGTGTAGTGGAGGTGGTGGTGGCCCCACATGAAATGGTGCTGTGGAGCGCATCCAGCCCATAGGCTGCAGGTTCAGAATCCCTGGCCTAACCTAACTGGAACATTTTAGAAAGAGCCAATGAAGTTATCATAGTCATTAAAGGTACCACAAAGCTTTCCGTATGGACGTTTATAAGGACTCTTTGCCATACATGGAAAAAGTTCACATGATGAATTTAACCAGAAATATTACATGAAGCTAATCCATACAATTCTGCAGTGTAAGACAGTTCTTACTTTATTGATGTATTCTGTGGAGCTTCAAAAAAAATAAGACGACCTCCACCAGAATTATTGGAGCTGGCATTTCCACAAGCCACATCAGGAACAATCTGAAACAAAAAATGAATATTAGTTATGACATTCTACATACCAAATACTTATCTTTTTTAAAAAAATCCCATATTGACAATAATAAGGGACTGTAGGAGCTTAAGAAACAGGTATTTTCTAAATGAGCACTCTAGAAGCTATTCACATGTACTGTAGAGATTTTTACAATGTAAACAGAACCTATGAAGATCCCAGTAGGTAAGAGAACAAGTGGACAGAAGCCAATATTCTGTCAAAGAATTTCATAGACGCAACTGATGTTACACATACATGGATTATCTGTCATGAGACTGACTGTGCAATTGGACTTTCACTATGGAAAACTCTCATAATGAGCGTTTCTATGGGGGAAACTCACATAATGAAAAAAATTTGCTATGTGAGTTTTCCCCCTAAAAAAGCTCTTTATACAAGTTTTTCCATAGAAATTTTCACTATGCGAATTTGTTTCACATAGTGAGCAGCCTTGCAGAATGAATTAAATTCGTTATGTGAGGTATGACTGTACAACTAACTGAACCACCAACTTTTTTAAAAAAATACTTTCACATTTTGATGTGCTAGATTCGTGCATGATTGCAGCAGGTATTGAATGCTCATGGGATTTCAGAAACTGCAGCAAGAACAGATGATGTAATCTGTCAGTTATGCTTAGTATCATATAGAGTTTCAACAGATCACAAAGACAGCAACATTCTGTCAGCTGTTTACCAGCATAAAAGATGAATGTTATCATTTTTTTCCTTTCAGACATGAAACTTTTAAATCAAAATGGAGTCACCACTATTCTCAAGGTGGAAAACCCATGTCCTGAAAATTGCTTTTTCAAGGCAGTACCTTTACCTTCCAGGAAACAGATCCTCAGAGAGGCTTTGATGCTTTATACCACTAGTATAACTGTTATTAGACTAGCTATTCATTCTGACTAAAGGCATAAACTACATTATAAACTAATTTTAAAAGATGTGTTTTCCTTCCCATAAGTAGCACAAGCAAAAAAATGACTGAACAGTCTGGGAGCTATGCAGAAGGAAGGCCTCTCCATTAGGCCTGTCACATCATCCTCTACACCTGTTATTGTGTTCTCAATAATGTGTCTCCTGAAATCTTTATCATCTTAACGAGTTTATAGAGACAGATGGTCCCTTATACTGCCACACCCAGTAATAAGATTGGACTCAGTAAGGTATTGCAATATCAGGATAATATCATCTTAGTTCTTTGTACCAATCAGTAGAATAATGGCCACATGTTGTACTAAGTAGTGACCTCAGACCCTCTTTAAGGGTAGCCCCTAAAAGAGCACACTGCAATAATCTAGACAAAAGGTAATTAAGACATAGATAACCACCACCAAGTTATGGTGACTCAGGAAATGTGGGAATCCAGGGCCAGCATAGAATTAAGGAATCCATCTAAACTACAAATTTGACATGCAAGGAGCTGTTCAATTCCTTCTGGAACAGACTGAATCCTATCCTTGACCCTGACATTCTATGATCACAAGCAACTTCATCTTGTCAGGGTTTAAATTCAATTTGTTCACCTTCATCTTCTAGCCCATAATTAAGCTCAGGGAGTTGTCAGATTTCATTTAAAAAAAATAAAATTATGGCATGAAATTATTTATCCTTTAAGAGCAATGTTTATAGTTTATATAGCGACACTTGGAATCTAAGGCTGCAAATAATGCTGTTTTACAAGGCAGTTAGAAAAATAGGAAATTGAGTAAAAAGCGGGAGAAGAGACAGCCCAAAAGGTGCACAACTAGATTAGAGAAGCAATGGCTACTCTGCCAAAGTTTCTTCTGAGCCTGGATGGGCCAGCAGCTGAGAAGTGAAAAAACTGTAATTTGTGTCATCCCACACAGTATTTCTATAGGGCTTCTCATTGCTTTAAACCAGTGTACAGGCCATTTCTGGCCTCTACTCGAAGACATCAAATGGATCCCTGCCAGCGCTCTTTTCAAGGGGGAATGTTGTGCAGAGATGCTGCCGGCAGGGACAAGGGAGGGAGGGGATGCAGTGCCACTCATTGTTGGCAAGAGTCAAGCGTGTGTGGTGGTGGTGGCAGTGGAAGTAATGGCTGTGAGGGTGAGTAGCATTGAGACTGGTCAGGTGGAGGAGCCACCTGACCAGTCTAGGCAAGGTTGCAGCAGGATGTTCACTGCGGTGGCTGCTGCAGCCCCCTCCACCCTCTGCTGCCACGGTTGCTTGTGGTGACCCCACTCCCGCCACCGCCCATACTGGGAGTAGTTGTCACTGCCACCTGCCGCTACTGCTGTTGCCGCCATGATGTCCTGTCCTCCCCCAGTGACAGCTGGTGGTGCCAACCACAGCGGGTAGCCAGCGCTGCCGCCACTGCCGCCGCCACAGGTGACCCCACTCCTGCCATCCTTCAGGGTGTTTGCCACCATCACCCACTGCTGCTCCCACCATGATGGCCGGTCCTCCCCCGGTGACAGCTGGCAGTGGCAGGCCCAGTGTGGTATCCAGCGCTGCAGCCACCGCTGTCACCACGGTGGACACCTGCCACCCTCTCCACCCCTGCTGCCACCACCACCGCCAGTGACCCCACTCTCACTACTGCCTGGGCTTGGGGTGGTCGTTGCTGTCAATTGCCGCAGCTGCTGTCAGTCTTCCCCTGGTGATGGTGGGCAGCAGCAACAACCACCCCGAGCCCGGGCAGTGGTGATGGGAGGAGCAGGGTCACCAGCAATGGTGTTGGATTTACTCCTGACTAAGCCTGCTTGGGATTAGAAAGGCTGTAGTTTCTTGCAGGCTCTTTAGCCAGTGGGTTACTCATCCAAAACTGCCCAAGTTGGGGCGTGTGTTTTCTTGGGCATGGATTGGGACCAGGAATGCAGCAACCACCTCAGGACCAGCCAGGGGGCAAGTGGGTCACTTTGTTCCTGGCTTTTCTTTGGCCCAGTCTTTAAGCTAATGTGGCAGGACCGGGACCCCATGATCAGTGATGGGCAGCAACAGGCAGCAACAGGTTTGTAACTTTTCCTAATGTCCCGGAGAACCAGTAGTGGCTTTTTGGGGGAACCACCTTGGGGGCTTACCATTTTGTCAGTTCCCCCAATGCACATGTGCGCCAAGTGCTTGGTGTGCATGCGTGCCTACAGTGCTTGGTGCGCATGCACAGCCTCCTTGCTGTCCTCCCAAGTGGGGAGGAGGACGAGAAGCTGCTAGCCTGAAGCTCCCGATAGCCTGCTCCCCAGGGTAAGTAACTCACCTTTGGGTGTGCGGTGTGGGTGTGTATTTTAATGTGTATCTAATGTGTATTTATTTTTAATGTGTACTTTAATGTGTTTTATGTGTATTTAATTTGTATTTTTATGTGTTTTTATGTCTATTTAATGTGTATTTTATGTGAATTTATTTTAATGAGTATTTTAATGTGTTTTATGTCTATTTAATGTGTATTTTATGTGTTTTATTCTATTTAATGTGTATTTACTTTAATGTATATTTTGTGTGTTTTATGTGTATTTGTATGTATTTTTATGTCTATTTAATTTGTTGGCTCCACCCACATCATTGGCTTCGCCTATGCCAGTGTTTCCCAAATGCTGGTTTTTGGACTTCAATTCCCAGAAGCCTAAGTCATTTCCCCAAAGCACTGATCAGCCAATGTACTGACTTAGGCTTCTGGGAATTGAAGTCCACTAGTGGGCTGTGTATGACATCATGATGATAGCTCTGCCCACAATGTTGGCTCTGCCCACAGTGTGGTAGTAAAATTTTTGGCTGCCCACCACTGCCCATGATGATATGTTGGAGGAAGGGAGAAAAGGGGACCATTTCACGCCTTCACGCAGGTCCACCTTTAGGATCCAGCTGCATGTGCTTCACCCAGTTGGCAGTGGAGGATCCTCTCCAGGATCCCATGCTGGGTGGATCTTGGAGGATGGGCACCCAAAGTTCCCAGGAAGACATGCAACCTGGTGAATTCAAACACTATAGCCTCCGCCTTCAGCTCCGCCTTGCTTGGGTTGGCAGCCTCACCTTCCTGGCTGGTGGCCAAAGGACGTTTCCCCTTTTCACTCCGGCCAGATCGATGGGACCAGGTGAACCCTACCAAGCCAAGATCCTTTTATTTCTCCACCCCACCCCAATCCTTAAATTCGTAACTCAAGGACACCAGTTACAAGCCCTGCACAACCACGGCCATCCTGATTTCCCAGGTCCATGACCCACACCTTTCTTTCCCCCAAGTCAAGAGGCTCACCCCACCTGGCGACTCTATGGGCAAGAGTGCTCCTGAGCATTGCAAGGTTTCTTTCCATTCCCAGTTGGAGCAAAAGCAAGATGGGGTGGAGAAAACTCAGGGTCAAGAGGGAGAAATAGGACACGATTCCTGAGATCTTAGGATTTGTGACTGCCCAAGGGTTACATCTATAAAGGATTTTTGTGCCTCTTAATGTCCCCTCAACTGCTCTGGACACCCACTCTTTTGAACTAGGCCAATTCAACATCCATTTTTCCAATATTGCCCCATATTTCTTACATGGGATAAAAGCAGATACAAGGGCACTTTGAACTTCCAAATACAGTGGTACCTCGCTAAAAGAGCATAATGCGTTCCACGGGACTGCTCTTTAAGCGAGTTTGCTCTTTAAGCAAAGCACCATTGTAAGTGACCAACTGTGACTTCTGGGGGGGGGCAATTGGGAACCCCAATTTAGTTGTTAAGTGAGTTTTTGGTTGGTTTTAGTTGTTAAGCGAGGCAACCATTCAGAAAAAAATCTGCTCTTTTAGTGAGTTACTCTCTAAGTGAGGCATTCTTTATGCGAGGTTTGACTGTATTTAGGACTTGCAGGCCCTTGGATCAGGAAGACACACAATGCATGTGTTTAAGGGAGGGAGAAAATACACGATTCTGCTTGAAAAGATAGTGCTTTAACTGATTTTCATCATTAGATGCTAAGAAAGCTAAAGTGATTGTGCCCTTGAATTAT